>JAKEPQ010001016.1:42515000-43878125 GCA_024500445.1 Entomyzon cyanotis | reverse complement strand
AAATCTTTACCGTTAGAGTCATTATTTCTATTTATTTTCTATAACTGCAATTAATTCTTTGCCCTTTCCAGTGCAAATAAGTTTCAAGGGTGTGTGTAAAAGCAGGTATTATCAAGCAAGATTTAAACCTGGAAAATATTTTTACTCATTATTTTCTTTCTCTGAAAATCAGTTGATTTCTTCTGTTTTATGTTTGAGTTTCTGTTTTTAAAAATTCCGAGATAAGGGGGAAAGAAAAGACCAATAATGAACAGAATTAAGTATTCTCAAAAAAAAAAACCCCAACAAAAGCCCCCCACCCCCCCCAAATCCTCTAATTATATCTTTTGAATAAGTTTCACACAACCTCTAAGGTTCTGAGCTACAATTCAATGTCAAGTTTCCTGAAGCAGTCACAGGGTGAGTCTACTACATTCTGCTAATTGTATCACATTAGGCATACTGTTAGTGCTATTAATAAGTGTGTCGAGCAATTCCTCTTGACAGGTTACACCCAAGGCAGAGAAATGCCAGTGGAAGCTAAAAGAGATCAAGAGAAAATGTTTTTTCATTAGAAAATCACTGAAACATTCTCTATGTCTTAGAAGCAGAATGAAGCAACTGCGATATGACTCTGAGAATGGGTACATTGCAAATATAATCCATAATTTTAATGTATGCGTAGTACAATTAAAACATCCTAATAAATATTAACAATGTTAATAATAATAATAATAATAATAATAACACTACTACTACTACTACTACTGCTCCTCCTACTGTGTTGAAGTCTGGGGCTAGTTCATTACAAAGGTTCATGTTCATAATACATATAATATACGCTTTGTAGGTCCAAAAGGTAAGGAAAAACTCCTTACTAGATAGTAAGAAGAAAAAAATAATAAAATAAATAAAACTTCAAGGGTGGAATTAACACTTAGGTTCAGACACATAAATTTAGGTGTCAACAATCTTTGTATATGCAAATAAGCTATCTCTAAACTCCTCTTGCAGCAGATGAAGACATGGAAACAGATTCAGTTGATCAAAAGGCGATGCCTTCTGCCACACCATAACAATTTATATCATCTGCATGGAGCTGTAAACTATTACACTGGTCCTCAGGGAGATCATCAATCTTCCACACTGATAATTGGATTGCAGGTAAGATACCCCAGGATATTTCAAACATTTTGAGAGGACTTCATTTGAGCAACTTAATCATATTTTTAATTAAAATAGAGCAAATCACAGAATCACCGAATGGGTAAGATTGGGAGGCACCAAAGTAGGTCATCTGAGCCAACCTCCCTGCTCATCCTAGAGCACATGGCACAGAACTGTGTCCAGATGGTTCTTGAGCATGTCCCGTGAGGGAGACTCCACAGCCTCTCAGGACAATCTGTTCCAGTAGATGGTCACTCATACATTAAAATTCATCCTCATGTTCAAGTGCAACTTCCTGTGCGTCAGTTTCTGCCCATTGCCTCTTGTCTTGTTTCTTGGAACCACCAAGAAGATCCCAGGTGCTTCCCCTTGACACCCTCCCTTCAGATACTTATATAGACATTGCTGAGGTCTCTCCACAATCATATCTTCTTGAGGCTGAACAGGCCCAGCTCCCTCAGCCTTCCTTCAAGGTAAGATGCTGATAAGAGAGATGTTCCAGTCCTTTAATCATCTTTGTTGCCCTCCACAGGACCTGCACCAGGATCTCCGAGTCTCTCTTGCACTGAGGAGCCCAGATCTGGACACAGCATTCCAGATGTGGCCTCACTAGAGCTGAGCAGGGTGGCAGAATCACCTCTCCTGACCCGCTGGCAATGCTCTTCCGAATGCACCCCAGGACACCATTGGTCTTCTTGGCCACAAGGTCACACTGCTGGCTCATGGACAGCTTGTTGTTCGCAAGCACCCCTAGGTCCTTTTCTGCAGAGCTGTTTTCCAGCACATCAGCCCCTAGCCTGTGCTGGTGCATGGGGTTATTCTTCCCCTGGTACAGGACCTTGAATTTGCCTTTGTTGAATTTCAGTTCTTTTCTGCTCATCTCTCAGAAATGTTGAGGTCCCTCTGAAGGACTGCGTAGCCCTCTGAGGTATATGCTACTCCTTGCAGGTTTGTGTCACCAGAGAACTTGCTAAGGAGACACCTGTCCCTTCACCCAAGTCATTTATGGATAAGTTAAATTATACTAGACACCGCTACTGACAGGCCTCCAACACTGTGACACTGATTACAACCTCCTGGGACCTGCCAGCTCTCAATTCACCCCACTGTCCACTTGTTGTGATGCGTTCTGCCCTCCCCTGACCCCCCCCCTGACCCCGCCCCCTGATCCCTCCTGACTGGATGATGTGAGTCAGGACCGCCTCCCAGTCCAGGGATAAAAACCCCAGCAGGAGCTGGAAGGAGCCCTTTTTCGTTCCAGCCTCGATGGAGCTTACCCTATTCCCTATCTCCCCTCCCCCCTCCATAGTTTCCCTATCACTTCCCCTGTTACCCTAAAATAAAATCACCATGGAGACCGGGAACAAGACAGCTGCCTTTTTAAACCTGTGACACTTCTGCAAGAACCGAGTCTGACCAGCCCCACAGCCCGCTGCCTTGAAGAGCTTTCCCCGTGTGTTCCAGCTTCTGGGCAGCCGTCCCCCCGCAGCAGGGAGGAGGCTGCCCGAGAGTTTACACTGCTGCATTCACTCATCTAGTTGATCAGATGTATGGGGTGCCTATGCTTTTGTAGAGTGGAAATTGGATGTCAGGTGGGTCATTATAAGATAGTGTCTACCCTGTAGACACATTATTATTATGAATGGTAAAGATCTAGGACAACTCAGTTCTGTAAATACAGGAGTGCAGTTCCATTTAATTTTCTATACCTACTCACATCTCCTTCAGCTGCTGATTCAGAAGGTCTCTGTAATTGCTGTGAATACTGAAAGCCTCATGCAGATTTCTCAGGTAGCCAAGAGATTTTCAGATTACACTACAAACCTATGTTTGACAAGTGAATTGATCTCATAGTCAGTAAATTCAATGGAGAGCTACACATTTGTTTTAAAATAGCTGTTTATTTTGGGGTGAGATGAGTCAATTGAGTGCATTGATTAGCTCATCCCTGTGGGAGCTGACACAGCTAACTCACTTGTAGTCACACTATATACACCAAGAGCATATAGTTACCTATACATAGGTTCTTGGTGTGTCCTAGGATACACTTTTTGTGTTCATCTGTGGCTTCTGGAAGGCAAGAGTCTGTCATAGATCCTGTGCAACATCTTTCATACCTACACTGGTGCTCTAGATGTCTGGGGTTTTTTGAACTGTCATTAGATGCTTATGTGTGGATGAGTGAAACAAATACTTTAAGCCCATTAAAGATAACTCCCATGCAATATATCTGCTATTTTTGGTCTCTAGATCCTCTTTTATGAAAAGTTCTTCTGTCGCTGTTGAGCTGCTAGCAGAGAGAAGGAGACCAGTCCTCAGTGTGGCAGAAAGATCTGAATTTTATTAATTAATTCCAACTTATATAGACTTTCAAAGGTCACCCAGATTGGTCAGTTCGAAACCTCCCCCTAGGCTGATTGGCCAGGCCTGAACTGTCCACATCTCGAGAAACTGTTTTAATAACATCCAAACTTTGTCTTTGTTTATAAAACACAGGAAGAAGAGAGAAAGAATTCTCATGGGAAAGGTCTGTGCTAGCCACATTCTTCTTTTTTTTTTTTTTTTTTCCCCCTTCACATTTGAAAATCTCTCCTTTCTTTCTTTTAGAATCTTTTGAAATGCTTTCACTTAATTGTCCTCCACTGGGAGGTTCTGCTTAACTGAAAGGGAACAGCAAGAGCAGGGTTGCTCCATGAAATGAGCCAGAGCCAAGTCTTGTCACAACACAGCCATGAACAGCAATCTTACCAACAGAGATACAGTCCCTGAGTTCAAGAGAAGCTCCAGGTCTTCCAGGCAAAAGGGATTTTCAAGTGAGGTTTATCACAGCATGTAAGGCCTGTATAGGTAAGGTGAGGCCTGTATAGGTGGACAAAAGAATCAGAAGCTCCTGACAGCAACAATGAATAAGCATTGCTCTATCCAGAGTACACAAAATTTACAAAAATTGAGAGGTCTTACAGATGAGAATTTAAAAGAATAGTGTAAGTGAAGCAAATTATATTTTCACATGTTTAGATTAAAATTTGTTGATCCATTAAGCTGCGTACTGTCTTTGGGAAAATACAGATCTGATATTCAGATTTTGAAATAATGACCCATAATCTACTTTGTCATTTCCTGATAGCATTTTGTGACTTGCAAGTAATTACAGTCACCATGTCATCTTTCAACTGAATAGCTTTGTAAGTTCCTCTTCTGTACTGACAGAGAGACCAGGCAGACTATCCCATATCAGCAAAAATGGCACTACATGTATGTCCTTAGGCAACTACTTCATTAACTGAATGCATGACCATATAGTAAAATTGCACCTTAGGTAAGTTTCATATTCACATCCATTGTTTCATACCCCTAAATTGAAATCTATGTTAATATGGAGCTAAAGTCACTCCCCAAAATCTTACTAATCCTCACTGATAACAGCTACATTCATTTTTGGTTCCTGTAATCCTATTGCATTTTCTCTGAAGGTCTCATTTTCTTATGAATTGTGCCATGCTTCATTTTCTCTTAAAAGAAACAAGATCTTGGAGGGGTATAGAAGCAGTAATACTCCGTGAGAAACTACCTTTGTGGTTGAAAAATTCGTTATCTAGAGATTTAGTGGTCATTTTTATGTATTTTTCTGAAACAAAAAGAGAGAGAAAAGCAGGTAAGGAGAAAGTTTATGAGAGTCAGTTCAATGAAAATCTATTCTCTATGGGTATAATCAAGCCATGGAAGATTCCTTGCAGCCTCCATTCTTGAAAATTATCAAGACCCAGGTGCACAAAATTCTGAGAAACCTGATCTGAGAGCTGACTACTCAAGTTTTTCCTTCAAATCTGATACCTATCCAATTTTAAATGTTTCAGGCTTGATTTTTTTTTTTTTTGCTGTTTATGTTTTGTTAGGCTTTTTTTTATAAAATTATTTCTCATGGCTGTCAGCCCATATTTAATTTGTAGAAGTTTTATGTTTTCTATATGTAATTTTTCTTTCATTCATATATATAAAGAAAGCAATATCAAGCCTCCATTAGTTTTGCTTTTTTGTGTTATACAAAAGCTAGAAATTTTCAATTCATCTCTGCACTTCAGCTATTATGTACATTTCATATAAAACAGTAAAAACTTTCCACAGTAATGACCTTTAGTTTACATTTCTTCCAGATATGAAACCAAAAACATTTGAAATCAAATTTAATATGAAAGAGTATTGGATTCAATTAAGTTGTTTGAGAGTGATATACACTCTGTGACACATTTAAGTCAGAGTACAGAAGTGAAATACCTGGTTGTGGCTCTGAAGCATATTTCTGAACTGTTTTATTACTTCTACGAACACAGAAAGAGTTCTCTCAAGTTCAATTATAAGGATATGTTGTAGATAAAGGAATAAATGAATGGAGGTATGACCATGTTTCTAACAGTTATCTAAGAAATGAAATTTGTATTAAAAACACAGGCTGTATGCTCTTTATAACAAAATATAATCACTAAAAAACTGCCAACAACCCTTCTTATCAAAGACATGGAGAAGATAGGAATAAGATTACTGAAAATGTAAAAACTAAATTAGCCCTTTAACTATAATAGCGATCTTTAACCCATTTACCTTTTGCTTTCAAAGAGAAGCAATAATAATTGTACTGCATCTGGCTGGGATGGAGCTAACTTTGCTTCATGGCAGCCTCTATATTTCTCTGGCTTTGGACTTGTGTCTACAAAACTGAAAGTCTGGCTATTGTTGCATTATTCTTGCTCAAGGTTTTATCTTGTTCTCAGAGAGAAGGCTGAGGATGGGCAAATTAGGAGGGGACAGAGCTGGGACTGCGACCTGAATTATCCAAAGGAATGTTCTGTAACATATGATATCCTGCTCAGCAATAAGACCTAAAGAAGAAGAAAAGGAAGTGGAGAGCAGGGTGTTGTGTCCCAAAGTGGCCATTGCTCAGAGACTGTCTGGGCATCAATCTACTGGTGTGGTTGGCAAGGAATTGCCTGTCTGACATTTCCTTCTTCTTCTTCTTCTTTTTTTTTTTTTTTTTTTTTTTACTTTCCTTCATCCATTAACTGTCTTTGCATCAACTCAAAAGTTTTCCCACATGTCCTGCAGGATGCAGTGAGCAAGCAGCTGTGTGGCTGCTTGGCTGTTGGCTTGTTTCAACCTATGACAATGAAGATAAAATTTAATTTTACAATAAATAATTATTCAAAGTTTGACTAATTATTTTCCATTCTGAAAAAAAATATCTCGCAACATGCATAAGTGTTGACATATATCTCTGTGTGTATGTATATATAAATATATATTTATTCCACTTACTGTTTTCTAGAAATTGTTTCCTCTTATTATTTCCCACAAAACTTAGAAAGCCAAATGTTGTTTCAAATTTTTGAATGTGCTTCTCTTTCATAATTGATGAATCCTGGTACAAAATGCAGACTGATGATTTTTACGCTAAATCTGACCTCTAATTTAGAAACTGATAACTGATAACCTGTACAAGAGTCAGACTGTGCATAAACTTTCTGTGAAGTATCTCCCCCATAAGAGATAAATTTGGCTGGTGAAGATTGATTAATGGCAAGCTGTGCTGGCTTGGGCTGCAGTAGAGTTAATTTTATTCACAATGGCTAGAAAGGGTTGTGGTTTTGATTTGTGCTGAGCATGGGGTTAACAATACAGAGATTTTTAGTTATTGCTGAGCAAGGCTTGCACAGAATCAAGGCCTTTTCTGCTTTCCGTAATGCCACTCTGGCGAGGAAGTTGAGGTTTTGTGGGATGTTGGGAGGAAACACAGACTGGACAGGTGACCCAAACTAACCAAAGGGATATTCCAGATCATAGGACATTGTGCTTAATACATAAATCGGGGGGGGAAGAAGGAGGAAATGGGTGGGACCTTTGGAGTGATGGCGTTGGTTTTCCCAAGTCACCATTACACGTGATGGGACCTTGCTGTCCTGGAGATGGCTGAGCCCCTGGGACTTGAGGTGTGTTTAGAGAACAGCAAGTCATGCTCATCCTCATCTTAGAGAACAGCAGTGAATAAAGGCATCTCTGATTCCAGTGAGACTGGATTTTCAATCCTGTCCTTTCAGCTGGTGTTTTACATTCAGGTAGAGATATTAGAAGTCTTTTGTGTTTTCCTAATAAAACAGTAATAAAAGCTTTACAGTTAAATTACAAGACCTTATATTTTATTGAATGTGAGTTGATCCACTGACATTTGAAGGACTTCTTTCATGTTTATATGCTGTTTCAAACAAAGTAAAATTCTTTAGATCCTGATTTACACATGCTGTGCTTCTACCTATTCTTTTTGAGAATTTCTGAAAACAGACCATCCGTGGTTTCTGCCTATATCTTTTCTGCTTCGAACTGTCTTGTTGCCATGGAATCTCTGTTCTGCCTTAGGAAAATAAGTTATTGTTTAAAAGAGAAGGTGTTTGTCCAAGTACACAGCAAAAGTAGCCATATATCCAATATCATTAGATCAGAAAACTTTAAAGCAAAAGAGAGGGTTTTTAAAAATTATTTATGATGTTTATCTAAAACCTGGACTGTGTCATTAACTAAATAGTTTCATTCAAATGGTTCTACCCATACTGGATACCTGGGCAGCCTCTGCAATAATACAAACATTCTCAGGCTTTGGTATTAATGACCAGTGGAATAAGGTTCTGCAATTCCATGTGTGTGATCTGCACTGACAATATGGGTGTATCAACCACCAATCAGAGAGAATGAAATACATGTTGTTCAGAGAAAATTTTGTACAGCAACATACATGACCAAGATGAGACAAATTATTTCTGTAATTGACTGAGAAATTTGAAGATAAATGCTTTAGAGTGCCTCTGATGACTTCAGATCTCTGGAGAACAGCAGAGACCAACTGAAAATGGTGGTTCTGGAATCTGTAAGCCATATTTCAAATGCCCAAGCAGTTCATTTTAAAGTCCACCTCTCTCCAAAGTGGCAGAGCCAAAGTTAATTTAGGTCACAAGTATGCATATAACCTCACATAGACTGAAAACAGCTACAAGTCTGTAGCAAAGGGATAGCAATATCTCAGTTTACAGAAGGAATAGTGGTTCTGTCGGATACCTTCAAGGGAGTAATGCTAAATGCTAGATTTAGCTAATGGAAATTATATCATATCCTTAATTTTGAGAAGCTGAGGGCATTAGTAAGAACAAAAGGCTAACTCAGATGAAAAAAAAAGAGATTTATTATACTGGACAACAACTCTAGTGAAGTTACAAAGTAAATAAAATTTCAGAGCATTAGTTTGGGTTGCTTTTGTTTGTTTGTTTTTTTAATTAAACATTATGAAAATTACTAATGACAGCAGCCGGTATTAAACAGATATAAACCTAAAAGTAAATTTGTCACAGTTAAAAATCAGCACACTTTTAAACTTCTATAAAGCAAAGATCATCAAATTTGATCTACAGTAACTTTCCTTTATTATACTAAATTGACTGGTTTATTTTGTTGCTTTCATCAACTGCCTTTTATTAAATATTTACATTTCAACTGTTCTTCTCTATAAAGCTCAAATGTAGCTACAGTTGCAGATGAAGATTCCTTTCCTGAAGAAAGTTTAATCAGCTTATCATAAATAAGAAATATTTAAAAGAATGAGCAGAAGTCACTGTTATTTAGATGTTAATGATGTGCCCAAGTTACTTGAGTCAGGTAAAATTTTAAGAGAAGAAAACTAATAATTATCTGAAATTTTAACGAAACAGTCATTCCTCATCTTGAACTAATTTAGTATTACACAAATTAGAATGAAAAAAAATCTAAAGACCAGCGAAACAAGTGAGAAGGAATGCAAAGTAACGGTGGACTCTACTAGATATGATGAAGTCCTTAACTAGATATAAGAAAATATTTTTAGTATGATATTTGGAAAAAAAAAATGGAAAAGGAGATTATCACCTAAACATTGAAGAAAAAGTATCAGGATCTTGTATAGATTAAACTTAATATACAGAAAAAATAGCTAAATAGTATGGTATGCTCATCTATTTTACTTTATATTAAATGCATTGCTCTTTGAAATCTGTTACTTTTCTTGTCCTGTTCTATTGGTAAATGAAATCAGAAATTGCTGTATACTTCTTTGTAAAACATAGATAGTATTTTGTTATTTTTAGAGAAAAACACATAGCATAGCTGATTAATATTCATGTTTACATTTACAGCTGCACAGAGAATGAACAGCAGAAGAGAGAAAAAGAGAGACTACAACTGAGCAAACCAACATCTTAATATTCTTTCTTAGTGACTAAGTATATACCACTAAACTTATGACTGTAATACCAGAGCAAAAGGATAAGTGACTCAAAATTCAAGTTGTAATTGAGTTTTAAGGGATTTTTTACCATGTAGAATTCAAAGCAGAGTTTCACATACTATATGACACTCCAGAAAAGTTAAAATTTTGTCATCTATCAGATCAGCCTGGTAATTAAGATTCAATTTGAGCTCTACATTAGGGAATCTCACGGAGTTTATTGACTAAAATGAAACTGCTTCAAGGCAGAACAAAATTAGAATTTCTCAAATCACTTGTAAAGATTGGAAATGTAAATTGTGAAATATCATTATAATTAAGAGGTTCTGGTTACATGCTTTCTGGTGCATCCACCAATTCCATTTCCTCATGACTGACTTAGTATATTCACTAAATTGCAGATCCTGGTTTTTTTTTTTTTTTTTAATATTTTTTACTTCCTAGAGGCACTATGAAGACATGAAACATTAAGGAAATATCAGTAGTATTAAGCATTCAAAAAAGTCTTTATTTGTGTTTTTTTTGAAGTAACCTTTTGTTGGAAGACATCTTTCCAAAACTAGGAAAGATATGGACTGTAACTCAGTTTTTTATTGGTTTGATTCTTCTACTTATTGTTTTATGTGTCAAAGCAAGTATTCTCAGTATTATCAATATTATGGCAGTACCTTTCAGTTTGTTTATGATTGATACCCTTTGAATTGTTTATAGAAAACTGTATCTCCTATGAATCAATTAGAAAAATTCTTGTTTAAACTTAATCTGGTAATTAATATTCACAGTCTACTGAGATAATGGAAGAAGTAGCCTTCAGAAGTAGCCTTCAGACAAAGATATCTTGTCCTTGTAGGACAAACAGACTGTTACGATTCTGAAAAACATCTTCTTTCCTCTAACTATTTGACTGCAAAACATTCAGCATGTAAAAACAGGATGGCATAAAAACCACCTTCTCCCTTTGTGTTATAATATTAAAAATATTATATTTTTTTAAACCTCCAATTATGACTTCCTTATTCCATCTTGAAAATAAAAGTTTTACATTGTACTTTGCAAAAAGCAGATCACCCCCCCACACAAAAATCCCAAACCAAAACCAAAATCTACTGAAAACTTCAAGAATCACTGCTGGTGTTTCTCTCTAGCTGGCAACCCATACAGTTCTAGTCTGCATGTTTATAATGATGTTAATACATTGTCTAGTCCTCCCATTTTAATAAAATAGTCTGAGTAAATAACTAAAAATCAAAATAAGTAATTAATGTTTTTTTATGAAATGGCAAATACAATTTAAAAAATCTTAAATCAATACGAGGCATACTTTGTCTTCAAAATTTGGGTTTGAAATCTTTGTAATTTTTGGACTGTGAAATTTTGCATTTCCAAATGCTTAACAATTACAATTCCTAAAATTTTGTGATACTCTGCACTTATAGTGTACTTCGTATCCATGAAATGTCAGAATTAAACTCATGTAAATTAGTTTGGCGCCCTCTGACATTTACATTATCTTTCAGTTTTTAATTGCATGACTCCATACTCATTTTTATGCATACCCAAGCTACATTCATTGAATGAAAATTTCTTTGCATTTTCCTTTTTTCTTCTCAGAGGTCTCCAAGGATTATTCCTTAGATGTGGTCCAAATTATTCATTAAATCTAAAATTATTAATCTTCAAATAATTAATTAATATGTCTTTGAGAATGTTGCTGAGGTGCTCTGACCACAGCATCTGAATGCTGAATTGATCTCAGCAAACATTTTTGTGAAACTAAGTAATACTACAGTCTTCATCTGTACAGATAAGGGGTTCAGAGAGTGTGAAGTAAAAGGTATTAGAAACCCACTTATCTCGGTGCCAAATTCAAAGCAGAGAAGCTCTGGTTTTTTTTGGTTGTGTAGAATTTTCACATAGAAATTCACATGTTCAAAATATATCACTAAATAAATTTAGTGACAGTTGTGAGCCATCACCATATCTGTAAATTTAAGTCTTGGTGTCTTCTGCTGAATATTCTCAATGCAAAGAATATAAAATTAGTGAGTATTTATGAAGGTGTTGATTCATCACCTTCAGAAAACAACTCTTATTTAAAATAGGTTTATATTACATTCTTCAGAATCTGATTCAGTCTCCTTAAACAGAAAGGTAGTTTTCTTTCTCTAATTGAAGTTAGAGTTCCCATCCGAAAGAGAAAGACTCAATCTCTCTGTTGTCATTTGTTAGTGCAAAATGCTCTTAATTGAATGAATCTTGATCCACCAATTTTTTGACCTGAAGTTACAGTAATATCCAGATAATTGTGATATATGGGTGTTGCGGTTTTTAGTTTCTGTGACTGTATAGCAAGCTGCAGGCCTTACTGGAGAGCATCTCTGCCCAGCCCAGGTAAGCACCTCAGTGCCCCAAACTTCTGGTCACTGTGCTCTCACCAGCCGGGGAGTCGATAGCTACCGCTGGTTTCGTCTGCTGTTCACAACGCAGCGGCAGTAAAGGGGGGGAGAAGGGTCTATGCATGATGACCATGGGAGTTGTTCATTCACATGGTCCACCAGAGGCCAAAGACCTCCCAGAGGCCAACACACCTCATGAGAAAGACCTCATGTGCAAAGACATCATCATGGCGAACGGTCAGGGGTTTTCTAGGGTGACAGGAGGGTGGGGAAAGTACATTGGCCCAGTGATCTCAGGGCACAGGGGAGGTACATGGGCAGAATTAGGGTACAGGAACCAATAGAGAAAACCTGAGGAAGTGGTCAAGGCCAGGGGCGGGAAGGGATCTTAGGAAATATTTTTTAAAATTTATTTGCATGTGCTTATGCATGATAGTGAGTGCTTCTCAGTATCATAAGGCAGTATCTGCCAGAACCATTTCACTGGGATAAATTTTAGTAAGGTTGTCTTGCCAATTACAATTAAAGGTGCTCTAATCCTGTTCCGAGTAACAAATAGCCCATACCTAGTTTTCCGTAACATAATGAAAATTAGGAATTGCTCTGCCAATTACAATTAGAGGGATGAATACCATGGTGAAAGGTCACTCAGCCTTTGGGTGAATTGAATGATTTTCAAGAAGGTGCTTTCAACATGTAATATCTTTTAACTACGTAATATTAATGTAACAAAACAGTAGACTTTCTGGGGTCAAAGTACTAATGGTGTCCATTAGTGCTTTGAATTCTATTCTTTGTTATCTTTTTCTTCAGAAAAAGTTAATTGTTGTTGCGGTGCATGCCTGCAAGTTCTAGTGCTCAAGAGACCAGCTGCAGGGGCCTGTGACAGACCAACCATGAGCCCCTGCAGTTGAAGAAATTATTTCTAGAGACTTCTCCTTTCTTCCCTCTTGAGTTGTGTATTATTGGTTCATTAGAATTGTGTCTCTGTCCCTCTTCCCTCTGACTGTCCCAGTTGGTCTGTGCACCAAACCACTCCCCTTTTCCTTCCCCATATAACCCTTTGTCACTGGCTGTTCGGGGCTCGCAGCCTCCGGACTTCCAGCCCTCAGCCCGTCCCTGTCTCTCCGTCCCTTCTCGCCATCCCTGGACCCTCACCTGAAGACCCTCAAATAAATCCCTGGAAGCCTGCAGACTGCGTGTCGTACATTCTTCTGCCCCACCTCGTTTCCTGCTCGCCTCTGTCCCCCAGGGACTCCACAGACCAGTCAGTGAGCTTCTCTACCAGGGCACACCCGGCGGGTGCGCGGCGTGGCGGCTCACCCTTTCTGTGTGGCTTCGGGGCGTGCCGCCTGAACTCGAAAATAAGAAGCCACAAATTGTAACAAACATTAACACTAAACTGAAAATTTCCAATTCAGTTCCCATAACCCACTGAAAAAAAATTAAGATGGCAGACTCAATATTCATTCAAATGTTCAGTTACAAGTACTCAGATTAATAAAAATTAAAAACCTCTCAGCCATATATTTTGCTGTATCTTGACTGCTAATGCATTTTAACAAAAGAAAAAATAAGTCTAAATTTTTATTAAAAATAATCATGGGTTAGATAAATGATCACAGAAAAAGCCCCACATGAAACATCATCATGACCAGAAATTAGGTGAAACATTCATACATATTAAAAAAATTAATTCTCTGATCTGAGAAACACTTTTTCCTTCCAAAATGGCATAAACATGAATATTTACATATGCACTGGAACATTTAGGATTCAGGCAGGCATTAGAGAATGGCGAAGACAGTGACAAATGCATTAAAATAAAAGGCAAATACCACAATATTCAATTCACTGCACCACAGTTTTGATAAAAATAAACTGTTATTTTAGATCTTTAATCCACTTTTACTGCATTCATTGCAGACAGACGAATATGAAAATAAACAGACTGGGGTTTTAGAAACTGTTGTTTTATGTTTAGGTTGTTGATTACTATAGCAAGGTATTTTTTGAATTATCTTCAGCATTTTTTCCCCAAAGAATTCCTTCTGTATTTAGTACATTTTGTTCCTTTTTATTAGCACAATAGATTGATACAAAAGCCTTCAAAATTACGTCTTTCACAATATTCATAGAATCATAGACTGGTTACATTTGGAAGGAATCTTAAAGATCATCCTATTCCAACCCCATCCCTGTCATGGGCAGGGATGACATCTACTAGACCAGGTGACCCAAAGCCCCCTCCAACCTGTCCTTGAAGATCCACAGCTTCTCTGGGCAACTTGTTCCAGTGCCTCACCACTCTCATAGTAAAAAATTTCTTCACAATACCTGACCTAAACCTGCTATCTTTCTGTTTAAAGGCATTCTTCCTCATCCTGTCACTACATGCCCTTGCCAAAAATCCCTCTCTAGATCACCTGTAGGCTCCCTTGAGGTACTGGAAGGCTGCTAGAAGTTCTCCCCAGAGCGTTGTTCAGGCTGCACTATCCCAAACCTCTCAGCCTGTCTTCACAGGACAGGTGTTCCAGCCCTGTGACCACCTTAGTGACCCTCTTCTGGACTTGGTCCAACAGCTCTTCTTGTGTTGGGTCTGGATGTAGTACTTTAGGTGGGGTCTCACAAGGACAGAGTAAAGGTCAGCTCCCTTGACCTTCTGGCCATGCTTCTTTCAATGAAGCCCATGATATGGTTAATTTTGATGAATTTTTAGAACCAAAAAATTATAGAAGTGTTATTTTCCCTTAGATAAAAAAGGCATTTAGTTTGAAAATCTCTGCTAAGTTTTACGAGGCAGGTTAATGGCAATGCTTTTTCTCTAGAGACAAGTTGCAATAGAAAGAAATAAGGTATCTTACATATCTGAATTTTTACAACACTAATAGAGTTGTAAAAAACAGCTCACATAGGCCAATGAAAAAATCACACAGGTCTGGAAGAAAGTCTTTCAATAATATTGATATTTTCATGTTGATAATTTCTAATAAAACTTTTTTTTTTACATATGCCTTATGATTTACTTAGTAGTTTCACTGTAACTAATGAAGAAATCTTAAAGAACAAGCATAAAAGGTTTCTTTATTCACTTTTCCAAACTTATTCACAATTCAGAAAATACTATTTTATTTCACAATCTGGCTAGATAATAACTCTAAATATCATTATGCAGTTGGATCTATTCTAGCTATATTCTGTTTGAAAACTGCTGGATTCTTGTCCAACAAAGTTGCTTTAAATTTTTTCTTTATATTTTTGTAACTCAGTCATTAAAAAAAAAAAGTGCGAAAGAACACCTTATCCATCAGCAATATGTGCAGATCTAACGGGATAATAGAGAACCTGTGTAACCTATGGGTTTAAAAACTTTATTCATTCACATTCTGTACATAAGCCCTCATTAGCTAAAATTATTATGTTCAGCCCTGTTCACCTCTTCAATTCTTACTAGAGTAGTTACAAGTCTGGAAAAGTATTATTTTATGGCAGAGGTCTTTGATGGGTCAGATATTAATTAGAGAAGTAAGGAAATTCATACTGAAATACTCTGTGCCATTTTGACCCATCTTCATTGTACTGCAACACCAAGGTGGTCTTTTGAGACATGTTCAGTACTATACTTGGCAGAAATTAGTGAACATTCAGTTGAAGAGAAGATCTAGTGAGAAATAAATATCTCTTTTTTTTTTTTTTTTTTTTTTGTTATGAGTTTCTTGGTATGCCTGCACCCCTGCCTGACCTTTATTTCCCACAACCCTGCACAAATAATGACCATCAGCAGTTGCAATTGGATGCATGTGGTCATAATAAAGGACTCCAAGTAGATCTGTGTGAGACAGATAATAATAAAATAGCCAAGGGATACTGTAAGCAATTCACTTAAACCAGAGTGCTGGTCAAGGGCCAAGTCAAGCCAAGTATGGAATACACTAATATTCCTAGTCAACATGCAAATATGACCATAAGTTAATTATCTGACTCTGTAAATAGTGGACAGCCCAGAACCTGTTGGGTTCTCTGGCACAGAAGTGGGCTGCACACCAGGACCTCCCCTTGAGAAGGGGCACATCTCAAAGTTACTCCTTGAGGATGAGAGACTTTTTGTGTGACATACTAGGTTAGCGAATGGGAAGAAGTGCACTCAAATTTTGAAATCTTAGCTAAAAGGATTGATTGTGGCATAAAGAGCTGAAAAAGTCTGGGACTAAGTATGGATCCAGACACATCTGAACTCCCCTCTGAGAAGGAGCATAGAATGTAAGGGATGCCTTTCTGAACCTCATTACTCAAAAGGAGGATCTCCCTGACTGTTTTGTCTAACCTTGTCCTCTATGCAGTAAATAATCTAGTGTACCTGGTCATCAAATCTTGTTAAATCACTGTCACATTTACTATTAAACCTTGTTAAATTGCTAATTTATATCAACAAATGTATTGTAACATCCCTGTTACAAGTGAAATGGGTCACTCCATCCACAGCAAACACATATATTAAAGGCCTTATAGCATAAAGACACTTATCTACATATTTTTCAAAGTTGGTGAAAGAACAGAGATCTAGTCAGAGAAGGAACACAGAAGAGAAGGTTCTTAAGGAGAACGGTAAGTGCCTAGTGTTGTGCTTGCTCCTGTGTTTTCATTCCTGACTGTTCCTTTTTTCTTTCTCTGTGTATGAACTTGCACTAGTTTACAAAAATTAGTTGTGTATGAGAAAGACAATGGATTATACTCAAAGAGAACCACAATCTCTTTCAGGTGTCTCCACCAGTAAGAGAAAGAAAAAAGAGATGGGTGTTGAACAAAAACTACGATAAAAAGAAAAACCCATATAGTCTCCTGGGGAGGGGGGGTGGGTTGGGGGGGGAGTGGTTGGGTTATTTTGGAGGTTTTTTTGTTTGGTTGGTTTGGGTTTTTTTGTGGGATTTTTTTGATTTGTTTTGTTTTATTTAGTTTTTAGGGGGTTTTGTGGTGTTTTTTCTTTGTTTTTTAAGCTATAGGTGAATGATATTTTTTAGATTTTAAAAAGATAATTTTAATAAGACAAATTAAGTACTTTTAGTGAGGAGTGTAAATAAATCAAACTACTACCTATGTTCAGTTCACATTTGTAATAAGAAAGTAAATTATACTCAGACAATCTAACTATAAAAACACCCTCGTAATTGAGATAGAAATACTTTGTTTAGTGTTACAGAAATTAGTGAAATAATTTCTATCAACATACTGATAACTCTAAATAGACTTCTAGAGATATACATGTTGGCTAAAAAATAAAAATTGGATGGAGGTGTGACTTTAATTTGGATCAAGACCTCATAAAAAAAGATACTTGTTCATGGAAAACATTATTTAGGCGTATTTCTGGATTGTATCTTCAAATCAAAAACTTCATCTATTACCTTTTGTCTATATCTCTCAAAACGCCCAGTTTCAGAAAACAAAACACATCAAAAAAAAAGCACTCTGTCTCAGGATAACCTTTGTCTTCCCTATCTTTCCTTGTTTCTTTCCCACTGGATTTTAACATTCATCTGGATAAGGAAAAACTCCTCAAGTTTGAGAAGATTCTGTACCTCTCTCAAGGTACAAAAATTCCAGACATATTTAGAAATTAGGAGCTGTTCCTTCTAAACCTTTTGGGATCCTCTGTATGTTAGACATGTACGTGTTTTGAGTACCTTTGAAACAGGTTGTAAAACATTCATTGTGTAGAAGCTATCTATGCCCTATAGATTCAAGGTTCAGAGAATATAAGAAGAACTTCAAAGAGCACTGCAGCTTCAAACCTGAGTTTAATTAGTTATTTATTAACCCAGATTGATGGATGAGCAAAAAAAAGGACAAGACTTGAATTACCTTTCACTGTATCTCCTGTAATGAATTGGAGAACTTCTCCACTCTCACATGATTGTCACTTCCCAGTGGGATCTGCTGCTGATTTGTAAAGCGCTGCCATCCATGCAGGGGCCACTAGAAGGAGCCTCCAAGGCAGCAGACAAACACACTCACTGCATTTCAAGAGGGGCCCCAGCAGAGAGGACAAGAAATTCCCACCACTGTCATCTTCTGCCTTGCAGTGAGAGCCACAGGGTGCTAGGAACTTGCTGTAATTGCTGCAGACATGTTCTTCTTGAGGAAGATGGCGCTGTCAGTCCTAGAACACAAAGGAATATTGAAAGGTGAACATAAAAAGCAGAGTTAAAGGATAAATACTAGATTCTAAATACTAGAATACTCCCTAACTTTCAGGGAGGTTTTTCTGAATCAGATCATTCCAATTATTTAACCTTTAAAACATCAAATGCACTAACAGTTGTTGGCTCTGTATATGTATATGTATACACATATATAGCTATACATATATGCATATGGACTTTTTGTCCACAGCAATGTACATAGTGTTTCAACTTCTACACACAGCTCAGATATGCCAGCTGTGTACAGACAGGCCATCAACATCTCTCTGTGAATAAGTTCCAAACATTTCCCTTGTCAGTCTACCATTAGTCCCATTTTTAGAAGCCTAGACACTTAAATAAGCTGTATAGGAAGTTTCAGACAACTAATGGTTCTCTGTCCCCAGGCATATGGCACCTAGCTACATCCTTCTGTTCAGTTTAGTTCCAAGCTCCTTTTGCAGATATTTTTCATAGACAATGAGAGCACAGCAACAAAGGAAGCTGAGGTGATGTAAGACGAAAGTGATGAATAGTATGAAAAATTTAAGTAATGTGAATCATTGGGACCAGAGTGTACCCATCTGAGAGTTCATACAGAACTAAAATTCAGAACCATCATGGGTGAACTATGCCTTTTTTTAAAATACAGCTTCTTCTGCATGCAGCCAAGTCCCTAATGGATTTCCGTCTATAAAAGAGAAGCCAAAGAAAGAAATATGAATTAGAGGTTGGATAGTTTCTACACAATTCCCTGGAAACCCAGTGCTTGATTTAAAGACTAAGTAAGGTTGCTCCAGTTTTATGTTCAGATTTTTACTTTTATTCAGCCAAGATACTTGGGAACAGAAAGCATAGAATAACTACAAATTAGGTAGTTATGTGAAATGTGTAGCATGTATATGTGATTTTCTGAACTTAGCCGCATGTGCATCTTCCCTAAGTTATTTTTGCTATTGTCAGATTTGTAATGACCATTTTACATCTAGTCCTGACTGCTCCTTCTGTGTCAATTTCCATGGTTTTCGCAGAAAGTTTTCATTTGAACTTGTCTTTAACATCAAACTGAGAATTGAATATTGAGCTGTAAGACCTTCATATTGGGAGGTCTTTCCTGAGAAATGACCTCCCATCCCTGATCCTTTAGCAATGGAGAAAAATATAATGATGAACTACAGGAACACAGATTAAAAAGGAAGTAGATAGGTGCAAAACACGTGCATAACCTGAAGACACTAGAATTTGTATAAGCATTCATTTACCTGTAGGCTGTAGAAGATTTAACTAGGGTTGAAAAGCATTTTAATAAACATTTTAATAAACCTAGAGACCTAACATATTTCTATGCCTATAAACTGCGTGAATATACTTTCTAGGTTTTCCATATAATACCTTGACAGAATTCATCATCTAAGAAAAACATCTGGCCACAGCCAGAAAAGAAAAAAAATTACTTAAATCAGGAAACATGGAAGAGAAATGAATAATTCAGGGCCAGGTATAATTTTCTTACATGAGCACAACTTTTCAGACAACATATATACTTGTCTGGTCCCATTAACACACAGTGGTTACATTTATTTTTTAAGTGAATAAAATGCAAGTGCTTTGTATGAATTCAGATTTCTTGAAATCTGAATGTTACAATCTAAATGTATACATCTGTATTTGCTGGCAACTACTTTATTTTTAGAGGTTAAAACAGTTTTCAGAACATATGAAAAATCTACTTAATTAGATGTGTGCTGCTTCTGTACCAAATTATTGCTTCTTTAACATATGTATTCCTTGGAGATGTTTAAATACAAGTCACCTGTTGGAAATAATTTATTTGAATTTTTGTTTACCCAATACTGGAACATTAATCTTGTTTTTGTTAAACAACCCAGTGAGATTCATCTTCCCCTACTCCCCTTGCTTTTTTTTTTTTTTTATTTAAAGCAACCAATCCAAGACAAAGTTATTTAAAATATCTGCTAACAAACAGAAAACGTTAAGTATTCTGAAGATCAAGAGTTTAAATGAACATTCATTTTCAAGAGTCTTTATTTCCCTTCCATGATTTTCACAGTCTCATGACAAGCATATATTTTTTTTCTGGCACAGGAAGAAGAAAGAAATTGAAATGCATGAGAAGATTCATTGACAGTTGGCTTAGGCATATTAAGTGCCTCGTTTCATTAAGTGAAACCTAATTTTGGGCAGATTTGAGGCTAGGAGAAAGAAAAGAGAAGAAAAAGGGAATTAGGAAAGAGGGAAGTGAGAGGAAATAGAGGGCAGGGAAAAGCAGAGCCAGGAAAGAGACTGTGAAGCTCACTGGAGAATGTCTTCACAACTGATAGTAGGCTGAATTCAAAAGGAACTGTCTGCCTTGTCAAAAAGACAGTAACTCATTCTGCCAGGGGCATTGGCTTGTTCTTGCTGGCTCATTTGTATAATAAATTTGCTTGATAATTTATGTCAGCTTTTCCTGCAGATTATAGTCAGAGTGTCTTGAACATGAAAAAAAGTGTTCTCCCCAATGGAACACTTCATAAGAAGTGCATTATTCTATAGCACTGAATATTCAATGAATATATATGAATAAGCTCTTCCTCATAGGCTGCAGGTTGTCTGCCTTCAATACTGTTCCTCAAAATCAATTAAAAACACATTCTTGTATCAAGGTGAGGTGTAAGGCCCCAAAAAACTCACTCAACAAGGCTTTTAAAAGGGCTTATGGTTCATGTATTCTGAGTTAGACACGTGGGAGAAATACCAGCAAGATATTCTCAAGAGGTCAAAACAATAAGAAAAACTTTACTGGCAGCTTTAGAAAAACAGAGACCTTTGGCAAAAGGGTTAGTGCAACACTCAGTCAGCATAAAACACTTTTCAAAGCATTACCTCGTCCCATTCAACTTTGCAAACTCTAAGTCCATTCAATTTTAAGTCATTCAAAAATGCTGAGAAGTGGGAATTAGAAAGACAGAAAAGATGTAGACAAGGACACATATAGACACCAACTCCTGGATTGCAGGAGTGTTCAGCTGACAGTAAATTACGAGATAACATGCTCACCTCATGTTCATCTTTAAACACCCCTCAGCCTTCCTGGGTCCTTCCCTCAGGAGGGATTTCTGGTAATTTGGCCACTCAGGAGCTGGGTTAGGGCCTCCAGGGGCAGGTGTGGTGTTACCTCCAATATAATAGGAATTGGCAGCCACTGCCAGGCTGGGATAGTGGTTTTAGGGTCAAGGGGTGTGGAGTAGGGCACTGCCTCACCAGAGCAAAGCCCAACCTCCCCCTTTTCCCACACATGCACTCCAAAATGTCTTGAGACACCAATTTTTCCAGTGTCTCACATGAGGGAATTTGAATCTACATGTAGTTGCCTAAACAGGCACAGAATTTTTGTGGTGGGGAAAACACCCCCAACAACAGGGCGGGGGGGGGGGGGGGGGGAGCCAAGGGGGCCAGGGGGGGGGGGGCCCCCCCCCCCCCCCCCCCGAAGAACACGCCCCCCCCCCCCCAAATTAAAAAACCCCCCCCAACACCCACCCCCCCCCCCCCCCCCCCCCCCCCCCCCCTCTTTTTTTGTTGTTCCCCCCCCCCCCCCCCCCCCCCCCCCCCCCCCCCCCTCCCAAAAAAAATATAGACGGGGTGTCCTCCCTCTCTCCCCCCCCCCCCCCCCCCAAAAAAAAATCCAAAACCCCCCCGCCCGCGGGGCGCGTGGTGTTTTTTTTTTTTGGGGGCCCGCGAACCCCCCCCCTTTGGGGGGGGGGGGGAGAGAGACCACCCCCCCCCCGGGGGGGGGGAAGGGGTGGTTTTTACAACCCCAAAGGGGGGGGGGGGGGGGGGGATCTCTCAATAACCTTAAAGACCCTTTGGGAAAAGGGGGGGGGTGGGTCCCCCCCTCCCCCCCTCCGCGCATCATAGGACTTTTAATTTCTCAGGTGAAGTAAATTAAAACCAACGTGTTTGGGAGTGGTCAAACACTTGCATTTTGCCTATCTCCCTATCAGCCTAGGAAAGAAAGTTAAAAAAAAAGGTAATAAAAAATCCTCAGACACATATTTATGCATCAAGTCCAGAAACCTTAGAAAAACACTTAAAAATTTCTTTTTGTTTATCTCATCAAAATGAGAAAGTAGTTAGAAATGTTAGGGAATTTTTATGGTAATCCTTGAGGGCAATTAAACACATTTGTGCTAAATTTTCTCTTTTTTAATGTGCTTTTAATTAATAAGCAATGCATTTTACAGTCCTACCACTGTAAGTTGTTCTGCAAGGACTCTACAAAGATATTCCATAAACTGAATCTTTGTTTACACCTGCACCAGCACAAAGCCTGTGATCATCACAGAGAGACCTTTGCCTAGCTTTGGGTCCATCCCCCAGGCAAGTTCTGCTGCCCAAATATGACCTGAGCATTTTGCTCTAAGGATTGCTACAATATAGTGCTGTGGATGTTCCTTATCTTGTCACCAAGGGGAATACTCCCTTATGCACCATCTTTCTGTCTCCAGCATTCCTGCCTCCAGTCAGTTTACTCATTCTGCAGCTGGGCCTTCTTGCCCTTCATGCTAGATAATTCCCTGATCATGAATCACTAGTGCTGAGCAGTTGTCAATTGAATTTCCCCTCCAGATGTCTGGAGAAGGACTATGCAAAAGGCTATTAAAGAAGCTTAAATTAAAAAGCCTTTGAACAAATAGTTATTCAGACATCAATTATAACAACCACAGAAGCAACATAGTCCTTTGCATTACAAGAATAAAAGAACTTTTTACCTATTATCTGAAGTACTACCTCTTCTAAGGGTAGTGCTTAAAAAAAAAAAAACAGTGAGATTTGAAATAATAATAATTAAAAAAAAGTCTTTATTTAAGTGTAATGTACTTCAAGTAACAGATGTAAAACCATGCGGGGAAATAATGTCACTAGTCTTGAAAAATAGCTAGAGGGTTTTTTTGCATTTGTTGATTTTTGTCATGAATAGCAAAATAATGATATTAATAAATTAGTTAATAATATGAAAATGGGTCAAGATGGAAATTGCTCTGAAATTAGAGATGAACTAAATGTTGAGAAAAAATTATTTTCTTAGGTCTGTTTACAGACTTTACACATTACGAACTTGTTTAGCTAGCACAGTAAGAGTCAAGGATGGCGTAGCTGATCTCTTCTCTGCCCTTGACTGCCTATTTTTCATTAGCAACTCAATATCATCTATTACAAATATGATTTTTTTGGGATTTTTCTCTGAAATAATATGAAAGATGATAACTAAATCTGACACTTCAGAAAGCAAGCTAATCCCTTGAAGTACTATAGATGAATTATGCTTACTTTACAGCCTAGGTCCAAATCAGTATATTCCTCTATATTTCCCCAGATACACATTTAGTCATTCTTCTCTCTGTTTAAAATATTCTATTCAGAGACCAGTGTTTCAATAGCCACTGAATTATTTCAAGAAATTTACTGGAGCATTTGTTGTATCAGCTTCTTTTAAGTTTGTAAATAGAAGTTTGTGTCTCCAAAAATCTATTTTTGCTTTAATACATTCCAGACAAAAAACCGAGAAAGAATAGCGTTCTGCACCTTTGAGTTGCTGGTTTAAATAAAGGATAAATTTATGTCTGTCTTTGAAAGGCTTCATACTGTGGTGTTGGAAAAAGTATTGTGAACCTCTTGAAAACCAGCACACATCTGAGATTACTGTAGGTCACTAGCGCCATTTGGGTCACATCAGGATTGAGCTACAGATGTTTTAAATACTGTCACTTTTTCATCATTTATATTTTAATGGTCAGACACTGCTGATGCATTTTGATGCTAGAGGGTGAAAAGTCTATTTTGAAATATCAGCCATGTAAAGTTGAAAAGCCTCCCCCAGCACACTGTACACATTCAGACAGCAGGGGACTTTATCAGAGAGGTGTTGAATTAAGCCTGGTTAACTCAGATGAAAGAACCGATCTCTTGAACAGGATGAACACAATTTGTGCTACCAGATTTCCCTCATATACCCCAGCACTCGACTGATTTTAAAAGGATGTTAAATTAAAGCTATAGCAGATCAGCAGGGAGATGGTTCCAGCAGAGATGGCATTAAAATTAACTTTCTTATAGCAAAACTGTTGCATAAGAGACTGAGAGGGCAGGGGGGATGGGGTTGAGGCTGTGTTTAGTTCTACGACATAAGCAGTATCTCTGAAATGTATGAATATGATAATAATGTTTCAGTAAAGTTTTAATCAGGTATTCAGAGTTAAAATTAGTCAATTTTACTGCTGCTACAATGAATGACACAGTCTTAGAAAAAGGGAAAAGAAATATGTGGTGTTGAGATTCTGATCTCAATAGCACCTTTCAGGTTCTTGGTGTCTTTTGCTCTTATGAAAGGCTGTTGCTTCTAATCCTACAGATTTTTCTAAATTGTGATACATTTTTTCTCCAGTGGGAGGTCTATGTGCAAGTCTCCCAGTTAGGCAGGCATCTAAAAATTTTTCTGGAGCATATTTATCCATATTTGAGTGTTTCTTTGTCAATACTTGAATGTTTCTGTCAGGGCAAAGTAGACTTGTAGAGAATAGTGTGCACACATATTTTGCTCTGGTATGGAACCATCATATAGCCTCATCTGCTCACTCAGTTTCACTCAGCCTCCTCGTTGGTGGGTTGGGGTAAGAATCAGGGTAGACCTTGGCTCTGTGTGAGCACTACTTAACAGTGACAAAATCATAACTATATTATCAACACAGCAAAAACCCCAAAAATAGCCCCATATCAGCTACTATGAAGAAAATTAACTCTACCCCAACAAAAACCCGCACAGTCCTTCAGTGGAAATATGGGAATATTTTAAAACTGACTCAATGAAAAATAGGAGATGAGAAAGAAGGAGTAGATAAGAAGGACACAGATTATAAACAAGATTAACTATTTTTTAGAGTGAATATTATCCACAATGCTGTGGAGGATTAAAAAGCCCATGCAGAGTAGAAATTCCCCACAACACCCATGCTGAAAATGTAGATAAAGTTTAAGTAATGAAAAGCCAAGATGAGATTAATCTTGTGCTCTGGAGGATAGGTCACTCACTCAATCATTCCCTAGGTCTGCATACAATAGTCCCATGGTCATGACAGCTACCACCAAAACTGATAAACAGCTGGGCTTTTTGTATAATCTTTCCTTACTAGCAAAATTTTTAAAAAACCCTAAAAATAAAAAGGATGGTAACAAATGCAGTATCAAAGGAGACACATAAAAAAATCAAGTAGATAACTCATTAGATGAAGGAAAAGAAATCAAGATTAACATGAATAAGGAGGGTGAAATTCCCTGAGGAATGGAGGGATAGTACAAGATGACAGTTGTGGTGGCTGGCACACATCCTTACCTGTGGTCCCTAAAATCTGTGATTGTATTTATTCAGGTCTTGGATTTGCTAAATTTCAATGCGTCACAATGCCAGCCTTTTCTTGGAAGCAAGCAGTGAAAGAAGAGACTGAATTGTGTCAATACTTTTTCATGGTGTCAAAGTTCCTTAGTCTCCTAACTGTAGGCTTCCAGGTGTATCTCAGGAGATGGTTAAGTGATGTCTCATACAAGTTACATGGCTTCTATTTTGTATTACCAAAAATAGAGTGTGTTGCAACTGTTTATGACGTGCTTACTATTATGTGTTTTCACAAATAGGTTAGATGAACCTAACAGCACTTGGAGTGGAACAGTAAGTGCCTAGTTGCTAAGGAAGTTCATTCCATAGTTCTCAACAACTCCCTCACCCATAAATGGCAATGTGGCTGGGAGTTGAATCTTCACTTAACAAACAGAAAAGAGAAATAATCGATTACCTTGTTTGCCTTACCTCCTTAAATTAAAAGGTTTGAAAATACTGAAAAATGGGGGTTTTTTACTATTTTTTATAAAAGATTCATAACATTTCAATGATTCAGTGAGATTACTGAAATATTACCTTGTTAAACATTAAAATTTAAGCTGTGTTTTGACATTTTGAAGGTGCTTAGGGCTATGAATAAGTTGCTGCACTAAACAGAAAATACGCTGTGCTATGCTTTGCTGAGCGAGTATAAAAGAGCTGTTTCACTTGGTTTCTTTTGTGCAAACTGCAATTCTGAAACTTTAATTCCCCATTCAACACCTGAAAAGGCCACAAGAGCTAACAGGTCCCATTGATCATGATTTAGACTACAACTGGTTCACTTGCAAGTATATCAGTTGCTGTAATTAATATGTTATTTAGGATGTTGAAATATCTGGCATCTTAGGGACTATAGGTTACATTGTTTTTTTAACACTTTAATGAAAATCAAAGGTTTGAAGCACTTCTTTCATGCAATTGTGATACAGATTTTTGTCAAGCATTTGAGCATGTGGTTAGTCAGTCTCTGTAGCTTATGTATAACCACGAGAAGCACATCTGGAATTTGAGAAGAAGGTAATTACAGGACAGATTACATCTTTTATCCTTTATTTGAGGGAAAAATATCTTTGAGAAAGAACTGTCCCTTTCTATAGAACTGTTTTCAGGACAGCAAAAGGCCAAAATTTAAAGTAAAATTCATTTCAAAACCAAAGTTACTCATCTCTGCAAGCCACATTGAAATTCTGATTCTGTCAAGAGCGTTTTCTAGTAACACAAAATTATTTTTCTGATTGTTGTTTGGTAGTTATATGTGAAATTGTCTAGTGGTGAACAATTACAAGGCAAGATGAGGCAAAAGTTTTTATTTTCTTTGTTTAAATGAGCTTGTCTGAAATGTCAAAATCACAGACCTGTATACACTTCAAACTGAAGTACTGATGGAAGACCTCTATTCTGCATGGACTAATACAGTCTTGAGACTGAACTTACACAGAAGATGATGTTCCAGACTCTAGTAGAGTCCTTTGTCTGATTTAGGCAACATCCTGCCTCTTGTGTGCTCCAGTCCTCCAGCAAAGCATTGAATAAATACCCAAGTGACATGAAAGTCTCCTTGATGTATTGATTAATTTTATATATGTCTAGTTTTCATATGAAAACCACAACCTTTTTTTCTTTGCAAATATATTTAAGAATAAGGAAAATTAACTATTTCTTTTCATTACCAAACAAAAGACATTAGGTAAAAGTCTTTTATTACTGCTACTAAAATACTGAGGTTTTGCAGAATTTTACCATCCTGTCAAATATTAAAGTTTTGACAATAAAAATAAGTAGAAACTAAAAAATGAGATAAAGCATATATCTATGTCAATTTTATTTCATATAAAAATTGAAACTAACAATCTTGAACTATCCCATCTCATTAAACAAGCCAGTTCATTAAACATATCAGTACTATATTAGGATTTTACTAATTATATTTCTTCTGCTTTTGTGAGAGTTAGAGAAAAATGTAAGGAGAGGATTTAAGGAGACTCTAGACCCAATGAGTCTGTATCTCCAGGGGAAGCTATTCTAAGGAGAAAAGCTACTTTGTGCTTCAGTGAAGCCTATTCTCCATTATACAAGAACATTTCCTATTCTCTGGGGTTCATGTTGAAAATGTTCTGGTGAAATTCAAAAAATGAGTCCTAGTTTTCCATACAGCTGAGGCAGAAAATATCGTACATATTCCTGTAGCATCTGTTGCATTAATTATTTGAAGAACATAGTCCATGAATTATCTTGCTTGATAAATTCAGAGAAAACTACTCAAATCAGAAGTTCAATAAAAGTCCAGTCATGGGTTGAGAATGTATTACTATTTCTTTGGAATTTTGTGTAAATATACATGTATGTGTATGTGTGTGTGTGTATAATAGTTATATAAATATATTAGATATGATTTCATATGTATAGAGAGATAAATTATACATATGTACATATATGTATGAATTTGTCTACGTATGTATATGTAAAATATAAAAATATATACATACAATATTTTTTAAAATTACAAAAGAATCCACTTAAGTACCCCATAATACAAAGATTTGAGAGATTATTCCCATATTTTATAAACTTTCATCTTCATACTTCAAATGACACTTATTTAATCCTGTGGATTTAGCCCCTACCAGAGCAGATTCAATTTATCTAATTTTAGCTGCTTTTAAATGTTAGTAGCTAGTGTCAGCTACTTTCTTAGTCTTCCTCTCTTAGAAGAGAAGAACAATTTATGAAGTTTATTTAATTCTTTTTATCTTATCTACTTTAGAATGGAATTATCTGTCTTCCTTACAGAAAGTTAAGAGCTTAGGTAAAAAAATCAGTGACTCTAAATTGAAGCAAACAAAAAAACCCAAAACCAAACAACAAAAGCTCACAACTATATTGAAACAAATCAGCCTTACTTCTGTTTAGCTCACTTTAGTGAGGTTCTGTTACATTAGGCAATAGCATACCTCCACTGAATTTCTCAAAAGTGTAATAAACAACATGATAAACAATATCTTTGGATATAAAACACAAATCACTTTCCTTTACAAGTTAAAATAATTATTAGGGAAGAGATTGCTTCAATTACGAGTAGATTGTGTTTTGCATAATGAAGAAAAATAGTTCCTTCAAGGCAACAATGAATATGATCTATTTCAAATAGGAAGTTCAACAGCTTTTCATACTTAAAGTACTTAATTTTTTTATTCAGTAAGTGCAGAGAGAATCTACCCCCTAGTAGATATAGCTATAAAAGTGTAGGTAGCCAGAGGAATACTGCTACCCAAGCATGAAAAGTTTGTGGATCATGGTCAATAATTTAATGAAATAATTCTTTTTTAAAATATTAAACATATGTCTTTGCTTCATAATTCAATATTTAAGAAGAGCATAAATAAAAATCTGGCTAAAAAGTATGTGTTAAAATAGCAACATAGACAGCATATTTTAATATAGACAGTATGTTTAATGGCTTTCTTTCCCAACACATATACACAAATAGGTTATCCACCAGCTCCAAGAGGACAGAACAAACCTTGCTTAATTTTAGAGTGAATTACAAATTGTATTTGTTATATAACCACAGAGGCAGTAAAACATCCATTATTCTAAATGCCCATGTGCTAATAAAGGCGACTATTACTTAGCTTTTGTGAGCTGCTGATAACGGTATTATTTTTAAATGACAATTAACATTAGGTACTTAACATGTCAGACCACACATACTGTTTTTGCTTTTATCCATAGTTTTCAGGCAGAAATTCATTATTGACTAATGACAGTGTTCTGACACTATGAAAATAGCTATTAAATAATCCATTTACTGCAGAATTAATTTAACAGTTTTAGATTGCTCATTTAGATTGATAATAGCAGTTGCTATTAAAAATAGCAGATATAAGTACACTCCTTGCACAAACTAGAAGACTCAGGATATTTACCTTTCAGATTATCTTTTTTCTATACCATGGATGTACTTTGCAATATATGGTCTTGATGTTAAGAACAACTGGGAAGAGTTTTTAGCATCTAGCTGCTTTCAGTAACAAGTAGTATCTCATGCTTACGTGGAGATTTCATCTTCATAAGATTTATATTTGTATGCCAAGTAGTACCTTATGCTTTTGGTAAAGTACAAAGGTCCTCTGGTGGGATGTCTGATTCTTGGAGTCAAAGTCATGGAACAAAGATGAGCAAAGTTTCTAAGAATGCGCATTAACTGATGTGCAAGAATAATAATGTGTTATTTCTTAAGTTCTCAAATTTGCTGAAGATCTTTGCAGTTTTTGCTGTGATGCACCTGTTTTGTATTCATTTTCAGTCTCATGGCATTTTTGGGAGACCCAGTGTCTGCTGTTGACCTCTCAGATTCATTTCAGGTCCTAGTTTGCTACCAAACCAGACTGCATTGTAGATAAAGCATTGTAATTCAATGCACAGTAAGGTTTAGCAAAATGTCTCCCCACTGCATTCACTCCATAGTATATAATTAATTCTCCATCCACTACCATTTTTAAATCAAGCCTAAATACAAGGTCAAACATTCACAGAGTAACTGAGACCTTTACTTAAAAATTATTAAAAAAACACTGAAGGAAAAATTACTGGCTGCAAGATGGAAGGAATAGCATCATAGAAATGTAATTTATGAAAATGGTAATAAAAAGCATAGCAACATGATAGTAAAGTAGACAAAAATGGATTGTTTTCTTTTGAAAATGGCGATGTCTGAGAACAAAAAAAGAAAAAGTTTTAGCAAAAAAGTGATGTTTAGAAAGCCATAGATAAAGTATTTGTGACTTGGTGGAATCAAAAATCAGTGTTAATGATTGGTGACATTTGTGTATCTTATTCTTGAGCTGTAAGGTTTATTGGCCTTTGCTTAATAAGTGTGATGATTTTTATCCATTTTACACTGAAAAATATAGAAAGGATTATACAATTCCAAACTATTTGTAGGAAATAAAGATATAATAAACTTCTTTCCTTCCAAAGAAAAAAAATTACAAAGAAAATAAAATTCTAACTATTAAACTACTAATCTTGGTGTGAATTCCAAAGTATTTGCTTTAATGAAATCATTTCTACAAGCTGAGGTTTTCTGAGGCTCCTCTGCTAGGTATATTGATTTGCAATGATAAGATGCTAAAAGCCAAAGATCATTAAAACCAAAATGTTATAAACTCTGAGTTCTCAACTCCAGCCACAAAGAGTTTTGGGGGGGGTTTGTTTGTGTTTTGTTGTTGTTGTTGTTGTTGTTGTTGTTTTGTCTGTCTCTTTGGGTTTTGTTTGATTTTTGTTTGGTTTTGGTTTTTTGAAACTGTTAATGGAGAAAGTTGATCAGATGGATTTTGTTGGTGTGGAAGGTTGCCATTATGATAAACAGACAAAATATTCAAGTTTGTCTGTTTTGTTTTGCCTTTAAGGCCATTGCTAGAGCAACCTCATTCTGTCTACAGATAGCTGTAAATCAGCCATAATTCCTGTAGCATAATATTATAATGGCTGTAAATTAACATTTAGCTTTCATTTTATAAAGCTAGATAAAGTGATAAAAAAATAACATAACTAAAAATTCACTTCCACTTCACATGGCAAATATGAAATACTTCTAGAAGTATTTAAGGTTTAAGTAATGTCTACTAATGTCTAACTAATTTCTAGTTAAAACCCTTGGAAATTTTATTTATAGAGTGGAATAACTCTATAATAAGAGCAAAATATATAAATAATAAGATAATAAAATAATAATTTTTTTTCTCGTCACTGTTAGTTATCATAGTTATATTTTATTTAGTTTATGTTATTTATTCCTAGTTATGGTTTTAGTGATGTGATGGTATTTGGTCAAAGATTAGCTTTGGTGATCTTGGAGGTGTTTTCCAAATTAATGATTCTATGTTTCTATTCTATGAATTCTTATATATTTAATTACTCACAGAAAAATGAAGTTATATGAAATGGGCAGTCAATCTGCAGGGCTATATACAAAGACTATTTCTTTTAAAAGGACTGAAACAGTAAAGTGTAAGACAAGATTCACATTGATGGTGGTTTTTTCATAATGGCCATAGATAGAACAGGAAAAAGTGAGCCTAGTAAACTTATTATTTTTCCTTTTCACACAAATCATAGTCCTTTGGTTGGGGTAATCTCCCAAAACCCAACTGAAATTTGAGTGACTAGTTCATAAGGGAAGACTCAGTAAAAATATATTTAGTTTTAGGGGGTTTTCTCCCGCCTCAATTTCTTTAGTTCACAGCAGGACTTTCCATGAAAAGCCTTCTCAAATCCCAGCTGCAACAAGTCAGATTTCATAAATATTTGCAAGTATCTTACTCTAACAGTATGAGTTGAGTAGGAATTGGAGATAACCAGTTTGTTTTATAAAGATTTCATAATTCTGGCTCATTCCCTTTCTCTCTCCCTTTAACTGAGGTTATCTTAATTTCTTGGGTCTTTTATAGGACTTTCATTACCCCTTTATGATCTCTCTGAAAATGCATAATGAAATCAATTTAAATCTCTATTGTGTGTCTTTTATGAACTATTTGACTATATCTGTACTATGGGGGGTGGGGTGGGGGAAACCAACCTAAAAAAAGACAAACCAAAACCAAGTCAGCAATACCTTGGTGGTCTTCAGACCCACACTTCATCTCTGTGCAACTGAACCTCTTATACTTTCCTTTCATGTAGGAAAAACTATTCTCATTTAAGGAAAAAACGTTGTCCTTGTGAGGTTGTGCTCCGATTTACCTAAGAAGGTCAAAGCAAATTAGAGCATGAGAATGTCAGCTAATTATGCTGTGAACTGAACTTCCAAACTGGGTTTCCGTTCAAACTACTAACATAAATTATCAAATTTATATTACCAAATTTCTTGCCTTTTCATTCCTAGACTGTTAAAGCTGACATGTCACAGTTAAAAATCCACTCAAAAGGGAAAATACAGTCAGAGGGAGTAAGAAAAGCTGTCTTTGTGATATATATGGAAAATGTGTCTCAGTAAAATTAAATTACATCTTTAATGAGCTAAGGACTTCTCCTTAAATTCAGGGAACAATTTTTATGTGATTTCCTGTGCCTATGACTTTCAGAATAATTGAAATACTTTCACCTAAATCAATTACTGGCTTCAACTATAATAACAGAAGAAAGCAAAGTTTATTTCTCTTTATAATTTTTTCCAAAATTTAGGTTTAACTACATAATATATTAAAGGATTTATTAATTAAATAGGTAAAAAAGTACTAATGTGTTCTTTTATGTAAAAAATCACATTCAGTAGATTTTTAACTTTCCTGTGAATTATTTTCCATTAATACTTCATATAGGTTAGAAGAAATATCCACTATCATTTTTTCAACACTGTGTGTAACTGGAATAGTCAAGTAATCAAGTGTAATCAAGATAAATCTTGACAAAATGACAGGGTACTAAAATATTACTCAAGATCAGCAACAGGGCCCATCTTCTGGCAATTAGTATCTTGTATTTCAAATCCCATGAATATCAAAAGAGTAATCCTGGTAGACAAAACAAACAAACAAACAAACAAAAAACAAATTTAAAAAAACATCAGGTGTGATGAAATGGGAAACTTTGTCCAAGCCAAGTAGAGCAGCATCTCTTAATGTAATTCAGGACCAATCTTGCACAGGACAAATACTCAGCATTGACCACCACTTCACACTGTAATTGGGGGCTACACTCTTCACCCTCTGTCATTGTCGAATTATACTCTTTTACTTAAATCAAAACTGTTCATATTTCTGGAAAGATAAATTAGCAGCAACTAAAGTATATTTTCCTTTTCACAAATGAGCCCACAATTTATTGATAAAGCACAGTGAATGAGTTGGGTATAATTATCTGTAAAAGTTTCCAGAAATAAGGCTCAGTGTGAAAACTCTCTCTGACTATATTTGGGGTTTCTGTGCATACATGACTTCTGATAAGAGCCCCAGTTAAATATTACATTAGTGTTAGATATAATGGTTTCTGACTGCAACCACTTATGATTATATAGAGTATTCAGAGCCTGCTAGGATGGTGATACCATTAATGTTATTGCAAGATTTACTTTCTATTCTCATGTGCAGGAAAGAGTATATACCAGAAGGAAACAGACACATGCTATTTTGTGGCTTCTGTTTAAGACTGTATCATAGCCTTCCAGGAACAGTTGTGCTAGGTTTAGGCTAGGATAAAGTCAATGTTCTTCATACTAGCTGCTATGGTTCTATGTTTTGGATTGTGTTGAAAGCAGTGTTGATCTGGTTGCTGCTGAGCAGTGATTATGCAGCATCAAGGCCTTTTCTGCCTCTCACACTGCCCCACCACCCAGCAGACTGGGAGTGCAGGAGGATTTGAGAGGGGACACAGACTGGACAGCTGACCCCGACTAAAGGGATGTCCTATACCACATGACATCCCACTCTGCATCTAAACTGGGGGAAGAAGAGGGGGATGATTAGAGCTATGGCATTTGTCTTCCCTAGCCATTATGAAGGGTGATGGAGCCCTGCTTTCCCGGAGATGGCCAAATATGTGCCGGACAATGGGAAGTAGTGAATTAATTCCTTATTTTGTTTTGCTTGTGTCCATTGGTTTTGCTTTTGATTTATCTATTACACTGTCTTTACCTCAACCAATGAGTTTTTTTCTCTTTTACTCTTCAGATTCTATCTCCATCCCACTGTGGGGAAAAGCAAGCAATTGACTGCATAGTGTTTAGTTGCCTCTGGGACCAAACATTTACAACAGTTTTTACAGAGTTTTATTTATACATTTCCATTTCTCTGATAAGAAATTATCTTGCTAATAGCTAAAAGCTTTGACTACTTAACTAGAAGTCCACACATCCCAGCTGGAGTAAAGGCTCTGTGTGTTTGGACAGTTGTTCAATACCCATAGAGGTACCCATTAGGCATGGACAGATCAGCCCTATTGAACATGCTGTAGGTATCCATAATAAGTCTGACATGTTTAACAATGTGGAGCAATTTGTTCATTTTCATTTGCCATCTGTGTTGCATATGTACAGTTACTGTGTGCCCAAACTGAACTGGATTCAGTGAATATGTCCACAGGAGCAAATAATGCAGCTAAATAGGACTGGGCTTGCAGAGTGAAACAGCTGGTACAGAGGATGTGAGATACACATTAAGTATTTCAAAGCAACTTCACTATGAACTGTATATCCATCAGTTGTCTGGGTGCCAGGCAAGCACTTGGATTTGTCTTCTCCATAAATTCCATTCAAAGTGCATGCTGAGGACAACATAAAGATTTGCTCCAAAACTCACTTCTAAACAAAACTGAAATTCCCTCACTTGCGACTGTCTGAAACAGACCATTGGAAATTAACAACTAATACCTGAAGATTAAGGAGAAAAGGATGTATTTTTTTTGTTGTTTTCTTCTGGTTTTGGCTTTTATGGAAATGTATTAGTCAACTAAATCTTCCGTTCGTAGTAACCCCAGATTATGGATTAACTGTTTCATAGAGGCAAGTACTAGAGCTGACTTTCAGTAATGCCACATTCTAAGGGGAAGGAACAATTGGATAAATGCAACTGTACTGCTTCACAAACCATAACAGGCATCAGCTTTTAAAAATTCTACTGTGACTAGGATTCCTGGAAACAACATTTCACATCCAGGGATGAACAGTACATTCTATGAATAGCCTTTTTTGTAAATAAACTTTATAACACCAACCAAAACTGTCTCTTGTCGCTGTTGAGCGGCTAGCTGAGGACTGACCCAAGTTCTCAGACAAGGAAAGAGAGGAGAAAAGGAACTTTATTGTTTTGAATTCCATATATATAGAGTCTACAGAAGTGCCCCAGATTGGTCAGCCTGAGACCTCCCCCTAGGCCCAACTGGCCAAGCCCGAACTGACTCAATCCGGAGAAACTGTTTGCAAAACATCCAAACTTTATCTTGTTTATGAAATATAGCAAAATGTTCCCACGGGAAGAACCTGTGCTAGCCACAGTCTCTCATTACAAACACAAACTTGTTAAGAGAGAAACACATGTTTTAGTGGCCAATTACAGCCTCCCTAGAGAGAATAAGCAGCTTAATTCTTGAATTAAACTGAATATAAAGTACACTATAAAATACTTATTGACTTTTCTCTATAGTATGTCATTGTCTCCCTTGTACTGTGTAACCCGGAACTGGACACAAGAAGTGTTTTACCAAAAATGGTTGTGGTGGAGCAAAAGACTGGGAGTTGTCACAATGAGTGTATTTACAGCTCTGAAGTCAGAAGGAAATAAAACAGTTCCTTACCCATAGAAAATAATATCAGGTACTTTTAAATTGCTAATAAAAGCTGGTGGAGTGCGAGGTGGTAATCTGTCTTCCAACAACATCTTTTGTATCTGTGAGACAAAGGTTACCAGAAAATGTATGTAAATTCTATCTTGCCACGCATCAAAGCATCCCATCCTAACTGGACTTGCAGAGATGTGGTAGGTTTCAGTAGATGCAAAGCCTAGTACAGATGCAAAATACTGTTTTAATTTACATAATGCATATGCAGGTAAGGAGCACAGGCCTTTTTTTGCCTGGGGTAAGGGGACAGCTTTTATGTGATTAATTAGACTGGAATCCAGACATGATAAACAACTCTTTGTCAAAGTTTTGCTGTTATTGCTACTGGTCCATTTAATTGTTTTGCTTAGCTGTTTTGACTTGCTAGAGGCCTTGCCCAGAGTAAGGATCTGCCGGGCATAAAGAAGAAACTTAAGCAATATTTATGCAAACATACTGTTCTGCAAGTTGGCTGAAGGCATCTCTGCAAAATTATTGTCCTCATTCTTAGGATGATGCAATTCATTTCAGCTGTATCAACAAGTAGTTCCCACAAGCACCATCTTTTCCAAAAAGCCCAAGGCTTTAAGGACTGAGCAAATCTCACGGCTGCTTGCTGTGATGATCATGCTGCCTGTGTGACTCTCTTGACTCTCTGCTTGTTCTTATCCTTCAGCTTCCTGCTAGTGCCCAGTACATATTCCCAGCACCGTCAAGATGACATAAAACTGACAGTGGGAAGAAAGGTAGGTGAAAAAATGTCATGCTCAAATTCTACCCTATATCCTTCTTCCCTGTCTTCAATCCACTTCTGGCTGCTGGCAAATTAACAGTTCCTTGAATGCCAGAGAGTAGCTCCTGGGACAAGCAGGAAACAAGACAAGCTGGGGAAACAGCAAGACATGGAGTCACCTTTTGTTGGAGTCAGAGAGTACATTGACTCCCTGAACAAAATGTCTATGGCAGTTGAGCAATCCACAGGCACATCTCATTTAATGCATCTCATTTACTCCAACAGCTGCCAAGTTCCTCACTGTTTCTCTCGCTTTTCCATGTTTATGCTACTCCATCAACCATCATCCTTATATCTTATTCAACTGCCTCCAGAGCCAACACCTAACTTCGACATGGTGTTGTTTACAAACTTACTTGACAGAAATGAATACAAAATTAGGTTTGTGCCTTAAAAGAAGTTTTCTATATTCTAAAAACTCTCTATCACAAAACAGAATTGAAAATCACACACACACACAAAAGTGACTAATGGTGTTAATATTTCAATTATTTAAAAAATTAAATTATAAATTACCTTTATGTAATCCACAATTAATGATTGAAAAATTGAAACCAACAGCTGACTTCTTCGAGAATTTTTGCCTTTTTAAGTAACTAACTTCACAGGGCATGAATACTTTCCATGTATCCACTGAAAATATTTTACCACTTATATTTTGTACTCCAAAATTACTTGATTTCAAATTATGAGAAAAGATATTAATAATACATGTATGAAACAGGATCCAGGGATTAAAATTCCCTAAATGCTTTGGCTAACCTGAAAGATTTTTTGTTAAATATATTTATTCAAGGAGAAGGCTAATGTAAATATCTTAAATTATGCTAGAATTTATAATGTTTTTGAGAACATTGTGTCACAGCCTTTCTCATCACTAATAACAGATTCCTTGGCAGCTTCTCAAGCTAACTGGTAATGAGGATCACTCTGTCATAATAGCATAACAATAGACCAACATTAGACCATTAAACATTCCAACAAACACATAGAAGAGTATAATTAAAATTAGTTAATCAAAGGAAATGTAGAGTGGCAGTCAAGCAAAGCAGCACATGATATTGGAAAGAACAAAATAGTGCTGTCAATGATTCAAGTAAATTAATATTTTTTAAAAAAGAGTAAAATTGATTTTGCCATATCTGGATATGTGAGCAGTTGTAAGTATTGTTCTGAAAATGAATAAATTAAGATCAAATATGGTATTCAGGTTTTTTCCATTGCCAAATGCTGTACTCAACTTTTCAGGATTTAACAGTTTTACTGGATCTCATAGCATTCTAATTTTAATGGGGAGTAGATTCAAACTTGTACATGGACAAACAGAAACCTCAAGGTCCTTGTAACTACTACCTTTAATATCCTGATCTATCTGAATTTAGAAGGTAAAAAAAAAAATCACACTAATCAAAAGCTCTGATTTTTATTATATTAACTATATTTTCCCTTGTAATTTCACTTTTTGTCTCCCTGCAAACAGGAAAAGAATCAACTGTATCTCTCAGCCTGGACAGGGACTCCAGGTACCAAGTTGGGCTTCAGCAACCAGGGAGAAGTGAGTCTTGGGCTGAAGCTGCTGGAGGAGGCAGACACTTCTAACATGGCTTAACAGGCCAAATCCCAAAATTTTCTGATATGGATGGTTTTGATTTTGAAGCCTGAATACTGTTCTGGCAAAGTTACATTTTGAACACAATATGTTATATTTAGAGTTTTCAAGTAGGAACATTTTGGTTTTCCTTCTCAAGCCTTTATAAATATAGGGAGAATATCACTCTAAAATAATGATTTATAAAGAAGAAAATGAGAAGTCAGCAAAGTGACTATTTCTGTATCTATTTTATACAGGATAAGAAAAACATGAAAGCTGACCTGAAAACTCAAAGACAATGAAGCTTAACTGCACTGAATTGGGATGAGGCACATTACACCATAGTCTTATTTCAGAGCAGAAGGAAAAAATATATCATATCACTTATTAAAAGATTTACAATCTTCATATATTTATATTTAAATAAAAGACAGAACTCCAAGTATCATAGCATCATGTACACACTCAAAAATATTAAGGCAATAGCAATACATAATAGATGTGTTTCATGCAGAATAGCAAACATATACCTTCATCTCATAAAACTGTATCTTTTAGACATTTTGTGTTAATGCTAATTTTAGGGGTTTTGTGTTAATTTTTTCCAATTCCTCCCCACCACCCTCTGTTTTCCCAAAAAGCCTTGCTTTCCCTGGCAAAACATGACTTTCATGAGTTTTGCCAGCAGCAAGGATTATTTTCCCACAACTCTCATGGTAAATTAGAAATAGTGAACCTCTAAAGGCTTGGAAGCACAACTGAGACAAGCAATTTATCTGAAACTTTTCTTAGTGGCCTAGGGCCTTTTGTGGGAGTTAAGCATTCCACCACATGTCTGGCGAATTAACACTTTATTGTGCCACATAGGAAGAATCAAAGGGAAGCTGGTTCCAGAAGTCACATTGTCTTGGGGAATGCGAGAAGCATGAACAGTTTGAATTGTATCAGTATAGGAGAGAAAACAATTTGTTGCCCCCCCTTTTTTTTTTTTTTTAATGAATTTACTCCCCACTTGGGATCACCCAGTTTTATTACTGACCAAAAAAGGGTCTTGCATTTATCCATGTATGTCTCTATTTCAAATGTCTTAGAGAAACACTTGAAGATGTTGGGAGCAGGTTCTAGTTCCTCTTACACTGACAGTGCAGCTTTATTCTGCTCATTATTCTCTTTGTATCTGTGTAAGACAAAGGCTCATTACTATCCTCATTTTATTCCAGTTGTGTAATACTAGATCATTTTAGAAAAGGGAAAGTTGTCTGATATTACAGCCTGGGCTGTTGGTGTGTAATCATAGCTCTAACACTCCATAGTTCTGGATCCTTAGATCTTTTATTTCTCCTCCTTCCATTCTATGTCATTCTCTTTCTCTGTTAACTACAGGCAGAGCCTTTTTCAATTGTTCTGTGGTCATGGATCAGTAATAGAAAAATTGTGGGCATTGCATTTACTCCGGTCCTTATCCCAATTAGTATTTTTATATCACCACCATTGCTACTGAAAAATGCCACTTGTTTAATACAAACATTCTTAATCCTAGACCTCAAAAGTATTTTATTTTTCCTTTGTTCCATTTTATTTAATTTTTCTCAGTCTTTTAAGAGGGATCCCTGAAATAATAATGTATCTTAATTTGTATTTCAGACATGATAGTTATTTTGCCAATGTATTTCAGAATCCCTTTTTTTTTTTCTTATTTAGAAACAGGGTTAACCCAAGAAGAAAATACTTCAGCTGTAATTTGGGCAATGGAAACATTCTGCAGGTATCACATTAATAAAAGTTTTGTAACTGATTGTAAAGACTACTCCAGGACAAGGGCAGGGGTTTTTTTTAGTAGATTTGTTGAAAATAAGCAGAGATCATACTTACAGAATCTTCATTAATGATTGTCCCACTTTAGATACTAGCTCAGTAATGCTGAGATAGATAATGTATAGAAAGCAAAAAGTCAACTCTAAAAATAGATTCTGTGACTATAGGTTTACTAATTTACATTGTTTCATCAGTGCCACTTTGCAATTACAAAATGCATCAGGCTGTGATTTTTCTTCTGTCTACCTAATGGACCATTCATCTCATTGCAGTAGTAACCTGCCAAACTGCCACTGCAATTTTGTAAATTTACAGGGCTTTCACAGACCAGAAAAAAATAAGATCTTGCATTTTAGCTGATTAAACTGTACTCCATATTCCAACAAGTGAATGTAAGCAGAATCTCTATTTCTACCATTCTATCCACTGAGACAGTCCTTTCAAAACTCTCCAAGCAGCTGAATCAGACTAATGATTCTCAGAAATATGGATTTATCACTGGTGCCTGCCCTCTTGGGATCAACCTCAATCTTTTATATGGATTTGCTTCTGAGAAAACAACTGACCGTGACTGTTGAGCGCTGTTCCTCTTTCCTGAAGGTAAACTTATAAATACTAGAGGTGAAGGAAAAATACAACACCATTAGTAACTACTGAAAAGGTGAATATAAAGAAAGGAATTCTTCATGACTTGATCATCAGCTTTAGAATAAATATGGTCATGGCTAAAAAGATTCTTCAATTGGTTGCAAAAGAAATGCAGGGAAAATATAGACTGAGAAGGGCAATCCCTGTTAAGTACAGGTCTGTACAAAAAAGGCTTGAGCCTGCAAATTGTGTCATTTTAGTTACTTCTTTTCTCCTTTTTGCCCGATGCATAAAAACTATTTAAGGCAGAGACTTTGTGTTCTTATTTGGACAGTTCTGGGCACAACACGGCTCAATAAAGGAACTGCTGGAACAATAGAATATTGCAAAAGTAACTTTTACAATTAAAAGTTAAGATTAATTTGAAAAGAGGAAACAGTCATGTGTTAGGGTGATTACATGAATAGGTTTTCTGTGTAATTTAGATAAATGTTTTCCTGGCAATGAAACTGAATAAAAGAGTATTAATTATTCACAATGTAATAATTAAGAAATTGGGTAATGGTAATCACATTGCACAGCCAAATGAAATTAACAGATGTCACCGAGAGGAATAAGATAATAATATATAATTAAAAAGCAGGAAAAAATCAGGATTAAAAAAACCCCATAAAAATCTAGCAATACCACTATTTTTAAGAGGAATGGTATCCTAAAGAGGACCAAAGTGAATAGAATATTATTACTCTGTGTGCCTGTGCACATACTAAATTGATAAAATTTCTGAACAGCAAGTAGAAGAAATTTAAAAAGTATATCCAGTTTCTATACCCTACTGTGTTTCTTCTCTCACAAATAAGAGGATGTACGTGAATAAAATGTTCAGAGCGATTTTCTAGATTGTTTGACTTCACAAAAGAGATTTGCCATCAACCACCCTCAGGGATTTTTGAAAAATGATATTTCATCTAAAAGCAGCATTTTCTGTCTTAGAACTTGCCGTCTTTGAAAGACATGCAGATTTAGAGTTCATGCTTCTTCTGAGCACAAAATCACCATTTTCTAGACCCACATCAAAAATATGCAGTGCTAAATGTGTTTGTTAATGGGTATGGGGTGAGGATTACTAGCAAGTATGACTAGTTTGACAGTGCAACCTGAGTACTTCAATAATGCTTTTACTATGAATAAACCTTTGGAAAATTACACATCTCTTTTACTTTGAAATGTTCATCTTTGTGCAAAAAGCATATTATGGATAGGTACAAAAGAAAAAATTATTTTCATAACTATTCATGTAAACCCAAATATATACAAAATTTAAATTGCACAGATGTTATTTTGCAGAATTATGTGAATGCTTTGGCTTGAAAATCATAGGACTATTACAAAGTTCTTCAAATATTAGTTCTAACTTAGCATATACCTTTACAGTACTTTATACCAGCTTTGCTTACTACAGAAAAATGGAAATGTAAAGAAGAGTTCAAGGAGCTTTTGCAGCTTCCCCTTTTCACCTTTCCTGTCTGAAAAACAGGTAAAGAATAACCATATCTTATGCCATGTCAGACAATACAAAACAGCCCAAACATTTCACTAAATTCAATTTAAATAGACATAAAGTCAAGGAAGAATTTATTATATACCAAGTAAAGATAAGGACAGAGGTGATTTTAAAATAAATTTCAGTTATAAAAGCAAATTAAAAAGCACTAGCTAAAATAAAAGCATCATTTTTAGTGAATTGAAGAAAGAGACATGCTTTCAGATTAAATGGAATTATTCTGAAAAAAGGGTTTAATTTATATTGTACATATAAATTGATTTCAACAGCTAAGAAATGGGAAATTTCAAAATTAAAAGGAAATTTCAAGAAAAAGTGATGCAGAAATCAGAACTTGCCATCATTGAAATTAAGTAAGAAATTACACTTTCATCATAGCTCAATTTCTTGAACTGTGTGCTATCAGTATTTTAGCCATATTTGCTACATTTCCTTCAATATGATCAATGCTGGCTTTAATAAAATGATAACTTTTAAAATGTAGTAATTTCATAATACTATGTTTATTTCACAAGTATAACTTCTGGGTGTCATAGTTCAATGCTCTCTGATTATTTTAGTTTTTCTCACATGAAGATTTAATGTATTAATATTCAATTTATTTCTTTGAAGTTAATTGACATTACATGGAATTTTGATTTGTAAAAGTGATACAGCAATGTACCAAATTCCAAACACAAGCACAATACAGCAATTGCAATGTACATTTGGATCACAGTACAAACATGATTCCCATTGCCAAGCTCACTGTCACAACTGAGCATCCCCAGCCATTGGAAAGGACTGCATGGGCTGAAACCAGTTCAAGCTCTTTGCTCTCTTCAAAATTCTCTCTGCTGCTTGCTTATTTTTTAAACTCTATGCTGGGCTAAAAGACTTTCACACCTTCTCCATGTTGATCTGTCTGGATTAGGAATCTAATGCATTCCATTGATTAATTTTGGAAAACTATTTACATAACTAGTTGACCCATTTAACTGACACAGATGTGTACTTATAACAAGGTCCACCTTCTGGTCCCCTTGTTGAGGAATTCAGCTTCCTTTACAATAGCCGTGATCCCACTCCCACATTCTTTCTTGAGCTTCATGAGCACACCATGCTTGCCTGCTTTCTCTGAGTCTTCTTCCATACTGGGGCTTGTTGATCATTTACAAAGGGATAGAGATCAATCTCAGGGCACTTTTATTAATATTCTTTCCAATTAACTGTCACAAGCTCTGAAAATCCATGGCTTGCCATTTAAAAAAATGCATATCAGAATGATCCTTCTCCTGGATTCAATAGTTGGAAGCTTTTTAATAAGAAAAAGAAAATAAGCCAAAATTAACCATGCTAAATATCAGACAAATAAATGAACAGCTTTGTATCGGTTTTTACATCAGGATGAATTGCAGTCAATTCCTTTTTTTTTGGTCATATTATTTACAAACACAGCCCATCCTTGTTGAACTGATCCATACGGCCTTCTCTTCTTTCAAATCCAGTCAGGACAGAGTCCTTCCACAAAATTATGTATGAGATTAGACTGAGATGGTATGAGGATATTTTCCATGTACTGTTTCATTCTTATTTCATGTGGACCGGATTACACATGCTGACTGCTGAGGGAAAAGATTAAAGACAAATTAACTAATATATGTTCCAAGCACTTTTCTGACGATTTGGAATCTTGGTTTCTTTGCCTTTCTTGCCCTCTTCCATATTTGACTGCTGAGTTACTAATTTAAACAGAAAAAAAAAAAAAAAAAAAAAAAAAGAGGAATAAGTCATCAAAAACATTTTGGGCACAGAACCTTACACACATGCTAGGGAAAACAGCATGCTTGTTTATTAGAATGATGGCTACTGTTTTAACAGTCCCCTCTTGTACAACTGGTGTGTGTGTGTATATATATATATATATATGTGCAACTATATAATTTCACCCCTTAAATAAATTCCAAATTATGCATATATTGATTTTCTTGACTAGGTTGATTCCAAAGAAGCCATTGTTGTCAATCAAATAAATTATATGCATTTTCAAAATATTTATGTTTATTGAATCACATAGTTAATGGGAAAAATAAAAAGCATATTTAAAATTATGGATCATTTGAAAGACTATCTGCCACTTCCTTACCCTGCATGACCACATATATACATTTTGGCATGCATTTTTTGCTTCAATTAAATCTGACATGAAGATTTATGTAGAATAATCTGGAGAATTTTTTTGATTTATGCTAGAATTTTGCTGCTGTAACTAAGGATGAAAATCCACATTCAACAATTCTGGCTCTCTCTTCACAAAGGTTTAAGGAATGCACAGTGTAAAAGCTTCCGACAGCTTTCAAAGTTCATTGCCTGAACATGGCATTACTGACCATGTAAAGAAAGTACACAACTGTCCAAAACGTGAGCTTCTCTACCACCTTCTTTCACCTTCAGCTGGGGGCACTCAAGCACTTGACTTGCTAAGAAATAATCAACTATTCCAGTCTTCAGTTGTTCTCCACTCTCCACTGCCAGTGGATTTCATTCTTTTACAAAAGAATTCAATGGCAATTAAGGGGAGACAATGGGAACATGACTCTGTGGCTTACTATGTGGGATAATTACATAACAGTGGTGAAATAGGATTCTGACCCTTGTTGCCAGGGCTGCTTCTTTAATTTGCGTAGTTAGTTATGTAAAAACACTACAGGGGGCAGGGCGAATAACCCATCCAAGCACACTAATCAGTAATTTGATCAAGTATCTCCTCTTGAGAGTGCTCTTGGGCTAAAGAAGAATTCTTCATTTTCCTATCCCTAAAAATGTAAGCCTTGAAGTCCTCTCTAATCCACACAGAAGACTTTATCACAAGGGGAGGAGAAAGCTGCCTGATAAACATGAGAGCTTTAAGGATCTCTTACTTCAAGTCCTAATTGAAGTAAGGTCATCTGGTACAGCTCAGCCAGCCCAGGCAGCCAGACACCTTTCTCTTCCCACAACATCCCCTACTCAGGTGACTGTTGCCACATGGTGGAAGCTGACAGTTTTATTCAGGTTCAGCTACCATAGACAAACAAATTCCACTGGAATTACAAAATCCTGGAAGATTACATAAAGTCTCAATTTTCTGGGTTTGTGTTTATAGTAAAGGGGATTTCTATATATTTTTTAATCAGTTTGACTATTCCCCTAAAATATATTAAGATGAAAGAATCTTAGAATCATTGAAGTTGGAAAAGACATCTAAGACCATTGAGTCCAACCATTAGCCCAGCACTACCATGTTCACCACTAAACTATATCCCCAAGCACCACATGTCTTCTGAACACTTCCAGGGATGGTAATTCCACCACTTTCCTGGGCAGCCTATTTGCAGTGCCTGGCCATCACTAGCTTTTTACTGATTCATATCTCATTCAGTGTGGATAATATCACTGGCAGAAATATAAGATTCAACACATGCAAAGCTACATCTTATCCACATGGTCATCAGGATGCTAACTAGATCTTTAGAAGTAATAAAATAAAAAACAGGGTTACACTTCTATCAACTCACAGTTGCAATAAAAGAATTCACAGTGCTATGATCTAATGTTCTTTACAAGTTACTATTTCAGTAAAAATACCAGTTGTACTGATGGAGGGTTTTTTTACTGTTTTTAGTGGGTTTTGGTATTGTATTAATATCCAGATATTCAGTATCTAAGAGCCACCATAACCTAGGATTAGCTCTTTCCCTTGTCCCTCTCTTACAGACTAAAGCAGAAACTCCAAGAGAGTTTTGAAAGTATGCATACAAACGTAAACTGAAAATAATTTTTATTTTGTTTCTTCTAAATGAAATGCTTGGAATGTAGTTTGATTTTCTGTAATCAAATTTCTCCCCACTAAAAAAATTGCATCTACAAAAATAAATGCTGGACTAAGTTTGAGTTTACAGACTGTAGCACCTCGAGCTGTGATTGCAATTTAGAGTGATATGTTGCCACTTCGAATTGTTTTGCATTGGCAGCTGTGGGTTTTTTAGAATTACATGTTAATTTGGCCAACATCCAGAATAAATAAAATGATGCAAAAATGTCCCTACATTTATTGTACTTGAGTGATTGGAAGTTTTTTTAGCTTTAATGCTCCAGAATAATTTTATGTAACAGCAGGAGGTGTGTAGACTTCAAACTAAACTACTCTTTTGATGTAACATTTAAGAAAACTACATAAAAGAGATAGTTTGTTTTAATTACTGAGGCAAATGAATGAGTTAATGGGATCAGTGAAAACCCTAAAAACTGACTTACTTAAAGCTAGAGGCCAGACAATTACTATTACAATATCTATTTAAGGTTTTGGTTTGATTTAGTTCTTCAGTTTCCAAAAAACTTGAAGACTCAAATAGCATCTGGAGCCTTAGAAGTTCTTTCTCCTACTTCTTCCATTCCAACAAGTGTATTTTACATTAAAGTTCGAATTGGATCATTTGCCTTTCTGTTTTGAAAAAAAGAAGAAAAAAAGAAGAGATTAAAACTCCAGAAATTCTTCCCTATAATTCATAGATGATTTTCTATAACTTGTAAAATGCCATTGCTTAGACTCTTAGATAGAGATTACTAAGTACCTCATACATTCCTTTCAGTACCATATAATTTACCAGTGCCTGAATTGACTGAGTGAATCCAGAAGCATGTTTAAAGGTTCACTTTACAATGCTTAAGAAGCCTTAAGCACTTCAGAAATTATTTTTCAAAATCCAGTATATTAACTAATAAACAGTTCCGAAAAGCAGGAGAAAAAGAAGTGTCTGAAACCACACTTTCAGTCTGACCTGCATGTGGTTTGGTGACGGATACTGATATCCTGCTGTCTTACTTCTGTGCCTGATATTAGTAGTCTGCTTTTGTAATACAGTGTAGGACTTATCAATAAGATTCCTATACTGGACATAATCTGCCATGTGAATTACATCAGTTTAAGAGCAGATGGAGAAGGTTGGAGATTATATGAGATGTCTCTATGGGTTTGGAAATTTTTGTCAACTCTAATCTATTTTTCAAGTGAGTATGTACACAAGCCTCTGCTGAAGGAAAACATTGTTCTTGCCATTCTCCAAGAATTGTCCTTCTTCGTCTAAGTAAAGATTTCTGCCTATCAATTATTCTTGACAATATTGTCAATAATAATCATAAAAACAAATATGTTGTCTGTTGTTTTTTGCATAAGCTTTCTTATCAAGCTTTCAGAGCACTTGTTCACATACAGGTCTCTATCCTACATTATTTAAAAACTGTTTTCTTTCTTAAATAATACTTGCCTTCAATACAGAAAGATAGCTGTAGTATTCCATGTAAGATTTGTAACTGAGGAACAAGTGAGAAAGTAGATGAAAGGGAAGGTTTGTAAGGAATTTGTGAATTGTTCAGTGAGAACAACGAGTGATGAGAACTATGAGAGAAATGTCAAGTTTTGAACTGTAAATGTACATCTGATGCTTGACTTTTTCTAAGTGCTTTGCAAATATTAATTAATGAATTGATATCAAAATTGAAAGTTTAGTAAATGGTCATCTATAATCTTGGTCAAAAAAAGGTATTACTAGGCTTGAAAAATTCATAGTTAATGATAAATGGTACTGTGGAAATCCCAGTGCTTGGCCTTCTGATATAATAAATAGATTTTATCAGTAACTTAAATCAAACATTAATTTGTAATAGTTGATCTTTAAATGTTGGAAGCATAGTCACCCATTCAAAAATTAGTAATAGGAAAATTTTCATGTCACTTTTCATCAAAATATTCAGAAAGTTCCAAGGGAGAACTTATCTTTACAGATAGCAAATTATCTTCTTTGATAATTGCAAGATTCAGAAAATCTTTCTTTATTTTGAATACCCGTATAAGGCAATTGCCATGAGTGTTCACTGTTATTGTCATACTTTAGCATGCTTCTCTGAGACTTGTTTAGATAATTTTACATATGGACATGGAGACATATCGACTTTAGAACCCTACTGGACCTAATGGAAAGTTATCTGATACTCTGTTAAAAGTATTTTGTTCTAACATTAGAAGACAGTCAAGGCTGAAGACAAAGACAGTATCTTTTACTGGACCAACAATTATAACTGGAAAGAATTTGGCAAAATTTAGACACAAATTTCATTATTGTGGTCAAAATACAAGCAGAGAATAAAATTATTTCTTTAGTTTAATATGCACAAATTGGGAATTCATTGAAAGAATTGGTAGTTGGCATCTGTGTGAAGGGAAGTATTTTAATTGTAAGTGAGGAGAGAGAAAGACAGAAAACTGGGGAGAAAAAGGGAGGAGACAGAAGAAGAAGACTTATGTAGCCTAAGAAAAAGAGAATGATTTGTGTCTTGAAGTTTTGCTACACAGGATTCAACAGAGCTTTAAGTTTTAGTTTACAATCTCATCTTTGGAAGATGAGCTTTTGATCAACGAAATAAAGTTCTTCCTTACTACGTACTATGTTTTCACTAGTTTTTAGAGTGTGTTAACTATTACACATGAAGTCAGTTGATCGAAAGACAGCTCTTTTCCATCAGGAAAATATAGTTGTTTGTAGTCACCATTTGTTTTATAACTGCAGAAATATATGTCACAAAATGGAGTGATATATATCACTTTTGGAAATAAGTCTTCATCTCAAGCTAATGCATAAGTTTTTCCCTGGATAGTGACAATAATTACTATAGCAACTGTTAATGAAATATTTGTATATGCAATTATAACATTTTTCACGCTCTGGAAGGTAACTGTTTTAATATTCATTAGTTTCACAGAGCATAAGATAACAAAAAATATTTGATAATATATATAAGTTCATAGGTATGTCTCTGGATACTAATTGTGAAGAATTATGTAAAAAAGCCCCAAAAAATAACATGTTCTTCAGATTAAATTTAAATTTAAAATTATGTTTATCACCCACAACAGGTATCTGAAATCTATATTGATGAGTTCCAGGCTGTTATTCTTGACATTTCAGGAATCTATTAGCTCTGAGTTTTAATGTCTATGTGTATTCATGTAAAGTATACATACTGAAATATTTTCTTGGCTATTATTTGACTTCCGTGTACTACCATTCCTTAAAAAATAGTCCAGCTGGGGATAGATTCCAGATCCTTATATAAATGCTGTCACTTCTGTAATATATTTTGTGTGATTTACCTATCCCAACACAGTTAGTTTTCTTTTCAGGTCTTCTGCCTCCAGCTGGGGAGAGTTGGAGAGAAACAGTAGAGATCAGGATTTGAAACTCATCAATCAACTGCACAAAAGACTGAAACAACAACAACTACTACCACCCAGAAATGGGATGACGGTTAATTATCCATGGGGAAATGAAGACTCTATTAAACTTCCCAGTCTCTCAGTATCCTGATATTCCCTGACAAGCCTAAACTTCAGGTCAGATTCATCTCATTCATCACACAGCGTAAATCTGATGGCTCAGTAAACACATTCCAAGGTTGTGTTTGGCTTGCAGTTAACCTAAAACAACAGTTTTCTTGTCCTCAAACCAAATTCTACATTTAGATTCCTATTTTCATTTTTTCTAACCTTTGAGTTTTTAATGAGTAACATTGGTTTAGAAAAGCATATAACAGAAAGCCATCTATGTAAGCATGCACTATGGCAAATTAATAGGAAAAAATAGAAAAACCACTTCCACCTCTGGCTTTTAATTTTGCTTTTTTCCTAGTTTTTCACCTACCATGGCAATGGGTCTGGAGCAGTGTGATCCCAAAACCATTAAAATAAGCAGATACCTTTCCACTGAATGTAGATAATATTTTGTGTGAACTCAAAGAAACAAGATAATCATGATGAAAATATCAAGGAAAGAAAGGTGATTTACTTCTTCTTAGATTGCTTCTGACTATAATATGAACCTGTGGTTCATGGAATATTTTAGGGTGAAAGGAGTAATACTGAAGATTAGATGATGCACAGATTCTGCAGGCAACCATATATTTAGGATATTTTAAGAATATTTTTACTTTATTAAAATTTCTCCTTGGTTTACTATTCATACTGCAAAGTCACTCTTCTTTGTCAGTAGCCTGAACCACCAGAGCCTTGTACCAGATTTTACCCCTTTCTGAAATATTTTAACTCTTTCTGAAATATTTTACATCTTTACTAAGCCCACTCTGCTGTAAACAGAAAGCTAGTAAGGTCTGGTACTGCAGCAGTGCAGTACCCAAGGGCAGCTCTCCCCTGCTGCGGGGGGGAGGGCTGCCCCAGAGCTGGAACACGCAGGATGGTTTCTTCTTGGCCACGAGCGGTGGGACTGGTCAGACTGGGTCTATGAGGAAGCGTCGCAGGTCTAGAAAGGTAGCTGTTCATTCCAGGCTTCAGGTGGTTTATTGGGATAATAAAGGATGGCACTGGGGAGTGGGGAAGGGGAAGGGGAGAGTCGGGGGGAGGATAGTTGCTCCATGAAGCCCAGAATCCAAAGAGACTGGGTTCCGGGTCCTGCTGGGCTTTTATCCGTGGGGTTAGGAGGCGGTCCTGGCTCACATCAGCCAGTCCGGAAGGGTCAAGGGGGAGGGATCAGGGGAAAGACACACGTTACAACATGGTACAGCTTCAGGGGTTATGCTATCAAAAGTAAAAAGAAATGTAAGAGGATATTGAAGGGAGGTTTGCTACAAAGGGGAGATGCAAGAAAATGCTCAGGTTTTTCATAAGTCTCAATAAAAGCCAAAAGCAGCCTTATAGCAGCCTTCCAGTACCTGAAGGGGGACTACAGGAAGACTTGAGAGGCATTATTTAGCAGGACATGTAATGATAAAACAAGGGGCAAGTTTTAAACTGAAAGAGGACAAATTTAAGCTGGATGTCAGGAAGAACTTCTTTACTAAAGAAATTCTTTTCTTTCATGTGAACATAAAAGTGTTTGAAGCCAGGATGGACGAGGTTATAAACAACTGGTCTAGTCAAAGTTGTCCCTGCCCACCTCAGGGGATTGGAACTAGATGATTGTAAAAATCCCTTCCAATCAAATTCATTTTAAGATTCTATGAGTCTATGATTTTTGAAGGAAACAATAGAGAAATCAGAAATGAAGGCACAGGAGATTCCACCTGATCTGTGTGGGAAGATGACAGGAGGTGAATGGATTACAGTATGGAAGTCAGGGAAAAATATAGTTGCTACTCCCTGGATGGAATGTGGTCAGAATAGCTTACCTCCCGTGCACAATGCACTCTAAGATGGTCTAAACAGAGGGTGGAGTGGCCAGGCTCTACAGAAATCCTTGCAGAGAAGGGAACTCAGTGGTGCCTTTTAGCTGATAAGCTGCACAGCAACTGAAAGCCAAGGGTGGTACAGGGAGATGTCCTGCTTTTGAATCAGCAACCATGGCAAAATTCCTCTCCTTGGAGTCCCCATCCCAAGTTTATCTCAGATGCTATCCTGACATACCCACCCCAAAAGTACCCCACCACTCACTGAGGAAAATGTATGACTAGTCACACAAGTTCCACCTAAACATAAAGAAATAGTATAAATGGGATTTAAGAACGGGCAGAAGAAAGGGGAAGACTCCACCATAACTGCTGGGACCTGTCAATGGGCTGAACCTTTCTTCTGCCCCTGTAGGAATGCCTGTTGGGTAATTACTGTACTCTATCTGTTTTGAATTATTACCTCGAGGTAGCTTTTATTGGGGATTAGAGCTTATTAGTATATTGCTTGGAATATTTTTTTGCAGTCAGACACTATCACCAGTAATTCTTGAACCTTAACCTGTCACCAATTTATTTAAAAAGTGTTATACTGGAAACTGCTACTGTGAGTCCTTTGAGGGCACTGGCTGTTGCTGGCAGTGGATAAAGGTGTAGAGACCCAAGAGACCCAAGACTCTGCAGACTGGTCAGGCACAAGAGTCTCACCTTTCCTGAAGTGCTGACAGACTAATCAAATATTAAGGGTTGGAGAAAATCTCCCCTTTTCACACGAGAGTGAATCTATTCACATATAATTTATGTAACACTGATTTATTCTCAGATTGTTTTTGTCTACACCTTTAGTGTTTCATGAGCTTGTATAAGCAGTCTCTATATACATCACCATACAACTTCTAAAAAAAATCTAGTGTTTTTATAGTTGGACAGTTGCTATTCTGCTGATATCTGCAACAGTTAATATTGATATAAAACAATTTTAAAAACCCAATTTGCTTGTTTCCTTACAATGAAAAGTCATTATAATAGATAAGATAATGACTTACTCTAGCTAACAGTGATAATCGCAGAAAATCTGCTTAGATTAAAGGGGTGTTAATAATAAGCAGCTATCAGATTTCAAATGCTTAATTCTCACAAATTTTTTATTTTTGAAACATTGAGCAAGTATCCCCTTTGCTTTCACACAGATTTAATTCAGAAAAGTTTGGAAGTACCAGAGTGCCTGCTGCAAGGAAGTTGCTCATCAACTGTCTTTCATTAACGTGCTGGTATATTCTAAGATCATAGGGTGCTATGGAAAGAGATGGAGAAATAGATTCTTGCTGACTATTTGGCCTGAATATTAAGATCCTGTGCCTTCTGTTTTGAAAGACTGATACCATTTTTGCTTTTTTTTTCCTGTTTATTTGTCTTTCTGTTCTAGAAACATCTCTCCTCCTAGGGACACAGGATTAAATTGAGCTATCTTGTCTGAAAGCAGTAGAGACAGTAACCAATTTGAGTTTTGACATTTAGAGATTGATGGAAGAGAAAATAACATAGGTAAAAAATTTGGGCAGTGATGAAATAGTATGTCTGAAGCCAATTACTCAGAAGACAACCTTTTGCACTAGCAAAGGGGAAAGCTTTAGTTTAAGCCACAGAAAACAAATGTGCTTTATAGATGATAATAACATCTCATGTAGAAAAAACACTTTCATTTCTAGAATATTGAGCTATATGGCATCATTTTTTTTGTCTTAAAATAAAAGAATAAGGCTGTTATTAAAAGGAATTGAGATGACAGGCAGTGGGAGAGGAAGCAGAAGGGAATCACTTTGCTGCTAAAAATAGTGTTTTGGGAAGAACTCTCTTTAAGGTAATATTTCTAATGTAACATTTTCAATTTTCATAAAGCACCATTATAATTCTGAGTTTACTTCTGTCTCTTGCAAAGAACAATGTTCTTTAGTTGAAAGCTTTTATTGGTTGTCTGAATTTCTTCCCTGAGTGACCTATTTGTGAATAGCTGCATTAATTTGAATTAGGTGCTTACTAAGGCAGAGTGTAAAAACTGGTGTTTTCTTTTTAAGAAAACAAATGGTTTATAATAAAAAAAAAAAAACCAAATCCAAAACCAAAACCAAACAACAGCTATTAGAAAGGAAAGGTAATGCATTTTTTTAATTATTAAATGTCATTTAGATACTAGATAAGCCATATTTACATTTTGATGAGAGAGAGCTGAAAACAAAGAATACTTGTCTGAAACTTCAGCCTGGAAAACCAGTATTGTATGGTGGGAAGAGAATAGTATGGTGGGAAAGGAAATCCTTCAGTTATAAGGATTACAAGAATATAATCCTTCAGTTATAGCAGATGAATGTTGGAAAAGATTGCCAAAGGCAGGTATACAATCAGCCTCAGTGAAAGATTCAAAGCCAGTTTACACCACTGTGTGAGACTTGGCTTAGAAATAATAAAATATTTCCCCCTCTAATGCAGAGGCATTGGTTAAATGACCCAGCAGAAACCTGTCACATCCAAAACACTCTTTTAAGAAAAATCCATTACACTGAGAACTGTAATGCATTTTTTTTACTACCCAAGGAAAATACAAATCTGTTTTTCCACTGGGTATTTTGGACATGTGCCAGCAGGGTCTGCTTGCAGCCATAAACCCAATTGTATCTTGGGCTACTTAAAAGAAGTGTAAGACAGCAGGTTGAGGGAGGTGATTCTCAGTCTCTGCTCTGCCCCTGTGAGAGTGTTGTAGGCAGAGTGGGAGCTTCAGACAAATTTTATTAAAGAAGCCCTCCCATTGAGACACAAGGCACAGAAAGGACCCCCTTGCTTTCTAAACTGCACCTCAGAGAGGAATCCAGGTGTGGCTGGATCCAATCCTAACCTCAGATTTAATGATTTACATAATGGTTTATATCTAAAGGATTATGTAACTGTAATTGAAACTTTGTAGAACTTTTTTCTGCAGGATTAAGGATGACAAAGCAAATACATTTTTATAAATAAACTAAAAGATTTAATTAAATAATTTAATTATTATAATGATGATAATGATTAGACAAAAATAACATAATCAGAATTACTTGTTACAAAGCATGGATAGCTATAGCTGCTAGCAGAGTGTGCTATTTTTGCAGCAATATTGAAGCAATTATATTAAAGCAATTATATTGAGGCAATTATATTAAAGCTAGCAAAACAATTATTAAGTTGAGATTGGTGTTACTCACCCATACCAACGACAAATCTGTTGCTTAACATCAAGGGGTAACCTTGAAGGGTGCTCCAATTCAAGGGAAGGATCTTCACACACTTTAGGGAGATATGCTAGAAGTCCTCACTGTACAAAAGTTGGACTGGTCTTTTGCTGTGTAAAGTGATTGATTGCCAGTCATATACATTTTTTAGATTATGTGCTGTCAGATTTACTCAGCAAAAGAGACTAAGCACTGAAAAAGGTTACCATCCTTTTGGTTTCTTCTGCTCAACACTTCTGACTCTCCTTTCTGTATCAGAGCCCACACATCCTTGCTTCTCCCAGCCTCATTCAGGGCACATATATCTTCCATGTCCTCATGGTCAGTCTGACTGGTCAGTTAAGATGGTCTCAACATTCTTCAAGTCTAAAAACAGCAGACCTTCCTGTCCTGCTTGCAATGAGTTGGTGGAGCACAGCACCACGTGGGCACGACTAAGTTGTTATTCTATACCACTGACTTCATCCGTGGGGGCTGAAATTTCAGGAATGTGACATACCCCCGAGAAGAGGGCCATTTTGCCTTACTCTCTCCAGTGGAAAAGCTGTCGGCATCATCCATGGCTACTCCATCCTTTAATGCCATCCTTCCCCCACAGGTCCCTTCAAGCTACAGCTCCAAGGTGAGGTGGTGATAAAAAATATCAAAATTCGATGCCTATGGGGAGCCTGTATCCCTGTTTAGGCAGAGCATCCTGCCACAGAGACCCCACCTGGAATGCTGTGTCCAGCTCTGAGGTTCCCAGTAAGAGAAAGATCTGCAACTGTTAGAGGAGACCCAGAGGATGGTCACTGGTCCATCAGCAGACTGATCATCAGAGGACTGAAACATTTCTCCTAGGAGAAAAGGCTAAGAAAATTGAGGGGGTTTAGTCTGGAGAAGAGAAGGGTCCAGACAGAACTTACAGTGGCCTTTTGATAGTTAAAGAAGCCTTATAAGAAAGACGGAAAGGACCTTTTGCCGAGGCCTGAAGTGACAAGGCAAGGGCTAACAGTTTTAAATGAAAAGCAGGTAGATTTACACTGGTCATGAGGAAGAATTTTTTTTTAAATGAGAATGGTAAGGCACTGAACGAGGTTCCCAGAGAAGTTGTGGGTACCCCCTCAGTGGGTGCGTTCAGAGTCAGTTTGGATGGGGCTTTGAGCAACCTGATAAAGTTAAAGATGACCCTGCCCATGGCAGAGGGTTTAGACTGGAGAATGTGGCCTGAACAGAAGCACAAGTCCTTGTTGGAATGTTTTGTCATTATTAGCTGCTTAAAGGAAGATGACTATTACACCTTACTTATATTGCATGAAGTAATGTATTTCATCCATGAATTTCCACCATAGATTTCCAAAAGCATAAAGACATGATGTCAAAAAAATCCATAATTTAATCTCACCTCCTGTATATAATAAACCATAGAATTTCATTCTGTTACTTTAGGCCGGAAGTCATACAGTGGAGGCTCTCAGGACTGTACAACTTGATCTCAAATATGCAGAGGTGAATTACAGCACATCTGGAGCCTTGCATGTAATTATTTCCTTGTTCTAGGAGGTGTGGTTTTCACACAGCTGATCAGCTGTTGAAGCCCTTTCCCAGCAGTTTTGTGTTTCCCAGCACCATTGGCTGCAGTCTTTGCACCAACTGTTAATGACCGCTTCTCATTGTCCCTTATTTTTGATTTCCATTTGTCTATCTTGACTCTTGTTATGCCCTTTTTGCTGTACTGAAAACATAATTATAAAGAGTTACGTTTACAAAATCTGATTAGATCACTTTTTTATCTCTCAATAATTTTCTTAAAACTCTGCAGTGGGTTTTGTATTTTTTCCACTTTTACCTTTTCAACATGAGCCCTTTAGATCTCTGGAATATTTGTCAGTTAGAGTCCCATGAAGTAATAAGCTCACCCTCGTTCTACTTCCTTGAACTCTATGATTCCAGCATATTTTTTATTTGCTGTATAGGCATGAAGTCTGTTTATTCTAGAACGCCAGCATTCTTTTGAATGTCACCATTTGGCCAGAGGAGCTGGGATCAGAAACAAGTCCTGTTATGAACCACTCTTATCAAGTCTCAGCCATTAGAAGTAAAAGCTTTTCTTTATTTTTGACACATTCTTTCTTGTTTAAATCAAGCCTTACACTGGTGAAAGATATGGAGTAAATTGGATACTGTAGTCCCAGTTCTCCAACTGACTGTTGGTATAATCTGATATATAGAAACCTCTTACAGCCTTGAAAATATTTACCTCAGAAGAAATCTTAAGACAACCTAGAGGCTAAGTATTTAGTTTCTCCTTATATATCACTTCATGCACTGCCCTGGCATTGGTACCAGACTGTCAGTCCAGTACTCTGTGACCAGGTTCATTTATGCTTTCCACATGGGCGGGTTTAGTGTTTTAATATAAAATTTACTTATTTCAGGATAATTGACATCACAAAGGATTTTGATTTAGCATAATGCAGTGTACCGATATCACAACACAAGCACAATACTGCAGTGTGCAGTTGGATCACAATGCAAACACAATTCCTATTGCAGGTCTTTGTATGTTCACTGCCACAATGCTGGACCCACTGCTCCATGCCTTCTTCCATTGTAGGAGCTTATCAATCAGTCACACAGATGCATCCCATTTTCAACAACCAGAGTTTGCTCTATAGAGAAATTGCCCTGTCATAATAAGCTCATTATGATAATGCTGCATCAAAGGGAGCAGGAGACAAGGATAAATCAGAGATACAAACTTGATGACTGAAGCCCTTTACCATTAGCTCACCTTTCTTGTGTGACTTGACACGAGACAGATTCCTTGGCCTACAGATATACTTTGAATAACCAATGCATATGACTCAGGAGCCAGAGTACAGGAAACCTGCCCTTTGGGATTGCAAAATGGTTTTAAAACACATGTTATTTTTTTTTTTACAGTTGTTTCAAGTTAATGAGGCCTCCAGCATAAATGTAAGCAGCCCATGTAGCTGCTCTAGATAATGTCTACTTAATACAGCTGCCTCTGAAGGTCTTTGAGACCCAGAGTTGAAGACTTTGTTACTCCTCTTACCCTTAGCAACAGATAAGAGCTGTGTGATTATGAAATGTACCATAAGAGTGGGGATTTTTAGGTGTTTTGTTTGTTTTAAAACTGCAGCCAAAATGGCACTGGGTTCAAAATGGTTTAGTCTGAGTCTAAAATCTGAGCCCCATTCACTGGGGCAGAGGGGATCAGAAATTTTTACAAACAAATTGAAAATGATCTTGAAGGAGTTAATGTCCTCTATACAAGATCTGGTTTACTGGGGGGAAATTGCTTTGCTTCCAAAATAGTGCCTCAAAGGACAATTGAGAACCTCTTGGAAAACCTAAAAAGTGTTAAGTCATCCATTCTTTCAACAAAAGAAAATCTGCATTGGTTAAGGCTGTCCAAACCTTTTCCTGTCAATAGGGAATAAGTCACGGTACACTTTAAATTACCTTGACATGTCTATGTTCAGAAGCTGTGTAGATCAAGCCTTACTAAAGAGAATGTGCCAGAGATCATTAAAAAATCACTTGTAAAGTTATTGATATTTTTTGAATAAAGCAAAGAACACTTTGTACCTATTTCTTAACAATTCATCTCTGATAAAGCTGAGAGACGTGCAATGAAAAGTTGAAATACAGTAAACCAACAAGAATAGAAGCATGCATCTATACTTTATTCTAATCTTTTATATTCTTCATCTATATTTTCATCAAGGGTGTGATGTTTTCACATTCAAATAAAGAAAGCTGAAATTATTTTTCTTCAGATTTAGAAATAACTTCTGCTGTTGCTGCAGAAATACTGTTAACAAAGGGGGAAGCAACCCCCTATCACTGATATTTTGATACATATCTCTGGGCAGGTACCAAAAATGTTAATCTTCACAGATAGTGGGCTTTTTGAAAGAAATTAATTTATTATTGAGCTTCTTTCAAAGTACAGGAAAACTCAAATTCATGTATACTGATTGCTAGGAAAGTGTCCTAGCCAGCATGCTGTGATATCAGATAGAGTTTACCAGTTTTGCTGCTCTATTCTCAAATGAGAATGACTTGAACTCTGTGGGCTGAGGTTTTGGGGGGAGGTTTTAGGGGTTTTTTTGCTTAGTTGGTTGTTTATAATTTTTTTTTCCAACAGCTATATTTGGAAGATACTTTCTTGATGCAGTTGACCTTGGAAAGGCTGCTTAAGAAATTTGCAGTGTTGAAGATTCAGACCAGATTAATATATGTAGATAAAGTATTCTTTACATTCTCGACGGAACCTAAAAGAAATCTTTGACTGAGAAACTCCTAAGGTGAAAATATTGTTAGCTCTGGGTTTGACAGAGAAATTTGGTTTCTGAGTGGACACAACTTTCCATCTACCGTTGTGACCTAAAGTAGCTTCTAATGTATCTACGATTATGTAATTTCAAAGATTAAATACACTTCAAAAAAACATGTGAGCACTTCAGAAGCCTTTGAGGACTACCGAGAGACAGACTAAGGCTAAAACTTTCCAAAAATTGCTATCATATAAGAAAGATTCTGGCGTTAATAAGAGTGAGACAAAGAAGTTTCACAATGTCTTTCTGAGCCTTTTGGACACAACAGATAGGTGAGATTTTGGAAAGCTATAGCCACTGTGTCAGTAGAATTGACAGTTCAATATAAAAGTGTTACCTACAACTATAGGTAATGGTAGCCTAGAATAACAATATATAATAATGGTATATTGTTATCTAGTCTCACATTATCCCAAGAAGACTGAACTACAGAGTACAGAAGGCTTATAGCTGCCATGAGTCTTCTAGTACTGTCATGGCAAAGTTCTTTTGGTCTAAATGCCTTTATCTTTAAAGGTACAAAAATGTTGCCCCTGAAATAAAGCATCAAACACTAGCAAAAGGAAGAATTTTGCATTTACCCATGCCTTCATTATTTTGTTTTGCTCAGTGTAGGTGTCCATACAGATTAGATGTTGAGAAATGTCAATGTCTCCTTCAATGAGTGATATTTATTTGCTAATCGTGCATTGTGACATATACTCATAAATGAGTGTGGGTAACTTGTTGGTATTGTTGCTCTAACTCTTCTAAAGCATATATCTCTCATTCAGATTTGGGTGGTAGACACTTTTTGGACTCAGGGATGGAAGAATTTCAAGTCAGGAACTCAGATGGTTTATGTAGCAGAAGAGAGGATTTGAAAACTATAAGTAGTTTCTTCAAAATAAGCAAACAAACAACAGCCAAAAAAATACACAACCAAACCCCAATCCACAAAAGAAACCCACAATGTATTAAATGAGAAAAGAAGCCTAAGATACTGCATAAAAACATATGGGAATAGCTGTGGCCTGAGGAAACCATGACTACAGTTTTTAGTGTGTTTGGGATTTTGTTTGAATTCCCAGACAAGAGCTCTGTTCTCCTGTTTATATACATAAACTAATCCTGTGTCGCAAAAAAAACCAAAACAGAGTAGCATCATCTTTTGACCAGTATGCTACTAGAAGAACAGATGCCCAAATTCTGCTTTTGCAAGCAGGTGCCAGAATAGACTTAAGGAATTTAACAATTTAACAATTTAAATTAGATTTAGACTGCATCAAAAGCAGTATGACCAGCAGGTTGAGGGAAGAAATTCTTCCTCTCTGCTCTTGTCAGACCCCATGTGGAAGACTTCATCCAGCTCTGGGGTCTTCAACATATGAAGGGAATAGAACTGTTGGAGACAGTCCAGAGGACGGCCACCAAGATTATCAGGGGGCTGAAGCAGTTTCCCTGTGAGAAAAGGCTGTGAGAAAGTTGGGGTTTTTCAGCCTGGGGAAGAGAATGCCCCAAGAAGATTTTATTGTACCCTTTCGGTACCTAATGAGGGCCTTCAAGAAAGTTGGAGAAGGACTTTTTTTCAAGGACTTGAACTGACAGGACAAGGAGCAATGGCTTCAAGCTGAAAGAGGGTTTAGATTAGATATGAGGAAGAAATGCTTTACTGTGAGAGTGGTGAGGCACTAGAACAGGTTGCCCAGAAAAGCTGTGGATGTCCACCCCAGGAAGCATTGATTAGGGCTTTAGTCAACATGGTCTAGTGGAAGGTTCTGCTGATGGTAGTGCCTCTGCTGATGGCAGTGGATTGGATCTAGATGAACATTAAGGTTCATTCCAATGCAAACCATTCTACAACTCTATAAACATTGCAAAAGAGGTACATTTGAAGTACATATATGCTTCATTAGTCATGTAAATACTTATATTTACATGAAATGTTGGAGAAAGTATTTTCGCTTTTTTCTGTAATTTATTAAAAGCTTTTCATCTTTGCATTAATTAAACCTTAAGTGAGCACAAGGAAATGTCAGAATAATTCTAGGTGGGGTTGGGGGCACTTACACGGAAAGAAACCCATCTTCCACCCCTTGTTCCATTTTGTTTAACAGCTTAAAACTTTGAAGGGCTACACTGATGGTGAAGAGGATGGGGCCTTCAAAAATGGTCTCACTCTCTTTCAACTAATTTAATATTTAGGAGCATTCTGGGAATGTCTGAAGAGTAATTTCATTAGAATTCTAAATGCTTTTAAAAGTCCTTTCTCCTTTTTTTCTTAAATACAATTTTATAGTTCCCCAGTTGTTATAGTACTGTCTTCAGGTTTCCTGTGGCCTTCAAACATCCTTTATTCATGCACAAAATAATTTTTAAGTTGTAGTCAACCACTACCAGAATAGCAATAGCTTACTGAAAGATTGTCAAAAATTGCACACTCGTAAATCAAAATATTTGCAGTTATGAGCATCAATAAACCTGGTCTAATATGGCAATGAATAAATCACTTGAAATCTACATTGAAATAAATTTTTAAACCTGATTACTTCAAATGAAAAGCAAAAAAACTAGCCGAAGAAACCTTTCCACTTATTAGTAAATAATAGTGATACACAGTCCCCTCCTTTTATAACTTTGTGTAAAACACCTCATGTCACATCTCTTGAATATAACAGCACAGTATTTCAATTAGCACTTTATACATCTTTTTAGATTATATTCATGAAGTAGATATCAAGGGCAAACCTCTTGATATAGAATGTATCAGTTATACTGAGAAAACATTAAGAAAATAGCCACTGTTAAAATTCAGAAGTCCATATGATTTAAAAATAATTTTATTTTATAATAAGTAGTTTTAAAGAAGAAACATAACTTGAGATAAAACTTGTGCAAAGATATAGGTACTACTTCCTAATAAATAACAGAATACTGGACAACAAGGGAGAGATTAAAGGATTTAAGTTTTTTCAGAAGATATTTAGAAAGAAGGAATTATAACTGTTCCCTGTTATATAAGCATGTCTTTTATTTTGTTTCACATAAACAAAATATTCAGATCCTATTCTCTGCAACAATAACATAACTATATTAATGAGGGAAAGCTTCAGCTCTGTAATTTTACCAGAGTTTCTTGGCAAGTACTTTCAAGGTAGTCTTGAGAAGTAAATGAAAGTGATCTAAGGATTTTGTCCCATTCTGTCACATTTCAAAAGAAAGAAAAAAAAAAGGATGAAAGAAAGGGAGAAAAGAAAGACGAGTTTCAGTTCACTACAGTGGTGAGACTGAACTAAAGGAAATTGTGAAGAGTAAAATATGAATACATTTAGTACTGAGGTTACGCAACAAGAATTTCTTCAAGCAATCATAGAATCACAGAACCATATAGGTTGGAAACAGTGTCTAGAGGCCACCTAGCACAATCTTCAGTTCAAAGAAAATTCAGTTTGAGTATGTTGTTTTTTGCAGTTAAGATTTAAATATCTCCAAGGGTGGAGATTCTACAAACTCTCTCAACAATGTCCTTGTGTTTGCTCCCTCTCATAATGGAAAAACTTTTCTTAAATTGAGACATAGCAACATGTGTTTGTTACTTCTTGCCAGAAGTCTCAAGTTTCTAGTCTCCTCCATTGTGGGCACCTCCATTCACTGTTGCCTCCTGAGGTAGCTTCCAGTTGTCTCTTTCCTTGCAGAAAGGTCTGCGGCTGTTGTCTCTGTCTGGTCTTTGAAGACCTTATGAATCTGCTTTTCCTCCCTGATGGTGCACAGCTCACTTGCCTCCTGCTGCAGCTTTTCTAGCAGGTGACTCAGCAGCTCAACCAGAGCACGTTTCACACAGCGAGGCCACTGGTTAGGTCCTGAAGGGAGGGGCCAGACACTTCTAGGGCAATTCCAGAGCAGCAGGCACTTCCAGAGACGAGGATGGCAGCACAATATGAAAGGAGCTGTATCTAGGTGTGGGTCTCTGCTGTGGAAGGAATATCTACTCCAGTTGGTGTTGGAAATGGTGGTACCTCCATCGCTGCACAGTTTTGAGTAAAGATTCAGGGTCTCTTTGTGCTGTTACTGCATTATGATAACTGCTGTAGCTGTGTTAACCACCTTTGTTTCTTCCATTTAATGACATATTATCAGGACTTCATGTTATCAACCTTTAAATTGATTCAGATTTAGTTAGCTAATAAGCTGTATTTTACAAGAGTCTCCTGTTAAATAACACCAATAAAAAAACCCTGGAAATTTATTAAAATACTGCCAAGTACATCAATAAACATGAATATGGCTGTGTTCTTTTTTAATTTTGAAAAGCTGATCTATAATAGAGTAGTGGATATAAATGAGTGTATAAAGTGTACTGGATATATCTTAACAACAGCATACACGATCATGGCATCATTCTTGTACTCCTGTTCTGCATTGTCTCTAACAATATTTACATTAATTTAGAAGAACAGCTGCTGGATTTAATTTTCCATTATTATGTAGCTTTCAAAAAAAGATAGTTTATGTTTCCTTAGTCTAACTTGTGGATAAAATAATTGATATCAATAACAATAAATAACAAATAAAGCTATTTGTTATATTTATTGTATCATCACACTGAGATCACTCACAGTGATAAGCAACATATAGATTTCCTGGAGTTTCCTATGACTAATATATGCAGAGCTGAACACTGTCTCTTAATGTAGCTTCCTCTGCTCTGTTTTATACCAATTAATGTATTTAATATTTAAATTAAATTTAAATATTAAACAAATACATACATATATTCTGATACTCAACAATCAGGTGAAATCTGGAAAAGCTTTAAAAACTGTCAGTATAATTTATATTTTAATGCTTAAAGAATAGCCTATCGTGTTACTTATAACATCTCTCTGCAATGCTGAAAACACAATAGCCTTTTTTTTCTCTTTGCAGAAAAAGAAAATTCAAGCAAGAATTTCTACTGCCTTTCTAATTTATCTATTCAGTAACATTAAAGTGTTTATGTTTTGTTTTTCATTCTCTTTCTAATAAGTCTCTGTACTCTGAATGGGTTTTGACAACAATAGAGTGGTAGGCTTACAATTCCAGATGATTATCCAGTCTTGTGTTATGTCTCTCAAAGTTGAATTTAAAGCCTTATATGATAAATATATAAGAGGATCATAGATGAGGTTTTCTATGTTTTTCCATGTATACTTATGCATTTCTCAATAGAGGAATACATATTTGAATCTGACTTCAAAGACGGCCCTAATTTGAGCAGAGAGTTGGACTAGGTGACCTCCAGAGGTCCACTCCAACCCCAGGTGTTCTGAGCTCTGATTTTATTGCCCAGTGGATCATGTTTGAACTCAGCTTATCTAGCTGCAAACACAGATGAGCATCTATGCCTGGTATCAGTATCTATCTTTCCAGTCAATGGAGAGATTCAGGATGTTTCTGCTTCCTCAGCCTAAGTATCTAGCACCATCTGAGACACCCTAGGTTATCTGAAGCATCCACACTGTGCTGAAAGATATGATTTAAGGCCTGTGACAGATTTGCTGTAGTTGGAAAACAGATGCAAATACCTCTAAACACAGCACAGCCAGGAAGTATAATTGTATGTTGAGGGAAATTAATATCAGGTGTATAAACACCAACTTCCTATAAGAATCTGCATTAAGGTGAAATGAGTCAGTCCTAGAGACATACTTTATCTCCAGAAAGTACAAAAGGGGTGTTGACAGCTAGCTTAGAACAGAGCTGACTGTACTTCAGAACTACTTCAGTTCTGGTGAGACCAATACACTTAGGTTTTAATGAGAATATTCTATAGCACTTCACAGTCAGAATTGACTCTTATATTTTGCATCTCTGCCCAAATTTCACTACAGTGAACAGTACAGCTCCCAAGAGAGACAATCTTGGAGATTTTATGTTAGCTTTCTTTTGCTAGGAAAATTGACCAGTTATTTCTATTCTGTGATATTTTGAGACAAGAATCATCATTATTCTATGAAAACTAACTGTTAGCTGACAGTGACTACCTTCTTTAAACACTTTTGATAGGGTTTTTTTTGAGGACAAAAGAAAATCCAACTGTTTAATAAGATTAGCTCATTCTGACCCATCTGCTCCCTGATTTCTCCAAGAATCTTTAATGGTCTTTGTAGAGGGAAGTTAGTCCTTAAGAATCTTTATCAATCTTCCCCAATAACATAACTTTGTCTATGTCTCTACTTATTTTATTATGTATTGTTTCTACAGATTCCCACAACTCAAAGTTCAGACCCACTGGTCTGGAGTTGCCCAGGTTATCTTCATAAACTTCTAAAAAATACTACCCCTTGCCTATCCTTAATTCATCTGGTACTGAAGTTGTTTTAACAAATGCAGTGTTCCATCAATAGCAACTCAGATATAATCTCCCACCAAATGCTTTTGAAATTAATTTTGTCTGTTCAGCTGAATCTATTTTAGTATTTTCTTAATTTATTTTCCTTTTCAAATTAAATTTAAAGGAAATTTAGCTTTAAATGCTTTTACTTTTAATTTTTGTGCATCATCTTTCTATCATTTACAAATATGTTTAATAACACAATGATAATGAGTAAAAAAAAAGGCATAATATTATTTATATTCTTAACCATGTTTTGTACATTCAAGATCTGCTTCTGGTCTCACTCTGTTCCAGAAATCAATGATTCTGTAGATAATACAAAGAGAATTTTTTTCAATATCCCTTCTGGTCTTTTCTCAGACCAGTGAGGTTTACTAGCAAAATTCCATTAGTACGAAAGCCCTTTAGCCTAGGGGCAGACTAATGGGCAGGTGTGTTTAGTCTTTGTCACTCAGTCACCAAGAGCAGGGACCTGGCTCACAAACACTGCAGTCCCTTTCAACATGTGCACATGCTTTCCTGATAGGACTTGTACTTAAATGGACCTGAAAAAAACACTTTAAGCAAATACAGGAAGGAAAGAGCATCTGTTCCCTTGACCTGGACACAGATCTTTTCCATGCAAAAGGTTTCTGGAAGAAAGGAGTGAAATCTTTCTTCTTTACTTAAGGAACCTCTCACAGTTACCATGACTTTTCAAAGAGAATTAAGAACAATGTATTCTTACAATGACATTGAGCAACTTGCTTAGCACCTGTGGGTATATCCCATCAAGTCCTGTAGCAATGTGTTTCTGCAGAGTCCATGAGGTTTTTCCTTTGTTATCCTGCTCTGTATGTTATTGGCCCTTTTTGAATTATGCGCCCTGCCTTATCAGAAGTCTGTTGTTGTGTATCCCTGCCTTTCTTCCCTCAGACCTTCCTAGATTGGCTCCTCAGAGCTAACTCCCTCCCCTTTCCCCTTCCCTTATAAACACCTGCCAGCCTTTTCTGGGTGTCACTGTTTTTGGGCTCCCAGCCCTCTCACCCTTCCCCCGTGCTCCTCCCCCTCCTTCACCTCCCCTGCAACCCCCCGAAGACCAGGAGTAAACCTCCCTGGAAGAACAGAAACAGTGTCCAGTACATTCCTTTGCCTCACCCTGGTTCCTGCAGAGTTTCTGTCACCTGATTTCCACGCTGCTCTGTGCGCTCCCCGGACCCGCATCTGGTGCGGCCTGCCCGCTCAGCCCGTGCACTCAGAAGAGCCGTTTGTGTTTCTGTTGGGGCGTTGGGGCCACGGCTGATTTTTAGGGGACAACGCCTCAAAGTCCCATCAATTTGGGTGCATCCAATAGTTTTAAATGCTCCTTCCTCAGATTCTATGTCATCCTTTACTGAGTGTAAATCTTTGCTTTAGACTTTTCCACATGTTTTAGGGGCCTGAGATTCCTGAGGGCCAGTCTTACTATAAAAATCAAGATAAAGAAAGCATTCTGTACTTTTCCATGTCTTTCTAGTCTTTTTCATGTGTTTTTGTCACTAGATCCTCTGCTTCATTCACAGAGGGCCCATACTGAGTTGCTTATTGCTTATCTTGCTCATATTAATAATTAATAATATGCTGATTTTTTTGGTGCAATTGATGGAAAGTGTTCCCTTTTAAAGTACCAAGAGGTTTTTTCAGAGCTAGGAGATGAACAAAACATTATTGGTTTTTTTTCTGCTTCATTAGATTTCATTCAGTCTTCACATTAGATCTGTTTGTTTTTTATGAAATGTGATTTTTCTCACAAATATCTGATGTAGATTTAAAATGAGAAAAGCATACATGGCTGATGATAGATAATTAGGGTGATTTCTTTAAATATGGAAAAGAAACTAACAGTTTATGCTCAAGGCATCTGTGTGTATGTATTTGTATTCTTATCAACAAAAATATTGTCACATCATGCAGGCAGTTGCAGAATGTGACAATGTAATGCACTCCCTATCAGGAAATATAATACATAGAAGAGAAGGGGGGGAAAAAGAAAGAATAGAGGATAGAGAGGGCTTTTGTTTGTTTTATCTTATTTCTAGCCCTACTCTGTTTCTAATACAATTTCCTGAAAATGTTTATGAAATTCATTGCACTACCTATAGCCTAAACTCAGAACATTACCTTTATCTCATTTATTGTGAACTACTAACAAAATGAGCTTTTCCATGTAAATAATTATAGTTTATGAGAAAGCCTTCTAACAACTTTTAAGTGCAATGAATGGATGATTAAGTTTCCTTTTTCATAAGAAAACTAATATTGTCATAGCACAGGTTACTTTCAAATCCTATTCCCAAAAGAAAAGTACAAACTGCTTGACTTTAATAAAGGAGATTAGAACTTTAGATGTATTGCATTTTTTTGTTTTGTTTTCCTTTTGGAAAGTTTTCAAGCAATGTTGAATTACTAGGGTGTCTAAGGATAGAGTTCAAATAGCATAACTTCAGGCATGTCTAAAGGAGCTGTCTGGATTTCTAAAATACTATCATAGTAAATTGGGAGATGCAGGTCACTTTAAGAAACACTTTGGATGGCTATATGTACAAATCTAATTTAGAATGAGATGAGTCATGACCTAGAAGAGCTCATGTCTTTTTTTCTACAAAAGTATTCTGAAATACCTTATTTAGAATTATAGAATATCCTGTGTTGCAAGGCACCCAAGGTTCACTGAGTTCAACTCCTGACTCCAGACAGGGCAAACTAAAAGCTAAATCATATAGCTAACGGCATTCCCCAGAGGCTTCTTGAGCAGTGACAGGCTTGGAGCCATGACTGCTTTCCTGGAGAGCTTGCTCCACTGCTTGATCAATGAACTCTTCTCTAATATTTAATCTGAGCTGTTAGTGATGCAGCTGTAAGGCATTCCCTTGTGTCCTATCACCAGACACCAGAGAGAAGAGGTCATCGACTCCTTCTTTGCTCCCTCCCATGAGGAAATTGTAGACAGCCATGAGATCACCCCTCAGCCTCCTCAAAGCTGAACAAACCTACTATGTTCAGCCACTTTTCATAAGTCAGGCCCTCTAGACCTTTCACCATCTTTGATGTCATCCTCTGGCCACATTCTAATATTTTTATATCCTTCTTGCATTCAGAAAGCCAAAATTGCACACAGTACTTGAGGTAAGGATACACCAATGCTGAGTACAGCTGGACAATCCTTTCCACACTGTGTCTAATGACCCCTAGGATACAGTTGGCTCATTTGGCCTCCAGGGCATACTGTTGATTCATACTGAGCTGGTAATCAAACAAACCCTCCAGATCCCTTTCTGCAAGTCTGCACTCCAGGCTCTTGTCCCCCAGTCTATGCGTTTATCTAGGATTACATTATCAGGTGCAGAATCCAGTATTTGTCCTTTTAAATTTCATATGATTGGTTATAGTCCAATGCAGTGGTCTATCACAATCTCTCTGTAAGGCCTCTCTACCCTTCACTGAACCAACAGCTTCTACAATCTTAGTAGTATCAGCTAACTAATTTTTTGTGCGCGCAACTCCTGTGTCCAGGTCATTGATAAAAACAGTTTCTTTTTATCAGAGAACTGGCCCTAAAACTGAGCCCTGAGGAACATCACTAGTGACTGCCTGCCAAACAGGTTTTACCCCTTTTCTGTTTCACTGTCTTATTATCTGTATCAAAAAGTTGTCCTCAACATGCTTCAGGAATTTTCTGGACCTTTTTGTGTCTGAGGTATGATAGTCCCAGTTAAGATCTAGGAAGCTGAAGTCATCCCTAAAGCCAAGAGCAATTGATGTAGATATTTCTCTTAACGCCTTATATAGGAATACATTTATGTCATCATACTGGATGGGTGATCTACAGTGGACTCCTACAACATCTACTTTTTTAGCTTTTCCCCTAATCTAAACCAAGAGTGTCTCAACTATGCTGTGTCTAACTGCAAGCACTGTGCAATGCAATCCCTCCTCTACATGAAGCACTGCCCCTTCTCCTCGCTTGTCCTGGTTATGTATCCCTGAGACATACATCCAGTGGAAAAACTCTCATAAAACTTGAATGAATATTAATTTTCACTGGAACTTGAAATACTAAAACCTGTGAGTGATTTTCAGAAATTTGGTCCTTCAACTAATCTATCCTAGGTCAATATCAACCCATAGAAAAATTTGGTATCCATAAAAGAATTTATTATTTCCTTACCTGTAAACAAAAGATAAATAAATGTTACATAAATGGCAACAAAAGGGCCCAAGCCCTTCAGAAATCAGATGAGATTCCACTGTGTATTTTCAATCATTATAAATTACATCAGGGCAATTATACATAAAACAGTTTACTATTAAGGTGTATTTTCACTACCTAATATGCAGACCATAGGCAAACTGACATATCATATGACCCATCATAATCAGGCAGTCCTAAATGTATGGGTCTTGAAGGTGCTTTCAGGAGACCAGATTTGTTGAGGGAGGATAGTCCATCATTTGTTAAGGGAGGATAAGAACATGTGGGTTTTGTTTGTATAACCCACTCTTGTTTGTATAACCTCCCTCCCTCCAGGGAGGGAGACCTCAAAAACTTGTATGTAGAAAATACTTGCTTTTTTCCCCTTGCTCCATAAAATCTCCATTATCCAAATCACTGAAGAAAACAATTGCTTCACCAATTTCACTTTAACATTTTCTGAATTGTTTACATCTTTCTAGATCTTCCCTTAATAAGCATGCTTTCTGTTTTCTTCAGCTTCTAATTTTGTACCTTTTTTCCAGACCTCTAATATCTTCCTTAAGAGTTGGTGCATGAAAGTCAACATATTAATGTATCTTCCTTCCTGAATATTTTCTTGATTAGGGAAATTGGGGAGGAAAGGAGACGAAGAGACTGGTTTACAAATTCAAGAATCTTTTTTTACATTATAAAACATATTTTACTCCATTTGTAGTCTCACCAACATCAGATACTTGAAAACCACTTTTGTTTCAATATTTCTATTTGCTATTACTATTTTTGACTGACATACAGCAATCTTATTAGTCTGCCTCAAAATTAGATTTATCTTTTCTCTTCAAAAATAGTTTTGAGTCCATTATAACCTCCACATTTTTCTCTACAACACTGTGCTCAGCCATTTTCTCCTCATTCTGTAGCTATGTATTGGATTTCTCCTCTCAAGTACTTTATTGAATGTAATCCTATTGATCTGGGGGTAGTTGTCCAAAACTTTGATAAACTTCTGACATCATCATTTTAAATAGTAATTTTAACCTCACCAGTCTGTGTAGTAATACAATTTTCAGATCTCCATGTGGCTTCCTTTGTTCCCCTGCCCTGTATGCTATTGGTTCATTTTGAAATATACATTCTGCTGCACCTGAAACCTATTGGTGTGTTCCCCCTGCCAATTTTCCCTTCCTCCTCCTAGGACTGGCTCTGGGGGAGACAGTCCCGCCCCTTTCTCTTCCCTTATAAGCCAGTGTCTGCGTCAGAGAGGGGTCTTCATCTCTGAGCTGGCAGCCCCTTCTCCTCCCCTGAAACCCTCTTCCCTTACCCCAAATAAACCTCCCTGGCAGAACAGAGATGGATTCCAGTTCGTTTCTTCATCTTACTTTGTTTCCTGCTGAATCTCTGTGGCTACGGGACTCATGCCATGCTGAGCAGAACCTGGGGGCTGTCTGCTCCGAATCCGGTGGAGATACGCTGACCAGGGACCCCGTTCCAGAGGGGAGCCAGCTTCTGCCACCCTCCCAGAGCCTGCCACATCAAGTCTGGGCATCATGCACAGTTTTCCTAAGTGCAGTGTCTATCAGTCAAATAATAAAAAACTGTATAGTGCTAATCTCGTAATCAATATTTAGAGGACTTCAATTGAAAGGTATTACCAATTAGGTAGTAAACTATATTTAATTTCCTGATGTATCATGGGCCAGGGGGGCTGCACAAGCTGGCTCCCCCCCGGTCCAGGGTCCCTGGTCCGTGTAATCCCACCGGATCTGGTGCACCCGGCCCCCGAGATTCCACGGCATGGCGTCAGTCTCCAAACCACATCAATTCAAGCAGGAATATAGTGATACGAAGGAAGAACTGGACTCCATCTCTGTTCTGGCAGGGAGGTTTATTTGGGGTAACGGGAAAAAGGGGGTTGCAGGGGAGGAGAAAGGGGGGAGGACAGGCAGGGACAGGATAAGAGCTGCCAACCCAGAGATGCAGAGACCTAGAGCTGATCCAGACATCAACTTATAAAGGGAAAGGAAGGGGGAGGGACTGTCTCCCACAGAGCCAGTCCCAGGGAGTCTGAAGGGAAGACAGGCACAGGGAACCCACCAATAGATTTTAGGTACAGCAGAATGCATATTTCAAAATGAACCAATGGTACCCCGAGTGGGGAAACAAAGGGAGCGCATGGAATCCTAAAGCCCCACATTGCTACAATTTCCTACATTGGTAATATTTTCCTGTAATAATTACACAGAGGTAAAGTGTTTTCTGTGTTAATAGATTCATCACAGGGAAGTTGAGTAGAAAAAAGGGCTAAAGGAAAGCACTGTTAAGATTTTTGTGATGTAATTTTCTATCCATAAAAACTCGTGGCCTACTGGAGCTCAAATTTAGAGAAAGCTATCAACCGAAAGGCAGAGAAGGAAGAGAGTGTTTCCTGTTTTACTTAAATTTAATATAGACTATAAAGTAAAGAAATATGTTAGAGAATGTTATTCAGAGTTGTCTTTATTGTTAGACACAAACAAAAATAAACACTTTTGTGTTTGAAAGTAGCATGCACAAGTCCTACTTACGTGAATCTTGCACACAGAAATTGTGTCTTGCCCAGGATTCATGATTATAATGTGTTGGTTTTCCTGAATTTTCCAAAATTTTTATCTCTGCCTGGAATAAGTGTTTTAAGCCTTGTCTGAGAAAGCCTAATATAGTCATCGTCATAGTAGGTGCTCTAATAGATACAATAATTAATATTTTTTCCTATTAAAAAAAATTAATTATCTGTATCAGTGATCTGATCATTGGTGAAATTCTATGTGCAGAAGGAAATACTGAATTTTATATTTGGGAAAGTTTTTTTTTTTTTCCCCCAAAAAGAAGGAGGAAAAGTTTTGACTTTCATTTGTTTCCCTCTGCTGTTCAAAAGCTGGTATCCAGAAATATTAGTAAATACATTTATCTGCCATAATGTACACATATTTCTGAACATTTATATACTCTTAACAGTTGCATGTTCAGCCATGACAATACACCGAGCCTTAAATGATGAAGATAAAAGTTAGGATGCAGATTCAAAGCACTAAGTGGGGTTAAATAAACAGACAGTTCCTTTTCTGAGAAAGGAAAGCTTTCCTCAACACTAGACAGAGTATGACATCTCAATACTTAGGCTTTCCAAATAGAAGGAAAGAAGTTTTGTACAAGTGAGTGATTAGATTACCGATAGATTGAAATGTGGCTAAAATAACTTTATGCTATATGGTACTGCCAAGGCACAATCTAACTAACTGTCATTAGTGCTCTCAAGGAGAAGCTTGCTATATATACATATTTTTCTTTTCTCATATGACAGCAACATCTTAAAAGGACAATGGGACAAATTTTTAAGGCATTTAGATAGTTATTTCCTGCCTTTCATTGAATACTATGACTAAAAATCTTTTAGAAAACCTTGCTATGAAGTACACTAATAATCCTGTAAAATACAAAGTATATATTTTTAGTGAAGATTTTTTAAGAATCACTAAATAATGCCTGATATGCTAATTAAGGAAATGTGGCAAATTGTGTAAATCCTGAAAATGGGAAAGGATTTGAAAAGGAAGAAAATGAGCCCTAGTACGTCTCTGGGGTCATCTGTCAGTTCATTTATTTTCACTTCTCCTGGATCACGCTGAAATTTGTTAATGTACTTTTAGCTTAAACATCATCTACTCATCAAAATAATATATTAAGAAGCATGAAATTGCTCTTTTCTGTTCTTTGCTCTTCAGTGCCAGCCGCAAGCTCAGCTCATAACAGACGCAGGAAAAATACAGAGATCAAGAGAGTACTGTTAAATCCAAAGCCATGTATGGTCAGAACTATCCATTCTAATGCTGTTTAAAGTTCAATTAGAACAGCTTTGTGTTTTCATGGATGTGCTTAACACACTTGTCCCTTTAATAACATTACACTCTTAAGAGTATGTGGGGAGGATCTTAGCTGAAAGAGGCTACTGCCTGTCTTAAACAAGGGTTAAAACACTTATTAGCAGTTTCATTGACAAAAGAACTACACAGCAATGAAAACCCGCATAGAATATGTTGCATAGCAATGGACGTTTTTCTTGACACCAGTACACTTTTGCAGCATTCTTCCTCTCTGCTGTACTATCAGTTAAAAACAACGTCTAGCAGCAGAAAGAATATTTCACCCTGCAGGAAGAACAATAAAAACAGCCTGCTCCTGCTGTGCCTGTACTTTAGGTTACCTTGTTGTTGTTACATGACAGTACAAAATGTTACCAAGCTCAGCCCAAAAGAAAATAGCCCAGTTCTTTACACGCAGTAGAACACAAGAAATCCACCATGTTAATATAATTAAAATACATCCAATGTTCCTCATTCTGAAGTCACACTGAAGGCTGTATTTATGCCAAGTAAAACTCATAATAAAAATCATATTTTTATCATTATTAATTAATCATATTAATCAAATTTGTTTAATACAAAGAGTCAAGGCCTTTTCTGCTTCTCATACCACCCCACCAGGGAGTAGGCTGGGAGTGCACAAAAAGCTGGGAGGGGACACAGCCAGGACAGCTGACCCCACCCAACTAAAGGGCCATTCCATAACATACAGCATCATGACCAGTAAAAAAAACTGGCTGAAGAAGGAGGAAGAGGGGCACAGTCACAGGAATGGTGTTTTGTCTTCCCAAGTCACTGCTACATGGGATGGAACCTGGCTTTCCTTTCACCTGCCTGCCCAAGGGAAGTGGAGAATTAATTCCTTGTTTTGTTTTGCTTGCATCTGCAGCTTTTGCTTTACCTTTTAAACTGTCTTTACCATAGCCCATAAGTTTTCTTACTTTTACCATTCTAGGTCTCTCCCTCATCCCATCAGAGGAAAATGAGCAAGAAGATGCATGGTGGTTAGTTACCAGGTGGCCTAAAAACACAGCAACAACTCTGTAAAACATATATAAAATTAAATGATTTAGAAATATCTCACAGCATATGATTAATATAAAAATTTATTATAGAGTTCAGTCTTGTAATGTCTTGTTAATGATCTATTCATTCATTTTGGTTAATGAATGGACTGACAATATGTGGCTCTGCTTATAAAGCAGCATACTAAATTTCATAAGGCTTTTAGTGAAATAATGTTTTTTGCCTGGAACAGTTTTTTTCAGAAAGAATAATCAAACACTGTTCCCCATCTAGGACCATTAGTTAAGTAACCAAATGTGTAAGCATAAGTTCTCCATTGAAGTTTTCTTGCCAGTTTTTTATGTTCTAGCCTTCTAGACATCATGTATTTAAAGATTTACCTTAAATAAGGAAATAAAGGGGTAGATTTACTGTGTATATTTCTGTATTGGTAGATTTACTGTGTATATTTCTGTATTTGTAACTCCAAATACCATTTTAAGGTATGCCTGTATTTACTGGAAGCTAATAAAGACAGACAGAGTTTGTAAACTGAGGTGTGCATTAGTGTCATAGTATGCAATTTTCATACAAACGTGATGATATATTGCTGTCATAGGCAAGAAAAAACCTCTAGAAGTTTGGGTTTTACCTATCATAATTTGTTGATATCCAACACAAATGGCTGATCACTTTTTAAGGTATTGACGGGAAAAAAAGAACACAAACACACAAAAAAAAACCCCAAAAAAACCACCACACTTCAACACACTTTTACACACACATACATACATACATACACACACACACCCCCCACACCTGCACACACCCCTCGGCATGTACATGAATATTGTCTTTTCTCCCCTCTTTCAATTTTACATATTTCCACCATGCCTTATACTCAGTCTGTCCAATTTATCCAGACAGGTCTTGAGTGGTTTAGGAGGTTGAGGTGGTATCCCTTCCTTTAATGATGTCTGCTGCTCCAGTGCTTTGTGCTCCTGCCAGGCCTGGGTCACCCAGGGCCACAGCCCCTCACAGTTGTCCCTTACCCAGCCAGGTCTTACCCAGCATGGGCTGGGTCTCCCAGAGGTGTCCCTGCACTGGCACAAGTCTCCCAGAAAACCCAGTGCCTTTAGGGAATTCATGGAGTGCCTTCCTAAGGAATGCTTCTTCAGCCTCTAATAGCTGTTAGTGTCTTTGTTAGATAGGTTTTGGTAGAGACCCTTATTGCTTCTCTGAGTGGGTAAAGTTTGGTGTAGGATAATTAAATTTTAATTAATATTTTCTACTGTGGTTTTCCTTTGTCTTGAGGCAGCCTGGACCCCATTTGAACAGACACACTGCAGCTCAGGTTGTTTCCCCCACATGGCATAGTTGTGGCCTACTCCTTCTTGCACAAAAACCTGCTACAGACTCCCCTCTTTGCCCCAGTGAAACACATATTTAAGACTAAATTATGAAGGTTAAAAAAGTAACAGAACATCTATGAATTTCAGTTGTGAACATGCAAGGGCTGAGAATCCTTTGAAACTGTTATTCTTGACACAAATTGTTTTTTCTTTTAAAAAAACAGTTTTAGCTTTTTGTTTCCACTTAGGACACTACTTCAGATATTGTTGTCTCATTTTTAAAATTGATTTTATGTTGAAGTGTTCACCAAAGAGAAGAACTTTTTGTTTCTTTTTCCTTCTGTCTATCCTTTTCTCTCAAGGTTTCGTACTAAATAAACAAAATGTAAAATGGAATGAACAACAACAAAGAAAAAAAAAGAAATGCAAAATATATCAGCCATTTAATCTTTTTTTTTAATTTGCTCCCATGGTTTCTGAAACTTTCTATCTATGGGATATTTTTTTTATAACCAGACAGTCCCAATCAGTTTTTAATCAAGTTTCATGATTTATATCCTTGGCACTCAAGTTTAAAGTTCACTTTGTATTTTTTCTGGATTCATTCCTGAGGTTAAGGCTTGCAGCAATTTTATTTGTTTTCTTTCCTTTCATTTCAACATTTTAGCTAATTACTTTCCTTTGAAGTTGATTTAACCTTGATTGTTGAGAACTCCATCATTTCAGAGATTTTGTTTAGTTGAAAAACTCGTCTTAATTCTGTGGAAAGGTACAGGGGATTGGGTAAATTAGCAAAAAAATAAGACATTTCATATGATTAATAAATGTTTTTACAGGAAAAGTGAGGCTATTGAAATATGCTTTCTAGTAAAGTAAAATCACAGAAAGTTAACATTTTCTTAATTTCATGGTTGATCTTGAAATTGCACAAGAACATAAATTATAAAAAAAATTAACTAATCTTAACAGTGTTTATTTCTGCCATGATTTGGGAAAGTGATAAAACTGTTCAATTACCTCATTCAGCATAATTGCATAGTCCTGAAAATATAATACACATCATTTACACCTTGATGGGTCACACTCAGAAGTTATGTGCACTGATTTTCACAGAAGACCTTAAAGTGTCTAAGCTCTAAAACCAACAAAATTTATCTTATCCAAAGTTTTATCCTGAGAAATTTTTTCCTCTCTATTCTTGTTATTCACACTGTTTTCAGAAAACAGCAATTCTAACACTGTTTTTGTTGTCTCATGCTAGTTTAATTAAAAAAAAATCACTATAAATCTTGATCTCATCTTTACAGAAAAGGAAGGATAATGAATACAGTCAAAATTGTTATACACACATGTTGTTCCTACCACTTTTCCTTATGTTAGGATTACCCTTTCACTGCCTTTGTCCCAAGGCCTTGCAAATTCTCTAAAAATCCTATGGCCTGTTACTAACAAAAGCAATACTGTATTACAGACCTGTGTGTTTATAAATCAATCATACAAGGCTTCAGATGAAAATATAATAAGCAAACTTTGCCTTATCCTTTTATTGCCTGAGGAAATAATTTCTACTGAAAAGTATGGATGACAGAAGCAGAATGACTTTTATAGATCACCAGTGCCTGGAACCGAGGCTGAGAGAGAGACTATATTAAGATTTTAGAGGGAAGGTGGTGAAAGAATTCTTGCTATTGAAAGCAGGAATGTCCCTTTTGTGGTGATGACTGCTAAACAAAACAGAGTAAAACAAAACAAAATAAAACAAAATTAAAGCCTTCAATACTTGAAAAGAGGACAGGAGATGTTGCAAGCTGTCATGCATGACTGTGTAGTATTTTGTTTCTTGTAATCAAAACAACAAGAATACACTGAAATACACTGCAGATTCTGGAAAGAATAGCTTGTTGTCTCTTTCAGAGACATGTTTAAATCTGTCTTGCCTTTCTCTAATTTGCATTACAGAATTGAAAGTCTTTCATACTACAGTGCGTCTCCTCAGTTCAATAGAATAATGCATTAAATTGTTGCAGCTCTCTCCATTTAAGATCAGAGCATGATAGTGCACAGATAGTGTATTTCTCATAGCTCTGCTAAGTGCTGAAAAGTCTTGAGAATAATGTCAGTACAACTTTTAATATCTGGTTTGAATTTAAGAACAGAGTTGAGTCAGATGGCTTTAGATTAAGTTCACTTTTATGCAGAGAACTAGCACTACTAAAGGCTTCTCTCAGGTTGCCATTATTCAGGTGGGAGGAGGAACTATGTAAATTTATACATTGTACATTTTTAGTAACACAACAATAATTCAAAGAAAGGAAAGACTCACTCAAGAGGAAAAGTGTTAATTTCAGTTTCCTCCTCATTAGTTAAAAAAAGTAGCTCCAAATTTCCCTGAGAATTTCCTAATTCATCAGGGTACAGATTTGTCCAGAAAAAAGAGAGAGAATCTTTTCCAGGGTTTTTTGATGTTTGTTTGTTTGTTGTTTTTGTTGGTTTGTTTAGGGGTTTTTTTTGTTTTGTTTTTTTTTTCTGATCCGTGACACAGCTTTAAGAATGTGAAGTCAGAGGAAGACATGAAAGATGCATATGTGCACACATGAGGTAATATTTGGTAGGGCCACTCATCTGAGAATAAGGAGTTTTGGTGTCTTCCTACTAGTATTCTTGTGCAATACATAAACTTCTCAATGCTAATCAGTTTCATTTTCTGACATTTAGAACAAAATACGTAAAACTCTTAGAGCATATAAGAAGTAGGAAATACAATACAGACAGACACTGCTTCTGTGTGAGAGGCAGAACATTTGCTGAAGTCAACAGCCTCAGCTTTCTCTGGAAGAGGAATCAAGAGTCAAAGGAAAAGGAGGGGAGCATACAATAATGAAATAAAACCAGGGGCTGAAATTTGGGTCTGTAATGAGTTCCATCGCAAGACATAGAACAAAACAGATAAAATATACCAAGAAATGCCATTCTTCCAATAGAATCAAAATAGAATAAATCAGAATTCTTACCAGAAAATACAGAGATATGTTCAAAAAAATTGATAGCAAGTGAAAGATACTGTACTTTCCCCAAGTTTAGAGGTAAAACTTGTTCTGGGTCTGGCTAGAATGGGACAAATTTTCTTAATAGCAACTCACCTGTTGTAACGTGTGTCCTTCCCCTGATCCCTCCCCCTTGACCCTTCCGGACTGGCTGATGTGAGCCAGGACCGCCTCCTAACCCCACGGATAAAAGCCCAGCGGGACCCGGAACTCTTTCTCTTTGATTCTGGGCTTCATGGAGCAAATATCCTCCCCCGACTCTCCCCTTCCCCTCCCCCACTCCCCAGTTCCCTCCTTTATTATCCCAATAAACCACCTGAAGCCTAGAATGAACAGCTGCTTTTCTAGACCTGCAACGCTTCCACAAAGACCCAGTCTGACCAGTCCCACCGCTCATGGCCAAGAAGAAACCATCCTGCGTGTTCCAGCTCTGGGGCAGCCCTCCCCCCCGCAGCAGGGGAGAGCTGCCCTTGGGTACTGCACTGCTGCACTCACCTGATACCACATTTTACACTTGTGGCTAAAACAGCCTTAGTAACGCATTTTATCTATTGCTGTGCTTGCACAGCATCAAGACCACTTCTGTTTCTCACTCTGCTGCCCCCCACCAAGGCAGCTAGAGGTGGGCAAGGGTTTGGGAGCAGACACAGCCAGACACTGACTTCAATTACCGAAGGAATATTCCATACTATGTAACATCATACTCTTTATACCCAATAAAAGCGGGGAGTAAGCTTTCCAAAGTACCCAGCAAGTCTGGGGGGGGACCAGCTGTTCTTCTGCTGGTAGGAGGTGGTAAGTGCTTGCCTCTTCATCACTTGGTTGGTTTTTTGGTGATTTTTTCTGTCTTTCCTCTTTCTTTTAAACTGTCTTTACCTCAACCCTAGGGTTTTTCTTACTTTTGCTCTTACAGTTTCCTCCTGCTTTTCTCAGGGGCCAAGGGTGAGCCAGCAGCTGGTGGGTGCTAATTATTAATTGGAGCCAACTCACAACAAAAGTAAAAACAAGCTGTAATAAAAAGATCATATCCAAGAGATATCTGTTAGAAAGGATGCTAGTCTTGTGTGCTTCAGCTGAGATGAGAAAGAATTTTAATAAAATTACCAATTTGAAGGAAGCTGTTGGCACAATGAAAAATAGATCATACAGGACTGTAAAATGATAAAAAATAAGTTATGTGAAATAAAGAGTGATTGTGAAAAAAAACTGAAAAAACACAGAGAGAGGAATAGTAGGTGTGGAACTGGAAGACAGAAATGGGAGATGAATTCACACAGAATCTTATTTTATTACAATCTTTCACTATAAAGAGTTCTTTCCACTTTCATGCTGGTTTAAAATTCATGTAACTTCACTAAATCCCACTGAATTATAAAAAATTCACTGAAGTAACACAAAATCAGATTAATGCTTTTTAAATATTTAATTTAACATATTAGTAGGAAAATATTTTTACTCTTCCTATACTACAGTGTATATGTAGACATGTATAATACACATAAAACATATACATGCTGCATGTACACACTATGTAGTAATCTATATGCACATTCTGCATCCATATGTAGTATGTATAAGTGTAGATAAAAGATATATAGCATATACATCTCTGTGTGTCTAGATAGCACATAAATATGGTACATAGAAAGAAAAATCATATGTAGACCACAATCTAGTCTGCTTTTGTTTTCGGTTGGTTTTTTTCATTGTTGTTGTACCAGGACTCTCTTAGTCCTGAGTAAATACTTGGCGAATATCATTCATCCACAGCTTGTATAACAACAGAGAGACTACATCTGTGTAGAGGAGGAGAGTAAACTCTCCTTAAAACAGACAAAAGGAAAAGAAAAAGGAAAAGGGAAAAGGGGAAAGAATAATAAATTCTGTTTTCCTTTTCCTTTTGTTAGTTTTATGAAAAGGAAAAAGAGGGACGGGAAGGGGAAGGGAAAGGGAAAGGGAGTTTTTATTTATTCTCACTGGTCTTTGTTCTCATAACTCTTTCATTAGGTGTCAATAATGTTTTCAGTGATGTTGTATCACAGTGTCACCTATAAAGTGTTGGTGATAGAACTAAGTTAGGTTAAAACAAGGACAGCCACAAACAAGTTATCAAGGAGAAACAAAACAGGAGTTTTACAAACCATTTATACTGGGTTTTGAACTCTGGACTGGAGAATGACTTCCAGTCTAAAACCCTTGCTGCAGTTGTTGCTAGAATGCTAGCTCTAGGGAGCTCCTCCACTGACTTTTTGCTGAGCTGCACCAGATCTTACATGACAGAGAAAGAGCAGACAGCCAGTGTAATTCTCTGAGGCAACTTCCAGTGATCTCTGAAAATGCACTCACAACTGTCTGATTCCTCATCTTAGGAGAGCCTTGAAACCCAGATCACTCAAGTAGCATTAATGTCACCAATCTTTCTAAGAGCAAGACTCTGCTCCTGACATTCCAGGCAATTTTTAGGCTCTGTTATTTTCAAACCAAGTAAATAAGTAATTCAATAGTTGTTTGACATAATAACCAGAGTTATTAATAATAACTTCTAATTATTATTAGACTTCTCTATTCCATTTTATTATATCTAATCCCTACATTATGTTTGACACAGTAATTTTTCTGGTGGGGAGAATAGACTAGACAAGTAAATAGTATTGGTTTTGCTGGTTTAGAATACTTTCCAAACAAACAACTGCACTATCCTCCCATTTCTCTCTCCCAAGATGGAAGGAATTCCTTACAACTGATATCAAAGAATCTGAACACAGGTTTCTCTTTTTCAACTACTTTGTATTTGGTTCTAGATGCAACTAGTTTTTCATCCAAGTTGGCAGCTGCAGCCCTGAGAGGCTGCAATAGAGCTCTGAGGATATATTTCAAGACCATAAGCTTGAATATCCTCAGTTCAGACTTATTTAATACTGAGAAATATCTGTATTACACAGGGGCCTTTAAATTGTGGAGGAATATTTGAATGAGGTTTTTCTGGTACAGTCTTAAGTAAATGATTATTCAAATAATCATTTGAATCTCATATCAACTCTTTTGCGTCTTTCTCTTAATAACGTAATACCATAAAAAATAAATAAGGGAAACACTACAGTGTTTCTCTCATGTGTACTCCTGCTGATTGGGAATTCTTACATCTGGTATTGATTTTTGGTGGGGTTTTCTTTGTTTGGGTTGGTTTGGCTTTTTTTTGTGTTTATTGTTATTGTTTTATTTTGTTTTTTTGGAACATTGCTTCAAAATATGTGATCTTTATTTTCTGGTCTTAAGCATCTAACTGATCAGCCAATACAAAATTTTTCTGCCTCTTAATCCACTGCTTCAAAATGAGGAACTTTTCCAAAAAGATCTGCAATATATTTTAAGGATTATAAGGATCACTGGGATTCTGTCACTTGGAGAATTAGGGAGTTATTACATCCCCTGCATCAAAGAAGCTGCTAGAGTTTTCCAAGTGTATATGGGACTTCAACTACAGAAAATTAATTTTCTTTGTACTTACTCTCTTTCCATCCATGTCTCTATTACAGCACAATTCCTTTTGCAAAATAGTAATGATCTCTTTTTCCATAGAAGTTAACACATTTTTCTATTTACTTATCTATATTTGGGAAGGAGGGGGGAGGGCTAGTAACTGTTAAAGAAACATAACATTTGGAAATTCTAGATTAAATGTCCGTGATATTTCCAAAGCATTTCATAGAGTCACAGAATGTGTAAGATTGGGAGGAATCACAGTCGGTCATCTGGTCCATCCTCTCAGTGTCACATATATTTAAATCATGAGGATAGTCTCTGTCTCTTTCCTTCACACATGCACATTGGACCAACCCCACACTGACATATCTAGGCATTATTCCAATATTACTATCATCAGTGTATGCTGGAAGGAAATACTCTATTTTCTAAAATTATATAATTAAATCAGTCAATCATAGTTCTGATAATAATTGGCTGGGGTAAAGATTATGACTAATTTTTTAAATAGATGATTGACAACCACTGAAATTGCTCCTCTATATAAAAGTAGAAAACAGGAAGGGCTTTTTTGTTCTTGAAATTTGATAATATCACAGATAAAATTTTGCCCAGTTTCTGTAGTGGCAGAAATTTTGTCTAGCTTCAGAAGTCCTTTGGATCTGTCTTCCACAGATGCCTTCCACAAGCTGAAAATGAACAGAATATTGAAATCAACAGTAAAGTCTAATTACATTAACTCAAACATGAATGCTGTTTGATTTTTAATACAGATCTGACAGAAATTCTATTGCTGCTCCCAGTTGTCTTGCTTTACTTTCATCATATTAGAAAAATATAGGCATATTGATGTTTTCCTTCACTGTCTCGTTGTGTATTTTCTACACTCATTAAGTAATTAACCTTTTCAAAACACTCAGTCTTGTCCTATCTCTGTTCACATTGACTTTTGGGAATTAGGCCATAAAAGAACTTTTAAAAATTCCACCAAAATGGAATTTGCCTCTGAGTAATTATTTCTGAAAAAAAACTTTGTAATTATTGCCAAATTCAGGCACAAGCTTTGTGCTTGAACAAAGTTATTCATTAAAATTCCTTGTACTTTTTGAGTGGTTTTAGTACTTGTTTTTCTTTTTCCCTTACCATAAACATAAGAGAAAATATCCTATCTTTTTATACCACATCTTGAATCTCTTTGAAGACTAAATTGTTACTGCTGTGAAGATTTTTTTTATCCACAATATGCTTTTTTCAGTTTTCCCTTTAATGCTTATTCTTTGGAAAGCTTAATTCCATGTGTAAAGTCTTCTGGAAATCTATTTATCATCTTAATCAATGTCATCAAATTATTGCATTAATTTTAATATCTTGCCACTTCAAAACTTATAATTTTCATTTCATTGTAATGGACCATAGACAAAATGTATTTTACAATTTTTCTAAATCACCTTTGGAGACACTTTTTCAGCCTAAAATAGGAATATATTCCACTACCAGATGAAGTGGTTGCCTTCTGATTTTGTCAATCTACAAGTGATTGACCTATTTAAATACATTGTCTTGTATTTCTTGCAATAGAAATTCAAAAGATGCCAGAAGTATGTAAAACCTTCCCAGTTACAGCAGCATCAGTGAAGCCAACCACAGTGAGACCTACTGCTCTAAATTGCTTGCCATTTTTCAAAGATTTTATTGAGTGTCTGCATTTTAAAGAGGAAGCTTAGTTCTGGTTCACACTTTTCCACCTTTGCATGGTTACCATCATTTTGTTCCAACTCATAATCGGTACACATATTTGTATCTCTTCATCAACATTATTTCTCCTTATAAACTGCAAATCCTGTAGAACAAAAATACTTATTTTCATATATTACTGATACTAAATCCTAGTAACAATTCTCATAGCCATCATTATGTAATTTTTCTCTTATGAAGGAAAAATCTTTTGTACAGGAAGAGCTACTGATTCTATTCTCAATTGACTTTTCGCATCTGTATCCCCTTCCATTCCCTGCTCTATGTAAATAATCCTGGAGATAGGGAGAGACCATTGGAGATAAAAGTTATAAACTCACTTCTTTCAGAAAGTAGAAAAGGAGGACCCTGGATGCTATAAGCAAGGAAAAGCTATGCAAAGGACATGGAGCAGGTCCTCTTGGAATATCCTTTCAAGTATGGGAAGAATGAGAAGTTCATTGCTCATCATTGAGCAATTTACTAAGATCAAATTATTATTATTCAGCTGACCAAGCTGAATGCCTGTGAAGGCGAACTGAGTGCCTCTGTGAATGAGAGCAGTAAGTGCAATATATACCTTGAGTTTACCAAAGATTATGAAATGGACTGCAGTGTCAGGAAGCTAAGGAAATATGGTCTGTAAGAGCAGACTCTGAAGGCAGATAAATTGACTGAAGTAAAAGGCAGAAATTATTGGCAAATCTCCAGGCCTAAAAGTTATTTTTCTAAAAATTTTAAAAAATAAAGAGTTTCTTCATTCATTTTGCATGCTTTAGTGAAGTGACACAACTAAACCAGCGTATAACTCCTTCAGACAGTAGATTCTATGACTCTGCTCATAGAGCTCATATTTTTAAGGCCAGAGGTTCTATAGGGTAGGAAAGATCTAAATAACATCAATTACCAGTCCTGTTATATTTCAGAAGCAGAAAGAAACCTTCCTGAGCAGGTGCAGATTTTGAGTATTTTGGTTTAGCTTTACAAAAACTGCTCCATAAATCCATCAGGGTCCTAAAGTTAATGACTATTTGCCAGTTGAGAGTTTTGCAGGTAGACCTTGAATGGAAAATTGTGGAAGAAGGATAACATTTATAAAGGCTTTGTGTATTTCAGTTTTGCATGTTAAAATTTCCTCAGGCCTTTTCAAACTCTTGAAAAATAACATCAGGCAAGATGATTCAGCTATTCAACAGCCATACCTAATGCATACCACCATCTGGGACTAGAATTTGTTTAACTGAGTTCACGCTTTTGGAAATCCAAGTTCTTTTAAATAACCAGGGGTTCTTTCTAAAATTTCTCAGTATGGTAAGGTACAGAAGACCCTCAAAAGAGAACTTTTGATGTTGTTGTTTTCTGTCCTTCATTCAAGCTGTACTAATGCCTAAATCAGGGCATTGCATTTGTATGGGAAATGAAAGGATAAAATTTATATCTGACACTTGGATCATCTAGTTTCTTATTTTACTTCCTTATGGTGATGGGGAAGAATTCTTTTCTAGAGAAACAATACTTTTGTAAATGATGACAAAAGCTGGTGACCCAGATTCAATTCTAACAGATTTGACTGTAAATAAGTCTGTCAGAATTTATACAGATCAGATCATAATTAAAACTAATTTGAGTTTGCTTGAGAATTTTTGTGAGGTTTTGGTTTTTTTAATTTTTAATGTAATACATTTGAAATACATAAGATTTTACATAGTAAAAGTGGAGTGAATTCTGACAGTCTACCTTTGGAGCTTTTCATGATTGAAGGCACAATACAGCAAGAAACTGTCAAGCTATTTTTCCAATAAGCTATTTGATAAATAAGCTATTTTTATGATAACAGATTATCTGTGAACCAGTACAGATTTATACAAATGTATTATTTAGCTGTGAATGGTTCCCATGGAAAAATGAAATAAAATGCAGTCTCTGCATAATGCAGAAGTTCTTAAACTTCTGTGGTTATTCCCTATTGCCATTTTTCATGTCAGTACAGGAGAACTCACCTAGGTATCACATAATTTTTTTTTTTTTTTTGGTGATTGCCTAACTGAAGCTCTTAAATTGGAAAATTAGCAAATGGATGAGTAACAAATGTGAAAATATGGTATCTGTTCACATGAAAAATGAATATTTTTAATGAAAATATGAATTCCTTAAATACTTGTCAGAACAGGGTATTTAGATACGACTATCCATAAAATGAGCAATAAAATGTACAAAAATGTCCAAGTAGAAATTGAATGAATCTCTCTAAAGATAAGTTCTCTGTTATTTACACAGCTATAATCCCTAATGCTTAGAATACATCCAACAAGTTAATAGGGATTTTTTTTTTTTGCATTTAATTTTGAACAGTAGATGGGAGAGGACAGTCTCTCTCTTTTATGAACTAGTATACAGTGGAAATACTCATTTTACTATGCCAAATAAGGCAGTTGTTTCAAAAGTATCTGCTGGGGGTTTTTTTGAAAAAAAACTGCTTTGTGAGACCTCTATGAAGGAACCACTAAAACCAAGCTGTTATGTTTTTATATAGTTGCCTATTACAGCTTTTATGAGCCCAAACTCCTCTTTACGGGTATAATAAAAGGTGACTAGCATTCATGTGTGTGTCTGATTTGTTCAGTGCAGGCAGTGTAATGAGGTCTACAGGAGTTCTTTTTGTACAGCTGAGTGGCTGCAGTCTTTTTACTCATGAGTGGCTGTGTTCCTTTTACTCATCATTTTTTCTCATTATAACTTCGAATAAACAAAAGAATACATTGAAATAGTGAGTAAAGGAATTTTGCCATTACATTACTTTTAAGCAACATAAAACCACTAACCTCCAAATTGCTGAGGACTAGAACAGTTTGTCTAGAGATGTAAAGTATGTCTCAGTGGAGATATTCAAGAGCCATCTGGACACAATCCCGTGTGCTGTGCTCCGGGATGACCCTGCTGGAGCAGGGAGGTTGGACCAGATGATGCCCTGTGGTCCCTTCCAGCCTGGCCCATTCTGTGGCTCTGTCATATGTGTGTACACTTTTGCATGTCCACACACATGTACACTCACATTTACAAGTATACAGAAGCAGACTTCTCATAGATGAGAAGCAGACAAAAACTGGGACTGGGGAGAGACTTGTCAAATCATGCCAGCTCCTCTAAATCAACACAGCCATCTGAAGCTAAACTGTATGTGTCTTCCCAGTTGTGATGGTGTGGATATGCATCAGCAGAGCAGCATAAGGGGAGACAATGTGTAGAAGAAGTGGGGTGACAGAAAAATTACGATATTTAAAGGTACTTTTGGGCACAGTGAGTGAGTACAATATTAATGGATCTCAATTTATTTTTTAATTTCCTTTGGGCAAGCAGGGGGTGAAACCAGTGGGTAGACCAAATAATGGTCTCATACTATGAGAATTTCAGCTTCTTTTGTATTAGGAACTGGTAGCTCTGGAGTTCAGTGAGAAAAGATTGCAAATTTTTCCCTATTTATGCTAAGCAAAAGATAAATAATTCCATCCACACAAACTCAAATATGTAATTTCCAAATGAAAGTAACAAATATGTAAATAAAACCTTGTCAGTTGGAACAACAGAAGGATACCATTCATGTCTTTTTAAAAACTTTGCTAAATATTTATTGCTTCTCTGGGGCAATAGTTCTGTTTTCAGCATTATGGACATTAGGCTGTTAACCTTTCAACCCTGACTACACTTTACATCTGAGGAACAATGGGACACATAGTTGCCCTCTTCAAGAAATCACGAGTCCTGCTTAAAAAGAGACATTTGGCCATCCCCATGATGTCTCATAATCCATCCCGTAATCCAGTGTGTAGACACTATAATTGCACATGTGGTTCTGTATTATATCATCCCTTACTATTGATATCATATTAATATGGCAACAATATTTAATAACATCATTACAACTAATTTGTTCTTTTCCCATTACCTTAAGTGGTTCCATATTTTACTTTTGATCCTACTTCTCATTGATGATTCAATGTTTATTTTTGACTCTATTATTTTTCTTAACTAGTAGTAGTTAGGATTTAAATACAGAGGTAATGACACAAAAAGAGAAAGTTTAATGGTGGGAAACATTAATATTTTAAAAATATATGTAGGAAACAGAATTGATAGAAGAGAGACATAAAAAATCAAATATATTAAATCATTTGAAAAAAAAATTATAAAGAGAAAACATGCACATCAGTTAATGGATTGTAATGAGTAAACTGGAAGAAAATAGCCAACTTTCAGTAAGAAAAACATAAGTCAGAAACTGAATCTAAATACCTCTTAAAACCACATAAAATCACTTTTTAAACTCCTTAATTTCAACTCTGAAATACATACCCTAAAGCTCTTGTATTTTATATTCAATATACTAAACTCTGTTTTCAAGAATTATTAGAAAGCATCTTCAGCAATGCTTCCACTGAATTCTGCATCAAACAAAATTTTATAGAAATAGGTATTTCATCTATTCTATACTGTTGGGGGGGTTGCATTATTATATTATGCTTATTTAAATGCATTTAAAAATAGCAGATTTAAAGGTGCTATCTTCCTGAAATACTGTGGTGACTTAAGGGTGGCCAGAGGCTATGCCCGCAGACAGTTGCTCACTCACTTCCCTAGCTAGAGTGAAGAATCCCCTAAGGGAGCATGAGCTGAAAACTCACAGGTAAAGACAGTTTAATAAGTGAGGCAAAGTTTCACACACAAGTAAATCAAAGAAATAATTAATTCACTAATTCTTATCAGCAGGCAGATGTTCAGCCACCACCTGGAAGGCAGGCCATCAGCTTGTGTAACAGGCACAAATGCCATAATCGTGAACACAACCCCGTCCTCCTGAGATTTTATAGCTGAGCATGATGCCATATGGTGCTGCACATCCCTCTGGTCAGTTGGGGTCATGCTGTGTTTTCCCCCAGCATCTTGTGCACCCTCAGCCTACTCACTGCAGGAGAGAGTGAGAAACAGAATGTCCTCAATGCTGTGTAAGGACTTTTCAACAATTTTTAAAACATTGGTGTACTGTCAACTTTATTTTTGTGACAAATGCAAAGCACAACAGCACACTGGTGCTATGAAGAAAGTTATTTAACCTGGTACAACTACTGTAGCTTAAGGACAAAATTCCAAGGACACACTGTGTGGCATGTTTGAGAAATATCAACACCGATCTGCTATACAAGTACATTCAAAACATGTAGATTCAGGGCTTTAAAGGGATAGATGAGCTGGGAACTACAAGATGAGGATTCTCATTTTATAGGCATGCCTGAGGAAAATAAACAGCATTTATTTAATTTTTTCTGGTTGTTATGGATACAAGAAACAGTAACGACTCTTTACATAACTTGCAATTGGACAAAAATCAAAAGGGTCAATGAAACAGGCAGTGACAAAAGACAGTTATAATAACAAACATAAAAGCAGACTGAATCTTAAAATCAGTGGCCTTGTCTGGAGACATGCATGATTCAGAGCCTTAAATTCTAATTACTTCACAGACTTCTGACCAACAAGTTTGTAGGACATATTTCCTTTCAATTCTACTCAGTACGTCTTGTAGGTCTTCTTCATTCTGCTTTGATGTCTATACAAATAGACATCACGACTGTTCAAAGAAAGAGCAGGTATTGGTTGTAAGCCAGGGACATTAACTAGATATTTTACTAAAATACTCAAGAAATTTATTTCAGATCAGGAATTTGTAATTTCTCTATAGAAGAACACGTCCTTGAAACCACCCTAATATTGGGAATTTAAATTAAGACCTTGAGTTTGGAGTAGGGAGACTTTAACAGCGGGCCAATAGAAACTTCCTGGAGTTCAAGGATCAGAAATGCACCTGAGATGGAATAAAAGCACATACCAGCAGGGGGATCTGGGAAGCACCTGGCGAAAAAGCAGTTTTGATGGAAAGGGAAACACAGTGAACACTAGGCTGAATATGAGCCAACAGTGTGGTTTTATCTCAAATAAAATAAATCTCGCCCCTCTATGATAGGTATGGGGATATGTATGAGGGGAAGTATAATCAGCAGAAGGAAGAAAAATTTTATTCCTCTCTGCTCAATCCTGGTGAGGTTGCACCTGGAACACTGTATCCAGTTTAGGGTCCCTCTGATCAACAAGAATGTGGACAAATTGGAGAAGACTACCAAGATGGTCTGCAGCCTAGAGGACCTAAATAAAAACACAAATTGACAGAGCTGGTCTTCTTCAATCTTGCATACAGGAGCCTAAGGCATGATCTAGAGCTGGTCTAAAACTACCTGAAGGGCAATTACCATGACAGAGATTTGGGGTTTATTCTATTAAAATATAAATTATTGATATACTTAATATGCTAAGTGACAGTAAAATTATTTTAATGTATGACAACTGTATACAGTAATTGAGTATTTCAGTGATGCCATGATAATTTTTTGCCTTTTTCTTTTTATATATCTTTTATATATTCTCTGTATTCTTAGCATACATGTTTGAAATTTTTTTAACCTGATATTGTAGCTTAGTTCTGGTATTCTGCTAGGCAGGAAGAGCAAACATCCTAAAGACCTCTCAGCTGGAGGCTGAAAGCCTCTATGCTATCTTGGCTCTCTATAGAAACCAAGGTTTCAATCAAGGTTGAAACCTCTCTGAGACATATTTTGTAAACAGGGGTCAAGCCTCGTTGGATGGGAGAGACTTTAGAATAGGGGGGAAATGACTTCATTTATTAAACTTCTTATTGGGGAATCCTTGTCAGATATGCTAATTTGCAAGGCCTATAAAAATTGTACATGCATTACACAGTGTGTGCATTTCAGTGTTTTCCACCTTGACAAGCTGTGCACCATAGGATCCTATTAAATACCAAGATAAAACCCTTTTATCCCTTTAACTGTGTCTGGCTCATAATTCTGGAACCAAAGAAAAAGGTATCATCAGTATTTCAATCTGTTTGCATTACAGCTGACAGTTACATTATTTACAAAAATCTTGAGAAGAATTGTTAAGAACAGTTATTTTTTTCAGGAAGCAAAATCATGTTTTGCTCCTACTTATGGACATTTATCAAGCCCTGAAGAAGAATTATATGACAAAAAATTCGTGAATTATAGAGCTTTCAGGTATTTATGGCTTTGCTAACCATTTAGTAGAAATTCTTTCATTTAATAGCTCATTTCTTAAAAATTTGAATTTAACTAAGTATTGAGGCTTTCCCCTTAGGCAGTCACTCCTTCCTTAAATAATTGCCTTGGACAGGTAATTATCCTTATATTCAGCTTAATTGTTATTTTTTATAAATGTCAAGATATTATTTTGCATTATAATCTCTATTTCCATCATACACTGGACAATATGTAGTTGCATGAAGTATTGTTGTTCTCCCTTCACATATTTTTACCTCCACCTCCTCCTCCTCCAACTACAAAGTGCGTGCCTACCTTGTTTTGAATTTTTCTTAAATACGCTTTCACAGAGGCATAACTAGCACCTCTAATTGGCCCAAACTTGGCCAGCAGCATGTCGATCACTGTCAGAGCCATCAGAGATTGGCTCTGCTGGACTTGATGTAAAAACTTCCAGAACTTACACTCAGGACACACAGGAGCCATCTTTGTGCCACTCCCCACCCCTCAGACACCTCCCCAGGCCCACCACAGCAGCTTCTGAGGGGTCCAAATTTCTCCTAGATGTTAAAAATACTTTACTGATGTGTTGGGCCAATCAAAACCACCACATTACCTTGGGAATCCTGAAGGTTTGTTCGCTTCCTCTTTCTTTCCCTTGCTCTATAACTACAGAGATAGCTTAGGTTAACTCAAGTTTGGGACGATACTGACTAAAGTATTTCATTCAGTGCAAACAAGATAAACAGCAGCTGGGATTTAATAAAAATGTTCAGTAAATGAAAACTACATTTTGCACAAGGTAGCAATATTTAACAATCTGATTCTATTCCAAATTATAATGTAAATTAAAACATGAAATATAAATTACCTCTCCATACAGATAGACAACCTTCCAAAGTCTGAATTAACTCAAGGTAGAGAAGCTACCTTTGATGCTTTTATACACTATATATGCATTCTGAATAAAATAGCACAGATTCATCTTTAATAGGAAGGGAGGGAGGGAGGGAAGGAAGGAAGGAAGGAAGGAAGGAAGGAAGGAAGGAAGGAAGGAAGGAAGGAAGGAAGGAAGGAAGGAAGGGAGGGAGGGAGGGAGGGACTGAGCAAGAGAGAGGAAAGGAGGAGGCTGGTAGGAAGGCATATAGGCTGGTATGTTTGTGCACTGTATGGTAATAGAGTTATAGTAAAAAATTATTACCTACAAAATAAATCTGTAACAGGTGTTTCTAATTTGTTAATGTGGTGGATTTTTCTCATTTGTAGTTTCCTGGCTTTTATTTTGCAATATCCTTCTTTGCTATTAATTGCAATAAATTATATTAATTTATCCAAGTTGAATCTATTTTGCTTGTGATGGCAATTGGTGAGTGATCCCTTATCTTGACCAACAGGCTTTTTAATTGGGTGTTCTCCCTCTCTCATAATGATAAGGGGAAGTGAAAAAGTGCCTTGATGGGCACATGGCATCATGGCATCAGAGTCACAGTCAACCTACTATACCCTTCTATTTCATTTTCTTTGCCTGCTACTATTCTGCAAGGCTTCTCATTACTGTCCAGATGACTCAACTCTTTACATCTTATTTAAACAAATTGATAACGCAGAGATAACTGCAACAGTACAGTAAAGTGTGTAACTTCCTTGATTCTATAAAAGGGAATTAATTTTCCTTCTAATCAGAAGTACAATGAAAAATCTTGCTTTTATGGAAGCAAAAGTAGAAAATGCAGAAAATTTTGGCTACAAGAATCACAAAAAGAAGTGTTTGGTTGGAAGGTAATGACAGCATGTTTCAAATTACTTGAAACCTATCAAGATATTTGTGGTGCATAACATGGGGTACTTAACCAATCTAAGGAACTAATCTAAGTCTAATTAAATTTTAGGCTTCTTTTTTATCACTTCATATATCTGGAGAGAGGGAAGGGAAAGACTCATGCAAAGGGTGACAGAGAGCAGAATAATTTCCTTCCACATTAATTTATACAGTTCATAAGCTTTAATATCTGACATGACTAAAATAAGGTACTTCCTATTTTAAATTCATCAGTCTGCCTATACCCAGTCAAAAGCAACATTTTTCCTCATCTGAATAACTGTAATGCCCAATTCATTGTGTTAGTCCTATGCTTTCAGGATTCACACTCTTCAACAGCAGAAATTAATTCCATAAATATCTGATACAATTAAAATCCTGTCAAAATTATATTTTCTTTACATGTCCGTATATATGTGTGCGAGTGAGTGTGTGCGACTGATCAGAAAATCACAAGCGTGGAAGAAGGCACAGAGGAAATTAGCCCAAGCACTTGTGAAGCTCAGGGTGGAATGGGGAGGAGCACAGCAATTGTTAAGACAGAACAAAGGAGACTAGAATGTGGCCAGAAGACGTTTAATAAATGCATCAGCTGTCTCTTTATCAGTTGGATAAAACAGCTGTTTGTGTAAACACCCTTTGTTACGTGAACCATGAGAAGCTGTGAATGTCTTCCTGACTGAGACAGACTAATATGGGAGAAATGTATACATGTCTCAGCCAAACCTAAAGTTAAAAAACAAACAAACAAAAAAAAAGTGGCTAATGAAATGTATTTTGAAAATAGCAATAAGCTTGAATCTCTGTATTCCTTCCCAGTGATGGGGGCTACCCAGTGACATGGTAGAGAGCATGTAGAGACTGGTGACAGGAATTGTATTTGCGTTGTGCTCTAACTGCGTACTGCAATTGCCATTTAGTCTTTATTTTGTGGTTTCACTACATTGATGTATCACTCTACTAAAAAAAGTGAAACATCAGGTATTTTCAAATAAGTAAATTTGGTTTTGTTCCCTGTATGAAATATCTAAAAGAACCTGGTCAGATAATATTGGACTCTGACAAAGTATTCACATTCCGTCTGGGAAAGGCAAAATTCATGTAACTAAAGCAAGTATATTATTTAGAGAAATATGTTTTTTGCAAGGGCTTTTTCTTAAGGTTTAGAATTATCTGTTGCAGTTATCTATCTTGTTTTAACATTCCCTTTTCACTAAGACCCTTAAGCATTTTTTTCATATGAAAGATATTAAGGCCCTACTCCTAATGTAAAACTGTAAAACTTAATTTTTTATTAATTGCATTTGTATTTGAATGTAAGGATATAGTTATGGTTTTTCCTTTCCTGGTATGTTCTTGACATTATATTATACTTTTTCCAAGCTAAGGAGAAAGCCACCTCAACTTTACCATTTATAGCATCTGCTTCCCTTTAAACTGTGTCATGGTCCTGGAGTTAGCTTATATCTTTAGAAGAAATCAAGCATCAATAGTGTTGTGGTACAAACTGGATTTCCCCAACCCTTTTCCTCCCTTATATGGTTATCTTTTGCCTATTGTGCTGCCTTCCCCACCCCTGGTCCTGGCCACTCCCTCGGGTTTTCCCTATTGGTTCCTGTACCCCAACTCCTCCCATGTACCTCCCCTGTGCCCAGAGGTCACTGGGCCAGTGTGCTGTCCCTGCCCCTCTCTGTTTCCCTAGAAAACTCCAGACCCTCCGCCATGATACTGTCTATGCATGTGTCTTTGCACATGTCTTTGCACATGAGGCCATGTCACCCAGAGGCGGAGATGCCTCATGGGTGAAGAGCTCATGAGCAAACACACCACATGCACAGACACATGTGCACAGATCTCACATGCATAGACAACAACATGGCAGAGGGTGAGGAGTTTTCTAGAGAGACAGGGGGTGGGGACAGTGCATTGACCCAGGGATCTCTGGGCACAGGGGCAGTACATGGGAGGAGTTGGGGTACAGGAACCAATAGGGAAAACCCGAGGGAGTGGCCAGGGCCAGGGGCGGGGAAAACAGGACAATGTGAGAAGGGCAGGCATATAAGGAAGAAAAGGGGTGGGGAAACTGCAGTTTGTATCACAACAAAATAGAGCTTACTTTTTCATCTCCGCAAATACATATCTACATGTTAAATATTTACTCTGAGGATAAATATATTTTTTGCTTTGGATTAGTGGAAAAACTTGTACTTAATATTTCATAGCTTCATTTTAGCAAATTTCTTAAAAACATGAAATTTAAGACAAATAACAAAAATTTCTGGTAAAGGCTTGCTCTGGAACTAATCTTTCCTGAGTATAGTTTTATGGCTTAGATGTGTTGAGATTTATATTTAAGGACATCTTACATATGTACATAAAAACCTAATTTTTTCATTTTTCTAATGAAGAAGATGACGTATATTTTACTATTTTATGTCAGTTGAAATGGGCTATTTTTAAGAGGATTGATTTCCTGTTACTGCTGCTTATTCTCTTGCAGATATTTTTGATTATTTGAGGGTTTCGTTCTGCTCCCCATCTCTGTCTTCCAGCTCAGGAGGTTGGATACCCCGTGAACAACTGGTCTTATTATTAAGAACTGAGGCAAATAAGGCATTTATTACCTAATCCTTTGTCACTATGTTTCATCCCACATGCAATGAAGGATGGAGATTCTCCTGAGGCCTCCTTTTATTTCTCATGTATTTATAGAAGTGGTTTTTAATGTCTTTTACCACAGTAATTGACATAACCTTTAGAACAGATTACTAGAAAGTGGATTTTGAAGTTATCATCTATGCTATTAACTCACACTTGTAGATGCTCTACAGTCTTAAATAAAATCTATTAATCTAGTGATTTCTGTGTACAAATCATGATATATGATTACTGAAGTCTATCTATGTTACAATAAAACAATTAGCTGTAACAGCCTGTCAGGGAATGTCATGGAAATAAAGTGGTAATATAAATTGAAAATTGGTAACAAGGACAAAGAGGAAGCACCTCATTCTCCTGCCTCAGCATGAATGTCCTTCTGGACTAATTCTGAAGAGCATAAAAGCATGCACTTGTGAAGAATCGATAAACAGAAATAGATCAAATCAAACAAGTTAAGAAACAAACTGATTGCAAGCCTAGGGAGAAACAAAATGACAGAAAAGCTTTATCCAGGAGAAGCTGACATGGGTGTATCCATTTGTTCTGTAAGAAAATAAAACCGGGAGAGTTAAAAGTTCAAGGAGTAGCCCAGTGGTGAGATCAATATCAATTACAGGGGGAGATGGCTTGGCTGAGAGACTCACATCCCATGCTAACACACCAAAGCAGCAAAGAAAGGATCTGTTAAATATAAATCAATAACTGAATTTTAATTTGTTACTTTTTAGTGGCTTTTTACAACTGAAAAATGCCTATGGGCGCATGACCCATTTTCAGTCCATCCAGAGCTGTCCATTCCAGCATCTCTGCAGCAGCACTTATCTCCAGGTCCACCCCCCCAGCTCTGCCTTGCCCAGCCACAGGAGGATCTGACTGGATCAGGTTCACATCCACTTGCTGACATCCCAGCAGGGCCCCATCCCATCCCCACGGCCCTGCTGTTCTGTCTGACCCTGCTTTCATTCGTAGAGTCTGAAACTGAGTCCCCATCCTGGAGCAGCCTTGGCTTGGCCCCATCCCCACTTCAGTGGACCACAAGAGAGAATCTCATGTTCTTCTCATAGTGTAAACATTAGAAACTAAACAAACAGACAAAAAGAACCCCAACAAAACAAACAAACAAACAAACAAAACACCACCAAAAAACACAAAAAAAAACCCACCCGGAAAAGTCAAAGATGTAGAAATTATTATAATATGTGAAATAATTTACACCACCACTCCTACTCCCCATATATCTACCACTTTATAATATTGCACTGAAGTAAGAGCATATAGTATTTTGATTTTCTAAGTGGAAGACAGCAAGGCGGGCAGAACTGCATATGATCAGATGATCAATTTCAAATGGGTATTTTATAAGCTTTTTACTGCTCTGATGTGTAAAGATTAAATTCCAGACTTTGCAATGAATCTTAAAGCAAACCTTTTATCAGTAGTGCTCTAACAACAATAATGAAAATTCACAGTTATTTTCCGCTTTCTTAGATTATTAAAATATACAAGAGAGGATATTAATATAATCTCTCAATAAATGCTTGCATAATTCAGATTAAGTGTTCAATAATTAGTTTAAATTTATATTAAAAGTTATTTAATATATAATAAAGTTATTCAATAAGTTAGAAGTGTGTAACCAAGTTTTTAGAAAACACCAACTGTTTTAAATCAGTTATTGTCAGTAGAATAGTTGTAGATTTCAGAAGATTAATAAAAGGAGCAGGAGCAGAACTATTTGTTCTTGAGACTGTGGAAGCTGACTGTTGTTATAGAGGACAGAAATCTGCTGTCTTCTCTGCCACTAATCTCTTAGAGAGAAATATGGAGCAATGCAGTCTTGTGTATGTGTTGGTTTTTGTGCTTGTTTGGGTTTTTCCCTCTTTTACTTCTTCCTTATGCCTAGGAATAATATATAAGTACTACTACATAAACCTAAATGGTTTACAAACTCTTATTAATTATGTGATAATGTGCATGTTCAATTCACAAGAAGTGTTGATATAGGTATCATCATAGTGTTAATTTGGGAAAGAGCCAAGCAGCTCCAGAGATTTGTTCTAAAGGACTTAAAAGCCATTAATGGTACTGATTACCTCCAAGAAGCACCTCATCACTAACACCAGCATTTTGCACTTTGACCCTGAGATAGTATTAGTTTTCGTTTTTCTTCAAGGTTTTGAGTCTCCAAAACAGAAAAAGAAAAAATTACAATTTGTCTTCCCTGTTCCATAGAAGGGGTTATCTATTAAAAAAGTAGGCACTTAAGCACTGTAAATAACCTAGAGGCAATGCAAGATTAGTATTGCATACTGGTAATAGATTGATATGAGAAACAGTACCAGAAATTTTGAAACTGTTAATCTATAGGGTATGTAACATTTTTTTTTTTTTTTTTTTCCAAAAGGTGTAAATGGATTCTGTTTACACTTAGACTTCCTCTTGAGCCAGTGGTTTGGCTTTGTCCTGTTCTGTCCATAGATATTTATTTGCACTTGCAAGAATTTAAGCTGGCTTTAAGGATTAAACCTCTTTTTAAAATCATTAAAAAAAAAAAACCCTAAAAAAACCAAAACAAAAACTACAAAATAAAGCAAAATAACCCTGTCTGTCTTTTTCTTTTCTACCTTTGTGTTAAATATTTTGCTGCCATTTGCCTACAAATTTCTTTTGATACGATTAACAACTTGATTAAGCTGTGGTTTTTTCTCAGCTTTTTCAGTCATAACCTCAAAGATGAGAACAGTTTCCCCCAGCTAAAAACAGACACCCAGAAAAAAACAACCAGACTTAGGGCACAGCATTTCTAATATAAAGAAAAATTGATCTAACATCCTTATCTTCTTAGAGCCAAGAACAAAATATGTTTCACAAAAATATATCATTCATATTTCTTGGAATTCAACATTTTCACCGTTGCAAGAATAATGAATTAGTGATTTTGTGCTTCCAGATGGAGGAATTCCAAGACTGATAGTGAAAAGCCACAGCCAAGAAGAGGAAATGTGGAGAGGAGGGGAGGAATGCTGGCTGCATTTACCTGAGATGTGACAAAAGCATGTTTTCTCAGAGTCTTTGCGAAAAAAACTTCACCAGCAAGGAAGCAGAGAATACCGTTTTTCCTTTGGGAAGTGAAGCATACTATGGAAAACATGAAGACAGCTGCTCTTACATATTAAAGAATAAGTGCTTTACTTGCTATGATAATTTATTTGATTATTTTCAAAACAAAATTAAACTAATTAAGAACAACATTAAAACCAGAACTCCACAGAGTCCTTTTTATTTGAAAAGAAAGACCCAAAAAACAATTCCTGACTTAACAATGCCTGACTTATTCCTACAAAATAGAAAATTGGTTAGTTCCATTGGACAAATTATATTCATAATTATGATTTTTTAACATGTGATAATATCCTGTTTCATCTTCTGTGAAAACAAGCTGTGTAGTGGTAGAAGATACAACAGGAAGATAATGTGGTTATATTAAGCAAATTATTCCATTTCTGAATATTTTCATAGTCTGGTAATGTTTTATCTGGTGCTTGGCCCCAGGCAGCTAGAGCAATCTTGGCACAGCAATAATTTTAACTAACAGCAATAATATCTTTAAAGAAGGAACAGTAGAGCCACAGCTTTCTTTCATATAAAAAAATCTGTATATTTATAACTGTATTATACATAACATATGACAGCTCTAGTGCAACTAAGTATAACTGAGTTTTCCCAGACTTCTTCCAAACTTAAAAGAAGACAACTCCTTTTTTTTTCACAAGTCTTTGAATATTTACATTCCATCATATGTCTCATAATGATTCTTTTCTAGAAAGCTTCATTTCACAGTACTCAGCAGCTCATACAGCTTTAAGAATATTTTTCCTTTTCTACCATAGAACATTATTGCAATCATTTTCTGGAGTAATATTTATAGATGTGAGATACTGATAGGAGGGCAACTTGCTAGGTGAATTCAGGAACTGAGAGCAAAAGTGTGAAATTAGCTCTTCTCAGTGGTCTCATCACCCACATGCAAGAAGCAGGAAGGGGAAAGCAAATTGATTTGCTTATAGTTAAGAGCACCGAGGAACAAGGAAAACTAGTTTGGCATAGACAGTGCTGGTCCTGTCCTTTTCACAGGGAATCGTCAGGAGAAAATGGAAGTATAGATTCTAAAGCTTTGAAATTTTTTATTTAATACAATACTGTCTTACACTTGAATGACAGAAAAATAAAAAAAAACAAACAACCAACACAACCAAACAATACAGAACCAAAATGTCAACTGTCCTGTCTAAAACTCATTTTGCCTTTTATATCTAGTGAATATGTCTAAGTAAAATTCAGAGGAATTGAGAAAAAGATTTAAAGCACATAAGATTATTTTATTTATTTAGGGGGAAAATGGTTAAATAACACAAGTACACATCCCAAATGAGTTATGATTTGCACTTGAAAAATATATTTACAAAATCTATTGCAAATTCAAGACCACCCTGATTTTTGTCCTCCTTTAGTAGATTTCTTCATATCAAGCTTTAAAATACTTATTTTAATACCAGACAAAGTATTTTTGAAATGGAGATTGTATCCCTTTGGAAATCTGCCAGGAGACTGATTCTGAAGCACTATTTAAAAAAAAAAAAAAAAAAAAAAAAAAAAAAAAGGCCAGGAAAATCTGTGGATATGAAAGAACAACCAACACCTACATTTTCTCTGTGTGGAGAAGATACTAATTAACTGGGCACAAAATCCTGACCATAGAGATTCCCACACAAATGACACCATTCAAGTGCGTGGTCATGAACTTGAGAGTGAAAAGAAGGTCTTAAATTGCAGTCTGAAAATGCAACCAAACTATGATTGCTCTGTTACCCATACCTCTATTTATAGGTATGAGGTAATCATGAAAACTATACACCAGTTTGTAAAAGCATTGTGGAAGCTGCATGTGAGTAGTGGATGGAATACATTCAGTTAAGCAGAGCTTATATGAGTGCTGATCACAGAATCATACAATAGTATCAGTTGGAAAGGACCTCTTTAGGTCATTAGGGCAACTTTCTGTTCTAAGCTGACACAGATTTTGAGATTTTTCTGGGCCCTAAACAGTTGAGTTTTGAATATCCACAAGGATAGATACTCCACAGCCTCTCTAGGAAACCCTCAGGAGCACTTGACTATCCACATGAAGAAGAACTGCTTCCTTATACAGTCAAATTCTCCCATGATCCAACTTGGGTCATTTGCCTCTTGTGCTTCAACTGTGCATACCTGAAGGAGGCTGGATCTTTTTTTCCCTATATGTCCCTCAAACAGTAAATTGTTGTAGACAACAAAAAAAAAGGTCTGCCTGCAGCCTTGTTTTCTGTAGGCTGCACAAACTCAGTTCTCTCATACTCTCCTCTTATTTCATGTGATCCAGTCCTCTGACCAATGGCCCTTCACCATATTCTTTCTAATATACCTATGTCTTCCCAAACTGAGAAGACCAAAACTGGACACAGCACTCTAGACGCATTCACTCTAGATGCTGGGAATCATCACCTCCCTTTACCTGCTACGCTCTCCTCTTATAACAGAGAACGTTGTTGGCCTTCTTCACTATAATGGCACATTGATGGCTCACTTCCAACTTTATGTCAGCCCAGACTCCAAGTGCTGTTCTGCAAAGCTTGTTTCTAGCCACTCTAGAATCAGACAGTACTGTTGCTTGGAAGTTATTGTGGGGGTTATTCTGACCTTGGTTTAGGTGTTTGCCTTTGTCATTGTAGAACATCACAACACTCCTTAATCCATTTCTACAACCTGTCCAGATCCTTCTGAATAGCAGTCCTATCCCTCCAGTTTATTGTGTGCATTTTGCAGCTCACTATGACTGAAAACTGGTCAAGGATCCATTCTGTCCCACAATCCCAGTCTTCAACAAAGTCATTAAACAACACCAGCGCTGGGATTGATCCCTGAGGGATGTTACTAGCAAGCAGCCCATCATTTAGCAGTTCAAATGAAGTTGTGTAAATAATTGACCATGAATATATCCCTACCAACTGAACACAAAGTTTTGGTTATGGAGAGGTCTAAATGTATGGAGCACAGCACAGTATGATTCTCTGACTCAGTACTAAGATGGATTTAATTTGCATTTTTTTATGTGCTGCATGTGCTTGGTTGTTCTGCAATTTAGCATTTAAAACCACTTTATAGAATGATTTCAGAGATACAAAAGAGGTTAAAAAACCACCAAATAAACAAAAGAAACCCCAAACTGGGTCAGAGTAACTGACAGCACTAGGTACACGTCTTAACATTCTGGATCATATAAAAATATGAAGCAGACAAGGATTACAAATTAGTCAAGGGTTTGAGGAGAATCATCATCATTTTACTGTCATTATCATATTAACCTGTGCCATAAACTAAGCATGGTGAAAATAAACAAAGTCATACATCTTTAATGGTATAAAGGTCGTCCCCAATCCTCTGATGAGCATTTTCCACATAGCCTCCATAAGGGAAAACAATAGATATTTTTCATTGTCATTGCTAGTTTCATGACTTAAACTTTAGAAAAGTAGCAAGAAGCTAAGAGTCCAGTTGGCTTAGATCTCTTCTCCCTAAATGTCTGACTTCATCTTTTGAAGGTAATGACATAAAAGCGCAATGTGACTTATTTCATTACCTTACTGCTTCAGTGACACAAATTGCAAAGTCTCAGGATTTAAAGCTATGTACAATCATGCGAAGTGGCTAAGAAGAATTTAGGTCATTTTAACTGCTAGAAAGTGGAACAATGTTGTGCATTTGAAAACAAATCCCAGTGACAACTTTTAAAGGGACCATTACTTAAATATATAAATAATTTAAATGAAAACACTAAATAAAAATACTTAAGTTATAATTAAAGCATGGATGCAAAAATTAGTTGATTTAGCCATTTGTCAAATTTCTACCTTACTATAGATAAATTTGTAGAATTAAAATCCTTATCCTAAACTTTAGCCACTTGTAAGAGGCAAGCATAGCAGCAGCTTTTCTGTCAAAACTCCATTTCAATCAAAATAAAATTACTGGCACCTCCAAAGGGCAATTAAAAAACCTACCCCATAAATTATAAAGGTTTGGCAAATATCAAATAGTCTTAGTGAGATAGTGCATGTGGATTTTTTCCCACTGTTTTAAAAGATGTTTGATGTTGATTCCATCTAAAAACAATGGTGGTATGGCAAGTTCATTCCTGGATCAGAAAAAGAAATAATTAATTTTGAGAAACACCTGAGACTTTCACATAGGGATATTTTTGTGTCTTGAAATGAGATTCTGCTATTTTTTTCCCCCTGTAGTAGATAGTGTTATATGCCAAGTGAAGACACTGGGAAAACATTTCTTACATGAGGATGGTAGATGTGATATGCCTAAAAGTCATTGCAGTGCATACCAACATAATTTAAGTGCCAAGCTGCATTACACAAAGACTATGTCATGCTGTAAATCACATATTTTAATGTCATTTATCCAATCATGCAGAAAAAGAACTCCATGTACTAGAATATAGGTAACCACAATATAAAGGTTGTAGACAGAGAGAGCATATTTTTGAGCAGCCCCAGATTTTCAGGACCCACATACTGTCATCCCAAATCTTGTTCTTCTGAATGTCATTGTCACCTTGATTGCCTTTTCAGGTATTTCCTTTTTCAGCAAACAGTGATTTTTCTGTTATTAGTCAGATAGGTTGCATTCTTCACTCCAGACATTCCAGTCCTGTGAAGAAAATAATCTAGATTTGGCTTTTTTTAAGCTTTCCTAAGTATTGTAGAAGTCGGAGGGCTCAAGGTCAAAAATAACTTTTGAACCTGCAACTGTATTTGAAGTACATATAATTTGCTAATGCACATACTGCTCTATACAAAGTATGTCTAAGAGGAGCATATCATGGACATCTACAGTGATCTTCTCCGGAGAGGTCAGGGAAAACAAAGGAACAGACAGAAGGTAGGTGTGTACCTTCTACTCAGTTTCCATATCCTGACATGAAAGGTGGAAAGTTACGAAGCTAAAACAAAAGCAGGCCTTTTCAAGGCAGCATTAAACTGGGTGCAAATTATTTCTGAGAATTCATGATTTCTAGAATCTCGCCAAGTTCCAAAAGCTGCGAGGATGTCTGGGAAAAATTAAATTACTTTAGGTGTTTTGATGAATTCTGAGGATTGAAGCAGTTTATTGATTTATTAATGACATGCACCTATCTATCCATTAGCTATATATTCAGAATCTATATCCTTTATGTAACAGAAAAATCAAAACTATAGCAAAATTAGAAAATGCTAATGAACACCTGCAAATATATAAAAAGCCTCATAGGGCTAATCCTAGTATATTCACCCACACATAGACACATACACCCCCTGGATGTAGGGGCTGCCATTGCCCCTTCCCCATTTTTGCATATCACTGCCACTTCTGGTGCACCTGATTTTGAGGAAGTGTTTTGAGAGGTGTCCCTGTCCTCTGAGGTGGGGGTCCTGTGTGCTATCCCCACTCTGCCAGCCTGCTGCTGGATTCTGGCTGCTCCCAGGGCCCCATGGCAGGCTGCCCTGTATGATCTGGACAGGGGTCAGGGTGCCCCGGTGACACTGTTGGCAGGGACAGACTCGCTGTGGTAGCTGCTGCTTCTTCTTCACTGTCTTCCCCTATGTCACAAATGGCCCTGTTTCCCTCATATTTCTTTTAAGATTGATCTCTTCTGAAGTGTCTGTCATTACCTGGTGGCTGTTTAATCCTGTTGATGGTCATATTCTTCTCAAACCCCTTCAGACAGTTTTTGGTGCCCTGTGCACACCCCTTGGTTACACTCTCATTCTTGGCAGATGCTAAGTGGACCATTCAGCAGTGGTGGGGCATGTGGGTGCCTCCACAACTTCCCTTCTCCTTCATGAGAATATTTCCTCTCACAGTCAGGGGAGGTTTGATGGGGGCCAGCAGAACTTAGGTAGCAGATACACTTACTTTGAGAAAGCTTGCAAACAAAACAAAAGTAAAACTGCTTTACCAGAAAAGGAGTTCCCTCGCCTGGTGACACATCTCCTTAACCACAGCACACCATCTGCAAAAGAACAGCTTGTCTGTCCCAGCCTCTCAGAGAGACATCAGGCACTCTTGGCAAGCTGTGACCTGAAGAGCTCCATGTGCCATCAGCAGGTCAGTCTGGCCAGAGGCCTCTGCCGTGGCTGGTCAGTGACTGCAGCAGCTGCATTGGAATGAGCTCCACAGTGCATCAGCACCATGACTGAGGAGGCTTATACACTTACACACTTATTGTACACTAATAAGAGTGGGGCTGAAAGGTTCTCGTGCTCTTTTACACCAGAGACTGAGTCTGTTTAACTGCCTCTAAGGGTACTCTTGGATGGTCAAAGAGGAGCCCTTCCTGCTCACCCCGCCTGGGCAAACTGCCCTGCAAACTGCCCTGCCACTCCCTCGCTGCCGGGCCACATTCCCCTGACATGCCCTGCTGATGTGCCATGACTTCAGGTGTGTTTATATTGTCGGTCTGGTGATTCCGTGTTTTACCCTCTGGTCCCTAGGTCCTTTGCACTAGGCTTATGCTAGTTTCCTCCTGTACATTTATTTTTAGTAAACCAGAAAGCTTCCTTCAGGAGAAAATCAGAAAGCAGCTATGAAAATTGTTTGCTCCCTACAAACAATATGAACAGTGAAAGAGCTGGTTTAATTACCCTCCCCATATTCCAACAGTATAAGGCATCAGAGGACATTTCCCTTCTTTCCTACAACACCCTGTGAATACAACTCACGCATTGTATCTGTGAATATGTCTGTATGCATTCTGAAAAATTATATTCCTGCAGGCTGCAGAGAATCCTACTTGTTATTCAGCTAGCTGGTTAGTTTGTTGACCTGCTGTTAACATCTATAAAAATGTGATAATGACTGAAAGGCCCAGAGACATGACTAGGTCTCTGAAAACAGAAGTGTGCTTGGATCACAGTCAGAGCCCAGTGGCAAAAAAATGTTTATTTAACTTTGAAAAGTCCCTAGCAGGCACATATGAAGGCTCACATTAAAATGTGTGTTTCTGATGCATATCAGCGTACTTTCACACACTTATCTGAGCTGTGCTAGCTTCTAGGAGTTTGGGCACCCGAGTCAACATGGGGACCCTTACTTTGGCATATATCCTAAATTTTCATAAATTTTGCTGTAAAAATCTATGGATAAATCCCACTCACTTTGTCTAGTGTTTTTATCATTCAGAAAATGTCTTTTGGAGAGGGAGGAAGTACTGGCCTTTATTTTTTTATGTGCTTTGCATTAATAAATATTTATATTTTTGTTTTAAATTGTAGAGTTCCTCGTCTATGTAGGTATTTATGGAACCCTTTGCACGCTTTTCCTTTGCCTGGGGACAAGTGTTGGTCATCTTTTAAGGATAGATGTGTGAGGACTAAAGGGCTCAAGGCTGAAGAAGCAGAAGTCTCAAGAAGGTGCAGGAAAAACAACAGATAGAAGAAAATTGTAATTTATTTCAAGTTAAATTAGTTCCTAGGGTTAAAACAACCTTCCACTGTACATATTGACACTCTGGTGAACTAATTAGAATCATAAAATTATTGAGGTTGAAAAGGACCTCTGGAGATCATTTAGCCAAACTGCTCTGGTCAGAAAAGATTTTCTAAGGCAGCTTGTTCATGTTGCCGGATGGGGCAGAGGGGGGGAGGAGGGGTGGAACCAGGCCTCTGCGTTTACCGAAAGTGTCTCTAAGGCTATTGGGAGATCACTCCAGCCAGCACTGCCTGGTGCTGTACAGAACGACCCTTCTCACACCCGTGCCAGTGTATGGCACATATTCTCACTCACCCACAGAGTTGGATAGCTCGTGCGTCACCAGAGACAAAGAACTCAGAGCGCTCAGTCAGCTGGATATTCCAGAAGTTTATTCCGAAGGGGTCCAGGATGAAAGAGGAAGAGAGACCCTCGTTGTCTATATTTATAGGGATAGCTGGAGGGTCAGGTAAGAGGAGGCAGGGGGAACATCACAACCAATGGGGAGAAGGAAGGGATGGGATCAGGGGTTAGGTTACAGCTGGGGGGATTTACATAATTTGGGGAGGGACCATCGTGTTCTCCAGGGGGGGGACTAGGATGTCTCCCACCAGTGAAGCCCTGCTGTACTGGAACCACTCGGCTCCCCAGCAGTTCCTGAGGTGGTATTATCTACCACAACATCCGGACATGTGCCATGTGTAGGAAGGTTTTGACTGGCTCCAAGGATGTAAATTCCACCCAATCTCAGACTAATCTGTTCTGAGGTTTGACTAACCCCATTATGATTTTTTCTTTTACATTTAATCTGAATTTCATGTAGACGAATTTATGACTATTGCCCTTTGTCCTGTCACTGAATACCTCTGAAAAGAGTTTGAATTTGTCTGATTTGTTTGAATCCAACCCATCAGTCATTTATACATATTGATTTAGCCCATGCCCCGCCCCGCCAATATTTCTTCAAGTCACCCATAAGAACCAGGTCCTTTGAACATGATGCTTCTGTCAGTTGCACAAAGAAAACCACATCTGCCTTTTCTTCTTTGGGCTGGGTGTGGCTGGGATGGAATTAATTTTCTTCATAGCAGCCTGTTAAGGTGCGATGCTTTGGCTATTTGAATAGAATGGTGTTGATAACACATTGTGGTTTAGCTGCTGCTGAGAAGCACTTACACAGCATCAGGCCCTTCTCTGCTTCCCATGATTCCCCAGAGAGCTGGGGGTGTAAATGAAGAGGTGAGGGAACATAACCAGGACAACTGACCTAAATGATCAAAGGGATACTCCATGCTATGTAGAGCCATCATCAGCTATAAAAACCCAAAGGGAGGAGTGTTTCAGATATGTAGCCATTGCTTAGGGACTGGCTGGGCATTGGTCTTCTGTGGGAAGGCATGAGTGATTGCATCTGCACCACTTCTTTTGTTTGCATTTCTGCTTTCTTGTCTCTTCCTCTTTTCTTAATTTGTTAATCTATTTTTAGTTTGTCCACAAGTTTTTGAGTCTTTTGCTCTTCCTATTATTTCTCCCCATACTGTTGGTAGCAAAGGAAGTTAGTGAATGGCTGGGCACTGCTTAGCTGCCAGTCAGGGCCAAACCATTACGTTCTTGAATTAATTGGTGAAGGAAAATACACTCACAAAGGTTAATGGAACTGCAGAAACACAGCCAAATATCTAATTTATATGTATGTGGAGAAGAGATTGAGAGTACTTGTTTTACTGTGCGTGGGTATGGAAGGGATTCATTTCTGTTAGAAGAATTTGGAAAGGGCTTAGTTAGCTATTCTGTTTCGATTATCTGAGGGAAAAGTGTAAAAGGGAATTTAAAAACATCTAGATGTGGTTCTTGTCATTCTCTGACCATGAGGACTCAGATATTTTGTGTCATGCTCTGTTGTTTGCTTGCCTTGAACTAAATGACTGCTAGCAATGTTATGCACTTAGCTCCCTCTCTGGAGCTGTTAATCACAATACTGGCAGGCTAAGACTTGATGTATAGCACCTGAATAATCCTCCCTTGCTGAAATTAATTTGGATAGAATAGCAAGTTAGCCTCATCAAACAAACTGTTCCTGTTAACAGCAAAACTGATGCAACAAGGAAACTGATGCCACAATCTCGATTTGGAGTTCAGCCTATTCAACAAGCTGGCTGAAATTAGCACTCAACTTTAACCTTGCAAAAGTTTAGGGTCTATTTGAAAATAAAGTGTGATACTCATCCAGTTAAGTGTATATGTTGAGTCACATCAGATTGTTCAGGGTACATACAGATGACACTCTTACTCTGGGGATTCTAGATGCTGATACCTTGAAGATTCTGACAGAATGATCTCCCACCTTGCTCACAGTGCTACCCTAGTTCCATGTGAGAGAGCAAACTGGAATTTAGTTCATAGTAACATCATTTACAGAATCACAGAATAGCTGGAAGGCACCTCTGGAGACCATCTAGTTCAACCCTAGAACAGGTTACACAGGAAAGCATTCACGTGGGTTTTGAATATCTCCAGAGCAGGAGACTCCATGACCCCCCATTGGCAGCCTGTTCCAGTACTCTGCCACCCTCAATGTAAAGAAGTTCTTCCTCACATTGTGGTGGAATTTTTTGTGTTTTAGTTTATGGCAATAAACTTAGTTGCTTCTTCACAGTTACTTCTTCTCAGTTATTTCTCTCCCAACAATTTTGCAAAGTATTACCTGATAAATGACTGAGTTTCTTTCAAGCAATGAAACAATAAACCCATAGAAGATGTTACATTCAGACCCAAAAAAATAAATGTCCTCCCAGAAGTAAGGAATTATTTTGGGAGAAGGCGTTACAATCTTCCAGATCCAATAGGCCTCTAGGGGGCTTCCCTAGAGCACCAAATGATTTCTTACTGCCCAGTAGGAGTTCAGAATTGCCACAGGACTGCCACAGATACTCTCACATGGTAAGCTCACTGATCTTCATACAGCGAATTTCAGATATGACCCGTCATATGCAAAAATCTCTAGAGGAACACATAGCACAAAAGAGTTTTAAGACTTATGTTTTCCTGGCCTGGAATCTCTTTTCTGTAGAAAGCATGCAATCCAGGGCCCTGAAGTAAATGTCTGCAACACAAAGCACATATTTAAAAAACCTTCTATAAAACAAAATTTACATTTCTCAAGTATCTTCCAGTACAGACTCATTATGGCCTCCTAACAGTGGACTGGTCAAATACTACAGCAAGGTTCTGATACCATAGACACAAATCAATTACTTAAACACATTTGCCTAGGGCCACTCTAAAGCATCCTAGACATCCCCATGTCACTGCCAGATGTGACACAAGATTGATGAGGCACCTCTACTGGAGATAGAGTCCAGTCATGCATCTAAAATTACTTATCTTCAAATGACACTAGAGACCTATATTTTGGCAACTGCAATAAGCTCCATCACTTTACTCTCGTCCAAGGAGTTTTATCAACCTGTGATTCGTAGACCCATCTGATGCAACACAGCTATATGACCATGGCTAATTTTAATAAGAAAATGAATTATTAATATGTGGGAGCATAGGTGAGCTAAAGACTTTCAGGATGATTAAAAACAAAGGCAGAAGTATAGCTGTTCTGATAGTCATAGCTGCTCCAGTATTCAAGATAAAAATCACTGCCATGGAAATGTATAAAACCCTAAGGAGCAAAAAATTAAATTAGAACAGAAAAGGATTACAGAGCCCTGGGAGAGAAGGTAAGTGACTCCAGAACACAGGTAGTTTTTTTTTAACAAGCTTCCATGTTGAAGAGAAGTGGTTTGAAAGAGCCAGTCAAATTTGGACAATCAACAAATGGCTACAAGTTTGGTGCCATGGTTTGGGGTTCAGTTGCTCAGATGATGACACTTGTTTTGAGAAACTTGCTCCACTGATGGTTCATGGAGATCAGCTTCATCAAAGGAGCATGGGGAATAAACAAGAGGAGTGTAGGCATGCACTAGAATGTCTAGGGCTAGAATCTTATTGTCATCATGGAGATGTGGTGGGATATCTTCTATGACTGGAAAGTTTGAATGGAAGGATACAGGTTCTTTAGGAAGGGCAGGCAGGGGTGTTGAGGTGATGTTGCCCTCCACGTAAATGAGCAGCTGGAGAACATGGAGCTCCACCTGAAGGTGTATGAGGAACTGGCAGAGAGTTTATGGGCCAGAAATAAAGGGAAGGCAGTCACAGGTGACATAGTGGCTATCTGCTATAGACAGGCTACAGATGGCCTGTCCAGAAGGACCAAGTGTATGAGGCCTGCTATGGACAGATAGGTGCAACCTCATGTTCATGAACTCTGGTCCTCATGAAGTAACTCATCTACCCTGGTATCTGTTGGAAGGACAACACAATGGATCATAAGCAATCCAGGAGGTTCCTGAAGTGTGCTGATGAGAACTTCCTATTCCAAGTGATAGAGGTGCCAGCAAGGAGAGATGCCTCGCTGGACCTTGTTCTCACCAAAAAGAAGGGGCTGGTGGGGAATGTGAGGCTGAAGGGAAACCTGAGCTGCAGTGACCAATGCCTTTCTTGCTTGCCCAGCAGTTTTATTAACTGAACTGTTATTTCATTTCCTATGTTTTATCATGTTTCCTATATATTTATTGTGTTAAAACCAAAGTTTGTTACTTTCACAATTCACCTGTGGTTTAGAGATATTCTAAGGGCTTATACCTATGCTATATCTGTGATTTGGTTACTCTTGATTATACTGAAAATAATGCCAAACAATATTTGCACACTCAAAGCAAAATTCTACCAAGGCCCCATTTTGTTTAAGAGCTCTATACCCACTATGGTATTTAGTGACATCATGCTAAAGGCTCACATCTCAGCTCAGGATTCCTTTCCTTGACTACAGGCCTGAGAAATCTGTTTTTCTCAAATTTATTTTTCCGGAATGAAAAATTATTAGCACAGTGGCTACTGGGAGCTAAAGAGGCCTGTGAGAGCCAGACTTATACCAAATGACAGATCACAGGCTGCTTCACAGGACATAAGCAGTGCATGTTCACCCATCTGATCAAGGAATAAATGCTCCCATAGTCTTGATATAGATTACGGTGTTAATTGTAGCTACTCCTAAAAATAAATTATGCTGTAGCTTTTATCACAAATTTCAGAGCTATCTAACATGTGAAAAGTCATTTATTATCACCATTTTAAAAGTAGTTCTTACAAATTTTTATCTCCGTATAATCTATCAGAAGACCAGCCCTTATTATAGCTTCTAATACTCTTCACATGGAAAAAAGGATGCAGGAATTTTTCTAATTTTCAGATGGAAAGAGACATCATTTGATTAATTTTATGGAGAATTAAAACTAGATTCAAGAACCACAATCAGATCTGCAATTTTATTTGCTCAAAAAAAGAACCACACATTTTTAATAGTACTGAAGACACTTGGACATAATCTATCTGTGATGGAAAGTCAGTGTGCATGACTTAATACAGATTTTCTCAGAAAATACAGAAGTAGCTAGTGACTATCAGCTGCTCAGATTAAAATTTGACAGTATAGACACAGGTGTAGCAGGCACGGGTCTTTGTAAAATAATAAGATGTAGTAGATTACTGGTACTTCGGCATGGCCCATTTGTAGCACCTAAAACTCTGATTTGCTCAGTTTCTAAATAGAAGTGGTAAATATGCCTGGGAGAACATGATCTTAAGTCTTAGGTATTTTTCATTTTCCTGTAGTTTTGTCAAAATTTTCCACATAATATTTTCAAAGGGGACTATGTTCCCCTGATGTCACACATTAGGCAGACAGTCTAGTTTTGCCCTTTGCCTTCAACTTTGTGTAGTTTCATTTCAGAGATTCTTGGCAATACATCCTGAATTTGTCCAGGGAATAACAGTCTCGGATAGTCTAGCACATCCAATTAGGTTTTATATTCCCTTTTCAAGTGTAACTCTTCAGTTGGATGACTTGTCCATGGTTAACATGAAATCCAGCCATGCAATTAAATATTTCATTTTAAGATTGGTGTGACTTAAGTACTTCTGAGCTGCTACATAAGCTTAAGTCTGTGAGCACCTAATAATTTGTAATACAGTATGTGAGAAGCAAACATTGTGCAAAAGAAAAGCAAGATATTAATACTTCTATTAGAGGACAGTTATATCCAAAAGCATTCTGGCTAACCAAGTATGCTAAAGATTCCAGATTAGGTACCACCTTAATTCTGCTTGCTGGGTTACAGAATTTGATTCATGATGTTCAAAAGTCGGGAATGTCCTTCATTTCTGTGGGAACTGACAACTGGTCTGGAAGCCTCACAGGCATCGACTTTGGCACAATCAGTTTGTACCCATGAGAATTTTAGCATCAAGAGAAGCAAGAAACCAAAACAACAAGAAGGAGGATGCACAGCTGCTTGAGGGAGGCTGTTTTTCTTCAAGAATGTGTGCTAGTTGTAGGTAACCAATAATTTGTAATGTAGTAATTTAGAAGCCAATGAACACGTACCACGAGTGCTAAGAAATTGTATAAAAGAGGTCTTGTAGTATAAAGACGCTTTTTGCCTGGAGTTGTTGGTGTGGTTTGTGTTTGTTGTATCTGTCTCAACAGCGACACATTTCCTCATAACAGTTTCAATTATCCACTTCAGTTTAGCTTTGGTTTTTAAGGAATGAGTTTTGTTCCTTTGTTTTTGTCTTCTTTTGTTTTTAATTCTTAAAATATTTTAAATTACATGATTTTGCTGAACAAGTAGAAAAAATCCAGGATTTAACTCAGGCATTTGACATGAAGAGAGGAGTTCACATCTCAGAGCCTACAGCTCCAGTAATTTGTAATGGTGTAGAAAATGTCTCAGCATCCATTTCATGTTAATCATGTAACTTAGTGAGAGATGAGAGGTGTTCACAGTAATATTGGATCCTGAGTTTAAAGATTTAAAAATAAGATCTTTAGCTGGGATATTTTTGGCAATAAATGAATGTTTGAAATATTCTGCCAAAGAAAATGTTTTTCCATGTTTATTTCTAAAATGAAATTGCATGTATTTAAGTGCTCGAATATGTTACTATTCTGTGGATTACCTTTTAATACATTATATAATTTTTTTCTATATATTGCACATAATTATATTAATCTGTGGCAGTATTGCAATTTTCATATACTGCTTTCAGATGTCTTGATGATTTTGCAGGCAGATATGGAATTTAAATTGCTCCCTGGCATTATTAAAGTATAAGCTGTTTCATATTTTCATTTAACATTGAATTGGTAACTTTTTTTTTGCCTCTAATAAAAACATTGTCTCTTGCCTCTAAATGTCATGTTTTCTAGTTTATTTTAAGTGAAGTATGTTGGAAAGCATATATGAACCTTTACAAGGCCATAAATCCTTATAAACTACTCTAAATATGACATCTTCTGAAGCACAATCCATATGAGATGGAACTTGTTGATCTCATGCTGAATACTGCCGAGTTTGCTCCTACAAACCAGATGGAATTTTGACCTTGTACATTGTGTTCTCTCTTATTCATCATGTCCTTTCACAATTGGAAACAATTGTGAATTGTTCTGTGCTTTTTCTAAGACGGAACCGTTGTCATAATTAAAAAAGACACGACTCTGCAAATTCTAAAGGTCACTACCTTTTAAAAAGGTACACAGTGACTACAGGCAGAGTTGTATTACTTTCCACCATCCATCTATGTGGCAAGTAAGAAGAGTTATTGCCACACACAAGCTTCACAGTGCTGGGAAAAGACATTTCTTTCAAGAGGAGCAGGAAAAAATCTTGAATATCATCTGCCTTCTAAGACACGAAGAGGGAATTTCACATGTCAGAACATCATAAACTTCCTCTGCAAAGTGGGGGAAATTGCCAACATTTTTTTCATCCAATAAATTCTTTTGTCACTGGGTTCCCATGGTAACTTCTCTGACATATAGGATTTATTTATTTATTCACTTGCTTATTTATTTTGGCAAAGCAAATGTTCTTTCCTTACCTTCCAGAATGTTTCTTAAAATACAAAACTCAGACCAAAATAAGATGCAAATTTACCAAATACTGGAAAAATACTTTAAATTTGAAGGCAGTAAAAAAAAACTTCCTTAACTCAGCTATGATACTTAACTGACATACTGAGTTTCTGCTGACTTCTGAAGGACTGCAAATGACTATGGGACATAATATGCATCCTGCACTTGCAATTCTTAGAATAAATAAACTCAATAGATGAGAATTTTTTGTGTGACTCATTATGTAGTACCCAAATAATTAACGTTATTTCACAAATTTGTCCACTGATTTGGAAAATGTACAGCTAAGAGCTCTATGCATATTTTTATCAAAATCTTGGAATATCAAAATGCCAAAGAGAAAAAGAGAAAAATACGGTTTTCATTAGTTTTGGCAGTTACTTTAAGCATAAGTATTCCAATTATGGAATGATGGCAAAAAAAAATATAGCTTTATCATTTGATAGTTTTCTTTTTTGGGATGTTTTGCTGGTGTAATTGCTGGTAATAACACAAGTTGGAAACATTTTCCATAAAAGCAAAAGAGTTTAATTTCAACTTGTATAATGACTCACATAAGAGCTCCATTAACAGACACTTTAACACTGTGAATCATTAATCTCTTTGACAAATTACAACACAACTCTATTAGATTTCCTGTTACAGACTTTAACAGATGTCTAATTAGAAACTGAAAGTGAATTCAGATTAACCAGTGCTTGGTGTATGTATGGCATCAAATCATTAGTTATTGAGATAAACATTTCCTCAGGGGTAAGACAAAATATTAACATTTTTCTCCATTTGCAAAAAATGAAGAAAGAACATTTCAATATTACATATACACAACCTTAGTTACTAAGGAATATTTTATAGATATAAGATAAATATTCTATAACATTCTTGTCAAAATGTAGAGAAATTTCTAACAGTGTAACTGATTTAATTCATTATTTCTGGGCATGGAAAACTTAACATAGCCATGGGTAGTACACATACCCTTTTTTTCTTTATCAGACATAGCATATTTTTGAGCTTGATCTTGTCACATGAAAGGCAAGAGCAGGTTTATCAGTGGATACAGAAATCGTGCCTAGGATTTGGCACCTTTGCTACTTGAATATTTAATTGCTTAAACAGAATAATAAAATAAATTATTTAAGAAAAAAGAAAAAAGGGCCAGTTCTTAGGGACAGGCTCAAAAAATAATCATGATTTCAAGTCCCATAGCAACATTAGCTCATAACCGTTTTGCACTGAGTTTCAGAAAATAACTTCTCCAAAACACTGGCCTTTGTTGCATAAAGTTTTAGTCCAAGATAAGTTGCCTTAGGCCACATCTACTTTAAACTGTAATTTGGAATGGAAATACGTTTTTTGAAGAAATTTTCATTGTCATCCCATGCCAATCATTGTGATTTTTGGATGCAGTTTTAATGAGGATTAATGATAGTGAACTATTATTTTCCACTTTCTTTTATATTCTCCCCCCCACCCAAAAAAGCCCAACACTTCCCTTATAGAAAACTTAATCAGAATTTTGTTCCAGGTGCTCAACAAATGCTCTCCAATACCTATGTAGAAGTGCTTGATCTACCATATCCCTTCAAACAGCATGCCTGATATTCTGTCCAAGGCATCTACCAAATCTATTCCAAAGGAAGAGCAAGCAAGCAACCAACATTGTAGATACAGAGGCCTCGTAAAACGGTTTTGATTTGCTCATAAATTCCTACTGAAGAACAGGAACTTTTATGAAAAATATGTTGCTACTGTAGGTATAAACTTTATCTTATCTGCAGGATATTCATAATCTCAGTATTTGCTTTTGCTCAAGGTGAGTAATTCAGTATGCTCATCCTCATTCAACCCACTTTTGAACATATTATTGATCCATTACATCACTTGGGTAGAAGTATGAGTTAGATGTGCAGACATACTTCTAAATATTTCAGCATAACAATATTTAAGTACCTGGCTACTACTGCAGAATCCAAAAGTCTTGCAATCACATTCTGTGTGTAACGTGTGGCAATATGCTCTTGCAGCCCAGGAACACAATTGTGTCATGCACTAGATAAAAAGAAGTACAGCCACCAGATTTCACTCTCATGAGACCCCGCTTGGAGTACCACATCCAACTTTGGGGGCTTATAAGAAAGATGTGGACATCTTGTAGTGGGTCCAGAGGGATATGAATATGGTCAGATGGTGGGAGCACCTCTCATAATGAAGAAAGGTGCAGACGGTTGGTATTGTTTAACCAGGACAAGGCTCTGGGGACACTTTCATGAAGGCTTCCAATACTTCAAAGGAAGTTTATAAGAAAGACCAAAAATTTTACCAAGGTGTGCAATGACAGGACAAGGGGCATTAACTTTTAACTGAAAGAGGGTAGATTTAAATTGGACTTGAGCAAGAAATTCTTTACTGTGAAGGTGGTGAGGCACTGGCACAGGTTGCCCAGAGAAGTTGTGGATGCCCACATCCCTGGAAGTGCTCAAGGCCATGTTAAATGGGGCTCTGAGCAACCTGGTCTAGTGGAAGGTTTCCCTGCCCATGGCAGGAGTGGTTGGAACTAGATGATCTTTAAGGTCCCTTCCAAGCCAAAACATTCGATGATTCCATGAAATGGTAAAACACTCAGGAAAGGAACTCTCAGTAATCAAAACCATGAATAGCAATGTCTTAATCTGATCAGCAAAACACTCCAAAACAAGAAATACTTATACTAAAAACCTATTAACCAGAATTTATGCATCTTAATCTTAAAAATTACAAGATACTCTTGGCCAGAATTTACACCACATAATTGTTTTGCTATTTTACCTCATTCTATTAAAAAGCACACCACCCACTCAAAAAATAAAAAATACAATCAACACAAACAAAAAAACCCCAACCCATAATAAAAGCCAAACAAATTTTTATTTTATTTAAAATGTATTTAAGATGTTGTATATTACCCTTTGCAATCAGAGAGGTCAAAGCTGTATTCTCTCAGGTTTTTGGCAGGCTTTTTTTTTTTTTGTGGACATATTCTTATGCATCTCCTACTTGCTGTATAACAGACCTAAGGATTAAATGTTTAAGAAAAGAAACAATGAAGAAGATTAGCTATGACCTTTCTGATCTGGTGAATAGGACAATTCTTGGGTGGAATGAGATTACATTTTCATCTATGCCTCTATACTGGTTTTATGTTTTACCCATTGATTAATTTAAAACAGCTTCATAGATGCTAGATCTGTAGACACACTGCCATTTTTTCTATAGCTAGGGGTGAAAACTGCATTAGAAACTGAAACTGCTGAAAAGTACTTTTAGTAGTCTATTGAATAATGATGCCATAAAACTTCCAGTGAATCTATATCTAGAGTCTCTAGTCAAGTGAAAAGTTACAGCCAAGCATTTCAAAAGTTTAGCATTTACCCAATCCCTAATGGGGTTTAATTACCTTAAAGTTCATGAAGTTGTATAACATCCATTACTTTGCTGAGGTCAAACCTTTCCTCCTCACAGTAATGATGTCACTGTGTATAAATTCAGAGAATCCTGCCTACCTGGCAGTCTTGCAGGAATAAAACCCAACACCAAACCTTCCCTCACTGAAGAACAGGGTCAGAAGTGTAATCTATTTCCCACTTAGTTATTAATAATAATATTTATCTTCTTAATATTTCAACAAAAATTGATGCTATTTATGATATTTTTATTTAATGTTAGTTTAAGGACCCTGAGTTAAATACCTTTTCTTCATCTCTATTTTGTTTCTTCTTGTTCCTCATGAGAGGCCATTAATGTTCACAAGCCTCTCTCAGAATTGTGTTTATATCAGAATACATCTCAACCTGTACAAAGCCCGAAGATGTTCTGTTATTGTACTATAATTTTGGTAAATACTCTTCTAATATTATTTTTCTATTTACATACATTACCAATTTTTTTTATGCTATCCCTCTCAATTAATTTGAATGTACTTGCTCTCTGTCAGTGATTGCCCACCTTTTCCTTCTGTTTTTATGTTGTTCAGAACAAGAATATTTCTGTGATTCTGGCTTGGTTGGAAATGACAGCCATTTATAGCAGATATTTAAATTACATAATGAATTAATTATTGCTTTCCTTTTTTGTGGAAGAGGACCATATTGATAAGTTGGAGAAAGAGATAACCACATTATCTGTAGTTACTTCCCCATTTGTATGAGTTATTTTTTTGTATTATAGAATCATCTAGATTCTAACACCTAAGCTTGAATATTATTAATGACGTGCCAGTGGCCTTTGTTATCCTTTGGGCATATAATCATACTGACTACTTAGAAGACATCATAGTTTCTGACGGAGACAGACATTTTCAAAGGATTTCAAGCTCAGCCAAATGTTCCTCACACAGGAACAGGGACACACAGACTATCTGCTTTTGAAATGCCTTCCTTGAATGCTTACCTTTGATCAACTTTCATTTCTTCTTTTTATTAAGGAATCTTCCAGAAGCCAAAACAGACTTAAAAGTGAAAAGGAAGTGATTGCAACTAAGACTGTCAAAGAGTCCACTGATTCAACACACTCCTTAAGCAGCTTATTAATGTCAGAAATCTTGGGAAGTCACGTGTAATGTTAAATGTTGTTATAGGTAAGAAACCTCCCTGAGGTACTTGGTCATGGAGAAACTTCTACCAGCTTTTTCTGGGCTAAATCTTTCCTGGACACAGATGGCTACAGCAGGGAGAAAAAATGTAACATATTTATTTGCATTATCCTGAGCTAATATAGACAATAGAGCAATTCTGTTTGTTCTCAGTCACCCACATATATATATATTTTTTTTTTTAATAGATTTTTGTGTTAGCATGAATATCATAACAACCATAACCTATTTCCCATGACTATCACTTGTTATACTGTTTATCATTAATAATGATACAATGTTGACTGCCTGTCCGGAAACATCCAACAATGCTGACAGCTTTGTCTGGGAATCCGCTGAATGTCACAAATATTCATGAGTGATTCCCATCAAAAGCCTTTTCTAAATCCTCAGGACTTTGCAGCAGTGAAAAACTGAAATTCTGGAACTGTTGAGCCTTCACTGATTAAGGCTTTAATCAAAGGATATAGAAAAGGAAAGGATCAGAAAAAGGCATGGAGAAGTAAAAGATTTTTTTTCCTACACAAAAATGAGCTGTCATAGAAAAGCTGATGTGGCCAAAACTTCTTTTACTTTTTTTTAGCCTTGACCCATCTGCCATATGTACAATGCCACCTATTTAAGTATAAAAATAAGACACTTAAAACAAGCAGCAGGATTGCCCTAAGCTCCCTATAAAGTTAGTAGAGAGAAAATACATTAAATATCTGCCTTTTGTGGAGATTTTCTCTGCACTAACTATATAGAAAGCTATGTTTCCATAAAGTTCCAACAGATATCTTTCTTACTTCCTTAATTTAAGGTGGGATATATACTGATATTAGTATGTGTTCACATATCAGGCACATATGTGTGATTCTATTTAAATTATGCAGCAAGTAAATACAGATAAATATGTGCATACCCATATTAATGTCTTCTATTTATCTCTATAATAATAATCTTAGCTATCTGAAAGTACAGCAAAGGAAGTATCTTGCAGGAATTATCATATAAAACACCATTTCCTGCCACCTTATTCATCCTGTTCTTCACTTTGAAAAGCAATTGTGTCAATTTTAGTGCTGTAATATTAAAATATATTCAAAATTAGTGATTCATTTTTTAAATAATGAAATAATAAAGTGATTACATCATGAATGATTTCTTCCAAAAAGCTTAGAGGTAAAACATATGATTCTGCAGGACTCAGAGACATCTGAAATGTTTGAAAAATTTTTATATTAACCAGTAAGAAAAAATAAAAATGCCTTAATAAATATTATTGAAGATCTCTCTATATGAGCCGTATTATATATTGAAGTAAAAATACCTGTCATCCAAGGTCAAACCATAAGGTAGGATAAAGCAGAAAGATTTTAGTTTGAAATGTCTGTAACTGTTGATAGGCAGACTGCTATCTTATGAAAATGAAAGTTCCCAGAAGGGGAAAAAAAATATAACAAGTAATGAATATTCTTTATATCTTCTTGTGAAGCTTTATAAGAAGATTTCATTATGAATAGTAATGGGTCCAACAAACACAGAGCTGTCAGAGAATAGAGTGGTAGCTACACTAGACACTTATGTAGGATCAACACCCGATCTTAGGCAGTAATCTTCACACTTCTCGTGAAAATGGGGCTCAGTACTTACCCTCTTTTGGGTACAAACAATAGGTTTAATTTCTACTATGAACATATAATCAATCCTCTGTGTTTTAAGTTATTGATCATTTGAGGCAGCCTGAGCTGCAGTGATCATACACCAATCATGAAGAATATGGGTCAGGTGAAGAGCAAGGTCATGAGCCTGAATTTTAGGATGCAAAATTCCAGCTTTCCCAGGAGTTAGTCAATTGGGCCCCCTGGGAAACTGCCCTTAGGGCAAGGGAGCAAAAGAGAAGGAAATGTGGAGCATTGCTACAGCCTTTATTCTGTGCCTAAAGGGATTTCTTTGTTTTTCACTATTGCTTTAGGATTTTTTTTAAACAACTGTAACCATTTTTTTCTTTCATGAAGCATTTATTCAATCACTTCATTAAACAATATTCCTCTGATTTCTGAAAAGAATTTTTAAAATAATATTCACCTTTACACACTAGTCCCTAATAATATCTTTATTCTCTTGAAATAAAAACAATTCTTGCAAGTGAGGGATAAAAAAATATTTTTCACTTTTAAAAAATATTACCAATAGACTTCGACTAAGAAGAATATCTGAGGTAGTTTATCAGTTTTTCTCTGTCCTAACTCTCCAAGTGCATTATAAACATGGGTTTTCCATTAGGATAGTGTTTATTCAACCTGTCTTCAGGCAATTGTTCTTGCAAGATACATTAGCAACATTCAGAAACACTCTCATAGTAAAAGAAACCTGGATTTTCAGCAAGATAAATTTCTAATGTTTTGCAAAATCTACATCATGACAATCATTTACACTTATGAATAGTATAGATGGAGGAAATATGTAAACAGAGTTTCTAGTGACTGTGGCTGTATAAGCACTATATCATACCAATTTTAATCACCTTGTAGATTGTCTCCATTTTTAATGTTAAAAAAAATCCTGCTTTGCGCTGTAATAGGTAAATTGAATTTATTGGTATTTTACTTTTTCTTTTTCTTTTTTTTTTTCCTAACAGAACGAATAAACTCAGCAGACTTCTCTCCTGCAGGACCAGAAAAATACATAAGAGAAACTTAAAATTTTGTGTTATAGCATCATTTTAGTATCTTCACCAAGAGTAGTCTGATGCCAAGAGATATATATACATACACAGTAGAACACAGAACTTACTATGCCTGTAAATAGAATCTGCAGACTTCTACTTTTCACTTGCTTTTTACCTCATACTTTTTTGAAATAGAAAGCATGCAATTGCAGTCACACCTTGAATAAATGTGATGGCACCAAATAATGTTCAGATGTTCAAAAGAAAAAATTAATGGAATCTCATGGATAAGATTCTGCCTGGCCTCCACAGGCTGATATGTTAACATGCTAGTAGTCCCACTGATTTTATTTGTTGTGACTGTAATCCAGAAAGAACTATAATTTATTAAGCCTGGTCAGACTGGTTTCTGAAATCATTTTTGCTAGAGGTGTTCAGAGCCAAAACCACCCCCAACATTTTGCAGGAATCAGAGCTGTTATAACCAGTCTTTCATAAGTAGGTCCTCTATCCTACTTGTTTTCTCAATTTGATTCTTATTTTAAACTTAAAAATTCCTAGAAGCTGATATTTGGGGGCCCTCCACTATATGTAGCAAAATAATTAATTGTCTTACAATGCAGTATAATTGACTGTACTGTTGGAATATGAACAGATATAAATTATTTGAAATATAAAGGTTATTTTCTTGGTCTGTTATAATTTGGAAATAACTTTTTTTCCACTAGTCTAAGCTAAATTATAGAAGAGAAGAACTGGGTCTGGGTCACTTTATAGTAATTTAATTATAACTATTGATTTGAGGAAAATCATGGCATATTTTCCAAGCAAATGTTTTCTGGAACTGTCAGGTTTTTTGACACGCAACAAAAGTACTCAGCATTTTTATTTAAAAAACTGTTCTGTCACTCCTTAAGAAATGCCAGTTATTACAAAAACAGTTGTGAGAATTATGTTACTAATGACTCAATGAAGTGTTATTGACAACTGCTCTGAGAGAAAAAGTCTTTTCCCTCTCAGTCTTCAGGAAAACAGCTGCTGTACAAGAACAAAAGATGGGTTACCAACAGCAGGGAAAGGGGAAGCTTTGACTGAACAAATTTGCTATTAAATCAGGCACTTAAGCTTGGGACAGAGGGTTTCAGAGATTTTTGTCATTAAAAGGTTTTGCTGTGCAAAAAAAGAAACTGTTTCTTAAGGTTATGTTTGCAGCTAAGAGGATCATCCTTTCCTTGTGGATAAGTACATCCAACCCATATATAACTCCCTAGAGTAACATTCTCCTGCAGATATCTAAGTAAAAAAAGTGTCTGTTAGCTGCATGCTCATTAATAATGGAAGGTGTTAGCAATGCTATTCTGGTTCAGTACTGTCAGGTGTTCTTAAAAATACAGATCATGCACTTTCAGTAGTTATTCTCTTGTATTCAGTTTTCTTTTGCTTTGATAATAAATGCTGCTGGGGCATCTCTGTGATACTTTCTAAATGCTGTCTGGCATACACTGCTGATTTTTTATGTTTGCATTATGTTTTCTTTCTTGCATACTCGGCATTGTCATCAAAGATCACTTAACTGATCAGATAAAAAAGAAACAGTGGGATTTTCTTAAAAGAGACTCTGGGGTTCATGGCAATAAATCCACAGTCCCAGCTTTCTGAAGAGCTTCTTCAGAAGTCTCTGAAGGTTAAGAAAATGCCTCAGAAAGGAAAAGAAAATTGAACTTCCTCATGTGGTAAACAACAGCTCTTCAGAGAAGTCCAGAAGTTCAGCAGTTTCTTTCTTCTGCTAGCATAAAAAGGTTGTGTATTAGTCTTTATCTTGTTACATTAACTGCTGAAGTTATTTGCCAGCTTAAAGTACACCTTATTTTTTTCAGTAATATAAACAAAAACTACAATTAAATTAAATGCATTTTGTTAAACATTAAGTTTTCATTGAAACATGTTATATCACTGCTGTTTTCTAAGATTGGTTGTTCATCACCTCCATACATGAAGAAGACCTCTGAAGATATTCCTGAGCAGGTATAGAGTCTTTCTAGTTATATCAAATCACTATTAAGTAGAGCAAGTTAGTTGCTCCCTCACAGTTGTACAGCTTTAATTATTACATGTGCTGTTCCCAACAAATTAATTTTATAGATGATTGTGTCATAAAAGGAATACCTAACAACCCCATAAAAACTCTATGATCTTCACCTTCAAATGTTACCATACATTTTAAGTTAGTTTTGCTGAACAAAATTAATTTTAAACATAACCATAAGCACTTTTTAAAAGTTAGCTTAAAGAAACTTTTTTAACATGATTTCCAGCAAAATATGTATTTAAAGTTTGATTCATAACTTTAAAATGACCTGCACTTAGTGCTGATTATGAATGAAAAGCACACTGTCAATATATGGCCTTATGTGCAGTGCCTTGTGTCAAGTATAAACCTGGAGCTTTTATGTGTTACTATATATATATGTATATATATATATATATACACATATATGTATATAAATACTTTCTTGATAATGGTAACAGTCAAGAAATAAGCCCCCCCCTAACAGGGAACAATAACAAAAGCTATATTCCATAAAGCTGAAGACATTCCAACAACCATTTGGATATCTTTTTATATCAGATTTTGATATTACAAAATAATAATATTTTGAGAAGAAGTTTGCTTTACAATATTCTGGTAATGAGACATGAAGGTACTACAAACCATCAAAAAAAAATCTAAAGCATGTTCTTGTATACATTACCTGCCTTTTTCATTTTCATTATAACAGGCAAGATGCATGAAAAGCATTGTCTTTAAAAAACCCCCAACTCTAAGGGCTTGCATTTAGAACTGCAAATAAAATGCTGACTTAATTGTGATTTTCCTGTTTCTTCTTGTGTTTCCATTAAAATATGATTAACATGAAACTAAAGTAAGTTACTAATACTGATTTAATTATATTTTCATGTGAATTTTAAATGAAATGCAGCACAAGTGTAGCACAAATACAATATTACTTATAACTTCCTGCAGTAGTTTATTCGGATTGTAATTTCAATTTAGTTTTAATTTCAACTTAATTGAATAATGTGGTTGCACTGAATAATGAGTATAGTAATTGAACTGATGGATCCAGAGTTTATTTGTCTAATTGAAATTATAAGAAACTTTGGAGAGAAAAATGAAAGAGAAATCAGTTTGGTTTTAATCTTTCAAACATGATATTAGGAATTTTATTAAATGTTTTCCTTATTTTCTGTATGAGAGATATGAGCTCCCTGATTATATGCATTGGAACAACTACATTCTAATTGTACATTTGATTTTAGATCCACCATCTGAATTCCCCCAGAATCCTGTTTCACAGATAAGCTACATATAGCTGCAACAAATACTCGATTCTCTGCAAACACATACAAATATATACAAATTGTGGGACTAGCAGTGGGAGAGCAGCCCCATGGAAACTGATCTGGGTGTTTGCTGACTCTGTGTCAAGAGTGTTTCTTAGCGGCCAAAAGGGCCAGGTGTGCCCTGGGGTGCATCAGACACAGAATCTCCAGCCAGTCAACAAAGGTGATTGTCCAGCCCTGCACTGCACTGGCATGGCCTCACCCCACAGAATCACAGAATGGGGAAGGTTGAAAGGGACCACAGTGGTTCACCTGGTCCAACCTCACTGCTCAGGCAGGGTCATACTAGAGCACATGGCACAAGACTGTATCCAGATAGTTCTTGAATATCTCCAGTGAGGGAGACTCCACAGCCTCTCTGGGCAACCTATTCCAGTGTATGGTCACTCACACAGTAAAGAAGATCTTCCTCATATTCAGGCTGAAGTTCCCATACGTCAGTTTCTGTCCATTGCCTCTTGTCCTGTTGCTCGGCACCACTGAGGAGAGCCTGGCTCCATCTTGACACCCTTCCTTCAGATACAAATAGACATAGATGAGGTCCCCTCTCAGACATCTCCTCTCAAGGCTGAGCAGGCCCAGCTCCCTCACCTTTTCCTCATAAGAGAGTTGCTCATTCTGTTGATCATCTTTGCTGCCATCCACTGGACCTATTCTAGGATCTCCGCGTCTCTCTGGTACTGAGGATCCCAGAACTGGACACAGTACTCCAGATGTGGCCTCCCTAGGGCTGAGTAGAGGGGCAGGATCACCTCCTTTGAACTGCTGGCAATGATCTTCCTAATTCACCCTAGGATTATGTTGGCCTCCTTGGCCACAAGGGCCCACTGCGGGCTCATGGACAACTTGTTGTCCCCCAAGATCCTCAGGCACCTCTCCACAGAGCCCCTTTCCAGCAGACTTTCCACAGGTGCTTTCCCCAGCTTGTGCTGGTGCATGGGGTTATTTCTCCCCAAATACAGGACCCTTAATTTCCCCTCACTGAATTTCAGAGTACTTAAGTACTGTGTGCAGTTTTGGACACCTCAGTTTAAGAAAAATATAAAGCTTTTGGAGTGTGTCCAAAGGAAGGCAGTCAAAACAACGAAAGGTCTCCGGAGCAAGACTTATGAAGTGTGGCTGAGGTCATTTGGTTCAGCCTGAAGAAGAGAATTCAGAGGGTGATATCATAGCAGTCTACATCTTCTCAAGGGGGAAAGTGGAGAGAGAGACGCTGATCTCTTGCTGGTGTCCAATTTATTTCATAGCAGGGGCAAAACATGCTTCTGTGATTTGGAAAACAGATCATGTAAGGAAAGGAAGGAGACGGGATGGACCAACACAGTTGTAGAACAATGATTCATCAGCAAACTCATGTTAATACATTTGTGGTTCCAAGCTGCTATACCTAAAACTGCAGAGCAACATTCATTTTTTGGTGTTTAAAACAATGTTATGATTTTGAAGGACTAACCTAACTGATTGGAACAATACTACATGGACTTCTTTTTCCTATTCCAGACACAAACTCATTAGTGATAAATTGTAACAGCCAATAGTGCCTTGGCATTTTTATCTGAATTTCTTGAAAATAAGAGATTTACAGGATGGTTTTCAAGTTCAGTGAGATCTATACTCTTTTTTTTTTTTCAAAAAAGCTATTCTGTGACAACCCCAGGGGGCAGACACATCACATGAAAAACATTTATGAAATTGCCCACTGATTTCTTTCACAGAGGTAAAATGTTCTGCACTCACTTCCTTGCAGTCTTCAATTCAAAGCATTATGCAGAAGTTGGGAATAAGAGGACTTTTTTTCTCTTCTCACCCATTGCTGGGCTTCACAGAGCAAGGTCTTTTAGAGAGCACAGCTGAACCTTTCTCCTTTTGCTTACTCTGAATACTCAGGCCCTGCTATCTATCCTCCAAGCTCATCTGTAATACATTTAACATCCCAGTGGAGGCTGGCTAAATACCAAAAAGTGGGCAGTTTTCCTTATTCTCCAAAATATACATGGAAACATTTGTTTGCTGCCTCTGAGAAAAGTGGAAGGGACTAAGATTTCCCTGAACTCAGATTTCATCGCTAGCATAACCTGCAGTCTCTCATGAATTGAAAGAACACAGGAATTAATTTGCATGACTATAACTACAGTTTCCAGTAAGTATCTTGCTACTACCTGTCCACTTTAGCTCTTTCTTTTTTTTATTATGGAAGGATTAGCACTGTTCTCCAAGATTTTTCCAACAGGCTTCAAATTCCTTTGGGTCCACCACCTATACCCTCCCTTTGCAGCTGTTTTCACTTCTCTTCATCCTGGAGGACACTGCAAGTCAGATGTTTCATCATGTGAAAGAAATTTCACCCACCCCATTATATTCAGACTCTAAAATTATGTGAAACTATTTGGTTAATTCCTCAGAAAAGACTGCAACAAATCCTCTGAAACAAAACTCACTCTGCTTCAATATGTCTTCTAGACCCAGTGGAAGTTCCCATTATCTTGTTGCCATTTGTCACAGCCAAAGACAGACCAAACTTTGCTTTACCTGTGAAATATGAAGCTAGAATATTAACTTCCTTTTATTATTAATCCTTTACATTTTTTTGTTGACTTCCCAAGGTATTTGGAATAAACCCCAGAGCAACTGTCACATGCTAAAGCAGTTTAGATCTGATGGGTAACATGATCTAAACTATCTATAGGATGAAAAATTCCATATCCTCACAAATTAATGGATGCTTTTTTCTCATCCCCATTCTGACTTCTTCAAATACATGCTTTCCCAGTTTCCTTATCCTGCGATGGTCATTAATGATTTTCTTTACAATTTGAAAATTCTCTTTATGATTTTCCTTTTAATGACTGCAGCTTTAAGATAATGCTCAGTCTCACTGCATCTGCCCTTCAAAATTTCTCACCCTAAAGAGGGAGGACACACCAGATACATGTCATCAGATATCATGATGGTTTGGGGATTTGTGTTGCTATGATGACTTCACAATTCACAACTGGGCATTTTCCTTTGTTTCTCTGTTTCTATTGTTTCTCTGCTTTTCTATGAGTTAACCATGCCCTAATCTTTTTCTGTGTAGCCTTCTAAAAACGAAGGAGCACAAGGAATTCATTTGCACAAACTCTACTTGTCTGAAAAGAAAGTATAGGAAACCTTTTCTGTTTCAATCTCATGTTGTTTCAGTTTACTGTATTTCATCATTTCCAAAATGTTTTATGACTCCCATTTTCTTCAAGACAAGGATTGTTAATTCTGTATTTTATGTAATTCATCTTTGCTTTCTATATCACATTGTTGAGGAAAGCTATAAACATGATGTTTCTATTTAGGGACTTACAGCATGTCAATTTCTTCTGTGTCATGATTCACATATTTTTGTTACTTTAGACTTTTAATTAACACTTTAATTATGTTTTTCATATAATCAATACTGGTTCAATAGCTGCTGATTGAAAAGCAGCATTTGATTGTGTCCTCTGGCTTAGAGTAAAATTACAGTAAAATCTGTTATGATTTGATTATAAGAGATGCCTCTGCCCCAGTCAAGGTGCAAACAAGACCGTATGCCTAAGCCAATAGTATGATTTTTATTTAACACTAAATGTGACTTAAAGAGATAGAAGCAGGAAGGCAGACAGAGGCCAAGCATAAGGGAAGGGTGGAAAGAAGGTGCTTTAAGATTTGGATTTCTCATTATCCTACTCAATTTCTGATAGTTAGATTATTTTTTCCAAATGGAGTCTGTTTTCCTGTGGTAGTACTTGCTGAGTGATCTCTCCCTATCTTTATCTCAAGCCTTCCATCAGATTTTCTCTCCCCTACCCAGTAGAGGGGAGAAGTGATAGTGTGGCTTGGTGGGCACTTGGTGTCCAGCCAAGGTCAACCCACCAAAAACGGAAACATTTTCTACTGCAGAGATTTTCCAGATTATCTCTTCTGTCCCTGACACATTTTCTGCTCGTCCCTGGTCAAATATTCAGCAAGGAAAAGTGCATTGCTATGCCTCATAGTTATCTATTTGAACTGTTTGTCCTTTCTTCCTATAATGATTCTTTGATGACTTTGAATAGCATTATTTCAGTTTTATCTCCTTGTGCCATTTTTCTTTATGTGTTTAAGTGTCCATGATGCTGCAAACAGCTTTGCTGCTCCTAACATGAATGCTGAAGAGTGTCCCATAAAAGCTGGTAGATCATATCTTTTCTGCGGCACAGAGCTGACCTGGAATTTTATGCTGATATTTTTTAGCATGACTAGACAGGAGTGTATGTTGCTTTCCAAGCACTGAAGACCTCAGGGCTTAGGATATGTTTTGATCATGTCTTTTCTGTCTTCTCTGGTCTGTAATTTCCATAGCTATGAATGTCTGCTGAAATGAAAGAAAATATTATATAGTGTCTGAAGTCAATTGCATCTTCTTTCTATAAATTTGTGCAGCAGAATATAGATATGCTGAAGAAGTAAAAATGTGCTGTAATTAGGAGCCTTCTTTACCATCTCTGTAATGTAGAGCGGAGTTCAGAGTAAGTAGACCTTATCCTCATCAAAACTTATGGTAATTAAATGAAGAAGCAATTCAGTTTTTCTTCTTGAAATGTGACAGTATTTTGCTTTTGGATTATTGTTCTGTTGACCTAATTTACTTGGGACCACCACCAGTCTAAAATTTGCAGGGTCCAGCAGTCAGAAATAAATCATCTAGTAATTTCAGGTATTTGGAGGGAATGAACAATTCAAAGCCCTCAGTAGTGGAATAAATATCCAGTGGATACAATGGATAAAACCCATCTACAATAAAATGTAATCAAATAATTTAAAAGCTCTCCTCCATCTGCATATTCTCTCTTGATTTTTGAAGTTCTGTCCTTAAGTAATCAAGAAAACTTGCTTCTGATTTCCAGAAGCTTGATAAACATCGGCTGCTATCCAGGGATAGAATATGTGCTATTCCTGTTTTTCTTAAGCAATTAAGTGGAAATTCATATAAATTTATGTTGGATACTAAAAGAGCCACTTAAAGTTGTGTCAGATTCAGGTCATCATTTCAAGGATTTCACAGTTAGTTCACAATCTCTCTCTGACATGAATACAGAAAATAAAAATCTGTTTGAATTAGATGATAATATGAACACATTATGGTATAACAGATGCAATCACCTTGTGTGCTCTTGGAATAAAATATACTTAAGAGGGAAGAAATGAAAGTGTTGCCATAAGCCGTAGGAAAAGTAGAAATTGTTGAAAAGCCAAATAATTACAGCATCTTCTTGCTTGCATCAAAATGTTTCAGTATCAGTTATTATTATATTGATGACATTAATGTGTGATATATTGGTATTGTTATTGCATATGCAAGGCTAGTATAAAATTATGTTTAGCCTATGACCTTGAACTTCTCTTTATGATACTTACATAGTATTTTCTTGTGTAAATACATTATTTGCAGAGTAAATAATCTGAAATAAGTTTAAAGCACAACATACTTGTAATCTTCAATGTTAATGGAAATAAGCACCTAATGCAACTTGCAAAATGCAGTTGCCTCTACAGTGTGAAATGAAAATAATCATTTCAGTAATTGTATGCATATTTAAAAAAACAGTCTGAGACTGTGTAGAGATTTCTATGTTGAGTTAATACAGAGAAACTAATTTATATATGAATTACTGAAGTTAAGTTTCACATTTTACAGATTCCTTTTTACATCTTTTTCTCTTTTATAACATTCTTACAGGTGTTACATTAGAATCACATTATTCTAAAATACTTTCATAACACATAATCTCAAGTACTTCTTATAACAAAGTGAGATGATAATTTGAGAAAAATAATTTAATATCACCCTTTGAATTTACCTCAGTTATAGGTAAGATAATGGGTTATGGGTTAAGGTTATAGATATAGGAAATGCCCAATATCTGAGAGCATTAAAATAAATAAGTAGCAAGGTACAAGATATAATTACAAAATGCATGCATTTAATGTAGCTATTAATTTATCTATGTATGTGTTCTGGAATATATGTTTCGCCAGGACCATAGGCATGACTGTTTTAAACATTTTCACCTCTCTGAAGCAAACGCAGTTTGACATCATCCAATACAGAAAGAGTGATCTTTGAAAAAGAACTAGAGTTAAGATAAGAACAAATTATACCTGCAGGAGTGTTTTGCTTCTTTTTTCATCAGTGTGCTGCTGCCCTTCAGTTGTTGCTATAGAAATCCAGCAGACAGGGAGACTATCGGGGCTTTATAGATAGGAAGATCACTTAAGCCAATCAGAGCTCTGCCCATTTAGACTTATCGTGGTTGCCTCCATGTCATTAATAAAAAGAGACAACAATGGGAGTGCTGTCACACGAAAGTTTAAGAGCTCATCGCTTTCCTTCATGTCTACAAGGCAGCCTGCCTACTGTCCAGACACAATAGAACTTCTAATCAAACTTTTAAGTAGATTATATAGCTTACTGAACCTGACTGCACTACGGTATCCTTCTCTTCTTCCTCTGAATCTCTAAATCCCTACTGCTTTCTTAGCAGCCACTAGTTATCTCTGAAACTTACCCATTTTATTCAGCTCAAAGACTTGCTTTCCCTCTCTCTTTTTTTCTCTTTCTCTCATGTAATCTTCTATTTTTCTTCCTTCCTTTTTTTCTTTTTGTTAACAGTCAAATTTTCCCTACATGAAGAAATTTCCTAAATGAAACATGAAAATGCAAGTTTCATCTTCATTTGATCCTTTAGATATGGGGGACATATAAACATTTATATTTCTATGGAAAAACATATGTATATGTTTTTATGTTTATATGGATAAACATAAAGTTTATCTTCATCTAGCAAAAGAAATGTTGCCTAGAAAGCCATTTTTATTTCAACACAAAAAGTTAGAGGGTATGTGTATACTTGCAGCGATCTTTCCATCATAAATTGTCAATTTCTTAATATGGAAATTCTAGCAGTTAAACAAAAATATTCAGATAAATAGCTGTGAAAAATACATATTCTTTTGACATAATGATAGCACAGCATTCTTATTGATTGCAGGCTGGATTATCCCTCACCTTTATTTGTATCTGTAATATATTTATATGTATTTGGATCCCTCAATGTTATTTATATCAGCATAGTCGCCAATAGAGAAACACTTAGATATGAAACTGCGTCACAGAAACCATAAATGTATTTCACCTCTGACTTGTGACATACTTAAAACCTTCAGACCTGGGGCTTAATTCAGTGTCTGTTGATGTAATTAGAACCACTTGTATCCATGTTAATAAAAACACTACTTTGCTTATGAAACCAAGCATTTTGAGTTTAGGCAAGGGAGAAAACCTGATGCAAAGCCATGGTTCCTGTCTCTGATTTATCAATTGACATTTACAACTTTGTTCTGGCCATTTTGTGCTGATAATAACACAGTTACTGCTTTAATGTTTCATATCAGCTTCATACTTACATATGAACTTTACCATTCACAATATAATATTATGGTTTCAAAAGTAAACTACATTGCTTTTTTAGAAGAATGGTGTGTGTAGTGTGAAAAATATATATTTTTTCATGAATCATTCTTCTTATTTCTTTAATGAAAAAGAAATTGATAATATCTTGTTACTTTCCAGGAGATTTGCAAGTAATGGTCTAGTTATGGACTAGTAAGGATTTTTTTTTTCCTTTCTTGACAGAATTTTTCTTTGTTGATGAAATTTCTCTTTTATTTTGACAGGGGGAGCTGTGTCAAGCATCAAAGATTTGCATGGTTATGCCTCTTTCTTTAAAACAGATTTTATTGCACAGTCTGATCTTGAAAAATATAAATGGGCTAGGAACCTGGTTCCAATTGGAACTAGTAGAAAAACAAGCTTACAGTAAGTAAAACAATGCAGGGAAAAATATATGCTTAATATCAATACACATGCTGATCACTGTAAAAAGTACACATCAAGATATTAAATTAATTTCCATAGGTCTACAGGTCTAATTTATGTTATTTCTTATACTGGATCTGTCAAGTGGGATTATGCCAAGCACTGAAGACTAAACAGGAAGAAATAATCTTTAGGGGTGGGGGGCAGGTTTGGTGTTTGGAAATTTTAATTTTTAATTTTTAAGCTGATATATGGTTAGTGTGATCAGTGGGAGAGCAGCAGCAGTATTCTCAAGACCCTGGGGCATTTTTAAATTCTATAAATTCTTCTGACACTATTCAATGGAAGATGTTTAATTTAATGCTATAGGAAATAAGGCATCTACTATATAAATCTTCCATGGGTTATCATTCCAAAACCAGCTATGACTAAATTTTGCCAAGCTAAATATGTACCCAAGCCATATACCTATTATAAATAATCTTAGCTAATTATACGCCAAAGTACTTCTAGGTTCACACTTAAACCAGTTTATCAGTTGCTGCATAATTTTGTTAGGTATTAGTTATTTTTTGAATCATGAGAAATGGTGAATAATTACTATCCACTTGCTCCATTAATTAATGATTTTAACTCTCTCTACCCAAGTCTCCTTGACCTAGCTTGTTTTCATAAGTTGGAATGTTAACCTCCCCGTTCTCCAAAGTAGGAAATACTTTTGAGTAGAAAATCTCTTCTGTTTCTCTTAAAGTCTTTTTTAATGATGAAGATACAGGTCAAAAGAACTTCACATAGCATTGAAACTGCTTGCAAACCATACATTAATTAAGATATAATAATATAGATATAATTATAATTCTTAATTTATTTACAATCTATATAATTGTTTCATATATCATCATGTCTCTGATGCTGAATATTGAGTTGAAATTTTCAGAGAACTGTCAACAGTAGCTTCAGGATCACTTTCACGAGAAGTAGCAGCTAACTTCCAGTCATACTTTCCCTCAGGCATACTACCTCGCACTTACCCACACTGAATTTCATCTGCTGATCCATCAGCAGATGTTACTCATATAACGTTTTCAAATCCTTCTGCAAGTCTTTACCATCAGCTTCAGATTTGTCCAACTGGAAAAATTACAAGTTTGTTCCCTTCTCCAAATCATTTAAGTTATAAAAAGAACAACTAGCACAGTTTCTTGGGTAAGGCTGTCATATATCTTTTTTGCCCTTTTTGTTCTTGGATCTCAGTTTCTGTGCTGTTGCTTGTATCCAAGTGCATTTTGGCAAGTGTCTTGTTAAGGTAAATCACTCCCACAGCAGCACTAATCCATGTTCCTGGCCAAGAAGGGAGTAAGAAAAATGGGGAAGAAAAGTAGGTTTCCATGACCAGTGGAAGAGCAACAGCAGTAGTCATAGGACCATGAAGCATTTTTTAATTTTGTAGAAAGTGGGGGAGTTGGATATGTTCTTTACAGGACTTGGAGAGCAAGAGAGATGAAGTTCATGAATACAGAAACTTCAGGGCAGGGAATATGGATTGGGTGGCACAGTGGTACTATGTTGTTAAGGATGGGGTGCAGAGGGTTGGGGAGCTTAGTGTGGTGGCAAAACTAAGACACTACTTGGAACAGAAAAGACGGGAAATGCTTGAAAGGTTATAAATTAAGTACTTGGGGAATTGGAGGTTAGGTTTTAATGACAAGGAGGGAAGATCAGCCATTCAGTACCTTTCTGACTGTAGTAGGAAGAAAAAAATGGAGCTGTGAGATTAGCCAGAGCAGCTTTAAAATGAATACCTTGTTGTAAATTTCTTCATACTCTGATTTTTGACAGATAACCCTGGTGGAAACCACCCTGAATTACTAATCATAACCTTTCTTTATTTTATATTTTTCAACTGGTGTTTAATTTATAAAAGGATCTGTGTCTTATTTACACATTGTTCATCACCATACACTCCAATGACTTCACAAACCCTTATACAGGTAATTTATGAAGGTGTCTATGGTAAGTTGACCCTGGCTGGATGCCAGCTATGCACCAAAGGCTGTCTATCACTTCTTTCCACAACTGGACAGGGGAGAAAAAATATGATTAAAGGCTTGCTAGCTGAGATAAGGACAGGGACAGATCATTCATTGATTACTATTACAGGCTAAACAGACTTGACTTGGGGTTATCAATTGAATTTATAATCAATCAAAACCAGAGCTGGATAATGAGAAATGAAACAAACTCACTCTCAGTTTCACACACCAATTAAAGTAATTAATGCAAATTGTGGATGGTCTTAAGTGGTGTTTCCCAGGGCTCAGTATGTGAGCCAATTCTTTTTAATATCTTTACTGATGATCTGGATGAGGGGTATGAGGGTGTCCTTAGAGAGTTTGAAGACGACACCAAGTTCGACAGGATCTACTTGAGGGTAGGAGTGCTCTACAGAGAGATCTGGACAGGCTGGATCAATGGCCAAGGCCCACAGCCCTGGAAATGTTCAGAAGGCTTGTGGATGCAGCACACAGATATGTGGTTTCATGGGGAGCATAGTTATGCTGGGTTAGTGATTAAACTCAATGATCTTAGATGCCTTTTCCAGCCCTAATGATTCAATGATTTTATGATTTTATTTTTTGATGCAGTAATACACTGTTAATTTAATGATTTGTTTTATTAGCAACATTCTTTAGAAAAATAAATTAAAATCTGTTTTATGGACTGAAAAGATTATGTTATATTTTTCTTTTCTTTCCTAATGGACATAGACTGCAAGTAAATTACTATTCTACCTTCCTTTTTCTTTTTCAGAAAATTACTAGGAGCTTGGAGTTTGGGATCAACAACATAAAACATAGCACCAAGCCTCAGACAACTGAAACATAAGAAAATGCCCATGGAAGCTACAACACTGAAAATTTCAGAAGCTTCAGAAGACTGTTCTGTCAAAAAGGCAGATAGATCTGCAGCACTAGGGAATGAGGATGAAGAGTTGTATTTAATAAAAGAGAGAGACTAAAGGCCTGAGCAAGAAAGATCACTTTTTGAAAAATGATAAGCTTCTGAGTTTTCATGAATTGGCAAGATGGGGTTTTCAAATATTTTTACAGTTGTTTGGTCTCGGAGATTAGAAAACTGAACATGACTTGACCCTGAAAACAATGTTGGCTGGCATTACTAATGAAGTCCCACAGTCCTGATGGGGAACAAAATGCCCTGTTATCACTGTGTTTGCTTCTATGTCACTGTGGCTAAAAGCTTCAAGGACCCTGAACCAAAGGATAAAAGATAATACAAGTCTCCCTGACCAATTTCTCTGATGCTCTTAACTGGCATAATCCCATTGACTTGCTTTACATCAGCCAAAAATCTGAATATTCAGCTTTTAAAAATGTGCTGTCAAGAGCACCCATTTTAAACCATAAACATGAAAAAACATTGCAAATAATATTTAAAGCTATGTAATGCCTTAGTCTCACAAGCAACTCACCTGAGCTATATCTTCCCAGTTTTTAAAAAGTTTGGTTTGGATTTGATTGGCTTCAGATCTTCTGATGGTCTTTTGTGGGGAAAAGAAGGAAACTTAGGATGTATTTAATTTGTTTTCACCAGCACTGATCCCTATACTGTGGAATATAGAGCACTGAGTGGAAAATTTTGCCAGAAATATCTGAGCTTGTACAGAGTAATTTGACATCTGTGGTTTAGCATTTTTATGAGTCATTTATTAAGTGCATTTAAAAATATGCTTTCCTTCTAATCTACCTTATTTGTGTCATTATCTGCTCTCCATAATTCACTCACTAGAAAGGGATCTAAAAAAGACCAAAACAAAACACCAGAGTTCAGCAGCACCCCTGTGTTGATCAAGAAGCAAGAGCAATGAATGTTCTGAAACAGTGCTGTCTGATTAGGATTATTGACTTTGTGATTTACTTCCAACTTTATTTGTGCAAGACGCTGCAATAAAAATCTCTGAAATCCATCTAAGTGAGATCCCAGTAAGGGACTTCTGCTCTGACCTTTCCATCATTACTAGAAATGACAAAATTATTTTCTTTGAAATTAATTAGGATGAAAGGCAGAACGATTCCACAATCAAACAGGGAGCTAAACCAAAGATTTTGCAGCATACGAATCACATAAACACTATTCAAGCATGACAAAATAATATCAGTAAACATATTCAATACTTCCTTTAGTTTCTGTAGTAGGGCCACCTGCAATTTTATACTTAGCATATAAATTATGAGTGGGTGAATTCAGCTGCTAGATATAAAATACATCTAAATTGAACCAAACATTTACTTTGAGGACTTTACTTTTTTCAGTTTTCTTTTCTTTTGCAAGTAGACAATAAAAAGATATTACAAAAGGCTTCCGTCTACCAAAATAAACAAATTTGGCATTTTCTTAACAGAGAAAAGGATCAATTACAGGGAACCTATTTACTGTATAACACCTTGAAATGTATAATTATTAGGACTTTCTTTATTAATTAGGTGATTGGGACCATAAGACTGCAAAATATTAATTCCTGCAAAATATTCATTCCACTAACAGTGAATTATTTGTATATATGATTTTTTCCTTTTGGTTTATAAGAAGATTTTGATGTAAGAGCAGCAACATGAAACCTGTGAAGTTTGTAAGAATTAGTTTGGCAAAAATGCCTTACAAAAATTAGACTTTTTCATTATCCTTCCTTATGAATTAAGCCTCCTTCGCAGTGTTTCGTTCAACTTAGTTGTGGAAATAGAGAACTCTATTCATTTTCCTGGGTAACCAAGTAAGATAAGGAATATCTTAAAAGAAGAAACTTTCTCAGAACTTCATTTTGAGCTGAACATTGACAGATCTATACTTTGTTACTGAAGAGAAGTCTGATTCTTCAGATGCATGAGCAGTCACACTGAAATCACTCTTAGTAGAGCTGAAGTGCAGGGAGGAAACCAGTGAACCCTCTGTACACAGTGTAGAGTTACTAAGTTTGAAAGAAAGTGCAGAAATAACAGAGTTTAGGAGAAAGGTTAAGATTGGGCGGTATTTTGCAGGAATTCAGCCTCAGAAGTTGTCTCTAGTGAAGTTTGGTAAACTAAAAAGTGATTCTAAAATGTTAACAATTCTTAGGCTAGGTGTGTGGTGATGAGAATAAATTTGTGTGAATCTTACTGTAGTGTCTTCCTTAGAGTAGCAAAATTTTATCCTGAAGTTTCCAGGAAACCAAAAAAGACTTTTTTGCTAAACTGTTCTGTTTTCTGATGCAAATTGTCTGCTGTACTTGAACTGCAGTAAAATATGGCAGAAAATCACATATATAACAGTAATTTATTTCTTCACAAGCTTGCTTACCTGTTTTCATTCCTATGTCACAATGCTCTGACTGAACAGAACATTAGCAGTTCCATTTATTTCAAGGATGGGACGCTGTGTACATAGATAAAGGTTTTTAAAATGGGTCCAGATTAATGTGTAATGATTCTCTTATCATTACCACACATGACTCAGACTCCATGATTCACTGGAGTAGGAAGCACAAAATCCATAAGCTAAAGTTGCTTTATTTTATCTTCTCAAACCTTAGTGCTCATGATGAGTAGGAAGAGACAGGGGCATGAACATTTTTATTTAACGCCGGCATGGCATCAAAATATGTCCAGAAAGATATTGAGGCTGTCTGTACCTTTCCTTGGCACCCTCTGAAGTGTTAGACCTCACAGAAAAGTTACGGATTCACTGCATTTTACTGCCAAGTATAGGTTTTAACTTACTGTCCTGACATATCATGGTATAAGTTGATATAGATACAATGCTGCCCATAAAGTAGCAATTATGTTTCATGTATTTTCTGCTAAAAAAGAAAACAGTATTCAGCCTGCCAAGATTTCTCACTAAAATTTAAAAAATTAGAAATACTTGCTACTAATTAGATAATTAGGAAGTAGATTAGAAACCTCTAAAGAGAAATGCACTTAAGCCTACAAGTATGCTCTAATATATCTGTTTGAATTAATTTCTGTGGTATCATTAGCATTACGTATTAACTTCACAGTTTTGATTAAAATGTGTAATCTGAGGTACCATTAAGTCTAACACTTTGCATCTCACTGGATTTTTCACATAACTAATTAGGACAAAGTTCATGTTCTCACTTTTTCAATATGAACCCAGTGTTAAAGAAGCACATCACTGATTATGTTAATATACGTGGTGGAACAACACAGACAAATTTTTCCATTTTCTAGAGGGTGAATACAATCACAAATTTAGCAAAGCAAAAAATCTGTGATTTAGTACATTACCTTTCGACAGTTGTGTCAATAGGAAAGGATTTTAATAGTTGCACAAAGTAAAAACCCTGCTCTGATACAAGAACTAAAATAAAAGTGTCTTTACATGTCATTTATGAATAATTTAAGAAGTCCAGTAATCAGATATTACTAAATATTACTTATTAAGTATCAGAATACTGATCAGTAAGCAAAAATAAAGTATCCAGATACTTGTAAGGACAATGTCAAATGAGAGGATACTTTTGTGGTTTTAAAGAGGCGAAAACCCCCAAATTTGATGACACAAAACCTGAAAATTAATATGAATAAAACTTTGAACCTAATCTTGTATTTTTTCCTCCTCCCTATCTTCTTATGTCACATTTCTTTTAATCCCTAAGATTCCTAACCTTCTGAACCTTAAGAAATCTCTAACCAATTATCCCCATCATTCTGCCTTCTCCCATCTTATATTTCATTAGATATTCTGTCTATCCACATATATCTATAGATATGACTTATCCTATTGATTCCATCTATTTTCTCTTCAAAATTAGTAAATTAAGGTAATTCTTAAGTTAACAGATTCATATCCATAAGGAAATAATAAACAGAATTTACCTCCATTATTCATCTGTTATAGGCACACTATGGTTAGTTAAAAACCAGCATTTTCACCTTTAAACCCTATGAAATTTGACTTAGATAATGAAATTGGTTTCCCCAGCAGTTGTTCACACAGCAACCATGCTCTTTTCTGGAGAAAATAAAGTGGTTCCTGAGAGCAAACCTGAGCAGTCAATTACAGTTTATGAATTAAGCACCTAAATGTTTTCTTGACTCTTTTGGTTTGAAATGTGGAAGACAGCTTTTATTTAAACAGTTACTGATTTCAGGAGGAGATAAGTCTCCTAAATACAAGTTAGACACCCAACAATCATGGTAAAAATGGCCACAAGGGCCATTTTCTAAGACAATAATGTTTCAATTTTATGTTCTTAATTAGGAAAGCTTGAAAAATTAACTAATTCTCCTTTCCCAACAAAAGGAGACATAATAAAATTATAGAAAGCTGGAAGCTAGAAACATCTTGGGATGGGATTAATTTATCTGGGAGGAACAGTTTGAAAGCAGCATTTGGAACTGATCTCCAGAGGGATGGAAGATATACTAATGAGCACTAAATATTCATAAATTTTTGAATATGGCCACTGTAGTCAGTAAGTGTCCATGTATTTTACATATAATTAAGCTCTCATGCAAACATATGCTAGGAAAATATCCCAGATTTAGTGTTTCTCTACTATCCAGGACATTAAGAAAACAAGACGAGCCTTATAAAAGAAATCAAGATGTTAGAGTTTGAGTAAGAATTTCCCATTGTGTAACAGCAGGTCCTATATCTGGGGTGGCAACTTCATGGAGAGATAGGATTTTGCTTTCTTTTTGTTTTACATATGCATGGTTTGCTTCCCTGCCCTTAGGTACCCATCTATCTCAACAGCTATTGTTTGATTCAGGACTCCCTCATTAATCTGCAAAGAGGTAGGAAAAGATGTCAGAAGGTAACATTCTGAAGGGAATTTCTGTTGGATTGCTTCCATTTTTGTTTTACTTATATTGTATAAAGGCAGTTTCATGTCTTGAAACACTGATATATTTGGGACACTTCTGTTTATTCTTAAAGAGACACTGCAGAGAGTGCCCTTTAAGACACATTCTTACTAGTGGTCTAAATTGCATACTAAATGTTATGTATATAAATTTAAATTATAAGTGCATTTCAAATTCTGTTCTTTTTGACATTGACAGAATCTGTTTCAGTTCTTCTTGGCAACTGCCTGGATTATGTTGTTTAAACGTGGTTTTCTTCCTATCCCTGTATCAAAACCTTGCTCATCCTGGCGCTCATTTGTGCTTCTTTGTGCTACAGCACCTCTTTCATCATTTCACTTACAAAAAAAGATTAAACTATTCCAGGAAGTGGGAGAGTAATGCAATTGAATGGATATTTAGGAGGCCTGGATGTGCATGAATTGGCCCTCAGTAAATAGTTTGGCCCTACGCCTTCAGTCTTTAAAGCAAATTAAATCCTGAATGGCATTTGTCCAGGAAGCATGCTTGATGCAATCCAAATCCCAAATATTAAACATAGGCTGAATCTCTGAAGCAATTTTTCCCCTCATAAATAATTTTAGGAGGTATAACCATTCCTTTCAATAGGCAACTGAGGTTGCAATGCTCTCTTAGCCCAGAAATCTAAAATGCTGGACCAAAGCTAAACTAAAAATTGATGATACAGAACTGTAAGGAATTAGTTACTATGCTCATCACTGGCTAGTGACTGCATTAGGCTTCTTTAATTGAAACACAAACAAGCAGAATAAACAAAAAATATGAAACAAAATATGGTTTTTTGTAAATTAATTTTTACCTTTAAGTCATCTTAGGACCTTATCACAGGACTTCTCAGCACATATGGGTTTAACTGTTCTAAACAGTTTTTTAGAGAAGGAAGAGTCAAGAGTTTTATGCAAAAGACCCGCTGTAAGAGACCTGCCCTAAGATCATTTTGTCATAGGGGTAAAACTACTTGCTGAGGGGCTCAAAATATTCTATGCCTTTTATGAACTTCAGTGGTGAACAAACCCTCTTTTTATTTGAGTTTTCTCTACTGAATGCATGACCTTTTAAATAAGATGAAGTTGGTTGGTCCACACCTTAGCTGGAGCCGTTTTCAGGAAATTTGTGTAATATTTTCACTCTGTAATAATTCTGAGTGTTTATAGAGGTATAACTCAGAGGCAGGAGCTCTGGACCAGAAAAAAATCTTAAGTAACTGAGAACATATTAAATATCAGAAAATAATTTGATAGCTAATTTCATTTAGTCTGTATATTTGAAAACAGTAAACTAAAGGTTAAATTAACATATAATTTCTTAGACAAGCAAAGTAATATTTCCTAATATCACTGACTAGTTTTTAAGTGTCACTTATTTTTTTGCCAAGACCAAAAGCCTAAGATTTGGAAATGGAAAAACAAATATATATTTTAAAGTTTATAAGTCCAGCTCCTCAAAAGAAGTAATGGAATTGCTTTGCTTTCTTTTTCTCTTGAAAACATTTTACCTATGGATGCAATTCAGCAAAGCAAGCAGAATACTCTTACCTCCTAAAATAGTATAGTGTCGCTGTTGAGCCGCTAGCAGAGAAAAAGACCCAGATTCTCAGTGTGGCATAAAAAAGAGAGCTTTTATTATTTAATTCCAACTTATATACATTTTTCAGAGGTCACTCAGATTGGTCAGTCAGAAACCTCCCCCTAGGCCTGATTGGCCAGGCCTGAACTGTCCAAATCTCGAGACACTGTTTTTAATAAAAAACTTTATCTTTGTTTATAAAACACAGGAAAAAATTCTCATGGGGAAGACCTGTGCTAGCCACAGTATAGCCTTCCACAAAACGCACAAGCAAAATGATGATTTGCTTTTTCTGCCTTGATAAACCCAGATAAGAGCTTTGGTTAGGCATAGGATGCTCATTAGAAATCTGTTTCTTATCCCTCTGTGTATTGGTTTGAAAACAAACCAGTGGGAGATCACAAGTCAAGATTGAAATTAAAAATAAGTGAAATAATACAAGGAAAAGCACTAACAAAGTCAGATACAACCTAACACCCTGTTAGGGTGGTAATAGCAGTCCAACTGAAGTAGTCCAGTTGAAGCGGTGATCCTGTGAAGGTCTAGTCTCCAGCTGAAGATCCAGTGGTAGCTCTAGTCCTCTGGGAACCCAGTAGACCGGGCTAGCTCAGGCAGTTCCAAGGCCAGGTTATATCCAGGTGGGAACACCCGGCTCCTCCCTCCTGGGCAAAGCATCCCACAATGGGATGAGATAAGTCCATGAGTCACACGGTGGGTCCCTGATGGCCCATTGCCTGTCATCCGGGGTGGGTCGTTAGCAGCTGATAACAGCTAACGGATGGCCCATTGCCTGTCATCCGGAGTGGGTCGTTAGCAGGTGATAGCAGCTAACGGCCCACAGCTGGTGGTAATAGATTACTTAAATACATCTATATTGTGACCTAGGACACTCTGCTGTTGGTGGAATAAAAGTGTAGCTGAACAATTAAATGGTTCCCCACCCCTGAACTAAGAGTAGAGTGTTGCCAAAGATGAGAGAATCACACACTGAGGGAAACAGAGAATGTGGGCACTCAGCAATTACACCAAGTCAATATGAAGGTATCTGCCCCCTGAATAAAGGTGTTTATTGTAAGACTGAGTGTAAACTGAGTGTCTGCTCCTCCAATAGTACCTGGTCATAGGAACCATACAACACGAACATGGAGAGAAAAACATGACCAATACACAGTAATGGAGACGGTGAAGAGAGCAAACCTGCTCAGTCACACAAATTCGGAAGGATATATAGGTTGTGAAGTTGTTTATTTTTTCAGTTGGAAGGATAAGGAAAAGGAGAGAGACAATCACAGAGAGAGACAAACCTTGGCCAATTAGTGTTAACGAACAATAATCAGGAACAAACCTGGTCAGTCACTCTAATTCATGGGCTATCAAGAAACAGCAGACAAACCAGGAATTTGCAACAGGTAAGAATGCAAACCTGAGGATCCTACATGTTTTAGGGAGTCTGTGGGACTCTGCCAGCTGATGAGGTGATGTTCAGGAGAAGGAACAGAAAGAAGAGTAGGCAGAAAGGAGTCTAAAAGGAGTAATTTTTGTGGAAATCTGTGCCAGTCACTACACTTGTTTGGCTGAGCCCTATGCCTGATCACTGCAGCTTGTCCTCATATCTTACTGTGTCTTTTCTTAACTCTGTGTAATATCTTTCTTTTTCCCCATATGTGTATTCTTCAAGGACTCCATACCAGCTGCTTGTGAGACCCCTGAATGTGAAATGTGGTGCCAGACACTGGAGTCAAACTGGGGGTAAGGGCCCTCCTGACCTGTGGTGTCAGCTGCTGGAGCCAGTGGCATCTCAGCATCAACAACTGAAGTGAATGGGGATTTTAACCCCCAGCCACTAGAGTGGAATTCTATGATTCTGTGCATTCTATGATTTTAAGACTGAAACAGACATGTATGGGGCTGGTTTTTTGTTTGTTTTTCTTGTTGCCATTGTTACAGAAAACCAGTGTGAATTTACCCATTGTGTGGGTTCTTAGGCTAGTATTCTGCTTCTTACTTTAATTCCTGAAGAAAAGAACATCTGGGGAGTTACAGACCTAGGTGTCTCATCTCAGTGCTAGTAAAAAATTGATTTAGATTGCAATTAAAGTGAGGTTGGCAGAATATCTCAGTATGACGTAGGTACAAATTCATATACGTGAAATTTATGCCTTTTTAACCTGTTAGAGGTTACTAAAAAATTAATAAACAATAGACTTATGTCCCCCTAATTGATGTAATTTATGTCTTTTTTTCTGAAAATCGGGTACATAAAAGTTCATTACAATTAAGGAATAGCTAGAAGATAAAAGACTAAGTCTTGTCACAGATTTTTAAACTGGTTAATCAGTAAGAAAGGAATCTCAATAAAGGACGATTCCCAGGGCCATAAGGTACAATGTCTGATCAGGCAAGAATCTACTGACTTATATTCAACACATTCTTTAAAGTTAGAAAGTGCGTTTATTCATATTTCACAAGCAAGAAACTGAAATAGAGTGCTATGTCAAATTCAGCTCTCGATAGCTATAAAAGGTGTGACAAGTCACACTTTTACAGCCTTCCCTCTCTCTGACAACAGAGGTCAAGCTGAGACAGCGAAAATTTGTGGAAATTGTCCTACCATAAGATTATTTTGATAATGAAAAGGGAAATAGGCATCTTTCCTCTCATAGTGCTATGAATCTGAGTAAATAAAGAAATAGATTGGGTTTTTTTTCTTTAACCAAGAGTAAGAAAAAATCGGAAATATTTCAGAAACAGTCTGAAAATTTCATCAAATTTGAGCAACAGTGTAATATTAATATCTGTTTTATTTTATTTGAAAGTATGGTCTGCCATGAGGAAAAAAAACCCAAACAAATATTTTTAATTATTAGAAGTCAATAACAAAATGTATATCTGATTTAGATTCAAAGCTCAGGATTTTTTGACAGAGTTAAAATATTACACAACACGAACCATAGAATTTGACCCATACCTGCCAACTTAGAAATTTGCTGTGTCCAATACACCTTTGGAGTTAACCTACTAGATTAATTTTGTGCATATTTTAATTTCTCAGTTTCTTGGTAAATCTAAATTATATTACTGCCACCTAATCTTTATTTGGCAAATAATTATAATTTGTATTAGTGCAAAGCATTACCCTCCAAGCTTACATCTGGCCATAACAGGTCATGCTGGAGCCTTTGCTGATTTGAAATGGTCCTGGAAAGCACTTTGCACATGAAGAGGAAAAGCTCAGCTGCTAGCACTCTAGTTACACAACCTTCATCAGATCTGATATTTGAAAAATATACAGTACTTGTTTTCTTTTTTTTTATGATGGACTTTGCTATTATCCAGAAATGCTGCCAGCATTTTCTGTAGTAGTATATCCAGTGTCAGCTCATGATCTTCCACAAATATTGTTTACAGTCTGTACAGGGGATAATAAATGGCTTCCAAAGGGTTTGACACTCCGCAACATTTATCCACCTGTTGATCCCAAGTTTCTTTAACAGTTTATTTCCAAATATTCACCTGTAAATAAAAAATACTTTGATTAGTTCTCTCAAACAGAAATCCATTGCTTCTTCGTGATTCAAAGAAAGATGCCATAATGCATTTCTGAAACCAATGTTCTTCTGTGCTGCTATTTTTCTGATTGTGATTTTTATTTCAGCAGGCTGTCCTCTTAAAAAAGGCTAGCATAGATAACAAATGCCTTCTTAGTCCCTTGTGCTGAGTTGTTTGAATTACATGGATAAAATAGGTCTGAATACTTTGAAAAGAGTTCACACAAATGTATTTTGTCTTCTAAAAAAATGGTGTGATTGCCTTGGACATTTACAGCTTGATTTTACAGCCAGGGAATTTGAGGAAGGTACTACACCTTAAGACATCTGTTACTGATCATAAAGCAAATAAAAATTAATCACAGTAAATGAGAAAGGTTATGCTGGAAAATTCCCACTGTGTAAGAATATTGTATCTCTAGAGTCTGAATATTTGATGCAAGATGGGAAGATCAACTATTCTGTTGTTACTGATCCTGAATTTGCCGTGTTGTTCTTCACATGGTGTATGTTTGTTACATTCATAAGCTGTTTATAGTCCTGGGGTCTCCAGCGTAATCCTGTGCCCTTTTTGTTACTGTATCATACCATTACTTCTCACCCTGCATCCCAGGGCTCCATTTTCAAGGCCCTTTCTATCATATCAACCTATTTGCATCTAAACCACATTTTTAAGTCTACTGTGAATATTTCTATCCACACAAATCATCAATACATTACTATTACTAAAAAAATTTGGGTTATGCCACAAAATTATACAACACTGAGCAAAGTGAAACAAATGAGGTAATAAGTACTTGGTCATTAGAAAGTTGTCATTGCAGTTAAACAAGCTAAAAAATGCTCCAGGCAGGCCAAGAGGAGTTCAGATGCAGCCTGACAAGCCTCAGCCCAGCTGGTGCAAAGTCTTTGGCTTGTAATTAGCAATGGCAGTGCTGTGTCTATGCAGCCAAATGGCTCCAAGGCAAGGTGACACCATCTGGTTTGCTTTCTCTTTACTCAAGGGCTACTTTGCTGACTAGCTCCAAACACGTAAGACTTGATTCTGAGTCTACTCTTGGTGCCCAGTGGTAGTTTACTGGAAGAACACATTGCCATTGTGCTTGAGTGTGACTTTCAACTCAAATTATGCAAAAGAAATTGAGACAGTTGTGTAGAGGCCCAAGAGAGACATAATTTCTGTATTTCAAAATTCAACATGCATATTGCTCTGTGCCTTACCTTGGGGAAGAACACTTTGAAGACCTACTTGTGCAAAGCTTAAGTATTGGAGGACAGAAGAGAATGAAGGGGGCTCATTTTCCTCCCCTTTTGAGGGCAGGCCACGGACTCTCCATTAATGTATTCATGCTTTATTATTAAAAGAGTTATTCTGGGAAGGGATGGTTAGCTAAGATATCAGTAAGCAAATTTATGTTTAATCAATGTTGGTGATACAGGGATGAATGCTCAAGCTTGTTTGACTCTGTAGGTGTATCCATAGGTCTCAATATAAGTCCACGAATCTTCACTTCCACAAAAACTCTGAAGTTTTGAAAGTGTCTGAGACACATCAACACTTCATTGCTCTTGCCACCTTTTAACACCTTTGTCAGACAAGCAGTGCCAGACATTTTATACATTGAGTGTGTCAAATGTGATAGTGTTATTAAAATTACCCATACATTCCTATTCAGAGGTCCATAAATAATTTCAATTATTGATTTTAATGGTATACCTGCTCCAATTGCTGCATTGCCATTAATGATTCATTAATGCTCTCGGATTTCCTGCCGATACCAGCTGAATGAATGAAGAATATTTCCTGTAATATTGCAAAATTATCAGGAAGACAGAAAAAAGTGTGTATGTTTTTTTCCATTTTAATGAATGTAGTCTTGTTAAATACATTGTATTAGTGGAACTGAAAGGACTATCAAATGTGTAATTGTAAGTGCATTGTCTTTAATTATTTTAATAATTTTAATAGTGGTAAGACAATATGCTTTAAAGGAATGTCATTGGTTAGCACTCTGAAAAAATGGTCATTTGTTTAGAATTGCTTGATTAAGAACATTTGGAAGACCACAGAGACTTAGTGATTTAAAAAAATTAATAAAATGAGGGAGAGTTCTGAGATGTATACCTTGAAAAATTTGAAAGACAAAAATTTTGTAGCAGTTAAAAACAATACCACTGCAGGAAATGCTGGGGGAAAAAAACCAACAAAAACCAAACAACTAATCTAAGGAAACACTAAGAACTGGGTTACCTAGTTCTCCGGTCACCCAGATTTAATTATGTTTGCCATCTCTCCCACATCTTTTGTAGATATGTAATTATGCATTTTCCACCAAGAGCAGGAAAGGTTATCCAGGTCTAGATATGCAACATAGCTCTCAGGCAGAGTGCAATAGGCACTATGAGGCACTAGGAAAGAATACATCCTCTCTCTTTTTAGAAGCCCGTTTCTAAAAAGGTAGGCAAGGTTAAAATTACGCTAGCATATGGAGGTAAAAACAATATCATGGATCTGTCACATGCTTGGAAGCCAGTGAAAACCTGAAGATTTTAAAGCCAAGAGAGGGGAACTGAGGAATTTGGGAATAGATTTGACAGAATCATTTTAATTGGGATGCCTTAAAACCAACATTTTTGAAGTATAGGCAGAATAGCTGTCTTACATCATACTTCAGCATTAAATCAAGCTACTCACAAATCCCTAATGACACTTGTCATTTTTGTAGTGTGGCCAGTTTTTTATTATCACAAAAAATGTCAGCCTACACAGGAAAAGCAATTTCTTTGTTGAAGAAATCAATGATCAAAACTTTTTGGCCTATTTTATATAGGAATTTTGGATACATTAACAAAATGGTTTGACATATAAGGCTATCAAACCATCTTCCAGAAAATTATTTCAGGAGTTGCTTTTCCTCTTTATTGAACCAAATAGTATGTACAAACTGGCTGCTTTTCTGTACTCAGATATTGTGATAATAGCTGCAAGTTCCCCACACCCCTTTCTTAATGACTGTACTTGTCACCTATTGTCCTGCCTTCCCTACCCCACATAGTCCTGGCCACTCCCCCAGTTTCCCCTATTGGTTCCTGTACCCTAACTCCACCCATGTACCTCCCCTGTACCCAGAGGTCACTGGGCCAGTGTGCTGTCCCTGCCTCTCCCTGTTTCCCTATAAAACCCCCAACCTCTGCCATCTTCCTGTCTATGCTCCATGTGTGTCTATGCTCCACATGTGGCTGTGTGTGTGAGGCCTTCACCCTCGAGGCATCTCTGCCTCGGGGAGGTCGTTGGCCTCTGCTGCACCATGTGAATAAACATCTTCCGTGGACACAACGCATAGACCCTCCTCGCCTCCTTTATCACCGCCGGTTGTGGAAGCAGATGAACCAGAGCTAGCCTTATGGCTCCCCGGCCGGTGAGAGTGCAGTGTCCAACCCTGGGACAGAGGGTTTGGTGCACTGAGGTGCTGAACCGGGCTGGGTAGAGAAGCTCTAGGGTAAAGTCTGCTGTAACATCCTCTAAACCGCAACACTCAGATACAAATATAATTGTTTATTTCATGAAATAGAATTAAAATAGAATTAATTTGTTAAATTTATTTGTTAAATTTCAGAAAACAAAGGCACATTTTAAATCTGAAGTGCATTATTTTCAATAGATTCTACGGTCTGCTTTTTGGTATAATTATTTATCATATACATCATATAGAACACAGCAGCCATCAATCTTTCCCCTAATACTTTAGCACACATACCAAAATTTCATGCCCAAAATAGGAAGGTTAATTTTAGGATACAGGAAATTAATTTACATAAAATCTAGCAGTGCAAGAAGCATACTGTGATGTACTAACAACAGAGATATTATTAATTTACTATTTTGGTAATAGATTTTTAAGATTGAAATTTTGACAGCTCTTTCTCTCATATATTTCTCATGAAACAGTGAGTTTGCCAGGAACATTGCAGTGATGAATTGTCTTATAAAGATACTTTTCCATTAAGATGGTCATTCATAAAAGTAAAAATTCTTATTCAGTCATCTCACAGCATTTCTTTTCCTGCTGTAGTTTTTTATTTAAAACAATGTAGCTTCTAGTAATTCTTATTGTGGTGCAGTACAGGTAGCCTTATGTGACGACATTGACATTATGAGCATCATGAGGACCTTTCACTGAAAGAGAGGAGAATATCAGGAAGCTGCCTTTGACCATCATTAGACTGAATTAAGTTTGCATTTTGTATTAAGAAAGAAAATGTCCTTTATCCACTAATTCAGCATAAACATTTCTATTAACTAATCCTCTCAAACTGTAGCAAATGCCATGCTATACAACTTTGTAACATCATGAAGTCCATACTCAGGATAATACTTCTGATTTGGAAAAAGCTTTGGCCTCTATCTCTACCATTCACTGAAGTGTTTTGCAATGTTTTAGAGGTACTAAAATGTGCTTGATTTTTTTAGTTGTTGGGGTTTTGAAGAGAGAGTTATTGGTGAGGTTTTTTTGAGGTGCTCCCCTCACTCCCTCCCTCCCCATGACTTAGTAAGTCCTCTATCATATATAAATCCTATATCATTGTTTTTCATGTGACTTAGATCCTGGAGAAATCTAAATATTAAACTTGTTTATATACATGCAAAACATTTAGAAGTCATTGTACTTCTCTGTATTTGCACAACTCTCTAAATGGCATTATTTAATATATTGTTGTTCACAATTCGTGTATTGTATTGATTCACAGTTTTTATCTTATGTTCAGTAAAGGTAGTATTCTATGAAAAATTTAGATAGTATATGATGTGACAGTATTTATACAAACCCAGTTGGTGCCAGTGCTGCTGTTCCAAGTGGCTGTTGTGTTGCAGGGGGGAAGAAACAGTCCTGCCAAACATCGCAAAAATATGGTCCCAGTGGGGCAGCCCCAAGGGGAACCCAGGCCCCTCCTTTCCTTGAACCAGGGTAAAACACTCCAGGTTCTTTTTTCTGGGTTGCTGAGTCTTAAAGAGACAGTGCAATAGATAGCAGATGATGTAGAGAAAATATGGAATATAATGCACACATATTTTGGGTCACCCAAGTCGCCTAGGACAAGGGCCAACCATGTCCTGGGATGCATCATGCACAGCATCATAAGCCGGAAAAGGAAGTGACTGTGCTGATCTGCTCTGCAGTTGTGTGGCCTCCCTTCAAGTCTTGTGCGCAGTTTTGGGCACCACAGTATAAGAAGGACATCAAAGTATTAGAGTGTGTCCAGAGGAAAATGATCAAGTTGTTAAAAGGCCTCAAGGGAAAGAATTATGAGCAGAAACTAATGTTACTTGTGTTGCTCATCTTAGGGAAGAGAGGGCTGAGGGCTGACCTCCTCACAGACTAGAGTTTCCTGAAAGAGGGCAGCAGAGAGTGAGATGCTGATGTAGCCTTTTTGGTCATTGGTGATAGGACACAAAGAAATGGAATGAAGCTGCCTCAGAGGAAGTTCAGATTTGACATTAAGAAAAGATTCTTCCCTCAGAGGGTGGTCAGTCACTATAACAGGCTTCCCAGGGAAGAGGTTGATGATGGTACCAAGAATGTCAGAGTCCAGGGAGCATCCAGACAATGCTCTTATGTAGCAATGTGGGGTTTTAGGATTCCATGTGCTCCTTTGTCCCTCTGCTTTGTATACCATTGGTTCATTTTGAAATATGCTCTGCTGTACCCCGAAATCTATTGGTGGGTTCCCTGTGCCTGTCTTCCCTTCAGACTCCCCGGGACTGGCTCTAGGGGAGACAGTCCCTCCCCCTTCCTTTCCCTTTATAAATCGATGTCCGGATCAGCTGGAGGTCTTGCATCTCTGAGCTGCTAGCGTCTCCTCCCTGCCCTGTCTCCCTTCCCCCTTCTCCTTCCCTGCACCCCTTTTCCCCGTTACCCTAAATAAACCTCTCTAGCAGAACAGAGATGGAGTCCAGTTCTTTCCTAGCATCACTATATTCCTGCTTGAATTGACGTGGTTGGAAGACTCATGCCATGCCGCGGAACCTCGGGGGCCGCCCGCCCCAGATCAGGTGGATTAACATGGACCAGGGACCCCGGTCCGGGGGGAGCCAGCCTGTGCAGCCCTCCCGGACCGTGATACATCACTCTTAGTCAACACATTTATTTTCAGGTAGTCCTGTGATGAGCAGGGAGCTAGACTAGAAGAGACTTATAGTCCTTCCAACTTAAGTTCTTGTATGATTTTATGAAACTTATCATAAACTAAGGACCATTCTAAACAGTCTTCATACACACACCTTGCTGTGGAGAGAGTTTAGTAGTTTGTGTGCAGACCAGTGCATGGCAAAAGAGACAAAGATCTGGTCTGGAAAAATTAAATATATTATCAGAGTCTCAGCCTTTTATTTAGCTTGTCTATTGCAGACATTCTAGCCAAAAAACTTCTATTCATACACACAGTACATAACTATAACAATTAAAGTCTTCTCAGCCAAAGGTCAGTTGTATAGGGTGGGATCCATGTGCTTAAAGAGAAACGTCTAGCGCAATTTGAAATGCCCTGCCAAATACCCTGCCAGTGTGGTCTTCCACTGTCACTTCAGAAGGATGTGGTTATATCTGTTTTGTGTCTCATCTGTCTCATGTGGATATCTCAGATATCATAGAGCTTCTAAGAGGGAGTAGATTTAGGCAAATAATTTACAGACAAGCAGTAACTGAAAAACTTTTTAGAATCCAAAGACTCGGGTAGGTTCAATTAATTGTTCACAGGTAGGAACCTTGCCCCACATGAAATTTCCTGCCTAATCAAAGCATTTGAAAAGGACTGAACCAAATGCCAGAGCATGTCCAAGAGACCTCTTCACACAACTTCACACAAGAGAATATATCCTTTTCACACAGCAGATATATAAAGCTGGACAACCAAATGAAGACCTAATGACTGGAAATCCAGTGACTTAGTAAGTATCAAAGTGATGAATGTGCATGTAGATATCTAAAATTAGGAGAAAGTTGAGTCACACTCATATTCTGAGCTGGCTGTTTGGGTTACCTGTATAATCAATGGAGACATTCTGGCATCCGACATTGCACCTCTCTTAGGGATGCACGTTTTTCAGAAAGTGTTTGGAAGTGCTTCTGCTTACCAACTACAATGTGGAAGAAGAAGAAATCTAGCTAGGTTAGAGATCTGAGAGATTAAACCCTACTTCAAGTGCCTAAGGAAGTTTGGACTTTTCAAAATCTAGGGTTTAATTGCCTAAACACAGGACCCAGTTTTATTGGCCATGCCCTAGGACATATGACAGATATAGCACAAGACTTACAGTAAACCTGAATACTTCTGAATGGGCAGGTGGTAATCAAGATACACCAGGTTATCCTAAGTTGTATTGGAAGCCAATATTAAGGCATCTGAACTGATTTCCTACAGTCTATTTAAAATCAGATCTCCTCATGAAACTAGGAAGATATGGCATAGATATAGCTATAGAGTTCTGACCTATTTTAAAAAGTTTCAGGTTATGGCACATCAAAAATACTTTTCCTTTAGTGTTTAACTAGCTATTCGGATTGATACACAAAGCCTATTTGATCATCTTTGAATTTTCAGTTTATGAGTGTTTATTCTCATAATGCATTGTAATATTTATTGACCGTTCAAAAATAGTCATTTTTTCTATCATAGTGTGGAAGGAATTATGTACAAAATCTGATTAATAGTCTTGGTAATTACCCTTTATTCTCTTTGCATAAACCAAAATTATTTTCATTTTTTAAGTTGATTTAATGCCATTTATTAATTAGTAACAGAAAATTCTTTTGTGATTAGTTACAACATTACTCATTATCCTCTTCCTTGTTCCCTCCCTCCCTCCTTTCTTTCCTGCCTCCCTTCTTCAAAGAGCTGTCCTTAAAAGTTCTAGAGAAATGACATAAGAACAGAGCTGTGACTTCTTTGCCACTTTTCCTTTTTATTTGAAATAAAAGGAAGTGGTCTTTTTTCCTTTTTTCCTCCTTTTTTTTTTTTTTAAGTTAGAAAAAATAATCATTGCAGATTGTCCCTTCATCTAACATGGGGGCATGTATAATACCACAAACAGCTAATAAAGGATGTCAAGGCAACAGGAATAAAAGCAACAGAAAAATCAATTGAGATTGCTTCTGCATCTTCACACAGAACCCACAGGACAGAACATTCTTTTAAAAATAGCTTGGTGAAGTTAACTTTCAGGTTTACTCAAAAAGCCTTAGCAACTCTCTCCATAAAAGTTTTAATGTTATTCCTTTTATAGCACAAAAAATAAGTATTATATTGTATTGTCTGCACTATGCATTTGTTTCACTGTACAAATTCTTGTATATCTGTTTTATCCACACATGCAAATAAACAGTGAACATGTAAATGCCCCCATTATAACTATTTTCTATACTCTACTCTGTAGAGTTCAAAAGTAGCACCTTACTCCTTCCATGCATTATTCTAATAATGTTTCATTCTAAATACCATTCTGGAGTGTTTTGAAATGCATAGAACCTCAAACTATGCATGTATCTATCTATCTATCTATCTATCTATCTATCTAGAAATACATGCAAGATAAGTGGGAATATTGTATTACTGCTTTGTGTAACTTTGTGTATTTTTGTGTATCCTATTTACTTCCATATACTTCATTCTATCTTAATCGTGAATTGCTGATGTCAATTGAAGTGCCAAAAGAACAGCTGACACAAGGATTGAACATGGAATAGATTTCCAAGCTATACTGTTTTATGATTCAGGATATGATATTGCATGAATAGCAGCCCACAAATGGTCATTCTTAAGACAATTTGGCCTTTTTAATTAGTCACTCATTTCAGGTTATTGCAGTGATAAGAAGTTTTTTTCAGTTTACCGTAGATATTGTGATCACTCTAAATGAATTTGGAAATACAAGCCCACATTTAAATTTTGGCATAGGGCTTTAGCATAGCTAGTGATGCCTCTTAGACTACTAGGACAATGTAGCAATTATTAAAATTTCTTAATGCTTCAGGATTGTCCATCTGTGTTCTGTATTTTTTATTTTTGCTCTCCTCTAAAAGCATAAAAACAACATCATTTGTAGTTTCTATGCTGCAGAGTAGACATTTGCTAGAACAGATAATACCTCATATCATTTTTAGCTAATTTTTCTGGTGAAAGTGCTATAGCAGAAAAACTATGGCAAAAATTTGCATAAGTTTTCCTCCTAGAACAGGAAAAGAATGTTTCTTCTGAAATGAAATTTCAGAAGGGTTAACTTCCAAAATTTGCTAATAATGACATATACAAGTTCTCTTTTTCAGTCATCAGGCCAAAGAACAGAACTGTGCTACACAGTGAGACATAAACACTGTGAATAAGCTTTTTTTGGCTGTTTTTCAAACTGACAATTGCCTAAAAACTGGGAACATGTTCTACATTTGACTCATTCATCACACAAGAGTGAATTCTTGTAAAACTGTGCCTAATAGACAAGAATACCACAGCTCACAGTCAGAAGCCTGTTACGAACAAGTAACAGGTTTTTAAAGCGATCTCACGCACTCATTCGTAACAATTCCTTGCAGAACTCACTCTGGTTTTAGATATTTCTGTGGGAGGCCATATTGAGAAAATATAATATTTTTATAATTTGTATCAAAACTACTTCAAAGCTCTCGTTTCTGCAATTCATGCTCTACATTAGATTACATAAAAATGCACACTTCCTAGGCCTGTAAGCATTTTTTGGGAGGCTCAGGATATAACCTCACACAGAGATGAACTCAAATTGATTATTTCTTGCATGCAGGAGGCACACAATTTTATAAATTCTGAATACTTTTTATCAACCAAAAGGAGTCAAAAGCTCTGTAAGTATATAATGTCTGTATATTAGCATATAGTGGTCAGATTCACCACACTTTTTCTCAAAAAGGCAATTTTAGTAATCCAAAATCCACCATTACATCTTAGTGATTTGCATGGAACACCTATATTACCATTAAGATTCTGGGAATTCAGAGTTATTTCTGATTTTTTTTGTGTGTGTGTGTTTGTACAGAGAACAGTTTATCCATGACATTCAGACCTTGATTCCTTAGAGATTTTGTCTGTGCTAGTTTCTGATTTTGTAGACACCAACAGAATAAGAAAGTACATGTTTCAGTGCACAAATGATAAGCTTGAGGTTTTTGCCATTGTTTTACAAGTGGGTAAGATGTTATGAAATATGAATTAACAAATTCAGATGATTGCAGCCAAACAACTCTACCTCTGAGGTTCAGTGTGCACAAGTTACTCATGCAAACAAATCTGACTTTGTGAAGAAAGCAAGTTTTGTAAGGAACTTACTGTCAAGATAGGTCAATCAAGGCACAATTAGCTCTAATTAGCAATCCCACAGGCTATTAAAATTGTTTTGCTTCTGTTGAGATAGGCACAAAAAGGTACATAATTTTTTCCCACTTATGAAAACATCAAAGAATAGTATTTCCGATCTGAACCATGAAACCAATTATAAATGAGGACAAGCTCAGCAGTGATATCAACAGAATTTAGGAAACCATTTGTATTGCTAATTGCAGAATTCGAGCAAGTTGAGGGAGTATATCATATTGTTTCTCTAAGGCTCAAAAGAAAGGGTCCCAAATAATTGTTCAGCTTTTTAATATAAGATTTCACAAGAACAGAGGACTAGAAAGACAAATCTCAGGATTTCTTACAAGTTCTATAGTTATTTCAATTCTCATCTCCATGTCTGAGTAAAGAGGTAAAATGGTTATAACTTTTTGCTCTTACTAAAGTACATAAATTCATAACCTTGTTTTCAAAAGGAAAAGAGTCTAGAATAGATCAACATTCAGATCTTGTTCATTTTTTAAAAAAGCTAACATTTAAGAGAAAATTCAAATAGGAATGAAAGGGCTAGAGAAATACATAGTTTTCTCGTCTCAGTTTTTTGAAATGATATTGTCTATAGAGGGCAAAGCAACCTTCATTTAAAGCAATGAACATGGATTTTACAAGTTAAAAGCTGACATGACACATTACACGACACAGAATCGAATTTAAGGGGAAAAAAGGTGTTAGCTTCTTTACTGAATGAGGAACAGGTTGTTGCACTAAAACCTGCTTTAAGTGAAGAAAATTTCCTGTTCCAATTGACCTTTTATAGCTAAGGGCCGACAAGAATGTAGTTTGGAAAAAGTTTTTTGCCCACAAATGAGGCAGCACGCCACACACATTTATTTTGGTTTATCTGACCTGCTGAATATGTTTAGATGCTCCTGGCAAGAAAAGAATTATTTATGCAATTATTTTAAATATATCCATGAAACTATTTAAATTATACTTAAACAGTAAGCCACATAAATAGTATTCCTCTGGATGCATTTAATGTACTTGAATACGTGCAGAGGAGGACAATAAAGATGGTGAAAGGGTGGGAAAGAATGTCCTGTGAGGAGCATCTGAGAACTCTGGCTTTTTCTAGTTTGGAGAAAAGGACCCTTAAGGGTGGAAGTGGAATTGGAGGTGCTGATGCTGATCTCTTCTCCCTGGAATCCAGCAATAGGAAATCTGGGAATGGCTCAAAGCTTCACCAGGTGAGGTTCAGACCAGATATTAAAAGCAATTCTTTATCAAGAGGGTGGCCAAACTCTGCAACAGGCTTCCTAGAGGGGTGGTAGATGCTCCAAACCTGTCTGTATTTAAGAGGCATTTGGGCAATGCCCTTAATAATATGCTGTAAATTTTGGTCACCTCTGAAGCGTTCAGGCAGTTGGACTAGATGACCATTGTAGGTTCCTTTCAAATGAAATATTCTATTCTATTCTATTCTATTCTATTCTATTCTATTCTATTCTATTCTATTTTAGCAATCCATTCCATTTTAATATTTTTTTCAGGTAAGTTTCCAATTGCCTACTCCATATTCATTATAATAGTTTAGATTCACCAGAAAGTTTACTATCATTTATAATTACTTTAGTCCAAATAAATGCAATGGAAACTGCTAGCAAGTCAATATAGCTGCAATAGAAAACTGTAATTTTAATAAAGTTCATTATTTGACTTTCAGTATTCAAATAATATAAAGGCATATGTTTGGTTCTTCATTACACATTGCTCTTGAAGAATGAAAACTATGAACTGCATCTCTAGTTATCATACAAAAGTCATTTATTTGAGTTTTTAAATTATTATTACTTGAGAAATAAACGTCTAAAAAAATTCACCAATATTTAATCATCCCAATACACATATAGAAAACATTATTGAAAACACTACACTTCATCCTTTGCATAACAATATCTTAGCTGGTTGGCACTTGCTAAAAGAATTGTTAGGCTTCATCCAGCATGATGTATGGCTGATTATTTCTTTTTAATTAAAATAATAAAATCCAAAGGATTCTAATCCCTTATACCCCTGACATAAATGAGATTACCCATACATTTGCCACACAGTGGATTAACCTGCCTTTCTAAATGTGTGCTCACCAGAAAAGAGCAATCATATTAATGTATTTCATCTAGCCTCTCTGAAGTTGCACAGGAAAAGATGGGGCTTATAATGAGATCATCAGATTTATAGATATGAGATACAGCAGACCAAGGAGGTGGTAAATTAAAAAAAAACCAAAAGAAATCCTGAATCCAGTATTTCTAAATCAAGTAGCCTGACAGCTGATTACATGGAGGAAACTGTAGGTCAGGAATTTCTGGTTATCCCAGCTCAAGCAATATGGTACACAAAAAGAAACAGCCTAGACAGAACAGTTCAGGCTTTTGAAGATGAATTCCTAATTCATTAATTCTACACAGAAGCTCACAGGAAGTTAATGAAACTCAAAGGCATCCACTGCTGGCATAAAATTGCAAATCCTGCTGTTTAGACTGCTGACTGAAGTGTACTGCAATGCTGTTATTTTCATCTATGTGTAGGTTTTGTGTTGGTGAAAACTATAAAGCTCAGACTAGATCTGACCCCGAATAAATTTGTTTTCAAAGTTATCATCAAAACCACTATATTTAGCTTACTGTCCTCTGGAGTCAGATTTTAGGGGTATGAAGAGTGAGAACAATAAATAAATTTCCCTTCTCTCAAGAAAAGATAGTTCTGGAAAGAATTTACACTCTGTTTTATTTAATACATTGCTGGAACGCTTTGTGTAAAATGCTATGTGTTTCATATAACCAGATTAAATTGCATAGAATCTCTTCCTGCCTTGTATCAAAGCACTACATTTAAAGATGCTGTAAAAAGCACTTGCTGGACATGATCAACATTTCTGTAATACAAGTAGGGAAATTATCATTATTCTCCTTCTTTCTGAGGGAAATAAAGAAAACATGACTATTCAAATCTATGGTTATTGTCATGGTCGAATGATGTTCAAGCTTCACAAGTGTTGAATCCTTCCTTAATTCTGAATTATAGAAGTTAGAATTGGTCTAAATAAAATCTGTATAATTACCACAAATAGGGGAATAGATATAATTGATTTTTTATTTTTTTTTAATTCTTGAGCTGGATGAAAGGCTTGGTCCTGTTTGCAGAAATAAGGAAAAGACAAAGGAAAAGCTCCAGAATTCTCATCCTATTTATTTTAAAAACTTTTTTTTTTTTTTTTAATTTACCCACCTACTTCTTACTTCAGTAGATACTGTCATGCTGAGGTTATTTCTAGTACTAATGTACTTTGCAATATGCTCTCTTAGTATGGTCAATAAATAATTCAAATCTTGTAATCCAATTAGAAAAAATATATATATATAAACATATATGTTATATAATTGTAACATAATTAGAACTATTGTCTATTCTCTGAGGTCTAATACTGAATTTCAAATACAAATCATTGTTTCATACCATATAATGAGCTGTTCAGGTAACCTTGATTTATGACTTTCAAAAAGAACTCTCAAAATATAATTTTAAAATATAATAAAAATCAATTCCATCTGAAATTAACAGATTCAGGAGCTTCAGCTGAACTGTTTTATAATTGAGTTGAGAAACTGGTTAATCTAATGAGAAGTTTTTACTCATTGTAGGAGTAAGGAAATGAGGCTTGCTGGGTGGAAAAGACAAAACCTGGGGCAGTTCCACAATTTCCATCAAAACTCAGTCTTGAGAGCAAAGTGCAGGAAGAATCTATATAAGTCATCACAACAATAAAAAACACATTCTTTTTAGTATTTATTTTGGCATTGTGATCTATATTGTTAGGGTTTTGTGTCTTTCTAAAGAAAGAGTTTAAATTACATGGGATGGCTGAAGTGTTAAATCAAAAATAGGGACAAAAAATTGAAACACTGAAACACTTGGGAACTCCAACATTGCTACTGAGAATATTTGCTGCATAATTAATCTGAAAATGAGATACTGCAGCTAGCATCACTATTTTTCTTTTTATTGTCAGTTTATCAATATTTTTCTCAAATGGTAATTGCATGTACTGTATAATTCCACTACAGAGTTTACATGGTAACATTGCAATACAAAAGTATTCAGTAAAATTCATTAATGCTATCTTTACAATGAATAAACTATTACTACTCAGTGTTTCCAGATATTTAATTTATTTCGTTTCGATTTTTTTTTCTTAATTTGTTACTATGATATACCTTTTTTTCTACTACAGTAAAAAATAGTATTCATTAATTCTTCTAAATAGAAAATACTGTTTCTATGGAATACTACCATGATTTGGTTAATGAGTTAAACTCCTGAGTTAAAAAAAGTAGTCTTCCTTCCACCCGTGATATTCCTTCATTCCTCTGCTGAAGAATACTGATGAATTTATAATCCTTAATTACAGTTTTATGATACATAAATCCATGGATTATAGCCACAGGTAAGTGAATCTGTTTCTCCTGGTAAAACAGTTTGATCTGAACACTTAATGGAATGCAGCTTTTGATCCCCAGAGCAAGAAAATTCCAGTGGTGTTATTAAGAAAATGCAAAAATTATTAATTTGTTTAAACAACTCATTTTTATCAGTTAATGTTACTCCAAAGAGAAGGCAAACAAATAAATACCCCATTTGTCCTTGATTCTATAAACACTTTTGTAATCTACATTCTTTGGACAGATTTAACAAAATATTGTGATGGATATTAGGAAGAAGAGGATAAAATTCAAAGAACAGTTATCCAATATCTGGTTTAGTTATCTAAAATTAGATTGCAGCCAAGGAGCAGGTAGATTTATACTGCTGCCCACCCCATCAATGATGTATTCACTCCCTGTGTTGAAGAAGGAAACAAGATCATCACTGCATCATATTCTCATGCCTTGTTTGAATGTTCAGGTTTTCTCAACTTTTAGTGACTCATCATACCAAATCATTAATGGAAAAACAGCTCCTGAGTTTGCTATCCAAATTTAGCATATTTATTATATTTGGGAGGGGTAGGGGGGTGGGAAGATACGAGGGAGGGTTCCAGGTTTTGAATGTCACTGTTTCAGTCTGCTGTCACTCGGGGACATGGTTTAGTGGTAAACATGGCAGTGGGAAGCTAAAGGCTGGACTCAATGGTCTTAGTGTACTAAGCAAGGTTTTTCCAGCCTTAACAAATCTATGATTTCTTCTTTCTGCTCTCAAGTGTTTGTCATCATAGTATTTTTCATATATCGAACCTGGAAGGGTAAGAACTCTATGACAGAACATCCTTTTGGATTATGATTTGTATAGACACAAAAGATCCCATCAAATTTTCTTCTATTAATCTGCTTATACAGCATGAGAAAAATTTCTCAAACTGTCTTCCTAATGCTGTGCATAATAAATATTTCTTAAAAATGCAATGAGTGTTTAAGGAAATAAAATTATTTATTTGAACATCAACTATGCACTTAAAAGTAGTTACAGTAATCTCCTTAGTCAAATGTTTGTCAAAAATAGGAAACTGTTCCATTTTACAAGACTGATGGAAAACTGAACTATAAAAGTCTGTCTACTGCAATATATCATTATTTTAGCATTTAAACTAATCACTAATTACTGAGTAATCTCTGGAAACAAAACAATCATTTTAATCACAATTACATAAAATACAATTTGCAGAAGAATATTTTTAAGTCTTTCATTTAAATTTAAATAATCTTGCCTTAAGAAGATATTCAGCTTAAAAAAGGCATGGGTTATACTTTCACTAACTGCAGTATCCAATAATCAAATATTGGCATTAAAATATCACTATCACTACTTAATATACATTAAATATGCATTAAGACATATCTTATTCAGCTTTTTTTACGTCTTTGCAGTACTCACACATCAAGATTTGCGGTTGATGACTTATTTTTCCTTAGTTAAGGAAAATAACACTACCATCCAGTATTATTTTCCTACTATAGGAGTTTATTCTTAAGCATCAGTTTCTTTATGAACAATTTATTTTCAGTTTGTTTCCCCCACCTTCTCCGAAATGTCAGCTTTTGCAAGTGAATGAACTTACAAGTTTTAACTTTTGCACAGAACGACAAGTCTTCATTGTCCTTTGAATGTAATTACTGGATGGGTTGGTGATATAAGATAATATATATCCCTTTTACTAACATGAATTGTAGATAAAAAAAACTCCTCCTCAGAGAATTTCTTTCTAAATTGCTTTCAGTTCATTCATTACATAGGATCTTTGTTCAGGAGATGTGTATGACAGCTGATTAAAAAAACCCCTCCCAATTTGTTCTTATTTAATTTCAAAAACATTATATTCAGAAAGGGGCAATAATTACTTCAGCTGAACCCAAACAGATTTCAAATCTTAATTATAGACTATGAAACACACCCCTGTCTCTCAGACAAATAAGGAATATGACTATTTTGAAAACCCATTGCCAATATATTTTTTCCTATTTACTGACAGGGTAGATACTGTAACCACCTTTCTGAATATTTAAGTTATAATTTATCCAATGTTTATAATGTAACGCATGCATGCCATCTGGATGTTTTCATGTCATCCTTGAAGCTGAATCAATATCATTTGCTTAGAACAGTTGCCTCAGCATACAGATCACTTGAAATGTGAATGGTAGAAGTGTAGGAAATGACAGCTTTGCATCATGTAGCTCAGCTGCTCCAGACTTCAAGCACATCCTGTCTGATTTTTTTTGCTCAGATTATTTTTATTTTTAAGTAGAAATAATTTTTTTTCAAATTCAATGGGAATATTGTTACATATGTACTCTTTGGAAAGAAAAGAGAAATAAGGTCATATGTCCTACCAATTTGGGGGTGGGGGAAGGCAAAATTCCTCATTATTGTAATGCAAGTTTGCCTAAGTGAGAAACTCCAATTTTAGCATTAATAATTTACCTGTTTCCCCATTACAGTTCTTTGTAAAATGACTTAAATGCAGAGCATTCCTCTTACATTTTCTGGTAGAATCCACAAATCAGTGCAGTATTCAAGAACTTAAGGTGTTTTACTAGACCTACCACTTAGTAGCAAGTGCAATTCTTTGAAAATATTAATTTAATCTCACTTCTAACTAATAGGACCATAAACTAATCAGCTGGTCTGCATCGGTGAATATCATATTACTGGTTTGCCTTTGAGTAGAGTAGAGGATATTTGAAAAATCAATCATCTGGAGTACTGTATTTGTCCATTAATAACAGTACCACATTTTGATGAGGTTACAGACTTTTTGTACTAACTGAAATTGATGATAAGTGAGGCCATTCAAAGGAGATAATTCTTGAGTTTCATTTAAGTAAGTGGTACTCAACTTTTAACAGCTGAGGAGCATGCAGCTGCTTAGGCAGGTTTCTCTGTGAATTCTTTCACAGTTTTAAGTTCCTATGCCAAATTAATTCCTTTGTGGTTTTGTCTCCTCTTCACCCATTAATTGATAATACTTTTGTCAGCAGATACCACTTTTTCTGATATTTAACACCACAGGCACTGTGCGTACTGCAAAAGAATTTTACAGGGATCTTACGTGTCACTACGAGAGTTGCAACAATCCAAGTCTTCTTTTCATTTTACCTTTTTTTTTAATGCTTATCCAGCCCTAAAACTCTTATAAACACAAAACTGTTTCCTGAGTTAAGTTACCTTATGTTTATGAAGCAGATAGCTGAGACCATGCCTGGAGTACTGTTTCCAAGTCTGAGCTCCTCAGTACAAGAGAGACATGGACCTACCGGAGAGAGTCCAACAAAGGGCCACAAAGATTAGGAAGAAAGGGAAGAAAGGCTGAAGGAGCTGAGACTCTTCAGCCTAGAAAAAGAAAGGCTCAGGGAGATCTCTTCAGTGGATGTATATAAATACCTGAAGAGAGGCTGCAAAGAGTATTGTGGAATCATAGCATGGTTTAGGTTGGAAAGCATTTTAAAGGTCATCTAGTCCAACTCCCCTGCAATGAGCAGGGACATCTTCACCTAGATCAGGTTGCTCAGAGCCCCATCCCACCGGGCCTTCAATGTTTCCAGGAACAGGGTATCTACTCTCTCTCTGGTCAACATGTTCCAGTGACTCACCACCCTTATTATAATGACTCACTGTGGTGTTAAACACGATTTTTACCATGGTATGGCAAATACACTTTATTGCAAAAATCCAGGGTTCTTAAACTGTTAGTTTGTTATGAGTTTACAAACTTGTGGGGCACAACAAATGTGCTTAACTAACCACTATGGACTACGATAGGAATAGGCATCAGATGTAACCAACCACGAGCCCCATGGTGTGAGCACTTATTGGTTCTAATAATTGTTTTAGAATTATGTAACTTGTTTTTCACCTTTAGTTTAGCTGAGTCATTCCCAGAGTGCTCTTCTAGTCAGACAAAGTAACAGAAGTGAGCAAGGATTTTACAAGGGCAGCAAGGCCCTCACTTTGCAAGGCCTTTCTGCTCTGCAACAACGCACCACCCTCTTTCATCCCCATGTCTACTCTAAAGCTGTCCTCATTTAGTTTGAAACCATTATTCTTTGTCTTATTGCTACAGGTCCCATTAAAATGTCTGTCCCATTCATTCCTATAAGCCCCCTTTTAAGTATTGAAAGGCCTTCCCAGAGCCTTCTCCTCTCCAGGATCCACTTGAGAACAACCCCAACTCAGTCCGTCTTCATAGGAACCATTTTCCACCTCTCTGATGATTTTTGTGCTCCCCCTCTGGACCTGCTCCAATAGGTCCACGTCTTTCTTGTACTGAGGGCTCCAGAGCTGGACACAGTACTCTAGATGGGGTCTCATGAGAGAAGCATAGAGGGTGAGAATCACATCCCTTGACATTTTGGCCATGCTTCTTTTGCTGCAGTTCCCAATATGGTTGGCTTTTTGAGGTGAAAGTGCACGTTGCTGGCTCATGTCCAGCTTTTCATCCACAAGTACCCTCAAGTCTTTATCTACAGGGCTGTGTCTTGCATGGGAGACAGGAGCTTTATGAGTTTCTGCAGTTTGACGGGCTTTAAGGTAGCTAGCTCCCCAAGACTCAGTCCCATTCGCAAGTATCTTTGATATCTGGCCGATTTGTCTAAAAATACCATTTATTAGACACAGACAATAACAAACATACAAACATAGAACAGATTGACATACGTAGACACACAATGAATGCATAATTGCAAAACTATAATAGCTAAAATGCAATTATGGGGTAAAAGCTTACTTGAACTATAAAAATAGTTAAAAAAATGCAAGTTAAGAAATGCTTGCTTGAACTATAATGTAAGTTAAGAAAGGTACCTGTAAGTTAGCTAGAATAATACAATATCGGAAACTAATGATCTTACCAAATCCAATTTTGGAGCTGAGATGCATTAGTATCCTCACTCAATCTCACAAGAAGTAACCCCAGGGCTGCGTCCAGACACCTGGGGAGAAGACTTTCCCTCACGCTCCAGTGTCCATGTAGAAAAGCTTCTACCTTTTTTGAGATTCGTGAGCTTCTTATAGGGAAAAGAGTGTGGATTTGCGGTCACTTAAAAAATTTTCACATTCTCTCAGTGTCTCATCTTGACTTCCAGGCGCCAGTACTAGATAGCCCGGATTAAGCTATCAACTGAATCTGAGCCATCCATCTCCAGCCACCGATCAGAGAGAGAGAAAAGGGGGAGTGGGGAGCGTCCTGCCACAGGCTGCTCCCAACCCTTTTATCCTCTGGACTCTGTTGATACTAGAGCTTGCCCAATGCAGGTGCAGGACTTGGTGTTGTTTAGCCTCATGAGATTCATGTAGGACAACTTCTCAAGCTTATCCAGGTCCCCCCCTGGATGGCATTCTTTCCTTCAGGTGTGTCAATGGCTCAACTCAGCTTGATGTCATCTGCAAACTTGCTGAGGATACACAGATCCCAGTGTCTATGATGTTGATGAAGGCTTTAAACCATGCTGATCACAAAGATGGAATTAGTCTCTGATATTTAGTGGCAGGACCAGTGGTAATAGGAATAAACTGAAATAGAAGAGGTTCCCTCTGAACATCAGGAAACACTTTCACTGCGAGGATGACTGAGCACTAGTGCAGGTTGCCCAGAGAGGTCATGGAGTCTCCTTTTTGGAGATATCCAAAAGGTGTATAGACATGGTCCTGGGCAACTGGCTGTAAGTGGCCCTGCTTAAAGGGTTTGGACCAGATTACCTCCAGAGGTCCTTTCCAATGTCAACCACTATGTGATTGTGCGATTCTGGAACTCATGACAGTCCATTCTTTCTTCTGAAATGCTGTTTATTGTAAATGTTCATGTGTAACATTCCTACTTGCCTCTGGTCCTTTCTAAAACGCTTCCATTCATTTTCAGACCTGGCAGAAACTCAGTCTTCCAATACATCTATTATTTGTCAAAGCTAGAGGTGTCCTCAAATCTTCAGAGCATAAGTTTTGCCTTTTGGTGATGCCCAGTTCTTCATTCAATCTGTTTTGAGGGCAGTACTGCTTCTGCACTTCTTTCATTCCCTACTCTTTTAGCAAGGAAAAGGAGCAGCGTCGTATTTCTCAGGACTGGTCCTTGAATTCTCCTAAAGGCTGGGTGTCTTCAGGCATCATCCCCATGCAGACCTCATGTCATCTGTACAACAATGGGCAAAGACTTCTCAATAGAAGTCAACACCTCACTGAGCTGGCCTGTACTGTCAGTGGAAGTTTTCACAGAACCAGTTATGTAGGATGAACTTTATTGAGAATAATGGTCTAGAGAGGTGCTTTTGTGTAACAGCTGGATCATAAAACATAGGAAGTCTGACCATGGAGAAGAATTTAAATAAGGTCTTTGTGTACCTATTACCTTAATAACCTTCTTCCATTTTGTTCCACAGATCATCAGGTACTCAGGAGGATTCTACAGAAACTGACATTTGATTATGTCACGTAAATTCTCTCCAAGGCAGACATTTAAACACAGTCTGTTCAAAAAAATTTCTAACAAGTGTTCTGCGCAGTAACAATAGCTGCTAGAGCTGTCATGGACTGCTACGGACTTTGCACCCAGACTGCATCCCCTTTTTTTCTCATTTCCTGCTTCACAGAAGGAATGAGCAGGAGGTCAAAAAGAACACAGATGCAGACAGAAATGTAGCTATTAGCAGCCAGCTCTGTGTTAAAATTGCAGGGTAAGGTATTTGCAATGTAGTGTCAGAGTTATCCCTAGCCCTGTATTTAAGTGTGAATGTGAATATATAGGAAGGAAGTGCTGTCAAATCTGTTAAGGTTTCTATATAACTATTGCCAGTAATATTCTATCCAGAGAGAGTTATACACTGTTCACACACACAATATAATATATAAATATGTAATATATTTTTGTCTATTATATACACAGGAGACAAAACCTAAAAGCTAAGGCTTGTAGGCTTTGTGTAAGAATAAAATAGGTTTAAATGGTCTTCAGGTTTAAAGGGAAAGTCCCTTTATCTCTAACATTTTGGAATCCGGTGAATACTACTTAATTCTCACATTTATTAGTTCATTTACTGCATGAAGAGAAGATTTTAAAACAATGATGTATTCTGATCCCCTTTCTGTTTTAATATCAATACAGTAGATTTGAAACTAAAATGTTATTCCAAATAGAATTAACCACAGATAGAGCATTACTTTAATTCTTCTACTTTCTGAAATACAGCAATAGTACGTATGTCTTTCCTTCATAATCAATGGAAAGGAAAATTCTGTCACTTTAATTCCTGAGCAATCTTACAAACCTATTAGTGGAAAAGCTTTTTTTTTCTCCTTACTGAGTAAAAATGCAGCATGGAGTTCTGAGTTCCTTCTTAAAGCCAACGTAAGATGTAAGCAATTTCATCCTTACTGGGTAGTAGGACTGACCAAAAATGTACAATAGCTTAGTAGGTAGAGAGTAGTAAAGGCATGCTTACCTTCCCTCTCATAAGGTGATCTGTAACAGCCAGATCCTTTATTTAAAGCAGTTACTAACATGGAATATATTAATTGATGCCAACTGAATTGAAGAAAGTCAAATACCACAGAACAAAAGCTTCCAGTTGCTGATGCACTTTTGGCTAATATTCCCCCAGTAAAGAAATTTATTAAATTAACATTATACATATTATTTCAAAAATATGCTATTCAATCCATATTACAAACTTAATAAAAAAAAAAGGCTTGATTATGAAGCTAGTTAAACTCTCATTGGATACATAGAGAGGCTATCTTTGACTACAGAACTATATTATACCAACGGCTTATATTGCTGTCTGGTGTACTTGAACATCATGACATCTTTGCCTTTCCTTGCACAGCTTTAGCACTTAAACATCTGAATATGGTATCTTTAAATGTTATATTTTGAAAATAAAAAAAATCTTAATAACTCTGTGATCAAATTACTGCAGAATACAGTTATTTTACATTAAATCTTTATTAGGATATCTGAGCGTTCTCATTACTTTTTTTTGGAGGGGGTAGGATGTATGGAAAAAAGGGGAAAGTGAATTTGATAAGACAGACTCCAGTAATTCTAAGAATTAAATACCTTATTGGAGTTAAAGCCTACCCTCATTTTCAGAGGTAACATTCCAATATAACTCTGTTTTATGCCCTTTTTTATGGATAAATGCACAGAAGAGAGGAGATATATAAAATATGCAGATCCAATATCTCAGTGACATTAACAGAGAGTAGGTCAGATAGTTTGACTTTTTGCAAACAACAAACTATGTTAAAAGGTATGTGTCTCATTTTTTTAACTGATCAACATCAGAAATTTCAATTTATGATGACTTCAACTTAGAAAAATTATTGCTGGCAAACTGGTGGATGTACTCTTTAGACATTAATAAATCTCTGTTGAAAATCATCAGTGGGTTGAGAGTGTTAACAGTGAGTAGTGCAGGTGCAAAGTGGAGCTATGTCTGCTTAGGCTCATGATACTTTCATGACTCTCTTGTTTGAAAAGAGCATGATGGGCTCTCGATGTTTTTTTTACACACTGAGCTTTGGTGTGTCAAACAATTTTTGAGCGGCTTCTGTTTCAAGACATAACCCCACCATAAATTAACATTACTTAATATTTAGCTGCTATTAAAGTGAAATTGTGAATTCAAGCAATTATTTCCAACCCAACAAGGATTTCAATAAAATGTAGTGCGTGATCTGAACCACTCTACAACCCTAGGGAATCAGTGACATTTGTACAGGCACAGGAGTCATGGAGAAAGACTATAAATACCATCCAATAGCAAAGGTGAGTTTAGCTGAACTTTGTAAATTAGATATTATTGCCTTTGTTAAGTTCAGTAGGTGAAGGGAAGGAAGAACAATAATATTTTTATTAAATTGTACTTACCCTGTCCCTTGCACAGAGTAATGTCATTGAATTAATCTTTCTTAACAGAAGCCTGATAGGGCATTATATCTCTTTTAGGAAACATGAATCCCTTCCAAACTTGAGCTTCCCAAAATAACTGTTATTCCTTGTTTGTTTGGTTTCATTGCTCAGAATGTCAATTAATTTAAAATCTATTGTTTTCTTATAGCTTTGATAAATTTTAACATGGCTGGATTCTCAGTTGATCTAGATTTCATCATAACAAATGAACAAGAGCACCATGAGAGAAGCATTTTAAATACAACTGCAAATTCATAAAATTCATAAAATTCATAAATATCTGTGTTCAAATACCTTCTCTCTTTTTAAATTAATTTTTAGAAGTGTTACTGCAGGCTCCGGGAGGGTGGCACAGGCTGGCTCCCCTACCAGACCAGGTCCCTGGTCCTCATAATCCCACCCGATCTGGAGCGGGCAGCCCCCAGGGTCCCGTGGGCTGGCGCGAGTCTTCCAACCACAGAAATTCTAGCAGGAAATGTGGTGAGGCGAAGAAACAAACTGGACTCCATCTCTGTTCTGCTAGGGAGGTTTATTTGGGGTATGGGGAAAAGGGGTGCAGGGAAGGAGAAGGGGGAAGGGAGACAAGGCAGGTAGCAGCATCTAGCAGCTCAGAGATGGAAGACCTCTCTGATACAGGCACGGGCTTATAAGGGGAAGAGAAGGGGAGGGATTCTTCTCCCCTGGAGCCAGTCCCGGGAGATGGAGGGGGAGAATTGACAGGGGGAAACACACCAATAGGTTTTCAGGTACAGCAGAGTGCATATTTTAAAGTGAACCAATGGCATACAAAGCAGGGAAACAATGGAAGCACATGGAATCCTAAAAACCCACATTGCTACATAGAAGCTTCTGAAGATCCAAGAGGTCCAACACATGTGCTGTTTTTCCAGTCTCTGCTTCTTCACAGCTGAATATCTGGGACTCATTAATCAATAGTAGGTTCTTTTTTCCCGTTTCTTTTAATTTCTGACATTATAATCCAGTATCATTGCACATTTTAGGCTGGATAAATTACAGAACATATATAAATTATTGAATTATATTTGCAATAAACTAAATCACATTACAAAATTATATTTACAATCATGAAATTATGTTTTCAAATTCACCACATCATTAAATTATAATTACAGTATGTACCAAAATGACTATCCATAGCCTGATTCATAATAGATATTATTTGAGGATTTGTACTAAAAGTTTCTTATTCTCCTTCTTTTAATATTTTCTTCTAGAATTGCTTGAAGCACTAGTTTTATATTGTAAATTATATAACAAGTTACAATATTTAAAAACGAATATCCTATGAAATATCTATTGATTTTTTCCCTATGCTACAATCTGTTCCTCTCTTGGGCTCCAAGACTTTGTACTTAGCTCCAATCTCTATAGGCACTGTCGTGATATAACATTTATTTAGGATTTTTTAATAGACTCGCACTATTGAAATTCTACAGAAAATATAATTTAAAACTCTCTGGTAAGTTCTAGTTAGGCAGCTGCTAATAGAACAGCTGCAATGTAGCCAAAAGATTGAGAAAAAATGGTTCAAAAGCCAAGTTGGAAACTAAGTCTTCATGCAGACTAGTTTATGTAAAAATCCTCTGGGATTTGCATAATGGAAGGAGAGGGCCTCTGAGTTCTTCCATGAGAGCAGCCCAATAGTCTGACTAATGAGGGATTTGTAAAGTGATCTGACATGGAAATTTGCTTTCCTCAAACCATGATTACAGCATTCTTCAGTGGAAAGGAGAGGCATAATTTATAGATCAATGAACAATGTCTTGTGACTCTGGTAGATATTCTCACTACTGAAAGCTGCAAATCTAATTTTGCATGACTACCTCCACCAAAACTGAAAAATGGCTTCATGGAAAAAAGAATGCTCATGCACTTTCAGTAGCTGTTACAACTAAATTGAATAGTAATTTATTTGGAGCCAGGTATTTAATTCTCTGTTTTGTTGCTCAAACAAGGTTGTTTATACTTCAACTTGCAAGTCAAGGAAAAGGTATCTGTGACACGAATAGGGAGTGGCAGGACAGCTGAAACTCCTTTACTTCACAGCACTTCACTCGTCAGTCTGCCTCCTGTTTTCTGTGAAAACTTTGAAAAAACAGGAAGACAACAATCCAGGATATTTGGTTGGTTGGTTGGTTGGTTGGTGGTTTTTGTTTTTAACTAGGAATAAGATTTTTTTCTCCATTTCTTTCTTGTCCCTGACTTTTGGAGACATGAAGCTTTTTTTTACACAAACTATATTTCATTTGCCTTACACAGACACCTGCACTTGAGGAATTGTCCTTCCTGTCTAGAAAGGCAGGGGTCTCCTACAAATCAGATCTTGTATATGCAGGTGCCACATAGTTGTTTCAGATAAATTAGAGCCTTTCAAATATTTAATTATTTGAGCTGCACTCACAAAATCAAGGCATGAGTTAGCAGCTGAGTTGTTGCTCAGAGAGCACGAGTACTGCTGCAGCAGGAAAGCTGGATGTGAGGGATAATGGGAAGGCTAAAATGTCTTCCTTCTCCCTTTCTCCTCCATCAATCTCACACATAGTTCTTCATTCTAGAACTTCTAAATTATATACAATGCTAAGAACAGCTATATTTAATTTTAATGCTAGACATGTCAAAATACTATACAATACTACAAACCCAGTAAGATGAATGACAAGGACATGTCTTGGTTTCACAGATGACATTGAAATGCAGACCCTTCTCTAAAATCTGAGAGGAAGTGAGCGACAGACACAAGTGGCTATGAAGCAATCAGTGTTTGGCATGTACTAATTCAGAAAAGAGAGCATAAAGTGCTCAGATCAGGCATTAGGCCAAAATGTAGGATGTAATTTAAAATATAGAAATTATCTGGCATCCTATCTGGCATGTGAAAATGTCTGATAGACTCTATTAAAACAAAAGGATTTTTGAGAATACTTATTTATAATTAGATGGAGATTTTATTTCACAGGAGGTCTATTATGTTGCCTGAAGACAGCTGAATGGCTTAATATTTATTATACATGAGCATGTAAAATAAAATACATCCAGTAAAAGAAGTACGATGAGAAACAGTGAAATCGTGCATTTAAAAAGTAACTAATTAATTAATTCTAACCATGTTTGCGATGTTTTTGTTTCACTTACTTGGAATATCTCAGCAAAGGAACTTCACTAGCAATACAGAGCACGAAAATGGACTGCAAATGTTGATGCTGGGTAAATAAAGACTAGTGGGAAGAGTTTGTAGAAGTGCATACAAACCCGGTGAATAGGATTTTGAGATCACAATCCAGCTGTTGCCAACTGGTTAGCTGCGTTGACAAATCAAGGACACAATCTTCACTACCTAGTATGTGTGGCAGATGGCAAACTTTAATGATACTCAATAAGTTGTTCAGAAGTAATTTCAGGCAATTCCATGAATTTGATGTGTTTGTGCAGATTAAATGTCTACATGGTAAATTCATTAACTTTTGTGAAAGACTTGATTAACAAAGTATTAGGAATTATTCTCCCGGTTCAGATTTCTGTGTCTTTTGGCACACTTTGTCTAGGTTATATAACTATTGATGGTCTTGATCAACTGCTTTTTGACTCTCTGTTGAATTCTTTGCATACTATAAATCTCCTTGAAAATCAAGAAGATATATGGGTGCTCAGGGAGTGCCACATTTAGGAGATGTTTTAGTCTTTTACTGTATAATTTTATTGATTTATATCAATAGGACTTATAAATCCTGTGGGTTACTTTCCTAAAATGGGAAAAAAGAGGGGGAAAACCCCATAAATTCTTGTCATAATTAAACTTTATTTTATCCTACTTCTTGGCAATTTCACTACAGGATGGACTATCCAAGAAGACAAATGGGGAAATCTGGTTGTTTGACTTTGGCTGGAATCTAGGTGCTCACCAAAACTGTTCTAACACTTCTCTGAAGAACTTTACAGAGAAGAGAAAATATAATGAAAAGCTTGTGGGTCAAGATAAGAACAGGGAAAAATCACTCATCTATTACTGTAATGGGCAAAACAGACTCAGTTTTGGAAAACGGGTTTGATTTATTGCCAATAAAATCAAAGTAGGCTAACAAGAAGTAAACCCAAATCTGCAAATGCCTTTCTCCCTGCTTTGTAGATTTAATTTTATTACCAATTCCCTACATCTTCCCCCTAGAAACACAGAAAAATGGACAGTGGGGGCTGCAGTCAATTCTTCAGCTGTTGCTTCTGCTGATCCTTCCTGAAAATTTATATAACATAAACCAACTATCTTCCCATCAGAGTCACACATGTCAATAAAATTAATGTGAATCATGCAAACTCCTAAACTCATAAACCTTTGCTATTTTAGAGAGTTATAGAACACAGAATTAATGTTGGTATTAAGAAAAGCTGCCTACATTGTATTAATTTTTTTCCAATTTGGATCTTATTCATGATCAATCACAATTATAATTTTCATATTGTTTTTTTTTTAAACATAATTTCTAAATAAGATAATTGTGAAGAAAAATTATGCAATAATGCATAACCTTGATATTATGTGCTTTATTTTTAAACTATTGAAATTAAATTGTTTTAAGGTACTGTATGCATCACTTTAGTCTTATAATTCAGAAAAAAAACAAACCACAACACAAAGAAACAAGTGCAGAATAATCAGATATAACTGAGAAGTTCCTGAGCTTAATTCAGGGAAAATTGAATTTCTTCAGAAAGTACAGATGAAGATAAGAACCACTGATTAATACATACCATGAAAATCTTTAATTTATAAAAAATGTGTAGACATTACTGTACTCATGAAAAGTATAGTCTGTATAGAGATTAGGTAGTTTAAAACATAGCTTTCGGTGGCTTGAAAACAGGCTCATATCTGTGAGATTTCAGTTTACCAGGGTATACTTCAATCTACAAGAAGCATTGGTGATGCTGGGTCAATATTTCAGAACTCTATCACTATGAAAGCAGGATGAATGGTTGCCAAATAACATCAAGCATATGTACTGGAGCAGTTGGCACTGATTTTCTGTAATATAAATAATTACCTAAAATACAGAATCATAAAGGAATCTCCCAATTATTCTTTAACTAATCTAGAAAAGATATAATCATTTTAATTATATTTTTCCTCAGGCTCAATCTACATTTAATTCTTAATTAAAATTTCTGTTTACCAAGCAGCACTATTGACACAGTAGGATAAGAAAAATATATATTTCCGATAGAGTATTTCAGAGTACTTTATGTACAAATTAAACAGTGTTAGAAGAATTTTGTCTAGACTGCATTGATTTGGTTTTCATATGGATATACATGTTTATTTAAATTGGTTTTCATACTACAATAGAAAAGATTCTTTGAACACTCAAGTTGAAATCAGACTAGTTAACATTTTGTCTTGGCCCTGTAAAAGGCACAGGACAGAGTTCTGGTCACTGCATAAAATGTATTCATGTAGTTTCCCTGTGACTTAAATGAAAGACACAAAAACATATGCAGAGACAAGAATCTGAGACTCTCCTGTCCTAATATAGCACTAAACTACAGATAAATCTGACTTGCTTTTTCTCAGCTAAACCAATTCCCAGCTAAACAGTTGTTCAGTTTGATGGCTGGGGAAAGGAAATCATTCCCTCATGGTTTCAGCCTTTATCAGCTATATCTCTTGCAATGGCACTATCCAGTGTACAAGGCAGCAGGCTCCATCAAAAAAAGCCTCAGACACAGGTCCTGAAAGGAGTACTCCAGCTAGCTGGTGATAATACAGAAGGGTATAACAGTGACTGCCAATGTTTGCCATGGTAACAATGAAAGACTGTTATCTTACTTAGCAAAGAATATTTTTTTCTATGATCCTAAAATTTTTGCAGTCTGCCATTAATGAAGAATTTTGACTCTACAGATGTACAAAGATCAATTAGAATTCTAAAATGTTTAAATTTCTGTCTTAGGTATTTGATTTTCTTTATTCTCAGAATTACTTCTTTTTACAACAGCAATCTTTTTAATAGCATTCTCGTGTGCACTGTTCTTAAATGTATGCTGTTATTCTTCTAAAAAGGTTATCTGAAAACGTGTCATCCTTGTCACTATAGGATTTTTTTTTAATTACATAATGCTATCACAAAAAATTATTTTTATTCGTGGAGATATTTATTTTTGGACCACAATTGCTGTATCAATTTTGTTTTGTTTTGTTAGGTTTGTTTTTTGGTGTCAGGGTTTTTGTATTTTCTTGTTTGTTTGCTCTCAAAAACCAGCTGGATTACATTTATGCTACAAAATACATTTTTACCACCCACAGTTGTCGTTCTTCTTCTTAATATTATTATCATCATTATTTAAAACTCATTACATCTTTAACTACTTCCATGTCAAAGACATCAACCATGAAGGAATTTTGCTCACGCTATGCACTTCAATATTTGTCCCTACTGCCAAATACTAACAGAAAATAGTCCATAATATGCCATCCTATCATTTTTACCCTTCCAGTTCTTCCCCAATCCCACTGTGGGGCAGTGGGAAAGCAGCGTTAGCTGTCAATTTTTGTTAACCCACTACAACTTTCCAATGTTTAAGATCCTTTGGCAAATGCCTCTAGAGATTTTCTTGTGTCTATAAAGATTTGACCTCAGAGAATTCATATACTTTTAATGGAATAACTATATGGTTGAGCAAATTTTTTTGGATGACCTATTTGATTATGAGCACAGCAATTTCTGTTCAAAGTATTTCTGCTATTACAACTTATGCCAGTTCTCTGATTGAAATTATATATGAATACAAATGAGAGCAAATATTCCTATAGTACTTTACACACAGCCTTTTAAGAGTGTCAGGGTTTTGTTTGCATTTTATTTAAATAGTCATCTGAAAGGGGAAAAGCTTCAGTATTGGCACTAGCATGAGTTCCATTCACTAGATGTTAAAAATGCTAATTTTGTTGTAGGAAGTTCTTTACTAGCACAGCTTAAGAATAATAAAAGTGCTACCACCACAGCAAATCTTTAGGAAGGCAGATCAGAATGATGTTATATAAGGATTTCAGAATTAAGTGAAAGGATAGCCTAGATAGTTTACAGTGTTCCTGAAATAAACAAACCGTGCAATATCGTGTCAAGATAAGATACACCAAGGCAAATAACATTGGCAAACCATACACAACACATTCTGTATATACGTGTTAAAATAAATCTGAGGACATGCTTTAAAGATAAGTCAAAATGCTAAATATATAGTAGGCATTTTACCTTCCTACATGAAACACTTTCAAAGCAATAGAACCAAGTACTAGGAAGGCTGAAGAATGGAATAACAACTGTTCAGTGCTTGAGTTTTACTATTTAATGATTTATAGAATAATTACTATTAATTTCTATTATGTTACTTTTTACAAGTTGCTAACTATGCAGTTAGTTTATATTGTCTTAGTTTGAATAGATTATTCAGTATACTGGTTCATTTTACAACCTGTAACCCCTGAAAGAATGGCATTCCATCATTAAGATAGAGATCATGTTTCTTTCTCTCACAAATCAAACTAATTTTATAAGTCAGTAGGCCAAAGGACATAATCTTAGACTTTTTTGGAATGGTCTTGCATTAGGTTGAAAGTTGTTCTTTTTCAAGTAATAGTCACTTGGAAATAAAGCTTTGGGTTTTTCTTCTTTTGAAGAAGAAAATAAATTATTAAACTAGTACATATTAGATATTAATAGATATTATCAGATATTATCAGACCTGACAGATATTCTTTACAAAAGAATAAACATATCAAGTAGTTAAATAAAGAGTAGAACCAAAAATATGAGTGATTTCCTTAAGGTTTTCATGTTCACAAGCAAAGAAAAACATTTACTTGTATTGTTACAACAGATGAGAAAGGTTTTACATTTTAAATAAAAGAAGAAATAGCACATGCAATTTCCCCCCTTTTTTCAGAACTCATTGAAGAACAGACAATCTGGAATAACTTGCTATCACCCTTCAAATGGATTTTATAAGAAGTGAAAATATGTGGCTAAAGCATGATGTACTAAATCTATTGTCAACAAGAATACAAAGAGACTGAGAGAGAAGGGTCAATACCACTGCTAAAACATGGAGAATTCAAGAAACCTGGAGGCGTTACAACACAGCAGTGTCCTTGACCACAAACCTAACAATCTTCAGAAAAATAGATAGTCATGAAAATGGGGACTTTATTCTTTGGGTAAGAATTATCTCAGTAAAATTTATGTACCTTCAGTATATACGTAGGCTTTGTGATATGGCCCACCTTGGTTCCATTTGTAGTTAATACAAAGAGGAATGTTTTCTCTTCATTGGAAAATAGGGTGTTAGCACCTTATCTAATGTATTTTAGGATAAAGTGAATTATATTTAAGAACTGTCTGTTCTTCTCTATCACCAGTAAGTGAATTCACTCACTTGGAGATTGGAGAATTGGAGAATTATGGCAGGAATTTCATGAGACAGGAAAAGCAATTTTCTGTTGTCTAAACAAACCCTAAAACAAATGACATTTTTGTCAAAGTGCAGAAAGGGGAGTGCTGGAAATAAAAACCTATTTCATTTGACTTAATTACAGTTCTGGTACAGGTATTTCCAGAGAAGGTAGAATTGCATCTTACAGAAGTGGTGCATTACAGACTAAGAAATATACTTGTCCCTTAGCCTCTTTGCAAATTGTACATAGAATACCTTATGAGGTCTGTATGGCAAGGTTTTGAGAGTAAGGGAGAGGAAGATGCCAAAAGCTTGCCCTGTTTCAGATAAAGGCAGTGCCAGCCAGCTCAAAGATTGACCTGTTGCTGTCCAAAGCCCAGCCAGTCAGCAGTGATGGTAGCACCTCCATGATAACATGCATATGAAGGGAAAAAAAACTGTTACTCAACAGCAGCCAGAGGGAGGAGTGAGAATACATGAGACAAGCACCTCTGCAGACACCAAACTCAACGAAGAATGAGGAGGAGGAGATGCTGGAGATAGGATTCCTCAGCAGCCTGTGGTGAAGACCCTGTTGAAACAGTGGTCCCTCTGCAATGCATGGAGTTCCCATGGAGCCTGCAGCCTCTGAAGGACCCCTTGCTGGGGGAGGCGGGTGCCTGAAGGATGCTGTGATCCTGTGAAAGCCCATCGTGGACTAAGCTCCCAGTGGGACCTGTGACCCTGTGGGGAACCCATGTTGGAACAGTTTGGTCCTGAAGAGCTGCACCTTATGGAAAGCAGCCACGTTGGAGTAATTCCTGAAGAGCTGTAACTCATGGGAAGAACACATACTGGAGATGTTTTTGAAGGACTGTCTCCCATGAGTGGCACCACACAATGCAGAGGGGAAGACATTGAGGAGGAAGGAGCAACAGAGACAACACAGGATGAATCAGCTGCAGTCCTCTGTTCCCCAAACCTGAGCTGAGCTGCAGCTAGGTAGAGAATTTGAAGGTGAACTTGAACCCAACGAGAAGGGGGAGGTGGAAGGAAGATATTTTAAGGTTTGGTTTTCTTTCTCCTCATTATGCTATTTTGATTTGATTGGTAAACAATTAAATTAATTTTCCCCAAGCGAGTCTCTTTTGCCCATGTTGGTAAGTGATGAGAGAAGTCTCCTTGTCCCTAATTTGACTCACAAGCCTTTTGTTATGTTTTTTTCTTTCCCTGTCCTGATGAGAAGGACGATTGATAGAGCAATTCTGGTTGGTAGCTGGTAACCAGCCAAATTCAGACCACACCACCTATATTAAATTCTCAATTATTCAAAACCAGTACAAGCTGATTTTCAAAGGAACTCAAAAGACATTTCTTATCAATGACTCCAGGCCAGTTGAAAGTCAAATCAACAGAAATTCCTTCACAGATATAAATAAACTCTCAGTTACTCCCTTGATAATTGTGGCAAGAGCAACATTTGCAAAAAGACTGATAAGATCTGATACTTAGAAGCTGGCCCTGTTTTGAGTGAGGAGTTGGAAGAGATGACCTCCAAAAGTCCCTTCTGACTTAACCTACTTTATGAGCCTCTGTTTCTATGATTTGAACATCATCACTAATTCAATCAAGTCTTTCCAAATGCCATGTGAAAACTAAAACTGGAACAAGAAACAAAGTCTCTGATAGAATATTTCTGAAAAGAACTTAGATGAAAAAAATCTTAACCTGTAAAATTCTTTACTCTCTAAACTCTTTACTCTTTGCATTCTTACTGTCTAAAATCAGCATAAATGTCACAATGGAAAAATACCATTCATTGATTTTAGTCTTTAGTCACATCACAACAGATGACCTGAAAATTAGATCAGTAGGTGGATAAGTAAATGTCCTCATAAATGCTTTTCAAGATCATAACCAATAAACTTATAAAAATTAATAAATAACATTTTTAATTAAACAGTAAATATTAGCCCTTGTATTCTCACTAAGGAAAAGTTGGAAAAAAGCTTTTATATTTACCTTCAGAAAGAGAAAGGGGTACAAAAGTGGCCTTATGACTGGTTAAAAAAAATACTAGTCAAAATAACACACAATATTATATGTAGCCCTGAAAAGACAAGACTTCGTCAGTACATAAAGACACTAAAACACTAGGTGAAAATGGTCTGAATTTTATATTATTTTTTTCTCTCAGAATTATTTAAACAGCATTTGACAGAACAACCTCCTACTGACATAAAAAATTGACTACATAATATATGTATATTAAGTATATCCATTGGAGATAATCAGGCATTTTACTCCTAAAACCAATTCATAATCTTTTGTTTGGCTGTTTCTCAGAGTTCCCAGCTTTTGCTTTCATACAACTTTGTAACAAAATTATGGATCCATAGTATAGGCTCATGTATGCTGCCCAGAGAGGTTGTGGAATCTCCACTCTTGGACATATTCAAAAGCCATCTGGACATGGTCTCAGACTAGGTAGCCCTGCTTGGGCAGAGGAGGTGGACAAGGTGACCTCTTGAGACTCCTGCCAACCTCAGCCATGCTGTGATTTTGTGATATATTGGTGGCCAAACATGTGTGAATATATATAGATATTAATATATTCATATATATTTGTTCATCCGTTTAGAGACACACTTGCTGAAATATAGTCTATAAATTACTGGAAGTCACCATCTTCCAGTTTCCAAAGGAATATATTGAAATAAAGACAAAACTTTCTGAGTGTATATTTTGATGAATATTTTCTAATTTCAGTCTTTGATTATGGTTCTCTGAACATATTTATTATGCCTGCACTTGGGTAAATCTTACACAAATTTTGGTGGAACTCTTTATGACTCCCTGCTCTCAAAAGAGGATAATTTAAAACTTTGTTTTACAAATGATTTTGAACAATGTCGCTGATTTTTATTCTCTTTCCCTGACATTTAATTTTCTTAAAAGAGCTTAAGACATAAACATCCAGACTGCTTTCCCACAATTAGTTCTGTGGAATTGTGACTTATGAAACTAAAAATTGTCATACAGTATCAACCCTGGAGAGTACACCTAGTCTAGCTTCATGTCCTTGACAGTAGTTACAATCAGCTCTTTTAAAAAAGTAGTGCAAGAAGTTAAACTTCAATGTTAAAAAAAAATTGACGTATTGTAATGAGTCTGGCTGGGATGGAGTTAATTTTTTCACAGCAGTCCACATGGAGCCATTTCAGGTTAGTGATCTAAATGGTTTTGATAGCACACCTGTGTTTTAACTACTGCTGAACAGTGCCTGCACAGCACTAAAAACTTCTCTGTTTCTTACTCTCCATGCCCCTGCAGGTAGTTGGCTAGGGGTGGGCAAGAGGCTGTGTGGGACACAGCAGTGACAGCTGACTCAAATGGACTAAAGGGATACTCAGTGCCAGGTAACACCATGCTTGGCAATAGCAAGTAGGAAGGGGGAGAAGGTATGAAGCAGGGATAGTTTTTTTTGAAGGCAGGCACTGCTTGGAAATTGGTTGGACATCTATCTGGTAGTGGGAGGTGGGGAATGATTGCCTCTGCATTATTTTTTTGCTTTGTTCTGTTTCTCTTCACATATTAAATAGCCTTTGTTTTGGCCCATGAGTTTTTATCACTCTTTGTCCTTCTAATTCTCTCCCTCATCCCACTGATCATATCCATTCCAAAAAGTCTTGGCTGTTTTAACAGTTCAACTCTGAATTTTTGCATTATGCATATAAAATTTAACTCTTGAATCTTGATAAAAATCTTGCTCAAGGGCTGAAAAATTCTAACAAGTTCCCGGTACTAATCAGACATTAATAAAAAATGGTTCCACCATCAAGTTTTCTGCTATTAACCATAGCTGACTGACAGGTTATTATTGTGTTAGAAAACAGAGTAAAAAGGTAGGTTTCACAGAGAAACAGCAAAAACATTTCAAGATTTTTTTTTTTTCTGAGCATTTCGCTTTTATTGCATAAACAGTGGCCAAAGTGGAATATAGAACCCAAACAATGAAAAATATCTGCTGTTTCATAACCCCCTTGGAAGACAAGTCTTTTGACAACTTGCAAGTCCTGAGATGATGAAAGGTGACTCCATTTGAGTACTTTTCTACCCAAAATGGGCATGTCAAATTTCATGAGATAAAGAGCTCCCAATAGCTTAGGAAGTGAATGCCTCAAGGCTGCTTAGAAACCTGTGGCAACATGATGGCAATACAATAATAATGTGCTATTTGGTTTAAAGATTGTCTTGGGCTCCACAGGGTAGAGCTACAAACACATCTGTCAACATGGATTTTCTCTCCATCTTTCAGGAAGAAAATATATGTAGTAAGATATCTTTTGAAATAAAATAAAAAAAATCTTGTTTGATTCTCTTTGAGTGCTGATTTTCACAGCCTTTTTCAACAGTGTTTTTTGACTATTCCTTTAAACATCATGGAGGTAATTTCACCCATTATCTGTATCTTACAATGCTTAGAGAGGTTTGATAATGTTGAATAATTAAAATATGGTGATTTGGATATGGCTTGAAAAAATATTGAAGAGGAAAAACAACAGTAAAAGTATAAAACTAACCAAACCTACTATGTAAAATGAACAAGTAATGGCAACACAGAGGGAAAGTAATTTTCACTGAGAGGCATCCTGATGCATAGTTAAATATAGCAAGGCACTACTCAAAATATGACAACATATTCAAATCCAAAAGATACTCTTCCTGAGGAAATCTTGTGCATCATAAGTCACAGACTCACAGAGACATTTGAAATCACTGGCCTGTGGCATCTGCTTATTACTGCTGAAGAAAAAGGAACTTAAAAAAAAAGTTTCTTTAAGAAGATCAAAACTACTGACGGCATGCATTTACAGGTCATTTCTTTTTCCATGAATATAGATGCTTTTCCATTTTTTTTTTTTTTAACGGGAAATTAGAGCAGAAATTTGGGAGATTTTAAATATAAAATCAACATATTCAGAGAAACTGGATATCTAGAAATGCTCCCACTGAACAAGTCAGTTTCTCTGCTGCACACAGGACAGCAGCTTGACAGACTGAAACACTCAGCCCTGATTGCAGAGGGATTTTCACTGCAGCTCCTCCGGAGTCTTTCACATTTCTATGCTACATGGTCAGCCACAATGAGGTAATAAAGTTAGAAGTGATACAGAACACCCAAGTAAGGTGGATCAGGGTCAGGAATAACACAAAAAAGAGAAGTCACAATTATTAAAATGCTATCCCTCTTTTTCCTCCCTTTCTTCTTTTTAATAGAGATTCCCTGGATGACCTGGCAAATGCTTCCAGCTACTTTAAGTAACAAACAGTAAAAAAAAGTGCTGGGACAAGAGTTGGCTGGGTTTGTAAGCCCCCTCTGCACTGACATCTAAAATTTTCAGACATAAAATGAAAGCTTGAGAATGAGATTTACTCATAAGAGAAAAAAAAAAGAAAAGAAAACTTAGCAAAAAAAGAATGTTGAAGCTGCTTTAGATGCAAAGTAAATGCCACAAAAATTATCCTGATTTTAATTCTTGAGCCATGTCAAATCTGTGATTGAATGTCTGGCTTCATTGTAGGTTTTTCCCCTGTGTTTTCATATTTGAAATATCCTTTAAGATGACATTCTGCAATATATTCAAAAATTTTTTATTGTTTACCTTATACTGCTTTATATTATTCTAATGTGTACTATGTGCTTCATGGAAGAAATAAGAAAATATGGCTTCTGTTCACAATTGCTTTTCATTTCCTTACTATAATTATGCAAACTTTTTAAGGAGACAAAGAGAGAAGGGGATTAGTAAAAGAATTCAGAAAATGTTGCATAAGTCAAATGCAACAACCATTTTGTCTCTGGTTATTGTATTTCTGAGAAATGTACTTTATACTGCATTATATCACAATATGTTTGTTTGTCTGAATAGTCAATATGAACTGAAAATGAGGAACACTTAAGGGTGCCTGCAGGAGAAATGGAGATGTAGATACCATCCTTATTGAAGTAAAAAGAGGACTATATACTTCTGAGTGTAGCAAAATTGGGAGGATAAATTCCCATCATTCCTATTTGGTTTAAATATTTCTGCTTCTTCCTCATGAAGGCTAAAAATACAATTGTATATGTTTCAGAAAAAACAAGAAAACCCAGAGTTTAATGCATTCTTTTCATTCTGGAAGGTTAAAAACAAAACCCCTGGAGATAATAAGCATATAATTTCAAAAGTTCATATCTTATAGTTTCCTAACTTTGGAAAAATAGTTCAGTAAGTCATGGAATGCAAAACAATAAAAGAGAAACAAAGCCACAGAAATGGCATATACAGGCATTGGGCATTGACAATTTTTCTGATAAAGCTTCAGAAATCCCAGTACTAGTGAAAGACTCTGGTTGCCACAGAAGTTGTCAGTATTCTGGAAAAACTGCAGCTGTACTTTGAGTCCCACAGACAGCTAACTTCTGACAGCTGTGAATGGTTCTTTGTAAATGTAGACTTCTCTCTTTGACTCAAAGCTGAGCTTCTGGAAAAGCTCCAAAACAGTCACTCTTGTGTGGCTGAAAAATGCTCCAATTGCAAGCTAGGAGACAACATGGCAGACTTGGCACATCCAAACCTGCGTAAAATCTGCTGATGCTCTATTTTTCTTTCCCCATATCAGGATTGCAAGTTGTCTGTTTTGCACTTCCTGTATACTTAAAACTAGAGAACATCAGTAGGCAGAAGGAGTACCATAGAAATGCAGGGTCAAAACACGTGGCAACAGACTGCTATTGAGTTAATGTAAACGGTAACCTATGTTTCGTGGACTCAAACACTCCATTGGAAAAATAACTCAAAATGTTAAAAGATGTCAGAAATAAAAATTAATTTTTTAACAGCATTCACCACAGATGAAACAGGATTTTTTTTCACAGTATCTTTTCAATCAGTGTTAACTCAATTTCCATTAAAATTTGTGAGATTTAAACAGTATTCTTGATAAGGAATATAATTTAAAAAACTGTCCTTTATCACAAATTTTCCTTTTTTAACCCCACAACCTTTCAGCATAGAGAGCCTATTGATCATATCCTTGATTTGTTTATCCCTGTCATGGGAATGGCACAGTTTAAGCATGTGCAAAAATCTCATCTAGAAGGGCAGATCTTTCTTTACTGTTCTGGGGTCAAATTAGCAGAAAGTGTGGAGAAATTACCCTTATATTCATGTACCCTGCTCACAGGCAAAGAGCTAATGCAGCCACTGTATCTTGGGAACTGTTTGATCACTTTTCCTGCATAGTTGTGTAGCATCTTGAGGAAGGCAGATGAGTGAGGAATGATGCCTTTCTAACTGGGTAGCAAGGCAGACACTTCCCCACCCCCCAAGTTATACTGGTAGATACAATCAAGGAGAGACATACATAGGAGATATATATTTATATGCTCTCCTATGCATGCACCCACACACATACACACATATAAATATATGCATATTGAAGAGCTACACCTCTAGGACCTTCATTTGCACCCTGCTATCTGCAGAGCCACTACTCTTGATGTTTGTGTTGAACTGATGCTGCGAGCATCTTCTTCTCTTATCACAAAGCTATCAATCCTCAGTGGACAAGAACCTTATTCAAGGGTCAGGCTGACCCTAAAAATATTTGAGAGGAGCAGACTCAATACTGCCTTTGAAATATGATGTGACCACAGGCTATATGGAGCAAAGTGTGTGTATTTGCCCGTGTATTGGGACTGTATTATATCTGCAATACTGAAAAGATTGAAAGATAATAGGAGGGTATACCCCAGAAAAGAAATGCATTTAGGAATTAAAAGTATCCTGCTCTAGTACAACTTATTAAGGAAATACCATTTTTACAGTATTTTTCACTATGCAGAGGTATTTTAGACTGCATTCAGATTTTTCTCGGTACATATTAACTGGCTGATTTTAAAAATCTAAATTATCCTCATCACAAAGTTAATTCCAGAGAAGTTGCAAATTCCATGCTGTGAAACAGAATCTTAAAGTCTTATTCAGTTAAAAGTTTTGGCAATTATAGCCTGGTGCATTTACGAATCCTGACATTTTAATGGTTAGCAGCTTGCACAACAAGTGATCAGCTGGAAACATATAATGCCACACAGTAGAATTCATCTGGATCTCAAAGTTCATCTCACATTAATCTTCAGAGTCTCTGGAACTAGTTCCTACTTACATGAGAATATTCAAGAGTCTGATAATTATGATCACGTATTCTCAACTGAAAATGTAAGACAGGTGCGGCGTCGCAGCCTCGTGTTTCACGGACGGGCACCCCATGCCGCACAGAGGGGAGCTGTCCAGGGCTGAGACACGCCGAGGTGCACAGGCGGTGGCAGGGCACTGCAGCAGGCAGTGGCACCCAGGGGACGTGAGTTGTCGTGGAGGCGCAGCGAAGAAAGAAGTGCTGGATCGCAGTCTGTGGTTCCAAGGGAGTTTATTAGGGTCCACAGGCACAGGGCAAAGGGAAGTGAAGAGTGAAGGGGAGCAAGGGATGAGGAAGGGGCAAGGAACCAGAGACTGTGAACGCAGAACAAAGGGATGCAGAGGGTTAAAAGGAGAGGGAAGAGGGGAGTGGTTAGCTCCGAAGAGCCAACCAGGGAAAGTCAGAGGGGAGGAGATAAGGAGGGGAAAAGGGGTTACAACCAATAGGTTTACAGCAGAGGAGGGTACAGACTCAGGAAACCAATAATACAGTGAGCTAGGGAGAGATTTCTAGAACATAAACCATCTACAGAATGGGGGCGGGGGAGAGCGCAGGACCAATGATATGCATACCCTAAATCCTGCTAGCACACTGCAACAGATAGGCAAGTGAAGGAAATAATATCTGCACGTTCTATTATGATAGAACCAAAGAGGATTTTCCTCTTGATTGCAAACCTATCTTTTGAAGATCTTTGCAATCTCTGTGTTCTTTAGAAATGTGTTTTTTAACTTGAAGATATAACTGCAAGCATTAACCTTCAGTTAATGAGTAATTTCACATCTTTGGTAAAAAAGTCAGCAAAGGAGACTATAACCTTGTTGATCAGTTTTGTCAGCCTGTGAAGGATCTGGCCAACACTCATAACACTATGGCAAGCATCATGACTTCATACAGCTCTTTTTATACTGGTTAATTCATAACACTGAAAGAGTAACCCTGCTTTGGTTTGCTTAGAGTTGAAAAGGTCATGTGGAACTACTATATAACCAAACTGAGTACTACAAACACTCAGGCTAAAAAGACATTCCTGGAGTGGAATTCTGGGCTAAGGCTGCTTGGATCATTTGAAAGATTGTTAACTGACTACTATAAATGAAAAAAGCCAAATGAAAGAGAGGAAAACTATTAAATGTTTAGATCCATAATTGTCATTATAAAATATAAAAGCCTAGCCTGCTATGCACAGTGCTTCCTCTGAGTAAGAGGAAGTGTGATTTTGAAACCTGACAATTTGAAGAGACTGTTAAACTCACGTTATCAAATTCCTTGGTAAAAAATTTATTACTGAACTTCTGAATGGAAGGAGTAATCTCACCACATTTTACAACAAGATAGCATGATGTAAGTGGTATACTCTTCCTGGAATATTCCTTGAATGAGACATTTGTGACAGAGCCAAATATTCTGTTTTTAATGATCTGTAAAACCAATAATTTAGTATCAAATTACAGCAGAACTCAGAAACAGAGTTGGAGAAAAAAAACATAACCAAAACAAGATAAAACCTAAGATGTTAATTTCAGCATAGAAAATACGTTTTATGTAATAAAATAAATATAGGATTTGTGGCAGAATCAAATCTTATTAGGTGTTTTATGAAGAAACCAGAATAATACCAAAATCAACAGACTAGCAACAACAGAAAAACAAGAAGATACACAGTAAAATTCTTGTCAGCAATTTTCAGAATATCATCAGTATCAAAAAAAAAAAAAAAAAAAGCCGCAATTCCACCATCCTCCAGGCAAAAGCTCCTTGATATTAGTTTAAAGCATTTAGACTGAATATGCTGTGGGCCAGTACTAAAGCCAGTGCCTTTTTATACCAGTTGTTTTTAATTGCTTTTCAATAATTAGTTTTATAACTGATGAAAGTGTAGAGCTAGCCTTACATTAGGTGTTTCCACCATCTTCGGGATTAGTATAATTAGCCATTATCTGGTTAAGATGTTAAGGGCTGAGATCAGAACAAGTTAGGTGTGATGAGTCACAACGTTAAGGCTGTCAAGAGGAGATATTCCTCACTCTTTGAATTGGTACAAGCATCATAGTAACTTTCTGGTTGGATTATATATGCTGAAGGACATGACAGGAAAAGACCTCTTACAAGATCTCTCTGTGGTATATACTAGGCTGTAGATAAAAGATGCTAAATAGTTAAGTATTTGGCAAGAGATGGTTTCTGATTCCCCATGCTCCAAAAAAGAAATCAACTGCAATAAAGTCAGTAGGTCAAAAACGGCACTGGGAAAAATCTCAGAAGACCAATGGAGAGATTGGAAGTCAAGAGATGCTTTTAAGACATACAACTTCTCAGCAACCAAATGTGAATTTCTCATGTGCATTGTGTTTCCTTTGGGAGATATGAAGGAGCAATTTAAAGCTAATTAACTCTTAAAGAGGCTTGTTCTGAATTATAGTACATCAGGGAACATTTTGATATGGGTTAATAAAAAAACATTTCTTTTACAAGACTGACTCAGTCAAACAATTTTTGTCTTTCTCACAGTCTTTTGTCCCTCAGATTTGTAAATTCATCTGGTCAATTATTAAAGACTTCTGACAGACACAACTGCAAGCTCAATTTTCTCATTACTAACCTTTAAAGAACAGAACATAATAGTGCAGAACTTTTATGTAAGCTGCTTCTCTTAATTTCCAGAACTGAAGTTAGCAGCATGGATGCTTACTCATTTCTAGTGGGCTCTGGCATGGCCAAAAATAGATTCTTGAACCTGAGTTTTTCCCACCTAGCTTTCAGCCCTTAAATGAGCTTGTAAATTATTTTAGATCCTTACTTTCCCTGAGGGACAAAGGGACATAGTCATCTGAAAGAAATAGCTTTCTTGAGAGGATGATTCAGTTCTTAAGGACGCTTTTAACACCTGTTTACCATTAAGTACGGAGGCAGCCTAGAGCAGATAAGCCCCCTTTAAATTATGCTCCACTACCTATTTGCTTGAATTTTTTCAGTAAGAATAGCTCATCTCCTACAGGAACAATTTATTGCCTCTTCAGGATTAGGTGTCACAGAAGGCTCTTCTGAGAGGAGCTGTTTCCAGGTATACTCCAAGACACCTTAAGTCCACCTCAGCCGCCTTTAAGTATGCAAGTCCCTGAACTCATCCACAAGTTTAACTCAAGATATTATTTAATGTATGAGTTCTCTGAAGGTCTAACTTTTGCATCTATTCTCAACAAACTCTTACTGGAAGTTATAAAAAAAAAAAAAGCAGAATAAACACCAATGGCAACAATAAACACCATGTGATGCATTTTCTCAGATGCTAATATATCTGAAGTACATGTCAGATCATTAGGCAAACACTCTTTAAAGCTTTGTAAACTGCAAACTAGCAGCCTGAATTAAGAGTTTCATTCATGGAAACAAATGAAAGCATTCTATCCTCAGTGGAAAAGTATTCAAGGTAATAGATAACTTTTTCAGGTGTGAAAAGGATGAAGGGAAATGGCATTACCATGAAGGTAATGGATGAAGGTATGGCATTACCAGAGCTATTTCTTATGGGTATATTTATGGCATGCAATCTTTTTGCTATTTGCAAAAAAGAAAACTAAAATGATATAATAAATTATGATAAAATAATTTGGATAATAGGTTTGTTGTTGGTTTGTTTGTTTTTTTTTTTTTAAGTGAGAAAATTCTTTACATTTTACTCAACATAGGTAATATATTTGATATTTAAAAATACAGTCTTTATTTGAGAAAGTATGCTGTAAGCAGAAGCTTATGGTCAATGGCTAGAGATTACATATTTGTCATATCCGGAAGGGTCAGAAGGTTTTTCACAATTGTCCTATATTCTTCCAGCTAGGAATTTGGAGTGAAGATAACACATGGGACATGCAAGTCAATTAAATCAGTTTGTGTCAAAAGGAGAAGTGGAAAACAAAAAAATCTATGTTTTACAGTAGCATTTTGAATGTTAGTGTAGCAAATTAGTAGTAGTCAGCAGTCAGTACTGATAAATCACATGGCAGTTATTGTTCTGGATATCCTGTCACATCTGCAAATTTCATAGGCAAGTGATGACAGCATTTTTCTGTATTTTTTTTATACTTTCCCTTCAGCATAACAAAGACACTTATTCCTTTTTATCTTGGATGTGAAGATTAACCATTGAGGTCTATCAAGTGTAAGCAAACAAAAAAATGCTGGTTAAAAATATTATTAAGAACAATGGAATATGTAACGAAAGAAAATAAAATACAAATTAATAGAGAGCTCTTTTCATCAAATATAATTGGTTGAATAAGCAGCAATTTCTATTATAGGAAAACATAAGCACAAAGCACAGAAATTCATTTCTTATTATGGCATCTACATGAGATTTTAATCAATGTATAACAGCAAAATAGGGAATAGACAAAAACCCCTATGTGGTACAAAGGTCTGCTATCGCATCAATCCTAACAGCTGTTTTCTAATGCATATATTCATCCATGTCAATCTAACAGAAAAACAAAGAGGAAATGCATATTATTACAGATATAACTACATAAAATGAACTTGGTTGTATAGAAAATTTTTATGTGCACTTACTAGCTACAATGTGAAATAACTTTTGAAAGAGAACTTAGGATTTTTCCTGTAATATTATGTTTTTAAAAGAGATTTGCTAATGCAAGTCTGAATATTGACACAATATCCACTTCATGATTAGTAGTACTATATTCCCCAGAAAGCCCCATCTAGGTCAGTAAGAGTACAAATGACATAAAGTATGAATCTATTTTTATCTCTTTATGGTTATATTCAGGTAGTTTTATACATTGACTGACCATTCACCAAGTATGTATTAAGCCCACTTGATTTTAGGCAACAGGCACTAAGCTAAATGCATTACATCCCACAATCAGTAGAGAGGGACATATGTTTAGAGAAGACTTCAGGTAATTAGAATAATCCTTGAGAGATGCCCATCTCACATCACTATCTATAGGACAGTATTTAAGATGAGTGGGCCCTGATTTAGACACCATGCATGGTTGCCTAGTAAGACTATTTCAAAACATGGTACTCATCTGCCTTTAAAAAGTAAGTTTCATTTTATAAAGCTATGTAAAATATTTCTTGGGAAGTTGTTCAAGTGGAAGGAATTAATTTAATTTAATTTAATTTAGTACTGCATAGATGCATTTCAGAAATAGGTAACATTTTGTAAAGGAAGACAGCTTCGTAACAAATCTGGACGCTTGCAGAACCTATATAGGCTTCAAAGTTCATCTTAGGCAAGGGAGACTTCATGATTTAGGCACTGATACTGTTATTTATTAAAATTCTATGTTGTTATCCATTTCATCAATAAATTTACATTTAAGGGAAAAAAAGACTAAAGAAAGATGTAAAAGGACATAAAAAAATCCCAACATTTTACTACATTAGAAGTCAGATTCATTTTCTGGATGAGATACTGGAAAGGGAACCCTGAGAAATTAATTAATTTAGTAAAGTATTTGATATTACATATGCAACATTTCAGTTAACTGATCTCATTTTCCTTCCATTCCTGAAATGAAGGCTGGGGGTAATATTTCCTTTCACCTCTCTTTCATCTGCTTTTACTACCATGGTTTCAAATTTACAGGTAGCCAAGTATAGTTAAGTTATTTCCCACTATTCAGTTACCACTGGATATCAATAAGACTGACACTCTCACTCCAAATTATTTTCTCTAAATCCCAGGTTATAGAACAGCACTGTGGATTGATACTATATGATCAGATATGTCTAGTGGAGAATGCCATTTGCAACTACTGGTACTACCATAAGAGCAATAAACAGTAAAATCCTGTGTGGCTTTCTACTTAAGCTTTGTAGGATGTTTATGTTTCACAGGGATATGTATAGAAATCTAGAGCTAAAATAACATTAAGACATAACTTTGACACCACCTCTATGCAGAAATAAACTGCTCTTCAGAATTTTTTCCTCTGAAGATGCTAATTCTATATTGCTCTTTACCAGAAAGTGTGAGAAGGTTCTTGGTGTATTATCACTTGTATGGTTTGTAAATCCATATATAAACAATGCAGACTATATAAACAATGCTTGCAGGGCACTTTGATATTCTTAACTAAGGTGTATCCCATAGTTATGATGACTCTGTTTCCTTTTTATTCAATATAATATAACTTCAGTGTCTTGCAAGACACTTGTATGCATTATATAGGGAGTTTATAGAATAAAAGCTTTATAACATATATCACTACCATTTCTCACTTAAACTCATAACTTCACTGGTAAACTAAGAAAACACTTGTATTACTTAGTTATTTTACTGATTATAAAAAGCAGATTCTTATTTGTGTTTTCCACTTATCAACAATAATGTTTAATTACCTTTGCTCACAAATTTCATGTTCTATTTCTTCATGCTGAATAATAAAGCACCACTTCTGCTCCTTCCATTGCCTATGGTAAAAGAATTCTAAGCAATAGATACTCAAATTATCCTAATCCAAGCCAGTGGTATGAAGACTATGGGAACCCACCACACTATCTTTAAAGATACATTTTCATTTTTTTAATAAGTTTGTCTCATAGGTATTTTCATCTGCCAAAACTCAAGTCTTGTCAACTGGAGAGATATACTTAAATTTAACTTAATTTAATTTAAAATAGACAAGTGGAAATATGAAACAAATACCAGATTATAATATGTGTTTCGGTACAAGCTGCTTTCACTTTGACTTTCAGTCAGTTTAATTCCAAAGAAGAACCAGTAACGTGAAGTGGATAAGGCTGATGAAGAATAAGCTATGATTCCTTAATGTATCAATCAATGCATATGTTTTCAGTGGAATGGACTTGCAACTCTCTCACTCTTGTGTTAAAAGACTATGGGCTCAAATTTTAAACCAAGACCATGATGGTTTTAAAACCAGTAGAGACATTACAACAAAATGATGCTGTTCGTAAATACCTTTAAAATAAAACCTCAACAACTCTGTGTTCTGGACAGTCTCAGTATGATGCTGATTTTATTGTACATGCAGCCTTTTGATGTCAGAGAAAATGATTATTTAATAGCCTGAAGTGTCTGTTCAAGCATCCTATTTATTATAACTGAAAGAACATATATTTTAATTTTTACTTCTATTGCTATTGTTGTTATTAGGCAATAATAATAATAATAAAAAATATTTCATGTCATAATGGCTGCTGACTTTGATTAAACAACTGTCCCACTAAAAGAATGTTTGCGTAACATTTAATAGCCACTTGATTATGAAAAGAATTGTGGTCTAAACCACATTATTTTCCATTACTAGTGATCTATTTAAACATTAATTGTAAGGGTCAGAGGGCTGTGCAATCCATCAAAGGCTCCTAATTCTTGAAACACCCCATTTATCAAGATGTTCTAGAGAAGCTAATCACAGTACATGTTTCTTCATCACTCTAAGACATATATAATTAATTGTGTTTACTATGTGAAAATCCATTTTCTATACTGAATTGTATGAGTAATTTGGAAATTATAGTAAATTTACCAAGTCTAAAACTTAAATTGATGTTTTTAGAATGTTTTTTCCCCATTTTTATATATATGTATATAACTTCATAATATCCAAAAGACTACATAACATTAAAAAGACTGTAATATCTATGAGCACATTATTATCCATTTTTCTTTTAAAAAAAAGTTTATTTTGAAATCTAATTGCACAATCATGAATCTGTTCATATTTTCTCTTCAGTAATGTGCAAGATGGTTGCCAAAGAGAACTCAAAATCACGAGGGAAGTTTAGTATCATCTTTCCTACTCCTCCCGCTCAATTTCTCCTCTCCTCCTCCTTCAGTTAATGTTTCCACCAGGACTTTCCTGCACACATATAGGGACACCTAGTGGCAGAAACTGATGAAAACGCCCCTGCAGGAAGAACTGGAGGAGCCACCAGTGGCATGAAATTCAGGTCATGCCGAGTAGCCAAAACATGCAAGTTCAGCTCATTCTGAGGATTTTGCACTTTAACTGGAGCGAGCCTATTCACTTAAAAATACAAAACAGCAACATACTCCTCGCTTTCCTTTAATACTCGTAACACAGTTATAGTGCCTATTGGGTAGAATGGTAAAATAATTGATTTTTGATTATCACTTTGTAAATAAATTTTCATATTTATTTTGAATAAACTCAAAACAATCTCATTAAGAATCTGCCTGTGAATGTATGTACATAAACATGTGAAACTGACACATGTATTATGCTTATATTTTGTAAATATGTATTTAAACATATGATGTAGAAATGCATAGGAGTAGTTTTGTTTTCTTGAAAAAGTCAGATTGAAGATTTATCTGTTTATTGTATTAATTAAGTAGGCTCAAAAACTTATTTAAATGGAAAAAAAAAAATCTAAGTACCTGTATCCACTTATAGTAATGCAGGGTAAAGTTTAAAAATACGCACACATATATATATATATATACACACACACATGCATGTATATATATACACACATACATACATATATATACACACATATATGCATATATAGATATACATACATAGATATCTATCCTTATCTATCATTTACAGAGTCTAGATCCAGTATTCAGAAACCATTAAGACTGCCAAAGTTCTTGCTGGGTACATTCATGTGCCTCAAGGATCAACATTCCTTGCTGTATTTCTTGCAGCAATCCTTTTCATAGACATTAAGAATTACATTAGTGCTGTTACTACTGAGTCACTTGGAAGTCTAATTTATACATAATCCCTGATTTTCCATTTCTGACTTCCCCTGCTTGTGTCTCTTGTGAGGAACAGTTCATTAGAAATTCTCATGGGATGCTTAGCTTCCCCAAAGCGAACAGGGATGAGACAGGTCAGTCTCTGTGTTTGAGGGATAGTATACTGATCATATTCAAATTTCTGCTAACTAATGTGGTGTAAAATTTTTAAGCCTGCTCCTTCTATTGAAAGTTTTAACCATTAAGGCAGAAAACACCTGGTAATTCTCTGAGTCTCTCCTGTTAAATCGGTTTTGCTTAGTCTAAGAAAATTAAAGCAGAAAGAAAAGAATAACCTAATAGATTTGTACTTTAAGGTTACCCCTATATGTTAGGATATTAATAAGCCTCTTTTTCTACTCTACAACTTCCACCAGAAAAACTAAGAAGCTATCCCAGAGGAAGTGTTCAGATCCAGAAGAAATCAGAATCCTTTTATTTCAGTTATTTCAGATAGATTTAGATACCTTACATTAGACATATTTGACATGAAATAATTTTAATTATTTGATAATCCTAAGCATAGCAAGGAGATAAGAGAAATGAAAAGTGAGAACTAATGTATAATGACAGAACAGTTTAGGAAATTTCAGAGAGATTTTTTGCAGTATGTCACTTAATCCATGCCATGTCCTATTGAAAATGCTGAAAGTTTAGCTAGTATTTTTGAGATAATGGAACTGAGTTGAATTTGATTTTCATAAGAAGTAGTAATAGAAGCATATTGCTGAAAGAGACTATCTACATTTCCACATCCTCACAGTTGAGGGTTACAATATACTAAATACTTATCTAAAAGAAAAAAAAAAAAAAAGGAGAGATCTACAGAACTTTTAGTCTAGACAGTACTACCCACTGACTGAAAACCTTTCATTTGCATGAAAGACCAAAAGCCAAACCTCAAATCTTCCTTGGGGAAAAAGAAACAACGGAGGAGGAAGAGGAAAAAGAGCACTGCCAGTGGTCTGTGGAGAACCCCTCAATGGAAGGAAATACGTTAGAAATTCTTTGCAGAATGTTCTAGGAGTTCAAACATGTCCCACTATACAAAGGGGAAAAAAAGAAAGAGAGAAATTAACATAACTCAGAATCTAAATTATACAATAAAGGGAGAAAACATCCTACCTGACCTGAGAGCCTGCAGTAAGCCCTGAGGCAGAGAAAAGATACAGTGTAAGTGTAGGAAAAACACGTTCCAACTTCTTCAAAAAGCCCTTTCCTTTCCAACTTGCCACAAATGTCCCTTTTCTAACAGGAACTGTCTCAATCAATTACACAATTCTTTTCAAGTTGTATTTTAAAAAACTTGTTGGCCTGATTACCTATTTGGAAGATTTTTCCAGTCTCAGACAGTCAGTAAACTTCTTCCCTTTCCTATGTTTTATAATCAATATATAAGTATTTGATAGCATCCCAACATCACTCTTCAGTTCAAATACATTCTGCCTTTTTTAGCATTTAACTGAAAATGCATTTGTAAGGACTCACATGTCCTTTCAATATCTATTTGGCTATGTATGCCCCTTTTTTTTTTTAATCTCTCTTCTGTAGACACATTTTCCATGCCCTAATTACCATAGTTTCTTTCTGGTCTTTAGATTTCATTTTAGTATCTTCTTTGAATGTATGACTAAAACCATGCATAATACACCAGGAGCTCATGAAAATAGACATCTTTTAAAATACTAATAACACCTTCCTAACTATTAGGACATCCTGCCCAATACATCATAGAATCACATTTCCCTGTATATAAGTGCTTCATTTATAATAGCAACCTATAACCCTTCCTGATTGACTACCAGCTTTAAGTTTCTGGAATTTTTTATAAACTTGGATCTCCCCAGTTTGCAGCAAAAGCTTTCATTCATGAGTTTGTAGATTGCATTACTCAATTTCACACTATTTCTATCAGCCTAGGCCAAAAGAAAACAATGTATAGATACACATTAATTAAATTTAGAAATATTGACGTGTTGAAATATAGACAATAATAATAAAATTGTAAATATTTACATACTCTCTATGTATATGTGTGTGTATATATACATATATATTTGCATATATATATATGCAAATATATATATATATGTCTCAACATATCTGTTTCTCAGAAATACCTCTAATTTTGTCTACAAATTCTGTCCAGACCCACTTGCCTTATACCCTGAAATAAGTGCAAAGTATATTACAAAGGAGCTGATCTTTTTAGTATTTTAGGACATTAAATTCCTGGACCAAATGTTTGTGCCATGCAGTACCAAATACACTGAAGATATGATTTCTCTTACCCTGTTCCTACTTTCAATATATATGAAAATTTACATATATTCTTACCAGAAACAACTTTTCCGGTACCTATTTAATCTGAGCATACTTTATTCCTAATGTTCACCCCATCCTTTAATATTCAACTCACATCTTAAGTTCTCATTTCACTTACATTGTTTATGAAGTTTTTACTCTATTTCAGGTTTCTGTGCAAGTTTTGGTTTAACAAAGTTTCTGAGCATTCTCAGTTTGGTTTTATGCCTTCTGATTTTTGATGCAGATTTTTTCTTGCTAATCAATATCTCTTTTCCATTCTCCTAAGATTTTTTGCTTGCTCTTAATAACTTGCTTAAGGCTTTTACCTTCTGGGAATTCTTTTTCATTCCAGTTTAGGTGGGCTATTTTTCTTCCTCCCTTCTCTCCCAGTGTAAAATTCAATAATATTTGGCTTTTTTTTACATAAAGTAGCATCTGTCTTATCTGAATTCTTCCTCCAGTACTCCTCACTAAAATTTTTATTTCTGAGTTTGCCTTTTTGAAACACTGGACTACTGTTACAGATCCTTCACATTCTTCTGTCTTGCAATTTCACATGAAGTAGAAAAGCTGGAAACCATCATATTTAAGATTATTTTCTATCATTATTTTTCCTGCAGATCCTATAATTTACTAAAATTTTGTCTAAGTTATCCTTGTCTCTTGCTTGCTCAGTGTCTGTCCCATAAAAGAAGCTATTCTCTATCATGTTGAACTTCATATCATCCTCAGCAACATTGGTTGAACTTCTTGCTGATGCTTATCTATACAAAATCACACAAATCTGCGTGATCACACAATCTCAACTTTAGCTTTTCAACCCTACTTATTTGTAGGCAGTATTACCCAGATCAAATCTGTACCAGCAGATTCACAATAAATTGTATCTCTAGTAAGTATTTTACCTACTTTTTGCTCAATGATTTTCATTCAAGCGAACACTATCTCATCTTCACCCTCAAATTTCACATTTTCATTGCACTATTGTTTAACAGTCTTCACTCCTTAACACATTTTCGTGTATTAACATGAAATTATTTCAACACTTTTTTTGTCTTTCATAAAGAGTGTCCATCTTTCTGTTCCAAAATATTTCACTCAACAACTTTGGAACCTCCAGATTCCTGTTTTCCCACATCTGATTCCACATGCCAGATCAACTGTTCCTGCCATTGTTGTAAATTGAAGTACTACAGAAAGAAGGCAGAGCTGTACACTTACAAACTGTTGTACAGGTAATGCATGTATGCCTCACATGCTTTTGTTGATTAACTTTACTCTTGCTCCAGCCTCACTCAGGTCCCTCTACTTGTATTCTATATGAGAATTATATGAATTATTTCCATCTTTCCTTCTGAGTATTTCAGTTTAAAGGCTTTTAGGATTTCCCAGTTTAGTGAAAGGTAGATGAAAGATAAACTAGCAAGAGGCAACACTATAATAAAAAAATAATTTATTTTTCACAAATTTAACGGCATTTACTGTTTGATGTTTTTGTGCTTTGGTTTAAAATGACAGTTCTAGTTCAAATATTCAGATATAAATTTTCACTGTCAGGAATACTTTTGGACTAAGAATAAGAATGAATGGAGCAACAGCATGACAGTTCTACACGAATAACTATTTCAAATCTCCCGCATGCTATTAAAACCATCTAGCAGTCTAACAACTTGGAAGTAAGATTTTATTAAATCAGACTTTCTACTTATTATGCTTTTTATTATCTCACTAATACGGGATCATAAAAATTAAACTGAAATATATCTACAATGTTGACTTTAACATGATTTCAGACTTATGAAATGTCATCTTCTCCAAAACAGTTTCAAGAAAGAGTTGAGCTCAGCCTAGCTGACAAGGTTTTTTAAAAGATCTTTCTCTGTTATGAATAAGAAAGTATTTATGTGTGTCTAATTTTGTGTGTCAGGGAGAAAAATAGCACAGAAACACAGGCAGATGCTATAAAAACGACAGACCTAAGAAATGCAAGCATATATGCATAGAATCCCACATATTCAAAATGCAGAATTATTAATTCAAAAGAAAGATGTTTTTCAAAAATAGTGAGGTCATAAGAAACTCCTGTAAGACATCTCTGTTTACTACGTGTGAATTGTTTTGTTCCACTGTCATAAATTTGATGTTGCATATTAGAAAAGCTTAAAATAGTGTACATAGGAGGGAAAAAGTGTATGGTGTGGTTTGGTATTTTTTCCTGACTAAAAGTAGCACCTTGGAAGTCAATCTAAAGCCATTCAAAACCTTCCACTGAATCAACTGGGTTTGCATTAAAACAGGAAAGTCAGTGATCCTTTAAGAATATAAGTAAGTACTTTGTCCCACTGAGAAGATTTCCAAGAGCTTCTACAAGGTCAGGAAAATTACCCGGTCCATATATGAAATTTGTCTTCTATCCAAATACCAGATCTTGCTTATTTCAGGCCTAGGAAAATAAGATTTGAGTCACACTCCTTTTATGTTTGCAAAGAAGATAAACATGCCTTTTAGAGAAGGCTGAACATTACAAAAAAGATGACTTTTTACAGTAATTTTTGGGCTTAGTATATTGGGATGACAAGATATGAGTTAACAGAGATTTGCTGAAGGTACAGATGTGCTGAAATCACATACCACATACAGAGTATTGTTCAGTGCTTACACTCATAGAGGAAAAACAGAGTCACAAATACATCTAGCATTACCTGTGAGTTAAAGGTGTATTCCAGCCTCTATGCTGTGCACATGGGATGTACTCTATGTATTCCTGTGCACATAACACCTATTAGATTGAGATACTACAATCTAGTCAGCACATAGCAACAAAGTATGCACAAATGAGAAACGTGCACATCTTTGCACTTGTGCAATTTAATCACCTTCTTTCTAAATAATTTTTTTTTAAGATCAACCAAACGCACGATTTCGCCGGAAATAAAACCCGAAAATTTATTCGGAAACAAACACCCCCAGAGCTACAGCCAGCCTCGGCACTGCAAACCCCTCTGCGGTCCGCACGCACACCTACTATGGGCGGTCATCCCGCCGGGAGCAAAGAGAACCCGCGGGGCGCGCTGTCACCTCCCGGCCGCGCAGCCCGAGCCAGGGGCAGAGCCCGCGGCCCATCCGCCGCCCTGCGCTGCCACCTGGCGGCGGCGGGAGGAGCCGCACCGCACCGCGCCGCGCCGCGCCGGAGCCCGCGGCCGCCTGGAGTGCCCGGGAGCGCGGCCAGCTCCGAGGGCCCCGGGGGGGATGGGGTGGGGGGCACAGAGCCTCTTAGACGCTGCTGTTGCATCCGTGCCCCGGCTCCCTCCGCGACCCGCGGCTGGGGTGCGCAAAGATAAGCTGAACGGCCCCGACACGCGCCCGCGCCCCCGGTGTCGGAGGATGCGCGCAGCAAAACCCGACACTTTGTTTCACCGCAACCACCCAAGTCCCCGCGGTCTCCACGAACGCAGCGGAGGCTCCCGCACAGCGAGCAGCGGCGACCGCCGGGCCACCGGCTACCGCCGCCCCTCGCCGCGACTCCGCTCCGTGCCGCCCGGCCGCGGCCAGCGAGAGCAGCGGGAGAGGACGGGGCGGCTGCGACCTCCGCTCGAGGGCTGCGGAGAGCGGGGGCGGCGTCCAGCGCGGCGGCGGAGCGCGGGGAAAGTTGGCCCGTGCTGGCGAAAGTGGGAGCGCAGCCCCGGGTGCGCGGGGCGGGCGCCGCGCTTGCATGGGCATGTGTGTGCCTGCGTGTGCCCGTGCGCTGGGTGCCCGCGCGGGCGGGCTGCGCGACAACCCACGGGGCCGGCTGCTGCTACCGCTGCTGCCGCCGCGCCGTCACCCGGGGACACCCGCCCCGGACCGCGGCCCTCCCCCGGGGCCCCCGCGCTCCCGCCCCCCTCCGCGCCCCCCGCGCCCGCTCGGCGCCGCCGCCCCGCCCTCGCTCCCCTCCCTCCGCCTCCCCGCTGCGCTCGGCGGCGCGGGCACAGCGCGGCGCTCCGCCGGCCGCCCCCGCCCCCGCCGTGCGGGCGGGCGCGCGCGCCACAGCGCGCGTGCGTGGCGGACGCGTCCCGGCGGCTGCCCGGGCGCGCGCGCGCGTGTGAGTGTGAGTGTGAGTGTGCGGTGCGTGTGCCCGCGTGTGCGCGCCCCTGAGCGCGCGCTGTGCCTCGGCGCCGCCTGCGTGCGGGGGTGCCCGTGCGCGCTCCGCACCGAGCTCCCCGGCGCTGCCATCCTCGCCTCCGCCGCCCCGGCGGCTCCGCGCAGCGCCCGCGCAGCGGGTCGGCATCTTCATGGGCTGCCACCATGCTAGGGCCCTGGAGATTTCGGGCGAAGTAAGTACCGGGGTTGACTTTTCTCTCGCTCTCTTTCCCTCCTCGCTTCCTCCCTTCCTCGTTCCCCCCGCCCCTTCCCCGCCGGGTCTTTCCTCGCTGTTGCTTTCCACCCCCAGTTCCCCGCCGTTTGCCCTCCTCCCCCGAAAGCCATTTCTCCCAACTCGGGGTGCTGCTCAGTTGGGTGGCAGTGTCCGGCTGGGGCTGCTCGCTCGCTGCTGCTGTCGGCGGTACTGAAAGCTGCTTCCAGCCGGATATGCAGTGCGGTAATCTAAGGGTTGAACTCTTCAGGGGAAAAAAAACCCACACACGCAAGAAAAATCCCGATGCAACCCCTTTCCTCTTCTCCCCTCCCCCCGTCGCCCCCACCCCCCGCCCCCCCCTCAATCTGAACCTCTGTAGGGAGCTGGCGAACAGCAGCACACAGTCATCACAGAGGGGTTTCCAGGGCGGGACTGCAACCTTGCATATAGCCAGCTACAACTTTATTTTCTTTACCTCCCATCCCCCGCCTTTTTCTTTCTTTTTTTGGTCAGAGAAAGGGAGAAAGGGAGAAAGGGAGAGGGAGGGAAAATTGTATTTGCCTCCTTTGCTAACCATAATTGAATTAAAGTTGTAAAATGCCTGGGAGTTTAACACTGACCGGGCAGGTTTTCAGTAGGTTGTCATTGTGGTTTTTTTTCTGCTCCGAAGAACTGTTGGTTAATGGATGAATGGATCTGATCAAGCTGAGAAAAAAATATGCTAGATACATGCCTTTGAGTAAGATTTCGGCTGCCTTTATGCAGTGAAGCCTTTTTGCTTTGAGTAATTGTGATCCAGTTGACGTCTGGTCAGAATTAGAGAGGGATTCACGGAGACTTCCGATTTCTTGCTGCATGATTGCCTTTGCTGCAAGTGCTAGTTTTGCAGCCTTGAACCTGATGCCACAGGAGATGTCTTGCAGTACTGAGACTTCTCGTTTTTTAGGATGCGTTCCTCCAAACCAGAGTTGTGTCATGAGGATTGGAGCTCTGAGGTGGACGGTAGAAAATGCAAGCCTGCTCCAAGATCCCAGCATTTAAGCCTGATGATTTATTAGTCTTCCCCTACCGACACACAAAATGCATTTATTTTCCCTATTCATATTGCTTTTAGACTAGTAGAAGTAGAAGAAAGCCACGAGGAGTCAGACTGCAAAAAAGGAATGGAAGGGATTTGTTTCCAGCTAGGTGGAATTCAGGCATTAAATTACTGACGTAGGTCAATGGTAGGGTTTCCCTTGTACCCTCCTTGGCTTTTAATCAGCCTGGGTGTCTTCTCCCCTAAAGGATGAAGAGTAGTGACAGCCATTGCTGCTTATAATCAGTAACTCTGATGTTTGGAGTGTTGGCAATGAGATATTTTCATGAGACCTATTTAGATCTCTCCACTTCTACCAGGCTAGTTTTGCAGAACATTGGGAATAAGCGCTATGTCAGATATGGATGAGACTCCGAAGATGATCTGCATGTTTTACATTTTTCACAAATTTTGGGTGAGTGGTTAAAACATTTCTTTTAAGAGTATGTGTGTGTGTGTATGTGAGAGAGAGAGAACTGAAGACTTCTGCTTGAAATGAGCTCTGTTACATTGTGCATAACTTGGGAGGGGATCAAAAATCAATTAATATTATTTTCTTTTGTAAAGATACAAAATTTCTGTTATTGAAGAGAGCTGTTAAGTGCACTGAAGTAGGAGGTTAATGTATTTAATCTCATTACAGAAGAATTCCTCCACAAAAGTCATCTGGGGGTGCATGTGTGTGTGTGTGTGTGTGTGTGCATGTGTGCATGTCTGTGTGGGTGGGTGTGTGCTTTGTAAATGTATAGCTAGGGAAAAAAACCACCAACATAAAAGAGTTTTAAGAAATGTGTGATGTGGAGAATGTGTCAGTATTCCCTCTGTTGAATTAAGATGCCGTTTTCAGCACTGAGCATTTTTCTTTGGATTCCTACCATGGTATTTCCACCACTGGTTAAAAATCAAGGTAAAAGGAGGGGAAGACCTTGGTGCACTGTTCAGCAGGGAGGTTCTGAAGGGAAGGGGGAGCTGGGTAATAGGGGAGGTGGGAAACCTTGTAAAATGGTGTTTCTTTTCTCTTAAATTAGAAACATGAAACTGAACTGACAGCCATTTTATGTATATTTATGGGGCTGCTTGTAAAAAGGAAATCCAAAGAAGCATTGAAATGCACCCCACACAAACAGAACCAGAACAATTCCTACTGTGACCTCACCTTTTTAGACACCACAGGCATTTGACTAGCAAGGAGTTGCGTATCAACCCTTTAATCAATGCATGTCATCCAGTTTCCGAAAGTGTGGGAATTAGAAGTAACAGGAAGGGGGGGGGGGTATGGTTTTTGGTTGGTTAACAATCCATTCTCTGCCCTACTGAAGACATATATAAACTTTGTTTCCATTTCAAATTTTATGGGGCTATGCTATTATGCTACTTTTTTTTTCTTCTTATCCTTACAGGAAATAAAATGTATGCTTGCTGCTCTACAGTAACTTTGGAACAGGACCTCAACAAAAAAATGCATATCTGGATGCTGCAGACGATCGCGTTTGCTTTAACATCACTAGTCCTTTCGTGGGCAGAAAGCATCGAGTATTATGGGGAAATCTGTGATAATGCTTGTCCTTGTGAGGAGAAGGACAGCATCTTAACTGTGAGCTGTGAAAACAGAGGGATCATCAGCCTTTTTGAGATCAGTCCACCAAGGTTCCCCGTTTACCACCTCTTGTTGTCTGGGAACCTTTTGAACAGGCTGTACCCGAACCAGTTTGTCAATTACACAGGGGCTTCAATTTTGCATCTGGGGAGCAATGACATACAAGACATCGAAACTGGGGCCTTTCATGGTCTGAGAGGTTTGAGGAGGCTGCACTTGAACAATAACAAGTTGGAACTTTTACGGGATGACACTTTCCTTGGGCTAGAGAGTTTGGAATATCTACAGGTCGATTATAATTATATTAGTGTCATTGAACCCAATGCCTTCAGCAAACTGCATTTGTTGCAGGTGCTGATACTCAATGATAACCTCCTCTCCAGTTTGCCCAACAACCTTTTCCGTTTTGTGCCCTTAACTCACCTGGACCTGAGGGGTAACCGGCTGAAGCTGTTGCCCTATGTGGGCCTCTTGCAGCACATGGATAAAGTGGTGGAGCTGCAGCTGGAGGAAAACCCCTGGAATTGCTCTTGTGAGTTGATTGCTCTAAAGGATTGGCTGGACAGTATCTCATACTCTGCTCTGGTGGGAGATGTAGTTTGTGAGACCCCTTTCCGCTTACATGGTCGAGACTTGGATGAAGTCTCCAAGCAGGAGCTTTGCCCCAGGAGGCTCATCTCTGATTATGAAATGAGACCTCAGACACCCCTGAGCACCACAGGGTATTTCCACACTACCCCGGCCTCGGTCAACTCCGTGGCCACTTCTTCTTCAGCTGTTTACAAATCTCCCTTGAAGCCCCCCAAAGGGACTCGCCAACCCAACAAGACGAGGGTGCGCCCCACCTCCCGCCTGCCCTCAAAAGACCTGGGATACAGCAACTATGGCCCCAGCATTGCCTACCAGACCAAATCCCCGGTGCCTTTGGAGTGCCCCACTGCCTGCACTTGCAACTTGCAGATTTCTGACCTGGGCCTCAATGTCAATTGTCAGGAGAGGAAGATTGAGAGCATTGCTGAACTGCAGCCCAAACCCTATAATCCTAAGAAGATGTATTTGACGGAAAACTACATCGCGCTGGTACGCAGGGCAGATTTTGTGGATGCCACTGGGCTGGATTTGCTGCATCTGGGCAATAATCGGATCTCGGTCATTCAGGACCGGGCTTTTGGGGATTTAACTAATTTGCGAAGGCTGTACCTGAATGGGAATCGGATCGAGCGGCTGAGCCCAGAGCTGTTCTATGGGCTGCAAAGCCTGCAGTACCTCTTCCTGCAGTACAACGTTATCCGGGAGATAGAGGCAGGCACCTTTGAATCTGTCCCCAACCTTCAGCTCTTGTTTTTGAACAACAATCTGCTGAGATCTTTGCCAGGGAACATTTTTTCTGGTCTGTCTCTCTACAGGCTGAGCCTGCGGAGCAACCACTTCTCCTACCTGCCAGTGAGCGGGGTGCTGGACCAGCTGAAATCCCTGCTGCAGATCGACCTGCACGAGAACCCCTGGGACTGCACCTGCGACGTGGTGGGCATGAAGCTGTGGCTGGAACAGCTCAACACCGGTGTCCTGGTGGACCAGGTTATCTGCGAGTCCCCTAAGAAGTTTGCCCAGAGCGACATGCGGGCCGTCCGGGCGGAGCTGCTGTGCCCCGACTACTCGGACATCGTCGTCTCCACGCCCACGCCGTCCCCGGGCCAGCTGCCGGCCAGGACCACCCCCTCCTCGTCCACCGTGCGCCTCAATGGCACGGCGGCGGCGGGCGGCTCGGCGCCCGCGGGCGGCGCCGGCAGCTCCTCGGTGCCGCTTTCGGTGCTGATCCTCAGCCTGCTGCTCGTCTTCATCATGTCCGTCTTCGTGGCGGCGGGGCTCTTCGTCCTGGTGATGAAGCGGCGCAAGAAGGGCCAGGGCGACCACGCCAGCGCCAACAACTCCGACGTGAGCTCCTTCAACATGCAGTACAGCGTCTACAGCGGCGGCCACCACCACCACCACCACCACCCCCACCTCCAGCAGCACCCGCCCCACCGCGGAGGCGGCGGCGGCGGCGGCGCGGCGCTGCCCAAGGTGAAGACCCCCGCCGGCCACGTCTACGAGTACATCCCGCACCCCCTGGGCCACATGTGCAAGAACCCCATCTACCGCTCCCGGGAAGGCAACTCGGGCGAGGATTACAAAGACCTTCACGAGCTCAAGGTCACCTACAGCAGCCACCCCCTGCCACCCGGGGGGGCGCGCCGCCGCCCCCGCCTCCCCCGCCGCCGCCGGCGCCCGGCGGGGAGGATGCGCCGGCGCGCAGCCCCGCGTACAGCGTGAGCACCATCGAGCCGCGGGAGGAGCTGCTCTCGCCGATGCAAGACGCCGATCGCTTTTACAGGGGCATTTTGGAGCCCGACAAACACTCCCCCTCCACGCTGGGCACACCCGGCTCCACCCTCCCCGACTACCCCAAGCTCCCCGCCGCCTACACCTACTCCCCCAACTATGACCTTAGGCGTGCCCACCAGTACTTGCACCCGGGGCCGGGGGACGCCAGGCTCCGGGAGACGGTGCTCTACAGCCCCCCGAGTACTGTCTATGTAGAGCCCAACAGGAACGAGTACCTGGAGCTAAAAGCAAAACTAAACGCAGAGCCGGACTACCTCGAAGTGCTGGAAAAACAGACCACATTCAGCCAGTTCTGAGAAACAGCCCCCCGTCCCCTCGCCAGTCTCAGCAGCTCCTTCTCTAGAGTATTTGTATTTAACAACCACACGCAAAACAAAGAAACGTAAATGCTGACCTCCCCCCACACACAAACCTCGCCCCGCTCCTCTTTTTCCCCCTTTAATTCATTTTATTGTAGGGTGAAGTGCCTTGGCACAGGACTTTTCAGCTTCGGGGAATGATTCTGAAAGGGTGTGCTGTTCAGTTTGGTTTGGTTTGGGTTTTTTTTTCCTCTTTTACTGTATTTGGAAGTCGGAAACCACCTATTGTGTAAAATGGGCACAACACTGACATTGTGTGGGTGTCTATGTGTGTTTGGGGAAGGTGGCAGGAGGTTTCTTGTCAGGTCATATTCAGGTTGTGATTTCTTTTTTTGCCTTTGTTTTTTTTTTTAGACATTCTCTATTTTAGTTTTCTTTCTGGTTGAAGAGTACGGCACACATTTCCCCCTTTTAGCCATGGGTGAGTCTAAATGGCTTTTATGGAGAGATTAGCACACCCCGACTTTAATACAAGGTTTCCTTTTTTTAAGGATGTGTTTGTATACTTTCTGGACTTTTGAATTAAAAAAAAATATTATGATCTTTAAAAGGATCACTGTAGATGTGGACAAATCATTTAAGAGTGCAGAGATATATGATCCATAACTGGTTAGTGAAAATAACTTATTGATGAAATATAAAAAAAATATTTTATTGTAGCACCTATTTTTATATGCACATTAGCATTTCTCTTTCCTTCACTATTTTAGGGCCTAATCTTGCAAATTTTTAACTCACTTGAGTATCTCTATTTGTGAAAAAAGTCCCAGCTTAGGCCTTCATCCTGCAGGCACTTAAGCACATGAACAACTTTACCAATGTGTGTAGTTCTGTAGACTCACTCATTGAGCAAAGTTAGTCAAAAGCCCCAAAAAATTAGGATAGAGGATGCAGAATTCTTCTTACGAGTAAAACTACTGGAATGTTTAAGTGTTCCTTTTTTATTTTTTTTCCAGGATGGGGTGCAAAGTCTGTGGATTGCTTTAAAGTATTGCACTACATTGAGAGCTTTTTTCCCAAATGTGATAGAATATCAGAAGGACCTTTTAAATCATTATAGATAATGCCAGTTATGACCAAATCTTAACAGACAATCTAAGACATAAAATCTGATCACAATAGAAAAAAAGAAAATCATGTTTCTCTATTTCAAAATGTACCTTTTAGCAACCTCCTACTCAGGAGTCTGGTTGGGCAAACTAGTGAGGGACATGTAGAAGGCATTCATTTTATGGGTAAAAAAAGGTTTCATTTTTGATTTGTCGGTTTCATTTCTCTTTCTTTTAAATTTTGTATTAGTTAACCAAAATATAATGATTTTGCAACTGTTGTAGCCAGTTTATGATTGTTTAATCAAGTACAATTGCACTTGTACAGATCCACATGTTTACTGGCATCCTGAAAGACCAAATGATGGACTGTACACATCTCTATAAAATGTCTTTACCCCTTTGGGCAGCAGGCAATGGCAAGGATATTCATAAACAGCATCACTGTAAGATGGGCCAACTTATGTCTCATATGTATCCCAGCACATGTGATTTTTTAATAGTTTCTGAATAAACACTTGGTAAATCTTTCAAATGTAAGATCCTGAAGTAATGAGTATCTGAACTTTAAAATTTCTTGCCAAAATAATCTGTTTGTACGTTGGATTCTCTTTACTAGCAATTGAGGCTCATCAAAAAGATCTCACATTTGTAGTCAAAATATAATGTGTTTTCTGTTTTTGAAACATGATGTGGTAATTACCAGCATATATAACATGGGTCAGAAAGCAACACAGGGATATATGTTTCAACAACATATTGAATAGGACAGTTTTTTATTTACATTTTGTTTCCTTACTGAGGTGTTCTTTAATACATGGAACAGGGTAAGTGATATTTCACATGTATTTTTTTCTTTCTTCATTAGGTTATTTTATTTAATATTGTTTCCAGAGTTGCTCACTAGTACATCTTTTATTGCAAAAGGGCTCTGTTCTATTCTGCTTTTCCTACCCGTGTACAATCTGTCACTTTCTACAAAAACAAAGCTATATAACTGGTCTGTTGGAATTCAAGAAAAATGTTTTCTTGGCATGTGTTCTTCCCTCTATGCCACCCACACTGAGCAAAAGCAAAAAAAAAAAACCCAAAAAACAACGAGCATGACTGTATTTAGCTTGGACAGTTTAGTAAGCGGAGTGTTATTTCAGCTTGAAATGCAGAGTTGAGGAGTGTTCTTTGTCTCAAGAGATATAACAAATGGTTATTCTGTTCACTGCTCTCCATCTCCTGCAGACTTCCCATTGACACTAGTGAGAGATGTGTGTGTTGCTGCCTAAGGTGCAGTTTTGGAGCCCTAATTTTGAATTGCTGCCTCTATAACTATTGCTGAAACCAGTGGCCTGGTTCTTCTTCCATTTAAGCTCAGTAGAGGCATGCTGTTGTTAAATGGGTGTAAGAAAATTTTCAGCCTCGCTGACTTTGCCAGAGAAAGGCTAACTCAGTAAGGATTGAATGAGAAGCTCCTGCAAACTTTGTGTCTGTTTCTGTGTATATATATATCTTTTCTGTGTGATTCTAAACTCATGCTTATGAGTTTGCATAGGTGTCAGTACAAACATAGGATAAGGTCCTTAATGTGAAAGGTACATTTTGCATGGCATTCTGCCACAAAGAGGCAGCATCCACAAATGAGTAAATGAACAGGAATTGCTTGGATTTGTAAGAAATAGCTGAAAGAAATGACTTGACATTCTGTTTACGTTTGCATTCTGATGCTGCCATTTCTGAGGTCGGTAGTACTGCTGCTTCCATGTGTTCTACATGCATTTAATGACTGCTAATGAAGAATTTCCTGATGGTCCACACTACAACCAGAAAAATTAATTTAAATCTTTTCAACAGCTCATCTTCAGTAGAAAAAACATATTATCAGTTCCATTACTGGAGAAAAAGATTAAATTACATCAATTACCTATGAAAAGAGCATTCCTGAAGATAAATCCTTAAAAAGGATACAGACTGAAAAATAATATTCTTTAGTCAGTAAATATCCTGAAACGTACCTGAAAGGGCTATTTGTGAATGAGGACTTCAGTGGAAGTAGGGGTTCCCACTCAGTGGCTACAATGATATATCATCTGTGGATAATTATTGTAAGAAAAAGTAGATGGGAATAGAAATTGGCTAAAGGAGATTTTAAAAGAGAACAATTTGTTTGAAGAAAAATTGTTTGTGTAAGAACATGGCCTTTATATTGCTAGCAAGAAACCTTCTGTGTGATGATCTGCTGAGTTAGTGCTGACCAAAGAGGGTAATAGTGCAAGACAGAAAAACCCACTCTATTTTGAGAATTCTGAATATAATTTTAGCTTGGTTGTCATATTGGTTCAGGCTGGTTATTAAAGTGATTTTCCCCTCCTTTTTTTTTTTTTTTGACAAGTAATGTTGAGCTTACTGAATCACTCATGTGTCCTAACATTTTTTTCATCAGTGCGTGAAATTTTGTGATAAAGAACAAAAAAAAAAAGTGGAAGAGAATCCAGATTTCTCAATGTAATTATTGGAAACAAAACATGAGTGAGACGTAGCCTCCCCTCCCCTCCCCTTCCCTCCCCTCCCCTGTACTTCTATATTTCATACTTTACTGTCATCTTTAACAAAATTAGCTGAATTTCAAGTGGTTAATCCCAGAAGATATAGCCTGTAATTTCTAGACACTCCTACACACTATTTGAAACACCAGATGTTATGTCAGTCCTCTCACAGTTAAAAGTCTGACAAAAACACAGCTTACACTTCTGTAATTCTAGAGCCCAAATTCTCACACTTTTTTAAAATATATATATCTTTACTATCCAGTGTTTTAATGGTCACTTAAGGTTGTGAAAACATGTTCAGTTAATTCTGTATACTGCACTTTTTAATTTCTGAATGTTTTCCTATGTTACAATTTTTTTTATAAAGCTTATAGATATTTCTTAGGCTATTCCTTTTAGAAAAACAGATGTAGTGGTACCTTTTCTCATATCATATGATTTAGTTATTCAAGTAATCTTAAAAAATGGCAAAATATCATAAAAATGAGTTTATGATTCATGGTAAATGCAATTTAGGAGATATATCTGGAAAGGCAGGAATAGCTAATTGTGGCTGTTAGAAAATATGAAGGCAAGATCCTGGTTTTGTAGGTTGTTTAGGTCTCTATTTAGCTGGAGCTAAAATGTCTGACCAGCATGTTGTTTCTTAGAGAAACTTAAGAGTCTGTTTAATGCATATGGTTCCCTCTCAGGGGGCAGAGTCCATTAAGGCACTACATCCTGAAGGACAGGGTAAACAAGAACTCCTTCATTTTTAGAGGGCAGGTTCTTTATATTGCTCAGTGTCTCCAGGGAACCTGAATAGCCTTTCATTAGGTTAAAGAGTGGCATGCTGAAATACAGCGTCTCTAAACCAGAGAAGGAGGCTGAAATCTTTTGCTGTCTCATGCAGAACTGAGAATGCTGTTGGCACTACTGGCATTAAAGAAGAAAAATGAGGAGAGAAGAGAGAGTGAATGGCAGACACAATTCCATAGCTGTCAGCCTTCAAACAGTCTTCACATTTCTATTGATTATTTGATTGTAGGGAACTTGTACCTCTATTCTGCACCATCCACTTACTCTGGAAAATGTAGGACCTCAAGCTAAGGAGTGACAAGAGGATGGAGGAGTAGACGAGTGAGGTGTTTCTGTGAGAGAAGTGGGCGGGATAGCAGCACTCTGAATGGGGCAGCCACACTATTTGTTTTTCCCAGCCCTTCTAAGAAGCTTTGCAATGTGTTTTGCTGAAATGAGAGCACGCTGATCTCCTTACAGTCCAGCAATACTGTCTTACAGATTTGTGGTTTTCCATCTATGTATAAATAGTGTCCTAATATTACAAGTCTTTACAATTTCTTTTTCTGTTTGTTATTCAGCTACAGTTCAGAATATCTAGCAGTATGATGATACTCCAGATATGCTAAGCACAGTTATGCTTTAGAATAATTGTTTATTCTTAAAACATTGAACAGAAAAGATAGGGCACAAAAAAAGGCACATTTAGGTCCTAGGAACAAGAGGCATTTAGTTAATTGAATATACAAGGAAATAAAGTGTAATGAAGTTTCTAATTAAATGGTTATCAAGTTAACTATTTAACTTACATTTAATGGGCCACATTTTGCTTCTAGTTGTGTAAGTACCCAACTGGATTCCATTGACTTGAAGAACTTGTAAAACATTTACGTTGCTCTCAAGAGTCTGGCTTTTTGTCATTGAAATAAGCCATTCTCTTAGTATTTCTGCTTTGTAAAGTGAAAAATTTGAATACAGTAATGATAAACATTAGTAGTTCTGCTATGTACCTCCAAAATGAATCACATCTATTTCCAATCTGCTGACAAATTAACACTGATCTGATATGGTGCTGCAAAGTTTATCTTTGACCCGTATTGTCCTGATTATATGGGAAGTTCAGTTTACATCCACAGATACACATGTGGCTCTTCAGAATGATGGACCATATGAACAGACAACATACCTCTATTTAATTCTCTGGACTTGGTCCTGAAACCTTGAATTCGATTAAATACTTGTTGATAAAAATTGTTCGCTTTGTGGTGTTTTTGCCATGGAAGATGCAACTACTTTTGCTGCAATTTTGCAGGCTTATATTCACAGTATTTTTAAATTTTGCAGACAACTATAAACCATGTCAAACATAAAGATTTTTTTCTGGTTGGACACACAATTACTATTTGTATATCATTACATAGTTCTGGATGATCTTCCAAAAATATCCAGACTAGGATAAGAAAAAAGGTTGAAATAATAATTGTGTAGTTCAATATTTAATGTAATAAAATATTTTTTTTCTCATCATTTCAACAGTATATCTGATTTTGTGAACACTAGATTATCAACACCTTTGGTAATTTTGTATCAATACTGTGGCAAAAGTTTATATTTATATTAAAGGAAGGGGACAAAATACGAGTTTGTTTTTGTCAGAAATGTCATTTCAAATTTTTTCAAAAATGCTTAGAGCAAAAGCACTGAGTTAAATTCTTAAAACTTGAAATGTGACAATCTAGTACAATTTTTGAATTTCTGAAAATAGTGTTTAATTATCAACTAGATTATTATTTTGACCATCTGTCTTTTTTTACCATCTGTATTTTAAAAAATAAATATATATGTGTGTATGTGTATATGAAAGTGTATGTGTACATATATATAAATATGCATATATATGTATGCCTACACTTATATTTACCTATATTTCTTTAATTAAAATTGTCTTTACTGTGATGTAAGAATATTTTCATGTGACTTGTGGGAGCTTTTAGGTTTGGAATGAAGCAAAAGTTCTTCATGTAGCATATATAGAGGTTCTATATCCACATAGCCACCAAAAAGTCAGTCCACTTATAAAATGCTCCAATTTTTCTCGTATAGTAATAAAAATTTTGGGTTGGGGTTGCTAGGAACAAAAGTTCAGACTCAAATCAGGTTCGCAACTGCTTGAATATGGATTGAGGGGCATTAATATTCTGTATTTTAAGCCTCTACCTTTTACATTTGACATAATATCATCACATGGCAAAACTGGCCTGAAATTGACTGTCTGGAACTTTACTACTATAGCAATTAATTTGTCCAGTCAAATGGATGAATAGACACATACAAAATGTGTTTATGAGAAAGACAAGAGTTCTTACAAAGGTCTCTCTTTTATATATCTGACTTTAGTTTTAAAATACTGAATTCATAACAGTGTTTAATTATGCAGTAATTATTACAGGTAATGGCAAAGATTGGTTCCCTTTCTAAATGCTGAACTTAGGTGAGCTAATCAGTTTTTTAGTTATAACTATAATAAAGCTGTTAGTCCTAATGGCAGTTGCTTTCTGTTAAGAATTAAAGCAGGGTTGTTCTGAGCATTGGTACTCTTCAGCCATGATACAGTTTTATCATTGTAAATTCTTTTTTAAAATATGGAAAATTAAACATTTTGAAAACATTTTCAGGCTGGCAGTTTGCTAAAGTTGATTTGAATATGTCATTCAATTCATCTAATATTTATTAATCATTCAATTTTAAGTAGTTTTCTCATAATTTTTTTGAATCCATTCATACAAGTCTTTATAAGTGAGGTAGTTATGTGGTTACCTGAGTTTATGTGTAGTTACTTTCAGTACTGCATAACCAGTTAGATGGTGTCTGGTAACTTGTAACACACCAAGAAATGTAGGTTACAACAGGCTTCACGTTAAGCTCAAAATTCAAGAATATGTACATTTTTCTGTTTTCAAATTTATAAGAAATGCCTGCACTGACATCAAAGAACTTGAACCACTTTCAAAGAATGAATATTCTGCTGAATCATTTATTCCCAAATATAAATATCTTCCTTTAGTGATGATGAAAAGTGCATCAAAGGAAAAATTGCCTAATCAGTATATTTGGTGGTTTTGAAGTGAACGAAAATTCTCCCATTGATTTTCTTTTTTGGAAGCATGTAATGTCTTTACACTGTATGTTTTTTTCTCTTCCTGTTAGAGACTGTTTATTAGTCTACCGTTTATTAGTCTACCCTCCTACAAAGGTATTTTGCGGCAACGCGGTATCAGTATTTCAAATCTCAATTGGTTATAATGTCTCTATCAGTTACAGCTTTGGCTTTTTCTTAAAGTTGTTTCATTTTTTCAGTGATTAAATTATGCTTGGTCTTTTAAGGGTGGATTTTCTTGTTTACTTTCATCCAAAGATATCATGCAGTGTAGTCAATACTGATGGTGGAAATTATTTAAAAACACTGTATATTGATGGCTTCTTCAAGTTGATAGCATTAATGTTTTAAAACATTCTAACTCTTTGCAACAGAGATAACAGTTACGCATTTTTTATTTTAGTATTCTGTTTCCTTGTTATTAATTTTTTCCTGCACATTACTGAATCAAACTGCCTCCCTTTGCTTTGAAGGCTGCTTTTTATTTTAAGTACAGAGCACGGTTGTGTGCAAAGGGATCTAAGCTATTGTTCTTCAGTGTGTTTATTTCTTTTAAAGAAAAATATTGTACTCTTCTAAATAGCTATTGATTTTCTAAGGAGAAACACATGGTCTGTGTTTCTCCTCTCCTTCTCTCTCAATTCTTACACTGTGAGGCAGTGAAGAGGTGTGTTGGGTTTTGTAGCTCTTTTGTAGCAGGTTAAGACCTTAAGCAAAATCCTCATCATTGTCAAAGGAAATTATGTTTTAGATAGGAGTTTTTAAAAAATTCTACCTATACCATCATTAGTGTAAAGGTGTAACACTTGCATAAACATGCATTTATGTGAATATCTGTCTGGGGCACCACACAGTTCAGACTTTTTTTTTAAAATTTAATTGTTTTAAATGCACCTTGTCTCAAAAAGAGGATTTGTCATATAATTAGACAGTGCTTATATAATGAAGCTTTTCAGCAGAGTAATTTAAGTGGTAAAGTGATTTCCTTTTTGACGATTTCTGATTGGGTCTGAAATGTTTATTTTTAACTTTTTGGCATGACAAGTAATACCTTCCATCAAGTAAATGGCAATGTGCCATAATATCATGTTGAACAGTAAAATCTATTAGGTTTATTGTGCAATATATTACTTAATAATTTTTTAATGATACAAGTCTACTAATGCGTATTGTACTAATTTGTGCATTAATTCTTCCTTAAGAATACTTTTTCCTGAAGAATAAGAAGTTGCTACTTTCTTGTGAAAAGTTCTTACTAAAATTATGAAAAGTAGTTAAGATAATGATACTAAATTCACCAGTTCTTAGGGATATAATTGAATGTATTTATGATGGGTAATATTTTTTCATCCACACATAATTTTATACAATGAATGTGTTCTATAATTTTCAGTATATTTTATATACTGAGTGTTATTTGTAATTAAATATTTCTTAAGTTTTCTTGTATTACTAAGAAGTTTTTGTTAGATTTGGTTTGGATCAAAGCTTTAATTATGGAGGGGAAAAATACCCATCTCATCAATCTATCTTCATACTATTTATCTTATGACCAATTGTCCAAATGACCCAGATTTATTTTCTTTAATGTTAAAATATGTATTAATTTTGCCTCATTTGCTGTTTAACAGTTTGAGAATTACTTACTGCTCTATATAATCATCTATGGCAAAATACCAAAAAATTTCCATCTTTGGTCTGATCAATACTATGTAATTTTGATTTACAGTTACATAGGGAAACTCTTTTCTTTTATGTTTGTCTTAGACTTAGGTACCCTTATCTCCAGCTCTGTGTGTTGATGTAAAGCCTCACAAATGTTCACTTAATCATTAAAAAAAGTATTATTTCTCAAGTATTATTTCACAACCCTAACAGAAAGATCATTTAATGTAGCAATGAAGACAAAATTTTCAAATTAGATTTTGATTGTCTGACTACTTCCACATGTGAATAATTTGATTGATATGAGTAGTTTCGTCAGGTTCAATCAGAATTTTTTGTGTAACATACTTTCAAGTTTGGAATTTAGAATTTAAATATATGTCTGACACATACAGGCTTATGACTTAGTCTGAGTTCTGGTTTATCTGATGGAGAAGGAAGTGTTTCTGAACCTGTCAGGATAATGGTTACTGTTACAAAAGTATTTTCTTCCTGTGGAAAGGTATTTTCTGGATTTACTTATGTAGACAATATACAATTAGGTGTGTGCTCCAAATCTAAAACTAGTTCAGTTTCTGAAGTACTTGCTTTCTGTTTTCAGTTGAATGTTGCTGGCTTGAAAAGGTTACTGATAATAAAGTTTAAGCCTAATGGCAGAAAGTTACTAGGAGGGTTAATGAACATTTTTATTTATTCAGATATTTGAACTGTAAAACTATATATAGAATATAAGTAGCTATAGGCTCTGAATGTCTTCATTGTGTCTAGTCTTCTAAAACAGGTCGGGCTTTTTGTTTTTTTTTTTGATTTGAATAGGGATTGCAGGATTTGAATGAATTATAAATATGTTAAATATCTGTCATTCACATGCTTCAATAAGCATAGCTATTTTAATTGTTGTTGTTGTTTTGATTAAGCTCAGAAAAAATCGGGTCATATCTATTTTTGGCACTCCCAGGGTTTTTAGGAGGTGAGTGAACAATTGCTAAGAGGCCTTGGACCTCTCCATGTTAAAACAAGTTAAATGACCACAGTTGTTAAATAGGAGCTCATTTTAGTGAGTTCATGATTTGGGAATATGATCAATTTCTATTTATCTCTGCATTGAAAAGATTAACATTGTCATGTTTATTAATACTGAGAAGGAAACTCTTATTCTCAGGGCATAGACTCTGAAAGCAAGTATTTTTGTTACCAGAAGTTAAATCAAAGATTTTAACTGTCTAAATTAAGAGATACAAAAGTAAAAACATACAGAACATAGAGTATTTAATACCTATAATATTGCTAAATCTTAAACTTGTAAGCATCTTTTTGATATGTATGGCCTTTCAACCGTGATGTCAGATTCTTATATATAAAAGATGTTTTAGCTGTAGTTAGGGCAGCATAGTCAGAAGAGAGACAGGTATTTTGGTCTATCTTATTTTAAATAATCTTAGAAAAATGGTCTTAGTTGGCGTGGGTTTTTTTGGTTTTTTTTTTTTGTTACACAAGCATCAAAATTTTTCATGTCAAATTTGGAAATTATGAAGTCACAAAGTGTCCCAGAGCCTGGATGAATAATAATCCAGTAGCAGCATTAAAATTGCTATGGCAAACTGAAATCTTAAATTAAGATAGGATGTTTTGTGACCATGGGAGATATTTGTGAGAGTGCTTTGTTGTCAACTGATTGATAATTATGGCTTGTATTCTTCTAACACCTTTCTTCCCAAAGGATCCTAAAGTGCCTTACAAAATTAGGGCCTGTTCCTGCCCTGATTGAAGTCAGTGGGAGCACTGCCAATGGGAACAGCACTGGGCACTTAGGAAGCTAATAAAAGGTGCATTCAAACATCACTTCTGCCACTGAAATGTGTAACTGTTCAACTTACACAGCAATACTCCCGGTGGTTTAAGACAGGAAGTGAATATTATCATATACAGATTGCAAATTTTAAAAAGAAAGTATGATTTTAAAGGGGTACATGGTCCAAATTAATATTAGTGTTAATAGCACTGATTTTGTTTAAGATTTCTGTTTGAGTCTTCATCCAAACAAACTTTTTGTGGGTTTTTTTTTTCTGAAGATTTGAACATTAGTTCCAGTAGGTCTAATGACTGATATCACTTTCATTATTCATATGTTGCATACACATATTTTGGAACTCAGATTTGCATGGGTTTGGTGCAATAATTGAAATAATTTCAGAAAAATATAACATGGACATACAAGTAATCTTCTATAGCTATTGGATCCTTTTGCTGATTAGTTTTTCATTTTTACCTGAGAAAGCCTGATACTACTGTCAGTATTTTGTGTATGTTTCCATATTTGTTCAATTTACATATTGAGCTGATTGCTGTGATATGTGGAGGACAGGATTTGATGTTTGTATATCTGAAATTCCAGTTGAAATTAAGCATTATAACACATATTCTGATATTTTTCTTTATTTTTAATATAGGGACCTTTCATATAAAATTTGTCAGCTACAAAAACAAGCAGCATGCATAGACTAAAAAAAAAAAAAAAAAGAGAATGCAGATATTTGTAATACTTTGAAAAGGCCTGAATTGTTTTTCACTCAGCATTTTTTTCTCAATCATTTATATTGGTGAATGAGAAAATAATTAAATAATTTAACATTTTAAAAATTATTGCTATTTAACAAAGAGGAAAACAGCGTTGGACTGTTTTATTTGTCTCTAGTTAGATACTTTAAGATGGGACTGAAAAACAAGCAGGTCAAAGAATAACAAACCATCAGAAGTTGTCAAGTAGAATATGTAGCCACTGAAGTCTTTGAATCAGATGAATACATGTGCTGTATATTCAAAACAAAAGTTTTGAGAGTACAGGGCTAAATAAATTCAATTCTAGTCTTATTGAATCCTTCTAGTCTTACTCAATAAATATTTACTAAACCTGTCTGCAAAATCACCACAGATGAAAGTTTGCATTATTGACCAGACAGAAATTCTGTATGATTCATTTGAATAATATATTTACCTTACTAAAACAACAGCAAAAATCCCAGAAATATACAAATGAAAAACAGCAACCAAAAACCCCCCAAACCAAAAACCAAAAAACAAAACTCAAAACAGATGTAATACCACTTTTTAAATAATATTCTCCTTTTCACACTGTACCTGCATAAAATATTTAGAGTGTAATTGAATACTCTGGGTCATCCCTGAACAAAAAGTTTATAAGGGAGTTCAAAAAAGGGGTTTCCAAAGAAATAACAGTGTATTGTATGCATCTGTTACACAGATGTGGCTTTCAAGCAGTTTTGAATATGTAGAAGATGGCACTCTTTTAGAACCTACTTCATCAGTAGCTCTAAATGTCATCCTCTACTAGAAACACAGCATTTTACAAACTTAGTTCTAACAATTAGAACCTTGAAATATGCAAATTACTAAATCTATGTGGAATGAACCAGTGCCATGTTTTCTTACTTACATTTCTGTCTAGAAAACTCACGTCTTCTCCAATAAGAATGTGACTCAAGTAAAAATAATTTGGCATAACTGTTTGAGAAGGCTACAGAGAGATATGGAAAACAATCACTGAAGTTAACAGCCAATTAATTTTCTTTTCTTTTGTATGTTTTTTCAATAAAAGTATTATATTCTTAATACTTCTAATTAAGTCATTATTATGTCATAAACATAAGTTACAGTATAATGAGTTAAATTAGGGGTTAAATCATCTTCACAAACAATGAGTCATCGATGTGTGTAAAGAAAAAACCTACGAAATAGTTAAGGATGTGAAATCTGGTGCCTGGACTTGGAGCTATTAAGTTTGATACTGCATAGTCTTAGACACATGCACACAAAACCAAGAAAGAAGTAATTATGCATGTGCTGATGACAGGCCAGGAGGAATTTAGCACTTCAGTCAAAAGATAGGATTAGATTTTATCCTAAGGATAGGATTAGTGTGTGATCTCATGGTCACTTAATAGGTTTCCTGTTAGTTCTTCCCTAAGGCCTATTTTTGCACTCCTTAGGCAGGCAGAACACCCAAAGAAATCTGTGCACTTTTGCTTAGCAAAGAAGTTTTCAATGTCTTCTGTAAACTTCAAATTATTTAATACATATATATAATAAATAAAGGGCTAAAAGATAGTTACTAAAAATAAATTACGATGAAATTTTATGCTTTAAGTATCTGGGCCTAAATGACAAATGCAATACAAAGATCACACATCCATCTCATAATAGAAATAAATTAGCTACTGTCAAATTCTGCATTCTTTTCTGATTTCCATCTTGCTTAGCAAAGCATTGTAGGATCTGAACTTTAAAATCTTTTGTATTGTATTTCTTCACTAATAAATATTTTGTAAGACTTCACTGGGTACTACAATACTTTTTATTAATTTGCATTAAACATGTTTTTATTAGCATATCTGTAGCAATTATCAGAAAAATGAACTTTGTATTAGAAAGTGAGATTAAAATACCTCTTCTGTTTTTTCTCTTTTTTTTTGTGGACATGCTCAATATAAAATAAACCCACATCATTTTCCTGTGAAAGTAATATTTTTCAAATATGTTTTACAATTTGTTATAATAAAAATCTTCCTGATGAACAAAATATGACTTTGACTAAAATAAAAAGTCATTCAATTTATCTAGTTTTATATTGAACCAAAACCGTTGTCAAAATTCTCAAAATTTGAACGTGTACTACTAATTTTGAAAACAAAAAACAACATCAACAAAATCTGTCGTTAAACAAATGATTGATCTAGACTGTTAGAAACAGCAGAATGCTATCTTACAGAATGCCCTGCTTTATAATCTAACGTTTAATTAATATACCAGAGTAATTAAGATTAGAAAATACACATTTTCATGCACAGTCATCTCATAATTGCAAGCTATAGCAATGGATTTTTTACCAATGCATTATGTTGTTTAGGTTTCAAAATAATTTATACAATTAATAATTAATTAATCCTTTTAGATTTGTTTTAATAGATCTTTTAGAAGCCATACTTAAAAAAAAATAGGCCAAGTAATGTTTTTTATTAGAATGTTTTAAATGGGCTATTGTCAAATAGAATGTATAATTATAGAGCAGATCTATAGCAAAAATATTGCTTTTAATAGTTAATATATTGCTCATATTTCTATTTGCATGCTCTGGACATTTTTACTTCCAGAAATATAATAATATCACCAGGAGCTACTTATGGGAGTAAAATTCTTCATATGTCTAAGCATTTGCAGAATTGAGCCTTCAATTTTTGATTGTTTGATCAAGTCGGAAAAAAATCTACTCAGAAGTCACTGGAGCTTTTGAGATCATAAAACTGGTTCATGTATTTTTGTCTGACACTTTGTACGTTATCCTTCAATGAACAGTGAAGAAAGCAAATATCAAAAAATACCTCAGAAATCCAGTGAGATACTTAACAGAATAATCCAAAGACTGTCCTTAGATTGATGATATTTGTATTTGCAGTATTAAACATTAGACATTAGAAACATTAGATAATATCATATATACATAACACTGTAACTATAGTCACATATATTTCTGTGTATAATTTTCATTTTCATTTTCATTTAGACAGCATCGTAGGTGTACATGATATCTATGTATGCTCATATGTGTATATAGAAGTCTCATGTACTTAAAAGCACATTACACCTAAATTATGCAGCAAAGTGCCACCATAATGTATCTGGCAATTTAACTGAGTTATGTTACAATGTTAGTTTATTAAATGCTGTCAGATAGTTTTCATGGTTACTGGTATATTTTGGGGGAAAAACGTACAAACGAAACAAAGAAAAAGAATTCCAAGCCTGGAATATGTAATGAGGACTCTTCATTTTGACAGAGAAAAACTATTCCTGTGGTGCTTAGACACTTCACAAGAGAAGAATTTTTTGCAATATGATGCCTCCTGTGGTGCAGTGAGGTGTGAAGCAATACAAGAGGTAGATGGAACTGAAGAATGTCATATGAGGAAGTGCCACATCATAGGAAACATTCACAAGTGGAAGACAGCTGTTGTTATGAACTATTAAAGACATCAGCGGGGTGTTCATTTCTTCAAGGTTTCAGAAGCCTAAAATGGCATTTCCTTCTGTCTTTCTCCCTCTGCTCTCTCTCCTCCTCCCTCTCAAAGAAGGTCTGATTCGTCAGGTACCTTTCATCGTGGCATGCACTGAAGCACGAGGGTAATGCTGCTTGCTGCCCTCTCTTTTGCCCTCAGTTAAAGATTAGCTGGGACTGGGCATCATAGCACCAAAGAAAAGCTCTCATGCTTAAAAAAGTGCTTCAGGTGGGATTAAAGAGAGATGACAAGCAGACATGCTGTAAACCTACTGAAATGGCTGAAAGCTGATATTGTTTGGAAGGAGATACATTTAGAATTATCCTAAACTTGGTACCATTATAACCTACATGATTGTTAAGTTTAGACACTGGTTTGATCACTGGTTTTTAAGGATGGATTATGGGATGGGCATAACCAAGAGAAAACTGAATTAGTAGCATTGACTATTCTTATTAGACCAAGTGTCAGGCCTTAGTTATATACACATAACTCCTGTGACTTTAGTAACTTGTTTTACTTTAATCAAAATGTGATTAGCCATGAGTATGTTTTAACTTCTGTAAATATATACATACACACACACACACACACACCAAAAACCACCCCCATGTATAGCTTTCCACACTTTTCTCTTATAGGATTATAACAAAATAGTGGCCTAAACTTTTTATGCTAAAAAACACTTGATGGCTGTAACATCCAGGTTGTGTAATCTACAAATGATTTGCATGATTTCCTGTGAAGATTTGTATGCAAGCTGTGGCCTTGACTTCTCCATGTGTCTATACTGGTGAACTCTGTTGATGCTTGTGTCTGCTCCTGATTTAGATCAGACTAAGTGAAAGGGTGTGCAAAGGATGTGTCCAGAGCTCATAAGTCTGCTTCTTGAGGTTAAGCACTTCAGAATAATGAAAAATACCTTTAAATTAAATTTATATTCTACATCTGGGAAACCTAATTGGCGCTATTGTCACTTATTTGGCATGCAACATGGTTCAAAACCAGCTGACACAGAGGTCACATACAGCAGACATAAAATTTCAAAGCATAACGGAATTCTGATTTTGAAGGGCTCATTTTCAGTATAGCTACATATAATGTGGAATGGCCCCAAAACCCCAACAGCTATATGATAATAATACTATCAGGAGTAATATTTTCTCATAGATTTACCTCATCAAAGCGGATGTTAATAATTAAACACCAGACTTGCTTCCTCATAATAATGTTTTCACTACAGATTCTTTAGGAAACAATATCTACATTACTCTAGATATCATGCAGAGGGAATGCAAGTATTTTTAGTTTTTTAGTTGCAGTCAAATGTTAAGGGGTTTCTGAGCTTTTTGTTCTACCAGGGTCAGGTCTGTCTTTAAAGAAGAGCTTTTTGTTTTGGTTTGAGTTTTTTAATGTAAATGCCTCTATTAAGATATTTTAGTACTGAATGTCAAAATTATTCCATGATGACCTGCATTTAAAAACATAATACATGATCTCTAGAAAAGCAATATCCTGATAGTTGCTAATTAAGGCTCTTTTATTCTCTGGAAGAATGCTCTAGATAGCTATTTCAATAGCTTTGTTCTCTTGTCGTTATTGCACAATGTTTCTATTGCTTTCACACATTTGTTGGTATCTGCCAAGCAGAACCAAATTTAGCTTGAAGCCTGGAGGAAGATAAAAGAAAAATATATTAGGCATATGGATGATAATTTGGATGGGAAAAAAAAGGTGTTGACAATTTTATGCTCGTATTTTTGGTTACACAACCTATATGCCAACTTTTATGTATACATATGATGAAAATTTCAGATGTCAAAGTTTACATCAACAAAAGTTGTATATGCAAAATTACACTCAGAGTTTTGTATCCAACTTTTAATATAGCACAAACAGCAGCTTATGTAGGAAAATTGACCCAACCAGCAGGAAGAGTTCAGGGCATTTGGAAAATCTGGAATTACAATGCTGATCATTATTACAAAGTGTTAATGGTATGCTGAAGAATAGTTCTCTACATCTTTTCTATCATTAATAAAACATCAAGTCTTCATGGCATATTACATCTTTCTATGACACTTTGATGATTATAAAGATTTCCATTTGCAGCAGGAATTGCATATATGTTACAAAGTATTTCAAGTTGTACCACCCCTTCAAATTTTTCATTAGCACTTCACTGAAATTCTTTTCTTTAGTTATCAAATTATTTCCCTTATAAAAGCTGCTTTATTTATAGATTTTACTACCTAATTTGTTCTAATTACGAAAATAATTTCCTTCTCATCTCTACATTTTACAGTTGATTGACATATCATGTATACTTTTAAATTTCTGTTCTTCTGTGTCAGTTGGGCCTATTGCATTGCATGGATTAGTGAATGCTGAATTGTTTTGAATAGAGGTCCTGAAAGAGTACCAGAAAATATGTTCTTTCTCTCAGATGAATATAGCAGTTTGCTTTTTGCCTAGCTGTCCTAAAACATTCTTATTCACAGTCCCTTTGCAAGTCAGCCATTGAGAAATGAAAAGAAAATCTGATCTTATTAAAATTGCAGAGCTATAGTGAGTCAGGCTTTCCAAGTGTTCTAAGTACTGGTACTGTAGGCAATGTATAGTTAGAAATTAAATTGGTCTGAAGTAAAAGGGATTTGTGAATTCTTATTATATTCTGAAACTTTCATATCTGTGTACTATGAGGTGTATGGGGTTTTGTGATTACAGACTGTTACTCACTATATTTCATTGTAAATGAGAAGTGCACTTTATACTAATCACAGGGTAAATTCTTTGCTCGGTCATAGATCCAGAATGACTTTATTTGAGCTTTTATGAGGTAATTCACTTCATGTAGAGATGGTCTAAACTCAGTGCATGAGTTCACTTCCTTCTTACTTTAAAACTAGAGTAGTTCAGTACATAAAAAGTAGAATAGATTGTTTTCAGTAGATTCATTCTGCAAATAGTTGTTTTGGTTTTTTTTTAATTTGAACCTGAACATTTAATCTTAAACTAAAGGTGTGAAGGGGTCTTAAATTTCTTCCAGGAGAAGAATGGGTTATTTCCTTTTTTAATTCTATTGCTGTTATTCAAATCACAGAATAGCACATAGATGTGACTATTAATAAAGACACTATTCTAGGAGACTTCAGGACTGAAACAGCTTTGAATAACTCCAAGTACCACACAAAAAGTTCAAGGTGGATTTTTTTTCAGTTACAAAGCAGCTTCAGTCAATAAATAGGAAATTATTTTTCTATGTTTTCAATTTTAAACCAAGAAAACTCTTGTGGAAATCACAATCTTTTTCGCATAGTAGCCAGTATCTTGGGTATTATTTTTGCTCTCTAAGAATCAAGTATATTAAAAACTGGGCTGCAGAGCTATTATTGTCTAGCATTGCATACATTAAAAGTGGTCTGTTCTCAACAGAGTAGTATCTCAAGGCATTATCAGAACTGCCATACGCACAGTAAAATGCCTCCCCTGATGTGTGAGATATATTAAACTTGTGAAGACCAGTGCTCCCTTGAATCTGTGGAAATAACTAGCTGTCAGTCACTATGGAGATTGGAGTTGAAAAAGCCCCCTAGTGATACAACTTGTCACATCTTTCTCCCACCTTTCTCCCACACTTGCACACACATGCATGCACAAACATACCCACATTCCCCCAAAAAAAAAAAGTGTGCCATTTCTGCTTTTTCATACAATCTAGTACTGTTTTTAAAATAACAAAAAGAAAAAAAAAGTACCCCTAAAAGAACCATACCAACTGCCCAAAAATACTACAATACAGTTTTTTTAAATTATTGTTTATTTCTACAACTTTGGACACTCTCATGTGGAAAGACTGATAAAACTATGAAATTATTAGAGGAAAAAAGTCTGAATATTTTTAACTATATTCAAATTACATCTTTCCTGAATGGTAGCATGACTATCTCAACTTCATAAAGAGATATTTTGAAGTGTGTATAATAATCAGAAAAATTTTGAAAGAAATTTTGATTTGATTTTTCTGTTGATCAGTCTGTTGATAAACTCCCTGTGCCAATGTGCCTTGGTGCTGCTATCACAATATCATCGCATGACATACATTTAAGCTACCTCATTCAAAATGATGCCTTAAAACATTTATGGTTTTGCTTGAGAAACTTCTGGGCAATATGGGAACACTGTGAAACATTTAACTTTGATATGGCATGACTATTTCTGATAGTTTCTTAGATCTAATTTCAGAATGCTGGCATTTAACATGTTCCCCTGTGTAACTTGCTGAGCCATTTCCAGTAGTATTGATGGTTTTATCTAAAAAAACGCCACCCTTTAATCAGTGGCATCAGTTTACTTTTCAGAGCCCTTAATTGTCTAATGTTCAAAGCACACATAAATCAAATAGTAATTTAAGAATTTAATTATGCTAAAAGCATTGGTAAACTGAATAGCAAAAATGACTGGCTGCCCTGGTAGTCTTGATTTATGGAAAGAAAAAAGGGTAAATATAACAGACTCAAAGAAGTGGAAGTAGCAAGACAAGATGTCAGGAAATCTTGAAATGTTAAACTACTATGGGAGTGGAAATATCTCTGGAGTTTTTGCCTTGATTCTTAGTAGAAAATAGGAAACAAAACTTTATCATTAAGAAAAAATATTCCAATTAAAACCATTCTGAAATACTAATATAATCAGTAGTAATAGGGTACATTTTATTATTTTGTGGTCTGTGGAAAAATGTATGTTGTTCTAAAAACCTGATGTGAATATTGAATATATTCTGGTAATTTTGGACTTGACAATGGAAGTGTGATTATCAGAATCAGAGAAACATCATTATTTTCTAAACAGAGTAGGAGATATTGGGAAGATATTTCTAGAAAAGAACATAAAATTATTTGTCACTGGGAAAGATTAATTTAGTTAAATCTTATTAGACTCTAATTCTTATGATTTTATGATTAGATCTTGTGCAATCTTTTGCAGTGAAATGGAAATGTGCCTGCTGAAGACTGTAGGTTTCATTATTTTAGACTCAAATCAATAATTCATATATAATATTTACTCATTTACTGGTTTTAAAGCATTGCATTCTAGGCTGAATTCTGTATCCTCCAGTTATCTCAGAATCATCCCATCCACATAATTCTTAGATATTATTTCCATCTGAAAAGCAGTCAAAAGTTGTTGGTTTTGGGGGTTTTTGTCTGCTTTGTTTTGGGATTTTTTTTTAGTTTGTCTTTTATTTTTGTTTTGTTTGGGGCTGTTAATTTGTTTTTTAAATATTTTTATTACTCACACATAGTTTGGTTCCAGAGACTGACTTCAAGCAACTTGTAAAAATGTCTCAATGTAAGTCTTATTCTTTGGAAGCTAGAAAGTAGAGAGTTGCTAGATTCTGTAATCTTCCAGGGAATTAATCTCAATCATTTTCCAATCTACCTCTTTGAGGATGAATGCACAGTAGAGATGCTGCGTGAATCAATTAATGTTTGCCTCAGTAATGCGTGAAATTTTTAAAATATGGAGTTATCCGTCTAAAAGTGGGAGCTGAATATTATTTCTGTCAGGATGTCTGTTGGTACTACTTTTTCACTGAATTTTTTAGCCTTCTCTTTACTCCCAAGTGCAGTTACCAGGAAATGGGCTTTTTAATACAAGGAATACTTATGTCAAGGAAGAACTTTTTTCTTGAGAAGTATGGATATTGCAAAAAAAGTCTTTTTGAAGTTACACTTTTCAAGAAAAGGGCTTTTTCACACAAGAGGGACAGATACTAGAAAAGTATGTGAATATTGTTCAAATCTTATTAAAATAATTGAAATTTCACTTACGTTGAATGCAGGCAGATATCAAATGTCATCAGTCTCCATTATGAATTTGATATCCTTCCTTGATATAAGATTAGAAAGTGCTTGACTGATGCTTCCCATAGAAATTAGAAGGAATGACACTGAAAGTTTTGGAAATAGTATTTGGACAGTAATTGAATACTTACAAAAAGAAAAAAGAAAGGAAAAAGAAAAGTTTCTTAAACCTTATGTCAGCATTTGGGATCTTTCACAAACTTTTAAATCTGGTGAAGGAGGAGAATGACACATGGTATCTTTTTCTTTTCTTTCCTGCAGTGTCTAACCTCATCATGTAAATAAGGGAATAGATCCATAACTATCATGCTGCTTCTGTCTGGGGAAACAGGGGGAAAAAAATTAAATAGATAACATCCTTTTCTGACCCAACTTTCATATTTACCACATGTATTTAGTTTTTATGTGGAATGCTGCCTTTTATTTGTAAGAATAGGATGTTTCTTTTTCAAATTATCTTTTTCCAACTATTTCATGCATTACTTTGTGTCATGACTTGATCATAATTTATTGACACCTGTATAAATCAGGAAGAGCCATGAAGCACTGAGCCAGTTCCCTAGGAGAGGAGAATGAGACTGTATTTCTTGGTTCATCATGGCATAGTGAAATGATGAGCCAATAGCATTTTCTATTATTAGAATCACTTTTATTATTCTAATAGATTTCTAATACTTCTAGTAACTTCTATGACTATAACATTTCTAAACCCCATGTTTCTCACATTGTTCCCCAAAACACCTATTTTGTGATAAAACCTAGTGTTTCAATAATCTAAAAAAAACCCATTAACTCAGTTCAGCTTTAAATATTTTCCCATAAGAGTACCACAATGTCACTAACCCAGGAACAAATGCCTGTACTGATGAGATATATCTGCAGAAAGTTGCTGATTTACATTGAAATTATTTTAAAATAGTCAATTCATGTGTTCTGAAGTCTTGTGGGTTTTAAGAACTAGCCTCCCCCCCCCCTCCATTTAGAATAGAATAGAATAGAACAATTTTTTTGAAAGGAACCCACACTGACTCTCAAGTCCGACTGCCTGACCAATTCAATGCTGGCCAAGTTAAATCATGTTGTTTAGGACATTGTCCAACTGCCTCTTAAACACTGACAGGCTTGGGGCATCAACCAACTCTCTAGGAAGGCTGTTCCAATGTTTCATTAAATGCTTCCTAATGTCAGGAGTCTGATGTCAAGATACAGCTCTAGTGCCACATAGATCTTAAAATAATTTATTTTGGTTTTTTTATTCTTTTAATTCCTTTCTTAATCTCCTAAATTTCATTAAGGGCAACTTAAATTCAAAGAAGTCTTTACTGTTTCATGAAGTCCTGTCATTGCTAAGTGTTTCAAGCACACATTACAGGTTTTATTGTTTAATGTTACAATATGCTTAACTGATCTTCATTTCCTAATATCCTCAAATCCTAAATCAGCATGTTGGCAAACAGGCTCTTTATTTTCCTTCTCCCACTGTTTTAAGTCTTTATTGTTTTAAAATTAACTTAGTGCAATATTCTTGTGATCATGATTTTATTTTCCCATAGGAAGATTAAGAAATGGATAAGCATCTAATGCCCAAGATAAAGGTGGAGATAAGTTATTTTTTATTGTTAATATAATTTGTATGAAAGTAGGAAACTAAGAAATAAACCGTGGAATTTAATAGCAGTGAGTACTGAATTAGATAAAAACTAAGAATGTCCATGATTAAGAAAGAATACATTTGCTAGAGTACAAAGAATTGTTTTTATCTCTCACTAATAAGACCTTATGTATCAAACCAAAACAAAAATAGGGAACACTACACGGTCTAGTGGCCTACCTATATTTGTATCATTACCATTAACTTAAAATGTTAATTTACATTTTACATTTTTGCATCCCAAAGGAGCCAGCTTTCTACAATAGGCTTATGTAACGTCTGCACTAGGCTTATGTGCTATAGTTAATGATGAGATGTAACAATAAAACTTCTCCAGTCTGCAAAACCCCAATTCTTTTAGGCTTTCCTTGTAAGAGACAGGTGACATATGAATTACTAAACCAGCTAAAAACTGTGAACCATACCAAACCAGGGAAAACCAAGCTAAGCTTCCAAAGAAAATTATACTCTCGTGGAAGAAAAACGAGATACTCACAGAAAATGCATGACATATCTACTCTGAGAAAGAAAAAAGAGGTGTTCAAAGGCATTTGAAGGTCTTCAGTACATTAAACATTATACTTGAATGCTATTCAGTAAGTACAGTAAAATAGTTATTATTTTCCTGTTGTTTTTTAAAGTTCATGAGACATTCCTCATTAGATAATAATAATTACCTTTTAAACGTAAACTAGAGGATAGATGCCTTAAACAAGAAATTGGAGTTTCTGATATGGAAAAATCAAAGCGACTGAAAGAAAAATGTGGTTTTGTGTTTCAACAGCAATCTATTTTGTCTTTACAACTGGATTTTCCACAGGCTACATGTGGAAAAGTAAGCAACACTTGCAAATTCAGAATTGAACATACTTTTAAATCATGTTTGTCAATACAAATATTTTATCCAGAAATCTTCTATAGAATATACTAGTAAAATAAAAATAATAACATAGAAATATGCCCAGCTTTTATATTTTAGGCAAGTAAGACAAGGTCAATTGAAATGCAAGCAAATAGGCTGTAGAAATATTTAATTTATAGCTCTAGAAGATAATATATAACACATCTGGGAAGGTATTTAAATAATTCTGCTGGGGAGTAAAAGAGTAAGCTGTATCAACCTTTCTTGCGGAAAAATATAAAACAGGGATACATATGAGGAAATTGGTATAAAGATCCATTTCCTCCTCTGCTTTTGGAAAAAAGGGTCCTATGATGCCTTGTACATTGCCTAAGATATGTGGAGTGTCAATGTGTCTCTCTATAGTTCAATCATACCTAGAGATTATCATAAATTCAGAAACATGAAACAAAAATGTAGGAAATTCTTTCCTCTGTCTCCCAACTATCTGCACAACAGAACTGCATCTTCATCTCACTTGCACCTCAAAGCTTAGATCACACCACCATTGTGTTAGGAGCTGAATAAAGTAATTCCTGCCCTAGATAGCTTCAAGGGTAAATCAAGAGATGGAGGACAGATAAGACAATTAAAAAAAATAACAAAAAAACCCCAGATAATATCACTAACTTCTATTTTAAAATTTATAAAAACTTTTATTTATATGGTACTTTAAATGAGTACACAGTATTAGAACCACCAACAATCACAGGTATTAGAAGCTGTGAAACCTAAATGTTAATTTAGGTGATGGTGTGTTGCTGTTGAGCGGCTAGCTGAGGAATGACTCAAGGTTTCAGACAAGGAAAGAGAGAAGAGAACTTTATTGTTTTGATTTCCATATATATAGAGTTTACAGAGGTGCCACAGATTGGTCAGCCCGAGACCTCCCCCTAGGCCCAATTGGCCAAGCCCGAACTGACCCAATCCGGAGAAGTTGTTTGCAAAACATCCAAACTTTATCTTGTTTATGAAATATAGCAAAATGTTCCCACGGGAAGGACCTGTGCTAGCCCCAATGGTGTAATTCTAATACTAATGCCATTGCTTGGCCTTCTTTCTGTAAAACAAATAACCAAATTAAATTCCTATATCTACTATTTATGTGTTTACACTAACAAGCGCAAGCACAAAGGGGAAAGAAAGCATGTCTTAAAGCCAACAATGAGATAACTCAGTAATCTTTAGTTAATCAGATCCAATCCTAATTTTCACAGTTGTCCAATTTGGATCTTTTTTGAGAAGTTAAGTAAGACCTTGGTACTATGTGTGGAATTAATTTCACCCAATGAAAAGGGGCCTTTGAGAAGTTACGTCTTCACCTAATTGCTGCAGACTTACTTTCTGTAAGTTTTAGGTAAAGATTAAATTAGGTCATTGTTGGATAGGTTGGAAAAGTTACCTGATACTTTCTTTTGCCTGTATTTATATGATGAATACACATTAACCCTTTGGTTAACAGCGAAAGAACAAAAGTTTAGGAAAGAACTACCGTGATGTAGCAGGAAGATTAAAATAAATAAATAGATAAAGTAATAAATAAATTAATTAATCAATAGATAATGATGAAATATTTCTTTCTGAGTAAGCTTGGCAAATTTAATAGCATTGTTTTTTATTTAAATCTGCAGTTTCAATCAGGATAAACTTTATCAATAGACCACTTTCCAAAGGAGATGCAGATATTTTCTCTCCAGATGTTAAGGCTCATTAAAATTGTCTGTTGCATATATATCTATATATCCTTTTATTTAGATCATTTTATGAGCACCTTGTTACCTTAGCTACACCAACACAAGGTCATGATTTAATGGCCTTAATATCCTCACTCATTTTTAATAAATATTTATAACCTTTTATAAAAGATGATAAAAATAGAAACTTGTGTAAATAAAAACATGTTATCTGTAAAAATATTTATGTACAATTTTTAATTTTTTGAAAATTATGTATCAGAGGTACATTTATCAATTTATCTTTTAAATATATATATTAGACATTGAAGTAATGTTCCAAGTGGATTGTTATGGATTGTAGATTTGGATTTTCAAAATCTTCAATACTTACAATTTGAGTTCAATATGATGCTATTATTATAGACAAGTTGCACGGTATCACAGGAAACAAAACTGTCCTACATCCAGGTATGGAATTAAGACTTTCATATACAGTTTAGCACACTGAGCTAATACTGATGTTCGAAGATCACAGAGGAAAATGCCACTAATTAATCACCAGAATTAAAGTGTATAGCACCTATGGGTTCATAGGAATATGCTTTTTTAGCTTGACATTAGCCATCTAAAAGTGAAGGTTCTTACCTTAGGCCAGTCTTCTTTCACAGACAGTGTAGAAAGAAAATACTTTTCATTTACTGTAGAAAGAAAATCCATCAAATGTCCTTTTCCTACCCAGAACAGTGTAGCAGAGTAGTGGAGATAGATAAAACTCTCAGTCAGGCACAAGAAATACAGCTCTGTTTTTGTGGATGATTATGGTTAGATCTTTTGAAAATGAAATATCTAAATACTGTTAATTCAGTATATAATATATGCAGATTTCACTAGAAAGAATACTTGGCTTTGGTTTTATAGAAGTCATAGTTACAAAGCAACAAAGCAGCTACCTGGCTACTTTAGGATTTTATATCTGTGTGTGACCAAATCTCAGCGCTTTTACATACATGTCCAAAAGTGAGTGCTCCCTGTTTTTGGGCTGGATGTACCCTGCAAACATCCCTGCCAGGGCAGGGGGCAATCCCCCTAGACAGAAGCTGCCTGCATCCTCTGGAGAACAATTTGCCTGGTTGGCCCAGTCTCCAGCAGCATTTTATACCTTTTTGCAGGCCAATGTGTACCAAAGTCAATTGCAATCATCGCAACTTACCTGTGTCTGGAATGCATTCATGATGTGAGCATCCAGACAATTCCCCCTGAAACTTCCATGTCGTGTTCTTATCTTAGGACAAATCACATCAGAGACAATCCCAAGGGACAGGGTGTTTGTGGGGAGGAAGGAAGCATGGGAAGATCCAGCTGTCTTTCATCCCTTTTACACACAGAGGGAGTCAAGAGAATGATAATGACAAAATGGGTAGTTTTAGTTATTTTAAGGTAAAAATAATGAATTCCAAATACAATAACTGCTGAGAAAAAATACAAATTTCATCTTGTATGTGACTAGAACACAAAAGAAGTAGGAAAGAATTCAGTAAAAATTCTGCTGTTGATATACTGTGGAGGAGTTAAAAATTAATGTTTTCCACTGTCCCATAGATTCCCAAGGGCTATGGGAACTGATTTTAAATTCTTTCTTGGCCTGTCTGATGATTTATTTAGTGCTTTCTTCCATGCTGCTCTAAGGGAGGTATGTACATGGATGCAAAACATCAGACTGGAGTTCAGGTACAGTACAACACTAATGATACCCTACAAGAAAGGCAGTTGGAGGAACTTGAGGTAATACTAATTCCATTTTCTGTTAATCATCGTCTAATGATAAATCCTTAAAAAAAGTCTATTTCAAAGTCATCTTATGCTAGTATTCATTACTCATAGATCCATTTTTTGGATGATCCAATGTCACTAGAGAGAAGAAAGCTCCTGGAAGCTTCAACTGTCCTGATGAAGCCACCCTCACAGAAATGCACCTTTGTCACCTTCATATTCAGTGCAGAGTAAAAGCTCCTTCCTAACAGGTAAGAGTTCAGTAGAGATTCAGTAATGGCTGGAGCCTTCTGTTTTTGCCAAACCATGTACTATGATAATACATTATTTTAATACTACCAAAATATTTCTCTCCCTTGATCTTGTTTTTCCAACCTACCAGTCTGCTTTAAGCCAGAAAGACTGTATAGTTCAGTGCATCTCAATTAGACATATATCCATCTGAAGGTCTTGGCCCTTAAGAACATGACCTTGACTTGGTTAAACAATCAAAGCCATGCTTACAAATGTGTCTATGATGCGTCTTGCTGAATCAGACACTGGCCTTTTAATATGTTGGTAACACAGTGCTGCACAACTTGAGGTGCCCTCAGTCATTTTTGTAATAAATAAGTTCTTGCTGCCTCAGCTGTTCTCTATTTACTTGCCATTTACTTGCTCCAAGGCAGCCCACTGGGAATCACAAGTTGCAATATGTAACACAGAACCAGGAAAGAGACATTTTTCTATTTTATGACCACTGTGAAACAAAATTAGCTATTTTTCCATCCTGTGTTTTTCTCACAGAAAGTGAAAAAAAATGCATAACATTTTGGTTTTGTCGCTATTACATAAGACTCCAAAAGTGATTAAAAAACATCTGATACTTCCAGAACTATTACATTGTACAATAGTTTGGTATTGGTTTATCTCTCTTTATCCACTTTTAATTGCAGAAATGATCCTTAAACTTTTATCAACAAAAGAATCTGGGGAATCTCTTAAATGGACGGTTTAAAAACAATGTTGAGAGTTTTGAAGTCAAGAAGTAACAAAACCCTACAACAGAGGGTTATTTTCTATCATACAAGAAGTGAGACCTACAGAAAATGTAGAGTTGTGGCCTTTCCCAGACAACTCAGGTAAAGTCACAATAAGCAGTCCTGAGTTTGCAGTAGACTACAATTTATTTAATTTCACTTCAGGCTTATGAACTGTTAAAAATCTGAATAGCAGAGAAACAGAGTGACATATTGTTTATATGTGTGAACTTTCATTTTGCAAAGTGATCTAAAAGCATCCCTTTGAACTCTACAGTCAACAGAATTATGATCTAATTCCATATCTCATTTTCATCAGTCTTTTCCCATAAAACATTTTTTTTACAAATCTTTACTTCTCATACTGATTTTTTTCTGAAAAATATGGAGCATTTACTATCAGTCTAGAGGACATAATGGTTTAAATTGTAAACAAAAACGTAGAATAAACAATAATAAGTATTGTAAGCAAAAACTTACATAAAGGACAATTAACTGCCTTACTCTCATGCACAGATGTCTCAAACAATGCTAACAAGCGTCCCTTAGCAACAGTTTGTCAGTATTACTGGGAAACATTTTAAACATTTCCACCATCTTCTTTAAGCATATACTTTGTACACCAGCAGTTTGTACTTTGTAGTGACATCTCTGAAATCTCAGCAGACTTTTTCTGTCTATGAACACAACTTTCTGTGTGGTTTTGGTGTTTTTCAAGTTGTAGATTATTAGACAGAAATATTTCTAAATAAGAGATCACCACTGTTGTGTTAATACAAGTTTCAGAGAATACATTAGGGCTGTTCTTTAATTCACCTAATTCCAAGCATCAGAATGTCATCCAATTAAAGTTAGTAATTTTTGTTTTATTGGTAGTTAATTGTGAGAGGCACATATTACATGGGTCCTTTACAAGAACTTTGAGATGGATTGGGTCTGTCTGGATACAAAATGCCTACAAAGCCACCCTATTGCTCACCTCCTCAGCTGAGTATGAGAAAATACAATGGAAATCTCATTGGTGAAGATAAGGACTGGGAGATTATTCACCAATTTTCATTATATGCAAAACAGACTTGACTTAGGGAAATTATTGTAAATTAATAACCTTCTTCTACTTGGGCTTTCTATGGGCTACATCTTCTTTCAGGGCACATCCACCTGCCCTGGTGTGGGGTGCCCATGAGCTGCAGTGTGGAAATCTGTCTCACTGTGGCAATTTCCTAGGAATACAGTTCAATCTTGTCTCTTCCCCTGGGGTGACTCCTCCAATTTTTTCTCTGGTCTGGATACCTACAGGGCTGATTCTTTCCTATTTCCTCACTCCTCTCGTCTGGTTTCTGTTGCACAGCAGGTTGTACCCTTTCCTAAATATGTTATCACAGAAGTGGCACAAATGTCACTGACGAACTCAGCTTTGTCCAGTGGTGGGTCCATCTCGGAGTCATCTGAAAGTGCCTCTGTCTGACATGGGAAGAACTACTGGTGTCATCTCACAGAAGCCACATCTAGAGCACCCTGAGTTCTTTTCCTTAGCTTTGGAAGAATTGTCATATCCTTTAATATGTTAAAACAACAACAACAACAACAAGCTATTTACAGTACTGCTAGATTTTTATTTTGATGCAGATGTAACCTTTTTCCTTCATTTTCATTAAAACAAATTCCACTTGCAAACACGGAAACATGAACCTGACCGAAATGTTACATAGTTACATATCAAAGAGTTAAAAGGGCATCATCAGGTTTTAAACTTATTTTAAAGTTTCACTTCAAGTTATTATTCTTCATCATTTCATAACAGCACTACAAAATTCAGAGAAATCTGGCTACCAGCTTACTGTCCACTGCAGCTGTGTTTCATCAGCAATGCAGCTCAGGGTGGTCAGGATACACTGTGCATTTAGACAATTTTTTTGTTTCTTTCTTTGTTTTCAACTGATTTACTGCATTACTTACCCAAATTCTGTGGAAAGCATTTTCTTTTAATGTTTAGAATTAATATTATTCAAATATTGAAACAAATGGATTTGTATATTTAACATACAAAAGAGCTTAATCTCTCTGAATAATTACTCCTATGTTTTCCTGTACATTAAATATCCCACCAAGAGATTTTAGAGAGCAGTTAAATATGAATTTTTCAATCCAGTAACTAACTATTTGATTGGAAGCTATATGACCTCAACTACAACTCTAAACCCCTTTCCACCAATTACGCAAACAAGAGGTAATTTTTTGTTCCCTCCAAGTGCTCATTCCAGGCTGGAGAAGTGAATAATAAAGTTAGTAATTTCTGTGTTTTAAAACGAATGCATTAGAAGAGACTTTTTTAAAGGCCTAAAATACTGTTTTTCTATGTTGATTTAAAAAAGGAAAGGCATTTTTCATGGGAGAAAATTATCTAGCTAAGTTCTCTGCTATATGGCCATACAAAGATCCATTATTCAATAGCACTGCAAAGTACAAAAGACTCTTTTAGGGACTGTAATGTCCACATAATCAGTAAAACATCGTTTGTACATTATTTTCATAATAGAGGCTTTCAGCTAACAACTTACATTGATCAAAGTCAGACAGCATTTCTTGGTAAATTCTTAAAATAAAAGTGAAAAAAAACCATAGAGTAGTTTAACTTAAATCATTAATTGACTCACTTTAAAAAAGAGATGGAAGAGACACTTAAAACATCATCCATGGATACACTTGGGATATATCACCAAAGATACCAAAACTATTTATCAGTATGTTTTAATAATGCAAATAGTAATGCATTTTTATGTAATTTTGTTTAATTTGAAAAAGATACTTAAACTTATCTGAACAGGAAGGAAAGAATATGAAAGTTTTAAAGGCGAACAGTCTTTGTATTTATAATAACAACAATCAGTAATACAAAATTATATAAGTTTTCAGCAGAATTCATTACATCAGAAAACAGGATGACTTTCATTTACAAATAGTTAAGCATACCTAAGAGAGAATCCAAACAGATTGAAAAGGCTAAATCTAATTCAATCTTTCTGAGCCCTGAGAGTTTTTGGCAGCTGCTACAGGACCATATTTGGACCTGCTGCCATTTCTTCATATAAGCCATTCATTTAGTGATATTTGAAGATAAAGTATTCTAAAAGTAAAATTATTTTGAATTTTAAGCTAAAAAAGGGGAAAGATGATTCTAAAGACTGAGATCTATGGGCGTGCATGAAATCCTAGTAAAATACTCTGAGCAGTCACTTTCATGTCTTATTCAATGTCTTAAACATTCTGCAACTTCAATGTTAAATTAATATTGTAAAAGATTCTTCTGAATATATTGCTGATATACAGTAAAAGCAAACTGTGTATATGAAACAGGCTCTACATATTTGTAGTTTTGGTGGCGTGTCTGGCGCACTATATTTTGGACAGCTCAGTAACCCATTTCTTGGACAGGATAAAACTGATGATTGGCACAAAAAGCAAAGAAAATCCCAGGCCCTAATAAAGCACAGATTTTTAGGGTCTTATTTCCTTTTAACTCTAGAAATCAATTATTTTCTTAATAAAGGATTAAACAAATTGTCAGTGGATTCCTGACACCTAATTTTAGTTACCCTGTTGATGAGTCTAACTTAGAAACACTTAATGAAATACAAACTTTCTAATTCATGCATCTACTTTGGATTTGTCAGATGGTCGAATTTGACCGCCAGTATGTGTTGGGTTACTGTGTTAGAGTGCTGACAGACCATGAAAAGACATATATGTTTGGTTTCCAGAATCTGCAGAGTCTGCTACTGCACAGAAAATTAGGAATCAGATCAACTCTAATGCTATTATTCTAAATAGGTATTTATCAACTGAAAGCTACATTTTCCCCTAGATTTTCAAACAGAGATACATATTTTTGGTCATGAATTAATCTTGGAAGTACTTTTGGAAGATTATGCAAGTAAGAAAACCTTAAAAGCCAAATTCAATAAAATGTTTTGTGTGAGAATCTCCTCTGCAAATTTAAGAAATTCTCAATGGCAATATGACAGTTATTCAAGCTCCTTTATGTCCAATGGAAGGAAAGTGACTTTTAAAGGGCACAACTGATCTGATTTCAATCACCTACAGGAAGGTGAGTCTAACCATACTCAAAGCAGTCTCTTCTTTCTACCAACTAAACTAAAAGAAGAAAGGGATTTTTAACTGGTTCATTCTGGTTAAGATTTCTACAGTGACTAGATTAAATTTAATAAACATGTCTTTAATAGTATTTGAGATGATCTTGGGTACCTGAGACTGGCTACTCAAGCTGGTGGACAAACCACAGGATTTCTGCCCCTTTGAACTGCCCACTGCAAAACAAACAATATGTTCAAAGGTATCTTAAATTGCACTAAACATCTGAGTTTGAGCATGTTAATTTAGCCTTTGAAAACAATTTCAAAGACAGAAATTAAAAGAGTTAGTTAAATAAAAGGATGACATAATAGCAGAAGAGAAAACATCATAAATGTTTTACATGTTACATTTTTATGTGATAAAGAGTCAGAAGGCAAATGTCACATTCCTTAAAACTTTAAGAGATGAACATTTCTTTAAACAAACATAAAACTAAATCCTAGAGTTGATACTCCTCCGTCATGGAATGATTGTGTAAGTTGATTTCAGGGCTGTAGAAGAGATGAGGATCAACTGCCCCTTTTTTTCTGTTTGGGTTTTTTTGGAAGTGGTGGTGGTGATGCTGGGGTGTGTGTGTGGTTTTTTTCCTTGTACGGTTGATTCCAGGAATTTAAACATGAACAATCTGAATAGTAATTTACATTATTTTGTGTTCAGTGATGGGTAAATAAAAGGTGCAATTCATTTGGCGATTTAAGTTGTTTAAGAGATTTCTTTCTATAACTGCAAGTGCACTAGTCATTACAATCCCTCTGGCAGGAATGTGACACAGCTTCACCACAGGAGCTGTGTTTGACTTCTGTATAGGCTGTATGAGCTCTCCACAAGGCATAATCAAAGATTAAATCAGTTTCACAAGAACTCAGATTAAAAGTCTGGGTGAGGGTGACAAATTAAACAGTAATTAGTCTTTCAAAGAAGCTTAAAAATTTCTAACTTTAAGAAAAATAAATTTACTGTAATGTTAAGTATTAAAAAAAGTTCTAACAAAATATGTTAGAGAACATTCCTCCTTTATCAGAAAGAACTAAAATTGTACCTCTTTTCATGCTTTGAATTCCATGACTATTGAGATGAATTTAAGCGGTAAAATACATGTGAGGTGCTGATTATAGTGCATGTATTGCTGTGATATCTGCATAGATAAGTGATTATTATTATTAGTGTTATATAAAGAGAGTATAGAAATTTGTAAGTAAAATCAAAACTGAAAAAGAAAAGTAGTTCTGGCATCTTAAAATCATATTCCTTGTTCTGAAAAGCTGTTCTTCATAACATTTTTAATTTCATATAATCTTTTAAAAGAATTCAACATCAGAAATATCTGTATTTACCTTAGTTTTGACATTTTAAATGTACATGTCATCATATTTTGGTACTACCAAGTATTGCTTTGCTAGAAAGGTCTAAACAAAAATAAGGATAGAAGTACATAGATGTTAACAGTAGGATCTCAAGGAGAATATGTCCCTAACTAACTGAACCCCAGAACCACCTGGAATCAAAGTTTAGTAGAATTGTGTTCTAGATTTTGTTTGGGTATTTGCCATTCCCCTCCAAAGTATTTCCATCATTTTACAGGTTTGATAAAATCAGTTATGTCACCAGGATTGCTCACACACATTTACTTAGTTTCTGAGTGCTGAGTAAGTGTGGGAAACTTATGAGGTTTAACAAGAGCAAGTGCAACGTGCTGCACCTCGTTCATGGCAATTCTCAAGATCAACACAGGCTGGGGAATGAACAGATTGAGAACAGCCCTCCTGAGAAGGACTTGGGGGTGCTGGTGGATGAGAGGCTGGACATGAGGCAGCAAACCAATCATGTGCCAGGCTGCATCAAAAGAGACATGGCCAGCAGGGCAAGGGAGGTGATTCTGTCCCTCTAGTCAGCTCTGATGAGACCCCACCTGCAGTCTCACTGTCCTGCTTCAGAGGGGAGTGATGGAGAGGCTTTGGTGGGTGTCTGGCATTGGCACTTACAAATTCACAGATATTACAAAAAGTTGTCAAGAAAAGGGTAGTACAAGGACAGTTTGGCCTGATGCAGCTTTAATTCATGACAGGTCAACTGTCTTTCTCTGAAAGTTGTTTTATACAAGTGGCTTTTCTGAAATGTCTGTGTTTAACTCCAAGAATGGCCTCCCATCACCTTATCAGCATAACGCATAACGCATAATGCTAGCTTGCATTGCTTCCAGGACACACTGCTGATCTTCTTTGAGCTGGTTGTCCCCAGGAGCCCCAAGCACTTTAAAGCAGAGCTGAGTCCCAGACATCCAGTTCCCAGCCTGAAAATTGCAGAACTTTCATCCATTTACCTTTATTGTTTTTGAATTTCACAATGTTCCCAAGGCCCTTTTCTTTGTCTGGTTCCCTCAGGATGGCAGTCCAGTATCAGCTGCACTTCCAGACTGTCATTAATCACCAATCTGATGATCCTGGTTACTGTCTTCTCCTCCAGCTTCTTCATAAACAGGAATTAAGAGGATATATGCCAGTGCAGATTATTCCCAGAACTCCATTTGTAACCAGCCCCCAGTGACCTCTGTCCTTTGAACCTGATGATCCAGGCAGTTTTTCTCTCATATGGTAGTCCATCCATCTGGATGATACAAGTTGGATGCAAGGATGCTGTTGGAGACCATGACAAAAGCCTTCAGAAATTTAAGGCAGAAATTACTGAATTTCTCTGCTGCTTTTCTCTCATGCAAAGATCTAGTTATATCATCACAGAAGGCAATCAGGCATGTTGTGCATGATAGTAAATCATGCTGACTATTCCAAATCACCTTATTCTCATTCATGTGTTGTAAAATGGCTTCCACAAACTTACTTGAATACGTTTATATGATTCTGAATGAGTTCTGGAAGACAAAATTGAAATTCCTTAATTCCACACAGGACATCAGAAAGAACCTTTGTGTTATGCTGGCAAAACAAGATTGTGAAATTCTAAAAAAAAGAGATAAAAAAATATTCTGCCAGATTGACTAAATATAGTTAACAAAACAATACTAAAATCAGATTATAAAGGAGTCACATTAAAATTTTACCAAGTCTGAGCCTGTCTTAATAACAGGAGCAGTGTGAGTAGGCTATATATGTGCAACTTAAACATCTGTATGTAAATAGAGAACACTAGGCAAAAGCATTATTTAAAAGCATTACAAGCTTCTTAAAAGAAGCAGAAACAATCTTTATTGACAGTTGGTTTATAAAGCATTTCTTTTTAATATGGAAAGAACTAGTAATGAAAGGTTTGACTTTGTATGATCACACCTGTAAACATCAGTGATCTGAAAAAGATAAAAATGGGCCTTTCAGGATTTGGAAACTGTGCTTCCACCACAATACTGGGAATACATTTAATTAGCAAAAGACATGGGCTGATTTAAAACAGCAGTGCCATATTTAGAAGCTGACATTAAAAAGACCTTTAGCCATATAAAAATTTAATATAGAGCGGATAAAGACAGAGCTTCTTCCTGTAGATAGTTGAGATAGCTGACTATAATACATTGTGCTGGATTTATGTTTTAGGAAATAGAAATGTTAACATAACTTTAAGAAGAAAAATGTCTGAAAACAGTCTCTGTCACTAATTTAAATGATATCAGACACCCTTTAGTGAACAAAGACTGTCCTCAAAAAAGTGATGACTGGCTATCACAGAAAAGCGATCACTCAGGGAAAGAGTCTGACAAATCTTTTTTCATGTAGCACTTGAGTACTAACTTAACATAACATGAGCTGATACATAACATAGCAAATAGCTTTCAACTCCATGATATATAGGTACCAGATCTGAGAAAGAAATGCATCATTTTTGTGTATTCACATCCTCACTGGCTCACCAAATTCCCATAGAAATTGAGCAGAAGCAGCTGAGGAAGCCTTTTGTTTTTATGCAGCAGAAAACAAACCTTCAGTTCTGGGTACAGACAGCCTAATGTCCCAGTTACTTGAGTTTTTCTACCTCTTTTTTCCCTTGTGTTAGAAGTTTTCCCAATTTATCTTTCTTCTCAAAAGAAAATACATTCTTGTTTACTTGCCTTTAGTGTAACAGTTTTTGTTCTCTAAATCTTGTCTCCTCCTCAGCAAAATATTGTCTGTTTAGAGTACAGCAGCATAATGACATCTATTGATAACAGTGTGAACCAGACTGATCATTGTACACAATGCAACAGGGTGGATACAGCTCTTTCTACAAAATAGTTGAACAAGTGAAGAAATGCAGAGACACCTTTACTGTTCTGGCAAGTATCTTGATTCTTATTAAATTGATGAAATATACTTGAAAAGTCACCTTCCCAAAATGATTCCTGTAATTAGTAATGAAAAACATTTTTTTTTGTTTATCTGGATGCCATTCCAGGGCTTCTGTTCCCTTTTAACTACTATCCAAAATGAATCTGCTTTGGAGATACTCCTCTCTGATTCCTGTAACAACGTAGATTTAAAGGAAATTTTCTTAATGTATTTTTGCAAGTTTTCTTTAGTGCTGCTAATATTTTAATATTTTTTGTTTTCAACTTCTTGTTTTCCTGAAAAATGTGTTTACTTTTTTTAAACATATTTACTCCTCTGCCACTCTAGATTTTAGTTGCTAGTAAAATCACAAAATTTAATTTTCTTGGCAGATATTGGGTTGATTTCAAAATTTCTGTTTTCATGGGTTTTTCCTCCTTTTTAAAGAACTTCTCTATTTTTATTCAATTTTAAATATCAACACAAATATAATTTTATATTTGTTTTAGAGCTACTGCACTATTAATTTTGTGTCTTCAATAGTTGCTTGTGATGTCACTGGTGACTAAGCAGGTAACTACATATGAATGAATCCCTGGTGTATGCAGGTTTTTGTCATGTCAGCTGAGTAGTTATTAAGGCAGGAGCTGGAAAGAGCTTTTTCTTCATCTTTTGCTTATGTCATAGGTTGCTGGGTAAGTGATAGGGTAGCAGCAAGCCACTGTCATTTTCATTGGTAGCACATGGAAACAAAGTTGTAAAGGGAACTCCAACTAAGAAATGGCAGAAGATAGCATTCGCTCTCATAGAGAAATTTGGCAGTGTAACAGGATTTTGTGGATGCAGCATGGTCAGCAGATGGAAATAGAGGCCTTAAAAAAACCCTAAAACCCAAAACAGTAGGACTACAGCTATTTGCTTAGACTTAGATAAAATGAATCTTCCCTAGAAAATTTTTGAAGAAAACTGCCCTCTACTCTGATCATATCTGAAACTTCTTCAGTTGGCAAAAAAGGGAGCCTAAAATAGAACTGGGTTTAAAACCAGTAGGAAATAAAACTCCAAATAACCCACACCTCTTCACCGTTCCTTGTGGCAAGGGAGGGACCAAAATCAGGGATATGGGCTGAGACAACAATTTACTAAAAGCACAAAACCACACCCCCAATGATTACTTCGATTGTATAGAATGACAATTGGTCACACCCACACAGCACTAAGCTTTGCCCCCGCCCCCCTCCCCTGCAACCAGGAGAAAAGCTTAGAAATAGGCTCAGTGTCTTAATTCAATACCTTGGATCCCATCCTTTGCCCCTGCATGTTTTAGTGAAAGTAGGATTAAGTCTATTAAAGATTTTTTAAAATTTCTTTGATTTTTCCTATTAATTTATTACCAACTTTCATATTTTTTGGATATTCTCTCCAAATAGGAGAGTTTGGTTCCACATAAAAAGCAATGGTCTCTAAAAAAAATTATCTGCAGTGATTAGGAGTGCAACTACTTTGCAGCTAAATGGAACTGAAATACACAGTTAACCTGGATATGTTGCAGCTGAATGGAATTATTCACAGAAGAAAAGTTAAAGCTATCCTAAAAGCCTACTCCTTCATGAATGATCTTGTATTAGGTTCGTGTTTCTGTTTGGCTTAATTTTGCATAAAATTTATCTAAGACAGAGTTTCTGATGCTGTTAAGTTGTAAAAAGACAAAGAATGTATTTACTCATTCTAGCAGAATAGTGAAAAGGTATGACATACTGTAGTAGCAGCTATCATGACTTCTCATTCCTACAACTTTGTCCTCCTGTTAGTCTAAAAAAAATTCCTAGAAATCTCTGTAAAGTAACTTCTAACCCTCATTATGAATGGTACACTGATACCTAATTAATTACTTTGCCTCAGGATATACACTCAGCAGCAGAAGTAACACTGATTCAGTTTTTACTGTATAGCTATACTACCTTGACATCTTTCTGTCCTGATGGAAAGTCTCTTTTTGAACATAGCTCCACCTTACCTGTATTTTGAATTTTCAGGATAGTTCAAAGTGAACAAAAGGTACTGGAGCTACATCCATACTACTACACGAAAGAATACCAAAAAGCTCAGGAGCTTGACTGCCCACTCCACTTAATTGGACCTCTCCAGCTTGACCACTCCAACATAAATCTTATGCAGTATGGATGCCAACAGGTTTTACCACTCGACCTTGAAGCCTTTTTTTTCCACTGAGAAATTTAGTCACAGCTTCTGAATTCAAATTAGGTTTGAGTAAATTCAGTATTAAAAATTCTGTTGATACTACATCAGCACTTTCAAGAGTTTGCATTATGTTGCTGTTAAAACCTGTATCCAAATGGAACAATTTTTTTGCAATGTATTCCTGGTTTACATAGCAGCAGTCCTTTTCGTGCTGTCAGGATTTCCCTTCGGTGGATATCATGTTGCATAGTACTATAACTAGAAGATAGTGTGCATTGCTCTTGCTCTACCATGGATTTGGTATACATCCCATCAAGAGGGATCCTGGAGCTGATTCTTGGTCTATCACTTCAGACATATTTTAATTGTATTATTTTAGAAAAGTAACGGAGTAGGCAGAATGGTCATTAATCTAAAAATGTGACAGTTTCAATAAATGCAGATTTTTTTTTTTTTTAGTGCCTATACTGCAATTAACTCTCAGAGAAGGATTAATTTATAGGAGTGTTGTGTGTGGGACTACTGTAGTCAGTTTGGGAATCCAAGACCTGGAATCTATTATAATCTCAAATTTTAAGTAAATCTGTTTCTTGCTTTGGTGATGGCAGTAAAAAGCTTGCAAATGTGAACCATAAAAGGCTCCATTATATTTTCAGTGGTCTAGTCTTCAAAATACTGCTTCATATGTTTTAGTTAAACATTATTTCTATGACTTCCTAAACTTAAGGAAGGACATATAAAGTAAACTTAGTGCATGACATACAGATGAAATTACCTTCTAACTGTGAGTAAAAATACTAGGCTTAGGGTTTCCACAGTCACTGCTGAGCATAAGACTTTCAATTGCTCTCACAGTAGCTGTTTTCCCTGTTTCTATGACCTGAAGCAGGTCTGGACCTGCAGCAGCTTCTCAGCTATAGATCTATGCTGTAGTGTGCTACATCAATCTCTACTTCACTGCTTCACATACAAAGGACCTTCAAAGTCAGCATAGGTGAGCCAGCAAACAGTGTGTTTGAAGTTTAATCTAACTTCTGAAGTCCAAAGTGACAAATTTTTTGGAACAAATAAATAAAATCAGTGGAATAAACCAGAAAGAGTTTTCAGAAAACATACAGCTGTTTAAAATCTTATTAGAGGAAAATCTGGTGATAAAGAACAAGTAGGCTGAACAAGTAGTAATTTCCAAGAATTGTTGGATCCTGAAAAAAATATTTTTGGACCTTTCCATTTAATTGTTCTTGCAAAAATACTTTTTAATTGTGTTGTAAAATGTAAAAAGAATACTTGTACTGGAGACAAGACAGGTGAGTCTGAACTCACTGGGAATGATTTCAGTGAGTATTAGGTTAAACTTATTCAGGAAGGGGGAAAGTGGAAGATTTTCAAAGCAAGAGATTGTACCAATTTGGTGCCTTCCTAAACCCAGCTAGTAATTTGTTGTTAAACTAAAGCACATCAGAAAGATATCCATTATTATTTTAAAGGCTGTAAATTGTGGGAAAATTCCTATGCAATAATTGCTTTCACTATTAGAGGTTTACGTTTTATTTCTAGTAAAAGCTCCACTTATTTCAGCTGGATGCCATTAAATTTTATGATGCTTTCCCTGCTAATTAAAAAAGATCCTTCCACGTTCAACAGAAACCTCCTTGTACAGAGGTCTATCTTATCTACTATAAATAGGTCCTCTATCTATTCTATATATAGTGCACATAATATATTTTTTCAGTCTTCATTTTGATAAGTAGATAATACTCCTATTTTTAGGCCCTCTTAACCCTGCTTAAATTTTTACATCTTTCCTAAAATATGGACATACAGTACTCAAATAATGACTTAATCAATGCTGTATACCATTTCACTGCTTGGTATTTATCTTTCTAATAAGAAAATTACATATCTGATAATTTTGGTACAGGAAACTGACCGTAGGCTGATGTTAATCTGGTGAAGGAGAACAATTCAACATCCTAGTCAGACCAAGTCTGACTGGATTATTTATTTTCCAGGATGTCTATCCACTCTTCACAAGTGCATATAGATTTTTCAGACAATGTGAGACATAAATTATACTTTTCATCTATTCACATCTCCAAGTAACTTAAAAAAAATAAGCTTATGCAAGAGAAATCACAGCTATTTTTCAAATGTGCAACTGAAATTGCTACATATAAAAAAAACCAAACAAACTTGAATGCATAAATCACTTTCTAGTTGGTAGGGTTACAAAGAAAATGTCACTATGAGTAAATTACTCAATAATTGTGTAATCTGGGATTTTTATACAGCTGGTACTGGCGAGAGGTGGGAGACAAACTGAGAAAACAGCCAATTAGTATTCCAGTTCTATATAATGATATGCCAAAATTTAACTATAAGAGGGAAGTTAATCAAAGTTCTCCTGAGACTTTATAAGCCGACAAACATTTTGTTTTTTAAACTTGCTTTGCAAGTCAGAACCAGAGATGATGTCCTAAAAGAGCACTTTCTCTTTGTGGCAGAACAGGTCTTCAGTATATTACAGCAGGGTTGCCCCTACACTACATCCCAGGAAAAGAAAAGAGTTTTAATATTGCCAATGTTTTCTTTCTCTTCTCTGTAAGTAGAATGAGAATAAGAACTTATCCTTTTTGTTTTCTTGCACAATTTAAAATGAGTTTCATCTGATCATGTAATCATGGTATCCACATTTGCATTTTATGTTTTGATCTAACTAGAATTCTTTAGCAGCATTTTATACAGAAAGGCTTATTTGGAGATTCTAATCACTTCATGATGTGTTGCAAAAGAGGTATTTCACTTCTAAGGACGTTATTTGACATCTTCAAAGTGTAATATCCATTCTCTTGGAATCTGAGATACTCTAATATCCAAGATAGGTGAATAAAAAATTTTCAAGATTGGTCAGTTGATCTTGGCTGGCTGGCAGATCCCTACTTTCCTGGTTTCATCTGGGATTGACTTAAATGGATTTAGTACAAGAACGATGTTGATAACACCCTGATGTTTTGGCTGTTGCTACGTAGTGCTTACCCTTAGTCAAGGACTTTTCAGTGTCTCATGCTCTGCCAGGGCTCAGGTCTACAAATGCTCGAGGGAGCTCAGCCAGGACAACTGACCCCAACTGGCCAAAGGGATATGCCATGCTATAGAACATTATGCCCAATATATAAACTGGCGGGAGTTGGCCAGGGAGGGTTGGTCACTGCTCAGGGACAGGCTGGGCATTGGTAAGGAGGTGGTGAGAACTGGGCTGTGCATCACTTGTTTCTTTAGGGTTTTATTGCTTTCTCTCCTTTTCTTCTTCATCATCATCATCATCATCATCATATCTTATTCATTTTATTATTCATTATGATGAACACTATACATATAATACTATATAATGATATTGATTTGAATAATACATTATATTATATAGAAACATTATATAAACATATAATGTATTAATTATTCTTTGATTAATCATTGATATTTATACATAGACAAATATTTTGTGTTTATAATTATTGTGACTATTAGTTTTACCTATTACTATAGTTATTAATAATAAATACTCTAATAATAATATATAATAATGATGATGATGATGTTCTTATCTGGACCCATGAGGTTCACCAATTATTCTCCCTTCCCCGGGGAGGTGGAAGAGTGGGAGGAGATTGTAAGGGTGTGAGCAGCTGAATGGTACTTAGTTGCAAGCTGGGATTAAACCAGTACATCCGCCCATGTGGTCTTTTTCATTCCCTGTTTTCAACTGGACAAGAGAAGAAAATAAGAGGAAAACACAATGTTTGAGAGAAAGACAGGGAGACCACTTACAAATTATTGCCACAGGCAAAACAAACTCAAATTGGGGAAAATTAATTTCATGTATTTCCAATTAAATTACACTGGAAAGTTTAGAAACAAAGACAAAAACTAAACCACCTTCCCCCACAACCTATTCCTTTTTCCCAGGCTCAAATTCAGTTCTTTACTTCCTACATCCTTGCCACAAGTGGGACTGGGACGGTGGGTGTTGTGATAAAAGCTGCAGTTTCCCTACCCACTCCTTCCTTAGTGTGTTTACCCTTCGCCTATTGTCCTGCTTCCCCACCCCACGTGGGCCTGGCCACTCCTTCGGGTTTTCCCTCTTGGTTCCTGTACCCTAACTCCGCTCATGTACCTCCCCTGTGCCTAGAGACCATTGGCTATGTACTTTTCCTGCCCCCTCTGTTTCCCTAGAAAACTCCTCACCCCCTGCCATGTTGTTGTCTACACATGTGGATGTCTATGCACCATGTGTAGCCATGTGAATAAAACCTTCCATGGACACTGTGTGTAGACCCTACTCACCTCCTTTACCACCATCAGTTGTGAAGAGCAGACAAAGCCAGAGCAAGCCTCATGGCTCCCCGGCCAGTGAGAGCACAGTGTCCAGCCCTGGGACAGAGGGTTGGGTGCACTGAGGCACTGAACCAGACTGGGCAGAGATACTCTCCAGTAAGGACTGCTATAATATCCTACTAAACTGCAACAGGTGGGAAATAGGTGTTTATGGTCAACACCTAAAAATTTCTCTCTGCAGCTTCTTCCTCCTTCCCACTTTTTCCTGACTCCATTATGGGTCTGCTACATGTCATACATTCCTTCAGAATAAATTTGTTTCATTATGTGTTCTCCATGGGCCTCAGTGCAGATATGTACTCTGATGTAAGTCTTGACTGGCTGTAGTGAAACATTTACTTATCTCCGCTGGCTACAGTTCCTGTCAGGACAATCTGCTCTAGCATGGACTCTCAAAAGGTGGAAGTTCCTTCAGAAAATATCCACCTGCTCCTCCACAAGCTGCAGTGCAGATATCTGCTCTGGTGTGGGCCTCTCCATGAGCTGAAGAGAAATGTCCACACTGGAGTATGGAGAACCTCCTTTCCCTCCTTCTCTGGCTTTGGTGTTCACAGGGCTGTTTCTCACACTTTTTTCCAAATTTCACTCCTCAATGCCTGTACAGTGTTTTGCTTTTACAGATGATAAATTTTCCTCAAGACGCCATCAGCTTGGCCAATGGGCTCAGCTGTGTTGCTCTGCTGCGTTGCTTGCTGCAGCCAGCTGAAATTGACTGGGTTCAGGCAGCCTCTGGCTTTATCCAGACCATCCCTGGAGCCATCACTATCTAACCCTTGCCAATACTATGTATGGACAACTATACCAAGTTTCTACTTAACACAGTCAATGAAGTCTACAGAATTTGCAGATGAAAAAATATGTGTATCTCATTTAGCTGAATATCTCCCTACACTCAATGACTGATTGAGTCACCTAAACACAGGTATTTAATGCCTTCCAGGAGCCCTTAGGATATTCCTGGCTGATATTCAGATGTTGATCTCAAAAAAGATGTGGGTCTCTTCTAAAGCCTGTGTGTGATTTGCCAGTCTCTTGAAGGTAATGGGGATGTCTCAACTGACACTGAGGTCCCAGCCACTGATTTTACTGAACAGAGATTCAATTTGTTTGCCTACATGCAGACATTTAGTACCATCTGCTATGTCTTAGGATATCCAAACATCTGGACAGTTTGGCAGATATGGTTCAGAATGACAGCAAGCTTGGGTTATTTTGGAGATACTGTTGGAAGACAGGTGGGATAGCCCAGGAAACTCCAGGCACTGCTGCTCAGGCAAATGTATCTCATTGGTGGTCTTAAGAGCAGACAGAATCAAAAGCTTAATAATTTAATTTCTCTTAAAACTTCTTGCCATCACAAACTGACTGAAACACCCACAGCTACTTCTCACCCTTATGATATCAAAAGCATTTGTATGGAACTAGCAGATATTTTACAGGACCCCCCAGGAAACCCATCGCATCCCAGGAGGTATGCATAAGACAGGTTGGACGTGCTGATGCATGTAGACACTTGTAGGCAAGGGAGTATTTCCTGATGTGGAATTTAACACGTCTCTTTTGCATGACAACCACATATTGACCTTAATGCCTCATTGATACTGCACTCAAACAGAAAACGGAGGGTAGGATAGCCACCCTGCCTGCATTCTCTCTTTCATTATTTTGTCTCAATCCTGAAAAACTCCCCTCTACTCCAAGATTGTGGTTCAGCCATGAAGGTCAGTGCAGTTTTAGATGTTCCTGTGGTGTAATGAATAAACACAGCTGAATTAATAGAGCTGAATCAGTTACACTGGATTTAGATAATTGACTCTATTTCTAATTTCTAAACACAGCTACGTATACAGTGCCAACACTCAGTAGAGTATTTCATTTTTCAAATTTTGCTGACATGCAGCTTCATCAATATACTGATCATTTCATGTATGACAATAATAAAAGATATTTTCATCTCTATCTGTAGTAGCTCTATTTCTGCTTGTCTGTTTATCTTCAGAGATAACAACAATCAGCACTTCCACAGAAAAATATTCTTGAAATAAGAAATGTGATCAAAATTAGTGTGAAAGAACCTGAAGAACAAGCCCTCAAATGGTACAAACACAGTCTCTTTTTATTCTTTTTATATAGAATTATTTTATCCCCATATTTCTGATCACTGGCATGATGTCATAAGAATTGCACTGATACTATTATCAATGAGAGCATGCAAGACATTTGCAGTGCAGTTGGGTGCAGACACAGGTACTTTCACAATGATTAAATTCTGCCTGTTCTAGAGAAGAGAAACTCTGAAAGAAATAAGGCATTAAAACCAGTTTAGAAAATTGTCTATTTATTTTTTGTTTTTTAATTAGACATCTAGCATTTCTGAGTGTCTTTGAAGCATGCCCTCCAATTCTGTGTACAACATTTGTGGCATATTTATGGTGGGTTTGATTTTGAAATTAGTAATTATTAATAATTTGTAAGGATAAATTAAAGGCAATTTTATCTCTCTAGTTTTAATCCTAAGCAAGAATGAATCTTGAAACCAAAAATAACCCCAAAATTAAGAAATGGAATTAAAAAATAATTTTAAAAATATTTTCATCCTTTCAAGTTCTTGATCACATAGAAGGCAACACTGATTTTTTTTAAACAATTTTTAACTTAGACTTCCTTCCCAAAATTTTTTAAAAGGTGTGTGTGCATGTGTTTGATATCAAAAAGTGGAAAATTTATGCAACCAAAATAATATAAGGTCCAATCTTTTTTTTTCCTCTGTACAAAATATCTTTTTTAATGCTTCAACTGATTTCAGTCAAATCAGATTCACTGGTACAAGTCTTGAATTCATTCCTATTCTTACAGCTTCATGGAAATATGCATTTCAGTAGAAATCAGTTGATTTAGCTACTAAGGCTACAAGATGCTGCAATACAAAACTGTCCTTAACAGCCACCAAAAATCCATGAAGGAAAGAATGCATAAAGTATCCTAACCCTCAGGTAATTTTCAGTAAGATGTTGTAGGTTTCTAATTCTGTTTAGGGAAAATGCCTGGGATGAGGAGAAACAAAGTTAAGAATCTGAATCTGTAAAGATGCAAGACATTTATTAGCTCTGTTGTGGCTCCTACAGCCTTTGGCCAGGCGGACCTGTGGTACATATATATGGATATTTTACTCTGCTTTATAATATGTACTTGTTAGGTCCCAGATAATTTTGTATATATTACTTAAATCTTTTTCTATTTTATGTGTCTGGTTTAGGTTTCCTCATATGCTGTTAAATGTTGGCTTTTAACATCCATTTTTTCCAACATCAATGACTTTTTTTTTACTGGTAAAGTTTACCACATTTGCTTGCAAATGTTAGACAATATTTTCTCCATTGCCAACTGCTGTGCAGTATATACGAAAAAGAAAAAGCCCACATTTTCATTAAAAATCTATTTCAATCCTAGGAAAATCTTAGAAAATCTACATGTATAGTTAACATAATCTGTGTTGCTATACATATGGAATGGGATTCAACCATATAGGTGTATCATTTAATCTGAGCAAATTGCTCTCCAAATTCTACCAAGTCTATAGATCACAGTGAGACTGTTTCCTTATGCAGGGTAGAGTTTTTCATTGGCATTTTATGCCATTTAACACCCCTGTGACATCTCACCTGAATTTATCTGCCATTTCAGAAAGACATGGGTAGTCTTCTGTTATATCTGCTAAGGGCAGATGGATGTCTCACATGCCTTGGATGTACCTTGTTTAGGAAATGTACTTATTTCCCTTAACTGCTTTGCTTGTAATGGGAGCTTAGACACCCAGCCTCAGACAGGCACATAAATTTAGCCTCTTTGACCTGAGTTCATGGTTTAGATGGTGAATACTGGAATCCCATCCACAACAGGAGCAAGTGTGGCAGAATCCATTTTTTAAATTTTTTTTTGCTAAGAAGGCTGGTTTGTGTTTATAGTTGAGAACTGTCTATTTAGGGCAGAAAAACCCTCATTATTAATAAAGCTGACTTCTTATGAAAGAAAACTTCCTAGTACCTATCTCCTCTCCTTGGCTTTGCACTTAACCTGCATCACTCTGACTCCCAAGGCTGCTGGAGGAGCAGATATCCATGGTGGGTGAGCCTCCCCTTGGCCTGGTGCTCCCAACAAATGGCTGTTGTGTTCTTCCACCCCTGGGTTTTCTCAGGCCATTGTCCCCAAGTGAGCAACAGCTCCTGCCAGGAGGAGGACAGCCCTTTGAGAGTGGATTAGGGAGTGGGGAGTCCAGTCTCCAGTCTGGAGATGCTGCTCCATCTCCTGCTCCATAACCTGCTCCAGTCTCCAAATGCTGGGAGAGACATGCTCTACCCCTGCTCCTGTTCTTATCCCCAACCATCTTCACTGATGAAGACTTCAGTGGGCCAGGATGGGAGAGAAGGAGGACACAAAATGCAGGAAACAGAGATATCATGTGTTTCCTTTTCAGCAAATAGCTGCCAACAGTTAACAGAACTATTTTGTACAACAAAAGTCCTCTTGTTTTTACAGAAATGAAAGAAAAAAAGCATGGTCTTAAGGTAGATGAAAGAAACCTCAAGTGACAAGAGAGCCCAGTGAGTAGGGAACTAGAAAGAGGCAGCCTGAAAACCTTGATCTATTCCTGTCTGTGCCATTTATCTGCTGTATGTAGCAAAAAAAGGATTCTGCATATAAGTACTGAAGTTAGAGCACATATAATCATAAGAAACAGCCTACATAAAGACTCCTCCAGAAAGTGTTTTCAAGCAACTGAACTGAGTTTAGGCTGCTGACACAGGCATGTAAAATTAGATTGCTAAAACATATGGTGTGAACATATTTATCACTTTCATTTTCTCTGCTTTCCCTTAATTTTTAGTGGAACCATTAATGGCCTATATTCCCTGGAGGATATGTAGCTAAACCTATGTATGTTCTATTTACCTAATATAGGACTGAAATTGAATCTAGGCATCCAAATTCCAGGCTACAAGCCTGGGAACACCTCAGCAGCTGCTAATCCAAGGGGCATCTCAGCCAAATGAGCACCACAATATTTTTCAGGATGGAACATTTATTGCTGCACATTTGCCACTCTTATGACAATGCCAAGTACCTCAGTGTTAGATATACCTAAGCAAATTATGAGTACTTTTGTGTAAATCACCAAAGGGCCCGGTATTTTCAGATGTCCAATGATGCTAAAAGGCTCAGTCTTTCTGTGATATTAATTCTAGAACTTTTGAATGCATTTGGAATAATAGGCAATTTATTCAGGTTTATCTTTTTACAGAACCCTTTTAAATTTTTTTTACAACTGAAAACATTTTCAGGAATTGCTCAGTTACCACATCAGCCTGAGAGAATTCAAACTCAAATATCCTGGGACAGTCCTCTGATTACCAGATTCATAATTCAACAAGATGAAACTGGTCTTAATAATAAAGCTTTTTCATTGTGATTAACATACTTCAGGATACATTTGTAAAAATGAACATGAAGGAAAGAGGTATGACTAGTACTGTGCAATTAGATTATTTTTCACAGACGAAGAATGTAGGGCCTGATCTCCCGTTTGTGTATTATTTGTAAATTTCATCCAGCAGTCATGGGATCCAAAGCTACACCTGGGTATTCCTATTGGCAGGAAACTGTCGCCTCTCTAATTAAAGAAAAGATCCATAGAATCATAGAATCATTTAAGTTGGAAAAGACATTTAAGAACATCGAGTCCAACCATAAACCTAATACTGCCAAGTCCCACTAAACCATGTTTGTAAGCAGCACATCTACATGTTTTTTAAATACCTCCAGGGAGAGTGACTCATTTACTTCCCTGGGCAGCTTTATAACCCTTTTCATAAAAAAAAAAAATTACTTGATATCTGTCACAACTTGAGATCATTTCCTCTCATCCTGTTGTCTGTTACTTGAGAAAATAGAATGACCTCTACCTAGCTACAACCTTCTTTCAGGTAATTGTTGAGAATTATAGGGTCCTCCAAGAGTCTCCTTTTGTACAGGATAAATGACTCCACTTCCATCAGCTGTTCCTCATAAAAGGAAATACGAAAATATGAAGATCCTAAAACCAATTTAAGCAACGAGTTCTAGTGCCTTGGCAACTTCTTAGTGAAAGAAACTTTTCCTAACAATTTGAACCTGATCAGACTCATGGCCAGTGCCACTTGTATCTCCTAACAAGAAGAGATGAACAGTGCTGTGTTGGTAGCTGTCCCTCAAGTGCTTGCAGGCAGTTTTAAATTGCCTCTTAACCTTCCCTTTGTCACACTAAACACGTCCAGCTCCTTCATACACACGTTCTTGGATATGCGCCATTTTTCAAACTCAATTTTCTCCCTTTCCCTCTGAAACTGGGAGAGACAAGCAAGAGTGATACAATGTTCCAGTTGTGGCTTTGCTTGCACCCAGTGGAAAAAATGTTTCCCTTTGTTGGTCAGGTACAATTCTCCCGGTGAATCATGGTATGCCTTGTGAAGTTAGTTTTTATTAATTCATTGTTGCTCCCGAGTCCTTTTCCACAGAGCTGGCATTCAGCTACTTGTTTGGCATGCATTATTATTTGATGTTCTTCTACTTAGGATGCAGAAAATGGATTTTTTCCTTCAGGAACTTCAGGAGTTTTCCATCAATCCAGTCCTTAAATTCATCATGGTATTTCTAGGTCAAAGATCACATTTTTTCTCATCACCATGGTTGTTGATAAAGCTATTGAACAACATGTGCCTCACTATCAAACACTAGGACTTCTCTCATTCCCAGTCATAAACAGACATGAAGATATCGATTTCTCTCCTTTGCGCTCAGAAGGTTATTATGTCAAAAGCATTCCAAAAGTCAAAATATTGTTACATCTACCACTGTTCTACAATCCACATAGAAATTTCATCATAGAAAACAACTGAAGTTATTCAAATATGATTTGATATTATTAAACTCTTGCTGGCTGTTCTACATCTTCTTGACCTATACGTGCTCCTCAATTAATTCCAAGGCAATGCCATACACTTATGCAAATATAGAGCATATCAATGTGTGGATCATATGTGATTGCATTCTATAGTGAAGTACTGGCTTTATGCATAGTGGGAACGCAGTGGTTGCTGTTTAGTTTGACTTTAGCAGGTTTATTGATACTCATGTGTTTCTACCAAAATTGGTGAGATATAGCCTGTATAGGTAGACTATAAGTTGAGAGGAAAAACAGCAGTGACACTATGTTCAAAGGTTTGTGATCAGCATTGCAATGTCTATCTGGTGGCTAATTACTGGTGGCATCTGCTGAGGTCAATTCTAGTTAATTATATGACTAAAAAATGGGACAGACTATATTCTCAGCAAATTACCAGATGATATCAACTGTATTCCTCTGGAAAGAAAGGCTACTACTCAAAGGATCATCAACAGATTATAGAAAAGGACTGACAAAAACTCATGCTATTCAATCAAAGCAAATGCAAAACTCTACACCTGGACTGAAATAACCATATGCAGCAGTAAAGGCTGGGAGCTGGTTTATTTTGTTAAACTTCATATGGTTGGTGATTTCCCAGCCCTCTAAATTGTTGAGCTCTCTCTGCAGGTTCTCTCTGCCTTCAAGGCAGTCAGCAGCTTCTTACAATTTAGTTTTGTCATCAAACTTACTTGGTGCACTTTTGATTCCTATGTCCAAGTCATTTATGAAGATGTTGAAGAGCTCAGGGCCTTGGAGCGCCACAGAACCCCTCTAATGACAGGTCACCAGTCTGATGTCACCTCATTCACTGTGTAGCCAGATGCTCACCTATCACATGATGTGTTTATCCAGCTGTTTGCTGGACCTTTTCTCCAGATGGATACTGCAAGACCCATTATCGAAAGCTTTACTGAAATTTTAAAAAAATTTCATCAACTAGCTTCCCTTGACCAGGTAGGTTAGTTCCCTTGTCATGAAAGGAAATTAAGTATGACAAGTAGAACTTTCCCCTTGTAACACCGTGCTGGCTGTGACTGATGACTGTATTGTCCTTCAGGTGTTTTTCAGTACCTCCCAGAATAATCTTCTCCATAATTTTACCAGTCATTGAAATGTGACTGACAGGCCTGTAGTTTCCAGAGTCATACTTCTCACCTTTCTTGAAAATTGGGAAAACTTCAATCAACCAGGACCTCTACAGATTCCTAATACTGTTCAAAAAATCATTGAGAGAGTCCTCAATGATTTTTGAATACTCTTTGAGTATTCTTGTTGGATGCCATCAGACTTAGAGGCATCCAGCTGAAATAGCAGATTGAGCACAAGTTCAGGGTTGACCGGGAGTTTTAATGGCTGGAACACTCTATTGTAGCTTGAATTATACCATTTGCCATTAAGTTTTGATATATTTATATAGAAGTGCTCTATGTAGTAATTTATTGAATATGTATAATTTCAAATGCATTTCTAAATTATTATTTGAACTCCATTTTTGAGGCTAATGTGATTTTTCATTGCAAGATTTTCAGTGCTGTTTAAAAATAATGTAACTTTCAATACACTGTATACTTTAATAAGTATTTATTTTATTTTTTGTGAACATTTATTGTTATTGATTGGCATAGATATAGCAAACTTCAACAGGAATATTTCCTACATTTAAAACTACTCAGTAGTAGAAAAAACTCTTTCAATAGTTCAGCATATTTCTCAGCAGAAGAGCTTTTAAAATCTTTTGAAAAATGTTTGTACTTAAGGCTCTTTAGTGACTCGGAAACAACTACAGACATTTTAGCTTCAAGAAAGAAAATTGCCTTAAAACTTCATTAAGTATTTATATTTGTCTGCTTGCCTTGTTGGCATTTTATGAATAAACAGATTTTCAGCAGATCCTGAAGATTGTCATTCTACTAAACAATTTTATATGAGAAATCTTCATATACTTTGAAAGAAAGAAGATAAAATTAAAGGCCTGAGAAACTGGAGCATAAAAGAAACTATTGTTCACAGTGTCTATATACTTATATTTGGTCTCAAATCCTCATCTGTAATTTGAATAATATTAATCAGAATTACAAAAATAAAAGAACAAGCTTTGCCTGCAGTTTCGAGTTATACATCAATGATTATTTAGGAAATCATATAAAAGGGTCAGTTTTGTGGATCTTGATGGTTTTTTTGTAAGAGATAAGACAAATATATTAATTCTATAATGAAATTATGTTAACCTCAATGGAAAGGATTTAGTATAACTTCATCACATATGGTTCTGAACCCCAAATTTCTAGGCAATAAAATTGTTTGTCTCACCTGATGTTTCCTTTTTCACATGTTCCCATTACTGTGTTCAGTGTGCATTTACTTTCATATGGATATTTACTGCAGTTTTATAGTTATGACAACAAAAATATTTAAAATACTACAGATTTTATTTTAATGACTTTTTCTTTTGCTTGAGGAAAGAAGTAAAACATCCACCAAAATACACAAACAGTACTGATCAAAACTGAATTTTAAACTTACAGAAAATGCTGAACATAAACAAATTACTTGACTGTAGCTGCAAAAGCACGTAGCCAGTCATAATGTTATTAATACCATAACTCATTGCTACTAAAGCAGTAAAGTGTTGATTAACTGTAACCTTAGAAACCCACCCACATCTCCCTTATTTCCCCAGCTCAGCTACATACAGAAACAAGCAGGTCAGAAGTAGACCCTCCCATAATCATCATCATCATCATCACATTTTCCTTTTCATTCCATCACTCCCCCATACCCTGAAGTTTTTCTTGCATTTGTGTAACATCAATTTCTTAAAAATTATTCATAGGGAAAGATATGCCTATGCCGTAATATAAAATTACATAAAATTAAGTCCCATAAAATTACATATGGTGCATAAATCCAGATTTGATCCTACTGATAATTATTAATAATTCTTTCATCTTCTTCTGTACTATTTTTCTTTCTAACTTTTATCTTAAGAATTTAAACTGACATGTGATAAAGTAGGAAAGTTATAGTAACAATTAAGACTCAATCTTTTTTTGAATATGTTTTTCTGGTTTATTTTCCTCTAAGCTTTGCCCACTTAAATGTTTTTTCTGTAAAAAAAAATTTTTATCTTGAAGGACTGATTGTTCACAGATTATGCTTGTATTTTAGTGCTGTTACTAATAGATAGCAAAGGCAATGCCTTATTTTGCAAGCTATATTTAGTAGCTTTCATTTATTGTTTTCTATGAAGACAGAACTTGGAGAACACAGCCTAAAGAAAAGATGATCCTCAAAAATCACAACATGACTTTTGGAGAACAAAATTATTTGACCATGTAAATAATTTAAATCACCCTTCCAGTTCCTAAAGGGGGCCTACAGGAAAGTTGAGTAGAGGATTATTGCATGGGCAGAGAATGACAGGACAAGGCTAAACTAAAAAAAGAGATTTAGATTAGATGTTAGGAAGAAATTCTTTACTTGGAGGGTTGTAAGGCACTGGAACAACCAGAGAAGCTGTGGATGCTCCACTCCAGAAGTGGTCAAGGCAAGGCTGGATGGGTCCCTCAGCACCTGATGTAGTGGGTAACATCCCTGCCCATGACAGGGGGGTTGCAACGAGGTGATCTATAACGTCCCTTCCAACTTTCTGAGATTCTATGAGTAAGTGTTATACAAAATAATATCTTCTAATGCTGTTGCAAAAGAGGTAAAAATATGAATTTAACAGATGTCATCTTCCAGTAGTAGAGATTAACTACCACTGCACCTCTTTTCAAGAACACTAAACTTTAATTTGTGAGGGCAACGGTGCCTTTGAACTTTTAACAGTAGGCACTTGAACACATTAATAAAGTAATTGACATCTGAGTTCAAAAGCTTTGCTGCATGTTGTAAAACAGGCTTTGATCTTTAATAACTTCCCAGCCAAACAGCTTTCCTATTTTCTACACAATGTTAAAGAAAAAACATGAAATATAAACCCAGCGGTTGTATGAAAAAAAACCCAACCAAACCTCAAAACCAATCATCTCTTTTAAACTGTTTTCTTCCTTATCCAAAAACCTGAAGATGACAAAAAAATCCCCAACAAACAAACAACCTCAAGAAACAAAAACATTTTTTCAGCGGCATTTATTTTGTTTCTTTCTGTTTCATTTGTTCACATGAAAAAAATAAAAATAATGAGTGATAGTTCTGTTGAATAGTCAGTATAAGGCACTGATGCAGTGGCAGGGCATCTCTATGATGAACATATAGGTTTCTTTTTTTTACTTTCTTTTGCCCCTTTTTCACCAGTCAGGTATTTCCTGAAAATAAAATCCCATATTTTCACTACAACATTCATACCATTAAAACAGCAGAATTCAAGACTAAAATTTTTGTTTATGGAGCAGTAAATGACTGGTTTTTTTCTGCTGCTTATTTGCACTTATCATTGAAGGACCTTCTGACTTTTGATAATGCTTTTTGTTATTTTCCTATTCAGTCTTCAACTAGGCTTTAAATAATCAAATTAACAGCAGAACTATGCTTAGATTACCTGCGCTTCAGGTAAAAAAAATATACAAAAACAGCAGAAAGGGAGAGTACTACATCAAGTTTCCTAGATACCTGTATTCCTTTTGTTGTTTTTCTATATTGTTATTCAAATCATTTAGGTTGGAAAAAAAATTTCAGATCATTGAGTCCCACAATTAACCTGACACTGCCTCGTCCACCACTAAACCACATCCCTAAGCACCACATCTACCTGTCTTTTAAAGACCTCCAGGCATGGTGACTCAACCACTTCCCTAAGCAGACAGTTCCAGTGTTTGATAATGCTTTCCATGAAGAAATTTTTTCCTAATAGCCAATCTAAACCTCCCCTGGTGCAACTTGAGGTCGTTTTCTTAGTACAGTCACATTTAACTTGGGAAAAGAGACCAATGCCCGCCTTGCTACAGCCCCCTGTCAGGTGGTTGTAGAGAGTGATAAGGTCACCCTGAGTCTTCCTTTTCTCCAGGCTGAACAACCTCAGCTTCCTCAGCCACTCCTCATAGGACTTACACTCTAGGTCCTGCACCAGCCCTGTTGCCCTCCTCTGTTCACAGTCTAGCCCCTCAATGTCTTTCTGGTGGCGAGGGGCCCAGAACTGGACACAGCACTGGAGGTGAGGCTTCAGCAGTGCTGAGTACACAGGGGAAGAATCATTGCCCTGGTCCTGCTGGCCACATTATTGCTGATACAGGCCAGGATTCCCACTGGCCTTCTTGGCCACCTGAGCACAGCTGGCTCATGTTCAGCAGCTATCAACCAGCACTTCCAGGTCCTTTTCTGCTGGGCAGCTTTCCAGCCACTCAGCCCCCAGCCTGTGGCACTGCCTGGGGTTGCTGTGACCAAAGTGCAGGACCTGGCATTTGGCCTTGTTGAACCTCATACCACTGGCCCTGGTCCATCAATCCAGCCTGTCCAGATCTCTTTGCAGAGCCTTCCTACCCTCCACAGCAGATCAACACTCCTGCCCAACTTGGTGTCATCTGCAAACTGTGTGAGGGTGCACTTGATTCCCTCCTTCAGATGAATGATAATTAAAAAAGATTGTCCCAAATACTGAGCCCTGGGGAACACCAGAGATATTATGTCATTTATAGAATATAAAGCAGAAAATGTGCTGAAAAAAAGGTATATTTCCTTAAATATGGTGGCTTTTAACTGTGTGGGACTGTCAAAGCAAGGCTAATATTTTTGTAAGAAATTACAATAATTTTTTGTTGCTATGGGAACCCCTGTGGGGGGTTATTTTTTGTTTGTTTTGAAGGTGTCAGTGAAACCAGTGTGACAAAACCAACACCTTAATCTTAAAAAAAAGGAGGTATTCTGAAAATGTTTTACCAAGATCAAATTATTTTAAATAATAATGAATGTCACTGTACCAGTGGCAATGAGACAGCAATAAAACAGAAACAGAGATTAAAAGCTGTTAGGAGAAGCCATACTGTGATACCATGTAGTGGAGTATCCATTTCAGCTGTTCTGTCTTTTCAAGCAGTAGAGCTACATACTGCATCACCCTGCTGTGGACAGGGAATATGCTTGCGTATAAGCTGTTCTGATGTGCTGGGAAGTGGTTGGGAAGATGCTGTTGTTCTCAGATCTCAAAAAGGAGATGACATTGTGATACCAGCATGTTTGGGCTGTCGGTCCAGGTGTTCTCATGTAGCCAGAGAAGGGACCCAGAATTACCCCATTTCTGGTCCTCCTGACTGCCAAAGCAAGCCATATGTTTGTGTGGTATGGTTGGAAGAACAGGCTTTCCTAATTTAGCTTGTGATGATCAAGTGCAGAGCTGTCAAATGGGTCCCCTGAAATACTACCAATCTTGTCATTTTGGCATTTTACTTGGTTTTCTTTCCAATTTATTCACCCTGTTTTTCTTTGGTCTTATACCTCCCTTTCTCCCCAGCCCTCAAGTCTGTGAGATGTTGACATCCAGGGGGAGAATCTTTGTTGTTTTGCTGGCTTGTACCACTAGAGCGAGCCCTTTTCTTGTCTGTAGGTTGACGTCTTTGAACTCTTGCTGGATCTTGTCCCACTTTTGTCCACCTTTGATATCTACCTTCGAGATCATTGTGCCAATGATATGCTATTGTTTAATGTCCCACAGTCTTCAGCTGTGAAACAAATTCCATGAGTCATATCAACTGTAAATGATGTATCTGCTACAACCTGTCTGTGATATCCAGTGTTCACCAATGGTGATAGGCACCAGAGTTGCTTTAAAACAAGTATTTAGCTCTTCTGTATTTTTAACTAAAAACTGTCCCCAAAAATTCAGATTTATAAACTGATTAACAATGGAGTCACAGTAAGCATTTTGCATGGTCCTGCAGCTCTCACTTGCAGTTTGTTTTTTATAGGCGTTTCTTCTGTACTCTCATGTAATTATGGACTTCTAGCATCTTTTAAGAAAAAAAATGTGATGGCTAGAGAGTCTTGGTTAAGACAAAACTCTGGACATTCCAAAGCAAATCAGATTTCAGGTGCTTACTCTGAAACAGGAAAGAAAAGAACATTGTTAGATGGGTACTTGGTTGTGAGCACATACATTCACAAACACATCTGTGGTATGTCTGTGTACACACCACATACATAGGTGAACACAGTTTATTTTTATATGCAAAAGAAACCTTGGTAGCATGCAGAACCTACTGTCAGGTTTTCTATTGAAGATGATTTAATGGCAGATGGAAATGAGACTGTGCCCTAAGTGAACAGAATGGAGAAGCCAGGCAAACCTTTACAAAAACTCAGTGTTGTTGCTTTGATGTCATCCCAGAAATAATGTTTTGGCATCTCCAATCCTGTACTGCATACACCCAATGGCACTACCAACCCACATGGGCTGAGAGACTAAGCATAACCTTCATTCTGGAATTTGTTTGGGATTTATTAGGTTTTTTCCCTCATAATTCACAACTAGAGCAGGGTGGATAGGCCAGGTGATGTCCAGAGGTCCCTTCCAACCTCAGCCATTCTGTACTTCTGAACATTCTCAAAAGGCATATCAAAGGTTAGTGATATGAGATAGTATATGGTCAGTCCACCTCACACAGCTGTTCCATAATTAGATAATTTTGTTTGGGAGTTTTGGGACTAAGTCTAGGGCTTTGGTTTGGAGATGGAACATTTGACAGACTCAGGTCTACAAAATTATTATCTTGTTAGATAAAGTGAACAGGAGTTGTTATTCACCAAATACCATAATATTAAACCTAGAATAACATCAATGAAAGCAGTTTAAAACAAATAAATGGAGGTACCGCTTTACTCAGCAGGTAATGAACTTTTGGAACTTGCTGTGATAGGAAATAATAGAGGCAGCCAGTGTCAGCAGGTTAAATGATCAGTGAATGAACAAATAAAGAACAAATATATAGGGAAAAGAATGGGCAAAGAAGGACTTGTTAGAATCCCCAGTCCAATAATCATGAACTCAGTGAAGGAATGATGCGAGTGGATCACAGACAGGGATCAGGCTTGTGTGCTCTCCCTAAATATGCCTCTGATCATCCCTGTGGGAACAGGTTGGTCTACACTCGTCTCTCCAGGAAAGCATGACTTACTTTATATTCTTATCATTGTTCTTCTCTGAGTGTCATAGTTCTATTCCCAAAACTTTTAGGAGAGGATCAAACAAAAGTTGTGATTAACAAATGTTAAAATCAAAGAGGGAAGAATGAGTATAGAATTGCAACAGAGGTTTATATGCAAAATATGGCTTTTTTCCCAAGCTTTAAACAATTATTTAGGCTATTAAATCCATAAAGAGATTTATTTATTTATTTTTTTGCTATAAATGACACATGCCATTCTTGATTTGTGCCAGCCTCAGGAGGTCTGATATACAGCATCACAGCAGGACTAGAAAAAAGGAACCTTTTCCCAGAAGAAATAAACAATTCTGGTAAGCTAGCTGAAAAGATAGCAGAGCAAGCTCAAGAGATAATAAAGCAAATATACTGCAATACCATACAAATTAAAATTATTTAGTTTACTTACAAGGTTTTAAAAACATTATATACTCTGTGTTTTGTTGGTTGGTTAGTTATTTTTTCTGCCGTTCATATTTCTTATATCACTAAGGGAATTTGCATTATTTTGTTTCTACAATGTAAAAAAAAATATATTTTTAAAGCTTTTCTAAAAAATAATATAAAATGGCATATAAAGATTTTTGTAGCACTAATTTAAGATTATAAGCAAAATTCACTAATGATTTCTTTCCTTGTGGCCATCTCAGGCTTATGCCTTAAAACCATTGCATCTATACTGTCATGCATTCTCTGGAAATATGATATGCAAATGAAAATTCTAATTTGCTAAGGACAGATGAAGGCTGGAAGCTTTTGATTACTACCCTTAAGAAAGAAATGAGGAAAAAAAGGAAGTATATATAGCAAAAGAAATTCAGTCAAGTGCAAAGCACACATCAGGGATAAAATGAAAGAAATAAGGAAAATATTATTTTAGAGCAGAAAAGTCTTTTGAAGACAAAATGGGAGCAACTAGGACAATATTAAAAACATTACTTGAGTCTCTACACAAAAAAGATTACAATACTGAACCCCTGTAGAGAAGTTTCTTAATATAATTGCTAGGTTGATAGTAGGGATGTAGTAATGTAAAATAGGACAGGGATTTGGTTACATATACGCAAAATTGAAAACAATTTTCATATTCAGTGAGCTGTGATGTCAACTGTTCTGTGCATTTCTGGCTACCTGGCCTTATTGTTCCCTCAGTTTCCATATAGCGTGACACATTTAAATAATGAATTTACATCAAATATTTGCATGCATCATTTTAGCTTAAGATAAAAACTAAATGGGTGGAATTTCTGTGATTTAGGCTTACACTTCAACTAACTATTAGATCTGTCAGTTTCACCATATAACTCAGTCAAAGAGGAAATACTGAAATAAAAAAATTACAAAATAATGATGAAAAAATGTATTCTGGAAGTCTTCTGGGGTTAACATGTAAAGCAATATTTGCACTTCCACCATAAGCCTAGGATCAGCTCCAGTGAAATATTATGTATTTAGGGTTGTGCTGGGTTTTTTTTAGAAACGTTATTAAATCTGATTTTAACCTATATTCCCCCTCCTCCTTCCAATTTATAAATTTTCAATCTTTTTTTCTCCTGCAGTAAATGATCTACCATCACAAATTGGGGTGCAGTTTACTGGATGCTTCATTCACTTTGATTTCTCTAGTGGATGAGAATTTTAATAAATCTGATTTAGCTAGCTAGCACAACTACATTTACATTTGCATTTGCTTTGTGCTGTCAAAGTGGTTTAACACAGCTGAGACATCCCAGTGAGTCCAACAACGTGTCTTTATTCACAACTTAGCAAGCCTCCACCAGGCTGATGTCTCTGTGCAAAGCACTCTGAAAATACACAGGAGGTGATAATCCCAGCTCAGAGAATTTTTTAATGCAAAAGTCAAACCATAATATCAATATAAAATAAGAGAACAGGAAGACAACAAAGAAAGAAAAAAGACTTTTTTCCTCCACATTATTTTTTAGCTTAATAAAATTAGAGCACGTATGATGCATTATATACATGCTCTGTACCTATAAAAAGGCACAATTAATCGAGCTATAGAGTCCATTCCTTTGTTTTACTTTCCTACATCTCCAGTATTTCTTTTCAGCCTTCAGCGCATAAGTATTATGCCGTGTACTGTAATAATATAATTCCTTCAGCATTTCTGTCTTATCTTGAAAAATGCAAGTTTCACTTTGCCTAGTAATTAATCTTCGAAGTTGTTGCTAGCTCCTTGTACAGTACATTTACCAAATAATTGGAAAGCAGTTTTTAGTGGAGTTGGTACTTGCCTTACAGCTTAACATCAGGCATGGAAATAACAAAGAAAGAGGCTGAGTCCACAAAATGAAGTTTTGTTGTCAACAATACATTATTTTTCTTTTTGAATCATGAAATTTCATGACATGGTATCTAGTTCAAACTGCCACCATATAAATAACTGTATAACTAGTTAGACTCTGTCTCTATTATTAGTGGATGGATCTGAATAGATATTTTACCAATTTGCAATGAAATTTAAAATAAATAATGAAAAGGTTTTTCTGTTTGTTTTTAATAATAGATTTCTTTCACATTTATTTATAAGTTCTTAATTCAACTGAATGAAAAGTGAAGACTATTTCTGCAGATCTTTTCATATCAAGAAAAGTAGAAAAACTCTCAAAAACAGTCCTATCTCTTAGATTGCTCTAAAAGGCACAGTGTATTTCCTAACCTCTCTATCTGTTGCTGCTACGCACTACAGGCTTTCCTCCTGGCCACATTTCCAGCATTCTCCATGCCCTAACTGTATGTGACAAACAGGATATACTTGGCTCTTTTGTCGACCCTTTTCTCTTAGCACAGTCTCAGACTTCACCAGTTTCCTAGAGCCCAATAAGCAATGCCACAGGTCTTGCTGTCCCCTGTGTGTGATCTGCTCCCAGAGTTACGGGGTGACATGAACAAGGTGTGCTGCTGAGGTGCAGAGCTCAGGTCCTTCTGGGGGGACTTCATCAAGTGCGACATTTCAGGCGCATGCTTTCCAATATTGAAACATCCATGTCATCCAGCCCAGGGGAAACTGAGAGGCAGACAAGACTTGGTACTTCTGTTTGGCATGTTGGATCAAAAAATCAGAAATACATAGCTGTGCTCCACATAAAATAAATTGAGATCTCAGCAAAACAGTACTGGCAGAGAACTCTGCAGTGGAAACTGCTAAGGAAATTGTAAGGAGAACAAGGTCACATGAGCTGTTCCTCTGTAGATTGACTATGAATTATCAGGCCTGAAATCTCTCAGGGGTATATACCACACCTTTCAGTTCCAAGCATAACAACAAAATAAAGCACAGTAGAAACCACGTTTGAAAATCACACTGGAGTTCCAGAAAATTGCTGCATTAAAAAAATTGCCTTATACTCTAATGGGGTTTTATTTTGTGTCTTTGGGGGAACAGATGTGTGTTCATCTTCTTTTATAATTCAGCCAGTGTATTTAAGGTTATAAATTTTGAAACATTCACTGAGGTGAATATTTCTTAATGTATAGAGTTCTTTTTCACAATTGGCTTTCAAAAGATGATATCAATAGAAAGTTGTGAAAGAAGCACTGCCCTACAGCAGGATGTGAGCTACTTTGTCACCACCTCTCCCACCCCCCTCAATAAGAAAAAGTAAAAATCAGACAAGGTTCGCAGAATCACTGAGAATCAACAGATTTGTGTTTCACATCATTTCTCTATGAGGCCTACACAAAATAGAGGGAAAAACTGGAATTATTCTTACATCTTAAGTTACACTTGTACAACAGTGAAGTAAAGCCTGTACCTTAAAATTGAACAGTTACCGCAACAAAATGCTTTCATTTATCCTTTCAGTATAAAGGAAAAAATAGAGCACAAGAGGCTGAAAGGGTTGTACTTTTATTTTTTCCAAGTACAACCATTCAAACAACTCTGGTCTGAGAAATGAATATTTCAGAAAGAATACCTAGTAACATCAGAGACTGATGGAAGTGTCTGAGTATGAGGGATAAAAAAAACCAGTAACTCTGAATACTATAGTAGAGTTGCTCTGCTCAGCAGGCAACTACTGAACTTTGGAGTACCATTCTCACAGCTCCCAAGTGAGTCCTGACCAAGGGAGAGAAATCTGAGCGAAAATGTAAGACGGCATCTGAGTCTGGAAAAAAATGAAACAGGTAACTTGAAATAGATAACTTACTTTCTCTTTTTCTAAAAGAGAATAATGCATTGAACACATGCTGGAATTAAAAATGAGACAAAACAAAACCCCAGAGAAATTACCTTTTCCTTTCTGAAGCCTTTCTTCCTTCTGTTTTGCTACATTCCTCTGGTTTCTTCCTTAGACCTTTTTTAATATTTGCTTTCACAAAATACAATCTTCAGTGTAAGTGAGACCCTGGTCCAAAAGGAACCTCTCAATATTTTTCAGTCTTTTCTCATATCTTTACCATGCTCTTCAGTCCTCTGATTAGAGAAGTGTGTGTCTAATTCTTCAGAAATGCATGGGTTCTTCAACTAGGACTAAAAGATAATTTTGCTAATTTAGGTTAATCAAGAGTGTGAGTCTAAACATCTCCTCCTAGCTCCTTCTATATCTACTACTTTGCCAGTGCATTCCCTCCTTGCTTAAATTATCTTGCCATCACTGCCTACATTCATGTTTTTAGGGGGATCAATAAGCTCAACACTTATCTCAGTGTTGAAGAGATTTCTAATTCTTAGGCTATACCATCTCGCAGTGTGATCTAAAGGCTTTCCTCAAAACACTTCTAGTGCACTTTTTAAATAATAAGTCTATGAGGAAAAAAAAAGGAGGAAAGGAAATTCAGTAAATCCCATCACCATGTGGTCAGAAAAGGGCATTTTGTTTCACACCTGTAAGTTCTATAGATTTTTTTTTTTTTAAATCTGTACTTTAGAATTTTTTTTAAAGCTAGAGCACTCATCAAACCTTTGATGTTCAATGCAATCCACAGCCTAATGGAAGCTGAGCTCTCAGGAAGATACCGCAGATAACAGCATTTCAGCCCTGCCCACACTGCTCTAGGCTCCAGTCCCCTGTCAGCAAACCTAGGACAAATGGCTACAGATTTGGCAAAGAGATCGTCCAGAGACCCTTAGCTCTCCTGTTCTTGCCCTGCAGATCAAAGAATCAATTAAACCCGCTGATTTGTCAGTTGGGTTAAATGGAAGACCATGCTTGTAGAATCCAATGAAAGCAGAAAATACATGTTCACCTTTTCTGGGATTACTGCTCAAATAATAGATAACTTGTTTTATGAAACATAATGTCTTCTGTGCACATGAAAGTCTTTGACTTTTTCAGAAAGTTAAGAGATTATTATGTTTCAAAAACAGTGCCCATGATGTTCAGACTAGAACTCTAGGGAAATAGGTTTAATAGCCAAACCACAAAAACTATAATATGTTATTTTAGCAAGCTTTGTTTGGAAATTGAAGACACAAAATTTGAACTGTACTTAAATTTAGAGCTTTGCAGCACAAAGACTTTCCAATTTTGTTTTGAAATTTAAAGGGTAGAAGTAGCAGTATAAACTAGAATTAATGTGTTTATTGAACCTGCTCTTACTGAGAGCCAAAAATTATGAAACAAACTGAAGAGTGTAAGTTGCTTGAAAACACATCATTAAGTTATGAACAATTTTATCCCTTATGTTCAGAGAGATATTGTTCATCAATTACCTATGAAAGTATTTAGTATTTTTATTGGAGAAGTGAAAAACTATGGCTTTTCTACTTGTAGGTGGAATTATTTGCTGGTTAGAATATTGCTGAACAGCAATGAAACTGATGTTACCTGCAAACTTGACAAGGACATATTCTTGTCACCTCCCCCAGGTATAAATAAAATATCTCAAACAGGACAGATCCCTGCTTTACCAGCCTCCAGGCAGTCTATGGCCCATTAAATGCCAACCATGTTTTCACCAATGTTTGTCCTAACTAGACAACATACATTAAAGTAAAACTAACAGCAGGAGACTTTGAGATCTCATTAAGCAAGTTGCACCAGACCTAGAGCTTGAAGTTAGTTATAGGAGAAGGTGTGTGAGAAAAGAGAATCTGTGAAGTCCTTTCCAGCTATGGGTGTACAAGCCAGTGGCAAATTGCTCACATAGAGCTATAAACATATTCTTGCTTCTGGTTTTACCTTCCATAAACCATTTAAAATAGACCTCAGTGTGGGAGATAATCATTACATACAATGTTGTGTGAAACTGGGTAGTTTGACACAACTTTTATCGCTAACTTTATTTTACATTACAATATACTCTGCCACTTACCTTTTTATAAGCAAGTTGATTTTAAAATATCTGCACATAATTTGGCATAATTTTTATGCAGTTCAGCATAATATGATTCAGTTGGCAGTCTTTGCTCTATGGAGATGATTTTAGTCTGAAATGTAATTACCACAAATCCCTGGAGGGTGTGGTCCTTCCAGGTCAAGGATAAAATCATTGGAACAAGAAGCAAGAAACCTGAATGAATTACCAGCAGTTCTTTTTAACTTCCATGTTACTAAACAGGCATGAGTGTCTTAAACTGTTGCTTATTCTTGTTTCTGAATTGCAAGTTCTAAATTTATCAAACTTGCAAATATTTTAAACAATTTTTTACTTTAATAAGAATGTGAAGCAATTGAAACATAATTATTAAAAAACCCAACAAACCCAAACAACAAAATACCATGAAAAACAGCTCATCCTGTATTACTAACAACAGAATAAAAAATGCAAGTCCTATTAGGCCTGTAACCCTGCCAGGAAAAAAAAAGTAGTCAAGGAGAGTAAAAAAGAAGAACTGTAACAGGTTTCCAGTCACTGATAGTTGTCCAGCATACTGTGGTGGTGTCAAAGAATATGCAAAAGCTAAAGCAGTTTGAGATAATTCATTTAAATTGATACCACATGTATACAGTGCTCATATCTATGTCTGAATCACTTCACAAGGTCCTTTTGATAGGAAGTGTGTACAGATAAATGTTCTTGGGATGCGATTTGTTTACGCTGTTTTGGATTTCTGTATTATGAGCTGTGTTTTTCTGCAGATGGGCCATCCTTTTGTCTACAAGGACACACCTCAGGGACTGGATAAGACAGAGTAATCTGGTTTTGCCCTCTTATAGTTATTTCAAAAGAAGATATTACAGTATATATATATGTATATAAACACAAATTAATATATTAAAAGTTGTAAAAATATGTGGACTTACATTTTGAAAGCACACAGAGAAGATTTTGGCATCCAATACTTTAGATTAATTTGCCCTCTTTGAAAATGTGGTCTCTAAATCTACTCAAACAGAAAACTTTTCCATTATGTACTGCCCAGAAAAATACAATTTTTTTTGTTATTATTTTAAGACTCTCTGAGAAAGCAGAAAGTTAGATACAATCACAGTGAGAATAGTATAAGATTTTTTAATTGAAGATATGCTTATTGTATGTCCCTCACAATAGAAACAGTAACAATTTTAGAGTATAGATAGAAATCTTTGTTAATTTGCATATCCAGTAGGTTTCTGCAGTACAGACAAGACCCACTTCTGTTGCTGAGAAACAGTATAGTCATTTTGCTGAACAGTTTGTAAAGTAGTTCATGTACTTGTCTCACCTATATTTTTCTATCTGTCTCAGGCATTCTCCTTCTAGTGGGTCTGTTCTTCCCATCACTGTTGCCAACACTCAAAACTTTACACATATTGCATTTTATTTCTCCACTCATTGTTCCAGATGCTAATTTCCAAGCACCTCTTTATGTACGCTCTGGGGCAGTTGAGAGTTTAATCTCATCACAGCCCCGTCCATGACTATTCACATCCTTCTTTCTAATGAAGCAAGCTAATCTCCTCAGTAGATGCAATGTTACTCTGAATTAAAATTCCAGATACAAGTTGGAGAAGAGAAGTAAGAAACTCTGACAGACACTCACTTCCTCCACTGATGCCCTTATAGTTTGATCAGGGAAACTGCAGTATTAGATGCAGAAGCAGCCAGGGCCCATGAGAAAACACAAAACCAGTTAAAACATAACCCAGTTAAAGCCAATTTGTGTCACTTGAAATCACATACACACTGGACCTTAAGAAATGCCTGTTTCAACATGTGAGCCCTAAAGTAAATGTAAGAGACTAAGAGATTGGCAAGGATATAAAGCATGAGGACAGGAGTATGTATTGTAACACACTCTGTTACACAAAGATTTTTGGCCTCTTATTGGCACATTTCAGAATGCAGCAGGGACTGCTCAGAAGTGAACACTAATCTTGTTCCTATTGCACATAACAGAACATTAAACACATTGATTACTTTCAACAAGCAAGCTCACTTCAAACTAACAGCTAATAAAGATGAGGATTTCAACAGGCTCCTCTGGAAATTGAAGAAAACACTGAAAGCGTAAAAACATTTAAGCACTTTTTTAGGCACTGTCCTCTGAAAGAATGAGCTGAATGCTAAACTACTTGTTCCAATTATTGTCTGAACTGTGTCACAGATAGTAGCTCCTGTTCATTGATCTTCAATGTGCTGAGATATGGTGGCAAAAATATGACAGAATCTTAGTCCTAAAGTGGTTGTAATGTAAACGAAGTGAGACAAAGGAAAAAAATGTTAGCGAAAAGGAATCTTCATCAGATCACAAATATATATTTATGAATCACAGAACTACAGTCTTCTGGTTCCCTGGTTAGGTCCTAGAATAAAATAGTATTTCTAGCTCAGTAATCCCCTCAACAACAACAAAAAAAAAAAAAAAAAAAAAAAAAATTGAAAGGGCAGTATCTGGAAAGATGGCTCCTCACACAGGAGAGCAAGGTATTTCATATGAGATTTATTGAGAGGAAAAAAAAGATATAATAGAAATATCAAAATATTCTAAGTGACCATATTCCTCATCTTAGACCTCACTATTTAGAGAGTTTTGAATAAGCTCCCTACCTCCAGTTTTTCCCTTATCCCCAAAGAATTTTACTTCACAGCTAATGTTCAGTGTGAGCTAAACTTCTTTTGGTAAAATGATAACGTGATAACATTATGCTAAATAGCTGTTCATGGAAAAACCATTTCAGAAACTGGATTTTGTACAAATTTAATGTTTACCAGGATTCAGCATTAGGTATTCTGAAGACTGAATGCAGAGGGAACAACAATTATAATCTCATCAGTAGAAGAATCAGAATTCTTATCTGTATGTGGTTAAAAAAAAATCTTTCACATTTCATATATTCTCTGTATGTGGTTAAAAAAATCTTTTACATTGCACATAAATGGACAATTTGGTATTCCTCCACTGTGTGTTAGCTCTATGTCTTAGAAAACTTGCCAAGTAATGAAATACTGGCATTTGCAAGAGTGGTTGGATATCTGGCAAACTGCATATGTTTGAAGAATTTGATTCAGCTTTAACTTGCAGCTGCTGCTTATACAATCATTCTGCTGTGTTTGTAGGTCTCTGATGTATGCAAAAGACTGATTATAGTTTGGCACAGCTCCTGGTGGTTTAACCAGGGGGACATTTCCCTTAATCTCACCTGGCAGTGAAGTTGCAAATGAGCCACAATATTTGAGTCTTAGCAACAGTGGTTTGTAATCAGCGATTCCAATTATGGGATGAGGGAATACTAATTGACCGCCAGCTGTCAGAGCAAATGGGCAAGAGAAAGTTATTAACTTTCTGTCTTGACCCTCAAAACTGTAAAAGAACAGATATAGGTAATTTTTTTTCTCTTTTGGAAATAAGAAAACAAGATTAAAATGACGTTTCTTGTTTGGTCAAGAGAAGATTATAATTTAGTTTATCTAAAGAAATATTTGTGAGGGACTGAATATGACCATGGTAGGTCAAAAACCAACATCCAAAATCCTTTATTAAGTATTAGATATGTAAAAGCCCTTCACTTATTTTGAATACAGTAGATTTGTAGACATACTCACATTCATGACGGGGAAAATATATAAATATGTCAATGAGTAATTAAGACAGAATATATCACCATGAATTTTCAAAATAACTTGCTCTAGTGTGTGCATCAAAAATATTCATTTTCTTTCCACTATCAAATTTATGACCATGAATTAATCATCTCAGTGTCTTAAGTCTGTATATAGCATGAGATTTCTTTTATGTATGCCTGTCTAATTACCTAAGAAATTTATGTTTTCCATTTTTTTTCTTCAGAAACTATCTCAAATTATTTTCCAAATTAGTAAGCTTGACTGATATGATATTGTATCTCCTCAAGTTATTATACTGCCTCATGGTATTTTTAGTTCCCACACCTTCTCTTAGGATAAGATATCCTGCACAAGGTGCCAAATGCCTTTCCTGTGAGACATCAAAATATGTCTTCATAGAGTAAGCCAAAACATAGCCTCCTAAATATATAGTTCATACAAAGAGATTCAACCCACTGAGAATGGAGATATGAACTTGAGTTTTCAACAAATCCCAAACAAACAAACAAACAAGCAAAAATGTTTCTAATTGTCACAATGATTGAAATCATTCAGTTGTTTCAATAACTGGCATTAATTTTGTTTGATGCAAAATTAGCATTAAATGGTCCCATTGGACACTTGTACAAAGAATGATGATAATACTATGTAAAAAGGAAGTAGAAATGACTCAACTTAACTGTCTTGGTGGAAAAGTTTCTTGAAAAAAGAAAAGGCCACCACCATTGAAAATATTTTTCTTCTTTAAAAAATGTGTAACATAAAGTTGTCAAACAGACTGTTCCAGAGTGTGGCGAAAAATAAATATTGAAAGAGAATATACAAATTGTCTTTAAAATCACGAAATGTTTTTTTATATCTTGCCCATAAATAAAGGGATTCAGATGGTGATTTTTGTTTATGGCACAGAAATAAAAAGGTAACAGCAGAAGGAAAAAGAGTTGAATACTTGATCACTTTATATTGTGGGAAAGACTAAAATATTATTCAGTATTGTTATTCTGCTTGCCAGTACATGCAATGGGTATTTGCATCCTCCAGTGAACACACTTCTTTGGGGAAATGTACAACTATGCAAAATTAAGCAAGATATATAGGCCCTCCTAAAAAAAAGAAGTCACCATGCGTCAGAGACTGGAAATAGTAATCTGTCTCAAGACATCTTGGGATGGTTGGAATATGAGTGGTAGGGTGTGGGTCAGGCCTTACTCTGGTGAGTTGTTGCCCTGTCCCCCATGCCCCTCAGTCCCACAGTATCTGTCCATCTTGGCACACTGTTGGCAGCCCCTCAGTGCTGCCTAACCTAGCTCCTGAGTGCCTGAGTGACCAGAATTCCCACCTGGAAAGAAAGCCCACAATGGGCCAGGGGTTTAAGTAAGGTCACCATGAGGCAAGCATGTTGATTTTTAACCCTACCTTCATCTTGCAGTTTTCTATCTGTTTCATCGCTGGAACCCAGGAGTTGGTAGCTATATTTCTGTTTTTCTGTTTCTTTCCCGTCTTCCTGGTTTTCCCTCTTCTTCTAACTTTTTTCATGGAACATAACACTGAATGGGTTTAAAGGTTGCTAGACTGAATGGGCTAAGTCAACTCTGAGATAATTGTTTTATGTTGCACTAAATCTTTTGCAAAAGTTCCTTGATTTTCCATAGTTAGCCAGCAAACTTATGTGTGATTTTTACCTCTTGAGAATATCTGGTTGGTGTCTCTCCCTTGCGTCTTCCCAGAGCAAAGGAACCTTGGTTTGGCCCATACATTAAGTGTGTGGGGTGTTACACCAAGCTATTGCTCAGGACCTAGGGAAATAGGATACAGAGGGAAATTCAGCTTTTCCAAGTTCTTTGTTTTGATCCCACTTCTTTATGTTCTTTTTTCTTTATTGGTTTTTCTTTGAAGCACATAATACATTTGACTATAGCACTTATATCTTTTCTGTGGTTATAGTCCTTTCTTTATTTTCTTCTGTTTTATTTGAAAGTAATAAATCTCACAATGACAGCTACTCTTGTCACTTTTTGTGTATTTTGAGTTCAATCATAAGTTGATAATCGTAACTTATGCTAACTATATTTTTTGTGACTATGGTGGGTTGACTCTGGCTGGGTACCAGGTGACCACCAAAGCCACTCTATCATTACCCTTCTCGGCTGGACAGGGGAGAGAAAATGCAACAAAAGGGTGTTGGCTCAAGAAAAGAACAGGGACAGATTGTCATCATAGGCAAAACAAAATCGACTCAGGAAAATTACATTCATTTACTACCAATCAAATCAGAATAGGATAATGAAAAATAAACCAAAATCTGAAAACACCTTCTACCTACCTCTCCGTTTTTCCCAGACTCAACTTCACTGTCAGCTTCCCTACCTCTGTCTCCCAACCAGTGCAGAGGGTCTGGGAATGGGAATTGTGGTCCATTCATCACACATTGCTTCTGCTGCTCCTTCCTCCTCACATTCTTCTCCTGTTCCAGTGTGTGGTCCCGTACCATGGGACACACTTCTCTACTCTGCTGTAGTGTGCTTATAAGATTTTTTGCTTATTGATGCTGTTCTAGAGACTTCTCCCTAGAAGAAACCTGTACCATCCCATGCTGCAATCTTATTGGTTTACACCTCTCCCCTCCCTGGCTCCTGCCCTCTGGCTTCCCACAGTTGGCTCTTCTGAGTAACCACGCCTCTCTTCCCTCTCCTGATAACCCGCTGAGAAAGCCGAACTCGGGGTTCACCATCTTGGCTTTCCAGCACCCCACATCCTCCCCTGCCTCTCTGCCTCTCTCCACCATCCTCTGACCCTCGACTGTGGACCTTAATAAATCCCTGGAAACCTCAGATGGTGATCCTACATTTCTTCCATCGCCACGCCTCCACAGTGACTCGCGTCCCCCGCAGCTCCACTGCCTGCTACAGCCTCGTGTCTGCCTAGCGTGTTCTGGCCATGGGCGGCCCCCTCCACATTGCGGCATGGAGTGGCCGCTCGTGAATCATGATACCACGCTGCTGCACTACTCCATGAACTTCTCCAGCATGAGTCCTTCCCAAAGGCTGCAGTCCTTCATGAACAGCTGCAGCATGGGTCCCTTTCATGGGCAAAACAGGATGCAGTTCTTCAGAAACAGACTGCACTGTGGCTGCTGTCCATGGGGTCATAAATCCTGCTGGCAAACCTGCTTCAGCATGGCTCCTCTTTCAATGGGTTGGCAGGTCCTACCAGGAGCCTGCTCCAGCATGGGTGTAGCGGTCGCTCTTGCAGAGCTATCCGCTCGAGGCACACCACCAGGGGCTGAGGCACCAGAAGAGCCTTGGGAGCTGGATGAGCTCTAAGTTGTGGCGACTCTTGTGGCGACTAAGTTGTGGCTCCCAAGTTCCTCTGGGACGGTGCTCATGAATATGCACCAGAGTTGTACCTGGTTGGCTCCTCACAACACCTCCCCTTCCTCCCCTACATGGTTGTCTTCTAGAGTGTTCTTCTTTGTTCTGCCATTAAGTTGCTCCTTGTTGGTTCGGTTTAATGTCCCTCCCTCCTGTAAGTTAAGTTTATTGGTTGTAAGTTCTGTTCATCTTACCATACTGTGTTCCTATTGGCCTGCGTGCCAAACTCCTCCCAGTCATGTGCCCCCCTATAACCCCCTGCACAGCCTTGCTCGAGGCTCTCCTGTTGATGCTTCCAGCTTGCTACCTCCCTCCCGTCACCTTCCTTCCTTCCCTACAATAAATCCACTGGAATCCTCACTCGAGAGCCTGCATCTCTGTTACTAGCACACACGCCTATCTCTGCCACGCTTCTCCGAGAAGCTCCACACTGCCTGTTGCAGGCACACTGCCTGATAGGCAAAGGCAAGGTCTGCGAACTCAGGGATTGCTCGCCACACATGGGCTCTCCACAGAGTCTTACTCTCCTTTGGGGTACATCCACTTGCTCATGTGTGGGACCCTCCATGTGCTGCAGATGGATCTCTGCTCCAGTGTGGACCCCCATGGGTGCAAAGGGACAGCTGCCTCACCACAGTCTTCACCATGGGCTGCAGGTGAATCTCTGCTGAGAAAGCTGAGGCACCTCCTCTGTTTTCACTGGCCCTGAGGCCTGCACAACTGCTGCTCTCCCACCTTCTCACTTCTGCCTCTGGCTGTTGTTGAGCAGCAGATTTTTCCCCATTCTTAAATATGATGTGACAGAGGCTCAGCTTTGACCAGTGGTAAGTCTGTCTTGGACCTGGCTGGCATTGGCTCTATTGGACTTAGGGGAAGCTTCTGGCATCTTCTCACAGAAGGCACCAATGAAGTCTCTACTGCTACTGAATCCTTGACATGTAAATCCACTACAGTTTGGAAGAGACTATTCAGAAAAGAAAGTAGATTGTTATCCTCTGAACAAATCTAAACTTTGTGTGAGTAAGAGTGCACATAACTGGAATTTGAAACAAAGATTGTTCCAACACCTAGGATGAGAAAATTCTGCATAGGGGAAAACATTGGATTCATGCAAATAACTAAAGTAGGTTTGGACTTACATCTAGTTAAAAAAAAATTAAAAATTCTTTCTTTAACTTTCAACATTATTTGTTATAACACTAAGCATTTAGTAGTTAGAAAATGTATTTTTTAGACCTGGTGATCTCTAAATAGTAAATGGAGTATCAGTAACAGCAAAACAGCTGTTCTGTCCATTAAGCCATTACTGTTGCTATTTTCTTCTTGCTAATGTGATTAATATTTTCTTAGTTATAATTTGCAAAACAGAATTCTAGAAGCCTCAGGGTTCAGCTAACATATACTATAATCCTTTCATTTAACATGGAGATTGTCCAGCTGAGAGGTAATGCAGTAAACATTTATAAAAATATTCCTGCTCAAATTTCTGTGAAATATGAATGATCTGGATCTCAGCCAGCCACGTAGAATTGTTGACCAAATTCCCTAGAGTTTTAAGATTTCAGGAACAACTGCTCTAGTTTTTGTTATGCAACCAGGAAATAATTACTAGATTTGGATCTTTGTTTTGATTCTCTTTCATCTTAAGTTTTCTCTTGAGATACTGCTTGTCCAGTGTATAGGAGGTAAAAAGATGCTGGAGAGAATGGATTACAAAACAGAATATTTCAGCAGGCAAATTTATGAAGAAGAGTTGGACCATTTCTGATCGAAATAGTTCAATAAATATGGTAAAATTATGTATATAAGAAAATGTGGCTTTATTTTCGGAGAGTGCAAGTTTCCCTGGCTTTCAATTATGCCAACAGCTTTCTTGAGTGATTCAGCATTCTGAAAGCCAAACCATATTTAGTTACTGGAATGTAGATTTATATACAGGCTTTTGGGCACAGTGTACAAAAACACATCTTGTAAGAACTCAGTCATCTCTATTTCTAGTCTTTGCAATTAACATTCTTTTTAATGCTGTATTTCTTACATTTTAATTTCACAAATTGTACATAACTGGGGCTAGGATTGAATTAATTTCAACTGTCATCATAAAACTGACTGAAATACCTAAATGAGATCATAGATATTTCTCAATCTGGAATAGGAAAAAGCTTCCTATTTTTCCGCACCAATAATGGAGGCCTTCAATAGAGAAAATGCAAGATATAGAACAAAATGGTACATAATGCAACTGGTTTTATTCTTCCTTTTCTCCTTCCCAATCATGCCTCAACCAAATTACATATTCAGCATGTGCTGTTGTCAATAGCTGAGAACTCTGTGGGTGCTATTCTAAGATGACAAGCTTATATTTATGTATGAGTATCTCTCTTCTAACAATACGTAAGGCAGGATTAAGGCATAGTAACAAATAAAAAACCCACAGAAGTAAGAAAAAAAATAAACACTCTTTATAGAAATATCAGAATTCTATTTTCAAATGTCACTTGATAGTACAAGGAGCTCTGACAAGTGACTGCCTGTAAAAATATTCCAAATCTTGACTCTTATTAGTGATTCAAACAGAATGTGAAACCCAGGCTGTAAGTCAAAACCCAGAAAAATTCTTGTAAGCAATATAGAAATCCAGTAGAAAACAAAAGATGCCTCTATGTCTGTCTTAAGAAAGCTCTGTTATATCTTTGGACTAATTCTTCTACTCTATCTTATTATTCAAAAGCAGAAAAATACTAACATTCCATTTCTGTTCTCTACTTGCCTGAACACTGAGGAACTTTCATCTTCCAGAGCTGGACTTTTTTCACTCTTAAACAAGTCATTAAGCTTCCTTGAAATCTGTGATATCATATGACGACAGCAGAGACAAGTTTTTCCCTCAGAAGCACGTACATATTAAAACTGAATTTGATGCAAGAAGGAGTGAAAAGCACATAAAAGGGGAAAAAACAAAAGTAGTGTCCTGAATGGAACAAATCAATATATATTTTAAAATATAGGATTGTTCTTAAATCTATATAGAGATAAAATAAGGAACAAAGGAAGAGAAATAAACAATTTGTTTTCTGCAAGCACTATTTGGTAATTGTTGGATAAATTTCATCCCTAGTTTTCCGTGAAAAAATATTCCATGGAGTGAAATTTCACTAATAAATTTGTATGTATTAAAATTGTTAAAGAACTTTGCTTGTGTTAAAGGAAGATCACATAAAAACTTTCCATTCCAATGAATGTTTGCACTAGAGGAAAAGTCACCATTCCTCCAATCAATCAATAGTTTGATTCCATTTTTTTTTCTAGATGTGAATATATTATGTGACTTTTCACTATCATATAAGAAAGCGACATTCCTTTCTGGGCAAACGCTCTTGAGACCTAAAGTAACAGTAATTATATGCTTGTAGAACAGCAGCACATTGGTTTTCTATGAATATAGGTTCAGATAACTCAGCTTCGCAGTTCACTCAAGGGTTCTAACCCTGTAATTACACAAATTTCATAAATGTTCATTCATTCCAAAAATGATAATTGGAATGGATTAGTTTCCTCAAAAAAAAAAAAAAAATCCCAAAAGCAGACATGGTTGTAACATAGTTCAAACCAATCTCCCAAAAATCTTTGCTGTTCTTCTTTCTCAAATCTTAAAATATCTTGTGGGTTTAGCAAAGTCAAATACTTGTCCTCATGTCAGACTCAAGGGTATGCTATGCAACAACTCAGTACCATTTTACAAAATCACTACTTTTCTGGGTTGTAGCACTTTCCACATATTATTTCAAATAATTAGAAATTGGGAGGAGGAAAATAATTTGATAGACACAAAATAATAATATTTTGAGGATGCAAGGCAGGAATGATGGGGAGGAGAAGAAAATGAGTGCTGTATGTGCCATTACCAATGTGGACATGGGCACAACCTTTAAAGAAGGTCTAGTCCTAAAGCTGGTCATAAACTCTTACTCAACACTTTGCCAAAAGACTTCTTACTTCTTATAAATGATGCATGTCTCATACATATATTCACAATTAATAGTTTGTATCTAAATGTCCTAAAGTTCTTGAATGGTGATTTCTCAGGATGTTTGTAAATCTCATCAGATGCTTCCCAAACTTTCATGGTAGGGGGTAAGAGGAGAACAGAACAGTAGTCTATGATGTTTTTTCTCTTCCATCATTATAGTGCAGTGTTATAGTATAGGAGCATTATGTTGTTACAGAGACTGGACATCAGCCTTAGGAAGAGCAGTTGCCAATATCTGTATAAGTAATGTTACATAAATCAAGGGTATATTTGATGTGATCTGTTAGCACAAATGTGAGGCAGGGAGATGTACTTGTTGCTAGATGGAATTCACAATCATCTTGTGCCCTGATACATTACATCATAGATCATGAGTTACTGGTTGAGTAGACTTGAAGATTCATGTTTTACACCATCACATCAGCCTTGTTTCCAGTGACAGCACTTATAGTGTGCAACCTAAAACTTTTTCTGATTATTAATAGATTCTTAACCAGGAATCAGTGCACAGCAGAAAGTTTGCTGAAGAGTTAGTAACCAACCATATGCTTGGTGCTCTTCATTGTGATTTCACATCGAAGGGGAGATACTCTGAATTAGGTGGATACAGAATTTTGTGCCACAGTGTCATGATTCCACAGCAGAGGGTTAATTTCCAGATTACAGGATTAGCTTGCCAGTTATGAATGGCTGAACAGGTATGAAGCTACTCTGCTATTATGCAAAATTATTCCATGGAGTAAACCCTCAGGCAAACATTCATTCATGTTATCTTGTGTAGCAGTGAGGTTAGCCCAGATGAGCTTGGAGGCTGAACTACCTGACGAAGCCCCCTGGGTCTGAAGAGACTTTCAGCTCAGGGTGACAGAAAAGTGTTCTCCCAAGACACCTTGAGACTAGCCTCCTAAATATGCATCAGGGAACAAGAGCATTGGGTTTCAAATCTCTCCTCCTCTTTATCCTTTTAGAGTTAATAGCTAGAATATTCTACTCTGTTCCTTCTACCCACGGTTTATTATTGGTTTTTAAAGTTCTGTACCTGCCCCACTTGTACCCCTATTCCCTAGCTTCCCTGTCAATCCTGTACCCTTTGCATCCCAGTTGGTTCCCCTATCCAAACTCCTCCCATCCTTCGGTCCCTCTTAACCCCATGTTCACTTCCGTTCTCCGCCCTGCACCTTGGGATTCAGCCCCGTTCTGCTGCCCTCCAACTCTTCCCGACCCCATGGACCCCGTGCCCCCCTGCTGCACCCTAATAAACCCTGGATTTCTGTGGCACAGAGTCTGCATCTCCTAACCGCCGTGTCTCCTGTTCTTCTCTGTGGCAGAAACAACCCGTGCACACGAGCAGATGGTGGCCTGGCACCGCCCAGCCTGGACTGTGCAGGGGTTCGCAGCGGTGACCCTTTCTCATGGGGTTTCGGGGGTCCTGCCACCTTCCCCAGAGCAAGAAACCTCAATCTTGCATTCAGTTGATGCTCTTGGCCTTCTCTTGGCAAACTTGACTCTTGCTGGCACAGTTTTTTAGTTCTTTCTGATGCTGCCTCTCCCCTTTATGAACATACTTACACTTCCCCCACCAAAAAGAAACCATCTCAATTTAGAGAATGTGTTTTCATTGCTGGACATTTCCTAGACTCAGATCTCCCTCTGCCAGGTCTCCAGATTTCTCTGTATGATTGTTTCAGCCTGGTCAAGAATGTAACACTGGGAGTAGATGTTTAGTTCATAAAAGGAAGCAAGTTGTGAGGCAGAGGCCTTGGAACTGCTGATGCATGGGGCAAAGTTATGATCATCTCCAGGTCAGTTGAGATGCTTCACTGTTTGTTCATTCTTTTGCTGTGACCATTCAAAGTAGTTTGCTTTTGTCCAAGAAAATTTTGCTGTAGAAACAGCCAGCCTTTACATATATGGGTGTAATCCCATTTATGCAATTTGGCCTGGACTTGACCCTAAGACTGACTCATTACTCTGTGTTATTTAGCAACACAGATGTAGTCAGCAGGAACAACATACTCTGTTTCCCACCAATAAGTACTTTGATCTCAAATTAATCCTAGAAGAGATGTAGGGATGAAGAAAGGAGTAGCCTCTATGCAAGGAACTCTGTTCTAAAATAGAGGAGTTATGTCATCTAATTATATGTATAGACAGGAGAAATGTTCAAGGCCTCAGCTATTGATTTTTGGCAAATGTACAGAAATGCACTTGAAATGAGTGGACACTCTTGGGCAGCTTAGGTATCCTATTCAAGCTGTGAGGTATTGAATCACATCCTAAATTAGAGTGCAGATGTAATCCTTTGAATGAGACAGGAATTCTGTTCAGGAACAGAATATTCCTCTATGTGTATTTTTCCTCTGTGTGTTGAGGGCACATCATCTGCTCTCACACAGCAAGTAGAACCCAGATCATTATGGCAGAAAATTACCAAATATTAAAAAAATAGAGCCACAGTCTTTTTTTTTTTTTTTTTTTTGCATAGTGCTTCTTCGTTATTTGAGTTTCCCCTCTTGCTGCAGCTGGTTCTGATATGTTTCCTTTTCTGTGTCTCCTTAAATCTCTGCTTTTCCCATGCAGTTCTCCCAGACTTATTAGACTCAACCCAAATGGCAATGATGTTGACAAAGCAAAATCTGCCTTAAAGAAGATCAGATCTGACTCAAAGAGATTTTCTTCAATTTCTGCTTGAAAAATAAGTCTTGGTCTCTATGACCTGTCTCAACAAACCTTGGTTTCTATTATCTTCTTTTTCTCTAAATTGCATCTTCACATTTTCTCAACCAGAGGACTTATCACATGTCAAACCACTTTGCCTTCTCACCTAAGAGTGTATAAAATTGAGCTGCTTCTCAGTGCACTGGAACAATTGTCTCTAGACACTTCTCTATTTTCCACTGGCCCTTTACAAGTTACAATTCTGCAACTGACTGTTTTCACAGCACAGGGTACAGTGACAGCTTTGGGAAACACTGGTGAAGAGGTGTGAGATCAGGTGAAAAGGTGGTTTTAATGACCTGTAATGGTAACGATCAGTAACTCAGTATGCAATTGAGGACTGTCTGTAGGAGGTGTTCTGGGGAGATGGGGAGTGGGGGTAAGATATTTCTTGTCTCCTCCATCAAGAGCCCTGTTCTATTCCAGGAAGGTTACAAGCACGAGTTACATTACCAACAGTCTCCTTTCTCAGTCCTTCAGCCAGTTATCACTGGTGAGAAAGAACATCAAAAACTATTGTGTCCAAGCAAAATGAGCTAATGATTGCATTCTTTGAATAACAATTAAAAAGGAAACATTTTCTTTCTAGCAAATATGGAAGTGATAATTTTGTGTGTATGTCCAAAACATGAAGTCTTTGCCAGAGCAAGTGCAAGTGTTGGAAGAGAAAATTCAACAGCACATAAATAACCATAGATAGAACAAGGCAAGAAAGGCCATCCAGGAGCATGAGATGTTGCACACAGCTATTGTGGTGCTTTGGTCTTATCAACAGGCTATTGTGAATGAGTGATTTTCATCGTTTAAAAAGGTATCAGCAAAGGTGTTCTAATACAATGTAAAAGACCCACAACAAAGTTCTATGTCATAGTTCACTCTGTTATTGTACAGCAACAATCATTTGAACAATGTTTCAAAACTATCAAGACAAATCAAAGTTACAAGATGATGTAACAGGCTGCGGGGGGGCTGCAGGAGCCGGCAGCCCCCCGAAAAGAGGTCCCTGGGGCGCGTACCTCCACCGTGTCTGGAACAGGCGGCCCCCGGGGTCCGCTCAGTGTGGCATGAGTCTCTAGCCACAGAAATTCAGCAGGAAACAAAGTCAGATGAAGGAATGAACTGGACCCATCTCTTTTCTGCCAGAGAGGTTTATTTGGGGTAAGGGAAGAGGGTTGCAGGGAAAGGAGAGGGGGAGGAAAGTGGGGATGGGAGTAGGGGCTGACAGCTCAGAGATGAGACCCCGAACAGATGCAGACATTGGCTTATAAGGGAAAGGAAGGGGGTGGGACTGTCTCCCCTGGAGCCAGTCCCGGGGAGTCAGAAGGGAAGATTGGCAAAGGGTACACACCAATAGGTTTCAGGTACAGCAGAATGCACATTTCAAAATGAACCAATAGCATACAGAGCAGGAGAACAAAGGAAACACATGGAATCACATTGCTACAAGACACAAATTCTTTGCCAAGGCACAAATCAAAGTTACCCCATTACCAGGTTATGCATGATATTGGTTGGTTACCAAAGATCTGCTGTCATGAAAGGTCTCGCTTCCTTGAGGAATGACCTTGACAGGCATCCTAGCTCACTCAGGTGGAGATCACTGTCATGAATGTAGTCTGCACAAGGGCTCAAAGACTGCTCACTGAGGCAGTTGTATTTATAGAAGAAAGTGGTTGTTTTATAGGCAAATGGAAAGGGTATGGATGAGACTCCATGTACCCACACCTTTCTTTGTGCCTTGAAAACTGAGTCTTAGGAGATTCAACCATTATTCATGAGTTATTCACATTATCAGCCTTCCAAGCTCATGTGAATAAATATTCAGTGTGCCACTCTGCTCCTTTGTGGGTTTTCAGACAACACATTAGAACTAGAGGAGTTCTTGGCCTGGCTATGGCTCAGGTCTTTATCTCCTTTGGAGCCTGAACCAAATTACCACTAGTTTGGTTAAGGGTTCAAATGAACTTGTCACATAGATTAGTGCTTGTGTTGAAAGCTGATGCAGTGAGATGGAGCAGAGTCAAGCATAAAGAGGCATATATTTATGAGCTAATATTTCAAAAGTAGAAAAAAGATACTTTCCTATTTGAACAGCCTGAGGTGATCAGGAATTTTGCATAATTAGCTTACCATTGAATTTTTCATACTTTGGATCTCTCCCAGTTCATGGGCTTTAATAGTCAAAATCTTATTATGGGCAAAGGGAACAAATTGAAGTTATGGATCTGGAAATTTATTTTTGCCTAATTAAATTTTTAGATTAGTACAGAAAATTCTCATTGATAATACCCTTGAAAAAGTTACACAAGAAAAGTGGCTAACGCCAACACCTCTTCCCTGGTGTTACCCCTATCCACCTGTCTTCCTGGGCTCTGCCACATCAGCACAGGGTAGTGGCCTGCCACAGTGTGGGTCAACGATTTGCTCTCCCTGCCAAGATGAGTGGAGTGCTTACAATGGGGTCAGCCCCCTTGGGCCCAGGACCCATCTTTGGGCTCTGTGGATCTGTTTGTTTCTTGTCCTAGAGGTTCCTTCTGGAGTCCCCATGGGGAATCAAAAGGTGCTGCCTTGCTTCATGACACAGAGGATTGTTTCCCCTGCTCTGGGTGTGTCAGATTCTCCCTTCCAGCTGTTTGGAAGACACTGTCTGCTCCCCATGAGCAGCACAGTGGAGGAACCAGCTCCAAACAGCTTCAAGTGGCTACAAAGAGATGATATCCACCCCACAGAGGTGAATATCTCTCTTTGTGATATACCTACCTTGCCCCACTTTACATTTTTCTGAACTAGAAAGGGCAGAAATATGACTTGCTGAGTACTGGCCAGGTGAATGCAGTGGGCAGTGGCTGCTAATGGCCATGGGAGTTCTCAGTCTTCTGCTTTCTCTTTCTATCTGCTCTCACAGACTCTGTGCAGGATCCTGAAAGCAAACAAAGTCCTAACAAAGGAATCTGGTAAATCTCAGTCTTGGAGGAGTAAGCCCTCCTTCTTAGCCTTGAGTAGGCAAATATATCTTCTCCATCCACTCCTGGCTTCATAGCTACCAAACAAAGAGACCCTGATAATAACCGGGGTTGTCAGTGACTCATGGGAATGACAAACTACTCAGCTTACTGACACACTCAGGGGTTTTAGTACCAGTGGTGTACTGCCCTGTTTGCAGGCAAGTCTCGTGGAAAATGCTAACATCTTGCCAGTTCTTAGGCTGTGATGGTCATAAGGACAGCAGAGTATTTATAACAGCCTCCAACTCAGCATAAAAATACCCTTTCTGTTGATGGAATGCCATTAAAAAAAAAAAAACCAGGAGAAAAAAGTAGCAACTAGATATTTTTTAAAAGGAAAGGTGATGGAAAGAACATTTTTTCCCTAATACCTGTGGAATAAGCTCACTGTGTAAAGACTTTCATGTGTTCATTAAAGACTCATGTTCCTTCAAGTACTCCAGATGAAGGGCTTCTGAAAACATACATATAACCTCAGTAAAGCACCCTAAACTAATTTGTAATGGAGTAACAAACACTGCAGTTGTCAAAAGAAAATTCTGCACTAGTTGTTCTTTAATCTTCAGAGTTCTTCTCTCTCATGTGTTCCTTATCAAATAGTGTCATTAGTCACATATTTCTGTAAACACAGTCCTCTCTCATCTGCTGCAGGTCTCTGTCAGTGCTGATCCTCTCCAATTTTAGGCAAAGTTTGCAACACTGGTTGTACTGTACATACACATATGGAATGGGAACGAGAATGTGCTCATCATAACAACAAATAGCAAACTAAGTAATAGTACACAGTGTACTCTCCTTGAGCTTATCCTTGGTAATAGAATGGGGACAACTTTTATTCAAGATTTCAGACACCATTTTATGACAGGGCTTTTTTGACAATGTTGAGTCCTGTGTGTTTTCATAATGCTCAGTTATTGCTGAGCCATCCCTACCCAGAAGGAAACAGAAAAGGAAGTGTCCTCTCACTGTGTATATTTATGCCATTTATGACAGCATCATTCCCCATGTGTTTTCATTTTGTTGTGTGATTGGCTGATGGCCATTTTTGATGCTGTCATCCCATGTATTTTTAGACTATCCTCTGACTGGCTGCCTATTTCCTTTGGCACCCTCTAGGAAGACAAAAATGGGTCCCTGATTCAACCACTGTTGCCTCCTAGGAAGGGATGGATGCTGTGAGCTGGAGTGAGGGGCCCCAGTGTCTGGGTGCAGCCCTGCAAGATTGTCCTGCAGTATTACTGGGGTAGACTTAGGGGTCTGCATGGTGCTGCAAGGCACAGGCAACACTGTCTGCAAAAATTGTAAATCAGTATGAATTTACTATTTCAGTGGAATGTGTGCATGAGGTCAATACGAAAAAGATCCTCAGAGCCTGAAGACACCATGTGACCCTGGAGAAATGGCCAGTGGGCTCATTAACTGCAAACTGGACTTTGAGGTGTCACACAGAGACGGTGTTTTGGGAGGTCTCCCCTTGCCCATAGTTTTGGATGTGTTACCACTACCTGTAAGACCATTTTGGGATGCAGGGTGGTGCTGTGTGTGTTATACCTAAGTCAATGATCTTACATAATCCTTCAAAAAACTCCAGCTGACTAACTGGGGAGGGACAGAAATGTGCTGTCACTTGTTTGCATCTGTGCCTGCAGTAGCTGCAGAATGGAAAATGGTCGCAGAATTGACAGCAATGTTCAAGAGAAAAAAGGAGAAAGCCTGGAGATGACTGTCAGACAACTCCCCACATATCTTGTGAAAAAAATGTCTCTGTATTAGAGTTTAATTGATTTCCCAGTGTTCCATTTTGTACATGTGTGTAATAGCAGCATGTTGGCAGACATGTTTACATCAACTTTTTAAAAAAGAGATTCATTATACTCCTGGGGAGGTGGGATATAAATCCCCTTTCTGAAGCTGATATAAGGTGAATTGCCAATCTGAGCAGAAGCCAAGTGGCATTTTGGTGTGCAAATCAAGATCTTGCAGTTTACAGAAGGCTGCCAAGAAGCACTTAAAAATCCAAAATTATTGTGGCAGAGGAAGATGCAAAGAGGTAGACAGATTTACTGGATTTACAATAGTTTTCCAAACAAAATGATGGTGTTATGTACATCTAACAGTGATGAACTGATGATCTTAATATGCTTGGACCATTTTTCTAAGAGGCAAAACAGATTCTGATATAGTTGAAGCTTTTGAAACTGGTATCAGGCTATTAAAGCAGTTACAATATTGTTTCAGGTTACAAGAAACTTAACCTGAACCAAGGGGGTTGTCTAGGAATTGCTAAAATGCAAATGATATCTGTGGTGATTTGACAAAAATTTCTGTGTAAAGAAAGTGAAGGGCAATCACTGGAAACCACTCATAGCCATCTAACCAACACAAAACTGCATGTGTACTGCAGCTCAGTCCAAAGAGGTAAAGACTACACTTTTATTTATCCCATCTGGATATAACATCTGCTCCCAGGTGATCAGTTATTCTGATTCTTGCATCAGTTCTTAAAAGCTTTGATTGATTGAGAACAAAGCTGTGATAAAGATTTGTGGTCTGGATTTAATGGAAACTCTCACCTTTTCATTGAATTGCTATACTAGCTGGTAATCCAAGACCTTTAAAAACATGTACCTAAAATTCAGTTTGATTTTGTTTCTAAACCACTTCCAGCCACTGAATTTAATTACCTTTCTGTCTTCTATATTAAGAAGCTTTTTATTATCAAAAATAATTTCCCCTTGAAGATACTAAAATTCTTTCAATTAAATTCCTTCCTAACATTTCCTTTAGTAAGCTAAATAGACTGAACTCTTTAAGTCTTTCATGCATCTGTGAGAACACAAGTTCATAAGAAGACTTCCAGCAACTTTATTTTATCAAAGTAAATGTAGATGTACAGGCATTGAAGCAATGGTGAATCAGAGTTTCCAATTTCCTCACCTTAAAGCTCTGCATCCATTTTCTTTCAGAAAGTGCTCACTGAATTCACTGACAATTTTTAAGACTGCCACAGTTATTTGCCTTTCTTTTGAAAGATAAGTGCATTTTTGTAGAGGAGGTTATTGTCCTTGGAATAGTTTTCATTTCATCATCAGTTATCTCCACTTTTCCTGTATTATTAGTTTGTTTAAAAAATTGATTAAAAAAAAAAATTATGATTGAATTCCACATTTTTGTGACAGTTGTTTTTCTCTACATCCATCTATGTATTGCAAAATATAAAACATATACAACTCTTCAATATTATATATATATTCTTCCTCTTCAGCAATAACATAGTATAGCTGAAATAATGCTGATTTATTCTTTGGAGAAGGATGGGGAGACAAGAGTTAAGCAGTATATTTCAATTCATTTAGTTCAGTAGTCTGTTTGTTTCTAATGTAGCCATCCGTCTTTTTTTACTGTCCAGGTACCCAATGCAATTTATGGTACATTGTAACTTCCCAGAAATACAGCATATTTGTTTCTTAATGAACTATTGTATTTCCAATGCAGCAGGTAAGCTACCAAAACATGGAATGGCCTCATCTACAAATATTTACAAACATATACAGTTTAAATGACAACTCTCATATGCAAAGTGAATGTATAGAAACATTTTTAATGTTGAGTTTTTTTAAAACCCTGAATCTAAAGGTGGTAGAATCAAATAGTTGATGGGTAACTAAATGTGATTCAGAATATTAAATTAAATTCAATGTTTTGTAAGTAAAGATGGGTTCTAATAATGATCTTCAGATTCAAAGTAAATAATTGATAAAGCTCATTAATATTTGGGTCTTCTTCGTTCTTCCTATTTTTTAAAAATGCATTTTACGTCAGAATGGAATATTCTCTTGCCTTCAAACACTTTATTCACGTCACAGCACTAAGTAATTGCTGACTTACAGTTTCTCAAACCTGATGAGGCTTTTTTCCTTGCAAGTAGAACAAAGCAGCAAATAAATAAAAATTGCTTTGATCAGAAGAAAGCATGTGTTAGGAAAAAAAAGTCAAGGTAAGTGAAAATTCTACAAAGAAAACTTTGTAAGAGAAGAAAATTGGTATATTTATTAGCAGACAGAGAATTAGAGAAATTAATGGATAATAAAATGATCGTTTGCATAAACAATAAGACGATGCAAACACATTAAAATGACAGATTAAAAGAAATGTAATACTCATTTTAATTTTGATATCTGAGCCTTTTCTAATCAGGCGAAGGAGCTAATTTTTATGTACAGGGGGATTTATTATAGTACTTAACTTAAACAGTCAAGATCCTGGAATAAATTGCCATTCCCATATTTTTTTCAGGTAGAGAACCATCTTAGTGTTATAAAAGAAATTAAAATAAAATATCTTCCTATTTTCAAGACCAAAAGTATTTATTATCACTCTAGATTAATATTTCTCACTACAGCGTAGTACAAAGACAAAAAAATAATTAATCTTAAAAAAATGTTCAGGGCTGATTTATTCAAAGGCAAGGATTTACAAATTATGATCAGGTCCCCAAAGTTTACTGAATACATGTAAGTTTTTTGGTTTTGGTTTGGTTTTTTTTATGACATGACATTCAAATTTGAAGTTGTTGATCACATAACAATAGTACCAGTAATTATATTTAAATAAATTTCAAAGTAGAATAAAATAATTAACACTTTTAAATCACATGCTTCCTTCCATTGAGACCAACTTTTGTAGTTCAAGTAAAGGAGGATCCTAATTAACATTTAGTTATTCAATAGCAAGCAGTGAATTTACAGTGATGAAAGCCTGGTAAAAGAAGTATACATGCCTCAAAAAAAAAAGTATTTAAAAGCAGGAAACAACTGAAAGCAAAAGCACAGGCTTTCTCCAGCTTCCTCATTCACAATGAAAGCAAAATACTACTAGCATTTTTGAAAACATACAAAAGAACTTATATATCTAAAGAGGATTATTATCTTTGGGAATGCCGTCGTTACTACAGAACTTATTATATAGTTGTAGAAACACCAACTGGAAGGAAACATGGGAGGTAAAGAAGTGCAGTCTCCCACAAATTGTGGGATTGCAATCAGCATCAGATTAGGGCAGCTATGATTTTTCCTAGAATCTTAAAAATATTCACAGACATTCCACAGCTTGCTGTAATGCCTATAAAAAATACATTTGTGAATATCTGGACCTCCAAAACCCCAATCTCTGTCTATTCTACCCTGTTATATCATTTATACTAATAAGAAGAGTTTGCCTCTGTCTTTTTTAGTAACTGCTCTTCAATTATTTGTAAGCCATTTTTAGATCACTCTCCAGCTTCTTTTTCACTCATATGAAGGGAACTGAGTGCCTCAACCTGTTTTTGCAAGATACGTTTCTCTAGTCTTCTGACCACCTTAGTATACTTCTGTCTGGACCCTTCCAGTTTCTCCCTGTCCCTGTTTCTGAAGGACAAAATCTGGGCACAGCATACCAGCTGTATTCTTCAAGAAAAGAAACAAAACATTGGAGCACTTCTAAAGCAGACTTTGAGAGAATCTAAGTTTTTCTACAGTTGCTTCATTGCTCAAACAGAACAGTGCTGCCCTCTGTGCTGCTGCACTGAAGCATTTAAACTACTAAAATTACTACATTACTGATATAAGGCCCTAAAAATCATCACCAGGATTAGAATTAGACTGAAGACAAAAATCTCCAAGCCCATACTTTAAATGTCAGGAGACTAAAAATGCTATTTTATTTATATTCTTGATTCAATCCCTGTAAGATGAGCTGTATGGTATTTTCCTCTACAACAAGTATACTGGGAAGAAGTCTGGTTCAACAGCAATGGAAGCTCATTTGTGCAGGTGGAACAGTCTGTCTCCAGAGGCCAGATAACATCTGTCTGTCTAAAAGCAAGCCCTGTTGACTGATCCATGGAGTGGTATAGCTCTTGATTCACTTGCCATTTTCTTTTCTCTATAAATGAAGTAAAATGAAAGAAATCAGCAAAAATTTGGAAGAGAAGCAAAATAATACAGTTGGTTTAATCCAATTAATATGAGAAACAAAAAAAAATTATATTTGAATTCTGAGGGAATGCTGAACAGAAACTGAGTTGGAAACTTTGAAAAATAGGTACCTTCCAAATTGATCTGGTATTTTGGAGCTTCTTCAGAGTAGCTTGAATACCAAATATTAACTGTACTTTGTAATTTAAAGTCAACTGAACCTTACATGTATATTTTTGTGATGTTGTTAGAAGGTATTATCAACATTTCTAGGCATTGCTGCATATTAAAGTTGTTATCAGCACTTTGGCATTAGTTCTTCTCATGAACACACTATTATTCTCTTGCTGTTTACGTGGGCTTAATTAATTCTGGTTTTCTTGGCTTGCATGTTTGAAAAACAAGGAAACATACAGATCTGTAAACCATCAGATGCCTATTTTAGCAAGAGAAATTATAGCATGATATTATAAAGTATCCATGCTTATATTGGGAAAAGACAATTATTTGGTTATTAATGTTTTTCAGGCAGATATGTTTTCTGTGCATCTGGTTTAGTTAAGTAATAAGACCAAACAGGCCAAAGTTTTCAATTAAAAGGCAGAGTTCACAACTGTTTTCTGTGGTTCTGATCTTTCAAATACAGTGACTACAAAGAGTTAATTCATTTGGACAAAGAATGTCAATAAAGCTACTTAAGTTACACACCTAGACCCAGGGTGTTAAGTGGCTCATAAAAGGTGCTGTTACAGCAAAGAAAGGAAATTACCTCTTTCTGCTAATACTCAAGCAATAAACTACAAGTAGTTCAGCTCATTCCTGTCTACTAATTATGGCACAATTCATTTTGAAAGAGTGAACCAGTATGCTAGCTTCATAATGAATGAGAATGTCAGATTGCCATACCTATGTATAGTTATTGTGTGTTGCCAAAAACTAATACTCATATTAAGCAGGTGCAAGAGACAGTAGTTAATGTTACCACAAAATTTCTTTTCCATCTGAATAAAGCTTTCTTGGACTAAAGCCATAAATTGATCTGAAAAGCAATACTGCTTTAAGAGGTGTAAAACTTAAATAAGTACAAAATATTTAATATGAAATATTGGGGATTTGGAAAACCCTGATGCATCACAGCTGTAGTATCAGAGCTTGAAAGATTTACTATTCTTTCAGAAACACTCAGCATTTCCGGCTCCCTTGCTTATAACCAGTTATGCCTAGGGGTGAGGGGGTGGGCTCTCTGTTCACTTTCCAGATAGCCTAGGATCTAGACAAGCACAGGAACAGACAATACTGATGGTCTACATTGGTGTCTGTTCTATACTGTGAGATGCTGTGATGGAATTGCAATACACTAAAGGGTAATTTTGTTCCCTTTTCCCTTAAAGCAAGCACTCCCCAAAACACCAAGGAGCTGCCATTCTGTTTTTAAAGCACAAAATAATAAACTAGGGAAAGCTGTTCTTTAAACAGAGCAAGTCAAATTTTCTGTGTGAGACATTAAAATAAAACTAAATGTCAGACACAATTCCCCATATATGCTGAGCCCCTCCTCTCATCTTGTTTTCTAATCCAAAAGTTTTTGTGTCTTCCTAGGTTGAAATACTCCTTGTAGTCTCATCTTTTTACCTAAGAAAGAAGCTTCCTTTTCATGGTCTCTGAGACTTGGCTCAGGTTTGGGCTTCTCCCTGCTGCATGCAGGCACTCTGCATTCCACAAGATACTGAAAATTTGCAGTCTTGCTGTGTCTCTCATATTTTCCCCTTTCATTGAGAAACTTCCACAGCCTGAACACTCTCAAAGGAATGAGAGTCTCCAAGGAATGGGTGTCTGTTGTTGCCATGTGGAGCAAAATCCAAATTATTCTTATATACACTCAAGTCATATCATTTTTAACTGAGCCTAACACTACACATGCAATCAGGTAGGAACCCATGAGTCAAATGATTCTACTTCTGGCAAAAATACCTTCACTTGCACCATTGAAAATTTACTGTTACAAAAAAAAGGCACATCATAAAAAACATTTTTAATTTTGCAACATAAAATGTGGAAATTGGAAAATGTGTTAATGCAGAAATTTGTTACAATGTGTGCAAACAGCAGACTTACAGAGAAGCAAAGATGAATTCAATTTTTTTGGGTGCAAATATAAGGTCTACCTCATTTTAGGGTACTAGGAGTTTTTGTAAGACAAACCATTTAGAGGATTAATGCTGATATCAGAGGTAACAGACATACATAAGGCAATGCGGAATTTTGCTTTTCAATCACTGTTGATGACACTTGGAACTCATTTAATTAATAGCCACATAATAACTATTTTTTTTTCTCAAATCTTAATCTTCCCTGGATATGTATTTGTGTACGAACCCCTTCCCATCCATCTTACTTATATTTCTGTGTTTGTAGTTGCAAAAACAGTTTCAATATAAGACCACATTTTAACCAGAGGTTTGGAAAAAGAAAAGTAAAAGCAATGGCTGTACATATTTGGGGTTTGGCATTGGATTTCTTTTATAAATTGGTGTTTACTAAAAGTTGGGGGTTTTTTTCAGTTTCAAGAATAGCTGAATGACTAATTACTGCTGAATACTTCATAGTAACAGTAGAATTAGATATTGTTTATTATGAACGCTGTTGAACAGGTAGCTATGCAAACAGACATATTAAGCAATTCATAATATGTTACATAAAATGTTAGATGTCTTTTCTTGGAAAGATTGATTTATGGTGGGTTCTTTTATATAAGAATGTGAATGCTCATTAGCTTGATTTTATTAACACACAGGTTCTACCTGGGCAAAATTTATTTATGAAAATAGAGTTACAAGGATGGATTTAGCAGGTTTTTTTAATAGTAAAAGGCAACTAACTACCCATAAAGGCTCAATCTCCATGTTTATTTGTATTCATTTTACTCTATTAACTGAAAAAACATGTCTTGTTCACTATATAAAATTGTTCACATTAAAATTATTAAAATATATGAAGTGTGTCTTAATATATTAAATAACTTACTCACAAACTCTGTAAGTTTAATTTATTTTATAAAAAATATTTATGGCTGTTAAAATTTATATAAAATGCTAATGTTCATTATCAATGTTATTAATGATGCTTATTATCATCTTGTTGAATAAGTTCTGGACATCAGTTTTGACAGCAGTGGTATCGTGTTATTCATATGACCAGTTGCATTGGATGAATAACGAATGAGAAACAGTCATAACAAGTAATTTGCTGACAACCCTTAGGCTGAAAATAACTGATTAAAGCTATTTTGGGAATACTGATCTGTAACAAGGGTAGTAAGAGAAATCAGGATGAGTTTGTGATTGATTCAGGAATGAAACATATCTATCATTCATAAAAACTCTTGGGTTTATTTTCCGAGCTTGACCATTAGTCTCTAAAGATGTTTCAGGCTCATTTGTGACAGGAAGAAATTGCATTTCCCAGTGCCTTGCTTGGTTTTTGATTGGTTTACATCCATTTCCCTAAATAATCTGTTTAAAAAAAAACAAAAAGAAGAAAAAACAAGGAGCATAAAACCTGGAGTTAAGCCCATCATTTGGCAGTAAAAATACATCTTTCATCCAAATACCACATCATTGTTTGGATAGTATTACACAAAATTCCAGTTGTTTATTTTTACACAAAAAGATGTCAGTCCTAAAGGAAGCGTTGCCAGGCAGGAGGGTAGAGGAAAAGGAGGAGATGGGAAATGCTATTGGTTGGTGGAGAAACCAGTATCATTACCATAATGCTTTGAAAAAAACTCTGAAGGACAAAGTTTTGAATATATTCAAAACTGCCTTTACATGCCCAGCATTTCAGTGAGAAGTATATGATAAGATACACACAAAATGTCGATAACCCAAATAAATGTAAGGTGTTTTCACACCATCATCAACTTCACACACCCACCCTACTCACCCCCAATATTTTGAAAACCAAGTTTGCTTTTCTTGGGTTTTTTGAGATCTTTGAGATTTTTAATTTATATGAAAATATAAAATTGTATTTCAAACATGGAAGCTGAGAAAATTAATATTGAGCATGGGAAAAAAGATGAGCTGTCCATAACTGCTGAAAGTCTCCCATATCCAAAACAACCAGAATGTACACATTTGTTTTCTTAATGCCTTCAGTATAGTCTAGATTCTATACTGTAATTCTTTTGCAATTTGGCTTTGTATGAGCTGAATCATTTGTCAAAACCTTAGGTATAATAAATCATTTTTCTGTCAGTTTCTTTAAGATATTGAACATTATGGAGTCACTCAAATAGGGAACAACTATCATAGAGTATTAAATTTATTAACATCTTGGACATACTCAACTATGAAAAGTAACTCAAGGAAACAAGACGTTCATTTCTGAGTGAATCCTGACAAAAGAAAGGATGTAGCCTGAATTATATTATATGCAACTTAATAATCAATTTACAAATTTTAATTCAATCTGAGTTTCAACTGACTTGCAGCATGAACATTTCATCTTGCATTTGTTTCATTCTTTTTCATGTTGTATACTATGAAATGCACACAAATACATTAAAAATAATAAATATTTTATCTTTACACAAATAACTATTTATAAGGATGATACTGGGAACACACTAGAATTTTCTAGTCATTTGTCTTGGTTTGAAAGACAGGTGTCTGCCAAGAGAGGTTGAACCCTCCCCCAGGACAGAGAATGTGATTTCCTTTCCTCCCTCCCTCCTAATTATTCAATTTTGTAAATCAAGGGCTTTCAGGCAAAGGTATGGGAAAAAAAGGAATATCAGTTCTTTACTAGTATCTATAAACAAGCAATAACAATAATAGCAACCAGAACTAGAACCAGAAAACCAATAGCAGATGGCTTGTGAGCTGCTGAGCCTTTGCCCGTGTGGTGTAATCACGGTTGCAAGCAGCAGGGGCGCTGTTGAGCTCCCGGCCGGGCAGGGCAGGCGCGATGACTCCCGAGCGGCTGCAGGTGGCGCTGTTGAGCTCCCGGTCGGGCAGGGCAGGTGCGATGACTCCCCGCTGCAGGTGGCTGTGGGAGGGTCAGGTCAGTGTCCAGCAGCTGGTGATGGTGGGCAGGCTGAAAGCGGAGGGCAGCGAACGCTGGAGCACAGAGCAGGGCAGCAGGGCGGCGCGCTCTCTCTGTCCCCATCCAGCCAGCGGCAGCAGGATTTCTGCAGTCACAGCAGACCCCGGTCTCGTGCGGCAGAGGGCGGGGGCAGGCAGCAGGGGCCGCGGGACTCTCCCGGCAGCGGCTGCGAGGAAACGCAGCCCAGGGGGGAAAACGTGCCCTTCCCCGTGGGGAGAAAAGGTTGAATCCAAGCTCACCCAGCCAGGAGAAGAGAAAACAGGGCACAGTTGGATTCCCTCTGGTCCAGCCGAAAAGCAAAGAGCAGCCTCTCCTCTCAGCGTCCGAACCACGAGAGAGAGTGAGACTCCCGTTTCAAGGGCTGGGTGTTCCCTTACCCTGCCTCGCCCAAGCCCACCTTTGTCTTTTGATTACTCTAAACATCTAACTATTTGTTGCTTAGTAACGGGAATGGGAAGAAATTCTCAACCCCCGACATCATTCAAATGTGAAACATTTTTTTCCTCAAAGAAATGGAAGTTTCCTTATATGTTTTCATGGATGTGGAAAAAAAAAGCTATATACTTTGTATTTTGTAAGGTATGCTATTTTCTTCATTTAAGAACTTGCTTCTCTTTTTATTTTCTTTCCCCTGTATTTCCAGGTTTACAAGAAAGCTGTAGGTTATCAGCTGAGATAAACACCAATTACAACCTGGTGCAGATTGTTTTTCATTCTTTAAAACACAACATGGAATTTGCACTGAAATATCAAAGGTTCAGAATGCATTTTGCATTTTCTTTGAGGTAGGACTCACAACAGTGTGCCTTGCAGTGATAAGCTAACTCTGCTGGAGCACATCAGTCCTTACAGTAAAACCAGTGAAAGGTTTAAACATGTAAGTCAGGGAGATGAAATGAAAGCCATCTAGTACTAAGCAGGTTAAATAATTTCCAAGAACACCGCTTATTGTTTGACTCAAGTGCGTTAATGAAGTGTGTTTTTTCCTTCCTGCTAAAGAATATTGATTTAAACACTTTTATATAACACTTAGTGCTATATATGATGGAATATTTTGCCTTGTGAATGCAAATAGGTACATCTAATTGTATATTCAATATATAAAAATACTATAATTCATTCATACTTTTGGAATATTATTTTAAAAGAATAAAATACTAACACCGAAGTAGGGATAAAATAAAAATGTTGCCATCCTCAGCTTGTTGTCACATTTTTAATTATTATTTTTTGTGTGTACAGGGATTGCTGGAGGAAGATGCTGGAGTAAAAGTGTGCCATGAAGATGTGAAAAACATTTTGATATTAGTCATTTATGAGAGATCCATCACATTTTAATGGAAAGATTGTTTTAATGTACAACCTTTTGCTCTGTTTTCAGTCACTTGATAACCTTCTGTCCAGGACTGCAGTTAGACCTGCCGTGAGGAAATCCATCACCATGTGCCAATCTATCTCTACTGAATTTTACAGAAAGGGATCAGGTAGATCAGTTTTGGTCTGTGTTCAGTTTTTTGTCTCTTTTTATCCTTGTTATAATTACAGTTTCTAACTTAATGGAAAGTGTCAAATTTCAGCATACTTCCAGTATACAATTCAGCCTTTCTTTCACTGATACATGATTTTCAGAGGATTCTAGAAAATATTCTGGTTCATATGCATTACCTTTGCGTTGAAAAAAAAATCATATGATCATGACATGTTGGGTGATCATTATACATGACAAATTTACTAGGAATCAATTTCTTCTTCTCTGTCTCATAACAACACTTTGTCAAAACACTTTGTATTCTTTTTCTTTTCTTTTACGTTCACAGCTATTGCCTTTTTGGCCCATGAAATGTTTGAAGAAAACAGTTACACAGTCAACCATGCCCATTGTCTGATTTTTCAACAGATGTATTCCAGGTGAAGTGCACCAGGTTCTCTTACCCTTAACGTGTCACTGCTCCAATTTGAAAGAGTTTGCTAAGAAACCTTGCACAGGTTTTGTAGGTTTGTAAGGATTGTGCTTGATGATTTTTTCTTTAGTCAACATAACCATGTCTCTGTCACTCAGTAAAAAGCATAGCTTCACCTCCACATCTAAGGCTCATTTTCTGCTGCATGCTGCTCCGTTAGGAGGTTTTGAATCAAGTCTACTTACAGGAATAAGTAACACTAGTATTTTGATCGTCATATCAAAAATCAATTCAGCAGGCTAAGATCTACATTCGGTACAGGTTTTATGGGTTTTTTTTGGTTGTTAGTTTGGTTTTTTTGGGTTTTTTTAGGTTTTCTTTCGTTTGTTTGTCTTTTTTTTTTGCTTAGGAATTCTTGACGTGCTTTTAGTTCCCTTAATATAATCTTTCCATTTTAGTAATTTGTCATTCAGAAGATAGAATTATACAAAGTTAAGTCCAGTACTGCAATTCCCCCTGGAGTAAATATTTCAGTCATTGATGGGTGAAGAGTTTGTAGAACTAAGTAACTCTGTGTGATTTTAAAGCATCAATATTCCTGGTTTCCTAAATCTTCTGTCTCTTTTCTTCAGGATATCTATATCTAAAGGCTTTTTTTTTCTTTTAATTATTATTACCTACAAATTTCCACTTGAACCCAACAGAGAAATATCTGAGATCTGAAAATATTTTGCAGATGGACATCCTCTAATTTTAATACCAAACATTTCTTCAAATGCTGCCAATAATATTAAAATAAGGTATCTGAGGTCAGGAATAAATCCTTGCTTTCAAATTTGGTTGTATTCTGGATTAAAATTTTTCACTGACTTTTCACATAGAATTGTCTCCTCCCTTTCTATTGGATGTAGGCCTGGTCTGCATGGACAAATCCAAATTTAGCTCAATAGATTCTGTTTCAGTTAAGCTATTCTGTATATAATTGGAATGGTTTTTTTTTCTTATTTTAAAGTTTTGAAATTTTGTGTGTGTGTGTTTTGATTTTGGGGTTTTTTTTTCTATCTTGTCTTTTTTTTTTTTTTTTAACATTTCACAAGTACTCAAATAACTGTACAGAGCCCCTCCTCTCGTATTCTCTTTGCTGTGTTTCATTTCTGTATCTCTGAAGGGTACAGTCCACATCATTAGTTTGGTAATGGTTTTATAAGTGTTTTTGTAATTGTTTGTAGATCTTACAATCTACATGAGGACATTGCTCGTAAAAGGCTGGCATCTTCGCCTGAAAACACTGATTGCTACTGCACAGCTCTCTCCTCCTGACTACTCATTTAGAAAAATGTTTAGCTCAGAGCATCTGGAATGACTGGAGATTCCAGTTTCATCAACATGACTCATGTTTATTTCAGGTAAACTTAATGTTTTCTGGTAGCTGCTGCTTTCAGTGGAAGTATTTCCTAGTAGTAGCCAAATGGTTTAATGGAATAATGAAACTAGTGGTTCAACAGCACACTTGCTAATTAGGTCAGTGATCAGAGCCAACAACATAAACCAAATCCAAACATAAGAAAAGGTAATTTCATACTAGCAATTTTTATGACATAAGCATAATAAGAATGCTCAAATTCATGTAGTCAAAGTGCAAACTGCACTGATTGGTGTATCTAAAATTAAAAAAAGAATAAATAAAGAGTACAGAGCCAGATTTAGGTTAAGTAACTAACTGAGGAATTACAGTGCCTGAAATTTAGACTCCTGCTATATCCAGGGAAATCCAGAAAGTCTCACAAAGAAGGTGATAATTAACATGGAGAAGGGTAGTCCTGGAATCTCAATCTCTATCTGTTTTTTTACACTCTATCTGTTCTTTACACTAGACAACTCCTCTAGCTATGCAGTTATTTATGTCATCTTCAATACACCAATTGCGTAGTGCAAAATGCATAAAGATAACAGGAAGTAAAGACTGGAAGTCTATCTCAGCCCCTTTCAAGGTGAGAGAAAAAAAATTACAGTGGGTCTTTATTTTGTCTGTTTTCCTTTTCTTACAATGATTTTTGTATTGCTGGCTATGAAATTGGCTAGACTTATATCCTATCCTAGATTGGTATATAAGGGAAAAAAACAGAAATGGACCCAGAATATTTTGAAGAATGAGCATCTGAGGCAGGTGGTGCTTATCAACTATGTGAAAAAAATTTTGGTTTTGATATAATATTAAATATCAATTTACATGTTCCTTATGTCTCTTTCTTTGTGCTGATCCAGGTCAAACTTTTTGTCCTGCTTCTCCTAATGTTTTATTACTTTAACACCAACTCTCACTGTCTTTGGAAGACATTTTTATATCATGGCCACTGTATACCTAAATTTCACTGAAATATTTTCATTTCATTTAATTTTCATTTCATTTTCAGTATAACATTCTGTGTCAAAGAACAAACCAGAGAACTTTGAATTATTTTAAATAAAAGAAAGAGTGATAGAGAATGGACAATGAGAATGTGTCTAGACAGAACAAGTACATAGAAATTTTAATGTAGTAAAAGTAAACTTACTGACAAAATTGAAAATTGATTGCTTTACACTATATTTCTCCGTATGGGGGGGCAATAGAAATAGAATATATGTAATACATAGTGTTCTACAAGAGGAAAAAAGTAACTATATTCAGTGATAGATTGTTTTTATAGTGTTTAGGTATAAATCTGATCTAAACCAACAAATTCTGTTTCATTTTCTAGCTAGTACGTGCTAATACCCACACTGTACTCAATATCAAGCATGTGAATTATCTTCCAAGATACATTTCTCTTCTTTAATTTCAGCTCACTTAATAGTTCTTTTTTTGTGAGGAAGCAACAAAATATTTTTATTTTTCTCCAGAGCTTTTCATCACAATACAGTCAGGAGAATATCCCGGTTAATCTCGAACTACTCTGTGGCTTATCCCTTCCCCAGAGAAAAATGGCTACTCTGGATCAACACTTGATTTTTATTTATGAACTCTAGAATAAAGAAAACCTTTTCTTTATTTTTTATTTAAAGACCCAGGCACATGGTGACCTAATTTTCTTCAAGAAGAATCCTTAAATAACACTTGAGATCTAAATACTTCCAAATATCGAGACATGGCTTAGGCAATTTCTAGATTGTGTTTTTAACTGCCAGTGTAGACATTAAAAAAAAAAAAAAAAAAAAAAAAAAGAGGCCTATCCACAGTTAGGCTTACATTCCACATTAGAGGGAAGAACCTGATGTTTTACATAATTGGCATCCAGTCCAAATAGGGAAAAAGATATAATGTGACATTAAACATCCTGTTTTCTTTCTAAACAACATTATTTAGAATAAATACCTAAAGAATACATTTAGATCTGCTACCTCCAAACTTGTCCAACAAAATAAGATGCATTTTGAGGCGAGGATCTTATAGGAAATGATCTGTGATTGCTTGGTCAAATCTCTGTAAAAGCCATTTATTTGAGCCATGAAAATAAATATTATGATTCAGATTTACCTATGTTTTTTGTAAGTTTTCTATATATAAGTCTATTCACATTCAAAATTAATGTCACATGTTGCATAATAAGTGGGTTTTTATTTTTTTTCTCCCTTTACTGTGAGTAGGTCAATAAACACTTTTTTTTGAATCTTCTATCTGTATCTTGAAAGAAAACTCGAAAATGGTCAAGGAGATATTATATATATGGTCAGGGAAAATTGGGAAGGATGAAACTGGCTGGGCATTTTTTTTTATTGTTCCATAATACACAAGTAAAATTAATGTCACCTACAAAATAAAAAAAAGGGAATATATTAATGACTTTTTGTTATTCTCTACTGTTTAAGTCACTCATTTTGCATATCACAGTACTGAGTTTTAATTCCTATTCATACCTTAGCCTCAAAAATTCTTGAAGTAGAATAAACGATCTCCTTTTTGAGTATTATACCCCAGGAGCAAACATTACATAAATATTTATTAGAAAAAAAACCCTGAAACCACCTGCATATATCTGTTTAGAAATTGAATTTTTTTTTAAACAACTGAAAGCTAATTCTTGTATGTGCTCTTTTCCATTTTCTCCTGATTAATTTTTGGGTTCGGGTGTTTTTTTACTATTATTATTGCTTTTTACTGCATTGCAGCAGTGTAATTTTAAAAATATTGAGTTACAGTATTTTTTTTAATACTGGGAAGAGAGAAAGCTGGTATCGAATACCTGATTCAAATGAAGACCGCATGATTTAAAACTGGTCAAGTACCCTAAGTGGAGAGCTATGAAATGGGTTTCTACAAACATCATCCATTTAAGTCTTCATTGTAAATAGACTAACAGCTATTTGCAGAGTTAGTTCAGGATGAGTAGGGGCAAGTGGGAAGAGTATATTTCACGTAAACAGTATTTAAATTTTGTATTATTATTTTCTGAGATTTTGTAGAGTCATGGAGTCCAAAACAGACAGCAGTGTCTGGGCAGGAAATAATTCCCTTTCAAGAAAAGAAATTCCCTTTACTAGTTAATTCTCAGAGCTATCAGAAAACAGTTCAGTTGAAAAAAATTATCGAGTGAGCTAAAAAATACCTCATGAAATGAAAGGTATATGGGCTATAACAGATAATCTGTTTCTCTGTCTGTTTTTCTGTTGTGGTGCTAATAAAACCAGTCATCTGCATGAGGTAACAAGTGAAAAGCCTGAATACATAAAAGCAGAACATGAATGATACCTATTTTTTCTCATATTCAATTATCCAGTTGAAAATAAGGTTTTTGGAGTTTTTTTAATCGTGATTTTGTTAAAATAAAAAGTGGTGAACAGAACAAAGCACGATTTTTCTCAGTACAGATACTTCGTTCCATTATTTTTAATCTCTGTTTGATTTAAGAAATTTTAAATGGAAATTTGGGCATCGAGTGTTTCTACTCCAAGACTTTCCTGATAAATTGTATGTTATCAGACTAAGCTGATAATAACTCTGGACTAATACATGTTTGAAATTAATCATAGCTCCAATTAGCTACACATAGCTACACCTACCCAAGGATCTACAATGTCATGAAACTAATATGTTAATGAAACATGCTTCCATATGTTATGAAAGTCCAATAAATATCCTTTGTTTAAAAATATTCAGATTTAGTATCAGATCTTTAATTTGTTATTCTATTAAATATCTATGTATTTGCCTTATACCTGCAGAGTTCAGCTGTGCCAACACATACTCTGTTTACTAGTAAGGATAATTTCCCAGTGTTATACAGCTCCTCCAAACCAGATTTCTTCAACAAATACATAATGTCCCAGATTACATTCCCAGCACATTTAATTAAATTGTTTTCCATTTCATTCCACCTGGAGTCTCAAAGGGTTATAGCAGCTCAAGAGTATCTGGCAGTACTCAGACAAGAATGTACCTGATTTTGGTGCATTAACCTTGCCTGTAAGGATAATTTTGCTCACTCTATGCATTGAGATACTATCTTCACACAATGACAGAAGATTATTTCATTTCTAGCTTCAGCAGAGAGGGTATGAATGAGTAACTGTCGTCCCAATGGAACATGGGTAGAGGTGAAACATTTGTTTGACTTACGAACCAAGGACCACTAAGAGAAAAAGCAGAATCACAGTGTTTGGTTGTGATTAACACATGATTGGTGTAAAACTCACTCTTTCTTGTTCCAAAGTCACAGAAGACTGAAATTGATTATGACATAATAAACTGAGACAGTAGTAATATTAAACTTTGAGAACATTATTCAGACCTCTTTCAGCAAGCGTACAGAATTTTCCATCTGGCTTGCCATGTGATCCAAATCTAAAATTAAAGTTCAAACTTTTAATTCACTTGCGGGCAAAAACAATTAACCCTCCAATACATCTGCATGTTTTTTTCCCCAAATTCTTACTCTGTGTGGATTCTTATAATCTCAAAGTGTTTGCTAAATTAGCTGTAAATGACTTAGTGAGAAAAAAAAATCCAAATTTCTCATTTAATTTTGTTCCTTGAATTAAGGAAAAAAAAAGTGGAAAGTCTGAATTTGATTCTTTTCATTGTAGTGAATATGAAGGCCTCAGTATAACATACCATCACACACTACCTATAATTTTTAAAATAAAATAATACTTAACTTTATTAGTTGAAGTTTTTTCTGTCTCCACAACTAAATACTTCTTCCCCAACAAATTCTGACATTTTAGATCATTCAGACAAACAAAAAATCTGTTTTGTACAAGGCAGGAAACCCTCATATAGGATTGACATAGATGTCTGCTCATGGTATTTATTCATAACAACTTTTTTTAATGAAACTTGCTGTGAAAGAAAGAATGCCCATGAGACAAACACAGGATTTCAACAATTTCTGTTTTTAAACAAAGATTCTGTACATAGGCAACTGGAGAAGAAGCCTATGTGAAGTATTTTACAAATTTGCAAGCTCTTTCTCCACACTCACTACAAAACAAATGACAAGAAATATTGCTTTCTAGCCTGATTTACATTTTCTAATATACTGGAAAAATAAACAGATTTCCTTAAAAGACAATTTGGCTGCAAGAATTATGACAACACATCTTGACAGAGGCATAAGTCATGCTGTCATTAGGCCTTAAAATCTGTTCTGATTACTTGCGTATCGCTTGAACTGTGCTTTTTTAAAAAATCTATTCCAAAATTGATTTTCTATATGCATTTTGAGATATTCCTTTTAGATCTAGTGTAATATTTTTCATTGGAAGAATGTCTCACACATTTTCAAAGATTTCTATGAGTTACAGAATTCAGCAGAGAATTTAAATGCAAGTTTGTAGAAGTATTTTGCTTCACTAAGATTTAAAATGTTTCCATTTCTTAAATGATCAGCAATATATATTTTATATGGTGTAGGATAAAAAAGGTTCAAAGAACACAACATTAAAAAAAATTTTGATACTGTAAAAAATTAGAATTTCAATATTAACTTTTGGTTTTTTTGATGAACAATAAATAAAACTCATTTTAAAAGCCACTGAAAGAGGAAAAAATATCCTTGTGCAGTAAGAAGGATATTGATTTTCTATCCAGAAAACTGTATCTACAAATTCTTGCGATATGGAAGGTGGGAATACAGAAATTAAACTTCCAACAATTGTAATGAGATATATAGAAGGTAAGGAAATAAGGAGATAGCGCACACATAAGCATTTGCAGTTCTTTTCTGCAGAAAAGCAAAGTACACTCAAGTCCTGCTCTTGAGATAGCTTTGGGTTTCAGCAGTGCTATGTACTCAGACCTTGATCATTTCCAGGTTTGTTAGTGGAAATAATGCCGAAGTTGACTCAATTAATAAAGAAATGTAAAAACTTCATTGCAATTAGAACCAAACAAAAAAACAAAACCCAGCTCTAGATTTCCACAATGAACATTAATAGGCTCTACTGTGAGAGGTATTTTGGTCAGGAGAATAAGGAAAAGAATAAATTCTGGTTGGAATGGTAAGAAAAGCAAACTCTGAGCTATTTTTTTAAAGTCTGTAAATACGTAAACCGCAGTTGCTGTGAGGTTGGAAAGACTGTTGCATATGGAAGACTTCCAATTTTCTTTTTCTGGTACTATTTTTTTTGTTTGTTTTTTAGCAATTTAGAAGCAGCCTGGAGCATGAAGGTACCTACAGTGCCAACCAAAGCTGACTACAGATGTGACAGACTAGAAGTAGTAGATCAGATAGTACATTGGTCCCCATTCATCTCCATTTTCATTTCTCTGAAAGGACTCCTGTGTTCAAACGCCACTGTGGAGACATTTTTTATGTCAGTTATTTTCAGATAGTCCTCCCTTACTTAAGAAAGATGGTTTCCACTGCCTGTGTTATGATAATACACTGGAGGCATGCCCATTCAAATCCTCCTGCATATTTCTCACATGATGAATTTTCATTGCAGATTAGAAGTGACAAGAACAGGCTCTCTGCCTTAAAAATGCTCTCTATTCATTTACATATATATAACCCAAAGCCTTTCTTTTGTGAAATGGGCCAGTAAGATACCACTTGAGTCCCTGTGCTTTATATACTTCTCTCCTAACAGTATTAACCTGATTATTACTATTACTGTGTCCTTAAAAAAGCTCTTTATAAAGGTCGTGAAAAAACATTCTGGGAGTAATACTTTGTTCCTGGGCACCTGTAGCAAAATGGTTTGCATTTACAAAGTTTACTGATGCAGACTGGCCTGATCCAAGCTGAAGAGTGTATGAGGTGAAGTCTGGTTCAGTACTGCCGCAGCTTTACTTCACTACATGCCTACATGGCTGCAGTACCTTATTTCTATCACACACACCTTTAACCTGCTCTCTGTAGTTTTGTGGATGTTCATTACACACCTTTTTAGGAAATACTCTTGCACCGTATTCACAGTGCAGTGAGTAGACATGCAAGACATTCTAAGAGGGAAAAATTATTTTATTTAAAAGAAAAATGGAATCAAAACTTCTTTCACTCCCATTCCCTCTTTCCATGCAAGCACCAGACTATATGTGATGCACAAGACGTCAGCCCAGCTGTCAGGGAACAGGGCAGGAGTGCTCCAGATGTCTGGCCAGCACTTGGCCACCTCAGTGCTCATGTGCAGATGTTAGGATGGATCCTGTGCAGTGGTGTGGAAGACGAGGCAAGACAATTATCTCTTCATGTCCTCTGGGTTAGTGACCACATACAGATTTCAGACATACCTTTCTTTAATCCTTCCAGAGCTGGCAGTGTATCTATCCTGATACATATATGTGGCCAAATACTGTCCCAATACTGGCCAAATCTGTTTGTTCTATGGAACTGCAAATCGATGTGCAGGGTTGCTGAGGACCTGCTAATCTGGATGCCATTGACACTTGAAAGGCAATGAGACCTTTCCCTCTGTGTGTTCCTGCTGGTGCCTCTACATAAAGACATTTCCATTCATTCTCAATTCACACCAATCTTAGCCTTTCTGATTCAATTATTTATGTCTTTACAGAACCTCTTTTTTTGTTTTTTAATTTCAAACAGCAGTGCTGAGGTTATTTTAATCCTTTTGCATCAAACAGCCTTGTCAGGTCTATGTGTGGTTGGGGAACAATTCTGTAACTGAAAGATGAATAAATTATATGGCTGAAGGCTCTGAAAGTGTTGAAATTTACTTGTCTTTTGCCAAAGGTAGTAAGAAAACTGACTCACAAATCATCTCATTTAAAACTGTACCATTGAAAGGATCTACCTGTTTTTCCCTAGAGTAGGTCCTGTAAGAAACCTAGAAAATATGCCATCAGAATAATAAATAGAAGGGAAATAGGATGTGAATCAAAATGACAATGTAGATGTACTGGTAGCACATATCTAGATTTACTTGCTGATATGTGTTACATTACAATTTGGATCTCTAATCCTTCAAGTCAAAAACATCTTGCACCATGTTCTCATCTTTCTCTGGCTATTGTACATATGTGGGGGAAAAAAAGAAAGTGTTTATGAAAAGAGAGAATATATGAAAGACAGGATTCAGTACTAGACATAATATATTTTAATTATGAAGTGATGGCCAGGACTCACATGTACCCCTGAAACTGGAAAAACAGAGATAGCATGAAATTTCATGTGCATACACCAAAAAAGATATATCATAGATTGATAGACAGATAACATAAATGCTACCTACATTTAGCTTAGGAAAAGGAAAAAAAAATCAAAAAACAAACACAAAACCCCCCAAATACAAAAAAATCCAACAAAATCCCCAGACAAATTCATGAAAACAATTAATTTATTTATATTAATTGTTTTGCCTTCTTTATTAGAGATATATGAGTTACTACAAGTTGATTATTCAATTTTTGTTACAAAAATCACTTATACCACTGAACCTAAGAAAAAATTACCATGTCAGAATGAGCTTATTTTTAATGTCATTCTTAAAGAAAGGGCAGAGATTGAAATTCAATGTGATCATGATATTTCATGTTCTTTCCTCACTTCATTGTTATCAGTGCTGTAATCAGGAAAACCTCAAGAAAACCATATTTTGTTATAGAATTTGAACACCAATGTTACCTCCATTTAAACACAAATGCGTTTAATTTTAACTGTGAAATCAGAAAAACTAAACCAGGCAGCTGAGGTTACTGCTGACTATAATCACTTCTAGACTAGACTAGAATGACTAACTAGAATCACTTCTAGTTTCAGAAGGAAGAAAAGATCTTTGGCTTTTAGTCATATTCATTCTTCATAAATTCAGGAAATGTACTGTGTGCAAGGCTGATTTGAAATAACAATGCTGACACCAGCACCTGAGGCTGTGTCTTTAAATATCAGAAACACAGTCAATTCTATGTTGAAATCAGTCTTTTCTCTATTTAAGTCATGTGGATTCTGTCCTAATTCTTGTCATAAACCCAAATGGCAGTCCAAACATAAAACTGTATTTGGGTGTGACAAATATTGCCTTTTTTTTCCAGTGCCATGAACTTAATTAAAAAAAAAAACAAACCACAAAACAAAGCCAAAAACAAACTTTAAAAAAGGTGAAAAACCTCCCTCAAAGCCCCACCAAACTGAACTAACCAAAACACTAACTAAACTGAACACCCCCAAACCCACAAAAGCTATGTTTAAGCTGATATAGAGAAAAAAATTGCCCCCTCCTCAAATTATTGATATTGATGCAGAAAAAAAAATTAGTCCTGTATACACTTAAATCAGGAATTAATGTTTCATTAAGCACAGCTCTAGGAGTAATACAAAGAATTCTCATTGTGCAAAACAAGAGACAGCTTCTATTAAGTCCTAAGGAATTCACTTTCATTGTGTAACAATGCTGCATGACCAGAATTTAGGTTAGTATTGAAATGGGAATACTGCTCAAGATTTGACATCTGAAATTGTTTACTCATTTGTAGTTTAGGTGCAGGGCAGAGACAGTTTTTGTAACACATTGAATTACACTTCAGGTGCCACTAACCCCAAGGTAAGACGTGTAAATATTAGCTGAATTGCATGCTGAAAGTAAGAGTCTTGATATAGATTCTTCACTATCCATTTCTTTGGATACCAATATTTCTTGAGTTCACTACTTACTGAGAACATATTACACAGGCTTAAAGCATGCTTGTGATTATCTTTGTATTTTGAAAGTTTAATAACAGTAAAAGAGATAATGGCTTTTCCTGACAGCAAAAGAGCTTCCAAGCAGAGAGCCCTAATAAAAGAATTATAGAATTGGGTCATTTCCTGACCTTCCTTTTGCACTTCAATCCTTGTGCCAAAAAATAAGATAGACCCATGGGACCAACAAAAAAGAAATCAATCAAGAAAAGCACTGATGCTGAAACTCAGACCTGAATAACCCCTGCATGCAGGGAAAGGGAACAGGAATCCTAGAACACAGCTCTTTACTGGAGTACATGCTTCCGCATTTTTAATTAAAAAGCCATCAAATAAAATATGTGAATAGCAACAGCAGTCATAAAATAATTCAGAAGGAAGAACAAAGCTAAAAATAGTTCATATTCTGGTCTGTTGCTTTAACCACTGTACCATTATATAGAAGATTCTAGATAGTACAGCTTTGCTTTGCTTGTGTAATTTAATAGATTTAATTGTGGCTATTCTGCTTTATAGTGAGTTCAATCACTAGTACATGCATTAAAAATGCTTGTAGAAGGTCTTTAATCTAAGATTTCTCAGAAGACTCAGATGCAAAAAATATTTAGCTTCTGAACACCCTAAAGAAAATAAACCTCATAGTCTGTAGTCATTGTGGTGACATCTTCGAATTTTCTAGCTGTTATTTAATTTACCATCACAAAAACATATGTGCCTTGGTTGGGGAAGCTACACAGACTTTTGGTGAATTTTTACATTAGAATGTAGCTCACCTTTGGAAAATTCAGTGAAATTCTGTGTAATACTGAGGAAAATTAGGTGACAAAATAGTTAAGGAAGCACAAAGCCATAGATTTGCATAAATATACAGCCACCAAGCTGAACAATGTAACTAATGCATTAATATATTTTTCTGTTGGCACATTCCAGGCTGCTTGAACATCATAACCAGCAAATTTTCAGCTACTCATTCCTACCATAGATTGGATTTACTGTAAGCCAGAAGCAAATCAATCATTCCTGAGCTCTCCTCTAATTTCTTACCATTGTGAAACATTGAGTCTCTTATTTATATGACAGTTTTCATCATTGAGTAAAAACATGATATGTAGTGGAAGTTTGTGAAGCTTTTTCTTTTTCCTGTTTTCAAGAAGGTAACAAATGCAAGGGGAAAATCCTGAGAGAATGAGCATTGCTTCCAGCTTCTCTTTCACACAGTAAACCATCCAGAACAACTGAGTCATAGTAAGATCTTTGGTCTGCTTTTGAAACCTGTGTGTACTTAAGCTCAGTCTTCCTTGGGATCTGCTAAAATTACAATATAGCCTTTATTATGCAGATATTTTAACTCATTTCAGCAAGACTGCACAGTGGGATTTCACTGACATGGACAATATGAACAGAAATGTTTATTTGGGCAGAAATTTTAGAATACCTTTTATATATAATTTTAAAAGATCTTCTAATAAAATAGTATTAGATTATGTTTTAAGAATACCAGGAATACAGAAGTTGCTCAGTGCCAAATAAAAGAAAAAGCAAACAGCCATTGACATATTTGAGTGCTTGTAGTTTATTACACAAATCACAAAAGGAAAAGCCCAAATGACAGACAAAACAGAAGCTCTACTGTGAAATAGGTTGGTGGTTTCCACCTGGACTTTTCCTCGAGCAACATGTGAGTGTGCATGCACACAGATAGTTCTGCTAATTAGCGTAAGTATATAGAAATAAGTGAAGGAAGAAATTGAGTACTAAAGGTCTGCCAAAACTGTTGCAAATTTTTGCTTAAGTGGGTATAAAATCGGCTTTCAAAAAATACAGAGGAAGTAAAGAAAATGAAAGTAAAGGGAAATTCCTCTAACCTAGAAGCTAGAGTTTCAAGGAGAAAATCATTTGGTCTGAGATATATAATCAAGGATTGATTATTCAACCCAATGTGCAGAGCAATGTTTTATCCTACTTTTAAAAATATGTATAATAGAATGCAATACAATGCAGTACAATGTAGAGAAATGCTATATACATTCATGTAACAAAATATTAATTATATATAAAATTGAAATATATAGATAATGCTTATATATTGCAAAATAACAGCAAGAAATGAACATATTTATAATAGGAAAGAAATTATGCCCTGGCCCACCAAGACTGAGCAACTTCTAGAACTGCATCGGGCCACAAGCAGAAATTAAATTGCATCAGGCCACAAGCAGAAATTACTCAAAAGCTTTTACTGAAGTTCTGAAGTCTTAAGCTATCTTGAAAATTGATAGTTCCCTTAGAGGACAAATGGAGCCTAAATCTTTTGTAACAGGCATCAGTTGAAACACACTTAACAGAAACTCTTCAACAACAAAGCCACCTGATGAAATTTCCATCAGGGGCCTTTCCTTCCATTAGCATACAACAATTAATTTTCATGTGTTTTGATTCAAGGTTTTGTGGACCCACATTATAAATTTGATTTCTAAAATAATTTGGATGGAATGATTCTATGGCAAATACCTGCAAAAATGCTTCAGTTTAATCTTAGCCTTGAATTTCACAATTGACAGGTGAGGAAAACTGACACAGAAGTGTAAAAAGAATGAGATACCAATGCCACCCTATGGGGCTGATTTTTAACTTGAAGGGGAAGACACATTACAGCAATTAGAATTGATGAGTGGAATTCTGTTTCCATCTGTATGCTAGGTCCACAAATGTTAATATGAACCTGTAAATTACCTAATATCTTCCTGCTAGCACAGCAGTACTGGTGTGATCCAGATTAAGCATAAACACAAAATCATGTTTCTATTAATTCAATCAAGCACATATTATTGAGTTTATGTCAAAATGTTTCTTGTATATTGACTTTAAGTTAACTAAGGGAAAAGAGCACAAGCCCGGTTTAAAATGTACTGACTCAGCATTCTGTCCTCATTTTTTAACAAATATATAGACTGGTGAGTTATCATAGAATCACAGAATATGCTGAATTGGAAAGGACTCATCAGGATCATTAAGTCCAACTCCTGGCCCTGTGCAGGACATTTTTGCTGCATATAAAAAATAATATTATTGATTCTTCATGAAAAGTTGATGCATCCCACCTAAATTTAAACAGCTGAAATGAAACTGTCTCTATCTGAGCTGTATGTATGTGTGAGTACAACTCAGTTCAGCTTGAAGGACATGTTGGCATTGGAACAGAATATTTGCAGTAAGAATTTACTGATTTCTCCATGTTAACTACAAAGATGAACGTTGGTCAAATGTAGTTATTTACACTGTAGCCACTATGGCTAGATTAGATTAATACAATCATAGAAATGTTAATCTGATTTAGGCATAAGTAAAAGTATGGGGTAGGAGACTGTCTGCTCCTTTAAGGGTGTCTGGCCAATACATAATAAAGGAGGTCTTGGTAAGAACTAACCTGGTCAATGGCACTAATTAGGGTGTGAAAAGAAATATATTTTAAATTGGGAAGATAAGGAAAGAGAAAGAAATACACAGAGAAGTAAACCCTGACCTATTATCTCAAACAAAATATAACCAGAAACAAACTTGGTCAGTCACACCAACTGATGGGCTATCAAGAAACTGCAGGTGAATCTGAACTTTGCAACAGATGAAGGTGCAATCCTATGGGTATGGGATGCTGAAGGAGGTTGTGGGGCTGTGCAAATTGATGAGGCACTGTGCAATAGAGAAATATGCAATAGAAACACACAATACTTAGAATATAGAGAAGTCTCTATTTCTACTCTATAAACATATTTATCTGCAGTATTTAATTTTCTAGGTCAAGGTATTTTAGTCTTTACATATAAACTTATATATAAAAAGTTTAATTCCTCAGTTCATCAGAAAGGGAACTTCTCTGTACTTTCCAATTTTGAAGGTACCTTGCCTGAACAAAGGTGATCAGACTGGAACACAATGTTTCTAAGGGAACAAAACTATAAATATTTTCTTGTGTCTGTAAGAAATTTACAGGACCAAAGATTGCAACATTCTGTGATCTACTATTATCCAGATTTTCCTCTACCTTCCATATTTTTGTCTGAGAAGCTCTCACCTTGCTACAGAATGTTTTATTGTTAGCTCCCAAGTATCTGGTTTTTACTGCGTTGTATTGCTTTTAACTCAATTGTCCTTTAGCTGACCTTGTTTGTATTTCCTTTTATTGGTGCATCCCAGTGTTGTGTCATCAGCATATTCTCAATTCTTTTGTGCCCAGGGTGCTAAATAAAATATGAACTAAATATAAAGCAAAACCAAATCCACATATAAGACTTGTGGAATCCTTCTAATAGCATACTTCCGTACCAGTCATTTCCTTTTTAGTAGAGACTGAATGGTTCATCTATTCTTACATTAATCTCAATCTTCTTCATCTTAATTAATAACCGCTCCCCTGGCAATATATCAGCTGCTCTACTGAAGTCCAGATAAAGTAGTTTAGTTAAAGCATTGCCTTTGTCAGAAGAAAAAAATTAGAAGTTTTCTTAACAAAGAAACATAGGAGGTTAATTTGTTACTTTGATATATCCCCTCTCCTTTTTATCTGCTATTTAATTCATTTTCTTCAATTTCTTGATAACTTTTCTTTCCAAATTTAGCTATTTCATTCACAACTTCCCTCATGTTTTGATCTTTTTTTTACACAGCTACTGCATTTTCTGTTAAACTGCATTACTGAACATAGTGATCCAATGCATTCATGTAGCAATTTTCTCAGAATTCTGTAATGAAGAAATATCAAAGCCAGTACATGGTTAGAACAAATAAACTGCTAGGTCCAATGATACTGGACTCTGTGTCCAAAAAGTCTTTATTTGCTGGGCAGCTATCACCAGGTTCAGCTTTTGCTGCCCCTGGATAAGCCTGATTTTTAGTGTACCTGTATTACCATCTTGAGACTTCCTGTTTATTACTTTACGTCCGTGTGTGTTTTGGGTTTTTTTTAATTTTTTTTTTTTGGGGCTTGTAGTTCTTTCAGTTTGTTTTTGTTTGGCATTTTTTTTGGAGAGGGATGTGTTGTGTTGTGTTGTTTTTTTTTCTGGAGTCATTGAGCTGCAGACTGTCCTTACAATAGCAATCTTACGTCTGTCTGCGATTTGATATTTCTTATCTTGCATGGCTCTACTCAGCAGACTTTCTCTATAAAAACTTGCCCTTGGATCACTGACAGCTCAACCTATGGGAGGAGGGAAAGATACTTTTATAATATAAATCATTTTATCAGGAAGCAGAAGGAGACATAAAGTGAATCAGATGAATCCTGCTTTCAGTGTGATTGACTGCTTTTTTCCTTCAGCTATACTTGATGGGTAAGGCAACCAGCTAAGAAGCAGATACCTGCATCAGGGACATCTAAGCCAGGTGAAATGAAATCTCTCCAAGCTCTCTGCCTCTAACCCTTCAAAGGAAATGACCACTTTACACTTACAAAAGAACCACCTAATCTTCACAAGTTCTTGCCACTTCAAAACCAGTCATTTTTCAGTGTCTTCTGTTAACTGTTTATGTCACCAGGATTAAATGATAGCTGCAACCTGTAACAAGGAGTTTTAGCAGAGGGCCAAGAAGGCCAGTGGCATCATGAGGAAATGGCCTTAACTTGGTCCAGGGGGAGGTTTAGATTAAATAGTAGGGAAAATTTCTTCACTGAAAAGGGGTCAGGCATTGGGAAAGGCTGCCCAGGGAAATGGTATATGGCATTTGAGGATATTGTTTAGTGGTGGTTGGACTTGATGGTCTCAAAAGCCCTTTCCAACATAAATGATTCGGTGATTCTATGATCATTGCTTAGGCTTGAGACTAGACAGCCAGTACCTCAAAGGATACTCAAAGAGCCTAACCACATTCCACTAATCTATTTCCCCTCGGGAAAGTTAGGAGGGCCAATATAGTAAGCAAAAAACTGTAGGTGAAAATGAGAGTTATGTGTTAGGCAAAACTGGTCCAATTCTGACCTTCACATATGACAGAAGTTTGGATTTGCTATAGGACATCTCTCATACTGTGAGGCTTTAGGTTTCACATTTTATATCAGTATTTTTAAGGTTATTGTGCCAGAAAGGAAAGAAAAACTAATAATTCTTGAAACAAGTCCATTTTTATTTGAAATCTAAAAGAAGACTGTAATCCTAACTGTCTAGCTGAAAATATGTTACATTCTGCAATCTGCAGAATCAGTGAAACATTTAGAAAGTGATGTACTTGAATCAATATGAAAATAAACTAATGCAGTGATATCTTGTTGATATACAAGAAAACTAAAAACATTTTTTGAGAAAACTCCAAGATTTATCACTACAAGAATTTTCTTTCCTCTATGTACCAGTTCTAGCAACCGTCTGCAAACTTCTAGAATTCCAGTCAAGATTATACTTCACCTTTATACACACACTGGTCCAGACAGTGGATGATTTTGTGCGATCAGGTTAAAAAAAGATAAAAAGACAGAATTTTTGTAGCATTGCAAAAGTCTTTGTGTGATGGAAAAAGAAAGGGCAAAAGCTTAAACCAGAAAATCCATTAAAGCACTCGTAAAGTTATTGAGAGTTTCACCGCTGATTTCAGTGGCTCTGAGATGTTGTTAAAAGAAAACGTGAAACCAATACCCCTACTTTTATTGTCTTAGTGGAGGTTTCAGAGGAAAAACTGAGTTTATAAGAATAAAAAGAATTTGCAATTATTAAACTGAAACGTATCCAGTGGCTTCTCATTTAAGGGCAATCTAAACTTTGTTTTGATTGTTAGTTTGGAGGTTTTTCTCTACAAGTATGAAAATCACTAGCAATAATAAAATACATATACATATAAATAGCAGCATTATTGTTACTTGCTGGAAAGCATACCAAGGTTGCAGATATGTGCTATTCAAAACCTTGGAACATGGTTTCAACACAAAATCAAGTTAATTCCAGCAGTACATATTTTTAATAGAATTTTGGATTTTGTTTGTTATTTTGAAGGGTTGAAATGTGGGCTGCAATTTCTCTGAAAATTTGAAGATTAGGCTACTATAAAAAGCAAACAATGTGAAAATTATGATTATCTATTGAATCTCTGGTATGTGTGCTATCATTATTTCAGATGTGTGAACCATGAAAATAAAAGAGTGCTTAAGGTAGAAAGTGAGTTACTAGGATCTCATGCAGCAACCTGAATTATGTGGCTTTATGATGACTCTTTAACTCACCCACAGATGTGTATACATACCCATGATTATGGACATATGCTGACATCTAAACCACAAGGATAACAGCCTCAGGATGTGTGAAATGTACTGATATATTACATGAGCATAGTTAGATGAAATGACTCATTTCATACCCCATTATTATGACTCTGATTAGGAAATACAACATTAATTTACTGAACAAAAATAGCTCATAGTGTCATAATTAATTAGATTTATCTCATGGCATTTTTCATGTGAAAATCATATTATATTATCCATCGTATAAAGCATGATTATCTGTCATTAGTGAATTTGATGGTCATTGTTTTCCCTGAATTCAAGTTCTGTGTTTTCATATATGTGTGATGTGAAACTATGTATATATATCTATATCTATATATATCTCTATATATCTATATATATATCTATATATATATACACACATATATATATATATATTTGTGCTCATATGTGCACATGGACATGCAAATTCTGCTCTGGAAATATCAGTATCAGAATAGTTAATCTTGTAATAAACAGTTAAATAAATGTTGTCTGATGTTTCAGTGAATGCAATAGAAAGATGAGTTAGTAGCTTGACCAGCTCATCTCCCTGTAGGTCTGTTCTCTGCAGAGCATTTTGTAATGACTTAAATGCTTAGCTCAAAGGGAATACTTCTTATCCTAACTTAATGGACCTAAAAGTCATTATAATAGAACTCAGTCTGAAAGCATTATTGGACAATCTGCTTCATACTGTGGGCCAGAAGGGAAATAGTGCAAGTTAGAGGTAAAATATAGTTCTTATTATCTACCTTTAAAATAATGGAAATAACATAAAGGATATTAGATCATGATTAAATTTTCTGTGTAAGAAATATGTCTGTATTTTCCTTTGAGGACACTTACCAAGTGATTTATTATCAATATGAAAGGACAAAAATATGCAAAATCATTGATGTTTTCAGCAAAAAAAAATCCTACCAAAAATGCTGGGAAAGGAATTAGAATTTTGCTTAAAAAGCACGTAATTACTCAACATTCATTTCTTCATTAATATAAATGCTGTCAGATTCTTAGAATATTTCTTCTAGTTCTTATGTGTATGTTAATAATTTATTATATATGTGTAGTTGTAAATACTCAACTCCCTGCTGTAAATTATACCAACCCAGGGTCAGGAAGTTGTAATTCAAATATAGCGTGATTTTGAGCAAAAACTTTGCAGAACAAAGATGTTGTTTGTATTTCAATCCCTTGTATTTCCATAAAGAAGCTATTGACAAGCCTTCAGACCTTTAATCCAGAATCTGGGAGGCTGGTTTCATTCCAAAATCCATTAACGTGGGTTTCAGTGGGGTTTGAAAATGTTAGCTGCTCTGAACAAATATTGTATTTTTTTCATGTTAGTGAAATATCTCAATTTGTAGGTTTGGTTCGAGTTGTTTGGGTTTTTTTTCTTCCCCTTTCTTCCATTATCATAATTTAATAGGATGTAAAGTTCTCTTCCTATTCTGACACATTTTCCTAACAGACCTTGTAGTAGTCAAGGTCTTGTGAAATACCAATATCCTTGTTTTACTTTTATTAAATTCCAATTTATTGTACCCAAAGTTCAGATATACAGAACAAAAAATAACAACTTACAAAAGTCTGCCCCTTAGAATTTTCCTCCCCTCTCCAGCTTCATCAGACCACCAGCAGTGGTTAGAGATAGATTGGTCGATAGGTAGATAGATTCATAAATAGAGATACATGCTACAGTACTTGGATAAGATTTCTGACTATGAAAATGGTATTTTCAGTTGATCCACTTATCCAAAAGGAAGCAGTAGGTTTCACTTAATTGGGTTTATTATAGAAAACCTTTTGGCTGCATCCTAACTATTGCTCCACCAATACTATGGATCATTCAAACAATTTATGTGCTTATGTTTCTTCCTCTATAACTTTTTGTGGTAATATTTATTTCACCAGTAAGGATTGTCATATATTAAATATCTTCCAAATATGTCCCATTTTTAGTCACTATATATTTTTCAGGACATGAGAATTGAAACAGCTGAATATGGTAATTTCAAGAGCAGCTGGCATTTCAGCTTTACTTTTATGAGTAAAATGTAAACTATAGGTAATGAAATGAGAAAATTTGAAAAGGCTATAGGTCAAAAGAAAATTTTATCTCCTTGAAAGACAAATAGTACTAAAAATTATTGTCTCCTGCCTTGTGGAATTTGTAATTAAACAACCTTCCAAGTGAATCAGTATGGTGATCTCAGGAACACTATTGAATTTCAGCAAACATTTACCAGATTAAATTCAAAAGGAAGGCCTATAACGGAGTGTAAAGGTACCATATCAAATTTTAGAGCATCATATGATTTATTACAAGTTAAAAGATTCCCAGCAACATGGTAATTAAACAGCAAAATTCTTAAAAACACCCAAATTTATCTTTTTAGAAACAAATAACATAAAATTTTAATTTTGAAAACAAAATCCCCAAAGAAAGAAGTAGATAAGTAAATGTAATGAAAACTACTGCAAGAAAAGTACATTTTTCTGCATTTTATTTTATTTAAGCAGTGTAACATAAAAAACTTTTCTTGGGCAATGATAGGTCTGTAAATAATCAATACTGTTTTGTAACTCCTGTCAGGGTGTTTTTTATTATTATTTTAAATATAACAAGTTAGCAACATTTTTATGTTCTGTGATGTGCTGGTTTTATTTCAGTCCAAACCATAAGCTTCAATATGGAATAGATAATAAAAATGAGAGGAAGGTCAGTATTTCTGTGTGAATCATTGTTACAGGCTAAAGTTTTCACCACTGTCAGTCATAACAGGGTTTCATTTATATTTATAGTTTAAAATTATGCCTGTAGTCTAGAATGTATTCTGCAGACCATTGTGAAGAAAAAAATTCTTCAAACCCTATTAATCTTTGGAGATTTTGATTGCCCTTTTTTCTAATTTCAAAGTGAGTGCTCCAAAAATAGATTTGACCCCAGCTTATGTTCTCTACACTTTGATTAATATTGAACAGCTAGATAGCCAAAAATACCAAATGTACAAGTTCAGGGAAGTAGTCAATACCTTTAAGGTAAGACTTGTAATTCAGGTACAAACTGTGGTATTTCATGTGTTTTGAAGCATTGTGATTCTTACTAATACCAAATAGTGATGGCAATTGTGATAAAATATGATTGGTCTAATGTATTTGAATAGTCTACATGGATTGTATTGCCTATTTTCATCTTCAAGCAGAATACAATAAGCTATCATTTTTTGAAAAATCTATTATTTCACTAAGTAGCTGGATAATATAATAAAGTAACTGATTTTCTTCAGGCTTGGTGCTGTGGCCAGTTCCCTGGGGAGCCTGTTCCAGTGCCCAACCAACTTCTAGGTGAAGAACCTTTTCCTAATATCCAACCTAAACCTGCTCTAACACAGCTTCATGCCATTTCTTCAGGTCCTGTCACTTTTAATCACAGAGAAGAGGTCAGCTCCTGATTTTACTGAAAATGTTACCGGTGCTTATTATCTTTTAATTAGGGTGTTTTGTCATTTTCTCTTATCATTGGTCTATTTGTTTTCTAAAGAAAACAGTTTTTACTGTTTTACTTTCATTTTCATCAGCATGCAGATTCTGAATCTTATTTTTGGAGGTACGTGTTTCACCTTTGCTGCAGCACATTTTTATCATGCATTTTGCCATGTCATAAAATCTATCTTTTATTGGATTTATGCTTATCTTAATCATACATTCTTAATATAATCATTCCAGCACTCTCATTTATCTTATTTATGTAATAACTGTAGTAAATTAATATATTTACCTACTAGTAACATTCCTATGCAGGTACTAGTATGGAAAGTAATACAATCTTAATCCTGCTATCAGTGTCTTGAAAATGGAGAGGACCTTGTTTCTTCCAAAGTGAGCTACTTTTTCAATCGCTACAATCAAGGGATGTCTGCTTGTGTCTCTTTTTGGGATTTTTTAATGCTAGGTTAGTCTTTTAGTGCCAGACATACTTCCTGAATAAAAAGAGTAAATTCCTAAAAGAGTTATCCAACAACTAATAAATTTTGAACTGTGACAAATTTTTAAACTGTGATAACAAATGGGGGAAATTGAATGAGCAACTTCCTTATTTTCTCCTCACACCAGAATAGAAAAAAGGGCTGAAGAAAGTCCTTTTATTTACAATATTAATCCTCACAGGAATGTGTGATCAGGTTTGACAGGGTCAAGATCCTGAAGACCAAGGACCTGAAAAACCAGTTTCTCCTGCTTAAGAAACACTTAAAGATACACTGGATTGTTCAGTGAACTCTGTCTCAGTCTAGAACTTTCCCTTGAGGAATTACATTCTAGAGGCAGAGTCCATGAATCATTCTTTGAAGTAATGATCAATGACTGAGAAGTCAAATATAAATCCCAGCTCCCGCAGTAATTATCAGGCTATCTCATTTATTAAGTTTGCCAATATTCTAGAGAAAATAAATGAATTAGCTATAATCTAAGACTATTTCAATTTCTGAGGTCAAGTAGATGCTGTGAAATGCAGTTTTGACTGTAGCAAGATGAAGAATGCATTGATTTTTAGATACACTTTTTTGTAAATATAGCATTTCATCTTCCTTTTTTTTTCTTGTTATTGCTTTGGGGGTTTTATGTATTCAAATGAAGGACAATATCAGAAAATCTACCCATATTTTAATTTTCTCCTACAAAAGATAATATCAGAATGTTCAGTTAATTAAGAACAAACAATGACCTGATAATATCAAACTACACAGGATACAACTACAATTTATACTATCTCAGTGTGAAGCAGAGAAGTTAAATTACAGGCATTCTTGGGAAAAAAAAAAGAATCAGACAAAACCAGTAAAAGTTAAATAAACCTAAAATAATTTCCTTTCCTAGAATCAAAGAATTTCTAAATGAATAATATGTAATACTACTCTGAGGTGGCATTTCAATAGGTAAGCATACCAAAGCGATCTGTTAAAGCACTGTTAAACTCAAGTAGTTTTTGCTTTTTTTTTTATATGGCGTGGGTTTTGGTTACAAAAGCTTTCATTTCCATAGTGTAAAAAATAAAAAAAAGTTTATAAAACTAGTCATAATGAAACATTTTGCAGTCCAAACCTTGTTAATGAGTTCAGAACAAAACAGTACATAAAGTCACCCTTTTGCTTGTGAAAATTTGCATAAGTACACTAATTATTATTTTAAAATAACTAATAAGAAACTATAATTGAAATTTTAAGTTTGCAGTTTGGCTGTTCTGAAAAGAATAGTTTGACTTTGAAAACACTTGAGAAATGAGTACCTCTTAGTTGAAAAGGAGGATTATTTGTTAACTGAACACTGAAGTTGGAAGATGAATCCTTCCCTGCGCCACAGTTTTTCTTATAGACCTCAGCAGTAACTTCACTTTTTCTCACAAGGAAAACCATGTTTATATACAGACCACATTTGATATAGCATAACCTAACAGAAAAACTAGTGATTATAAACGGCTGGATTTAATCATAAAAAGCAAAACTCCTTGATGGAATTCCCTTTCCTATACTTCAGTCCTTTGTAGTGGTAAGTGTTCTAGCCTCCAAAGAAGTAAAAAATGCCTTTCGTTCCAAGCCCTCTAAGAAAAATATACTAAAATAATTACTTTTATTCTTACCTCAAGATACACTATTTCAGAATCCAACCACATAATTTTTTTTAACCTTAAGGGAAATGACACATACTTGATTCCCAAAGGATTTAGAAAATGTCTACATGCATGACAAGTTGGTTTGTTTTCCTGTATAGTATACTTGGGTCTTACAATATTTATTTCCTCAAGTTTTTGGGAAGTATGGTATTTCAAGATGGCATATTCTTCTGATAATGACAAGCACAAATAATCACATGTGTTGCTAAAAATAGTAATGTAGGAACAGCACGACACATACTTTCCCTGTCCATCTCCAAAAATATGTAACTCTTTCCCTAAATCTGTTATTTTACTTTTACAGTATGCTACCTCTTTCTTCTCTGTTCATTAGGCTTTCAAGCCCATAGTCCTCTCATCAAACTCTTATTTTTCTATCCCTCACTAGAATACACTGCTCTTTGCTGTTATCTCTTTACAGTGCCATTCCACTTTCTTCATTCAGTCCAACCAAGATGTGAGTTATTTCTCCTAGTGTTCTGCTGTGGCTAGTCTAAGCTCAGACATCGTACCTTCCAAGTTCACACAGCCTTGTTTTAATTTGAAAATGGCAAGGCCATGGGTTAGTAATATCCACAACTATCTTGCAAGGGTGAATAAATCAGAACTTGATTTTTCAGTTGTTGATTAACTTTTAAGGGAGAAGTCACTCAAAATTAGCTGTGTGAACATCTTAACTACCCAGCTACCAGCTGATCATTGTGTGAGTTACCATCTCTCTCACTGCCAGCTGTTGTTCAACTGCTACACACAGAGCAGCTCCTTGGAGATTTAGGAGGTGAAATTCTTTTTCAAGTAATGTGGCAGACAAAGCAAGATCAAATGCAAAAGACAGAGGAATCTGTTCTGTGGTTTATATTCCTTCAGTTCCTTTTTTGTTTTGAAAACTTGCATGACAATAGCAGAGCATGTACTCAGATCCTCAGTATCTCTTGCCATTGACTGATCACATTCCCCTTCAGTACACTGTCCTTTTCTGTTCATCTAGTCAGAGCATTAGAAGGCCTTGAAAACCTATGTTCCTCTAAAGCATAACACTGCACTCCACATTTGTAGCTTTAAATCCCCTTTTATTTACTTTTATGATTTTTTTCTCTGTAATGCTTTATTTTGAAAGTAGAGTTGTTCTGCACCACAGATGTACCCTACTTACATGAGTTATAAACACTGATTGTTCCAGCTGATAGTTTACAACAAATTCAGAGGAAAAAAACAGTCCTTTTCTGTGTTCCTCAAACTGTGACACAGAAAGGAGGAGGTTAAGCATTGCTTACTTTGACAAGTAATATACTTCATTTCCTTCCTGTCTTAGGAACTGTTGCATTTCCACTAGTAGTCTGTGAATGAAAACTTCCATTTTACTGGCTATTGTCAGATAATCCCTTTTTCCTAATATTTACTGATGTAGCACGGGCCGGGAGGGCTGCACAAGCCAGCTTCCCCCCGGTCCGGGGTCCCAGGTCCGTGTAATCCCACCGGATCTGGTGCGCCCGGCCCCCGAGGTTCCGCGGCATGGCGTGAGTCTCCAAACCACATCAATTCAAGCAGGAAATTAAGTAAGGCGAAGGAAGAACTGGACTCCATCTCTGTTCTGCTAGGGAGGTTTATTTGGGGTAATGGGGAAAAGGGGTTTGCAGGGAAGGAGAAGGGGGAAGGGAGACAGGGCAGGTAGCAGATGCTAGCAGCTCAGAGATGGAAGACCTTGAGCTGATCCAGGCTCTGCCTTTTAAAGGGAAGGAGAGGGGGCAGGGACTGGCTCTCTCTGAGCCAGTCCCAGGAGGACAAAGGGAAGATTGGCAGGAGGGTTACACGCCAATAGGTTTTGAGGTACAGCAGAGCATATTTTAAAATGAACTAATGGTACACAGAGCAGGGAAACAAAGGGAGCACATGGAGATCTGAATATTGCATAACTACAATTTACCATGGGGAAATAATTAAAAAAGGATTTAAAATATATGTTCCTATATAAAACAAAACACAAGTGACAGTCCTTGATATTTAACTTGTTATATCACTTGGAACAATATAGGTGGAAATCTGAACTTCTGAAGAATATTTTAATATTTTTCATATTTTTATTTGAGGGTGAGTTAGAGAGTGAGAAACAGAGGCGGGATAGCCTTAAGGAGAAGATATCTAAGAAAGAGAATAAAATGCCAGACAGAGAGAGAAGTAACAAAAAGAGTGAGAAGTGGCTGATTTTTTTCTAGATACAGTTGTTATGTCTGATCCAGGAGGAAGGGAAAATCTTAGCAAGGAAGAACCACCCATCATCTATATTAAGAGTCAGTGCATTTTGATGAAGTATCTTAATATTCTCTGTGGCTCAAATATGAAATTGCCTATACTATGCAATGATTTTAATTACTAAGTTGATGTTAATATGGCTTATTCATGAAGTAGGCCCTAGAGTCTTTTTACACAGAATAGTTATTAGTCACTCCTTGCCATTTCTCTTACAAAAATACTATATTAGACACTATTTGCTACATGTCTTTTTAGTTCAGTGGTAGTTCTTCTAGTTTGGATTCTCAAAAATTATCATATAAATGTCAGATACCATTAGGAGGGCAGAAAGAAACTAAAGATGACATCTAGAAACACAAAAATAGATAAGGGTACTGAGTGAAAGCAAGGAGACAAAACTATGCACATAGACTTCTGGAAATGTCACTGCAATTTCCAGAATCATTTTTGTCTTTCTGTAATAGGAAGCAGAAGTGCTAAAAAGAGCAACGAGCAAAAGACCAGTTAAAAAAAAAATCTGTATTTATAGATCAGATTTGTTTAAATACTTAAAGTGAAGAACTACTAATCATTTACAAACCTGTCCTGATGAAGTTTGTAGTTTATAGTTAGAACGGAAAATCTGAAAACTGTTACCTTAAAATATCAAGAATTTGAAAAGGAGAATAATTTTTAGCAGCATCTGAGGAAATTAAGTCAAACATCAAATTATGGAGAGTGTGTTCTCACTTTATCAAAACCAGGCTGTAGAAAAGATCTGATTAAAATATGCAACGAGCCTTCTAAAGGTTTTGAAATAAACAAGAAGGAAATTGGATTTTCCAGTCTGAAAGACAAAAGCAGACAAGATATTTTTCAAGGTAAAATAAGTAAAGGTAAAACTAGCTGATATCTCAATGAACTGGGTTAGCAGCCTTCAGACTCATAGGAAGGTGAATTAGAAATAAAACTGGAAATTATGAAGAGAAGTTTGCAGATGCCAAATGACTGAAGAAATCCTATATATTAATAATATCTTACCTGTGGATATCTGTATTTACAGGAAACAGAGCTGGTTTGCGAAACACCCAAAAGGGAGAGGGTCTAGTAAAAAAGGACTTCACATGTTTAAAAAAAAATAAAATAAATAAAATAAAATAAAACAAAAAAACCACATTACTTTGCAGGATGGGCACATTAGAAAATAAATACTGCTTGGAATTACTGAAACATGCAGCTGTATCAGTTGGATGGAAACTTTATTCTGCACAGGGGTCCATGTTGCTACTACTGAGCTGCACACTAGTATCTATCTTAATGTAATATCTTGAGTTACAGTAAATGATTTGAAGAAAAAAAGCCATTTGTGAGAGCAGGCATCCAGCAATCTAATTACATGATTGAAAGGCTTTTCTATACTGGGTGTATGTGAAAGGGGTGCAAAAATAAAATTAAATAATGAAAACATGTTTGCTATTATTTTGAGAAATGCATTACATAAGCAGTTGCTGAAAATATTCCAAGTTGGTCTAATTAAGAAGGGTCAAGAAGCCTGCATATCGCTATAATATTGATAAAATATGATGTTAGATGGGCAGATAGATAAATAGGTAAACAGAAAGAATCATCGTTGTGTCATAATACCATACAAAATATTTGTATAGAATTGGTATATGCTGTCAGTGTTTCATGACACTGTTATCAGTTTTATTATAAAGGTCAAAAGAGGGGAAGCCTTGCTTGAAAAACATGATGAACTTCTATGCTGAAACAACTGGCAAGGTAGGGAAGGGTGACTACTGTCTGTCTAACTTCACTAAGGCTTCAACAGTCCCCTGAGATCCCATTAGAGAAGCTGATGAAGTACAGGCTAGACACTGAGCTGGATTGATAACTGTCTGAATAGAAGTGACCAGAGGTCTAGTTGGAGGCCACCAGTGGTCAGTATTGTGTTTAACATCTTCATTAATGACCCAGGTGATAGGACAGAGTTTTCAGATGACAACAAACCTGGAGGAGCAAATGATAAGTGTGGTGCCTTGGGAGAGCTCTTGACAGCCTGGAGAAAAGAGCTGAAAGGAACCCTGTGCAGTTCAACAAGTAGAAATGCAAAGTTCTCCACTTGTAGAGGAATAATGGCAGGCACCAGATTATGCTGGGGGACGATCTGCCAGAAAGCAGCTTTGCAGAAAATTATCTGGGACTCCTGCTAGACACCAATCTGAACATGAGTAGTAATGTGCTTCTGCTGCAAAGGAGGCCAATGCTATCCTGCACTGCATTAGGAGGAGTGTAGCCAACACACTGAGGGACTTGATCCTTCCCTATGTTGCAGTGTGCTAATAGGATTTTTGTATATGGTTTATGTTCCAGAAATTTCTCCCTAGCAGGAATCTGTACCATCCCCTGCTGTAAGCTTATTGGTGTATTCTTCTCCTCTCCTTAGTTCCTCCCCTCTGGCTTTCCCTGGTTGGCTCTTCAGAGCTAACCACTCTCCTCTTCCCTCTCCTCTTAACCCTCTGTGAGAGCCTTGCTCAGGCTTCGCCATCTTGGATTTCCTGCCCCTTCACCTTGCCTCGCTCTCCGTCCCTCTTCACCATCCCCCGGACACTCACCTGTGGACCTTAATAAATGCCCTGGAAATCTCAGATCATGATCCTGCACTTCTTATATCACCGTGCCTCCACAGCGACTCGCGTCCCCAGCAACACCACCACTTGCCGCAGCCACGTGCCCGCCTGGCGTGTTTTGGCCCCGAGCAACTCCCTCATTGTGCAGCGTGAGGTGGTCGCTCGTGAATTGCGAGACTGCGCTGCTGCATCCCTACTTTACTCAGTAGTGGTGAGTGGTCCAGTTCAGGGCTCTCCAGTACAAAGGAGACATGGACATAATGGAGAGTCCACATAGGTAATTAAAAATCAGGAAATATCACGTATGAGGAAAGGCTGAGATATCTGGGACTGCTTAGTCTAATTCACTGACAGTGGTGCCCAGTGACAGGACCAGAGGCAATGGGAACAAAATGAAACACAGGAGGTGACTTCAGAACATCAGGAAACAGCTCTGACTGAGCACTGGCACAAGCTGTTTAGGAAGTCTGTGGAGACTTCCTTCTGTGATATTCAGCAGCTGTCTGGACATGGCCCTGGGTAACTTGTTCAAGGTGGCTGTGCTTGCACAGGGAGGTTGGACCAGATGACCTTCTGAGCTTCCTTCCAATCTCAAGCATTCTGTGATTCTGTTACTCTCTGGTCTTTTGTCTTTATTTCTGATTAGTTTGGGGGTTTTTTTAGAAGGAAGTTTAAGCTTCCAAAACTTGAAAACATTCTAGTTTCAAGTAGATGCTCAAGACAAATTAGTCTGGGTAATAAATATCATATTTATTTATTTCCTTCTCTGGCATTCTCTTTGAGTATTCTAATTATTTGCCTAATATTCTATTATATATCATTGCCATCTCAGATGTAAATTCCTTGTCTTTCTTAATCAATACAGCAGAACATGATACAAAAGCTCAGGAGTAAATTACTAATTCTAGCTTCAAACAGCAGTTATGTCCTCTGGAATTAAGATCATATAGCTTTAACAATAAATAAAACAAATTGCTAGTGTGCAATAATGCAACTCTCTTCATTCTGTAACAAAAGATGTTTCAGGAAGGACAGAAAAAGTCAATCTGGGCTTTAAATTAAAAACTCTTTCATTAAAAAATTCTAAGTTTTTTTAACACACCATTGTAATTTATATTTTAAAATTTTGTTTTAATCTTTTTGCAACTATTTTTTATGCATAGCATTAAAGATTATGTAGTCTGTGGCAAAGAATAAGGATAAGTGAAAAAATAATTGAAGTTACATTCTGATGGTAAAATATAACTGGATTTGCTGATACTATGGGTAATAAAGTTCAGAGCTCAAAAGACTTTGTTACTTATGTATATTTCTCAGACATAGAAAAGCCCTTTGACAAAATTTAAATTATGGAGAATTGCAAATACAATCTCAATTCATATGCAAGTTGCAAAAATGAGTTTACAAATTTCATCCACAGAAACAAGTATGTCTCCTTGTAAATATAAATTTGCATCATATTCTCTCTTTTAATTATGCTCCTTGTGTTAACATCCAGGTATTGGACACTCTTTAGTATTTTAATCATATCTATTAAACTTTTCCTTCCTTCTTTACCCAGTGTTATTAAATTCAGAGCAATTTTGATACTTGCAGAAAACTAAGTATCATCCAATACAGCAGTAGAATATAATTATGTAGTATCTGTGTTTCATCTTAACGCTTTTCATAATACTCTTTAGAGCTAAAGATTTAATGAATGGGTCCCTAAAGATATTTAGCATTTAAAGGCATCACAAAATGTTAATAAATTAGCTGAAAAGAATGTAAAATATGTTATTGCTATAGAATTACTTAGAAACTCATCACAGCTTTGGAAACATATTGACTGATCAAGTAATCAAATTTATACAAGTTCAGATTAATATTGTGAAAAAAATCATTGAATGAGCAAATATGAACAAAGTTAATTTTAGTCTAATAACACTGAAAATACAGATTCATGAAAATGCAGATAGAATTTACCAGAATGGTCTTAATGGATGGTACATGATTTTGTGACAAAATAGCTATTTCCCATAAGATCTATAAAAATTGAGTCACCAATATCCATTTATTTTGTGTATTTGTAAAAATATAGAAATATAAGGAAAATACTTCTATTTTACATGAGGTAGAAGCTATTTCTTTCCACTGTAATAAAGACAGACAAAAAAAGTCCTCAGTTACCAATTAGTTGGGGTTATGTATCTTATAGATGAAAGGTTTTATTTTAATTCATCTCCGACATTTTTGTGAGTCTTGGGACTGAAGTCTTTATTCCCATGACGCATAACACTGAGGAGTGATAGATTTCCCCAGTTTTCCCTCCCAACTTAAAGCAATTGCAGCCAGGAAAGGTTGACTCACTCTCCATGGTCCGTCTGCCCTGGCCTCTTTCCTGAGGCTTCCGACAGGCACACAAAACACTGCCAACCAGGTTGGTCTTTTTAGGCAGCCAAACACCTGCTCATTAACAATAAGGAAGAAAATCAACTTCAGATCTCTTCAAGAAACAGTGTCACATTTTCTCTGGTTCCTTTTCCCCTCCAGTCCCACCTTCTTATGACTTCTTAATCTTCTTCACACAGACATAATACTATAATAGGACTATGCTTAAATTTTAACAGATTAAGTCAGAAGAGACATAGAGTCAACAATAAAAAAAGTGCAAGTCCAGTGCCTAAGGAAATGAGTGGATGTACTTTTTCAGCTTTTTTTTGTTTGAGGGTTTGTTTGTACATTTCTGCAGACTGCTTCTGATGGTATTCACTTTGCACACGGATACTGTTTATCAGTTCTCTGCTAAACTCTATAATACCTGTTACAATGGCTCACAGAACATACCAGGTAAATATTTCTGCAAGGGGATCAATAATACTCATTTTTACCAGCATGATCTCTGTAGCTTGGATAATCACTGAGTGTAGCTCTATCTATGCACTGAGAGCCTTGGGATCAGATTTCAGCAAGAGATCCACTCATACTTGGCAAGGGTGAAGTAGATTTTAAAATAACACATTAATATTTTTTGCCATACTAAACTCAAAATTACAGCTACTGCTTTGCACGTTGTGGCATTTTAGATACACATCTGTTGGTTTGTTTGTTCTTGAAGTACTTTGGATAAGAGGTGGATTTGTTACATTAATCATTAATTCAGTTTTCAGTACCACTGTAAACTGTCTTTTCCATTCAGATATTTTTGCATTTAGTTTCTCCCAGAGGAAAAATGAGTGGGGCATTTGTCTTTAGCAGAATGTGGGCTTTAGAGGGTAGGTGAGTTGTCTGCTTGTTTATTTCTTTGTTTATAAAATGATATAGAAACTACATAGACACGATACTGGAAGAAATATAATCAAAAGCTGCACAGATTATTAGCAAAATTAAAATAATATTTAGAAAAGGAACAGAAGAAATGTAAAATGCAGATATTCTTTTTATGCCCTTGTTCTTAAATTTAAAATATTTTCCCTCTTAGATATATAAAAAATTATTTAAGCTTTTATTTAGTAATTGTAGCATTATCAATCAGGCTCTCAAATTTAGAATGGCCATTACTGAAATGTCAGCCTTTATCTTCAGTTGCAACACAAGAAATATTGCTATTCTTTCATGTTCTATCACATCACTCTTTGGTACTTCTTAAACACATTTTATAAGAAGAGTATCATTATTGTATCTTAAGGGAGTTAATATTCTCAGGAGTATAATCTACCGTGAGAAAACAAGGATTCTCAAGGGACACAAATTATGTACAACAGAAAGGAAATATTTAATTCCAGAATGAAAACCTACAAATTACTGAGCCACTTGAAACATACTTCTTTATTCATACAAATGAGTCTCTTCATTTAAAGTAGTTCATTACAATGAATAAGACAGCTGTAGCACTTTAGCCATGATGGAAATATTTCTTTTCTTTGGAAAAGATCATTATTGAATATAAAGAAGTAGTGTAGGGGTAATCACTACTTACAGATCCTTGAAAACTCTTGATATGTCATCTTATACACAATTTTAGCTAGATAGTGTGTTTGAAAAAGGCTTTATTAAGTGCCAAATTAATAGTAAGAGTACTGCAGGGAAACTGTAGATCTCCAGTATAAGTCTGCATCACGTCTGATTTTTAAAGCTCCGGCCCATGTCTACAGTAATGACCTGCAGAGTTTGCTCTCCATCTTTTAGAGGTTCCCCATCGAGCTCAAGGTGGGAGACCACCGCCTTCTGAAAATAGAGCTCAGAACTGGGAGCCAGACCAGATCTAGGCAGGAAGAAATTGTTTGTCAAGTTCCCAGAGAGTTTATTAAAATCCAACAGAAAAGGAGGGGAGAGGAACACCAAAACCCGATCGTCTTGGGAGGTGCCTTTTAAGGGGCCAGGATTAGGGAGGGCACAACTTGAGAACCAACGGTTAGCAGAACAGGAAACTGACATTTGCATTACCCAACCGAGACGGGTAGGAGGAACAAGTCAAGAGGCACCAATCCGGGGTCGGAAGGGGAACAGACAAGAGAACTTACTAGAAAGCAACCATAAAGGGGATAGGGAGGGGAGCTCACACCAATCAATTTCAATCCCAGGGTATTCTCCATACTTGTCAGTTCACCTGGGAACTACATAGCCAGAGCATACAATCTTTTATCATGATTCAGACATGCAGGGTTAAGTGATGTCTCCTAGCAGCTCCAACTCAGGACTTGGAGCTCAGTTGTGTCTGAGAACCCAGGGTCTCTGCCCACACTGAGGGACAAGGGCTGCTGCTTTCCTGTTTGCTTAACATATATCCCAGAGACTGACACACAGGGACACAAAGCCACACACACATACTCATCCCACAGGCACCCCACACCCACGGGTACCCCCACATACACGTTTGGACACTCCACTGTCTCAATACCTTATGCCAGACTTAGCACCCTTACTTGACAGGAGATCCCGCTCGACCTTTGCTAGCAGGTACACATCAATTTGATAAAGATACAGAAACTCACCCCCAGCAAATGATACCAGGCACATGGGACCTGTGGTCCCACTCCAGCTGCTGTTGTTGAGCCCTCACTTACCTCATTCATCCCAGTAGCCCCAGAACCTGGCTTTGGGCACACGCACTGTTCCCATCTTAGTGGTTGGAGGTTAAAGAACCACACTGGCTCCAGTAGCTGTGGATGAAACTCCACTGACATCAGTTACTGACACCTCAGACCCTGGGCACCCACAGCCACAGTCTCACTCCTTGCACCAAGAAAATTCACAGGATAGAGAGTGAAATTACACAGAGAGAGATTAGAAAATATTTACTAAAATTATATGAGAAGACAGGACAGACTGCAGTGATCAGGCGCTAGGCGCAGCCAGACAAGCATAGTGATCAGTCTTGTTTTATACATGACTGATGCCTTTAACACCACTTTCTGCCTGATTGCCTTTCTGGTCCTCCCTGGCCCCCCTATGTCTGCAGATTGCCTCATGAGTTGAGACAATCCTAGATACTCCTCCCAACATCATGAACCTTCAGGGCTGCATCCTTATCGGTTGAAAATTCAAGCTGGTTCTCTTTGAAGTGGTTCCTGCTGTTTCTTGATAGTCAATTAATTATTATGACAGATGAGGTTTATTTCTTCTCATTATCTCCCTTGCTGCCAGACAAGTCTGGTAGGTCTGTGTCTCAATTTGGGGTTTTTTTACTGTCATCCTCTTGCCCCTGGTCCCCCATTTTGATCAAGGTCCTCAGTCAGGTGATCCTATCAAAGTAAACATTCTTACACCCCATCTTTATCAATCATGTAACTGACCAGCTTTGTTTCTTGTTTGTTAGTCAGGTTTGTGCTCCTCTGTGTTTGGCTTCCTCCTCTTTTGTACCATCCTGTTGGACAATGTCCTTGGTCAGATAACTGCAAGGGAGTTCCTCTTGCCTTCCACAGATCCTTACACCACACAGAAGTCTGGGTGATAAATACTGAAGGCTGTAAAAAAAAATTTAAAAAAACCCACTATAACCAAAAACCTTTCAATTTTTTGACAGAGAGAGGTTTTGAATGGATGTACCATTTGTTGCTGATCCTCTTGATATGAATTTCAGAAGCAGGAACACTATTAGAGATCGGGTAAGGCAAAACAAACCTTGCTGTAAGCAGCTGCCGTGACCCAGAAAGACCCCAATCAGTCAAGTATTTTTGTTGTCAAAAAAATCTACCCCCTGGACTTCTGTAGGATTATAGTATTTCTTCTGGCCTTCATGAAATTTCAAGAAGGCTAAAGTTGCATTATATCACTAAGGAAAATCAAAAATTTTACATTAAGTCTCTATTTTACTTTCACCTTGAAAAATATCTGTTCTCTGGACCACCTCAATGATAATTAAAATGTAACAAATAAAGTCAAGATTTCAGATATTTCCTTGTAGAAAAGCATATGATCAAAAGTCTACTTTTTTTTTTTTTAAGGTAAGTTTTATTGTTGGCTGCTTATATTATTTAAAGTCAGATTCCACTTCTGGCTTTAACTGTAAAAATAATACTAAAATAAACTAAGCAGTAGTGTTACAGTGAGGCTAATTTAATTTTGAAAGTGCTTAAAGGCTCAAGAAGTTTACATAATTTTAAGTCTTATTATTAGTAATTTTTCAATCAATTTATTTATTTTATAAGTCCTGACTTCCAGAGTAAATGTCCTGGAAATTTTTTTTCACTGAATGATCAAAATGCTTTTCTACAGAAGGCTTATGATGTCCTATATGAAAATATTGAAGATCAAAAATACTGTGAAAGAAGTGGCCTATTCCCTGCAAACAGCATAGACGACTACTATGATATACCTTTCTCTGAATTTTTTTATTCACTTGTAAAGTCCAACAGAAATCCAGTGATTCAGTGATAAAATGAAAACTTAATTGGGGCAAATTTTAAGTCTGTGAGCTAATATTACAATCAAAACATCAAAAATTAAGCTAATATTTTATTTCAGCAATATAAAATTAAAAAATTATTAATTCACCTGAGTGCCTGAACTTATTTAGAATTTTTTAATAATAATAATCAAATTTATAACTGAATAGAACAAATATATTTACTAGAATTAATATTATGTGTTAAAAATGAATAGTGGATAGAATGTAGTAAATAGATGTTTTCTAATGAAGTATATAATTGGGAAATATAATAATAATCAGGTACTCAGAGTATAGTTAGTAATCTTCATACACCAATAAACTTGGAAAAAATCATTTGTGTGACAATAAAGCCTATAAAAATATCTGAAACCTAACCTTTATTCAAAACCAGAGTTATACCAACAATTTCACTTGGGCTTACTAGCATAAAACTGAAATAATGTAACAGTAAACTGAAGAAATACCCAGCTAATGATGGAAACATTACCCACTGAAAATAACTGCAACATTTTATCTCTCTTTGAGACTACAATTTCTTTACAGTCTTCTGTAAATATTAGCACTGTAGTGGTATCATTTAGCCTTAATGAAGACCTCTTAAGATGTCCTAAAATAGGAGTAAAATGCAATTTACTTCCTCTGTAACACTCCATTACACCAGACTAGCCGAAATGATCTTCAATCTTCATAGTAAACTTGTTCAGATAACCCTTTCCTATTATGTGAGAATTTGTATTTCTAAACTATTTTTCCCATAATGAGTTTTCTTTTTAGTCATTTTTTTAGGATTGTTTTTCTTCATGATATATTGATGCTTTCAGCTGTCTTATTTACTTTATTTTTAAAGTCTGATATTTAAAAAAAAACCTTACAGTTTGCTAATTATGTAATATTGAGTTCTAGCTTCATTACACCTAAATTTAAGCACCTTAAGACAGTTATCACCCTGGACATTCAAAATTTGGGACTGAAGTAATAGTTCCTATAAATGTGTCTTTATTTATATATTGTTTAAGAAGCTTAGGCTTACTGTACTCTTCAGTTAAATACCCAAATGTCCAAATTTAAAGGATGCTTCATGTAGTTAGAAGGAAGGATTGCTTATTTATTTCACTTAGCAGGGGAAGGTTTCATGTTCTGCTTTTCTGAAGAGGTGGATGGCAATTGGTTTATTTTCAAGTAAGGACTGAGTACGCCTAATGAAACTTTGGAACTGTCATCTCTGAAGGAGGTACTTCCATGCATCTGAAAGATGCAAGGAAGTGTGGGGGAAAAAAACAACATGAGAAACCCTAAGCAAAGGAGTAAATATCTAAATGCAGGTCAAGATTTGTAGGTTACTTCTGAATAACAAGTCAATACGAATTAGATATATTTTCTTAACCTATCCAGAAATCCTTTATACTTTAAAATTTGGGAGTGGTATCAGGACAGGTTCGAAGCATTTTACCATTACATGCTAAGAGTGCACAAAATCTAGTCCTGAAGTAATCCTATATACTCCATTTGCTTACACTTTTTCCTTCTGGGCTAAGGGTGGAACACCTGCACTGCAAGGTCTTCTTATTGTATCTTTTCATCTGTTTTCTTCAACTCAATGGCTCTAGAAGCTAATTTTGACAGATAGGGAACAAAGCTTGCACTTAATGGGGGAGCACCCAGGGTACAACAGCGGTATTGTCTCACTCCTCTTGAGAAAGTGAGATAACTGAGAGCCAATCTGAACTGTCTGCACACAAACATGCAGAATCTATAAAATAAATGGGATCCTGAGACGACAAGTCAGCCCTCATCAGGAAACAGGCAAGTAGGGAGACAAACAACAATTAGGAATTGAAGGAAACCACTTTTGGAAAACTGAAGACTGGAGGAGGACCTGAAAAAGGCAGAGTGGACACATTAAAAGAGCAGAACTTGTGGCAACCATAAGTCTGTGTTCAGTAGTGGAATAATGATGTAGGAAACATAGCAACATGGTGAAACAAATGCCTATCCATCGGGAATGAAATAAATAGATATAAAGTCCTTCTAAACTCTTTACAGAAGGCAGGAGAAGCTGTACTCTACCCAAAGGAGCATCTCACATGCAAGAACTCTTTTATGAAATGGAACTGCCTTGAGAGCTTTTGAGTTGGGATCAGAAGGGATACAAATACCGACCACCCAATCAAGGCATGTAAGCAGACAAGTCTTGTTGAAACTGCAAGAGGAAGTCCCCAGTTGAAAATAACGGTTCTCATGGGGGACTCTGACCACTTTGACACCTGCTAAAAGGGCAATGTATTACAATGCAAACAGTCCAAGGGATCTCTGACAACAAATTTCTATCAGTAGTGCTGGCAAAAGTTATCAAGGAGAAGTAGTCTGGTCCTGCGACAATCAACATAGGAAAATTGGTCAATACATTATTTTGGCTGCAGTCATCCCAAGAGACTGGGATCTTTAGGAAAGTGAGGAAACGTTCTCAGAAATGTTTAATGTCCTCATCAATAAGCTTATTAATGGGAAGAACACCGTCCTTAGCAGGTTTGCAAGTGATATTGCATGGAGGTGGGGGGAGTGCCGCCCATATTCTGGAGGATAGGGATGTTAATCAGAGGAATCTCATTAAGGTGGAATGCTGGACCTTCAGGTACCTGGTCAAGTTCAACAAATACAAAGTCCTGTGTGTGCATTTAAAACTCATGAATAAAAATTCTGGGCACTGATGGGCTGAATAACTGCTATGCAAAAATAAAATCTAGGGGTCCCAGTATAAAACCTGATCATCAGTCAGCATTTTTCCTGGAAAAAGAGGTTAACTGCTTAGTGAGTTAAATCAACAGCAATGTATACAGTGGATCAAGGGATGTAGTAGTGCATCTTATCTAACTTGAGCCTGGCATTTTGGAATGTATGACAAATCAGAATTTCAATGAGGACACAGCCTTTTTTGTTTGGCTCTGACAGTCTTTTGGCTTGCACTGGATTTACATAATACTAGGGGGTTATCAGTGATGCATTGGAGGAAGAAAAGCATGGAGCTGGGAACAACTGGAATCTGACTAAATATGCTCCAAAAAAAAGAATAATTATTTTATAGATAGTATTGGATGAATTAGTTAGGGTTATAAAACAGAAGATGTTATTCACTGGACCTACAGGAACATAGTAAAAAGTTTAGTGTTAGCAGTTACAATGTGATGGTATCACTGATATGATTTCACAAAATATCTTGAAAATTATTTTCAGTGAGTTTTATTGTCATAATTACAAAAGGTTATTTAAGGTCAAAAGGAAAACAAGAGAAAAAAACCAAACGGAGGGGTTTGTCTTATGTCTTTCACTTTATAGCATAATACAGTCAAGAACATTTTTATTGCATTTTCTTGTGCAATTTGTTGGTTAAACAGAATGACTTCAATGGAAAAAATAATTTTTTTAAATTTCTAATTATTGTAATTAAGGTTTCATTTACTCTGATAGACTTAACCATGTGATTAAGTGTGCATGAAGTGAAAAAGGAGAATTTTATATACCATTGAAAAATGAACTTCAGTTAGACAGTTCTCCTTTATATTCCACTCCCGATCTTTGGAAGCAAGTGGTTTGTACTACCTTTTAACAAGCCCATTTGTATTTTCTATCACAGATGAAAAGTGATATAAAACTTGATTGAATAATATCTAATGAAACTTCCAGAAAAGAGTTATGGAGCTACCCATCCTTCAATTAAAAAAAAAATCATCCTAAGAATAATCTATCCAGTATAGTAAAACCTGGTAGTCATCCATAATACAATTATTAACCAATCATTATTTTCTGCCTGCATTACTAATAAAACTGATAAAATCAATAATTTATGTTGATACTAGCTATCCATTTGGAAAAATATTTTTATTTTGGAACTTTTCATCAAATTAATATGGCATCCAGAGTAACTCATGCTGTCTTGATATAATTTCTAACAATAATTGCACCATATCATCCTTATGATGGTTATATGTAAGATTCTTCCAGTGATCTGTAAGAGCTACTGTGTCACAATGACCTCCTTGCTCCCCTCAAAGAAGGCCAGGTTACCATATTTTTAATACAGGTATTACTACTCTTTTCATGGTGTATATGTGGATGTATGGTATGCACTTTAACCTGTTCATCGATGCCATGCTCATCTCACCCCAGAGCATTCAACCCTAATGTGTGATTCTTTTCTGCCTTTATGTATATGTAGTGAAGGCAATTATTTAAGCTTTAATGATGTCATTCCAGTAAAATTATGGTCTTGAATTTGTTTTTTTAAAATAGAAATGAAGTACGTATGCACAGTATTTTCCAGCATATCATGGCGTTTAACCCCTTTTATTAGCAGAGACATAAGTTTGCCAGTAGCAGCATATGCTGTGTATATTCAGTCTGCCCTTAGGTCTTTTTGCTTTGGGAGACAATGGACTGCAGGGTAGATTAAAGCCAACACTGTACATAAGACTTTATTCTTTTGCCTTCTCCAAAGGCTAGTTTCTGTTTGGATTTAGCAAATTAATTTTTTTTGGTTCGTTAGTTTCAATGAGGCATTTGGAACTGTTTTATTTCACCTGCTTGAAAGGAAGGCTTTTTTTTCAACAATTTAACACATCTCACTGAACTGCAAATGTAAGTAGAACCATATTTATGAAAACTGTTTTAGTTGAATAAGACATAGGTACACTAAATTAGATATTATGTATTTTGACTATTAATATTTAATTGAGATTATGTAATATGAGTGTCATATCTTGATTTTAAACAAAAAGGGATTTTTTTAAAGGCAAATTACTAGTTTTATCAGTATTTTTATCACTCTTTCTACTCTGTGCATTTAGCAGAAATGTTATCTGCCACATATTCAGCTCAAAATATATTCAGAACTGTAAGTTACTCTTTCACAATGTTGACTCTAATAGGAAAGATGACTTTATTTTTTTCATTTCAAACAGAAAACTCCTGCATTTTTGAAGGAACATTCTAGTCATTCAGTTTCAGTTGTGGAAGGAACATTCAGTCATTCAGTTTTGAGTCTCAACCTGTACTTGATTAAAGCTCTATCAATCATTATTAAAGATTTCTTCATGCAAACAAAATAACATTTAGCTCATTTAACTTATAATTGTTCACTAATTGAGCAATAAGCAGTTCACAGAACTCTCAAATAAGCATATAAGTGTAAAAGATAAGTACATTGGGAATAAAGTTTCTTGCTGTATAGTTTTGGTTGGTTTTACTACATACACCTCATAATGTGAATGATTGATATAAAATTATATTGCTTGTAAGAAATGAGTTTTCATTAACTATAACTCAATTTCTTCTTGGTTCATGTAGTATGTTATCAGAGAAGAAGGAAATTAAGCAGATTTTCTTCTTGTCTATTTACACTGTCTGGGAGTGGTATAGGTCTATAACTCCTACATGTTCTTTCACATTTACACAAAGATTGTGTCTTTATAACAAATCCAATAACTTTATTACATAAAAAATAAAAAATACAACAGTATTATTTTGTTTTAAAAAGTTCTTCTCTTGGTATTTCTTTTTTTCACCATATTTTTCACCATATTGTCACCAAACTCATAAAACCAAAATAAAAAATGAGTTGCTGTATAGAAAATATGTCACAGAATTTTACGTGAAATATTTTTCTCCTGATGTACAAGTTTAAAAAAAAAACCAGACCAAAACAAAAAGGTGAAAGGCTGGGTTCTAGATTTGCCTGGCTAATTTAGTGGCCTTCTGTGAAGTAGTGACTGAATCAGTGGACAAGCGAAGAGCTGTGGATGTCATCTACCTGAACTTCTGTAAGTAATTTAATACATATTATTCTTTCCGCTGAATTGAAGGGATAAGGTTTTTATGGATGTAATAATTGATGAGTAGAAAAATGTCTGGTTGGCTGCATCCAAAATTTCAGTCTACAGCTCAATGTCCAAATGAAGATCAGCAGCAAGTTGTGCTCCTCAGAGGTTCTTATTCTGATATTTTCATCAATAACTTAGTGGAATGGACTGCAAGCGTGCAGATGACACCAAACTGACTGGCATAGCTGATTTACTGAAGGGAAGAAGCGGCATCTAGAAAAACCTTGACAAGTGTGAGAAATGTGCCTGTGTGAACATTAATGAGGTTTAACCAGGCCAACTGCAAGACCCTGTACCTGAGCTAGAGCAATCCCTGGTATAAAATCAGCCTGGGGGATGAAGGAATTCAATGCAGCTCTCCCAGTATTCGAGGATACTGGTGAATGAAAACTGATCATGGTCTAGTAAATTGCCTTTGCAGACTACAAAGCCAGTGGTGTCCTGGAGTGCATCAAAAGCAGTGTGTCCTGCAGATCAAGGGAGGTGATTCTGCCCCTCTACCATGCCACTGTAGAAGCCCACCTGCAGTGCTGCATCCAGCTCTGGGTTCCCCAGCACGAGAGGGATGTGAACCTGTCAAAGAGGGCTCAGAGAAAAGCCACAAAAAATATCAGAGGGCTGGAACATCCTTCCTATGAAGACAGGTGAGAAAGGTGGGGTTGTTCAGGCTGAAGGAGAGAAAGCCCAGGGGAGTCTTCATAGAGACCTTTAAGTGCTTAAAGGGGGCTTATAGGAAAGATGAGGACAGACTTCTTACTAGGGCATGTAGTGACAGGGACAATGGTTTAAAACAGAAAGAGAGTGGATTTTTATTTGATGTAAGAAAAAAATGGTTTACTATCAAAGTGGTGAGACATTGGAACAGGTTTCCCAGAGAAGCTGTAGATACCCCATCATTGTAAACATTCAAAATCAGGTTGGACAGGGCTCCGAGAAATTTGAGCAAGTGAAAAATGTCCCTGCCGAGGGCAGGGAGGTTGGACTAGATGACCTTTAAAGGTCCCTTTCAACCCAAACCATTCTATAATTTGGACATTAAGGCTGGACATTACAGAATAGAAGACTGCATACATTCTGGGTACTTAAACTGAGCTCTTAAGTTCTACAACTAAAAGAGATCTAATCAACAGTCATTGACCAACACTGTTAAAAATCAAAGAGTATATATAAAAGAAATTAGAAGTCTCTGCTCCTCCAGTGTCTATTTTTCATTTGACCTTGTCACAGAGTCTGTCATGCAAATGTAGGTATGCATGGCTTAAACACAAATTTGTGAAACTGGTGAGACAAGCCTATCAGCTCCCCTAACCTCAGGCTCCTTCTGCCCAGTGTGAGTTTAGTTCTGCCAGAAGGATATGCATATTGCCTTGAAATAGGCAAATCCATCAGACCTGAGTGTCTGTATGCCAAAGTAGAGAAATGGCATTTCCGGTGTTTTGGCTTCGTTATAAGTTTCCTAAATTGAGTTTTAAATCAAACCAAATTTTTGATGTGAAAAAACAAATTAAATATTCTATTCCCACATTTATTTTTTGTTTTAATCCTTTACATGTGATTAGTTTGAAAACTAAGATGAACCTGCAAAATTTTTATCCAATTGGGATGTTTCACCAAAATGTCATTTAAAAAAAGATTCAGTTTTATCTTGTGGACAGGCTGGAGGGATTTCAAACAGAATAGAGGTAAAACGTATGAAAAGATAATCTGCCACACTTACAGCAATATTCTATTTCCATTGAAACAAGATATGTGATAGAAGGCTACACTGACAAAAAAAAAAAAAAGGAGAAGGAAAAGAAAGTAGAAATTGACTAAGAAAAGTAAGGAGATGATGGACCACATATTACCCACAGGTCAAGAACTGTCAGATCAGTATTAGCAGCTGAAATGAAGTATGGGCAGGCATGAAGTCCTCCCAGCAGCCACCAGTGCCACAAGGCATCTCAGAAAGAAATCCACACTAACACTATGGCAGTTACTTTTTCCACTGACCTTGACAAAATACACTAAACTATTTGCACTGTCTGCCACAAGAGTATCATTTCAGAAAGATGGAAAGAATTACTTGTGACTCCCAGTATTGCAAATCAGGCAGAAGGAATACTACTGAAAAGTTTCAATACATTAAGACGTTTAAAGACATTGGTAAACTTCATCAATAGTTTTAATACATTATTCATCACATTGTGCATTCAATTTACAAACTCACTACTGTGAAAATATTTTTTCCTGATGAGATTGCAGTTAATCTTGGACAAAATTCTGATTGTTAAAAACAAAATAATCCTGTCCCAAAGGTATTAGACCAGACTTTATACATAAGAATCTGTGAAAATATTTTTTTTTCATTTTTGATCCAACCATCAAAGAGTAATCGCTGGATTAACATTACGTCATTGTCTCACACTCACAATTTCTGGCAGAGAATGTTCTGTCATATTAGCTACTAGTGCATGAAATAGAGCTGTTTTCAGATCCTGGGGGGCAAATAATCAAGTACATTTGCTCATATAATAAATAAAAAATGTAAATATCCATACTACCAGGTAAATTGTCTGTGTAAACTAATGTTGCTTTCCTGTGCACTTTTTGATAATTAAAACCAGACAACAAACCCTGTTAAAATCCTGTCCCATAACTCATTGACTACCTGGTCTTCAAAACATCCCAATTATAGGGATTTGCCTTCACATAGATTATTACATCCATGAGGATTAAAAGTGCACAACTGTAGAATATTTAGATATGTGATATAATTACCAGTTGAGACCGAAATGAATGAGTACTAATACTTTATCTGACTTTAGATTTCCACTTAGGCAGGTTCTCCAAACATTTCTTAGTTCCCTCCTTCACTGACATTCCAGAGGCAGATTTTCAATTTCCACAGAAAATTTCTTTACTTACTCTTCATTTTTTAACATTTGCAAAACAATAAAACAAAGAAAAAAAAACCTCTCAGTAGCATTTCACCAATTATTGGAAGAGACAACTCATATGCATCCACAACATATTTTCACATCCTTTCAATAATTCCCTTTTTCCTAAAAAAATTCTTTTTTTTTTTTTTTTTTTTTGTTCCTAATTGATGTGCAGGAAATAAAATCTAATTTAAATTCAGACTTATAAATCTTATCAAAGGGCAATAAAGATATGAAAACTGTATTTTTTGCTGTACACATTTTGTTCATCCATGTATTCTTACTGTTAATGGAAAAAGGGGAAACTGCACTAAACCATTATAAATTGTAATCTTTACCAATAAACCTCAGAAATCTATTGCAATTTATGTCAAGATAAATATGTTCAGCCACAAATCAAAGCCACAGTACTTTTTGATAGTCTGGTCTATCAGCTATGGCAGAAAAATCTAATTCTATAATATTGTATGACATTTGGCTCTAGAAGCATCAATGCTATTCCACTTTTTTATGCTATGTTTTCAAAATACAGAACTTTGATCATGTCTTAGTGCAGAGATGTCATCATAATACCCACAATAATCATAAATGATTTTGTATTCCTAACTCAGAACAAATGCTTAGGTTGCCTATGATTTTAAAAGTTTATTGGGTTGATAATACATTGCAGAAATTTGAGAGCTTTGCATATGATTTTTGGAACAATTTTATAATATTTTGCAAGCTAGAGTTAAGTTTCATTTAAGTTAATTAATTGTGTCTGCATTTCAGCCTGAAGACAAATTGCAAAGCCATTAAAAATTAATTTCACGTGTTTTGTGAAAGGAAAATAGAGCTGTGAACGGGCTTAATCTCTTCTGATTCAATAATACAAAAGAGAGAAGGTTCAGCAGTTTTCAAAACTCAATTTCCTCATTTTATTCTCAAATTTATATTTTCACAGTCGGCTTACTAGGCATTCATCTGTTTTGTTCCCAGAAATATTCATTGCGTTTCTCTACAATCTGATGGTTATTTAGGATTGGGATTGGGAACTGAAAAAACAATTCTTTTTGCAAGGAAAACTCTTCTGTTTGGTTCGTATTGGTTTTGCGCTTAACCAAAGAAAAATTTTGTACTTTTGTGAAAAAGTCAGAGCATCCTCATGGTTAAAGCAATGGACTGAAGAGAACCATGATTAGACATTAGTAATGATCTAATTTTATTTGAATTTTGTTAGTCTGACTCTGAGCACGACTGGGTCCCCAGAAAAACTTAGCAGTGTATCCCTTTATCTAAATATGACTTTGAGTTTAGGAGGGGTGTGTGTGTTTCCACTTTCCGCCCACCCTCCAAAACCAGATAGTTCTGAACATGATGACAATCTTAGCAGTAAATGTTTAAGGGACTTAAGGCCTCAGCAGCAAGATGGAATTTTAAACGCCTTAAAGTTATATGGTGTTGGGAGACTCTGACACCAAAATTCTTATTGAAATAAAATTTACTCCTCTCTTCAGAATTTTTCTATTAATTTCAGTAGAAATGTTTGTGTATGAATACCATAATCAAGTATTGAGGCATTTCTTTCCACCAAAGGAATTAATTCCATAACAATTAATTCCCTACATCATCTTGTTCTTTGCCTTCATTGTTGATCCTTGTTTCATATTGTGTTCTGCACTTCAACTTTGGCAGACTGAGACACAGGTTCTTCCTATAGTGTATAAATATTAAAATTCAGCTTTAGGCTCATGCATGAATAATACAAGAAAATTATAAAAGAAGCCCCTGGACATAGCTCAACAGATGAGGTAATAACTTGAGTTCTGGGGAAAAGAAAGAAATTGTACTTCAAGAGAAAACTACATTTTGCTAACAAAAGAAATCACTGCAGCTGAACAATGTTTTACAATTTTATCTACAAGCAAAAAGAGCTATCTGCACAGGTATTTTTCAAAGTTTGGCAAAAGGGAGAAAGGTAGGTGTGGAAGGGATCATTGTCTCATTCAGTTTCAAAGGGAACTCTAGATAGTGTAACTAAATTTCACCTTATTTCATCATTTTTTCTTTTAAAAAACCACTTTTTATCACTAATTATATGTGGCATTTTCAGCACAGTGAATACTCCTAATGATGATGGTAGGAAGGCACAAGGGAGTTGACTCAGAATATGGAGGCAATGAGCTGTCAAAAATGATGCTAAATCACGTGTTGGAGTCACAGTTATCTTCTTGCTCTGCATTAAAAAGAAAGAGAACTTCCTCACTCCTTCTACCTCTGAAATAGAATAGTGGTTGGAAAAGCACTTTTCAAAGCAGCATTCTGGGAACAAATGAGATTTTTGACTGTATGAAATAATACTTATTGATAATGTACGCTATTTTTTGACGCTTGAGAAAATTTTGTCTTACATTTGAGTGTTGCTGAAAAGAAAGTGGACTTGACAAACCAACACTTCTTTAGTTCATACAGTGCTAGATTTTACCCTACATGCAATTTTTATTTTGTACATTTATTTCCTTAACCTTGCTAAGACCAAAATAAAAGATTCTTACAACATAGAGAAAAAGTGAGAGATTCTTGAAATGACAAGATAACCTACTTGCAGCAGGGAGCAGATTTATAGCCAAAACTAAAAAAGCAGAGAAAAATATTTTGCTAAGGATTTGGAAGAGACTATGCAGAGAATACAAGTTACTGTACTAGGAAATAAAACTAGAATTCTACCATGGAAAAAATACAGAAATAAAAAAAGTATGAAATGAACAATCTTAAAATAACAATGTGTTGGGGAAAAAAATAAAATGCCATATTTAAAATAAAATTCTCTTTTGAATTAAAATGTTGGATCTATGTTTTATTTATTTATTTATTTATAATACATAATTCAATAAAGCCATGGTGAGGCTCACTGTAATTTAGATTAGACTTTCAATATTTTCCTGGTTCATATTTAAGTACATTTAATTTAGCAAGCTATTTTATGTGCTGCTTGCTTATCTCCAGAATTGTGGCGTAGGAAAACTGCTTAAGTGTGCTGATGTCTAAAATAGATAAACATTCAGAAACTATTAAATTCTCTGTATTTTTATTGTGGTTCTGATATACAATTCCTTCATTATTCTGTTTTAACATTTCCTGAATAGCTACTGAATTATGAAAACCAGTCAAAAGTTTGCCCAAGGTTGATAGATTTGATAGTGGTTTACCATAAAGAAGATTTGGGTGAAATCCCCTCACACATTTCAAGCTTTGAATGGAAAAAAGGGATTTTTTTCTTTAATTTCTATTTTCCAAAGTAAAAGATCTCTACAGGTATTAAACAAGTCCAGAACACCTTCTACAACCTTAGTGTATAAGGTTACTGACTATCTGAAATAGATATCAGTCATGTTTTCACTTTGTTTGAGATATTTACCTTCACACTGAGGGCTCTTCAGTAACACAGAATGAGTTTCTGTTGAGCCAATATATTTGTCACCCTGAGGAAGCAAAAATAACATGTCTTCCAAAATTAAACTTTCCCCATCTGAAAGCCTGTTGCAATGAAAAAGGCTCTCATTTGAACTGTCCAAACATCTTAGTTTCTTATCAGACCCAAAGTCTTGAAAAAGATTTGAGAAAAACAGCCAGAAATCACAATTTCTAAGGTTTCCACTTAAGACTGGCTTTTATATTAAGTCAGAACAGCAACATAGAACTTTGAACTTATTCTTTAAGAATAAGTCTTTTAGTTAACCGCAGACTTGTTACAAACGCTCTCTTGCAAAAAAAAAAAAGATTTCTGAGACATGGAGCTAGTAATCATGGCTTGAATATAGGCTGGTCAAGAGGCATATTTTGAAGATCAGTTGTGGGGAAGAAACAGACCCTTTATATTTCTGTTTTGTTTTAGGCAGTACAAATAGACAGTTAAAGCTCTGGAGTCATGCTGTATCACTCCAATGCACCATTTTAGCATTTCCAGCTGAGATTTTGCTGTTATTCTCCTTTGGATGCTTTTCCTGTCTGCTTGCACTGTGGCCTGTCACACTCCCATTCCCATCTTGAGAAGACTGAAATCTCCACTTGTTCCTTTCCTTCCTTGTGCATTGCTCTTGTACTCCATCACTAGTTTTACTGTCATGTCCATTGCTTTTCTTCAAAGTGTCTTTCTTACACAAGAAATACTGTACAGTACAAAACTGTTAAGATCCACCTGTTAGGAAATACCTCTGCCTGGATTAAGGCGCAAATAAGGCAATATGCTGAAGTCAATGGTATGGATTTTATTATTTATGTTGTAAATTCCTCTCTTTGCTGCTTTTTTCAAATTACCACTGTGGTGGCTTATCTTATGGGAAATTCCTTCTGTGGCCTTGACAGCGTTTTGAGACAGGCAACTGCATTCTTTAATTAATTATAAATACTCAGCAAACTGGTGAGAAATAACTTTGCTTCTAAAAGACTTCTTTAAAGTGATATAACTCCCTTTTATGATTTCATAACCTTGGCTATACATGAAAAGGGGAATGCAAAAAGTGGTTCCACATGAAATGATAATGAAGTGGTTAAAAAATGATAAATTTATCTTTCATGTGTATTCATTCTTGACAGTGAAACTTCAAACTAAAATAAGAAGTATGATTGTATTACACTTTGTTTAATTATCAGTTGCTCCTTCATTTCTTATTCTTCTTTCTAGTTTGTTGTTGTTGTTTGGTTTGTTTCTTTGTTTATTCCTACTTTCCACAATTGATATTGACGTATAAAAAAGTATAACTGAGGGAAACTGGAGAAACGAATCAAAATCTTTTAACAAAACAAAATATTAACATTTTTACAGAGAATGGAAAATTTGGGTATAGCAGTTCATTTACTCAGAAAATATATTTTTGAAACTTTTCTCATTTTAATGTGCTTTATGAAGAACCTTCAAATTAGATATTTTAATTAACTTTAAAATGCTGATTAATTGCATTAATAAAAATACTTCAAGGGTAATTGTTTGAACCACTGAGTAAGGAGACTGTAAAGATTTTCCAAAACACTAGTGGCAGCAAAGGAACAAATAGAACCAATGATTTTGCAGTTAATTACCATATCCAAGAAAAATATGCAGATAGGAGAATAAGTAAGAGAAGAAAGGAATGCACAGGGGAGAATCAGGATGAAGACTAGGTCTAGTCAGTTGACTTAACGTGAGGAAATATGACAAATAATAGAAAATTGTGAAGGATGCTGGGAAAAAAGTTCCATCATTACCTTGGTCTAAAAATTTCTGTATCAGGTGATTGTAGAATGGATGACTTAGTTTCAGTAGTTGAGTAAAAAACCTTTTGTTGTTAAAATGTAAAGGGGTCCCGGACCCCCAAACTCAGTTCGGGATCGGGTAGGCTGCTCAAGCGGAGCCCGGTGAGGCAGCCCACTCTCGGGCGGCAGCGGGGCGACCCGGAGCTCGGCAGAGCTCCCGGAGGAGCGGTGCAAATCAGGGATGGAAAGCAGACACAGGAGATGCAGGCAGTCAGCCCGGCGGTGCAGGGGATTTATTAAAAGATAAGGGGAGATGGAAGAGGGAAGGAATAGGGCTGGATCGGCGAGCCAAAAGTGGGGTTTCTGCGTTGAGTTGCGGATTATAAAGCAGGGGAAAAAGGGAGGGGAGAAACCGAGAACCAACAGGGTACATAGAATTCTGGATTGACAATAACTTGATATTATGGGGGAACAAGGAGGGAGGATACAGAACTTTGAATTTTCCAATCAGAGAACACGGCAAAGGCAGACAAAGGAGAACTTTCCAGATTTAATATGGGAGGGGAGATGAGGTGGGCCAATAGCTTTACTTCAAGGCTCTCTGGGAGCACCCCCTTTAGGGTTGCTTTATTCCCATGACTTGTCCCGTGGGGCAATGCCACTGCTAAGGACGCTCAGCTGAGCTAAAGCCACCGCAACAAAAATGAACAAAAATATATGGCTCTTGACTAATTTTAAATGGCTCCAGATACACATACCAGCAGATAACAAAAGTATAAAATGTTTAGTATGAGAAAACATCTTTTGGTTGCCTTCCTGAACATTCAGTTGTTTTCAAAAGACTATGAGAATTAATTTATTTATTTACTATTTTTTAATGTTTTGTTATTAAAAATCAAAAAGTCTGGAGGGGTGAAATGCTAAAAATATTGTAGTGTAAGCAACAAATAAATGAACATAAGCGGCTTGCTTTTTATCAAGTTTAATTGTAGGTAAACCTTACTCTACTGAGATTATTTTTAAAACCCAACAGTAATTAGTTCAAAGAATTAATGCCCTATTATATCCTGAAAGAACAGAAATGGCTTACATCAATGTAAATGCTAAGTTTTCGTTAGTTAATTTTATTTAGCCAAGAAGTGTGAGGTAGAGAGATAGAAAGAAATAGAAAACACTTGTCAGAGAGGAGGAGTGAGAGCAGAAGATAATCAGCTGGACGTAGATAAGATTTAAGGTGCCTCCCAACTCAAATCATTCTGTGATTCTAGTTGTTTGGACTCCAGAAGTGATGTCCACAGCTGCTTTCTGCTGAGCAGACCCTTGGCAAGGACAGGCAAGTAGAGGGTGCAAGGCTTTAGCCACAGGGTCACCTGGAAGTTCACTTCTAGTGGATTTTTGTCTGCAAAAAAGATGTGAAAATGGTGAAATGATGCTTAACAGCACCTTTCCAGCCACAAAAAGGATATGAAGGGGCACTCATTCCTCCCTGCCTATACCAAACACATGCTTGCTTTCTAACACTGCTTGACTTCCTGGCCATTGTTGGCACCAGAGCATGGCTGTCCAAGATGCACAGCCCTGGTGCAAAGGTGTTTCCACCACAATTCTTTGTCAGCTGGGCTCAACGTGCAGCTTTATTTTGCCTTTAGAGAGAAGGGACAGCCCTGCCCTCCCAGCTCATCTGGGAACTCTCATGCTGGCATTGGTGGCTGAGCAGTCACTCCTCACAGGTAACCACCGGGACTTGACTTTGAAAATAACATCAATATCTCTGAGACACCAGAAATGAAATATGTAGACTCTTTTCTTATGCCTTACAAATTTTATTAGAAGAGATACAAAATTTCAAGTAATTTGAACAGTGTTCTTTCTTAGGTGGTTTCCTCAGAACTTATAATATTCATAATTACAACATACTGTATATACATGGTTTTACATCATATATTGTAATATAAATATACAATATGCAATAAATATAAATTATTTGCTAATTTTACTTATTAATTAAATTTTATTTTCGTTTCTGTATTTTTACATTATTCTTCTTATTCTTATTCTCTTTAGTCTAACTACTCTTCTTCATGTATGCATTTTTAAACTCTTATTCTATTACTCTTTGACTTCTATGTATTTTTGAATTATTGTTCTTGTTCTTTCGCCTCTTCTTCTTCCATGTACTTTTAAATTTTTCTTCTTTTTCTTCTTCATCTTCTTAGTCTTTTTCATTGTCATCATCTTCATTGACGTCTTTGACTTCTTTTTCTTCTTCTTCATCTTTTTATTCTTCTTCATCTTCATCTTCCTATCACTATTTATTAACCGTAGCTCCCATTTTTTTTTGGCAGAACTGCCTGTGTCGCAGTCCTGCAGGGAGGTTCTGGGAGCAATCCCTGCTGTTGGTGCCCTGTCTCTGCTACTCCTCCAGCTGTGCTGATATGTAGGGACACCAGAACAGCCCATGGAGCTCCCACAGTACCCTCCTGAATCAGGAGGGATGTTTCTTGGCGGGGACTGGCTGCCCACTGAGGGCCTGGGCTCCCAGATGGGCAGGGGAGGTGCTGGGGTTCCTCTGTGGGGCAGTTTCCAGGCTCTCTGTCCTTGTGCCTCTGGCTCATCAAGGGCAGGTGAAGCTACATGTCCAGTGAGGGCTTGGCCTTCTACATGGGGAGGCGAGGGGCTGGGGGTGCTGTGCAGGGCAGGGACCAGGTGATGTTTCTCGCTGCAGGAGGACGGCAGGAAGCGGCAACCTCACAAAACGAGGTCCCCGCTGCGCGTATCTCCAAGAAAGTCCAGCGGGGCGGCCCCGGGGTGCACTTAGAAATCTCCGGCCACAGAAATTCAGCAGGAAACGGGAGGTGAGACAAAGGAACATACTGGAAGCCATCTCCGGTCTGTCAGGGTCCTTTATTAGGGTCTTCGGGGGCAGTTGCAGGGAAGGGAAGAGGGGGAGGAAAGCAGGGGAAGGGGGTAGGGGCTGGCAGGCTCGAAGATAGTGACGTCGGGCTCACGCCGGCATGGGATTATAAGGGAAGGGAAGGGGGGAGGGATTGGCTCTCTCAGAGCCAATCCCGGGAAGTCTAAAGGGAAGACAGGCAGGGGAACACACCAATAGATTTCGGACATGGCAGGATGCATATTTCAAAACCAGCCAATAACATACAGAGCAGAGGAACAAAGGAAAAGCCACATGGAATTTTGCAGGACCACGTTGCTACAAGCAGGCTCTCTTCACTTTTGGCTGCAATTGTTGCTTCCATTTCTACAGCCATCCATTGCTCCAACGCATACTGTTCCTTCAACTGCCGGCTCAGTGCCTGGATCTCCAGCAGAGCCTTGCTCAGGATCTCACTGGTGATGTTCTGGTCCATGCCCAGTGGAGCCTGGCTGCTGGCTGGGCTGTTGAATGAGACAGTGGGTGGGGTCTGTGTCCGTATTGATATCATCTCCTCACTGAGGTCGGAAGAACCTGCTGCGTTGTCCTCCTCTGGAGTGAGATGCTTGGGGCCCTCCTCATGCTCAGCAGTTCCAGCTGGCACAGCAGGTGCTGGCTCAGCCTCCATGGGACTCCCCAGGGCAGAACAGGCTCTGGGCAGGGCACAGGCTTCCATTACTTGGAATTTGTTCAGAGGTATATTAAACCACATTAATGCATGTATATTTCTGCGAAGTAACCTTGAATTGTATGGCTACAGAACAAGCAAGGTACTAAAGCAGGAAGCACTTTTGACATTCTCCTTTGAAATTCTCTAATTACAGAGTTAAGCATGTAAGATTATGAGACTAAAATGACTGTAGAAGAAGCATGACTTTACTCTCTTTGTTAGGTCGTTTGTACAATCGCATGAAGGAACCTTCAGTCAAAATCCTGAAGGCACTCACCAAGTGTTCTTCATGTATCTAATCCAGGAAGAGGAAAACAATTTTTGTCAGCTTTCAATTATAATCTGATTTTAATATCACTTTAATAAATGGGATTACTGCAGAATTAAACTAGTGTCACAAGATTTTACCCATATTGTATAAGAGTCTGTGTTCATGAGATTAATACATGGCATTACGTTAAGTGGCATTTATAAAGCAATTAGTGCATTAGCATACAATTCAAAAAAATTATCTAATAAAACTTGTTATTGAAATGTCAACAAACACCAGTCGAAGAGAATGATAGAAACAAAAAGGAAACATTAGATGCTTGCCAATATCATGTTTGATGTTAAATGTTGTAGTCACAAAATTGCTGTATTTCTTGGGTTTTTAAAATAGTGTTACTGGATTTCTATGAGAGGGGGCAGTTGTTGCTTGTTGAGCTTCTAGCAGAGAAGGAAAGCCCGGATTCTCAGTGTGGCATAGAAAAAGCGCTTTACTGTTTGAATCCAACATATATATAGACTTTTCAGAGGTCACCCAGATTGGTCAGTCAGAAACCTCCCTCTAGGCCTGATTGGCCAGGCCTGAACTGTCCAAATCTTGAGACACTGTTTTTAATAACATCCAAACTTTATCTTTGTTTATAAAACACAAAAGAAATTCTCATGGGAAAGACCTGTGGTAGCCACAGGGAGTTGTCTGTTTCTTTCACCCTGCAGTTCTGGCAATTTCCTAAACTAAAATTAAAATCTTAAATCTTAAAATTAAAATCTCTAATGATGAAAAAACTTTGTTAGAAAAATCTAATACATTGCTTCTATTGAGGCAATATTTTGCCAGTAAGACTAAAACTAAGAATACACAATGTTGTAAATCACTAGGGGAAAAGAAACAAGAAAAATCATCATCCAAAAGCACAAGTGTCATGGGTATCCCAAAATGTTATTGTATTCTTGTAGCAATGTGGGTTTTTAGGATTCCATGTGCTTTCATTGTTTCCCTGCTCTGTACACCATTGGTTCATTTTAAAGTATGCATTCTGCTGTACCTGAATACCTATTGGTGTGTTCCCCCTGTCAATTCTCCGCCTCCATCTCCCGGGACTGGCTCCAGGGGAGAAAAATCCCGCCCTTTCTTTTCCCTTTATAAGCCCGTGTCTGCATCTGAGGTCTTCCATCTCTGAGCTGCTAGACACTGCTACCTGCCCTGTCTCCCTTCCCCCTTCTCCTTCCCTGCACCCCTTTTCCCCTACCCCAAATAAACCTCCCTAGCAGAACAGAGATGGAGTGCAGTTCATTCTTTCATCTCACTACGTTTCCTGCTAGAATTTCTGTGGTTGGGAGACCCCCACCATGCCACGGGACCCTGGGGGCTGGGCGTCCCAGATCCAGTGAAATTATGAGGACCAGGGACTTCGCTCCAGGTTGGAGCCAGCCTGTGCCACCCTCCCGGAGCCAGCAGTAACATATTCCATATCTCTCTGTTCCCAAAAATTGTTACTGTCTCTTTCAGACTGGGCATGGCAGGAACAAGAATTGTGAGGTAGCCGGGAGCTGCTGGTCCCTTGAAAAGGTTGGGACTCCCAAGCTGGTTTCCTCCTTTGCCTGGCAGTGTTTACTGAAGGTGGAGACCCTGCTTTGGGGAAGTGTTTGTGGAGTGAACTTTGCAAAGTGTACCATCAGCAAAGCTTGAATCAGGCCCTTGGAGCAGGTCACCCCGTGTGGGACCAACAGACAGGGTTTTGCCTCCACAACATACATGCAGTGCGGAGCACATCAGCACCAACACTGTTGGAGTCCCTTCAGGATGGATTCCTCTCAGCAGCCAAGCCCTTTTCCTTCACAGGTGCAAACTGCAAAGTGCAAAACACTGACAGGAACTCATTCCTGAATCCTTACTCATATCACAGAGACAAAAGGCCCTAATTTTGTTGAAACTGTTAGTGACAGAAGTACTCCTGATCAGAGTGGCAGTGCTATTTATGGCAAATACGCTTACAGTTTTAAGGCATTTTTCCCTTAGAACATGTCACCTGCCATCATGTGGTGTAATCCAACGGTATTTCTGAAATTCTGAATAACCATTATCAGGTACAAGAAGCGGTGTCACCACAGAAGTCTAGAATAATTGGGCAACATTATCAACACCAGTATAAACAGTAAACAAAGTAAAGAGCAGTACTAACTTGGTTATTCTATTCTTGGTACACATTACTCTTTTTTCCAGAGGTTGCTCAGCTGTTTCTCTGTTACAGTAAATTATATCATAACAACATACCTTCTGATGCATCAGTGGCCTCATTGATTTTAATAGAACATAAAGCCATTAAAAGGCCATAATGGAGACTATGAACACATTTGCTCTGGTTTTCTTCTTTTTCAGAACTCCCTGTGCTATAAGAACAAGTCAAAAGCTTTGTGGTGAAAGGGACCTTTACAACTTGAGTATAAAAAATATGGTCTCAATCTGTCAGACGTATCTAAACAGAACTAAAACTAGTTAACTCAACTTGCCACCTCCCACAAGTCCAGCTTTGTTATATATCTGTCACTGCAAGTAAGACTTTATTTCTGAGACATGCGCTGATTTTTGCAGCTCTGTGAAGTATGTGCTAATATTGTACACATACAAAATAAGGTATTATACTAAAGGATTTATACTTTAAATCAATTTTTAATACGCTGAGTAATGTGTTCAAAACCTAGTTTACAAATTTTTATTTTAAATAAATTTTTGTTAGTCTGACCCATACTGTATGTTACAGCAATAGATCTTTTACTGTGTTAAAGACCTGAATTCATCATAAGAAATTCTTACAGCTTTACAAATAAAAAGAATTAATCAGGATACACATCTAAAGGTTCTTTGTGAAGCTCCATATTAATACAAAATATTTTTTATCCAGTTGTGTAAATAGGTTTTTAAGCAAGATACAAAGAAAAAATCGTGTTTGAAATTCAGACATATCTATCATTCTACAAATAAGAATTAAGTCAGTCTCCATGTGGCATATTACTGATTTTGCCACAGAATAGAAAAAAATACCCAGCAGGTTCCTCAGAATTACAATATTTTCCTAAAAAAAATATTCCTCAAAATAGAACTCATATTTCCTGAACTGTAAATAAACTACAATATGCAAATCAAAGCCCCAGTCTGAGTTAGAGGATGATGAATGTTTTTCCTATGAATTTCTAACCATGGGCTTGTTTACCTCTTAAAAGACAACTTAACTGATATTTTCTTCTCCTTCTCGTGCTCTCTATTACTTCATAACAGTAACAAAGAAGGAACATATGCATGCAGAATTCCTCATTATGAGGATAACACTTTTCAACATCAGAAATATATACCTACCCATGATGCTTTATTACAGTAGTAGTATAAACCACTGTCCAGCAGTGTATCTATCTCAGGTGCTTATAACAGGTCATGTTCTATAATGAAAGTCTCTAAAAGTTTGACTACTAAATATTACTAAGTCAGTATTTCTCATTCTACTGAAACTGGTCTTTAATTAGCAGGTACCATTCTACAGACAGAAGTATATCGGCATTAGAAAACTGACATCTCTCTGTGAGATTCATATTTTAAATGTCAAAATGCAGCACAAGGTGTTGTGAGAAAATAGGCTTGCATGATAGATTTCTGCGTAACTTTTCATTAGGTTAGATCAGAACTAAGAGCACTTTTACACAAGAAATTTTATTGTTTTATGGTAATTATGGGAATGTTACTGCTTCTAGTGTACTCCATTTAAAATTTATGTGATTTCTTTGTTTTCACATATTGATTCTCTGTCTTTTTCTTGGTAACAAAAGGGAGCTGTTAAATCTGATTAAATCTATTCAAACCAGATGCCTCTGCCAAACCACACTGGTCTCAACATCCAACTGGACAAGAATAAATGTTTTCATTACAAAGTGAAAGCCAAAAATCCATATCATATTATAAATCTCATAAAGATATGACAATCAAGTGTAAAGTGAAGAATAGCAAAGGAAATGTAGCAGTTCTAAAGTTCAGACAACTGGGACATGCAAGTGTATTAAGTCCTTCCAAAATTAATGAGAACCTGTTGTAAAAAATATTTGCATGAATCTGCATATATTAGATTTTTTTCTAAACGTGTCAGCACACAGTACTTTGGTTAGTATTACAAAAATGTAAGATATCTCATAACTAGAATATAATTCCTTATTTAGGTATGTCTCAGTTCAATTCTACAGTTTAAGAATTATTATCTATGTGTTAGATATATTTATCTAATACATATAGCTGCATAAAAGATAAAAAAGTACATGACTACTTTATGCTCTGCCTTTTTTCATTCACAATGGATCCACTTTGAATTACAGAAGATTTAGGTTAAGACAATATTCATAGTTTTGAATTTTCCTCTGAAGGTCTTGTGCCTGATAGAATTGTGAGTTGTTAGACATTTCTACTTCACAGAATCACAGAATACGTGGAGTTGGAAGGGAGCCTTAAGGAACATCAAGTTCAGTTCCTGGGCCTACACCATCTCCAACAGTCACACCATGTGCTCTGGAGTATTGAATGAGCTTTTTATTAAGTTTGATTTATTTGATTAAGGCCAGTCCAATGTAAACATTGATTTCATTTAGAACTGCATGAGATATTAGTGTACCATTCACTAGAATGTTGCTATGAAAATGCTATCCTACAACTGCAAACTATAATATAACAGCAATGGCTCAATAAAATGACAATAGCAGGTGCAACTCAAAGGAAGACCTATGCCTCACTCATAACTTTATTCTTTGTGCAAGGATATCTAGAGATAGTCGTCAGTAACAGAAGTGTAACATGAACATTTTGCCACCTTATATTGGATCCCGTCTGTGATCAGTTGCAGCCACATCCCTTCACACAATGCCAAATAGCCAACACAGTATCTGACCCTGGAATTTTCAAAGGACCTTATATTTCTTCTATTTTTTCCTTTTTAGATCACTGACTGCCACTCATTTAGAATGAAAATTTTCTCTAATTTTGCTATGTGATTCTGATATTTGCATTTTTTCTACTATTATTCAAATACATAGACTTACTCAATATGACACAATGTTCTGACCCAGGAAATGTAGTTTGTCTCCACATTACACTAGATTTGTATTTCTACTGAAAACAATGGAATTTAAAAAGGTTAAAAAAAGGCTCAATGAATTAAAATCTTACCCACTGTAAAAAAACCCTTATGCTATTTTATGCACATTATATGATTGTTTGAATATTTGAAAAGATCCAGGCCATGAAATTGCATGTGGTTTGGGTTTGAAGTTCCTAACATATAGTGGTTTTGCAACCCCTAATCTAAATCGTCATTCATAGTAGGAAAAAGTGGCCAAATATATTACTAGCCAACCATAAATTGTTAAAACATGTTGTGTGGATTCTGAATGGGGAAGTAAATGGTGGTGAATTCTCATGCTATTTACTTCTCACTGTGTTTCCCAAGAAATAACAATTGAGTCTTCATACAGAGTGCTGGGGAAAAGATTTCTACATGACTAGAGTCCAGCACTATATGACATTAAACTGCAGGTCATTCGCAAGCTATTGTCAATGACAGCTTTGAAATCCAGGTCTAATGAAATGGCTTGCTTTTTCTTTCTTGACTACCTCTTTTCTAGACTAAAGATCCATTTTCTGTGCCCTGAACTGCTTTTGTAAGCCCAATTTATATATTGATTATCTTCTCTGTTATAAAATCAAGCTTGTTATCTACAACTCTGGAAAAGTGTTGACACTTTCAAAAAAGCATCTGCCCTGATTTCCTTTCCAGTCTTGGGTATCTGCACCATCCTTTTCCAATTCTATTTTTAGAACATTTCAACATGAGATGTCTACGACTTTAAACTCCCTTTTCACATCATTGATTTTATTTGCTATTTTCATTGTATCAATTAACAATTCTATTCAAGTGGATTCAGGTTTAGCATTTAAAAGTTTTGTTATTTTTTTCTTTTTAAACCCTAACACTTGTATAGGTGTTTTATTTGAAATGAAAGGAAGCTATAGTAACTAAAAGATCAAAATATCTTCTGAGAATGTATCACATCAATTTGTTTAGCACTTAGTATACACTAAGAACAGTTAAATTCTTCCTTATAAATGTTCTTTTGTAACAGGCATTGCATAATTGAATGTAATAATACAGAAATTGAAAACTGATTAAAAGTGTAGATCACATTTCTCACTGGGGTCAGCAGCTAGAAAATCCTAGTGAAAATCAGAGTGTACTCAGAAAACTGATCATTCTTGAAATATCTCTATTTTTTAAATTATCATCCATGTTATAAAAAAATCACTGAGATCTGTGTACATATTTTATGTTCATTTTGTCTCTGGCATTGAAATCCTATGCTTTACTCAGCATTCTGCCTCATGTGGCAAGACCTTGTCCTAATTACCATCTTCAGTAGTTGCATTTTTACAAGAGGGAAATATTGTGCAAGAATTCAAGAACCTTTGTACTCTAGAAATGCACTAATCAACCTTATAAAATCCTTATCTGTACTCCATTCTAAATCACCAAGCCTCCTGTATAAGTCAAATACTGTTCACATAGTATGTATTGTTCATGTAGAAGGTATTTCCATAACTTAGCTGAGCATGTAAAAATCAGCCTGTTACTTGTTTTGTGTTCACATATTCATCAAATTCCCACATTACTTTTAAGAGAGTATCTTGTCTGGATACACATTGTCAGCTTGCAGAAAAATGAAACAGCAATTCCCTGCAGAGATGGCTTTGTGAGTGTTTTTGATATTCTGCAGGAAAATAAGTGGCACTGTTGTACTTGAAGTACAGTTCATGCTGCGTTCCTTTAGCAGATTAGTACCCAGCTCTTGCTTTGCAAGGGAGTTTACATTTTGATTGAGTGTTATAGGCTGAAGATTTTATCGTAAAGGTAAATCTTACCTGTGAGGAAATAAACCTTACTTCTGTCTTTTGTGTGTTCACAGAGCATAACTGAACAGTGATCTTGTTCATGGTTTTGAGCTCATTCTTCATTTCAGATGAATGAGAAGGGCATCAGGCTTTCTACAGATCCCATTACATATTTCATATGTTCCTTTTTTTTTTTCCTTGGTTTCTGCTTCCTCTTGTAAAGCAATGCTGTAAGACTTGAAACCAGGAGACTGCACATCCACATTTATGTGCATTTACATATCTACTTCATATATAATTGTCGAATACTTTCTACTCAAAAGGGGAAAAAAAAAGACACTTCTAGGCTATAAGCATTCATCTGAAATAAACTCTGCTTTACAGTAAGTTTATTGTTGTTCTCTATGCTTATTAAGAAAATATATTAACCTGATCAAATGAAGGATAAATATAGTACAAATCAAAACTTTTCCACTTTTGAGTAAGCAAAGATGTAGGAATAATTTTAAGACCTAGACATAAGATCCTAGGGTGAATTTAGTGAAATAGATGTAGTTGTGTGTAGAAAATGGAACAGTGATGGAATGAAGGAAAAATAAGTTAAGAAAATGTTACAACTTATGAAGCAGACTGTCACTGTAAAATTTTGGGAAATTTATATTTCTGTGTTTATATTTCTGCATAGCAAGCATTTCCACATTATGAAAGGCAATTGCATGGGTCACATTGTTCACAATGCAATGAAGCATGCAGATAAACATCTGCCCTGTGACAGAGCAGTACAGAATATTAATGTGGTTGATGACTTCTTTTCTTTAAAAAAAAAAATCCAGAAGAAAAACTGTGTTGTGTGAACATTGACAGTTAAGTCTATTTTCATCTGTGCTTTATTTCTAGAAACAAGCCACTGTTAGTTTCTTTTTAATATATACTTAAATAAGTTGGGTATGCTAGCACGGTTTTATTGTTTTGTACAAAAGAAATTTTAACCGACTTTAAATCATGCCTGACTAAATAAGAAAAATCCCTAAAACTGTGCATCACTTCCCTTTCATTCCTATGCTTTTGTCTGCCCATCTTCGCAGTGGAGATAACTTTTTATTACAGAAATGCAAATGCCTACAGCAACTTCTAAGTTCTGAAAGCAATGAGAGTCAAAGCAATGAGAGTCATTATCATATTTAACTCCACACATCAACGTAACTGAAGGACAAAAATCTCTCTAAAATTCTCACTTTTCTTAGAAACCCCCCAAAATTCAAGAAAATACTAGTTTTATAATTTGGAGTTGAAAGAAGCAAGAGAGGAAGACATGAGAGATTATAACTAATCGCTTGTGTGGAAGATTTTAGTAGAAACTTTCAAAAGTAAATTTTAAAGTTACTTATAAAGTAGTAACTTTCAAAGAAACTTTTAATTTTTTGTGTAAGCCAGGTAGGCACTTTGAAGTATGAAATTTTGTCAGCAATTGTGTCATAACAAAATGTGCATGTACATAGCCAAAGTAATACAAAATCAGAACTGGATTCATATATGTTGAAGGTAGTTAAATTACATCCCTCTTTAGACATCTACAGTCATTTCATACCGAAGATAACCAACTTTGACTTCCTGTGCAGTCAATGCGGAAGAAAAACATATTTTGTTTTCAGTTTTGCAGCATTTTATTAGAAAAATAAAACTCTTTTTTATGCTGAGAGAATATGCTGAGACATGACCTTTCCATTGGCAGTGAAGAGAACATACAATGACACACATACATATAGGTTTAAGATGTCTGCTCAGATTAATCCTACCTCTGATCCTTATTTGTCCAGGATTTCTATATTTACAATGGAATTACAGAAAGTCATCAAAAGTATGTTTTTATTATATGATTTTTTTAAAGTCTCTGGAAGGGATTACATTATTCAGTAACTCCAAAGAGTACCCTATAGTGCTTAAATCCGTATATCATCACAGATGTTGGCAAGTTAAACTATCCTTCTTTCACTTCTTCACCATTGTCCTTCATTCCTTCCATGCCTTCCCCTTCAACATTTTAATGTCATTAAAATTCAGAGGGCTGTTGTGGCATATTGGAGAGAATGACTTCAATGATAATCTACTATTTATTGACATCCTATGTCACTAATTCTAAATTGTTTGTCTTTTTTTTTTTCTTCTTCATCAAATGTAAGGAGGAAAACATTTGGCAAGGGTTAAACTATTTGTTGCATTTTTTTAAAATCAAAAGCCAGTAGTTCTAAAACTACAAAATTTGATTATTGTTCCTTGGTATTTTATACTTGAAATTCATTCATGGATCATCAAACAATATGATAATTGCAAAAGCCAGTGACATGAACTATTAACTGTCTTCTGAATATTGGCACCATTACTTCAGACTGTACCTCTGCTTCCTAGCTGCAGCAATTGAGGCTAACATCAGAGTTCCCTTCAAAATGAGAAAAGTGAAAAATGAATCTGCAGTAAATTTTGGGTTTTCTAAGCCAATAAACATAAAATGTTTGACCCAAATACAAGCCCCTAGATTTATGCACATTATTTTTTGAATACTGAATATTTTTTACATCATGATAGCTCAGTAGCTTCAGAGAAAGTGTACACTGAAAATGCTGCTTATATGACAGCTTTCTGTCATAAACACTAAAATTATTAGATTGCTTACATATGCAGTATTACTACAGAAATCTTTTGACTAAAACCTTCAACAAAAGCAACATCTAAAGATACTTCCTTTTTGCAGTAGTGGAGTACAGCTCCTTTTCATCATTTATTTTCAGTGATGAGCGTTACATGAATGAAGAATAAGAACCAAACCTACATGCGCTAGCTACTCATCCTTGTAAGAGATTTTCTTTACTTCAAAATACACAAGTATTTAATTATATAGCATTTTTTAATTTAACTTTTCTTTTAGGTTTTTTTTTTCAATATTTTAGAACCAGAGTAAATTCTTTCAGTGGCTCCCTGTTTATATTGCCTACTGTCTTAGTTTCTCACATATTTTTATTCCTAGCCTTCCTTACGCCCTGCCAAAGATCAGTACTGGTTCTTTCCCTCCCCTTCCCCTGGCTTTTGATATATTTATATTAAAAATTCTTTGGTTTGTCAGAATGCAGTAAATTCTTGGTGTATATAACCAAGATTTACTGACTCCTATTCCGATCAAAATACTTTAATGAAATCTATGATTATATTTTCCATTAAAATTGCCTTTATCTTGTGAGGAAGAGTGTGATTTTTTAAATTAATATTTGGCCCACAGTCACCATGGTTAACTCTACTCAGTAGCAGTGGCACAGGGTGCCTTCTAGAGGGCACTCCTTGCTTTCAACAGAGAAAGCCAACCTTTTGCAGAGAGAAATTTAGAGCACCTGTATTAGCCTCAGTCTCTGGATGATTCACCAGAAAAGGCTGTCATTTTCTCTTTTTCTACTAACCTCATTAACTACCTTCATTAAACAACTTCAAACACATAGTCTAAGTACAATCTGTAAAAACAAGGAAGTCTACTTCAATTCTCCTCACCAAGAATGCCTACAGTGTTGTGGATTTGTATGAATTAAAGCTGTTTCTTGCACTGGGGGAGAAAATGTGACTAATGTGAGAGTTAATGAAAGTTCCTTACATAGATAGCTGTCTGGTTCCTTACTTTATGATTATCTATAATTAGAGCATCAAAATTTTATTCAAATGGCAGTTCCTCTTGTTACTATTTGAGTATCCTGGACAAGAAGATTATTCTTTTTGACTGTAACAAAACATAAGGAATGCTTTCCTAGTAGCTTCTTAAGAGCACTGTACATGGACAGAAATGAAAAATCTGCAGAGTTTGATAGGATTACTTCTCAAGTCAAGACATACCAATACTCAAGCTGACTATGTATCATATATTCTTCCTTAGATTTTCCCTTTGTACCTCATAAAGTAGATTTAATTGAGTCCATGGAGATTCTTTAAATGCAGGGTAGTGTCCAGGTGATATAGTGCCTATATAAAATTCATGTGTTTATGCAACCATACCCTACCATACCCATTCAAAACCCACCATAAGGGATATACCAGTAACACTGCAGCAAATATTTGATTATTGTAAAGACCCAAATGGGGATTGATATCAGCACATGCTGTATACTGATTGTACAGCATTGTTGTGCTGTACAGAGTTTATGAACTGCCTGGAATAAGCTTCAGAAAGAAAAACAGAAACATAATTTAAATTTCTTTAAAGAAAAGTAGGAAAGAAGATGCAATACTGAATGAACCTCAAGGAAAAAGTCACCTAATAACATGGTCTTGGGTTTTTAATTAATTAAACAATTTAATGGAATGATGTAGTTGCAGTCCTGTAAAATATATTATTCATTTTAGAGGATATTTGCAACAAAAGACACCCTCCATTTTTCTGTAAACAACCTTTTCAAAAGCCATGCATTAGATACAAGTGTCTTTTCCTAGACAATCCTTGAGGAAACATTCCATTTCAACTTCACCATTGCCTATACATGAGAAACTCCTTCACATTTTATGTGAGTTCAGAGTGATAAGGTGTTGTAGTCTGTGAAACATGTCCCAGTCCAGAGTTTTTGACAGGAAAAGATGCTTTTCTACTGCTTTGAGTTTAGAATTCTGAATTTCTATAAATACGATGAAAAGGCAATTTTGTAATATAAACACAGCACAGAAAGTTTTTAAGCACAGCCACTACCATATCAGCAAGATTCCTACAGTAGCAAATGTGAAACTCAATTTTGCACAAAAGGACAATCACACAGGCAGCAATTTTATTGTATGAAAGAAGAAAGCATTTGGAGAATGCATTTAGTTTGCTAAGATAAGAAGTCTCACATAAATGGCACTATTTCCTTTTGCAAAAATCTCAAGTGTGCTATTCTACTTAAAAAGGAACTGAGTTAACCAATTTACTCTAGCTTGGCTCACTGTGGCACTGGAAGATACATGTGGATGTTAAACTGTACATGAACAATTAGAGAAGAAAATGTGCAGATGTGACAGGCCTTCAGATTTTTCTCTCATAGCTTTTCCAAACAGTCAGAAAATTGTCTTTCTTTTTCTAGTAGTAAGTACTGTACATTACTCTGCAGCAGCAATTGCTTGCTAAAGGTTTCCGTGGAACAAACATTGTTGAACAAAGCTCATAACCATAGTCAATTCATTACAGGGTATATGTCAGTCCAGTGATGTGGAAAACTATGCTACTGACATGGAAGGGTCAGATACTAGATAAAATCTAGAAGGATATGGGCTGTGAAATCTAAGTGAGAAGAGAGTCTTGGTCTCTTGTGAAATGACAAAGGAGACTCTGACGTTAGTATGTTTCATCCTCTGATCTGGCCACAGCAGATGGCACTGGAAGTAGCTCTAGAGAAAAAAGACTCAAAAATAGCATTTTTCAAGGGAGTTGCTTAAGAATTACTAAGCAACAACTCTATGGGTAATAAAGTATAATTTAATTGCTTCACACTGTTGTGGACAGATTCAGACTCCCTTGTACATTTTAGATCTCCATCTAGCTGGGAAATACTGGAGACAGTACTAAGGAAAATAGGTCATTAATTCGATGAAGTGTTTGTCAGTTTGCCTCAACTGAGTTTCTTCATCATTTTTGCAGTCTATCACAACATACAGGAAATAAACATTAGATCAAGCTTTTCAATTAAATTAAAAAGAAGATTCACCTGTATGCCAGCATTGCATAAATTTCATCATAATGGTATGGAGATTCTGATGCTCTGTCTTCACATATACATATATGTCCGTGCTTCCACTGTTCATTTTCTTAATGAAAGGATGGGATGGGGAATAGTAGCTACTTAAGTAAATCTGTGAGTGGTGAAATTTTAGATTTGGCACATATATCAGAACTTAATCATAGTTGAAAGAAGCTGGTCTGTTTTTTATCTACATTTACACAGGCAAATTGACTGTTTCTTGAATAAAACCTCCTTAACCTCATTTAGATATCAACATAGTGTTGATTTTCTGATGAACCTCCAAATTCCACCTTATCTTTCCTAAGTAAAGCTGTTCAAGCAGTGTACTAACTCATCTTACTCTGATCTGAACACCAGCTTTCTGCTGCTTTGATGATGTGCAGATGCAGTAGTCATCTGCTGTTGAGGAAATAGCCTTTTCTCCTAGCAGCTACTGCCACAGTCTGACAAATCTTATCAGAATCAGTTAAAAGTCTATGCATGGTAGACAGCAATATTTGTGCTGTGACTGTGAGGCACAGTAAGTGCAGCTTGGATGGTACTCATCTTAGATGCCACCTTCAAAAATTCTCAGATATAATATATAGTGCTGTTAATACAACTGTGTCTTCACATAGATAAAGTAGCCAGAAGCTGGGTTAGGGAACATAATATTCTGATTTGCACTACTGTTCCAAGGTAGCATTTGAAATTTTGACCTCAGTTCCACGCAAACTCTTTCCAAAAAAGGCAAAGGTTTTCAACTTTAAGTGAAGATTCTGCAAACATTATTTTATATGGTTAATGATTCTTGTTAAAAATACACCCACTGGGTAATTTAAAATCTTTTAACTACTGAAATTAAGTTTACACAAACTCTATGACTTGTTTTCTTTGACAATGAATCATATGTGACATGAGAGACAGAATTTTTCATTCTTTCCCTAGTTTCTCCGCATTCTTTTTTCAATCTGCTGGATGACATTAAATGAAAATGAATTTTTATTTTTTAAAGACAAAAAAAATCCAAATTTTTTTTTTGCTAGTAATCTTTTCATTTTTCAGTCAGCACTTGTTACAGTTGAATCATGTCAAATGCAAAATCTGAAGTTCCCATAGTAACACTGACATTTCCAAGCAATAATAAAGCTTTTAGAGTACCTCATAGTACTGTTTATTTCATTTATGTCTTTAGTTTTGCTCTTCATTTTAATCTGTTTTTACTATTCTTGCACTATTTCTCATTTGAGTTATATTAGTTGCTATGAAACTAAGGTTGTAGATAAAGATTAAATATATTGCTACCCACATGCATTGTATAAAATCAGTTTGCTTGAATACTGAAATGTGTACTTGGAAATATGAACTCTTTCTGAAAAATAAAATAAAAATTAACACCCCCCAAAAACCCCAAGCTCCCCAAAAAAAGAAAATAAACCAAAACCACAACCAAACAAATTAAAAAACACAAAAAATCCCCTTCACCTAAAAGATATCAGTAGTTACTATTGCGTACAGGAGACTGAAAGAATTGTTTTAGAATAAAATAAGTAATGCATATTTTAATAAAGTCTGAGCATGATATGCTGCACAGTGAGTGTAACAAAACATCTTTAGCTAGAAACTGGCTTAGAGAGGAATCAAGCTTCTTGAGATAATAATTTCAAGATGCTGCTAAAATTTAAGTAAAGAAATTTTAAGTGGAAAAAAAAATCCCATGTTCAACACTGAATGCCCAAGATTTCTTCCCTGCTGCTGATATATTATGATAATCACAATGAGAGACATCTACAGTATGGAATGTAATATATGTTTGATAAAATTCTGCCAACAGGAAGAACTTGAAAGTCTATAGGTTAAAAAAGAATTTTGACTTAAAATTTCATAATTTCAGGAGTTGAGGTTGTATAGAACGAGAAGAAAAAGGAAACATCTCAGTGTTAGGTTGTTAGTGGATGATACAGAATGTTTGTGGGGGGCTCTTGATGCCAGATTTAGTGATGTGAGAAGGAAGAATTGGATGGCTTATCTCAGTACCTGTCATTTACGTTGTTGCCTCAGGAGAAGCACAGAAATCAGAGAATTACACAAAAGTCAGGTTTGAAAAGGACCTCTGCAGATCAACTAACCTAGCCTTCTGTTCAAAACAGGACTTTTGGTGAGGTTATCCATGACTCCATCAAGCAAATTCTTAAATCTGTCCAGTGAGGGAGATTCCATCACTTCTCCAGGCATTTTAGCCCAACATTGAATTGTCCTCTAGTTTTGTTTCAGTGGATTGTTTTCTTTTTTGTTTAATATACATAGGTTCACTTGTTGCAGTGGCTTTAGCTCAGCTGAGCGTCCCTAGCAGTGGCATTGCCCCACGGGACGAGTCATGGGAATAAAGCAACCCTAAAGGGGGTGCTCCCAGAGAGCCTTGAAGTAAAGCTATTGGCCCACCTCATCTCCCCTCCCATATTAATTCTAGAAAGTTCTCCTTAGTCTGCCTTTGCCATGTTCTCTGATTGGAAAATTTAAAGTTCTGTATCCTCCCCCCTTGTTCCCCCATAATATCAAGTTATTGTCAATCCAGAATTTTATGTACCCCATTGGTTCTTTCAGTTTCTCCCCTCCCTTTTTCCCCTGCTTTATAATCCACAACGTGAACGCAGAAACCCCACTTTTAGCTCGCTGATCCAGCCCTATTCCTTCCCTCTTCCATCTCCCCTTACCTTTTAATAAATCCCCTGGGCCGCCGGGCTGACTGCCTGCATCTCCTGTGTCTGCTTTCCATCCCTGATTTGCACCGCTCCTCCGGGAGCTCTGCCGAGCTCCGGGCCTCCCCGCTGCCGCCCGAGAGCGGGCTGCCTCGCCGGGCTCCGCTTGAGCAGCCTACCCGATCCCGAACTGAGTTTGGGGGTCCGGGACCCCTTTATTCACTCACTTCAGGCATTTCCCCTCAAGACACTTCTGGTCTATTACTCCTTGTCTTGTCACTGTGGACATTATGAAAAGCATAGGTCCTGGAAGACTATGACTATATCTCCCATGAACTGATACGGATTAGTCTGACCCAGATGCAAGACTTCTACATTTCCTTTTGTTGAACCTTATGTGGTTTCTGTTGGCCCAGTCTTCCACTTTTTCCCACCCCTCTACCTAGGTGTCCCCTCAGGTTGCTTTACTTGCAAATGAAATGACAGTTTGTTCATTGCTATCAATGAAGGTCATTTATGGAGATATTGAATAATATTGAACCCAATAGAATGTCTGAAGGGACTCACTATTGGTTACTGCCATTAACCAACATCCTTTGAACTTGTCTGTTTAACCAGGTTTTCATAAATGTTACAGTGCATACATCTGATCCATCTTATTAAAAAAGTTGTAATTGGGAGATCACGTCAAAAGTCCCTCATTCTTACCTTCATCTTCTTACCAAGTTGTTTCATTATACAAAGCAATCAAGTTGGTTAAGCACAGTTTTCCCTTGCTGAATACTTACTGCCTATTTTCAGACCTTCACGTGCCTGGTAATTGCTGCTGTGGGGACCTCCTCAAGCCTCTGGAGTGAGACTGACTGCTCTTTCCTGGATTTTCCTTTTTGAGCTTTCTGTACATGTGCACAGTATTTATCCTCTGGTCCCAGTTGCTTCAAACATAATTTAAGCTGTTTTCCACTAGAAGTTTTGGGGGTCTTTTTCTACACTTGCAATGTCCTTCCATCAGTCTGCTGTCCGCAAAGAAACACAAATAACACCAACATATTTGTGTATTTCAAAAAGGTTAGAAAATTTTTAACTAAATCAGTCAGCCTCTATCTGACTGTTTGCAGGTAGCAATAAGAATCACTTATCTTTTCCTTTTTACTCGGATGTTAAAGCCCCGAACAATGGAACTGTATTTTCTACTTACTGCATGAAACACTATGTGCATTTTTCATTTCGCCAATATCCCATGTGTAAAGAAAGGCATCAGGCACCTTGCTCTTGGCCAGATGGTAAAAATGCACATTTGGCCATTTTCCTACTTTTTGGGTTGCCTGTGTTATTTTGTGTTCTGTTTCCCATCTACTTATTTGTTCTTGAATGTGTTCCCCTGTGCCCTTGCTTTGCCATAAAATTGCCTTTACTCAAAGCAACAGCAAGCTGTGTGTTCATGTTGTAGACGTTTGACACTGTTTTCTCTCAGTGGGCTTCCCAGCACCTGCTGTAATATCCATAATCTAAACCTTCTTTTCCTCCACTGTTGAAGTATTTTTTATTTTTGGAATGTAAGTGTCAACAGATGTGATTGAAGATAATGAGACATGGTACCACTGTGAGATTACAGTTGGGAAGGTGGCAGGGGGATATTGTGCAGAATGGATGGCCCTTTCAGATGAATGCTGGCTATCTGTCTGTAATCAGGTTGATTTTCAGTATACTGTCTGGATAAAATAGGTAGATTATCTTTGGTTAATCAAATCATTACAAGTTAACAAAACCACTCAGATATAACCTGTAAATACAGACATTAAATGGAGAAATTTAGAAATTACTTAATCTCCATTAAAAAAATATTATGTCATGCCTGATGGAACACACTGTCAGTATACTAAATATAACACAAGTAATTTGTTCAGCAGTTCTAGAAGGCTTATGTTGATTTGAAAAATGAAAATCAAAATCTCATCACTAAATTCCTTTCAAAGCAAGTTTCTGTACTCTTTTCCTCATGAAAAAGAAAAAGGGAAATAAGAGATTGTAATTATCTGATAATGCTGGAAGCAAGCACAATTGATTAGGATAGTTAAGATTTTTTAGCTCATTAGTTCAAGACTAGAGGGTGTTGTGATGTTGTCATTGCTGTTGCATGCAGCACACAAATATTGAGATTTTGCTTTGACAAAGATGAACTGCAGTTGAAAGTAGAGAGCACAAATGGAAATATTGTGTGATCCCAGCCTTTATTTCTGTGGTGTATTTACTCACTAAGTTGCAATTCCTTGTAAATGTGACCCTCAAAAGCTATCTTTGGAAGTCAGAAGTGCAGTTTAGAATTTGAGTTTCAGTAGACATTGAAAATAGAAAAACTGATGATATTTTTCAGATATTTTCTGATATGATTTGTTCCTATCAGGTATTAAAAGATTTTCAGGTGAACTATAAGTACTTTTACTTTTGTTGAAGGCAGTGGTTACATCTGGAGAAAATTACCTTGGAAACTATTTTCCATGTCTGACACAGAGTCAAGAGAATTTTTGATATAAGTGTTATGCTGAATACAGGACACAACTTACAAACACACACACCTGAATACACACTGAGAAGTATTTCCCACTGTGAAGTATTTCCAACCGTTTCTTTCACAGCATTTATTTTTGCTATTGCAAGTGGCTGTTTTAATTTGGTATAGAATTATTTTTATTTTCATATAAATAACTAAATTAGAACACAGTGACATGAACTCATAACTCAGCTAAAACTATGCTGCCACAGCATTACCAAGAAATAAATCACATGATAAAAACAGTATAAACAACCTTATGGTTTCTTGTGTATATTTTTCTCTGTGTATTTCTGTGATAGAATAATTTTAGTTTCAAGTATCAATTACACCATGTTTTTCATTAACAATACTTTGTACTTCATCTAAGCCAACCTAGGAATGGAAATAAAGGAACAAATTTAAGAAGACAGGGCAGATTGCAATGCAGAGATTCCCAAGACAACATAATACCAAAGTCCTATTGGAATGAGGATTTACTCACGCACATAGACTTGTTCAAATGAAAGACTTCAGAGAGCATAGGTCAGAGAAGGCATGATGCATGGCCCCTGTACAGATTTTACATCAAGTACCATCTTGATCTTTTTATCAAATGGAGGCATTTTCACACTCAAATCCAGATAATGGATTTTAGTTCTGACTTTATTTCATAGTGTTTTTCCAAGCTGCACAGTAGCTGCCTCTGTGCATTTAAGCATCTGTGGGTGGGAAATCTGTAGGATCATTTGTCAAAAAACACATTTCAAAATGGTTTTCTTTTGGAATGCAGGAAAAGTCCAACATTTAATCTGAAACAGCTGTAGGCTGAAGATAGTTTCTCCTCCTACTCTCTAAGCATTGAGGGAGAGTTATTCCACATTCCTGCAAACACCCACTCATTCTTAATATTAATAAGACTACTCTTAGAAATACATTATAGTAAAATCAAGTATGCTCAAGACAATTCGAAGATAGCGTGTCTGTTAAAGCTATTTCACTGAGTCAATTGGCTTTACATATCAAAGAAAATAAAAAATAGATAATTGTGTCAGTTATATGAAGCATGAATGTCCTACATCATGCTTATTAAGTATTATACAGCAGGATTTCTTCATCTTAGACATTAGAAAATAATAAGAAATGCAGAAAAGTCAGTATATGAGGTAACACAAAGAATATTTCTACAGCTGGAAAGTGTTCTGATCTGACCATGACATCTCATTTATAAGTTGGGAAAATCTTAGCAGAACTATAACATTTTTCAAGCAAGTAGACAGAATTTTGGTATTGCCCATCCAGTCATCAGACTGTCCCTGCAATTAAAATGACAATAGTGACATAAAGCATCACACAGATGGTGTGTTACCTTTTAGACATGGAGTCAAGAAGACAATTCAGGTGTTGAAAAAAACATCATCCAGAAGTATGGACATCGCCAGGGAGATGGTCATAAGTAAACTGCACAAAATAAGTTATGCTGCTCAGGAAAGTTGCTTATGATGTGTTATAATGAGCCAGTATTTGCACATATATCATGAGTTGGTATTTGCACAGCAAAATAGGAAGGGAAATGAACCTGAGAAAATGGAAGGTCTGAAAAAGATTCATGGGCACACAAAATGATCTCCAAGATACAACATACATAAGCAAATTAGATGACCTAAAAAATCATCACACTTTTCATTTAATCTCATGTGTTAAACAACAGACTCTCAATGCTTTTTCCTCTTTAGATGCTTGAAATGGGATCAAAATTTTGAGAATTTCTTTAAGGATCTAAGCAGTTTCATTTCTCACCAATTTCAGTGGGAGTTAATGAGTCTCAGTGTCATGAAGATTTGTAGCAATAAATTACTGCAGAGTACTAACCCAGTATCAGACTCAGGTACAGTAAAATTTGGTACTCTAAAACCTAAAAATCTTTGCCTAAACCGTAACAAATAAATTTCTTTTTAAAGTACGTTCTTTTTATCACCTGAAGTACTGCATCTAGGTCTGGAGTCCACAACACAAGGAAGATTTGAAGGAGTTAGAGCTAGTCTAGAGGAGGGCCAAAAGATGATCAAAGGGCTAGAACACCTCTCCTGCAAAAACATTTTGAGAGCTGGATTTGTTCAGCATGGAGAAGAGAAGGCTCCAGAGAGCCCTTTTTGTGGCCTTTCAGTACTTAAAGGGGGCTTATAGAAAAAGCGAGAGAGTGACTTCTTACACTGACACATAGGACAAGGAGGAAACTTTTTAAACTGAAAGAAATTTAGATTAGGTGTTAAGAAGAAATTCTTTACTCAGAGGGCAGCGAGGCACAGGAACAGGTTGCCCAGAGAAGTTGTGGATTACCCCTGTCTGGAGCTGTTTAAGGCCAGGTTGGACAAGGCTTTGAACCTGGTCTAGTGGGTGTCATCCCTGCTCATGATGCTGGGATTGAAATTATATGATCTTTGAGGTCCCTTCCAATCTAAGTCATCCTATTATTCTACTGAGGAATAAATATATAATAAACTTTTAAAATTTGTTTTTATTATTACAGTATTTTCCCATTCTATTCATAGTGAATAACATATAAATAACATATAAATAATACAATCTCAACTATTTTAAATAAAATATAATATGTGCCAGCTCCTTAAAACTTCATAACATCATAAGGCAGTAGATTAAGAAAAGAAGTGATTAATATTAAACTAAAACTACAGAATTAATGTGTTATGTAAAACCTGCTTACTTGATTTAATGAAAGCACTAAAAATTAGCCATACAATTTTATGTAAAGCATTTATCCTTTTATTTGTTCCTCCTGCCTCTGGGTAGACAACCAATCTACAGAAGGAAATGTCTCAGAATTTCTAACTGTTCTTATTGCTAATACTTTTTAAGTTTTATTATAACTAACTTATCTGACTATTATAAGGTGATAGTAATAAAAACATTTTCTTCTTTCTAGTCTTTGTATTTAAAACATTCTACAGAAGGCTACTTCCTTCACAAAAAGGCTTTCTTCAGTTCTGTATTAATGCTGCCTATCTATAATTATTTTATCTATCAATCATACTGCAAAATTATTTATAGTTACTAATTTCTGATATTAAAAAAAAAAAAGAAAAGCCCAACTGGTCACTTATGGAGAAGGCAAAATTTATTTCATTTTAGAAAACAATTCAGTAACAATGGTTATGGTAAAAGTAGAGATTTTCAAGACATCATAAGCGCATGATATGTTCTAATACATGAAATAAAGAGATATATGGAACACAACATGATGAATGTGTAAAACAGCTAAACTAGTTTTAAAGCCTAAGAATAATAGAGAATTAAAAAATTGTCTCCCTGAACACATAGAATGTGGTGGGTTTTTTTTGACAGAACACCTTTGAAAATTATATTCTGCAACTAGGACACAAATGAGTCCTCACATATTGAACAGACTAGCCTATGATTTTTTGCAGAAATTGGCATGTTTGCATTTAAGTCGTATGGTTTCAACCCTTTAAGAATATCTTAGTGTTTAACTGACATAGTCTCCTGAATTTATTTCCAACTAATCATAAAATCCTGATTTTTTTTTTCTGTATCCTTCCTGTCCCTCCTTTATTGTCGTAGCACTGACAAGCAAGCAAACATAACTCTGCTTTGTGTTCCTTCTGCTTATTCATTTTAATTAATTTCAAAAGACGGCAGCTTTCAAGCTTTCATTTTTCTGTATAGTAAATTAGCAGTTATTATTTCAGTTATAAATGAAGGAATTGAAAGCCTCAAACTACTGAAAATTCTACTGGAATTCAACATAAGTACTAGAACACAGAAAAGAAACTCTTGAAACACATATTAGACTTGCTCAAAATCTATTGACTCTTACGTCAGCAGAAATGAAAAGTAAGAGGAATGAAAATTTGCTTTGTGCTTTATCAGTTTCAAAAAGTCAGTACAACAGTTCTAGAGATGGGAAGAAGGAAAAACAACATCCAATTTTGGATTATTAAAATGCCAGTGAACTGAAATAAAACACATAAAGGCCTTGAGTAACTTGAAAATACTCCAACAATAATGATTTGAATAAAGGATAAAAGTAGTTAGGGAAAAGAATTTCCTAGAGAAAAACCACAGAAAATATTTTTAATTTAGAGGGCTTAAATTCTTTGCCTCCACCTCAGCCCTAAGCACTTATTTTTCTGTTATCACCATGAATATTTTGCTTGTAATAAAAAACCCCAAAACTATATAAATTGCATTTAATATCACAGTGTAAACATACACACAAGGAGTCACAGTAGGCCATCTCTGCAATATTTCAGGCACTTCAACTATATAAAAAGAAACCAAATTGTTCCCTCTAAAATATGGACAGAAGTACTCATTTGCAAGTATGGGCATTCAGTTTTAGATTGTTGACTTGGTAAGCCATGAGGTGGGAGAACTCAATGTATGATCATGCTGATCATGTTGGGAAGATGGTTTGGTTTGTGCTTTGGCAACAGTTCAAAGCTCTGTTATCCTAAAACAACTTGGACTGTCCTTTTGGAGAACGTGTAGTCACAGACTGCGAGATTAGTAAGCAATATATGACACTTTCTCCTTGTTCATTTTCTCCTGAGACCTTCTCTTCCTTGTACTTTTCTCCATGGGATGGGATGTTTTATCTCCGAGCCTGTTGTTTCACACACTCCCTGATGTCACAAGCACACATTTGACCCAAGCTGAAGCTCTGGATAATGACCTTGGAGAAGGAATGGTTGGGATGGTACATAGGACCTCCAGCACTTGTTGGCTGCAATTTTCCACTTCTCTTGGCATCTTAAAGGAATGGAATGGAATGGAATGGAATGGAATGGAATGGAATGGAATGGGGCTGGGACACAGATGAGAGATGTGCTCTCTATCATCCAACAATTTTGTGTTTTGTTTTTGTTTGTTTGTTTGACTTTTGGGGTTTTTTTTGGGGTGGGGTTTTTTGTTTGTTTTTTGTTTGTTTGTTTGTTTGTTTTTGTTTTTTTGTTCTTTTGGGGTTTTTTTGAGGGGTGGCATGCTGGCCAGTGGATGTTACATTTGAGCCTGCATCTGGAACCAACAAAATAGATTTCACACCTCCATGTTAAAAAACTCATGAGATGGGTCAGGGAAGTAAAATCTCAGTTGAAAAATTGGTTGTGTTACATTTCCCTGTAAAGGGAGAAAAGAACTGGGAGCTCTTCTGAAATGACTCATCCTACTGACCCTCTCAAAATCCTGCTATGTCCAATAGGCAGAATATACCATGTATATAGAACCAAAACCTCAGTCAGTCCAATCAACATTCTAAAGAGAAAGGCCTTGCCTCAGACACCATCAGGCCACTGCTGCTACGGCACTCACACTGTTCCAGGGGTAGAGGAGAGGGTGTCAAAAACCTGAATTATATTTTCTATTTATTGTAGATGGAGAATAGGACTATGTCCTCTTATGATGCCACAGCTGTGCACCAAAATCCAAAGGGATTAACCTAATGTAAAATATTTTAAAACTTCAGGGAAGGAGTGTGCTTGGGGTATTTATTTATGTACTTTGTACTTCTGTTTAAATTAATATATTACATTTAAAATGTCCTTTCTTTTAAGTACCACGGAGATAAAACAAGGTATTTGCATTTTCAAAGGAAAAATAAATTTCTATTTTCTTATACTATAGCTCCACAAATTGGGCTGCATGGAAAATGGAAACAATGAGTATTTTCTATCCTTGAAACTAGGAAGATTTTATTTAGTATCTTCACTGTGAGCAAGTGTTTTAAAGAAACACTGTTAAGTTTATAAGAAAATTTAACTGGCATAGCTGAGAGCTTAGCATACATGTTTGTCACATTTTTTTTCTGCCCCCTCCTGACCATTGAATGCTTAACCAAGTAAATTTAGTACTCAGTTATCACACATTTGGTATGTAGTAGTATTAAATCATATATAGAGAACCTTTCCTTGGCAAGCTGGTTTTGATTTTGGTCCTCTCGTAGGCTGTGACAGGTGGAGAGAGATACTGAAAGCAACACGTGAGCATCTCAGGCTCCCTCCAGTGGAGTCTCCTGAGCTCCCCTTGCTCTGTTGCTAAGGAAACAGGACAAGCATACAGCTGCTGCTCCTCTCTCTGAAAAGCACACCACCTAAAATGTGATTAAGAACTATCTGTTTTCATGCTGAGGAGTCATAAGTTTTAAAGCTTCAAGCCCAGGTTGCTCTGAAGTATAATGGAGAAAGGAATAAATTAAAGAGAGGGGGAAAATTCTTGCTAAAAATGTCTCAAGCAAGCTGCTGCTCTTTTAGTTTAGAGCTATGTATAAATACAGCTATTTATAATCTGCTGCTGCAATCATTATGTCAGTATATTCAGTGCAAAACTCTTTGCAAATAGTGCTGTGACTCAGAAGACACAGAATATTTTTCAAGGGCAAGCACTGTATAGCTTGGTTCTCCCTTGTATCTTTGAGAGTTTTGTGACTCTGAGTCATTAGTCTCCAAGCTTCCAATTAAGAAGGGCATAAATAATGCTATGGCCTATTATTATTGATACTTAGAATACATTATGAAAAAAAATCTCCTCATAATGTCATAATACTGCTCCAGAACTTTCTTTGCCTCACATAGCTCATGATTATGAAAAGATGTAATAAGACACTTAGGTTGATATATATGTATTTGTAGCTGGAAAGAAAGGGCACAGTAAATCTGAGCATTTTGCTTAAGTTCAAAGTCTCAAACATAGATAGGACTTTTCTTACAAAGACAGCAACATGTGCAGCTTCAAGGTAATCACAGCATTCCAATTATTACATTAAACAACATTAAAAGTAGAGGCCACTGAAGATATAGATTCCTTCACAGTTCTTAAATTTTAGTGTGACAGAGGTTTTCACCTTGCTGTATACAAAGTCCAAATGATTACATGCATGTATATTAGGTACAAATTATGTTGTGTCTACATGGTCACTATTAAATATGCATTTGTGTGCACATGTAAGAAAATAAATGCACAACAGAGACATCAAGACTTTTTGTTCAACTAGGTAACTTACTTATTTTGGCAAGTACTTCTCAGAAGAAAAAAGCAAACAAATGAACAAAAAAAAAACCCATAAGGATAAGCAGTAAATAGAACACGTGAATATGCAAGCACTACTGAAGTGCTAGGAATCTGTATCCAAGGTCAGATGCAAACACTCTAGATGTTGCTTGAAGAGAAAAGCAACAAGGCTGCTTTTGGTAACTCCGGATTACACGTCTCAACAAAGCATCAAAGTTCGGATGAACTCTAAATGCAAAACATACCAGAATGACTCTTAAACACTATGGGAGTGGAAGAAGCACAGACAAGTATTAAACAAGCCATTTTGTCTGGTTGTGTTTCCTTTATGTCAAAAAGTAGCTTCTTATTTTCCCACTTCTTCTCTAATGACAAATTTCACATCATCTTGGAACTCCATTGATTAGCAGCTACAACTGTCTACCAAAGTGTCTTGTTAAGTCATAGGAGTGTGGTTTTGAAAAAAATCTCTTTATCATACCACTTACTGTGCTTGCATAATGAAATGAATGCTATTCTCATGAGCTGGATTTCTTCTGTATTTAATTGAGGCAAAAGATATTCACCAGCAAATCCAGACACATGTGAATATTGAGTCTGTAGAATAATCCAAAGTTATTTCTGATATAAATAAATTATTGTACACATAAGTAAATTAAATAAGAATGGTATGTAGTGTAGACTTCTCAGGACAACATATTACACTCTAATTTTGCTTCTACCAATCTGCTTTTCATGCCACTGCAGGTGTAGTCTATAGGGACCAAATCAGTTCTTCTGTAAAGTCCCAATAAATTTCATGGAAATTCAGTCTAGGATTATATATACAAATGAATTTTACAGTCAAAAAGTATGCTAATGAGTTTGTACATTCCAGTCTGTAAAGTTCAATAAAGTTTAACATGAACTAATGATCTGGTTCTGTATATGATTTTCTATACAGAAGATGCAGCAGTTTCCTCAAATCCATAAAATAAACTAACTTTGAATGTTGTGTTGTTTTTCTAACAGATTAAACAAGGTTTTTAATGCAGAGGAATTAAGGACTTTTCTTCTGTTTTTGCAAATTTGATTTTTCAAGTATGAATTCTGATTAGTTCTAAAAGTTGCAAACGCATTTATTCAGATATGGCTTTATACTCAATATGTCTAAGAAATTACTGATTTAAAACAATCCTGTTAAAATGATAGAGCTAAAGCCGAAATAAATGGAGCCAGCAGACAAAAAACTCTCCTACAATAAATTTGCTTGAAAAAATGAGTAAATGAAAAAAAATCTTGCCCTGATTTCTCTTTCTTCTACACATAAAATAATGCAAATCCAAAGTGTCTCTTGCAGTGAAATGACATAATTAAAAATATTGTTAAATCCAGTTTTTTTGTTCCCCCTAATCTTAGTTTTACTTTGGGCTAATTTTCTTTTGTTATAATCTGTTAAAACATTTGTCTTGGAATTTAAACCTCCTTGGAACTCAGAGAATAAAGAGCACATCTCAAACTGCATCTGGTCTTTTGTAGAACTTGGGAGTAAGTAAGGTGGACAGTAGAAAGGCTTTATAGATTTATTAATTTTCTCAAATTGTTCTTGTAAATATACTGAAATGTCATTGGTTATGGTGATCACTTCAAAAGCAAAAAATAGGAGACAAAGGCATTGCAACACCAGATGGAATGCAGTCAGTAGGACTGGTTCTCTTCTGAGTCTAAAAAACATTATTTTTTAAAGAGTATAGCAATAGAAGTGTTTCTTCTACATGTTAGGAAGCTCCAACAGATGACATGTGGGTCTAATAACTCAAAGATCAGTGTGTTTCCAGGCGTTTCTTGGCAGTTTGAGTTTCAGACTTGACAGTCTTATATCCATCAATATGTAATGTCATGTAATTTTCCAGGTTTCTCCAGCTGATAGCTTTTGATTAAATTGACACAGTGGTTTTACTGTATTTTCAGACTGAGATGCATTGCTTTGACTTGCTGATTATGTAGCTGCTGATAAAGAAGTTCCACTTCAGCAGTTTCAGAATCAATAGCAAGAAATGCAACTGCAGGCCATATGCTTGCTCCTTACTTTATTACTTTCCTTTTTGGTGTTATTGCAGTCTTGGGGCTCTCTAGATATCTAACATGGTACTTTTTGATCTTTTAAAATGTCAAACTGCTGCCAGGACACTGTTGGAATGGGTTTACTCTCATCACTTCAGAGGAAAAGCAATAGCAAAAGGAAACCTGGAGAGAAAGCATTTTCCCCTTACTGATTTTGACCTGAAGGGTGCATGCAGCACACATCTGTTATCCATGGAAAGTATCAGCCAGCATATTCACTGATTGCTCTTATTTTTAATGTATACTGAGTAGCAAAAAACCAAATTAATTTTCCTGAGAAATTATTTGTATTTTGCAGACGTATCTTCAGTTTCCCATGTTGCAACATAAAAGCTTTGCCTGTGCCTAGCAGTGAAATCATATCCACAGATGTTGCAGAATCAAAAAAAAAATTTCAAAACCACCTTCACCTCCTCTTGAAGATTTCTTTACATAGTTACATAAATTGATTGCATAATCCAGCTGCTGTCAGCTTCAGTCTGGGTCTTGTCAGAAGCATTTCTCAAAGTACCTACTTTGATAGAGCCTTTCTATTTTTTCTCTTCCTTTCTTCTTAGATGACACTGTCACTCTCAGTAAACCTTGATAACCTCTTTAATTTTAAACGAACAGAAGAGACAGAGATATTTAGGGAGAGGAACAGTTACCAGGAAAGAAAAAAAACACCCTAAATTCTAAGTGAAAATATTTAAATTCTTAGTAATATAAATGTCTTATGCAGTGTGTTCAGACTACGAATTACATGTAAAATCAAAAATACTGTTAATAAGATCTGAAAAGTAAGATCAATTCTGAGAGATATTGAGAAGTATCCCATTTCTCACTCCTTTCTTTAGATGCTGTGAATTCCTTCATATTTATAAATGTTTTAAACTTTTAGTTATTGGGAAAAAATAGTACTCTATATATGACAAAAAAGAGAAAGTAGTAGTTGATCAATCAAGACAAAGCATTTTTATTTTAGGTTAAAAGTGAATATGTAGAGATATACTTTAAAACTTCATTGTGCAGGTAATTTTGTCTGTGGCACTTCTTGCTGTGATCAGTTTCTAGGCACTGTTACAACCCACAGATAGGGGCTGTGATGTTCCATTATAAATTCTTGTCAGGCTAAACATAGACAAATACTGGATGCATGTCAGGGAATCTTATCTTTTTATTATACTGTCACCATAATTCCAGCAATCAGCCCACTATTTAGACTGAAAAGGTGTAAAATAACAATTTTTTAAATGTATACAATAGACTTCCACAAAACTGGAGGCAAACAAGCCCTAAATTTTGTACAGTACACTTCAGTAAGTTCTCAAGTCCCACAACAAACTCCTCCAAGGTGTTGGCTCACAAGCCACAGCCCACCATTACACAAGCTCTTCCCTCCCACAAGAGTTCATTATGGAGCGCAGAGAACTTGATAGCTGTGCTTTGCCCAGGGAAAGTAAGGGAAGAAAGCAAATATCACTAGTCCTTAGATCCTGTGTTGGTCTGGCTATGGGGATGGCCCAGAGCTGGAGCAAAGAAAGAAAATGAAAGAAAGGAAAAACAGAGGGAAGAAAGAGAGACAGAGAAAAAAGAGAAGAAAGATAGTGAATGGGCTTGATCTACTACCTTTCATTGTTGCATTGCTGTAGATGCACTTTAGCTGAGCTACTGATTTCACCTCCAAGACCAGCATGTTATCCCCTGGCTCATCTCAGTAAGTTTGGCAGTATCCCCTCCCCCTTTCAAGCAATAGTTTAAAGCCATCTCAATCAGTCCCTGACTCATAAATCATAATCCTTTTCCCCCTCTCAGACAGGTGGACCCCAGCTGTCATGAACAGGCTTTGTGCCATGTAAACTACCCAATAGTCAAAATCACCAAAATTTCCCAAAAGCATTACCCTTTAAGTCTGTGTAGTAATCACTCTAGTTTTCCTGTTCCATTCAGTATTCACCCCTGGTGTTGAAGGGAATGAGGAAAACACAACCAATGCACCTGCTCCTTTGACCAAATATCCCAGTACCCTGAAGTCCCTATTGTTTGCCCTGGAAATTTTCCCTTCAAACTCATCCCTACCAAGCTGGAAAACTAATGGAGTAGTCTGAGACCTATAGTCTGACTAATAGCCAGAGACCCATATCAGATCAGGGAGTTGCATGTATATAGATCATATTTAAGATTACTTTAAGAAAAAGGCTTGTTTTCACCACACTTCAGAAACAGGTTAAAAAACAAGTTTTGCTATGAGGAAACGAACAAAATAATCAAATAAAATACCACGACAGGTAAAAACAACTTATCAGCCCCTTAACTAACTGAATATTATCAGGTATCTGTAAACAATGAGTACTAAATAGCTTATCAAATGGGAGTCATTTGGAAATCCATTAAAAAAACCCAACCCACAACCTCAAACTTATTGGACGTGATTGATTCTTTGCATGTCAGATAAATCCAAGCAAAAATACAAGGATATCTGAAGAATACTTCTTGAATAGTATATTCCTGCTGCACCCCTCAGAGGATGAGATTGATTCATCAACATGCCTTCTATTCCATTTAAAAACTTAGGTTGGTAATACACTTAGGAATTTCAGTGTCAGCAATCATTAGCTTAAAAGGTCCTTTCAAAGAAAGCTGGATAGATATCTGCTCAAAAAATCTTTCTATTATTCCACTAATTAGATTGTGACACTGCCTTAGATTTATAGGGCAGGAAGAAAATAGGAGTCTTTTAGGCAAAACAAGAATATTGCCTGATCAGAGCCAGAATTGACAATTTACTTATGGTTTTTTTATTTCTCCTAAAAATAGACCTGAAGTAGTCCTTCCAGAAGACGCAGAAAACAAATCTAGATATATTAAGGAAGCCATTGGATTTGTTGTAGAAGGTTTTGCATACATACTGAAGGAAACAGCCTCTACGTTTTCATGCAATTGATAGAAGGGAAATGCGCAGAATTTGATTTCTGGTCTTCACTCAGATCTCAAGAATTTAGGTGTTCTTTTTTTTGTCTGTTTGCTTGTTTGTGGGTTTTTTGTTTGGTTTTTGTAAGTTTGTGGGTTTTGTTTGGGGATTTTGGTTTATTTTTTGTTTGCTTGTGGGTTTTGTTTGTGTTTTTTGGTTTTTGTTGGTGTTTTGGGTTTTTTTCTGTAGTCACACAGATGCTCATACTTGTCTTTGTGTCTAGACCTTGATTTTTTAGAGTAATCAAAATCCAGATGCATTTCCATCATTTTCAGGTCCCTGCTCCACAGACTAATAACTCAGCTCAGCTAATGCAATGCATTCCCTTGAAATTATCTTAATAAAAATACATAACAGGCTGAAGTAAAATTAATCAAGTAGCTATGTATTACAACAGAGAAAAGTTTATGAAAACATAGAATCTGAATTGAAAACATCAGAACTGAATCTCTTAGAGAGGTTTATTCTTTTCAAGGTGCAGAAATGTGCACTTGGAAGGCATGGATAGCGGTGAAGATAATACTTGTTCTAGACTGATGAAATTATCGTAACTGACAGTAAAACAAAAAAAGGCAAGTTTAATGACAATTTTCTTAAACTCTGAACAAGTTTGGTTTGGTTTGATTTTTTTTAATTAGTAAAAGAAGATAAAGAAATGGATCTTTTAGTGGTGTTTAGGACATTTTAAGGATCCAAAGTGGAAACATGAAGAGGACTCATTGCATAATTGAAGTGATAATATTGCATTATTAATAAGTGTAATATATAAATTCTCCATATTATTGGGAGATTATTACCCGGGATTTGAAACTGAAATGCTAACCTAATTATTTTAAAGCAGAAATTGATTTAAACCCTGACTGATGTCACACTTTTATAACAGTGACCAGTATATGTTAAGCATTAAATAATTGTGTTGCTTCTGATGCATATCTCAGTTCGATGTTAGAAGGTTCACCACAAATTCCTGTTTATTAAAGTCTAATATTTAGAATATTATTTTGAGATGTCTCCCAATTATACTTTATTATATTATATATATTATATTATACATTATTCTATTATATACATTAATGTATAATAATTATTTACATTTACATTTTCTAAGATAGGCAATTCTGAATTTTACATTATTATAAGGAAGCTTAGGCTTTCTCAAGTAAAAAAAAAATGTAATCACATACTAATTTGCAGAATGTAACAAAAAAACCCCTTATAAATCAGAAAGAAAAACTGAGGCTGCTGAAGAGTAGAGAAGATTTAGATCTTCTGGTTTTTAAATGCATTATCTTCCATTGTTCTCACTTGAATATTTGCTTCCACGGATAAAATATTCAACAATATTTTGTCTACATAGACAATAATTTTTAATGGCAGATTTGTGAATAGAGGCACATGAACTACTGTATAAGCACAAAGATCATAAGCTGCTCATCTAAAATAGAATTCAGTTTCTCAAGGTCTTTCAAGTCAGATACATTTGTACTTCTTGTAGCGTAGCTTGATAATCCACCATATGAAAGAATCGATGATTTTATTCAGGTGCGTATGAAAGTAAAAATGTTTCTTTTATGTCATGTACATGTGTTCCTAAGAGGCTGCTTTTTGTGCTTGAATTTGAAATTTTACTCAGAATTTCCACTTCAATATTTACTTATTTTTAGTATAATGTTCAGTTACACAGTATGGCAAGTATTAGTATGGACAACATTATTTTCAATATTTTTCTTTACAATTAAAAAAGGAAAAGTATAGAGTTTGTTCTTTATACAATTTGAAGTTCATTTGAACTTACTTTACACTGCAGTTGTGTTCATTTCCAGGAATTCCTCTCATGTTTTGACATCTTGTCAGATGATTACTCTATAAATATACCAGCTTGATGAAAGCTGGTTTTCCACCCCTGAAACCAATCTTTTGGTAAGTTCAGATTCTGCTTGCTACAGATAGTTTTTCTTTTAATGTAGCTTTGTTGCTGGCATTCACTGTTGGTTTCAATTAAATAGACTTTTTAGATCAGTACAGATTTTTTAGATTAGTATTTTGTAGTGGATGTAAGAAAGCTATTTGAAGGAGTTCAGTCATTAATGGTGATATTTAACTTGAGATTCAGAAGCTTCAGAAACTTGATTCAATTGCCCACTTGAGATGTGCATTTCTATCTGTAGTTCCACTTGAAAAGCTCTATGGTATTTGAAAGTCCAAAGAGGCTGGCAGATACAAGAGAAGACTTTTGGGACTTCTGCTCTACTTGTGGGGCTTGACTCAGCTGCTGTCACTTGGATGTCTGAGTCACTTGCTATGTCTTCAGGTATTTTAAATGTCTTGCAGGTGCTTTTTCAGGTTTGTGAATCTCTCTTAAGAACAGGAGATAGGAATTAGACAGACTAGAAAATCTCTGGTAAGATTCACCTCAAAATTCTGGCCTCCTTGATCTCCATTTATATGTGAAATGATATTAAGTTAAAGTTTGTAATGTGTTATTGCACAGAAAGAAACATATCTGTGAATGAGGTGATGTGGAGCTGTCCCAGAGCATCCTTCCATTGTGCATAATATTGTTATTTTCAGAATTTCAGTACCTTGATTAATCTATGCATACAATCATTAATAGAAATGTTTTGGCAACAGCATCTTCAAAGCTAATTTGTAGCAAATATGCATATGATTTTAAGTATTGATCTATTTTAAATAATAAGTTTTTAAAAGCTCTAATATGTCAATGAGTGAGTTCTAAACAACTATTTAAAAATTAAATGATAATTCATTGCTATCAAGATTATTAATTTGGAAGAACCCAAAATTTCATAAAAAACAGGACCACATTCTCAACTTTGTATTCTAAAATAGTATTTATTGTAATAAGAACAGCACATTTTTACAGGAGATCTCAAAGATAAAAGTTAATTTCTTGGGTTTTTTCCCCCAAATAATTAATTTTCCACAGATTTCCCCTTCTGACATAATTTGAAGAGAGGCTGAACAATAATTCAATCAATATATTTCAGAAGAATATTCAAAAAACAAATAAAACCACCATTTTTTCTGATGAATCAATTTTATATTTTATCATTAAGAGCTGATGGATTGTTATTCTTCAGAAACTGGTTTTTTAAATCTTGTAGGGTAGTTCTATTATCCTACCTTAATTCTCATTCAAATATATTTTAGAAAAAAATTACTGGAAATTATGATAAATGCACTTAAACTTATTTTGAAGATTTGTTCTAAATATAGAATGGAAAATACTTATGTATTAAAACATTACCTAATTTCTCTCATTATTTAAACATTTGAAAAATCCATTTTGTACAACTCCTTAAAGCCAATGTTAATGCTAATAGAATAACAATTGTAATATTAATATATCCAGATCTTGGTTTTTTTAGTCCTGGGATGTACTTTTTTCTCTCTTTTATGCATAGTTGTACTAATGGATTGTTTCTGATTTTCAGATTATTTAAAGTTTCTTGCTCTGTTATTTTTAACCAGGTATTTAATGATGGGAAGTGGGATTAGGAAAGCCACCTGCTTTTTATTTGATTAATGTTTGTGATTCTAATAAGTACCTGCCCTTAGGCATTTTAGGGCCACTTTTCATGACAAAATACATACCTAATGTATTCCACCTCAGTTTTCGCTATATCGAACAATAAATTTATGACAATAATAACTGCTCTGTTTTGGTTGTAGGCATGCATTCATCCAAAAGAATTTATTAAGAAACAAAAAACCTGTTTATTCTGATGAATATTTGCACTCTTCTTCTGAGTCAAAGATGCAAAATCTAATTTTTATGTCATTTAATAATTTTTATATGTTTAGATTTTCATACTTCTCTGGTTCTATTAAACATACCCACAAATTTGCTGACCAATAAATACTTTAAACAACACATCTATTCATTGCCAAGCCAAACAGGATGTTTTTTTAAAATTTTATCCCAGCATCTATGAATTTAGGCCCTGCAACTAACACACAGAGCATGCCTTGCTGTCATGAAATTTAAAGTTACTTAGCATGGAACTTAGCATGGGATACTTAGTAGAGTACCCCAATCTGGAATGCAAAATCATACTTTTTGGAATAAGTATTATTCATGATCACAAATATCTTTCACTTTTCAGTATGAAAATGCGAGCTTTATAATTTCTTTTCTGCTTTTTGATGGTGTAAAATTCCCATGAAAAACATTGTTTTGGCTCCTGCAAAGAAACAGTTCTAAAAAGCAGCAAACAACAGTGAAGTTTCTTTACATCTTTTTAAGTTAAATACTTTTTCTCAATATCCTTTTGTCTTTAGAATCCAAGAACATGATTAATTCTGCCACATTGTTTTAAATTTTCCAGTTTATAAATTAACTGAGCAATTCCCCCGGTGTCAATATATAGGTACTACTCAAATAAATTACTCCTATGATTATGATTAAAGGAGTAAGTTCCCAGGGTGTACAACTCATATTCTAAATTACCATACAACAATTGAATATTCATGTGAATGTACATTTATTGTCAATTTCACATGTTTGTGCCTGTTGTATGAGAATAATGAAAGCCTAAAGAAAAAGGATGGCTGATTGATGGCAGTGTCAACACTTATGATTCACACTGTGGTTTAACTTGGGTTATAATAGTTCTCATAGAAACAGGTTCATTATATTAATTAATTAAATTATTTTATTAATGAAAAGGCTTGAACTAGGTGTCCAGGAAACACCACAGTACCTTTTCTGGGTCTGATTTTTACCAACCCAGTTGACTCAACCACTTTCATGGGCAGCCTGTTCCCAGTGCTTGACAACAGTTCAGCTGGAATATAACAGTCAGTTTTGCTTTAATTTCAGTAAAGTTATAAAAGTATCAGAAATATCTGTATATCAGAAAGATACATATTTTTACATCAGGAAAAGAGGGAAGGATTTTTTGTTCCTATAATTAAATTCAGTTCTCTTTCCTGATCTGGTTAATTTTTTGTGTGACTAGGATTGCCATAATGGAGACATGTTGAATCATGATATGAAGACAGCATGATTATCATGATACAGTCAAACTTTGCAGAGTCTTTATAGCAGAAAGGAACTAAGAACAGAGTGTGTGCCAAGCTGTGTTGACTAATGCTGAAGTAGTTCGACTTCTGGACCTGGATTCAGTCTTTATGCATATAAATGGGAAGAGGAATTTGTGGAGCATCTGATATTTGCTGTTCCTCATTAGTAAATATCTGCACTGATCCTTTGCTTTTTGAAGCAGCAATGACAGCAAAGCTCCATCATTTGACCATTCACGGAGAAAGAAGTTGTCCATAAGGTCATGCTAACCTGTTGGAGAATCACTGATGTTATGAATAAAACCTTGGTAGGATAAATTTAACTGGAGCTACATCAGCTTTGGAAAAGAAAGGTAACTCTGAAACAAGGAGAAAATTAACCTTCAAGGGCATTGTAAAGTAAGTGGATATTGAATTGTGTACAGAATGATAGAAAATGCCAGTAAAGAAGTATATATAAATTTCATAAAAAAATGAAATCTCCTGTTAGTGATGATTCAGACTGTTGTGGTAATATACCAGTGTAAATGAAACATCAGTTAAAAAAGTGCTGGAAGAAAGGTTGGGCTCACTGCACATGTGTTTGCTCCAGAGTACCTAGCAGCAGCCTGATTAGGGTGTTTAAATGTACTTTGCCTGTTTTTTGTCTGACTTAAATCTCTTTCTTTGTTAACCAGATACTTGGCTATTTTATAATATCTGACTCAATTTCCACTATTTGATCTCATCTATTCTGTATAAATATTGAATTATTAATTAGAAGAAAAGTAGGTTATTCCACATCAAGCATGAGTATAGCGAACCCTGGGTAAAACTAAAGGAAAATGGGGATTAACTGCTCTGGAGTTAGGTCTCTTTTTTTCTCCTTGAAAATTTTGAAAGTTCCCTCACTACAATCATACTGGTCAATAAGGAAATTCACAAGGGATACACTTAGCCAAGCTTTCTGGCCAGCACTGCATAAAAGCATTTGGGAAATCACAAAAATTTTCCAAGAGTGGGAAAATTATGTCTCTCTAGATCAGCACATTACACTTCTAGTGCTTGGCAATAAGATGATGCAGCAAGTTTACCAGCACAAGAGGGACTTAATGCCTCTTGTGAAGTACTCATGTTTTGCTTACAGTTCTGCACAATTTGAGCTAGTATTCAAATACCATATATTATATTAATTTCTGTAAGCCTTCTGCCAACATGTGACTATCATCAGTAATTTTTTGATTCAGGCTCATATTTTTCATGACAATATATCAGATATATATCTAGGATCTTCAGTGTCTGAAATTGAAAGAAGTTATGTGTCCTCCTTGCTGTTTACCTCTTTTTATGTCTTTATCCTTTACTTAGTACCATAATCTCCTTTTCATAGCTTTCTTCTGAGTATACAAAAAGTGGATTTCTGCTTCCAGCATGAAAAGTATGTGAAAGAGTAACAGGCCTTCTACCTGGGGGCTATTTCAATATACAATACTCTTGTGTATAAATGTGAACTTTAGAAAATTCTTGAGGAAGCACAAAAACTGTGGTAACCAAAGAGCTGAAAAAAAAAAATTGTCTATGCTCGATAAGAATGAATGAGATTAATTACAATAACTGTTCTAGTGGATGTGAAAATCTGGGGGGTGATTTTCAAAATACCAGCCAGTCAAGAAAAGATACAAAAATTAATGCAATATTCAATATTGGGGTTAGTTCCACAATTGTGACAAAAATAGGTGTATGAATTATGTCTTATAGGGTTGACTCTACAGTAACAGTAACTGCTCATGATTACTGTTACCCAGATGGACATGTAGTTTTGCTCATGCAATTGCTAGTCTGGCCTTTGGGCATATGTTCTTTGTCTCATTGAGAATACAGTCCTTGTGCAAATTTTTGTATTAATTATGATTTTTTATTCTGACTGAGACTATAATAACTCAATTACTGTATAAGAGATCTTGAGTTTTCCCCCTTCATATAACTACCTCCAGACAACAATGTAGCTGTTTTATCCAGGAGCATCTACAAACCTCATAAACTATGAAGTTTTCATATAACTATTTCCTCAAAGTTGAAACTCCAATGGGGGAGTTCCAAAATCCATGTCTACAGTCATAAAGAGATTGGCAATATTTTTCTGACTTCTCGCCTGAGGATGAACAACCTTGCATCAAAAATCATTTTAAATACACATTAAAAATAAAGTAATCCATCGGGCAGAATAACCCTTCCAATGTCAATCTGTTAAAGATTAACTAAATCTAAGTTCTCTGACAAAATGGTGACAACAGTCAGTCTGACTTTTGACTCATTGAGACCAAAATAGCAACACTAGATGATGTTAGTAAACCATTTTAAAATTAAATAAAACTGAAAAGGGCATGCATGAGGAGAGCCTTTATTCTGTGTAAGTTCCTGAATATGAAGAATTCTGTCTCATTTTTTATGTGAGAAATAACAACAACAGATACAAAAATAATTTTAAAAAATTAAGCAATCCCCAATATAGAACACTAGAAAACAAAGGGTTCTGAAAAAGTGACTGTAATTTATATAACAATAGCTGGGAGTGGGGAGTGGGGGTGGGAAAGTTAAATCAGAAATTTAAGATCTATTAATAGTAATAGATAGGATAAATTTTAAAAAAAAATATGCCCCAAATAAAATATAACATAAATCCCCTTTATAGATATAATGAAATACCGAAAAAAAGATACAAACATGGAGAAGCAGACAAGGGAAAAGTATTTTTAGATGAATTTTGAAACAGATGGAGAATCATGTGGCTACAAACCCATCTAAATATATGGCACTTTAAAAATTCAGGAAAATGTTGGTGGTGTTAGACTGAAAATAGATACCTATATATCAGGACAAATTAAAAAAATATGAGAAGTGGAACTTAGATGGTGACCTGAGGAAAACCGGGGAGGGAAGATGTATAGGGAGAGGGAGGGAGGAAGGTGAGAGAAATGTGTCTCATCACTGCTTACAATTCTTTTATGTTGGTTAATTTTAGTTGCCAAGAAGCTGAAAAAAATGTACAAGGTAGAAGTTAAAATTATTCTGTCCTGCATCCATTGAAAATTTCCACTTATCCAACCTCTTAAATGTGTAATTTATGGTAATTTTACTCTTTCTGAGATATTTTAAAGTTCTTGTGGAAAAGTTTACACTACAGTTAATGTCCTTTAGGACATGAACAATCATGGTTAAACATTTTATATGGAAGGAGGCGTGGCTAGGACCCAGAGGTTATTCTATGCCACCTGACATCATTTTGAGGGAATGTGGGAAGAACTAGCTTCTGGGTCAGGGTAACATGTTGGATTGTCAGGGGGTTTCCAGAGGGGCTTGCGCAGTAACATCTCTTTTCTTGCACCCTCTGTCATTAGCAATGTTTTTATAACTGTTTTCTTATCTCACTGCTGTTTCTGGTAAATTGTTCTTATCTCAGCCTGCGATCTTTAACTTTTGTGCTTCTAATTTACTTCTCCAGACCTACACAGGGAGGGGAGGGGAGAAGAGGGAAAGGAGGGGAGAGGAGGGGTGAGCAAGTGGCATATGCTTTGGTGTGGTTTCAGTGGAAACATTAAATTGCATAATACCATTCCTAAACCATGACATTTTTACCATCATATTTCTCTATGTTTACTGAATCTCAGGACATCAGAAGTCATTTTTCTTGCACCCATAAATTCTTACCTATCTGTAAGCAAAAAGAAGTCTAGATCAAACTTTTAACTGTTAATACAATTGTAGAGTGCTATTCCTGATACGTTTCATTGTTATTAAACCAATTTTTCAGTATTACTGCATAAAAGCTCCATTTAGCATTAGGGCCAATTTTATTGAGTATCAAGAATAAATTTGTGGTGGATTCATTGTAGTGGGCTGCCAGATGCCCACCAGCTGCTTTCTTCCTCAACCTGCTCAATAAGAGAGTGAGAGAGAGACACTTCTTCTTCACAAGAAGAGAGTGAGACAGAAAAGCTCATGGTTTAATACAAAGATAGGCACATCCCTCAGTAGTTACCATCACTCAGTAGTACAGCAAAACCAGACACAATTTAGGGAAAATTAATTTAATTTATTGCCAATTTTAAAAGGGCGTAAGATGGGGAGAAACAAAGACAAAAACTAGAGCATCTTTGCCCCACCCCTGCCTTCCTCCCAGGCTCAACTTCATTCTGTCATTCCCAGATCCTTTAGCTCTTCACCCCAACCAGTGCAGGGGAAGATGATGAAGGGGTTTGTGATCAGTTCATAAAATTCCACACATGCCTCTTCTTACTCTTTACACTATCTCCCTGCTCCAACATATGGTCCCTGACATGGCATAAAGTCCTTCAGAGAAAGACTGCTCCAGTGTGGGATCCTCCAAGGGCTGCAGTGTGGTTGTCTGCCCTGAATGATATTGTCCTTTCCATGGGCTGCAGTGACCACCTGCTAAACAGAGGTCCTCAGAGGCTGCAGGGGGACAACCTACCTTACCAGACAAGAAGGAAACTGTACATTTCAAACAATATATTGACATATACTTGCATTCTTTTTAGAGACTGAATCAGCCAAAATATAAATTTTTAAACATTAATTTAAAAACTGTAGGAGTCAATTGCCTTTCAGAAATAAATTAACTACTACTAACAGCACAAAAACCTTTTGCACATCATCTAAACTTTCCTTTAGAAATTACTAAACTTTCCTTTAGAAATTACTGGTCAAAGATTAGATCTTACTGTGATGGTGTTCATTTTAAACAAATAAAATCCTTTCTGTGTTCATAAGTCTAAGTAGATCAATGTGAAATGGTCCATGTTTGAGATGTGGGAAATGGAACTGTATATAAATCATGTCTATCCTTCAGGGGATTTTATTTCTGACTCATGTTTATGCCCAAAAACTATTCTTTACCTTTTTCATTGCTTTTGTAAATGACTGCCTCTTACAGTAAATGATATCTTATCCAGACCAAGATGTTTAAAAAAATGATTGAGTTGGATCAAGATGTTGAATTTGTTCTAAAGGAATTAATTTTAAAGATATTACAGTGTGCACTGAGAATATTTAGTATTCATCTCTCTGTTCTGCATCCTGAATCCAACTTGCAGATGTGCTCACCAGAGAAGGACACGAAAGGCCAATATTCATTTGGCACTTTTCCTTTAAGCTTCCTCCATACATCACACATTTCCAGTGTTATTCAGTTTGAGGTTATGGGCACAGAGCTAATGTGAACATTGTACAAAAGCCAGCTAAACCAGAAAGAACAATGCCGACTACATGCCAGTGTTTTCATTTTCTGATCAAATGTCTTACAGTTCCAGAAAGCCAGAGGCATTTAATATGCCTGTCTGGCAAGTGAGATCAATACACATGTTTAGAGGGTCTAGGAGAAAGAAGAAATTAATGAAGATTCATGTATCAATCAATTCTTTGAAAGAATGGAAAGTAAATTTAAAACATTATGTTAATGAAAATTTAGGTTCCACAATTCAAAGCTGTACTTTGTGCTATATATCTTTGGGCATAAAGCTAATTTATCTTGCAGTGCACATGCTTTCCAAGCAACAATGAAATAGATAAACCTAGGTGAAATAAGGCTAACACTGTCTACTTCCCATATTTCAAAACATTTTCCCTAATTTATTGCAAGAATAATCTTAAACATTCTACAAAATTTAATCTTGATTTCTAATTATATTCTGTATTTTACATAATAATTCACTAGAACATTGCATTTTCTAACAGAAGGCGCTATTAGGATCCATATCAATACAATTTGCAGATTTCTTCTTTAAACATGAAGTGTACAGCTTAAACATCGGTAAGATCCATTGTCCTTATTTGAATAGACTACACCAGAGAGAATTTTTTAGGCCTCAGAAAAATTATTGTCATGTTATTGATAATGCAAAAGTATGACTCAAGTGTGCAACGGTGAATGAGTTAAGCTCAAAAGAAAACAAAACTTCATTAAATGTGTGTAGTTCATACTGAAATGTCCTAGGGAAAATAATCTCAAGCAATAAATAAATACTGACAGGCCTGTATTTATGAAGCTTTCGGAAAGACAAAAGTGTAGTGAGAAACACTTGTGTTGAATATAAACAGCTTTAAAAGCTTTCAGAGAAAATTGGTGTACAATGTTATTTGGAAGAATGGAAAAAAAATGTTTGGACAATCAAAAAGGACCATTTTACAAATGCACTATTGGACTAGAGGCAAAAGGAAGAAAAGTGTTGCTACAAATACATCCTTGTTTTGTTTTAGGAGTCATAATAATATGTCTGTTGCTTTAGAAACAGACAGAAAATTTAAGTGCTTCTTTAGCAAAGCAAACAAATTTCTGTTATGGACAAAACCAGTAATGGATGCTGACTGTGTAAGAAAAATAATGTATTTTTATAAGGAGAAACCATTGTGAGTGAAGAAACTAGCATTTATTATATTTTAGTGCTAAAAAGAAGATACAGTGTGGTGTCTTCTACCTTGAAGTGCTTTAGTTTCATGGCTGGGAGTTTGATACCAGTTTCCATCAAAATGTGTGGTCTTGATTATGATAAATGGATGGCATGAGGTCATAATGCATGCAGCAAAGAACATAATGTACCTCAGTAAGAATGAGAGGTTTTATCTTAGTTGTAAATTCAAACAATTCAAATAGAAACTCTGATTAAGTCCCAGTAGAAACCAAGGTGATTGTATGTACTAATGCATTTAAACCTTCTTGATTACAGACTTCGGAAAACAAAGCCACTCAAAATTAAAATAGATCAAACAGAACAAAAATTTGTTGGAATTATAGTATTAGCAAAACTTCTACAAGTGTTTTATTTTGACACTCTTTTGCCTTCTAGTTGATATAAGAGGTCCTTCAAGATGCTGTGCCCAGGGGAGAGCCCAGATGAACAATTCCTAGCAAGAATAAAGCAAAACGAATAAATAGCTCTAGAATATATTGCTGTTTTTCTGAGGCCTATTGTCAATCTTAGTGTTCCCAGAAGGCTCCTGAAGAAAATAGATTCTGATGATAATTTTAACATTTCTCCAGTTGAATTGGTGAATAGATCTCTGTAGTACAGACATAAAATTGTTGAAATGATAAGTCCTATTACGAAGATGCAGTTTTAAGGCTGTAAAAAGGAGACAACAGTATGAAAAAGCCCCACCCATTTAAAGAAAACAAAACAAAGGAAAACAAGGATACAGAATTCCAAAAAGGCTAGCAGAAGCAGTTAAAGCTCATATTTCAAATCCAAGTGGACAGAGTTATAGGAGAATTGCTAACAGGGACTGGTTTTGGCTAATAGCTGGTCATTTTTTCCCTTCTCTAGCCCCTTAAATGGCAGTATTCTTTTCCATAAGCAGTCTGTTAAAGGGGTCCCGGACCCCCAAACTCAGTTCGGGATCGGGTAGGCTGCTCAAGCGGAGCCCGGCGAGGCAGCCCACCCTCGGGCGGCAGCGGGGCGACCCGGAGCTCGGCAGTAAATCAGGGATGGAAAGCAGACACAGGAGATGCAGGCAGTCAGCCCAGCGGTCCAGGGGATTTATTAAAAGATAAGGGGAGATGGAAGAGGGAAGGAATAGGGCTGGATCGGCGAGCTAAAAGCGGGGTTTCTGCGTCGACGTTGCGTTGCAGCTAATACAGCGGGGGAAAAAGGGAGGGGAGAAACCGAAAGAACCAACAGGGTACATAAAACTCAGGATTGACAATAACTTGATCTTATGGGAGAACAAGGGGGGAGGATACAGAACTTCGAATTTTCCAATCAGAGAACACGGCAAAGGCAGACAAAGGAGAACTTTCCAGATTTAATATGGGAGGGGAGATGAGGTGGGCCAATAGCTTTACTTCAAGGCTCTCTGGGAGCACCCCCTTTAGGGTTGCTTTATTCCCATGACTCGTCCCGTGGGGCAATGCCACTGCTAGGGACGCTCAGCTGAGCTAAAGCCACTGCAACAGTCTGTGGTGTTTGCTGGCTGTGAACCACAGCTTGTCCTACATGACTGGCAGTCCCAAGCTCCTCCCAGAATACGTCTGCCCCATGCTGCAGCGTGGAGGAGGTCGATATGATGCTAATTTCCATCGCCGTGTGTTTGCTATGCACTGAAGTGTGTCACTGGTGCACTTCGTGGTTTCCTGATATGTAGCACTAGGGCTGAAGCTATACCCTAGGGAACCTTTGGAAATGTTCTTCATGCAATGGGGACGTTCAGTCTTTCAGCACTTTGCTGTCTATGCCTCAGACTAAAAACTGCCATGAGCATTGTTGCTGGTAATGTGGTTGTGAAAGCAAGGAATCTCAAAGTGATCAACCTCATGTTCTTCTCTATTTGCCTTTCATTAGTTGTTAATCAAATGCATCTGGAATACACTGTCATGTTTTCATAATGCTTTATGTCCTACTCAGCTTACTAAACATACTTCATTGTGTTTAATTTTGACATTTTAATTATTTTTTTCCCTTAATAAATTCTATGTGATATGCAACTGTCATAAATGCACAATGGTTTTCCTGTTCAAATGATGTGATAGTAAGGAGCATTCAAAATATGTGATAGTTAAGTGTGACCTTACATTCATATCTGGAAGTGCAAAAGGAGAAAATGAAGTTAGTTTTAGACAGCAATAAGACCAGCTACCCAGAGGAAAGTGGGGCACACTAAAGAAGAAAGCAGATAGAAAATATTTGGGAATAACATTAAGACCCTAGAGGGTCAGCAAGATGGTGAAGAGCATTATTTGCTGTTGTTGTTATCAGAATCACTAGGCTATCATGGGCTACCAAAAGCTTCCCTGCTGTTGATCCATCAGCAGAATATTCCACATGGCCAGCTTGTTTCACTGGACTGAGCAGTCAGGGATGTTCTGCAACAAAGTCACAGAAATTACCAAAACAGAATAGCAGGGTGGATTTTTCCCTTCATTCCATTTTTCCAGGTGCTCTTTCCACTTTGACAATTATAATTCTTGGTTATTGTTTTTGATTCTCATATCAGCTGGTGCTTAGACTGAATTTATTTATTTGCCACCTGGTGCAGGGTGTACTGACTCTTCTGTTTCTTCATTACTTAGGAAGTTAAATTACTAATCACAGCTGGGTTCAGCTCATGACATATAAAGTGCATTGTCATTAAAATGATCACACAAGCAAGGAAACAAAAATACCTGTCAAAGTTGTAGCTGGGAGTTTCTTCCAACCACAGTTAGTAACAAACACACACAGCCATCTTCTCTTTGTTATACATTTACCATTAGCTTTCTGAAGAGCAAGCAACTCCTCAAGTTAGACATTCCAGCATATTGCAGCACCTGCATTACTTTCAGCCTAGAAAATCTACCATTCTAAACTGATAAAAGCAGGATTGTAAAATTCAGATATACAAGATCTTTTCCCTTGGTCTGTCCTTGATAGCTGTACTTCCTATACTGCTCTTATATTTTTCCTTGCTCAAATACTGGTCACAGTAGCAACCTTTACTTAAATTATCTCTGCCAACACTAACATCTCCTCTTGCCCATGATCCTCTTATAAAAATTTGACATCTATGCATCATCAGAGAAAGAGAATGACAAGCTGAAAGCACAGAAATAGGTCCAAAATACATTAAAGAAACTGGAAAGATAATCACAAGGTTTTGAAAAATGTCAAAAGTCTTCATAAGACTCATAGGGCCATTTTTAAATTCCATATATTTGAATGTGAATGAGCAATGCATCGTATAAGTGATTTATGTTAGGTGGACAAAGACTGTGCTCCAGTTTTATTTATATTCCACGCATTCAACTAATTTACTCTGCTCAGTTGGTTACATATTTAAAGGATGCTTCCTGCAGCCCTTGCTCCAGCAAAGCATTTTGTTTACCTTACTCAATGTGCATAATGTAAGCCATAAAACACTTACTACAACTGATTTATACTTCAACTTTACTTTATGGATGCTTGTTAGGTCAGTGCATATGTATACACATTACAGATTTTCTCTGTAAAAATTACCATATTTTAATACTAGAAAAATTGCTAATTAATATTTCTCTATGTGCTATTTGTGAGTATCATAATTAGTTACTTCAGCAAGAGGTGTATGAAAAGATGTTCAAATTCTATGCTTCTGAGACATAGGCTTTCAAATCATAAAGCTATAGGAATCAAGACAATTTTTTAAACTTACTTTGTTTGTTAGTTCACTTGTGGAGCAACAAATACTGTTATTTGCAAAAAATGTCAATTGAATAATTTGCAGAAAAAAATCCACAATGTTTTACAGCTAATTTCACATCACCAAGAACACCAGTCCTAAATCCAAAATGTAACTTATTAGTTAGAGTAGTCTCCTTGCAGTTCCTCTCTTGACAAAAGCAGTCAGATACCAGAAATCCCATTAAGTAGTGTTTGTGCAGGTTAGCTAAAGAGAACTGAGTGTCAAAAGCTAGCTAACATTTCAATATCTAAGACTGTTTTTCTGTGTAGGCAACACTCTGCAAAATGGGCTACAATAGTGCCAGACTCATTGAGGATTCATAGTTTGCAGAACAATATAAAACTCTGCCAAGGAGCCCCTGTTAATAAGTGTGGTTAAGACCAAGCCCAATACACAAAGGTGACACTGGAATATCCTGAATGAAGGGAATCTTATGGGCCTTTTCAGCCTTTTTTGTATGACAGATATTTAAAGATATGAGCAGGCTTCAACATACAGGTGAAAAGATTACTAATGATTTAAATTGAATAAGAAATTATAATACATTATTCTTTTGTTCCCTCAAAGGGATAGAAATTGTTGTTTGTGCAGTTATCTCTAAAGAGATGTTCTCCACTTGTCCTTTCTTTGATAATTTGGAAAAAAAAAAAAAAAGAATATGTGAACAGATTAATTCTATCTATATTTTAATGCAGTTTCAGTGTTTAAACTGCAAATGGCATCAAGCTGTGTTTTCAATTAACTTTTAAAAGGAAACTCCCTGCAATTACTGTGGCTAGGATTCCCATCACAGAGGACTAATGTCAGCCATCTGTTTCTGATTTCACAATTATATCAGAAATCTTTTCAAAATGGAGTAGTCATTTTGCATGTAGGAGACAAGTCACTTAAGATATGAAATTTGGATTGTTATACTGTTTTATCTTGAAGGCATTATACAAAATTGCTGGCCATTTCTTTCTATTTTTTAAAGGCCTTACAGCTCATACCCAATTCTTCTGAATTTATTTCATGCTAAGAATTTCTAATCACTTCCATGCAATTACCTCCACATTTTTTTTGTCCAGCTATTTAAAAAAAAATATGTACTGTTTTTTCTTGTTGCTTTTTTTTTTTTCCGAGATGAACTTATTTTTTATTCATGTCTATTTGTTCTCAAAATTGTTGCCCTGCTTTCCCAGGAACAGAAACTATCTTTTTATTTTGTTAGAGCATCTTCGTAAAAAGACAATTGATGACTTTTCAAAGACCTAAAAAAAAAAGTAGTTGGAATATTACTATTTGTGTCCCTTGAAGTTTTACACTTACAGTTCTGATTTAATTGTATGTGAAAAATTAAAACTGATAAAGAAAATAAGTTCTTTTATTTTGTAAAGCTATTTTGCAGGAGAAGGGGTTTTAGGTTTGGGGGTTTTTTTTGGTAGGGTTGTTTTGTTTGTTTGTTTTAGTTTTGAATTATTTGGGATTTTTTTCCTGAGCTGAAAGAATATGGTCCACGTTGTTTTTTCAGACGTGTTAAATCCAAGGGATTCTGAGCACTCTTCATTTACCCTGTATAAAGAGACTGTACATGAGGAAAAGGCCACTCACCTGCAACACACCCTAGACTCTTGCTGCAGTGTAGGGATGGATGGAATAGCACATTCATGCATTATGAATGTGTGGATAAATGCAAAGACATTCTTGGGATTTCCAAATATTTTCAAACATGGAGACAACCAGCAAAGGTCAAGCAAATAAACAAATAAAAACCCCAAACCAAACAACCAACCAAGAAAACAAGAGAGAGAGAAAATACGGTTGTTAAAACTGAGGTGTATTCTGCAGGTAAGGTATATATTAATAAAGCAAAAACTATTCATCATTAAATACTGTTTTATTATAACACAGTTGCTAATATGTGTAGACTGTGTAGCGATAGGTCTAAAAATCATAAGGAACTGAGTACAGAATAGACTGAATTAAATAAACAAATTTCCTTTAAATGTGTAGGACTACAGTCATATCTTGATCTCCCCTAGTTGTGTTTAGTATAGTCTATATTATATCAAATACACTACTATACGTGCTCAATATTTCGTCCTCAACAACATTTACACAGCTTAATAGCTTTTAAAATAGCTGGTCACAGAGCTTAAGCAGGACACACCTTTGAGGGGCACTGAAAATTAAGGTTATCTATCACTGTTCTTCAAAATATTTTAAGTGGAAAAATGCAGTGCCTCCTCAGTAAACAAGCTGTGGCATGTAAAAAGATCAGGAACACCATGTGGGTAACAGCTGAAAACTGAAAAGGGTATGAGTATTCTTTAAACACCCACATTCAATATGTGTAACTTTATGCAAGATGGAAATCACAGGAGAATCACACATTATCAGTTAAATGAGTCACAGCTGATAGAGACCCAATACAAATGTATGACAAACCTGAACCAAAAATTGTTAAATTATGTGGGTTTTCTCCTATTACTTGAGTGAATATTATACTAAGGGGGAAAAAAATATGTATTTCTAATAGTTATTGATTTTGTAATCTCTGTCTTAATCAAAAAGAAAATAAATTAGTAGTTGGGGGGTTTCAAGTGAACCCTTATATTCTGTTAGTAAATCTATGAAATATATAACCAGTAATCTAATTCCTGCAGTAAAATAAAAAAGAATAGTGTAAAGAGAGATAATAGGACAAAAAGTTGTATTTGATAATAAAAACTTTGGACTTTGTTTTTTAACTATTTCAGTATTTTTCAGTGTCTATGGGGTTAACATACCCTCAATAAAACCATATCCAAAAGTAATTGTACCATCAAATCCCTTACAAATATCCCCTTCCTTTATTTCACTCATTGTCACTACATTTCTACTCCAACATCCTAAATGAGGGAAAAGTGAGAAACTGATTTCTCACTCCTAAAAAGAGGTTAGTTAGTTGCTGCTGAGGTCCTCACACAAATAGCATAATAAATGCTTCAGCTTAATGCCTCTGGTCTCCCCTCTCTCACCACTTTTAAGATATTTTCTTGTTTAAGGCATTTTCAAAATGGTCTGTCAGGTGGCAGAAATAACCTAGCATATTTGATTCTAACCATAGGTTTTACCAGGAGTTGACCTTTTTTGTTTGTTTCCTCTAGATAAAAACTTATCCCTTGTGTTCTGTTTTTGTTTCCTAGAAGCCATTAACATCTTTCTGATTTCATGCACATTTATTCACATAAGCAAATAAAATAGTTGTGTCTGGAATATCAAAGGAACAATTGAAATGAATGAAGGCAAATGGAACTAATTGGAAGGACAAAAATCTTCTTTGAATGCATACCTTTAATCATCAGTGAAAACTTTGCCTATCAGAATAAAGATGCAGTGGATGATAAAGCCATAAAGTATGAACAGTCTTCAGAGCCCCTGTGTTGCACACAGAATCTTCCTGCATTTGCCTGATGTATTTATTACATTTTTTATTATGAAAAATACACCATTATCTACCTAGAAATGTCTTAAGTTTCTCAAGAGAAGATAATCAGCTAATTACTCTCTTACACTTTCAAATAATTCAGTAATTCTATATTAAATTTTTTTCTGTGTATTCTAAAAATCTGTTTGGGTTTAAAAAAATGTTACAGGTGATAATTTATAGAGACTTCTTAATTAGCATGAAGCAGTCTCAATATAAACAGATACATATCATAAACAGTGATTCTTTAGATTCATTTGTGCTTTCCACAAGTAGCCATGTTTCATAGAGGGTTTTTTAAAGTTTTGAAGGTCAGTCAAACTTTTGTCCACTTGTTCCTGTGATCCTAAGTTTCATATTAATCCAAATACCTTCCCTTGTGGTACGTACTGTGCATAAGAAATACGCCTTTCTATGTGTCTGATTCCTAAGAATTGATTTCATCATTTGCTAAATTCCAAAGCAATTGATTACCAGTTTGCAGTAGTGGAATACCTAAAAGTATGAAAATAACAAAAATGCAATGGAAAAATATTTTTAGGAATTAGTTTTAACCTCTCCAATGTCTCTAATCTCTTTTAGATTAAGCCAGAAGTTCCATCGAGGATATGCAGCCCAGGTTTTAGACACCTTTTTTTTTATCTGACTACAGCTGTTTTCATTAAAATAGACTGTCTAAGCTCACATTGAGTTTAATGGAAATCTGAGCTAAATATACATGTGTAAAGGTTTCTAGTAATATTTGATAAGACTTAGAAATCAAAACATATTCACTCAATAGAAGCAGAAGTAACAAAGGATTTATGGCAGACCCATGGAATGACAGCTCGATGGCCATTCTGATTTGTTGGTGTATCACAAGCAAATTTCTTGAGGTACAACTGTGTACAAAAACATTGAATATTCTTTTTTAAAAAGGGTTTTCGGCTGCTATAACCACCACTAGGATAATGTTACTAACATAAAATCAAAGGATAACTTTTTCAAATGAAAGTTGAGATTCTTGGATTTTGTTTATGTTCTTTCATGCTGAATAAAATCCCTATTTCTAATGATATGGTGTTGACACAACACCATGTTAAGGCAGATGGTGTTACTTCCTACCTTAAATTCTTGGATTCAGAATATTTATTTCTATTACAGTCTGAAGAAATGGTGCTTAAATTTTGTGACCATTGAGATGAAACTAGGGAATTTTAAAATTTCTCACTATTAAATGTATTAATTATAGCATCATTGATTATTTATAAATTTAATTATCAATTAAAATATCTGCTTCTTCCTGTCTTGGTGGTTTTGTTTGTTTTGGTGGTTTTTTTAGCAATTGAGACACTTCTCTATTACCTTTTAAAACAAAAGAAGAAATAACTACAGACCCATGAAAAAGGTTTTATAGGATCTTATGAGGTGGTAGGTTAGAAACTCAGTTCTGAGTGAGGGCATGCCTATTTTCTGACCTCAGCTGGTATGTTCAGTGTCATTTCAAAACAGATTTCCTGCTTTCCACTGCAATTAGCATTCTTCTGTCTCTTTAACCTGAAGACTTTTTTAATGCATTAATCTTGGGTTCTCAACCGCATTAAAACATTTGCATTGAATCATAAACTAGAACATCAGAGAAACAATTGCTTTGTTTTTACTTTTACTTTTACTCTGACTTTTACTTATCAGACATGCTGACATCCTTCACCTTCTCAAAACCACATTAATTCACATTAGCATGTGATGTTTATATTTTGGTGGAAACACTGGTATTCACTGTTGATATTGTGGCCTGAGGTATTAGTTTCTGTAGAAATATGTATGAGTAAAATAAGCCTAGTGGTGAAATTTGTTATTTGAATTATCAGCACAGAGATTCAGTCATAGGCATGAAACATCAAAAATACATATTTGAAGTATTTCTTCTTTATGCAAAGCGGTGCAAGCCACTATTTTCCACAGCCTCAATCTACAAATAAGTTTACTAACTGCCCAAACATTTCAAATCAATAAGGAAACTAATTTTGGCAATGGTAGAAAATGCCTTTACTGTAATGCCCAATTGGACTTGTTAAAGGAATTTGTGTTCACTTCATAGAAGATTGAAAATTATATTCAGAAAACAATAACTTCTAAAAGCAACAGATGCAGGCTGTATTCAAATGAATGACCTAATGCCTTTGTTTTCTTTTTCTCCTAACAAACTGGTTTAAGTAAGAAGATTTGGTTAGACAGTGATAACTGAAATGAGAACTTGTCTCTAAAAAGAAATGTGACAGGGAAATGCCTATGTTTCTGTTAAATTTTAACTTTCATTTAATAAACTGCAAATGATGAACGAAAGTATTTCATCAGATAATCCAGACAGAATTCTGCAACGGTGTAATGTTTTGGATAGTATGAACACAAAATATTGCAGCATACTGTAATACATTCACTTTATGTGATGCTGGCACATAACTCAGACATGATTTACATTTTCAAATATTTACTTGGAGCACTGTGGTGGTATGATATACAAACTACTGAAACCATTAATCAGGGTATTTGCTTCTGAACACTGATATTAGCTCATTAATTTCCCTGCAGTTTAAATGTGTTTCCATTAAGTCAAAATTTTGCCATTAGTATTAAGTGTGAGTCAAAAGGTTGATATTACAACTTCACTTGCAATGTGTTCTATGAATGTTCAATCTGCAGGCTATTAGGCAGAGATGAACCAATCAGAGTTAAAAATCATGCACACTCTAAGTCCTGGCTGGGTGCATTTGATTGCAATCAAGAATCATCTGATCATCTAACCAAGAGTGCTGGAAATAAAATATACTCTGAATTTTGTGATATTCCATTTAAAGGATGTATATTTCTGTCCTCCTTCACTCTGAGGGTTTTGATTTGCAGTCTGGTTGTTTTTCTACTCATGCAATGATCCCTGAAGAAAAAATAAATTATGTCCATAAATGCATCTGTGTGTCATACATAAAAGTCTAAATACATACAAGCACACCAAGCAAACACATTTAGAGGTCATTTTAATAGTCATTTTAATGGTATAAAAAAATTGGTAATTTATACATGATACACATTTCTGGGTTTTAACATGTACTATGACTAAACTGTGCTTTTGTCTATTCTTTCACCTAGTTTCTTTAATTCTGACTCAGAAACTTGTTGTAAAGAATAAAATATATTTCAGACGTCTTTTAATATTATTTTATATAACTCCTTCTAATTTTGTGATTCTATAGGACATAGAAATAGCAATAAAACTATTCTGATAAAATGTATTTTTAGTTCATAGACATCATTTGGTGTTAATTTTAGTTTCTGTTTTGCCTTCCTGACTTTGAAGTGAAGATTTCTTTTTAAAAACTTATTATATAAAAAGGGCGTTTTTACATCACCATTGTCCCTCTCATCTGTAGTGGTGATGTCCTAATCTGAATATGATTAGCTGTAGCCTTACTATGAAGAAAAAGAATTCTTACAGTAAAGTACTGAACTAATATCTGTCTTCCTTTCAAGAAGGTTAACAAAACTCCTGTTTCATGTATATTTTTATTCAGGTATTATCAAACAACTTTAGAAGATACTCGGAGATGACACTTTTTTTTCCCCTGTAACAAATGCATTTTTAAAAGGAGAGGGAATTCATTAAAGAGACATTCTTTAGTCCAGGAGGAATTGAGGTCTGACAGAGAAAACTGCAAATATTCTCAGAAAAACAGAAATAGCACTTGTTTCCCAAATCAATTATTTTTATAGGTTGATTAAGATAAAGCTTTGGGATTTTTTTAGGAGTCAGACATGTGGCACAGAGTGCTACTAGTACAGTATGTTGCTCAAAAAATAAAAGGAGAAAAAGGCACATAAACCCACTTTTGAATTAATATCCAATTTGCATACTTTTTAAATCAAGCCAACAATTCTTCCCTGTTTTACAAGTAATTCTCTCAATTTCTTCCTAAAAATTACTTTGACTACATAATAATTACTTTGACTATATAATAATATATTTTACAATTGATTATTCATTTTGAGGGGAGTAAGTAAACACGGGTCTGTTCCTCTTGCCTCCAAACCTTGAACTGTGCAGAGTTGACTGCAGAGTACAGAGAAAAAGGGGGACTTTTGGTGGCAACTCTTTCCCCTCTGTAACCTTCCATTCTACTATGGATTAATCTCAGAAGCATTTATCCTGAGTAATTATAACAGGACATTTCATCACTAGTGATGTAGCAGATGGCTAGATGAAGAAAGGTAAGAAAACTCCTCCCCCCCCCAAAAAAAAATACAGAATATCAGAAACATTCATTTTAATATGGCAGATTGATTTTGAGATATTGTGTATTAGATTTAAAGCAAACATTTTCAACTTTCACTTTAAATTCTAGAATTTTCAAGTAAGAAATTATTGTTGCGAATAACAACCTCCAGGTAATCCTTTATCTTCCAGGTCAGAACACTAACATGTTTAACCTCCTCTGCCAAAATCATTGAATGTATGAAGGCCAAAGGTTAAAAATTATTATAGAAGAAAGGAAATGTGGGTAAATGATGGTAAGGTGTAAAAAGATAACCTTTTTCATGTCTCAAATACATGCTTTTATTTTAAGCAAACATACAGTTAAGAAAAATAGCTTTATGTGCTTTTTCAGGTTATTGCAAATGCAAACATATCTTTATCTTGAAAGAGTTGTCTGCAGGTATGTTTTGGGAAAATTCTGCAAAAGAGGGCTTTTAATTTTATTAAATGAAAGCATTCTATTTCTTAAGAAAAGATAATAGCAACAACAGTATGAAAAAGAGATTACTCAACAGGAATACACAACAAAATTATCACTTCTAACTATCCGGTTTTAAACTATTCTTTAACACAAATCTGCTTTAAGTGAATTTCCATCAAATCCCTGAAGTATGTTTTTAAATTCAGCAACATATCATAAGTATTTCCATAAGTATTTTAACTCAGAGTAAAGAACAGCAAAAGAGCATATAATATTATATTATTGAAAAATAAAGGTTATTATGTAAGATAATTCAAGACATTAAAAGTTTAAATTTCTCAAAATGTTCAACAAGCACATGACTTTTGAGTGCACATAACCTTTAAAAAGTAAACCATTGTGATCTTTTATATTTAAATTTTAATCAATTTCCTAACCAAACCCCATTTGACTTCAAAACAGTAACTCCCTGTAGACAACATCTGAATTTTTTTTATTAAGTGTTTGCGAAGGTGATACTTCAGCTTTTAAGTATACATGTTATTTAATCTTTTATCAATTACTGACAATATATTTATTAATACAGTGAAACACTCTAAAAGACATTAATGTTTTTAATAGGCAATCACTATTCAGCATTTACTGAAAGTGAATATTATTCTTTTAATCAAATTGATTTCTTTGATTAGGTATAATTGGGTATTTGCTAGTAATAGTTCTCATGGGTTTTTTCCTTTTTTATTTAGATGCTTAAAACATCATAAGTGGAATTTGACTGACTTAATGAAGATATCAAAATAGAACCTATGAACTACAGCCATAAAGGTATCTCTTTCCTTCCTTTATTAAAAAGTGACATAAGATGACAACTTTACCTACAGATGTTCAATTTTAAGGTGGATGGATTTCATCCTCCTAATCGTCTATAAAATGGTCATAATATTATATTATCATCAAAATAAAAAAACAGAATCATTTAATTATTTGAGTTGGAAATAACCCCTAAAGATCATCTAGTCCAATCTCCTTGCCATAAGCAAAGATATTTTTCATTAGACCAGGTTGCTCAAAGCCCCATCCAACCTAATCTTGAGTACTTTCAATGATGTGAACACACATAACATCCTGGACAGCCTGTTCCATATTTTCATCACCGTCACTGTAAAAAATGTCTTCACTATTTGCAATCTAAATTTACCCTCTTGCAGCTTAAAAACATTATCCTTTGTCCTGTTACTGCAGGCCCTGATACAAAGTCTGTCTTTCTTATGAGTAATTTTTAAGTATTGGAAAACATCAATAAAATTATCCCAGAGCCTTCTATTCTCCAGGCTGAGCAATCCCAAATGTCTCAGCTGGTCTTGAAAGTTTTCATATACTGCTATTCCTACATAAGTAAACACTTATACTTTTCAGTATAAGTTCAGAAAAGACAGTTCAGAATAATGTTTGACTCAGACTTTGTATAGATATGGTTTAAAACCAAGTTAGATGATAAAACATCAGGCTTGATTTTTTTCCTCAAAATCCACAGTGGTCTATTTCATCTTCCTCTTTTATTCTGGCAAAACCAGGCATGGCTACACACTTTTTAAAAATACCTTCTGTAACTACAGAAGAATTTCTGAATTGCTGCAGCTCATAACGTCTATGTGTAAATGCAACATGAAAATTCTCAAGAGTATCATGCAATAGCCATTAGTACATAGATTTTGCTAAAAAGAAAAGACAGAGAACTGGGGCAAACCTAGCTCTTCAATGAAGAGAGACTTCCATCAGTTTGCTAAAAAGATTATTTTGCAAGACTTCTGGAAGAAGAAACCTAAACCAATAGAGAATTTTTGATAAAGACAAGTTGATGTAAATCAAGAATCATCATTTTAAAAATAACACACAATTCATTCCAATTGTGATCACATCAGAACTGATTTATCTATATTGTAAGAAAGAACTGAGGTGGACATGAACTGTACTGTTCAGAACTGCTTGTCCTCAAAAAGGATTATTCAGCCCTCTAAGGCTGGCTGCTCATCACACAATGAAAGTTGTGCTGATGTGAAAGTGGCTCTGATGATGCCTCACATACACATTCATGCAGCTCTCTTTGATTTTGCTACTGATTGACTGCAGACACTTTACACAATTTGTCTTAAAACTTTTAAATTGATCAAAGCCCAGTAATGTCTTTCATTGTATTTTCGGCTACTGATTCTTTTTGATGATCAAGGCTGTAACATTTGGAACTTGTTTAAGCCCTGTGCAAAACCTTATTTTTTATCATCTATTGTTCGTAGTTTTACTGATTTCTCCACTATTGCAGTTCCAGAATATTTTCCTTGAGAAGTTAAGAGCTTTTTCTACTTTTTGGTGTTTTGTTTCAAAAATAATCACAGAATCATTTAGGTTGGAAAAGATCTCCAAGACCTTTTGACTGATCACAACCTTGTTAATTAGACCATAGCAGTAAGTACCATGGCCAGTTGTTCCTTGAACACTTCCAGGGATGGTGACTCCACCACCTCCCTGAGCAGTCAGTCTTAATGCTTAAAAACCCCTTCCTTGAAGAAATTCCACCTGGTGTCCAATATGAACCTCCTCTGGTGCAGCTTGAGTCTATATTCTCTTGCCTTGTCATTGGTGGCCTGGGAGAAGAGCCCAACTCCCACCTGACTACAGCCTCCTTTCAGGCACTTGTAGAGAGTAATAAGGTCACTCCTGAGCCTCCTTTTCTCCAGGCTAAACAACCCCAGCTCCCTCAGCTGCTCCTCATAGGTCTTACTCTCTAGTCCATTCACCAGCTTTGTTGCCCTTCTGTGGACACACTCCAGCACCTTAAGGTCTTCCTAGAAGTGAGGGACCCAGAACTGGACACAGGACCCAAGGTGCATCTTCACCAGCATGAAGAACATGGCTAAATATGCAGTGTTCTCTGAATATCTTTGTTAAAGTGGATATATTCACTTTGAAATAAACCCCTCCACATTTTAAGGGAACACTAAGGAAAGCAAGCAGTTTTTATTGGTATTTTTGACCTAAAATAAATAGGGCAGAAAGTAAGAGGAAAAAAAAAAAAAAGTTTTCTCTGTTTATTTGTGCTGGGTTTGGCTCATCTAAAATGACATAGTGGAAGAAAAATATTTTTGTCAACCACATTAATGAGACAACCCAATTAATATATGTACAATATACTAATGGATTTACCTCCAAGTAATGTTTGCTAAAACACATTAAACAAGAGTCAAGGCTAATGATCACAGATCCAAATAAATAGCATTGTCATACTTACATCAGCATATTGATGACAAACGTAGTATATAGTGTACAGAAAGTAATTTCATGCTTCACTTTCTACTTATTTGCATGTTTAGATAAGCAATTAATGTCCTTCCAGCTGTTTCTGGATGTTGTAGTTCCTGGGAGTAGTACTGTGAGTACCCAAACGAAATTAATTAAATGCTGCAAAATACTCTACTTGTTGGAACAGAATTCCTAAAACAGATGCAACCAGCCACAATATTTAAATGCAAAGATTTATCTGTCTCAGTTTCTAGATGCAGTGAATGAGAAAAAACTAGGGAAAAATATGGGAAATATCCATAAGGGCATATCCGTAAGGATATTTCTCTAGAAAAATCCTCAGAATCTGCATGAAATATAGATATTTCCTCAGTTAAAGGATTTTTCTTTGAAGTTAATTACAATATATAGTAAAGTGGAGAGAGGTACAGTTTGCAAGGAGATGCTCTTTGCTCATGTTAGCTCAGTTTGGTTGACAGCTGAATTCCACCATAGTTAAGAGCACCAGTTTACCACACTCTTTAAGCAAACACAAAATTGCCTTAACTAGGTGTTATGCAATACTGACCCCTGAGGAACACCACTCGTCACTGCTCTTCGCTTGCACATCAAGCCATTCACCACAGCTCTTCGTGTGCAACCATCCAGCCAATTGCATTGTGTGGTCCATCTACCAAATCTGTGCCTCTCTAGAGATAAACATGTCATATGGGACAGTGCCAAATGCTTTATATGTTCAGGTAGATGATGTCTATTGCTCTTCCTTCAACCACCAACCCTGTAAACACATCGTAGAAGGCCATCAGATTTGTCAGGCATGATTTGCCTGTAGGGAAGCCATGTTGGCTGTCACCAATTACCTTCTTCATTCTCTCAGTCCCTGTCTTTCCCTTCTGTGGCTTGGTAGTGTGGCTGCAGCACATGGAGACCAAGGAAAAAGAGTCTCTGGGTATCCCAGCCTTCTTCATACAGAAGAGAAATGGGTCTCCAGTTTCCTGCTTTTCCTAATCTTCCTTTTATCACTGATGTACCTATAGAAGCTTTTCTTTTTGGTCCAGATGTTCCTAGTCAGATTTAATTCTCTCAAGGACTTCACTTTCTTAACGTCACTGATCTTGGTCAGACAATCTCTCTGCAGATCTCACAGACTCCCTGTCTATGCTTCCACTTCTGTAGATCCCTTCCTATTTGATCTTGTCTAGGCATCCATGCAGGCCTCCTGCTGTTTTGGCATGACTTCCTCTTTGTTGGGGTGCATTTCTCCTGAGCTTGGAGGACGTTGTCCTTGAGTATTGAATATACAGAAAATGTCAGTCTCTGAAGAAACATCTAGTACATCATTAGATGTTTCAAGCACTGCATTGCAAAAATGTAGTGTCGCTCTGCCTTACAATAAAAAAATGAACCCAATTATTCAAGAGTCAATAGCCAATAAAAAATATTAATTTTATGAAAATATTGAGCTCCAGGATCTGTAAAGTGTTATGTATAACTGCATGCTCCTTGGGAATACTGTAAAGTCAGTATATACAGGAGAGAAAATATGTATATAATAAAAGGAATTCTTTGACAAACTAAAAGAGCTAAACATTCTTTGAAGAATTGTTTAAAAAATATATGTAGATTGAACACATTAGTCCCTTTGTCATGTGAACTTACATCCTATACGCAGGGCAATCCTTCATTCTTTTCAGTTTCAGTTAATACTAATTGTGAAGTAAACTCTCATGTATGCCAAGGTGGATTACATGCCTATCAGGCACTTATTTTTGGATGTAAACAATGGAAATTTGTCAAAAACCTGAAATCTACTTAACACAAGGCATCTGTGACATCCTTTAAATATGCTGATTTAACACTTGACAAAATAAATGATCATCTAGCTGCTAAGGTTTTAATAAGAAAAACAATGAGATTGCATGTAAGATAGACAAGAGGGAAGAAGAGATAGTCTTCTGTTGTCTTGCTGCAAGTCTTATTGTTATTTCACAATTTATACAAGAAACACCTGTACTCTAACATGTAGAGACTCCTTTAATGGGTCATCCAGTCTAAGTTAATTACCATATTTCCACAGGAAAATTCATATGGGTTCAACCAAACTTTTTTGTTTAGGAAATACAAAACATAGTCAAATCTGAGATATGGAATTTTGGGACAGGCCAGTAGGAACTTGGCAATGTTTTCTCATATATTAACTAAAGGCAACTTCAGAGAGTAAAAATATCAAGATAACAAACTACAGTTGCTACACACTGCAAAAAGACTGCTCTTTTTGTTCTCTGTGCTTGAGTACTTTTAGTTTCATGTTCCTTTTCCAGTTATTACATTACCATTTAATAAACAAAATTTTTCAGTTTTAAAAATGATTGTTAATGTCTTTATTCTTATGAAAATGTTTCATCAGATAATGCTATACAACTATACAGTAATGTAAATTATATATTGTTTACATATTAGTATAACTGTAGTAACGTAGAGGGGGTGGTTGAGTGGAATAGCCTGTGCATTTACCGAAAGTGTCTCTAAGGCTGAGAGATCAGTTCAACCAGTACAGCTTGGTACTGTGCAGGCAGACCTTTCTCTCACCCTTGCTGGTGGAAGGCACACACACACTCACCCAGGGAGCTTTGGATAACTCACGCGTTTTACCAGAGATAAAGAATCCAGAGCGCCCAGTCATGTGGAATTCCAGAGATCTTTATTCCTGAAGGAGTCCAGCAATAAAGAGAGCAAGAAACCCTGAGTAATCATTGATATAGAGATACAGAGCCAATAGTCTGAGGGCACAGGGGCAGGGAGAAGGTGGGGGAATACAACAACCAGTGGGGAGAAGGCAGGGGCAGAGTGAAGGGATCAGGTTAAGGCCAATCCGCATAGGAGGATTTACATAGCCTAGGGAGGGATCATTCAATTCTCAAGAGGGAATTTCAAACTTCAGAGTTTCTCACCACCGTGTCTCTGCTGCCCTGGGACCCCTCGGCTCCCCGGCAGCCCCCGAGGTGGTCTCATCCACCACAGCACTGTAGCTCAGAAAAAAAATATTATTTCATCTGCATATTAAGCCACCATATCCTAAATGCAATCACAGAAAAATATTTGAAAGTAAATGAAAAATACCAAGTTAGGAAAAAATCTTTTCCCAGTTATGCCAAAAAAACTTTTCACAATCCTGGGATAGCATAACTTGGTTGCTGTTTTTAAAGTATGTAAAGCGCAATAAAATTATCTTTTAAAGATGTTAGGTATGCAAATTTTCCCAAGAAAATAAAAATATTGCATTGATCACAGTCATGCTTCCTCATGAAATGTGTACACACATTTACACAATAAAATATAATTCTCATGTAGAAAAATAGGTGTGCGTGCACCCACCCACATTGTTAATGCTGTCACTGGAGGATTAAATCAAAGATCTATTAAATCAAAGATCAATTCCTCTGAATTACTATTTTAAAAGACTGGATAAGCTCTTGGAGTGATGGCATTTACCCAAATCAGCAATGAATGATGTATTTGGGATAAAAACCTACTTGAATCAAACCTCTGCATGTTTTTTGCCAGTTCTTATTTATCAACAGCCCATATAGTTTATACAAATTAAAGTTTAATGTAAAATGTATTAACAATAAATGTATTGCACAAGTAAGCACAAGTAATCACATATTCTGAAAAGTACAGTCTAAACTTTGCTCACGTTTCTGCTGCCATTTCTTATGATTATTTTCTTGATTCTTATATAAAGTAACAAGACCCAAAGGACTGCATCCATAGCTGCTGAAGGACCCGTCATTGATTACATGGCTTAATCTTAAAGGTTGCATCAAAGAAAGTTTTGTCTCATTTAAACTTCATTTCATGCCTTATAGTTATTATGAATCTGGAATTTCATTGGCTATGGCAGTGAAAAGAACATAAGATTATTCTAGTATTTCTCATTAGGTTCTAGAGACACTCTTAAAAACCCTCATGTTTTAATGAACTATTAAGCATATCTTATAAATTCCTAACAATACTGAACAATGATATTTTAGAACATTCTATTTTATAAGCACTTTTTTCACCCCACATTTCAGTAAGGGATAGGATTTTTTTTTTTTAATTCAGTGGTATGTCATGATTGAAAAATGGAAGTTTAAGTGACCATGAGACTTCAAGAACCTCTTCAGCTAATGGCTTTGAAACATCATCCACCCTTAATTAAATAAAATATTTTTTCACCACATCTTTTACTGATGAAAGTCCCCTTATATACACAGGTCTGTTGTCACGATGTCTGAGAGCATTGAAGAGGGAGCAATATCTAAGCATTCAGACGTAACCTCCATCATCTAGAAACCTTTGAGTTTCTGTGATGTTTGGGGAGCTCACAGAACAAATGCCATCTGTCAAGAGAACATATGCTGTTATTGGCTACGAAGGTTAACTATCATCAGTGGGAGAAATACCAAATCTTTAGACATTCATTGCAAGTTTTGCTGCTAACTTCAAGGAAAACTAAAAGTTATCTTATATTTCTTAAGAGGAGCCTGTAAAACTTCAAGTGTGAAATTATATAACTTTCTAAGAAAAGCCAAAAACTGAGAATAAATTATTATACTACTTCAAGATTTTCTGTATTATTCAGCATAATGTAGAACAGAAGGGTATAGAATGGAGGCTATGCATTGTTTTCCAGGCTGCAGTACACTATACCTGTGCATGGTTTTTTGAGGGTTTTTTTTGTTTGTTTGTTTGTTTTGGGTTTTTTTCTTTTTTTAAAAAGAAACACAATTTAGCTTTAAATGCCTTTCTGCTCTGATGGTAGGTTATATATTTGGGAGTGCTCCTTAATGAGTGTATATTTATCAGAGAATTATATCCAGAACTGTATAAACCATGTCCAGATTTTCTGCAATCTCCATGCACCACCCCAAACCTGAGAACTCATGAATTCCAGTACAATATCATTAACCTCTTTCATCTGTTCATGCTCACATACAGACAACCACTGATAATTTTTAACTTGAAAAAAACCCTGTAGTGCTCTGTAGCAGCCAATCTTGTAAAACTTGAAGGGAAACACATTGGAGGTAGCTGCTCGACTTTGTTGTCTGCATTTGTATTGATTATATTCTGATTAGTGCTATTTATTCTCTCTTTCAAAACACACTTCAGAAAGTTGATGCTATGATCTGACATACAAATTTTCGGTAATAATTGCATTCCAGAACTGTAATTAGCATAAATATGGAATAACTTAGATTGAGAGGGACAACTCCCTGGCCAGAGTAATGTAAGATTATATGAAATTGCTTAGAGCTGTGCCCATCTTTCAAGTGATGAAGACTTCACAACCTCTCTGGGCATCTTACTTCATTTTTTCATAACTGTCACTATGATTTTTTCTTGTATGTTTGTTTGGTTTTATATATTTTTGAAATTGTTCTTGCTGCACTTTGTTGCATGTGACCCATCACCCTTTCACTGGGCACCTCTGAGAACAGTTTGATTTTTTTTTTCTCTATTACTACTCAATAGGCATCTAAAGACAAGCAATTGCCTTTTCTGAGGACAGGGCATGAGAATTAGGATTCATCTTTTTCAGGATGACTAAACTCAGAGCTCATGATCTCCCCATCCAAGCCTTCAGCCATCTTTGTGGCCACTTGTTAAACTTTTTCAGTTTCCAAATACTTTCCTCATATCTGGGTGCTTCTGAGTGTGTCAGTACCAGGCACTTCTGCAGATGCAGTCTTATGAGTGGTGAATAGTGAAGAGTCACTACCTCCTTGCATGCACTGACTACTTCTAACTGGGTGCTGTGCTCTCCCTGACAGAGCCAACTGTGGAGCTGACCTTCCCCAAAACAAGATTGTGCTGCTGACTCTCATCCAACTTTGTTTCCATCAGGAACCCCATCTCTATTTCTGCAAAGCTTCTTTCAAGTATTGGTGGGTAATCTCCATTTCACTGCTGTTGTGAAACATACCAAGACTGACTTCCTCTGTTCATAAACTAAGTGGAAGTGTAATTTACAGAAAACTGTAAGGGAAATGGGCTTATCCCAGGTGAAGAAAGGAATTAATATTTTTGTGAAGAAACAAAATGACACTTCACCTTGATCAAACTGTCCAATTTGAATACAAAAAAAGCGTGATTTGTTCTATGAAACTTCTTAGAGAAATTAGTACATATGGAGAAAGAACATGAGACATCTGGACAACTGACGTATTAGAGGAGGAGCCAGAGAAACAATATGATAAACAAAAGATGAATGGAAAACAATAGATGATGCATAAAAAGATGAACAGTTAAAAGACATTGAACAAGCATAAAACACAAGAGCTAAGTCTGAAAGCAGAATACAGTAAACTGACAAAACAGAAATTGAATACTGGACTAAACAACAAGCAAAGAATGTAAAGTAGCAGAAGAATACGGAAGGAGAAATGTGCCTCAAGCCTTGTGTGTTGAGATAAAACAGATGACTGGAAGACCTGAAGATGCTGGCAGTGAGAGACAAGTGTTGACAAATTACTAAGGATATGAAATAAATAAGTGATGGAAAGAAGATTTTGAAAAGCTGTACAACGTGCACTTACAGGAGCTGGAATAAGCCTGGAGAACATTCTCTCAGAAGAGATATACCTCAAGTAAATGAAGAAAAGCAAATACCAGAATTCTTGCAAGAAAAAGTAAAAATAATAGTACAAAGCTTGACAAGTACGAATGCAGGAAGGGGAAATAATGTGGACTAAAAAATGTGAGACTTCCACAATCTTGCAAGAAAATGTGAGAAATACAAAAAACACATCATCCAGAAGACATTTAACATCAATTCAAGAAAAGAGCAAGCATGAGCAAATGAGAAAACTCATCTACAAGAAGGGCGAGAACAAGTGAAAGACATATCGAGCATTAACTTATTCATTCTACTGAGATATACAAGGATGCTGAAGACATGAATGACAAAGTATGTCAGTGACTCTTCCAGAGGACTGAATAATATGGATCACATTCTTGTGATAATAGAGATTCTGGAAAATATCGTCTGTTAGATAACACACTACAGTAACTTCACAGGACTCAAACAGACTTTTGATTACATTTCAAATACTAGAATACAGAACTTAAGAATGAGTGGCATTTTCAAGCAGATAAGCTTGTTTACACAAAATGTCTTTAGAGAATTAGTGACAGCAATAAAAGCAGACGAGAAACTGACCAGATTATTACAGACTAACAGGGAAGACAATCAAAGATGCTATCAGATGTGCTCATTTTAGTGATTAAAAGTAGAAAAAGCTTTTGTATTGGGAGCCAAAACAGTAAAATTGGTTTTATGTGAGAAGTGAGACAACCAAAGGGGGAACCTTAGACATACAAATGATCATCGAATCATTGTTCTGTTTAACAATTATTTACAGAGAATCACAAAACAGATTCATTAGTGCCCTGAATAAATTACTTGAAATCAAGTGCTGAATTAGAGTTGAACCAATCCTAAAAGTCATATTTGTTGAAGTACTCAGGAGGAAGAGGTCCTCTTCTATTTTTCTTTGAAATCAAACATGAGTAAAATGTCAGACAAGTCTGAATTGAGCAAGTTTCCTAAAGATGAAGAAAATTCCTTAAAACTTTTAGCATTTATTATTACAGAGAAATTTTCCATCAATCGCAGCAACAGCAAAATTCCAAGAACAAATTTCACTTTACTTTTTACACTTGAATTTATTTAGATATAAAATCCTCACTTCCTGTGTAGCTAATGTAAGTTTGTTTGAATACATGTTCTCTATAATTTTAAGGATTTCTACAACTAATAAACTCAACAAAATTTGACACAGAAAATCATGCCTTAAAGAAAACAGGAAAGAAGATGTTCAAACAGAGTTTAATCCTCAGGAACACAATGCATGTTCTTTCAGAGCTAAAAGAAATTAAAATTTTAGCTTCTTATGATGAAAAAAGTTCTTATTTAATATAATAATCCTCCAGTAAAATGATTATATATTCACTATTGTTTCCTTTGTAAGTGTCCATCTCTTGTGGAAAATATCCAGACCAGGACTAAAGAGACAGTGGTCTTGCACAAACTCCACAAGAAAGAGGTCATAAAAGTTGGTCTTGTTTTGCTTCCTTCTCTACTACTATTGTCACTTGGCCAACTAGTAACAACTACTAGTTGCAGTATTTTAAGAGAATCAGATGATTTCTACTGTCACTGAATGTCTTTTCTCTATGCTGGCTGCCAGAAATGGAAAAAAGCCTTTAATTGTGAGACATGAGGGCTGCTGGTCCTCTAGAGTTCTGAGATGGTCCCTTTCTCCAAATACCAGCTAGAGCTCCATCAGAAATGCTCTGTGTGTGAAAAACAGTCATGTCAGAGTAACATGTTTTACATCACAAAGGAAAAAAAATATGATGAAAAGACTTGTGGATCAAAATCAATTACCATCATAGGCAAAACAAACCTGGCTTGATGGAAATTAATTTAATTTATTGCCAATTAATAACACAGATAATGAGAAATAAAACAAAACTGAAAACACCTTTCTCATCTTCTTCTTCCCTGTCTCAATTATAGTGATAATTTTTCTACCTCCTCCTGCCTTGAGTGATGCAGGATGGATGAGGAATGTGGGTTGCAGTCGCCTTATAACACTTTGTCCCTGACGCTCCTTCCTTCCCATTCTTTTCTCCTGCTCCAGTGTGGGGCCTCTACCATAAGATAGAGTCCTTCATGAACTTCTCCAATGTGGGCCCTTGCCACAGGCTGCAATTCTTCAAGAACTGCTCTGGGATGGGTTCCCCACAGGCTACAGTTCTTGACAAAAACTTGATCCTGTGTGTACTCATCACAGGCCTCAGTTCCTGGCAGAAGTAGGCTCCAGCATGGTGTTTTCATGGCATGCAGCTTCTCCGGGCATATCCATCTGCTCTGGTGTGGGATCCTCCATGGGCTGCAGGTGGATCTGTGTTCCACTCTGGTCCTTCATGGGCTGCAGGTGCACAGCTGCTTCACCAGGGGCTGCATGGGAGTCTCTGCTATGGCATTTGGAGCACCTTCTGCCCCTCCTTCTTTGCTGACCTTGGTATCTGCACAATTGCTTCTGCCACGTTTTCTAAGTCCTTTCTCACACAGCTGCTGCAGAGAAGCTTTTACCTTTTCTGAAATGTTATCACAGAGGCTCCACCAGCATTGATGATGGGCTTGGCTTTGACAAATTAAGGGTCCATCTTGAAACCACCTCTGTTGGACACTGGGGCAGCTCCTGGTGTCTTTTCACAAAAGCCATGGCTTAAGCCTCTATCCTGCTAGTAAAGCATTGCTTCACAAACCAAATGCAGTAAGAAATTAGAATTTTTTATTTAATATGTACTGGATATTTGCTAAAATGATGTGGCTAGATGGCAGAGGGAAGGTTTCCCGCTTCTGAAATGCTGGCTGGCGCAGTCTAGGCCAGACAGAACCTTTAATAAATAGGAAATAAAACCAGAGTTTCTAGAGGGACATGAACTAATGAGATACTAAAATTGGGGTAAGAAGGAAGTGTACAGCATTAATGAAAATGAAGAAACAGTATATAAAAAGATATACTGTCAGTCCTCAGATATAATAAAAAGAGGTTTTCTACTTTGAATGTTTTGGCTCTCTACATCTTTTTCTGCCTTGTTAAGCCCCTAATTTCTTCTGCTGAGGTGCAACTTAATCAAGTAAAGCCTTTGGTCAACAGACATACTGGAAAAGATCTGTGATGCTTGGCCCTGAACATTTTCACTCTGTTGTTGATGAAGGATAGCAGCAAAGGACACCTCGAGGTCTGCTGTTCTCATATGGAACTGCCAGTAGTGCACCAAGCCACGTTTCTTAGGATGTTTGGAAAACAGCCCTTACCTCTATGGGGTGGTGACGAAGGAAGAGGATAAAGAAAAATTTGTAAAGTGCTGGGTGGCTTCTCCTATACCTACTATAAGGATTCACTCAATCCCAGTGACAATGAGGAGAAAAGGAGAGATTGGTATTGCAATATCTTCCCCTCTGCCTTTCCTTTTTCGATAGCTCTGTTCAGTTCAGACCAGAGCTATATTTCATTTAATCGCTTTAATCATACCAGAGCTACACAGGAAGCAGCCTGCAGTGAGCCTGGCCAGAATGATTTACTATTACAACACATCACCCTACAGGCTTAAAATGCACAAAAAGCGATTTTAGCAGCTCTCTGTGGGATGCAGGCAATACAGATTTCATGTTGTAACACAAGAGGAAGAGCAGATATAACTGTCTATACTAACTCTCTCTAAGCAGCCATGGAATCTCTAGTTGAAGGAGGATTAACTTCTTGTCAGGCATTAAAATCTATAATAAGAAATATAATAACTGAATGGAGTTGGAGGGTGTTTTTGTTCAACTCAGAAGGGATCTAGAAGGTCTTCCAAGAATCTGAAAGCTTAGAAATGGGAAACTAATTAAGGATTGCAAGTAATTAATCAGTTAAAGGTTAAGAGAACTGAGAGTTAAAGATGCAGATTTATGAGTTTGGAAGGGGCTAATAAATAATGACAAATAAAACATTATGATTAAGCTATTTCTGCTTGTGAAAAATTATACCATTTTTTTCCTGAATAAAATTTCACTGGATTCTTAATTAATTGGCCAAATGGACTGGGAAAAAAAAAGTATATAAACAAGACTGAACAAAAGTTTTCTTTTAACTGGGTACTTTTCATAAATGCTATTGAACAGAGGTTTTAAGGAATTGCTTTTGATGAAGGCATCACTGCTTATTGTGGTTGGCTTAAGAATGAATCTTTAGCTACATAGTAATATTCAAAGTTTCAAACTTCATCTACATTTCATATAGGAGTTTTGGATATTTTCCTTGAGGTTGTTCACTTCCTCCTTTTTTGTGAAAACTAGTCTGAAGGTCCAACCCCTGACAAATTATTTGGCGGTGGGGAGTGATGGGAGAAGTCAAAAAAAAGATTCTGCCATTTGACTTAATTAAATAGAAAGTAAAAAACCAAAACATTCTGATGAAAAAGCTTTGGTCTAATGCATTGTTCATTTACATTTTATTTCTGCATCAGAAAAAAAAGCTTTTACTGAAAAAATGTCAACAAAATCCATACTCTGCTATTTACTTAGTGAGCAAGCACTACAAAAATATTTACTTTGTGTGAAAAATCAATTGGGAAAGTGCATCATTCTCTTTAACATTTATTTGGACACCAAGAATGTACCTAAACACAATTACTTGATTTTTCTCTCACCTAAAATGAAATGGTTGTTTTAAAATTAAATGATTGCACATTCAGGATTGTTTCTTCATTAGTTTATCTTATCTAGTGACAGACAGAAGTACCTGAGAGTCAGTGAAAATGCATTTTTTCATTAGTGTATTTTCAAGCAAAATGCAGACTAGGAGTAGTAAATGTCTGCTGGTCCTAAGATTACATCAATAGTAGGAAAAATCATGTTCTACTGATTTATTAGCTAATGACAATATCAAATATTGAAATAGGGCTGCAAAGACATTTAAGAATTTTAAAATGCCAGGTAAGTGCTAAACTATAAAGTTATCAATAAATTATATATTTTTTTAACTGAGCAAGCAAAAATAAAATTTATCTATGTGTTTCTATTATATTTTTCTTGGTAATATTTTGTAGAATTATAAGATTCCTTATTCCAAAAAAATAAACCAAAACAAAAGCAAACAAGTTGTTGTCTGTGCTGTAGGACTTAAAAAGCCCATTTTCCCATGGGTTTATAGTCATTATTATCTTCCCACTCTGCTGCAACCAAATGCCTATGACAAGTGCTTATACCTAAAACAGTATTTTTTCCATGCGCCTCAGTCTGTGTTAATGGATGTATGGAGCTTCTAGATCCTAAGCTGGTTGAGCAAGCAATTGAAGATCTGTGTCTGCGTTCGAACTGTGCTTCTGTCTGCCTGGCAAACACATATCTAAAGCAAAATAACGAAGGGCTTATTTCTCCCAATTTCTTCCCCAGTGCCAGGATAATAATACCTCCAAGCTCTACTTTAGCTCTCAGGCCCTTGACAACATTTAGAGTGGGATTTCGGTCTCTAACAGCTCAAACCAGCTACTGCAAGGTAGGTTATTACTATCTAATAAGGTTCTTAGGATATCTCAGAAAACAGCAGATTTGACAAAGAATACAGTGAATATATCAACATGCTTCCAAGTTAGTAGCTGGAGGTCAAGATGGATAATTTAGGACACTCCAGATGGTGTTGCATGCTTACAGAACACCTGAGGAGAGCACTGAAGATAAGACTCTACATGATAACCAGGTCTCTCTAATCTTATTATAACTAACAGTGATAGTCAATAAAGTCAGCTGCAGCTGAAGCTGGAGCACTGGAGTCTACTCTAAAGTTAATACTTACTAAGACATTGGGCAACAATCTAGTGATTTGGAAATATGGGAGTCTAAATTTAGATGGTTATGGTCTGTATGATGAGTCCATCCTTATTACTCAATTCAGCTGTGTGTCTACAGGTGGGAAAAACAACGTTAACCTGGTCAACCTGGTGATAAGAGTTTTGAAAAAGATGCATCAAGAGAGGGAGAAGATGATTCACAGGTGAGGAAGCAGTGGAGCAGGCTGGCAAGCAAGGGCTGAAGGATGTTGTGGAATTAAAAGATCTTAAATATAAAAAGAAACTGCAATCAGAACTAAAGGAGGACCATCCTGAGTATGTGCACACAAATACAGGTATGTTGAGAGTACATATGTTACGAGGGAAAGTCAAGCCACCACACCAACCAATCTTATTTATTTACTTAATTAATAAATTAATATTTTATTGGTCCAAATCTTTATCTCATGTTATTTGTAAAGTCTTGTGGTGGGTTGACCCTGGCTTGATGCCAGCTACCAAACAAAGACACTCTATCCTCCATCTCTTCAACTGGACAGGGGAGACAAATTAGAGCAAAAGTCTCATGGGCTGAGATAAAGACAAGAACTGACCACCCAGCGATTACAGTCATAGGCAAAACAGACTCAGTATAAGGCATTTAATATATTACTGATCAAATCAGAGCAGGATAATGAGAAATGAAAACTAAATCTTAAAATACCTTTGCCCCACCCCTTCCTTCTTCCCAGGCTCAAATTCAGTCATGAGTTTTCTACCTCCTCCCCCTCAGTGGTGGCACAGAGGATGGGGACTGGGGGTCAATTCATCACAGGCCATCTCTGCTGCTCCTCCCTCAGGGGAGGACTCCTCGCAAGCTGTCCCTGTCCTAGCGTTGGTTCTGTCCCATGAGTGAAAGTCCTTCAGGAGCAGACTGCTCCAGCATTGATCCCCCATGGGATCTCAAATCCTGCCAGCAAAGCTGCTCTGCTGTGGGCTCCTCTTTTCACAGGTCCACAGGTCCTACTGGAAGCCTGCTCAAATGCAGACTTCCCATGGGGTTTCAGCCCCCTTCAGGGCAGATCCACCTGTTCTGGCACGGGGTCATCCACAGACTGCAAGGATTTCTGCTACATCATGGGCTTCTGTGGGCTGCAGGGTCAGCCTGCCTCCCTATGATCTTCACCACAAGCTGCAAGGGAATCTCTGCAACAGCACCTGGAGCACCTTGCCCCCCTCTTTCCTCATTGATCTTGGTGTCTGCAGGGCTGTTTCTTTCACGTATTTTCACTCCTTTTTTTCAGTTACTTTTGCACAGCAGGTTTTTTCCCTTCTTATATATGTTTTCCCCGAGGCACTGTTACTGGTGGGCTGGGCTTTGGCCAGTAGTGGGTCCCTCTTGGAGCTGGCTGGCATTTGCTCTATCAGACATAGGGGAAGCTTCTGGCAGCTACCCCTGTTGTTGCCCCATTAACAAAATCTGTCCACACAAAATCAACATAAGCCTACAGCAAAAATGAAAATAAATGACAGGATGCTCTAGAAGGTATTCTTTTCCATATTAGATAGAGGTGATAGTAAGGTTGAGTGGCAATCTGCAGAAAACTCTTTTTTCCCTTTGAGGGAAAAGATTCTATATAAGTAATTGAAAAAAAGGATTCATTTTTTGAATGCCTGAACTTAAGTGAGATAAAAGTCAATGCTAGTGCTTAAACTGTTATGTAACTCACTATTCCTGAAACTAAAGCTTAAAAATCAGATTTGGACCACTGCATGAAATTTCTTAACAAAAAAAAAAAAAAATGAAGTGGAATCCCTTTGCTCTACTAGCAAGCTGATTTTTATTTTTAACTGTATAAAATACTCCTCTGTGTGACTTCAAAAGCTTTCTACTTGTTTTCCCAGAAAGCAAAGCTTTTAAGAATTCAGAACTAGATCAACAATGGTAGATCCTTCATCCAAATACTACATGGTGTAAGCAGCTATTTGAACATTTTGAGATTAGAATCTTGCCCTTTACAAACACATCTGATACATACAGAGGGCCTGTTGGCTGATTATTTTCTATCACATCTGTTTGGATGGCATCATGCCCATTCACAAGCTCATCAAACCCTTGCCCAAGGGCAAAGCTACCAACCAAGCAAGCACTAGTTAAAAAAAGGCCAACCAAGAAGATACAGTAGACTAAAATACTGTAAGGTAAGGAAAATAGGAAGTGCCATAGATACTTTAAATATAGAATAGCCTTTGGATATACTGAATGTGAAGTTTGGAGGAGTGACAGGGTTTTTTTCTGAGACAACAGTAGAGAGTTGGTCAAATGCTATCTGAGATAACAGGCAACACTTTGCTAAATGTATCATGGTAGGTGCAAATATGTGTACAAGTAAGTACAGAAACAAATATTACCTTTGCTAGCAAATTTTGAAAAGACAACAGTGGTGCTACTAGTAAGATCAATAAGCAAGCAGATGGTGATACATGTATTTGTAGTATTTCACTCAGCCAGCATTTGAAGCGCTTTAATTAGTTCAGCTGTCCAAGCCTCTTTCTCCCCCATGTCATCCTTCACATATTATGTCAATAGACAAGGAAGTATTAAAATTATTATCATTATGGTATAGATGGAAAAAATGGGACAAAATTATAGAGGTCATAAAACAAAACTTGGAATGCCTTGGAAAAAATATAATTTTATTTCCAGTCATGGAGTATAATTTCAGAGTAAAAAACTTTAAATGGACAGAGTGTTTAAAGCTAAAGTATATAAAGAAATTAAGATTGATCTAGATATCTAAAGATTAAAAAAAATTGGAATAAAGTCATGTTTATAGTCACAACAATGGGCTGTAATTACTCTTTAAGTTATATTAATAAACAATACGAGAATTTAACAAAGACATCTAAATACCATTCTTGAAGGTATTGGGGATAGTTACTAATTGGGGAATAGTCCTGGGTAGAAAAAAAAATAGGGTTTTAATTCTAGTGTTCTCTAGTTCTTTCACCATACCACAACTGTCTCAACAACTCTTTTACTTGGGATGCTAGCAAACAAAAAGAAAGTGTGTCCAATCCTGGTTCTCACATCAGCCTTTCTGAACTTTCTACACATGGATTTTTGTATTAAAACGTAAAGAAAGGAAGTGAGAAACTCTATGAATACTTTCTGAACATAAAATGCATTTGTTAATTTCTGAGTCTAATTAAAATTAATTATTACATTAACAATGATTTAATGAATACAGTGTTTCATTCCTTCTTTTAAAAATTTCAGCTACTTTGCCCTGGAATGACTTTTCTGTGTTTTATGGTAAAGTTACCTATCTTCTTCAACATGAAGATGTGCCCATGATATTCCATAAAATTTCAGTTTGCATGAAGTGTCTCCAAGTGTGTAAAGTAATCTCACTTCTCCTCTAGTTTGTGCCAGTCCAAGTGATGGCTGGTAACCAAAGCAGTTATTGCCACACTTCCATCAGTGATTTTCTTAATGAAAATATTTGCACATTTGTTTTGTAAGTAAATTTGCAACTTAAGATTCTTCTCTTCTCCCTTCCCTTCCCTTCCCTTCCCTTCCCTTCCCTTCCCTTCCCTTCCCTTCCCTTCCCTTCCCTTCCCTTCCCTTCCCTTCCCTTCCCTTCCCTTCCCTTCCCTTCCCTTCCCTTCCCTTCCCTTCCCTTCCCTCTCCCTCTCCCTCTCCCTCTCCCTCTCCCTCTCCCTCTCCCTCTCCCTCTCCCTCTCCCTCTCCCTCTCCCTCTCCCTCTTGTTTCTTTTCTGAATTAAAACCAAGGACAAAACCAATTTTTCACAATGAGCTAAAGTAAAGTTTCAGTCCATGAATATGTTTAAACTTAACTTACCACTGCTTTGTAAAGTATAATAAAATAAATAACTTGTGTTGCAACACAAGGTTAATGCCAGAAAATAATGACAGACTTCTGGTAAATATTTCCTGTTCATAGTTCTGTCTTCATAAGCAATATCAGAGCAAGTCCATTACTCCCAGTAACTCCTATGATACCACACTAAAATTAGACGATATCTGTTAATTTACAGACAAAAACATATACTGTTAATGTCTCGCTTTTATCATATCTCAATTTAGACTATACATTAAAAATCCTAGTTAGGGCTCTAGTCGCCATCACCAAAACAGTGTGACTATGTGGGCATGAACAGATGTCAGTCAAGGTGATGGAGTACGCTTCAGACCTCCACAACAAAACTTTTAACAGATTCATGCAAAAACTCTTCCAATATTAATTTTGTTTTCTCCTGCATAGTTCCACAGGGAGCTCTGTCTCTGCTTAGACCAATTTAAATGTTTTAATATGCTGAGCAATACCTTGGACAAAATCCCCATGATCCCTCTCCTCAGGCTGAGCAGCTCCAAATCTCTCAGCCTGTCTTCAGAAGAGAGATATTGTGAGATCATCCTTGTGATCAAGTTAATGGCCCTCCTCTGGACTCATTCCAACAGGTTAACATTTTTCCTGTGGGGGCCCTAAAGTTGGACACAGTACTCCAGGTGTTGTCTGACAAGAGTGGACTAGAGGGGAAGAATCACGTCAATTTTCAACTCGCTGGTCACACTGCTGTTGATGCAGATCATGATATGGTTGTACTTCTGGGTCGGAAGCGCACCCTGCTGGGTCATGTGGATATTTTCATCACAAGTATTCCCAAGTCCTTTTCCTCAGGGCTATTCTTGATTCATTAACCACTCAGTCGGTATTTGTGCTTGGGAGACTGCTCTGACCCAGGTGCAGGACCTTGTGCTTGACCTTGCTGAACCTCATGAGGTTCTCATGGGGCCACCTCTCAAGTCTATCATGGTCCTTCTGTATGGCAACCCTTCCACCCAACGTGTCAATGACACCACACACATTAGTGCTGTCGGGCAAACCTGCTAAGAGTACACTTAATCCCACTGTCATGTTGCTGACAGGCAGGTTAAAAAATGCTGGAATCTATTCCATTTAAAAGACATTTGACATTTTTCAGATTTGGTTCAGGCTGCTCTTAGCAGCCCAAATTTGCAACACCTTCACTGATTCATTTAATAAATCCCTAATGAGAAATGCTTGCAATCAGTGAGGTAAATTTGCATAACAAACCATTTCAAGTACTTGTTTAATCTGTGTTAATTATTCATTATTTCTTGCTGTCTGTATCTTTAAACTACTGTCCTCAGTTTAGTTAGAAGCCTTTATTAACTCAACACCTGGATACCTATTTGTTTTCCTTCCACTGGAATGCACTTAAGAGCACATATCCTACTACAAGAGGCACAATATATTTCTCTTCCTCGAAGGTTTGTGCAGGTTTTTCTGTCTGTACCATTTATACAATTACTATATAGAATTCTACATAAAGTTGAGCTTAAGGAAAATCTATAAGAAGTTGTGGGTTTATATATATATGTATATATATATATATATACACATATATATATATGTATATATGTACGTATATATATAACCAGAAATCAGTTTTTGTGTATTAAGTCCTTGAAAATAATTTTTTTTCACATTTTTTCTAACTCTTTTCTTCTGTGAGGCATGGAATGTGAAGCAGTTATGGCGAATTAAAAAAATATAATAATAACACATTTAATCTGACATTTAGGATGAAATAGAGTAGACTAGTTAGGCATTGTTGAATCTGGAAACTGGAAAAAGGCAAGGTTTTTTTAGTTCCCTGATCCTAAGTCCAACCAGTAGAGAGGCTAAATTTATGCTCTCCCTAGACACACAAAATCACATCTATGCAATACACATCGACTTGCAAGTACAGCCAGTACACAGATTAACAGACTCAGGATACACAGCACCCATACAAACACAAACAGCACTAGCAGCCTTGTTTCATTCTCTATACTGACTAGTAGCCTGTTAAACACACAGCTGTACCTTTTGCCCATCAATTTTCTCATGATTGATCCCTCCCGAACAACCTGGATGCTTCCTTTTCCCTTCCGGGTCTTCTTCTAAACATCCCAGATGTCCTGTACAATCCCAAAATGCACTTCCCCTGCCTCTTAAAATGTGTTCCATACCCACGAGGCAGTAACTCTTCTCAGCTTTTGAGGTGATCTGGAGAACCTGTACCATTTTACTCATAGTAATGGGTGTCATTACTGTCTCATGAAGCTGACCATCCTGCAGGTGCAGAATGAGGGTTCTTGTTTCTCTGATAGTTTATGAGGATTTCAGCATTTGCCATGGTTCCTCTGTATTTCTTTATGCTCGTGGAGAAGAATCCTATCATATATCCTATAACATTATTAGAATATTTTTTGGCCTTAAGGGGAGAAAATGGGAAAAACTAGGGCATTAGAAAAATGTTGCCTAGGACTCACAACCTTCTTGCAGAGGCAACAAGCAAATGTTGCTGAAAAAGAAGCTTGTCAGTCTTGTGTTGAAAAATAGCAGCAGACTCCAATGTTTTGCAGTAAATTTGGGGTTGAAAATTGTTGGAAATGGGGTTTTCTGAGCAGAAAATAAGCAATTAAGAAAAATTATACTTATGTGATCCCTCCTCATTTCCCTCCCTCCCTCCCTCCCTTCCTTCCTTCCTTCCTTCCTTCCTTCCTTCCTTCCTTCCTTCCTTCCTTCCTTCCTTTCCTATCCGTTCTATCGTTTCTTCCTTTGCTCTATCTCCCTTTTCTTTTCCTCTTTCTTTCTTTTTTTATTCCAATACGAACAATTAAATATTTAAAGGTCTTAACACTGGTTTTACCCTCTCTGTCTATCTACATTACTTACTGCCAGCTAAAAAAAATCCTTTTAATCTCTGCCTGCTCTGGAATATCTTTGAGACTTGAGATTCTGCCCTTAGCATTGAAAAAAAAAAAGAAAAAAAAAAAAAGAAGGATTTCATTTTTACTGAAATATGGCAGGGAAACAATTTTGAAACATTGGCAGATTTTTTTCTCCAAGACTACTTTCCAGCTATCCAGGAGCAGAAAAGGAATTAGAAAATATTAAAATCATGTTTTGCAAAGACTTCTGAGGGTATTATTTTATTTGGGGATATGACACTGTGCAGAGATCAGTGATAATGTGGTATCTACCTGTGTTATAGATTAAATAAAAGACAAAGAAGTATACTTAATTTACTGTAGAGCAATGACCCACATGCTTTATAATGCAACAAAAGTAAATGAATGTAAAATTTATTTTGTGCATGAAAAGTAAATGGAGGTAAACAGCATACCATAACCATTGTTCAAGTGACATTTGAACAGCTTAAAACATAGAGAAAAGAGAATATTCTGCTTCAGGGAGGAAATAGCATGCAAAATCCTTCTGCTGACTGATAGAATATTCTTTGTATAGCCTTTTAGAGGGTAAGGCATCAGACATTATTATGTTAAAATATTAGTAATTTGTACAGTCATCTGTCTGTTTAAAAAGAATCATGAATTCATAGTGAGATGGAAAAGAAAATATTTACGATACTTTGAAAGCCTTCTAGTCCTGAATGTTTTTCTGACACGTTTTCTTGGTACGTGGACAACAGAAGAGCAAGAGTGATAAACCTTAAATTAGTTTAATGTTTAAATTAGTTTAGATTAGTTTAATGTTCCTCCAAACCTCCTCATAAAAAACATTGTTCATTGCAGCTGGAGGCACATTCAAGCTTTACAGGCTGGGTTTAGAGTCTTCCACAGTCAAATGTCTTCTGGGAAACTTCAATGATCCCCTTTTGTACAAATCATATTTCTCATATTAATTTTTGGAGTAAAAGTATGTAGTGATAGTCAGCTAGGAAGAAACCATGAAAAGATGATGTCTCCAGATGGTTCTCCAGAACTAGGACAACCTTCTGGGATGCTATGAGACAGATCCACATACATTATGTTCTATGGTCAAAATAGACAAAAAAGAGACCTTTATAGCATATTATCAAAATACCTCTCTTAATTGTTCCTGGGAACAAATGTAAGCCTCTTCAAACAGGTGCATAAAATGCCCTCTAACACATCACCCTTTCCTTTTTCTTTCCCTTAAAAAAACTTCCAAAATGAGATGACTGCAGATTTTTCTTCACAGTAACCATTAATTATAGCTAAGAAAATGTAAAACAGAATTGTCTTTTTCCTCTGCTTACTATGGATACTCCATCAGAAAATGTATTGAAAGATAACATTAACTTGAAGCTACTCATTTAGTCTGTCTGTGGAGCAGCCACTTTGTGATCTGTGAAACTAAACTGACAAAGCAAAGGGGTAAATTCTATCCTGTAAAACATGAAAATAATTTCCAGCTGAAAAAAAAATGGTGCACAGAAACTTTATTTATTTTTAATCATCTGAAATTTAGTCATACTTGGACATCTTGACAAAGCAAGCCTTCTGCATTTGCTCCTGTGGAGAAAGACAAGGCTTTCTTTCCCAAGGAGGCTGAAAATGGTTAATGCTCTTGTACATATCTATGGCAACATACATAGAGAGCCTTAAGGTCTAGATACCTGTGTTCTGGTGAAGTAATGTTTAGTTTAACATCCAAATACATATTTGAGAAGTACTCTTTCAATTTTTCTAATTTTAATGGAATAATGAATTTTTAAATGGAGAGGAAGATGGTGACGGAAGTGTTTATCTATGAATATGCCAACTGTTTTTCACTTACTCTTGCAGTGAAAAAGCAAGCATTATGCGTATAAAAAAACCCTAGATTGAGAAATGAAACGCCGTGTCTAAAGGAAAAAAATCCTCTTAATAGATTTGAAAATTGCAAGTTGAAATACAGGCAAGCTATATCCTTGCTGAACAGAAAACTGAAGACACAAAAGATGTGTTTAATAACCAAGAGGTCTTGAGGGCAGGAGCTAAGCAGGGTGGTCACAGGAACTTTGCATTTGAGTCAGTGAGGAGGAGAAACAATCTGAAACAAACAATGTTACCCCAAGGAAAATGAACAGGAGTCACTTTTAAACAACCCATTTATGAAAAAAATATGATTTTCCATAAGAAATCTAATTCTGCTGAAATTAATCTACTCCATCTCTTTTTAGACAAAATTAGGAATGTACAGATCAGTTATATGATAAGCTTGTCTATACTTCCCATGGGCAATGAATTTTAAACTTAATTAGCCAAAACAGAATGGTGAATTTTTTCTCTACTCTCCCTTACACCTTTCTCAAAACTGAACTCCAATACGATTTTTTTTTATAGCAGATATATCTGCATTTCTTTTTGTAGTTAACAAAATTATACACATTTTACACCTACAGAGTAAACTTAAGCTGTTTATTTTATTTTTAAACTATAATTTTGTTTAAGATTAAAAAATGTAGCATTTAGCTGTGCAACACACCTAACTTGGGCTTCTCAATAATAAATTGTCCAAAGTCTTGTCCTATGAGGGGAGAGCACATGGTGACAATAATTTATATCAGGCTTTCTTTTTCTGAAATAACCTATTTTTCTCTGAGACTGGACTTCTAAATTATAATTATTATCCTGATAGCTTGTTTTGTCTTTGCTTTGATTCACATAATGTCCAAGAGACATCCATCTTTTCTGAAAATAGATTTAGAGAGAGTAGTCTTCCAACACCTGCTGTTAAAAGATTTTAATCTTAAGGATCATAATAATCAGACTACCCAGTGGATGCCTGCAAGTGTAATACATCTTCTAGAAAAGTGCTGTACTTTTTCCATTTTTCTACTTAGTATTTTTGAGTTTCTGAAATAGATTTTATGAGAATTTTTTCAGTTGGTGGGCATCTACATAGTAATTTATGTAAATTTAGAAGAGCAACAAAAACTACATTGTCCAATGCATGCATGCAAGTAAGTACAACAGTACTTGCAAGTATTGTTTCCTTAGGTTTTAAGCACGAACAGCAGGATAATCCATTGAAGACTTGTTTCTAAAAACAGTAAATTCTTGAGACAAATTCAATTAAGTGTTTCTGGGAATGAAGTTTTCTTTTTAATAAAGACTTTTTTGAATGCACAATGACTATATAACTCATCAAAAACAAAATTAATATCACTAGAGAAAAAATCCCACCAACCAAAATATTTTACTTGATTTAGAAAAAAAAATTCACATATTTTGCAGCTTTTTCATCAGCCACTAAGATTGTCTCACGTGCTAGAAGCCTAATATTGCAAATTAGACACAATACGGAATACAAAGATAAATATAGTCAACAGCCTCGTGTAGCTACCTAAGTATGTCTGCATTCTGTGTCATCCATTTTTATAAACTGTATCCATACTTCCCCCTCCCCAACATTAGCCCCCTCTCTGAATGTGTTTCCCTGTTGGTGTACACAAACATAGTCTGTTTGACATATTCAGGGCATGCTGAATTTATTCAACTTACACAGATTGTTGGCATCAGCAGCAGATCTGATTTACACCCAATATATTATATATTTCATTTATATTGTGCTAGCGATATGTGTACTACAAGTTTGACAGTTCTGACTGTCCTGTGGCCTTGTCAAAACTCCAATTTCTGAATGTGTCAGAGGTCCTCAAGATCCACTGCAACAAAATTTATACGTAGAAAGAAGAAAAAATATCTTGGCAAACATGAACATATGGTAGGCTTAGTCTTATTTCCTGTGATCTTGTTTTCTCATTGAAAATGATGAAGCTGAAGGACATTGAGCATGAATTAGCTTCAGAATTGTTACCTAGGAAACTCTTCAAGTCAGAAATCACAATTGTTCCATTCTGCTCCTTTCCATTTCAACAGAATCATAGAATCACAGAATCATAGAATCTTAAGGCTGGAAAACACCTCCAGCATCGTTGAGTCCAACCTTTGACTGAATACCACCACCAATGTCAACTAAACTACAGCAGTAAGAGTCACATCCAGTCATTCCTTTAGCACTTCCACAGATGGTGACTCCACCACTTACATGAGAAGCCTGTTCCAATGCTTAAACACTCTTTTAATGAAAAAACTCTTCTTGATGTACAACCTGAGCCTTCCCTGGCCTAGCCTGAGGCCGTTTCCTCTAGTCCTGTTGCTAACTGCCTGGGATAGTTCTACTTCACCCTTTCTCCCCACATAACAAACCCAACATATTATTAAGGCCTAATTTCTTACAGCATACATTTAGGCAAGTCTTGAAGATCAAAACACTTGGGTCTGACCTCCAGCTACTGGGGCAGGAGAGAGTCTGGTCTGGAGAAACTGGAGAAGTGACAACAGTCCTAACACCCCTAACACAAACTATTCTCATCTTCATTGGCTTCTGGATGATTAACTGTGGGGGTATTTATAGAGAAAGAACAATTACCATGGTGAAGTATAATCTTTCACTAGTGCCCTAGTGTCCTATTCCAAAAGCATTGATGCCATTGGATTTGTTTGTTACACTGAAAATCTTGCCACATTCAAAAAAAATTAAGCATAGTTTATAGGTGGAGCTGTCAGTTCACTACTGTTGGTCTAATCTGTGCGTTAAGTAGGGTATTAGTCCACATAATTAGTACAGTTACAGAAATTCCTGGTCTAGAGCACTGTGGTAAACTGCAGTAACACAAGTCTTCCTACTTGAAAGGATGTTAAGTTTGTGATGGAGATCTTGTCTCTTTTCTTGGAGAAGCATGATTCTGATGCTGACATTGGGCCTTACTTTCTCCTCAGGCTGTGGGTCATGCTTGGAGACCCAAGTGTGCATTCCTGCCCCCCACTGCCTGCCTTCAGAGAGTCCCTGCATGGGAGGGGAGCAGGAGGGAAGAACCAGCTCCAGTCAGCCAAGGCTGCTCTGGCCCTCTCAGAGACACCTGTTCTATCCTTGCTGTGTCTGGTGTCAGGGGATGAGAATCCTGCTGGTCTTTAAATCTTCAGCATACTGATCTTGCTTGAAATCTTGCGCTCCACTTCATACATGGGAAAAAGTGGCAGTGGCCAAACTATTCCTTTTGTTTTCCACAGTTCTGTTTTTCATAGCTACAAACACAGAAAAGGACAACTGTTTCTATGGGAATATATGAAAATTTGCTAAGAGAAGTTGAGTTGTGTATTTTTAGCATTATACCACTAATAGACTGATTTCCTAGTACTGAAAAATGTTCACAGAAATAATAAACTTACATTATTATTTTTGCAAAATTGTGCATCATCTCATTGGGTGGGTGGGGGTGATTTGAAGTACAAGGGTCCTTTGACAGCACAGGTTGTGCATAGCTCTCATAACATCTATTCTGAAAACTGATTCATTCCTGCAAAAAATTCTTGGAAACACCTCTAAAGCTGGAATAATTCAAGATTTATGACTCTATTTGTCCTGTCTATAGGTGCAAATTCCCTGTTGTATGAAGCTATACAAGGATAGCTGAACCACAGCATTCTGACAGAGAGAAAATCAATTAGTTTCCTAAAGAATATTATTGCACAGATCAATTCTTCATTCCCAGTCTTATCCTATAACTTTCCCCATAGACTAAACCCTTAATCAAAATTTAGTTCTATTGTCTCAAGTAGAAGAAGAAATAATTCTTCATGGACATTGCTGCTTGCTTTTAAGGTTTGGAAACTGGATATGCAAATAGGTTCTGTCAAATGCTAGTGGCAATGTACTATATATGTACTCTGAATTTGTAATTATTATTTGCCAGATTTTATTGTCGTAGCAACCAATTCACTTCAATTGGAGATTTGTACTACTTCTAGCATGGCAACTTGCTGGAGTCTGAATATTTGACCTTTTACCGTTACTAACTTCATGCATCCTCCTAAATGCAACATATAACAAAGGATTCTTTGTTGGAGGAAATGTTCAGACAATACTCTCATCTACTCAAAAGGATTTTTTCCTGTCTTAGGAAGTGCAATATTTCTGCAGCATATTTATCTACTTATTCATTTTTCAGACTGACTGGGGGGGGAAAAAAGGGAGAAAAAAAGGAAAAAAAAAGACGGGAAAATACAGTTACGTGGTAAAATTTCGGTTTCCCGCTCTGGGACATGGCTAGCCTTGAAGCCGCACGAAAGAAGACTAGCCGCCATGACCCACACACGCCGGACCAGGTGCTGCAGTGAGTGCCGCGGGCGCAGGAGCGGAGTGCCTTGGAGACGGAGGCTGAGCAGGAGACAAGGCAATATAAAAGAGATGCAGTCTCTCAGGTCAGGATCCAGTGGTTTATTAGTAGGGCTGGGATCGGGAAGGAGCGTGGAAGGTAGAGGCAGCTGGGTTTGGACGCGGAGAGCCCAGAATGTCCTGGTACAAGGGGTTAAGAGGGACCACAGGATGGGAGGGGTTTACATGGGAGAACCAACCGGGACTCGAGGGATACGGGATTGACAGGTACGCCAGGGAATGGGGATGCAAGGAGGGAAGTTACAGAATTTTGAAACCCAATGGGGAAACTCAGCTACATGGAACAAAGAAGAATTTTCTAGTTATTAACTCCATATAGGATAGAGAGGAGGAGATATCCATAACCAATGCTCTTGTTCTCTGATGCATATTAAGGATGCTGGCTGCAAGGTGTCCTGGGAGAGCATCGCTTTGTCACCCTAAGCTAAAGGTCTCCTCAGACCCAGGGCCCTTCCTCAGTTTCATCTGCCTCCAAACTCATCTGAGCCAAGGCCACTGCTACACAAACTATCTATTTATACTTGGTGAAAATGCTTCAGTCTACCTCTGCAATTATTTTCAACTGAGTACAAAGAAGCTTCAGGGAGATAGGAATTTATGATCTTTAAACAAAAAAACCTTATATTTCAAAAGTAGCATCCTTTATTAAAAGGTACTTCTTTTTTAAAAGTGCTTCAATAACACAAGAATCTTTAAGGAATAAATAATATGGGGATTTTTTATGCTTTAAATAATTACATTATGTCTGGGTTCAGATTAAATAGTATGTATTTTTATTGTTCATATTTTTATGGTCCCCTTATATCAGAAGTTCTTTTATAAAAAACCTTAACTTATTATGTGCTTTCAATATAAAACACATTTTAGAGACAGTAAGTGTCTGGGGTTTTTATTATTATTGTGAGAAGAATGTTCATAAGCAACATATATTGACATTGTTTAGAAAATCGTGGATCTTCCGTTTGTATTGTATCTTGAGAAAACTAAGCTGTTTGAAATCAAGTCAGCTTAATAGGTAGTTGAATCATGTGATATATATCTGTGACAAATTCTCTGTTACCTTTAAGATTTGATAACATTTCTCTCTTACATTTCTCTCTCAAAAGGAAATGATGTCACACGGAATTAATACAAAAGTCAGCTACTGATTTGTCCTTGTCATTAGCTTCCCTTGGCTTTGACTTACTGCCTTGTAGCATATTTATCAGACAAAAGACTTAATTAGAAGGGAAAGAATGCGGTTGGCTGACCAAGAATATGGACCACCTAATTATTAAAAAAACATTTATCTACTATTGTACAAAAACCTCAGAGTTTTTCCAGCATGAGGTAGTTTCAGGTAAACATCCTGCATTAAGTTCTTGTTGTTCAAGCATCAATATCCTCAGAAAGAGTAACTTACTTCCCTCAATAATAAATCTATTATAATTTAGTTAGGAGATAGTAGTCTAGTTGCTGTAAAGAAAAAAACCCATTATTTTTGTTTATACAGTTAATAGATCTGAAGAATTTGATTGGATATGAATTATGTGTTGGCAGTATTATACCATAGTGCTGGTGAAGTAGAGTTTAGAGTTTATTACCTGAGACAGAACAAATCACCTAGACCTTCATTAAAACTGGCAAATGACAGTTTCTAAGTCATGCTTCTCTACATGATTCTTGTATTTTCTTTAGAAGCTAGTAAGCATTCCTCCTTCTCAATACCACTTTTTATACAACTTAGTCAATATCATTCTCAACAGGTAACTGATATACAAAATTCTTGAGGTTTTTAGCTGCATGAGACGGAATTATTTTGCACACATCTATTGTCCAGTAATTTCAGAATCCACTAGGAATTCAATGAATACATTTCCCTACGACATTCTCTTGTATGCTGATCTAGATGGGTTTACAACAAATTTATAATCACATCTTTAGGATGGGAAGATTAGAAAAAGGGAATATATTGGACTGACTTCCATGACCTGTGATCTTTCAGCAATGGGTCTTTGAAATTATCATGGTACTCTAGGTTATTGACTTAGATATGCAGGACATGGATAGAGATGGACAAGCGAAAATTCATATCAAGACCTAAAAATTCTGATAGATTATCAGGAGGATCATTTACAGGAACACTGAGTTGTTAGTATTGAAATTTAGGTGCCTAAATTCTACTGTTCTTAATTTGTAGAATTTTGTTGTTAGGACATTTAGATGAAAAAAATAGATTAAATTCCTATTCACTTCTTTGGTTTTGGTAATTTTTTGTGGAGGTTTTTTTTTCAGTCCAAAAGATGTAAATTATAAACTGAAAAAAATTGACACCTAAGGTCTACATATTCTTAGTTATGTGTTGAACTCATTGGAAAACTCAAATTTCTTTTAGTGTCTTCTTCTGAACTCAGATGTGTTTTTAACTTCAGTGACCCAGTTTCAAAAAGTACTGCCTGGCCTGTCTGCTGGTAGTTGAGATTTTGAGATTTTTTTTTTCCCTAGAGAGATCCTAGGTGTCCTAACTTTTGCTGAGCTATAGTTCTATAGAAATATATTTTCTTATCTGTGTTGATAAGTCTCTTCTCTTCAAAAGGCAATTTGCTGTTTTAAACTCCAGGTAGAAACTAACAATACAAAGCCATATGTGAAGGGCCTCTTTTAAACATCCTTCTGGTTTCTTATTTTTTAATAGTAGCTTGCTATACATTAAGTCTAACAGAAACATTTAACATTTTATTTATTGCATGGAAAATGAAAGATTCCCCTTAACACCCTCATGTGGCCTTCAAATGTTTTCAGTTTTCTTCGCTGATGATACTGATTTACTAACACCTAAATTAGGGATGCAAAGAACTGGTAACCAGTGGGAAAGTAATATTTGATGCTACAAAGGCAAAATTAGTAATTTCATGTAGGAGGTTATAAATGGTTTACAGGTATGTTTTACCTTCAGCTAGCTCCACCCTATCCAGCCTGAGGACCTCAAAACTAATCTCTAAGTGTAATCACAGAGTCTTCTGCTGGGAAATTGCGGCAAAATCCCCTCTACTATTCTATTATTCTTTCCAACAGAAAAGAAAATGTACAATTTTGGTCTAGAAGAATGTTTTTTCAAGCACAGATAAAGTTTAAAACAAGCCACAGCTGAAAATAAGGATAAATTATTCGGCTTTTTTACCCTCTCTCTTCTGGAATTATTTTCTGGCTATGAACCATAGTGTGGGTGGATAATGTGGCCATAACAGAAACTAATTTAGCAATGTGAAACACTCTAAGAATATGTGCACTTCCCCTTTCCACCTATACTCTTTCAGGATAGGGAATGAGGACACATTGTCCCAATTTTCAAAGTCAGAAAAAACTCAAGAAACTTATAAAACATTTTTTCTTTTTCAATAGTGCTGATACTCACAGGAAGAGATGAAGTACCAAAAAATATTTACAATAAGACTTCAGAAATCCTATGATATAATTAAAAAATCAAAACCAACAAGAAAAAAAAAACACAAAAAAAAACCCAACCCCCCCACCCATGACCTATATAAACCACTTTTCATTTCAATATGATGAAAGCTAGAGACACTGAAAGAAATTATGAAAAGCCCAACAAAGAGTTTAGATCAGATATAAATATCTTGTGATTAATTATACTGGTATCTGGTAGTAAACCTGAGAAATAAAAAATCCAGAAGAAGATGAGTAAAAGTATTCTGTCTTTTGAATCTGCCTGCACAGAAATGCAGAAACAAATGGTCTTTTATTTTTAATATGAAAGAAGTTAGGTGAGGAAGTTTTTAAAAAATAATAAGATATGAAGTGTTCAACGATCTATTTTGTAGAAAATCAGAAAACTAATTTCAACAGTGAACCAGTGGTTTTACAGCAATTAGTAAAAAATTATGTTTAAATGCATGTGTGTCTTCTAATAGCTCACGAATTTTTTACAGAGGACTTTTCAGCTAAACTCGTGAGTAACTGGCTTGTGTGAATAAAACCCCAGCTTAAAGGTTACTGAAGAAATATGGGATTATATCAGGGACTCCCAAAACAGCAACCAGAAGCTGACAGCAATAGCCTTGAAAGTGCAAGCATGGGACAATGGACGAGGTCCCAGGCTATAATCACAAATCACTGGTGATTAATTACTGATCACCACAGGAACACAACCTTGGCAGCTGGGTGGAACCTATTTCAGGGTTAAAAAAGAAAACAGAAATGAAATCTCAAGCATCTGTAAAACACATCATGTAGAGTAAAACTTGGGGGCAGTATGGAGGTTATGGATGAGAGAACAAGGAGGAAGTAAGTAAATAGTGTTGACAAATATTTTCAGAAATTATGTAAGCAAATCCAAGCATCGGGAAGAAGATTAATTAATGCACTTTTCCTTGAGGTATGTGTATCAAAAATACCTGAAATACATGGGTTACTAATAATACAGACTGAAATGAGATCTTGAATAAATTAATCCATATAGCAAGGACCTACCTTTACATAATATCTAAAAAGTATACATTCATGATTTGACACTTATCCCTGATACACAGGTAGAGTCCCTACTTTCCTCCTCCCCACAAACACTTGTACGTTGTGACATTGTGAATATATTTTAACCATGTTTCCTAAGTTTTGTTATGAGATAATTTGTGACAGTGGCAACTATGGCAAATAAAAAACTGTATTACATATGTTGTTCCCTGTGGCGTTGCATCCCCGAAAAGCAGCCGAAAGCCCCAATGCCACACGGAAAGGCAGTCGCCTGCGCTGTGACACGCGCTGGGCTGCGCTGGAGCCGGGGAGCATGCAGGGGCGGCACAGGGCTCAGGGGACAGAAACTCAGCAGGAAATGAGGTGGGACGAAGAAACGTACAGACGCAGTCTGTGGTCTTCCAGGGAATTTATTAGGATCTTTGGATGAGGGTCCAGGGAAGGTAAAGGGGGACGGAGAAACTGAGGAAGGGCGGAGGGGCTGAAAGTCCAGAGACTGCAATGCCGAGCACACGGTGGCAGGGGTTTATAAGGGAAGGGAAAAGGGGAGGAGTTAGCTCCAGAGAGCCAACCTGGGAAAGTCCGAGGGGAGAAGAACAGGGGTACACACCAATAGACCTCTGATAGGGGAGGATGCATAATTCAAAAGAACCAATAACATATAGAGCTAAGGAGAACAAAGGAGAAGCCTCTGGAATGCAAGCCACATAGGGAAAGGGTGGGGAGAGACACACATTGCTACAGTTCCCCCTATGGATTAGAATAAGTTGGCTGATAAGGAATGAAGATGGGTTATTTTTGCATTTTTGAAAAAGCTATCCTTTTTCTTATGCTACTTACTTTAAAGCTGATTTTTTATAATAATATATTGATAAGTCATTTCCCTGATAAAAATTAGGCTGACAGATACATAATTCCTCCAGACCTCATTTTCTTTAGTTCTTAGGGCATGCATATTCTTTTTCTATAAATTCTATAAAGTAACAAGCATTACTTGAAACATCCTTTTGACTAGTTCTGTTGCTTTAGGGTCAATTTCCCTATGCTTTGTTGTACTTGAGATAACATAAAACTTTTGTTGCTTGTTCTTTCTTCCTTCCGGCCCATATTCTTATCTCCCTGTCAAAATTACTTGAATGCTATGCAGTATATGATTAAAATTTGTCTTTTTTTTCAGTGATGGGTGAAACAAAAAAGTGTAACAATCTACTGAAGACATTTCCATATCTATTACTGTTTTCCTTCTCCTCTTCTGTGTTGTATCTGTACACTTCTCTGTTTATCTATATGCAGAAGGTTTCCTTGTTAATGCCTTTTCTACTAATATACATGAATGAATCTTTCTAGCTTTAGCATCACTTACTTGGTGTACTTCTTCTAACTGTTCCTTTGCAATATCTTTTGACTTATGCAATCTCTTTCTGATTTCCCAGTCCCTGACCAACTCTCAGTGCATTCATTTCAATATTACATTATCTTTATTTCCTAATGCCAGTTTGTCTTTACGTAATGATAATTTGTCATTTTGAGTTAATATACCTCATTAAATAAATTCCAGTTCCTTTCCACCTTTTTAACCCACACGTTATTTTTCTAGCTATTCTATAAAATACATGTTTTAAGTATTACCTAAAACTGGTAGTTAAAAAATAATGGGGTTTGTTTATTCAAAAAGACTTCAAAATGAACACTTAATTTATAATATTCTCATTAGTATTTTAAAGGGATTTCTTTGCATTTAGTTTTATTTTCAAGTACAGAAGCAGTTGTCACTGAAAGAGTGGTTTAGGCATTGCAAAAACTTACCCAGGGAGGTTGTAGAGGCACAGTCTCTAGAAGTGTTCAAGAGGTGTCTGGATATGACACTTGGGGTTATGGCTTAGGGGTGATTATGGTGATGCTGGGTTGACAGTTGCACTAGATGATCTTGAAGGTCTCTTCCAACCTTGATGGTTCTGTGATTTTGTGAAATCTGTGGTTTGAAAAAGGATTGTCAGTTTTCTCATATACCTGGCACTTACTCTGCCACTTCTGAAGTTTTAAAAGCCTCATTGTTTTACTATTTCTATCGTAACTTTCACAGAACATTCTTGAGAGAACAAGGACTTAGCATCTCCAAGATTATAGTAGTAAAGAACAATTCCAATATTCTTTCTAAACAAAGAGTCTATAAAAGAAAAATGACAAAACAAAACCTGATGTTATTACTTTGTTTTAAACTACATTTCTAAACAGATGATTCCAAATCAGCATTTTCTACTAAATTACTGGTATGACCATCACATTCTTTTCTCTAAATGTTTCTGTAGCCTTACCTGTGAATTTCCTAAGACACTGGTGGCTGCTCATTTTAGGAGCCTTTTTGCATTAATTTCACTCTGTTGTAGAAGAGACATACATTGTTTCTCAATTGACATTAAGGATAATCCCTGATCTCTTCAGTTACAAAGGTGGGTTGCAGACTGGACTTATAGGTAAAATACTATGATTTTTCAGGAGAATGTGGAAAAATAATTTTAGTGCCATTTAGGCATTTAATATTAATCACAGGAATAAAAATTCAGTTCATCAAGCTTATTGATACAAAACTTTTGCCATAATCATTCCAGAGAAACTGTATACATAACAGAACAGTTTGTGAGCGAGAAAATAGTAGTTCCTGCAAGAGTTCCTGAAGACTTAAGGCATTTTTACTGAACAGGTGTTATGCACACTAAATGAGTAGTGTCCATGGAGCTATCACTTCAACATCAACATGCATACAAATTAATTTTTTTAAACAAAAGAAAATTAAAACATGCTTAAAATCATTGGACCTACTTATTTCTTTTTCAGTGAAACTTTGTTTCTCCTCTTATTTTTTTCCTCGCAGCTGTTTCTCAGTATGAGAAAAAAGACTCTTTGAAGTACTAGCAGCACATCTTATATCTGCTGACAAAACCCAGAAGCAATCACACTGACATGGCCACTTGCCTCTTGTTTATTATTAAAGTATCTTTTTAACCTTTCTCATATCCCTGTTTGGAGTAATTTTTCCCCTGGAATTTTTAAAAAAATATTCATTTTAAAAATAAGTAGAATTTTTCATACTGTCCTGCTCTCCCTCCACTTTTTTGTTATTTTATGTTTCCTTCTCTCCTCGAGGGCTTTATGTCTCTGTGTGGCTATACATAAAAGCTTATAAGTACACACTGTGTTACTTGATTATTTAATACTCAGGTTCTGCTTTAGAGTAACATGTTCTGCAGGTATTGACTTTTAAAGCATTGACTTTTAAAGCATACACACCTAAACTGTGAAACATTATGTCTGGTTTAACCAATGCTCATCATTTATATGAAAAAGAACAAGTGTTACAATGTGTGTATGACATCTTCTCTTTGAAATAATTATTTAAGTAATATGATAAAGAAAAATTATATTAAAACCTTTTGATTTACTTGTTGACAGAACTAGGACAAACTACAGCAATAATTTGGGCCTAATTAATTATGACATTTTGCCTTTTTCCATGACTGGCCCTAGCCACTGGGGTAAAAGAAATCTGACATGGAAAAGGTTGAATAGGCCAAAGAGAAAGACTGTTTAATTGACTATGTCTCTAATTTATTCAAATAATACATACATGTCTATTTGTTCTTAGTGAAGTTAAGCAGTTATATTTTGTTATATACAAATTTAAATGCACAGATAATTTTTTGATAGGATCCAGGGCTTCCATAATGTTTTTAGATACTCAGATAATTCCCAAGTCAAGTAATTTTGTAGAGATTACATAGAATCTTTCTTCAGGTTTTTCTTCCCTGAAATTTCTTGAGATCATTTGCATTACTTATTACTGAAATACCCTACTGTGAAATCATGACAAAAGGTGTATGTACAACACAAGAGTTTCATTGAAGCCATCACAATGGTTAGGGACAATAGTTCAAAGAAAATGGTGTCAGTTATTTTCTCTGACTGGAACTCCCCAAAAACCAAAAGACGTAATTCCCTTCCTTTAAGAAACTACCATAGGAGATGGAGTCTTAGAGGGACAAGGTTCAAACCTGAATCTTTAACCTGTCAGGTATATGATTAAGTTTCAGGAAGAACTTCTTCACAGAATGGTTTGTCACGCATTGATATGGGCTGCCCAGGGAGGTGGTGGATTCACCATTCCTGGAAGTGTTCAAGAAATTACTGGACTTGGCACTTAGTGCCATGATCTAGTTGACAAGGTGGTGGTCAGTCAAGGGTTGGACTTTATCACTGGGGAGGTCTTTTCTTGACCTTAACAATTCTATGATTCTATGTTGCCTAATACTGTGTCCAATCCAGTCTTGAAAACTTCTATCAGTAGAAAATCCATGACCTCAAGGTATGAGAACTTGTTCCACTTCTTGACTGTCCTCCTGGTGGAAAAGTCATCCTTGTATCCCATATGAATCCTTGCTGTCACAATGTATAACCATTAGCTCATTCAAGGTCTGACAATCATGGAATCGCAATACTTGGGGTTGGAAGGCACCCCAGGAGCTCCTCTGGTCCAATGCCCCATGTCAAACAGCATCATATAGAGCAGGATACTCAGCACCATGTCCAGACAGTTTTGAGTATCTCCAATGAGGAAAATTACACAACCTGTCTGTACAACCTGTGCCAAAGGCTAGTCACCATCAGTAAAAAAAGTGCTTTCTGATGTTCAGAGAGAACTTTTATTCTTTCAGCTCTTGTCTGTTGTCTCTAGTCCTGTCACTGGGCACTACCAAAAAGAGCCTGGCTCCATCTTCTTGCACTCTCCTTTCAGGTGGTATAGATATTGATGAGATTCCCCTGGACTCATTTGGGCAGACTCAATTCAAAAAGAGGTGGTCATTCTGGTGCTCTGCGTTCTCTTCTGCAACTGTAAGAATGAACTGCCCCTGTTCTGAGCATATCTAAATTGTATTCCAGGGTAACAGTCTCAGCTCTCTCAGCCTTTTCTTGTGTGAGAGGTGTTTCACTCCCTTAATGATCTTTGTAGGCCTTCGCTGGCCTTAGTCCAGTAATTTCATGTCTTGTGTACTGGGTAGAAAAACCTGGACATAGTACTCCAGGTGCAGCTTCATCGGTGCTCAACATATGTGAAGGATGACCTCCTTCACCTCTGCTTTTTTTGAGACCCCACCTGGAGCACTGCATCCATCTCAGTGCTTTCCAGCACAAGAGAGACATTGACCTGTTAGTGCAGGTCCAGAGAATGTCCAAAAATTTTGTAAGAGTCCTAGAGGGCCTCTCCTATGAAGACAGGATGACTGTTGGGGTTGTTCATCCTGTAGATTTCAATCTTATTTCACCTACTTATGACAATTCCTAACTTCAGGAGATGTTGTTGATTCTTTTAAACGAGTTTCCAGATCAGGGAATGTGTTAACCATAATGACTAGTTTTAGTGCTCTTTTTTAACAGCACTACCTGTAGTAATTCTTGACAGTAGGAACTGATGTGTGGAATATAAGAGCTTGCTGACAAATTTCAAGGCTTTGAAAGAATTATTTCAATTTGCATTTCTCACCTTCACCAGAAGTAAAGATTTCAACACATTGTAAGAATTCAAAAGCATTCCTTTTCCTGTAGCCTTCTTTCTTGAAATGCCAGAACTATTATCAGTCCCAAAAAATATTTAACTTAAAATAGGACAATTTTTATTTCAACATATGGAACTGTGGCATCAAATCATGCTTAGGAATTTTTTTATAGATCAGGTGCCTAGCACACATAGAAGCCACACCTGCACTTATTTTGATTAATGTAAATTACATTGCAGCTTGTGAAAAACAAAAAATATATTAGTCATTACTAAAATAAGAATTATCACTCTATATTTTACAGAATAATATAAAAAGTTACACATGCCATATGTTAATGCTCTAATATTTTCATAGCTTTGAACAAAGACATTATCTTTCACTAAAATAAAAATCAATGTGCCAGAATCTGAACTCCTTTGCATCATTATGTTTTAAAATTAGTTGTTTAAAATTAGTTGTTAAAAATTAGTTGTTAAAAATCACTTGACAGGTGTCAGAACCAGTGCTTCAGTCTCTCAAAGTGCATTATTAATTGCACTAGCATAATGATGACATAAAATAGGTAGTAACTTCTGAAAATAATATTTTTTTCTTCTTTGAATCCTTTTGATGTAATTTTCCATTAAACACTGATATTTTACTATCGTATTTCCTTATCGGGTGCTCTAGACTTCTTTCCTGAAGACGTATGAAGTAGAACATTTCAGAGTTGAAGGATCCAAATAATCAGTCCAGAACTTATCTTAGAGGCTCTAAAAATAAATAAAAAAGAATCACCATAAACATTTCCATTAAAAAAATTTAGAAAAAATACACAGGAGATACAGTTTTGCTATTTTTTCTGAGTTATCTGCCTAAATTTCAAACTTTTGCTCAATGCTATGTGAAACTGAGAAAACAATACCTAAATCTAAAATATTTGAATAATCCAATTTTATGGACTGGCTCATCTATATCGAGTTGGCTATCATTTTATTGAATTCAAACAGAGAAACAGAAATACAGACTGAAATTACAAAACTTCCCCAAAAGAGAATAATTGGATTTCAACGTTATCTCAGTTAAAAGTATATTGAGTGTCCCACATACTAGGAGAGAAGACAGTTTCTAATAAAAGCAACACTATTTTCAGTGCTCTAGTAATTTTAACAATTGTTTATTTTGTTCTTAGCTAATTAAAGCAAACCTTTCCCAGAAAGACACACTGTATACTTGAGACGCCAGATGGCTCCTGAGTACCCAAGAGCTACATAACCCTTACATTGTCTATTAACACCAACTTCTCCTCTTTTGTCTGTCATAGTCAACCCAAAATAAAGTCAGGACTACAGTACAAATTCTGGTAAAGGATGTAGTCTTATTGTACTGGATAGGACCCTAATCATTATATATAAAGTGTTGAGTTTCTGAACCTTGAACTGTTTCTATATTTCAACTTAGGATCTGAGAGCGTATATAAAAAAACCCCAAAACAAAAGCTGTACATTGACATACTTGCTCAGGACTTGCCTTTCTAGATTCTAAAATTTTGTATTCTTTACTTGTTGGTGTCTCTGCTTCAGCAGGGCTCATGAAGTTTGCCTCCTGTTAATACATTTTTTCTGTATGGATGAAGACTACCTCCTGAAATGAAAAGTCTATGGGCCCTTCACCTGAATCTGAGAATCTCCAGACATCAGACCTCACATTTCTGAAAAAATAGTCTGTATTTTAAGTTAAATTCATACAACAATAAAATATTTAAATATCTAAGGCTACAACAAGACTTTAAACAACTAAAACCTACTTGGTGAATTGCAAAGGATGAGCAAGCTCAAATGTATCAATACATGGCAACAAAACAAGTTCAAGTTATCAGCTGGTTGCTTTTCTTTAAGCCATTCCAGAGTCACAACTCTATCTACCCTGTGAAGAGTTTAGAGGACCTAAATCTTCCTTGCAAATTCCATTTTTAGAGCTCGAGTAGCAGCCCCGGAGTATTAAAAAATAATATTCATAGTGTTTAATGTTATTTTGCCTTTATTTATACTGCTAAAAGTGTAGCCCTGAAAAGTTTTTCTGAATACTGGTTTGTTACATTTCTGACTGTCTCTATCCACTTGTGGTCCGGATAGGACTTGTGTTTAATCTACCTCCAAATTGTCCCATTTCTTTTTCCTTTTCCTTTTCTCCTTTTTTACTTCATTCTGCAGCGACATAACACATCTATTCACCTGAACTGAGATCATATAAAATATTCTCTTTAGTGTGTTTGAAGGAAATTACAGGCCTGGAAAACAGTTATTTTTAATAGTGGTAGTGCTCTCTCACTGCATAAGGTGATAACACTAAATCAATTAGAAATACTCAAATATTAGCCCTAAAAGGTATTGATACCTGATTAAAATACTATTATTTTGCTTGGCATTAAGAAAAGGAAATTGAAAATTCTTATCACCATGACATGGAAAGCATGCAGGTACTAAAACTGCATTTATAACTATGTAAATACTGTAAAACCAGTGTGCTGTAGGAAGACAAATTTTAAAAAGCTCAATCTTCAAATATAAAATATTTTCATAAGATCATAGAATCATTTAGGTTTGAAAAGATCTTTAAAGTCATTGTATTCAACTGTTAGCACTGTCAAGTCCACCATTAAACCATATCCCTCAGAGCCATTGCTATGCATTTTTAAATACCTCCAAAATGGTGATTCCACTCCCAGACTGTTACCATACTGGACAACCCTTTCAGTGAAGAAATTTTTCCTAATATCTAATTTAAACTTCTAGTGAAGCTTTTCCAACTTAGAATATTCTGTGATTCTGCCACTTAGCTTGAGGCCATTTCTTATTGTCCTATTGCTTGTTAGGGAGAAGAGACACAGCCCCACCTCACTAAAACTAACTTTTAGGTAGTTGTAGAGTGATGAAGTGTCTCCTCAGCCTCCTTTTCTCAAGACTAAACAACCCCAGCTCCCTCAGCTGCTCCACACAAGACTTGTGCTCAAGCCCCTTCACCAGCTCTGTTGTCCTTCCCTGGACTTGGTCCAGCTCCTCAGTGTCATTCTTGTGGTGCAGGGTCCAGAACTGGACACAGCACTTGAGGCATGGTCTCACCAGTGCTGATACAGGGGGACAATTGCTGCCCTGGTCCTGCTGGCCACACTATTGCTGATACAGGCCAGGATTCCCACTGGCCTTCTTGGCCACCTGGGCACACGCTGGCTCATGTTCAGCCACTGTCAACCAACGTCCCCAGGTCTTTTCCACTGGGCAGCTTTCCAGCCACTCTGCCCCAATCAGTGTTACATGGTGGTGTTGAGACTCAGGAGCAGGACCCAACACTTAGCCTTATTGAACCGCTGGCCACTCTGAGAAGGGATTCAAAGGAATTAAAAAAAAATCAAACCAAACCAAACCAAATTAAGACTACAAACAGCATTTCACACTGTGCCATAACATAGTCTTTGATCTAGTGTAGCTCCTTCAGTGTTTAATAGCATTTTGTTCTGTGTTTTATTCCTTGCCATTAATTTGCTCTGAACAGCCTTTGAAAACCAGACATGATTTCACTTGTGCTACAAATCAATGTCACAGGATTTACAATATTCTTTCTCTTTTTGTCTATGGAATAAGCAAAAGTGATTACTCCCTTATAAAGAATAGACACACATATATATTAAGATTCTGATATATGAACAAGAATAAAAACATCTCTTTATTTTCTGGCTGTACTTATGTATGTACTGTTTTTTAGGCAAAGAGAAGAGGCAATTATATCGGATGTGGCTGAGACGGAGTTGCTTTTCCCCAGAGCAACCCTCCTAGTGCTGTTCTTTGGGTTGGTTGCTGGAAAGGTGCTGGTAACACACCAATGTTTTGGCTTCTGCTGAGCAGTGCTGCCACAGTGTCAGTGCTGTCTCTGCAACATTCTGTCCCCTCATTCATAGGCTGGGGGTAGGCATGATCTTGGGAGGGGACACAACTAGGACAGCTGACCAAATTTATCTTCAAAAGTAATAGAAATGTTACTAACAAAAATGCATATATTACCTCAACCAATGTTGCTGCAAGAAATTTGTTAATAGGATTAGGTTTCAATTTTTGGAATTAAAAAGAAAATTTTTGTTTCTTTTTTTTTTCTCTTTTCTGTTTTTTTTTTTAATTCTGACTAATATTGAACTAAGCATTGATGACTAATTTTAAATTTTCATTAAGGTATTAATTAATATTCCAGGACATAATTACAAAGAACATTAACCATCAAAATTGCAGACTTTAAGAATGAATTTGAAATAAAGGCCTCAGAATATTTGTGAGTGCTGGACAAATTCTTCCATGTGCAGTTCTGGAAGCAGGAGATGTTTTACCACTAGTCCTTCACTGGCAACAATCACCTCTGCTGTTTTGGCAGTGGTAGGTACAAAATTTTGTGTCAGTAAAGACAAACTAGGCAGTAATTAGGCAGAAAATCGCTGGGACTGACCAAATGGTGATGCATATGGTGGAGATATGAAAAACAAGGATCATTTGTGCTGAGGAAGATGAGTTGTTTAATTTATTAGATACCATCTGGGAGAACAACACGCAGCACTTTCCTTCCTCCTATCTCTTCATAACAAGAAGAGCAGCACGCCCAGTTCTCTGGCATGCTCCTCTGAGTACGGTTGTATATATCTCTCTCTTCCTCCCTCTCTTTTAGAATAGAACCAGCAATTTGACACTACATGTGCAATTGTCCTCTCATTTCAAGTCACAAAATTTCATTGCCAAAAAAAATACCATGAGAGATTAGAAGGATTGCTGGCTTGAGACATTTCAGGGGCAGGTGTGGGGGAAAGCGAAGCTCAAGTCTTGCCCTGGCAAGGTAGTGCACTGCTCCTAACACAACACCACTCCCCACCCCAGGACCGTATCCCAGCCCTGCAGTGGCTGCCAATCCCTGGCACACCAGAGGCAATTCCCCACACCTGCCCCTGGAGCCCCACCCAAGCTCCCTAGCAGACAAATGACTAAAAGTCTCACCTGGGGGAAGGGCCCAGGAAAGCCAAAGGGTATTTAAGGCAGAGAACAAGGTGAGAACATTGTCTTGACCCTATCTCCTTTGCCTTTTATATCATCTGGAATACTGCTAGAACTGGGAGTGGTAGCTATATTTGCTCTATTCTTTATCTCTTCTCTCTTTCCTCATCTTCTAATTTCTTTGTCTTAAAGTTTGATTAACGTAAGTTTGAATGGACTTAGAATTTGCTAAGTTAATGCTTTGTGAAATGCTTTATATTTGCTCTAAACTTTTGCCAAAGTTGCCTGATTTGCCAGTAAAGTTTTTGTTGTTTTGACCTTTTGAGGAATACTTGGTAGATATTTTCTCCTGTGTCTGGCTCAGGGTGCATAAAGGAATCATAAACCCTTTTAAGAGACTCCTCGAGTGAGCTCTGGGGCCTTACAAATACCAATCAACTTTAAGTCCTAGGATGTGAGTTCTTCCAGACAAAATGGATAATACTAGATTCAGATATTCACGTGTGAGATGTTTCTGAACTTGACTGACTTTAAGAGGTTAAGAAGTGTTTAAATGATCCACTCTATCAGCAGTAGTGCCGAGGGAATGTTTCAGTAAATGTGGTGGTTTGACCCTGCCTGGATGCCAGGTGTGAACTGATTGAGGTCTATCACTCCCCTTCTCAGCTGGAAAGTGGAGAGGAAAAGTAACTTGTGACTTGCGGGTTGAGATAAGGACAGGGACAGATCAATCATTGCTTATTGTCACAGGCAAAGCAGACTTAAACTTAGAGAAATTAATTTAATTTAGTATTAATCAAATCAGAGTAGGATAATGAAAAACAAAACCAACTGTTAAAATTTTCTCCACCTTTCCCTTCTTCCTGGGCTCAAATTCACTCACAGTTTTCTCTGCCTTCTTCTTCTAACAGCACAGGGAGATGGGAAATGGGGCTTGTAGTTAGTTCATCATGTTTTCTCTCTGCTGTTCCTTCTTCCCGATGGTCTTCCCTTTCTCCATTATGGAGGTGCTCCTGTGGGAGAGAGCCCCCCCAGTGAGATTCTCCACCATGAGTCCTTCTAATAGGCTGCAGATCTTTATGAATTCACGTTGCGGTCACCATGGCCCAATTAGGCACTGCAAACTCAGACTGCAAAGGTGAGGCCCCAGATGAGTTCTGGGAGCGAAGAGACTCTTCATTTAGGGTGACTCTTTGGGGCGCTCCCAGTGGGCCTTGGGGCAGGGCTCATGAATATGCACCAATGAGCCATGCGATTGGCCTCAAGTCTCTCCCCTCCCCTGTTCCATAAATGGTTATATTCTGGAATGTGCTCCTTTGTTCTGAGCTTGAGTTGTGTATTATTGGTTGGTTCAAAAAATGTACCCTCCCCTCCTGTGTTCCCATTGGCTGGAAAATCTATCAGTCTAATGTTCTCCCAACCCCATTGGCTCCCTTCCATTTGGCTCCTCCCCTTTTACCGGTCCCTTAAAAACCCCTGCACAGCCCTGCTCAGGGCTTCTCCGAGCACCCCTCCGACCTGCCTCATCCCTCCTCGCACCCTTCAATAAACCCTCTGCTTTCCCTGCTCGAGAGCAGCCTGCATTTCTCGTCATCGCCTGTGGTCCTCTGTGCCGTTCCTCCCAGTGAGGCCTTGCCTCCCAGCTCCACCAACCTCCTCCACTGAGCGAGAGCCTTCACTGCCCCTCGGGCAGCGGCAAAGACCGGACAACCCAATTCAAGGACTGTGTCTTGCTGCCCCCGGCATCAGGCCGGGAGATGCCACAAATTGCCCCAGCGTGGATCCCTTCCTTGGGATACAGTCTTTCAGTAGCAGACTGCTCCAGCATTGGGCCCTTGTGAGTCACAAATCCTGCCAGAAAACCTCCTCCAGTGTGGGCTTCCCATGGGGTCACAGTGTTCTTAGGGCATCCACCTGTTTTGGGCATGGGGTCTTCCATGGACTGCAGATGGACATCTCCTCCACCATGGTCCTCCATGGGCTGAGGAGGACAGCCTGACACACCATGCTCTTCACCATGGGCAGAGGGGACTCTCAGCTCTGGAGCCTGGACTGTGTCCACTTTCTTCTTCACTGACCTTTGTGTCTGCAGGTTTATTTGATATATTCTCTCTCCTCTCTCTGGCTGCTTGTGGTGATGCATCTTCTGCCTTCCTTTCTCAGTGGAAGCCTCAGGAATCCTGCTTAGGCCTTGGCCTGTGTGAAATGAGTTGGGTAGTGAAGAGTCTTGACCATACCAGGAACTCTTGCACAGGTAAGGTGGGAATTGCACTGAGGTGAAGGACAAGAGTGAGTATAATCAGTTGTCTCTGTCAGCCTTGAAACATTCACTACCTGAACTATTGTCTGGGACAATGGTACCATTGTTGCTGGACAACTAAATCAAACAGCTCATAACCTTGTAAACAGTACACCTCAGTGAAGACCTTGTAGCCATCCTGGACAGCAGCAGGCTGCAAGCAGATTTCCCCAACTGGAACATGTTTCAGAGCTCATGAACTCTCAAGTTTGTGAAAATTGGAGAACTGTCACCAGGAGATGACAATGTTGCCTGGGCTGATACCCACCCAGTCTTCAAGGTTCAACCCTCACCCATTTGGAAGTGCAAAGACATTCAATGTATTTCATTGAACTCACAGGGAATTTTTAACAGGTACATTTGTACGTCTTTTTGTGTGTGCATGTGTGATTAAACACACTACAGAAAGTATAGCATAAATATTGCACTCTCAGATCTATAATTGTCACTGTTGCATTTACAGTGAATTCTACTGAATCCCTTTATAGTTGTTAAATTAGTAAATTGATTAAGTGATGCTAATGCCTTCAGACATAAACTACTGATAAAGTATGAGGCTAGATTCACAAGGCTGTCTACTCTGAAAGTTATAACTCAACAGAAGGGTCTCCATTTTCCCTTTTCACCCTGGCCATTTTCCATCCTTAACCTTTTAATTCCTGTTTTTTGTGTAATTAATTCTAAATTGATTATAATTTTATTTTGTATGCTTCATCCATTGTAGAGTAATGCAGACATCAACAATTTATATGCTTTCCACTAAAGCATCCTTGTTTTGTATTCAAAAGAGAGAAAATTTTTTAATGCAAATTTAAGGGAAATTTAAATAAACTGTCTCTTCACTGTGTTTATTGAAAAAAGCACCTAAAATATCACTACTGAAAAGCTAATAACCTGTGCAATGTTGGCATAAATTTGTTAAATCTTAAATGTTCAGTTAAGCTTGGACTATGTCTGTTAGCATCAATTAAATGGTCTAGGTTGGTTGATCACAATGTTTTTGTAGCTGAATGTAATTAAAAAAATTACAGAATATTTAAGTCCTGATCTAAATTACTCCCACTTAAATTAAAGGTGTTGCCTGATAATTTATGGATTATGTCAAGAAAACTAAAGCTCAGCTGAATTTAAGTCTCGCAAGTGATATCAAGAATATATTTTACAACTTCATCAATGTTAAAAGGCTGAAAAAAGAAAATGTAGGATGAGTGCAGAAAGGATTGGGTGTATTTAGAGACTGTGGACTGATGAATTTGAGCTTTGACTCACTCTTTACCAAGGACTGTGTGATTAGTTGAAGGGTTCAAGGAGAAGGAGAACAACCAGCAGAGGATGGGGATTGAGTCATGGTTTACTTGAGGCAACTAGATCTGTATAATTCCCTGATGCCCTGAAGGAGGCATCAAAGAATGCTAAGGGAGCTGTCAGAATTCCTTGTGAGGCAGCTTTCTACCATCTTTCAAAGGTGTTGGATACTAGACAAGATCCAGACACCAGAAGTGCTGATAAGTGTTGAAAACGATCTAATTGACATTCCTAGGAGAGCACTGAATAACATTAATCGCTCTTACAGAACATTTTTCATCTGAAGATCTTAAAGTTCTTTGTACTGGACTAGACAAAGCCCTGAACTTCTTGGTCTCACATCAGAGCTGACCCTGCTTTGAGCAGAAGGTTGTACTCAAGATCTCCTGAGGTCCTTTCCCACCAGAACACATCTGTGAGCCTATGATTTTGAAAAATACATGGTGGATAGCTTTCATTATTTTGGAACTACCTATTTTTTTTTAAGTGTTTCTGTTCATGTAAATTTCTGATTTTCATTAAAAATACAGTACTGTCACAGGTAATTTAGAGTAACTAACTAAATTGATAGGAGTTGGAGAAAAATTACAACCAAAACAAGATGTGACCTGCATTATAAACCTTTTTGAAATCCTGAATGGAATTGATAGGAACATAAGAGTGCGAATTCATAAAAAGTAGCCCTTTCGTTTGTAGTAATGCAATTTTCAGATCTCCATGTGCTCCCTTTGTTTCCTGCCTTGTGTGCTATTGGTTCATTTTGAAATATGCACCATGCTGTACCTGAAATCTATTGGTGTGTACCCTCTGCTAATTTTCCCTTCCTCCTCCTGGGACTGGCTTTGAGAGAGGCAGTCCCGCCCCCTTCCTTTCCCCTTATAAGCCAGCATCTGCGTCAGAGAGAGGTCTTTCATCTCTGCGCTGGCAGCTCCTACCCCGTCCCTGCTTCCCTCCCCTTCTCCTTTCCCTGTAACCCTCTCCCCCTACCCCAAATAAACCTCCCTGACAGAACAGAGATGGAGTTCCAGTTTGTTTCTTCATCCCACTATTATTTCCTGCTGAATCTCTGTGGCTCGGAGGCTGCCACCACACCACGGGACCCCGGGGGCCAGGCACCCCGAATCCGGTGGAATTACGTGGACCAGGGACCCAGTTCCAGGGGGAGCCAGCTTTTGCAGCCCCCCCAGACCCTGCCACATCATTTGTTCACCTCTAATTGCTCAGTTCACTTAAATTGAAACAGACCCTTTGACTAGTGAAGCAATGTCCTGTGTGACTTAGATTACTCATGTATGAAGCTGGATAAATTGGATTTCTTTTTCAAAGTTATTTTTGACTTACTGTAAAAAGTTCATTAGAAGGCTGGACTATTATGTACAATAATATTTCTATTAAAAATATTTTTTTCTGGAAAAAGCACTATGGCAACTAAAGATATTGGTTAAGTTACAAGGAGCACTTACCACATAGTTTGGGGGGGATGATATTATTGGGACATTTATACAGTCTAAAGCGCTTTTGCAGAAGATAGAGAGTGCTAGTAGAGTGAAATATTCTGCACAGAAGCAAAAGCAAAAGAATAAAATATTTATTTTTTTAGCAGATAGTCAGATAAATGTCAATTTTCAAGTGATATTGGGTAAAAGTTATTGTTGGAAATATTTCAGCTTCAGATATGCACACATCAAATGTCTAAGCTCCTACTATGATCACTGTGAGATATTAAGCTGACCTACATTATACTTCTGAATCCAGTTAGCTGTGGCAGTAGTCTGTTCTTTAAACAATCTTTCCTAAGGCCATTTTAGATGTCCTAATTTACTCCATCTGGCCTCTTACTCCTGCTCCAGAAGATCATAGGTAAACTGGGTCCTCTGCTGTATCTGCAAGCTCCATATGATTGCATTGAATAATATAAAATGTCTCAGAAAATAACATTCACCATCTGAACTTAGGCAACTGAATCTCCCATTTCAACATTCCAACTCACTCTACACACAGTCCAGTGATTTTAATGGAAATTTAATCTAAGTGACATTCTGGTGACTGAAACAAGATGAGGTAAATAACCTGAGACAGATGAGCTCAAACAGGGAGCTGACATACTTGAGTTCTGGTCAAAGTGCCACTGGACCTTGCTGTAAAGACTCTATTTTTGTTTCTTTTTTTTTTGAAGAAGATAGTGACACTTAGCTTCTTTTAGATAGCACTCTCAGATCTTCAGACGAAAAATGTTGAATAAGAATTATTAAAATTATTCATTCCTTCCCTAGTGATGCTAAGTAATGACAAATTCTTCTATTTCCAATGTTGTTACCAGCTATAGTCACTACTGGAAAGAAAAATGTAGGCTTTCTTTATATCAGTTATTTAAAAGGAATTGTTTCAAAATTTCAGGTTGCAGTGCTTATACTTTGACCTTGGTGTCTACAAGATAACTCAAACCAGGCAACACTTGCTCCGAAATGCTGTGACATCAGTAACCATCGGAGTTTCCGTAAAGCTATCACCAGTCTGTTAGTTTCTTACCCGCCCAAGGTCCTATTTTATTCCTGCTGTCTCAATTTAGAGATATTTCTGCTTGGTAGTCTAAAGCAGCATGAGAAACAAAAGAGAAATGTACATTTTGATATGTCAGAATGTAAGTATGCCTGTGAAAACACACATGCACACACACATTTTTTTTCTAAACATTATCATATTTTTTTTTCTTTCTAACTGAACAAAGTAGGTATTTGAGAATAATAATTGAAGAATAAAATGTACTATCAAAAATTTTGCTTACAGCAGAGAAGCAAAATACAACTTGTAAATTTATTTTATCTCTCTGCAGCTTAAATTTTATTTCTATTCATAAACATGTTTCATGGAAGAGGACAAATTATCATTTTACTGTAATTCAATCCACCCTTCTATATCTATGTTGGTGATGGTTTCTGTGTCATTCAAAAAAATCTGGTAATGTACTTTGAATGTGTTGCAAAATACATCAGAAGTAAAGGCCAAATAATTTTATATGCCACTTCACTGCTGTGTTTATTCTAATAATGAGATAGCAATTGAAAGATGGGAAATCTCTTCCTGCTCATGTTTTGCTAACTAAGAATCAAAAATTAAGCTAGATATTTTAGATATAAATTCAGACAAGTATATGTGTTATGAACAATAATGCCCTTACCCATGTAAAATTGTCTCCTTTTCTTATATGCTCAGTTTCTTACATTTTCTGCCCTCTTTCTTTTGTCCTTATAACTCATTGGTTCCTTATTTAAGTTTAGCTTTTCAGCATACACTTTAGGGGTTGGATTGGGATTTTTTTCTTCCCTCTCTTCAAATGCCTGAAGCCTTTTTAAGGTAAATCCTCTTAGTTCAGCATTGCTATGGTAGTTGAAGGCATGACAAGTCTTTAATTACAGCTGTCTCCATTGTACCTCTTACATATGTTTTTAATTTCTCAGGCATTTCCCTTTTAATGCCATTTAGTTATTCCATTATTGCTGCTAATTTTACTCATTTGAGAAGCCATTAGGAAATGCTAAGCTAATTAAATAAGATGGATTTCAGTGGTAAAGGAGATTTATTTTTTCATTGCAAGGGAAGAAGAAAAGAGGAAGATTAAATAAATTAATCTGCGTATTTGTAACATTGTTGAAGGAACAGTACTGAATATATATTTATGAAAAATATTAATTCCTAGTGAAGAGAATAGTGGCCTGATACTCACAAATGAGATTTTGATTTGTTTGCTGGACTACCTTAGGCAAGGTACCCCACCTTACTATGTGTCTTTCTTCTAGTCTGTTAAATCAATGTAGTTTCAATGGCTCAACAGTTTTAGTTGTTTTTAGCTAAATTGTGTTAGTTTTTCAAAATGAAATTTAATTTTTAAAGAAAATACCAATGCACCTACTTAGATCATACATTCTGGGAATTTGTTTGGATACTGATAGGTACCTGAATTTACATCTGGATTTGACCACAGGAGGAAATTCAGCTTCAACAAACAAAAGCAGAGCTATTTTTTCAGTACTGAAGTTTAATAAAGTTCATGAAGTCTAAGATTCCCATTATATGACAAAGCATTCAAGAAAATTATTTTTCTCACTGCCTGTTTTATAGGTGATGGCTGGTAACATTGCATGCAAGAAATATGGATGCATGAAGCATCCTCTGCATCTCTGCAATCGTGGAGAAATTATAAAATGGAGTGAAAAGTTAATTGAATTAGCATTTTAAACATTGAACTAAAATGATCTAAAAGTTTGTGTATTATTCCTCGAAAAAACATCTAAGTAAATTCTACAAGTTTTGCATTTGGATCTTCTGCAACCTGTGAATGTTCACATAAATCTGTTTAAAATAAGTTCTGTGTAGCTGTAGGGACCTTACAAATAGCAAACCAGTTTCAGAAACCTGATCTTCCATCTCTGGAAAGATGTTTGATAAAGATTTTTAGGAGGAAAAAACCAACAAATTGAGTAGTGATGTAAATAAATGATGTGCAAAAAAAAGCACTCTTTAAAGATACTTAAAACAAATGAGAACTTGTGTATGTTTCTAATCAGAAATTATGGTAGCTGAACACTTTCAACTTCAATAATTCTATCTAGCTTTGTACTGTCAAGTGCTCACAATAATATGTTATTAGCAGGGTTTTGCAAGCTTTCTTCTCCAAATTAAATGCAATTACCTTGACATCTCCTCTTAATACATGCTGAATTCCCAGTAGAACTTCAACAAACAGTAGACAAATTTCAAATCAATGCAGAGTCAATTGCTTTGCTTAAAAAACATCAAGAGAGCCAGCTTGTCTATATATTTAATAGAAGGTCATGCAATTAATTGAAGGGGAAATAGGTAGGTGGAAATACGGGCATGTAGAATCCTCTCCAGAAGCAAAGTTTTTAATAAATTATTTGCTTCTATTGGTTGTGGCATTGGTGACAGCACTAGAACAAAATGAAACCATAAAACTGTCTACTACCGATGGCTATAAAACTTTACAAGCACGCACTCATCTGTTTTGTCATTAGTAAGATTTCAAAGTCAGGGTATGAAAAGATTAGGAAAAGGGATTTGCTTCAGAAACCTTAATGTGATCATTATTTTTGTATAAATTCTGATACCACCTTTACTTGCATGAACTTATCTCATTGCACCCATGATGAGGATAAAGTTCCATTAAAAAGTATCTCCTCAGTTCTCTTGTTTTCCCTATATTAAATCACTTGCTGTAGATTTTATTTACCTTATGCCAATATAGAGCTGTTTTAAATTCAAAATTATTATTTCACAGATAATAAAGGTTTCTCTTTTCCTTTTATTACAACAGTATGGGAATATGCTGGTAATTTGGCAGCATATATTGTGGCTATATCACTGTGAAAGAGGTATTACTTCCCTGATTTTATGAAGAGTGAAGACAAAGCCAATAGCATTATCTTCAACTACCCAATTTTAAAAAGCTATGATGTTTTTTCAGACCATTTTGTGTGCAGCATTCTATATATTCAAAGTTCATTGACTCAGCACTTCTACCAAGTGGACTATTGCTTTTTCATTAGCACCCCATAAAACAAAAATTTTTAGAAAGCCCCAAAAGATTGTTTGCATTACAGTGATGATATTATAACAAGAAACTAGTCATAAAAAGCCTTAGGTAACCATGTATAATTTAACCCACATTTTAGGTGCCAAAGTAAAGAACGGCAAAATTCTCCTCACTCATTGCTAACCCATAAGGCAGACAGAGCATTCATCTGAAAAAGAACAACCTAGAAAACCTAGATTTCCTTAGATCATTTCAGACAGTGTAATTTCCCCACAACAATCCTGTAGCTTTGGAAGTCTTAGATGTGGTATACAAATTGAGTTTATATATCCAATGTCACTGTTTAAAGTGAAGAACATGGTACATTAGGATCAAGTTAGGGGTCATTTAAATTAACTGAATGTATGCAAGTTCACAAGACCGCAAGTGAGGTGCTGACTATGACCACATGAGTATTGAGAGGTGCTGAAATACTTATGTCACTGGGAGTTGCTCTCTATCATTTGTGAAAATCATGATAATTGGGGGGCGGGGTTGGGAAAGAGGTTATCAATGTTAATTTCAAGGAGAGATAAAGAAAGATTCAGGGATGATCCAGACAGCCTCTCTTCAGACACTGGGAAAATTATAGAGTAAAGTCCTCTTTAAAGCTGTTCCAAACACACGAAGAGCAAGAAGGTGATGTTTTGCAACCAGCACGAATTTACCAAGGACATATCATGGCAACATTCTGATTGTATTCTGTGGTGTGCTGACTGGTCTTGTTTATAATAGCATAACAGAGGGTGATGTTTATCCTGACTTTAGCAATGTTTGTCATTCTCTCCTACAACAACTGTATTACCAGGGCTCTGACCACACTAAAAAAACCTAAGGAACCTGATCAGCATCACCTGGGGTTTCCCACCCACACACACCCATACCCATGAGCATAGGACCTCTATTTAAGCTCAGTCCTGGGTTTTGCTTCCCTGTCTGAAATATGTTGGAAGAATATCGGCTGCCAACATCCTCTATCCATAAACCCTATTGAAAAAGAGCTAAAGCTGTGGCTTGCCACTTAGCCATAATAGTCTGCCTGATGATCACCGGATTTGTTTCTCACTCTGTGGATAGACTTCTTGGTTTGACTTTAGGTCAGTCTCTTCACCATAAACTTGCTTGATGATTTAGACTACTGGCTGGACTTTGTGTGCTATATTGTATTTCCTGGCTGTCCTTGAACTGTTGATAGAACCTATTCCTGTCACTGTTCTGTTTGTCTGCTGCTGGCATTGTGGCCTCTTGGTGAAGTCATTGCCTGGCAATGTGTGTGAGGTAGTCATGAAAATCAAATCTCATTATTCACAGTTAATGATTAGAGTATGTGGGAGTGTGAGAATCTCTATTCCAGCAAGGTTATCTGATCAGAAATCTCATAACTGGGAGGATGAAAAAATGGCCAACTCTAAACATACAGAGATCTAAATGTGAGCAAATTAACATGGAGACAGTGACAAGAAATAAACCTTGCTAGTCACACTGATTGATGGGCTGTCAAGAAACCACAGGTAAAATGTGGCAAAATTCCTGTCACCCAATTAAGAAAGAGGCAGTCTGTAGGATTATACAAGTTTGTGGGAAGGGAGGATAGGGAAGTGAGAAAGGAGGAACAAAGAGGTGCTATAGACAGCAAAAGCTATTAAAAACCACAGGTGATATGTAAAACAGGGACAGCCAGTATGCTTGTCTGGCTGAGCTCTCTGCCTGATTGCTGCAGTTTGTCCTGTCTTATTACACATCCTCATAACTAACTGTGTCAAACTGTCCTGTGTGTGTGTTTGACTCTGCAAAGATTCAGTGCAAAATACTGGAGGGACTAGCATGAGAGGGTGTTCAGCTGCTTGAGTTAGAAAAGGGCTGTGGTTCCCTTGGACTTTTGTGTGATCTACTGCAGCCCATGGGATGTCTGCATCAGCTACTGGAGACAGCAGGAACAATTAACCTCCAGTCACTGAGACAGGAATGGTTTGTGTCTGAAAAGCAGCTCTTGGGGTGGCCGGAGTGAATGAGACAGGTAAGGGGCCCAGCACCAACCACTGGAGCAGGGCTGAATGACCAGAGGCCATGTGTCCAGTGCTGCCTGCTGGGACCAAGTGTCTGTATCTTCACCAAATCAGGTATGTGTGTGTATTTGCCATCAAATTTTAAGTCTGATGTGCCCATGAGCATGTAGACCTCAGCTCAAGGCTGGGGGATTTGTTGGGTGGAGGATCTGTGCTGATTTTCAAGGGGACCAGTCAGTGTGGGGTGCCTGTGTGAGTGCTGTATGTTTGCAATGAGCATCCAGCTGCACCAGCCAGAGAATATCTGGAATGAGACATTGGTAAAAGAGAGCAGGATCTAGTCAGGGGTGTCAGGCCTCTGCCAGGCCAAAAGGAGGAGAGGATGTGGCTGTCCAGCTTTGTGTCTGGTGTGATTCCTGTGTGTGACTGCTGGTGAAGACTGAGCCTTGTTTGTGGATGCCTGTGTAAGCAGCCTTGTGAGAGTTCCCTGTGTGTGTCTGGGTCATGGGCTCAGCTTTGCTACTGGTTTAACCTGTAAGTGGAAAGGCAGCAGCTGCATCCTTCAGCCTGAGCAGAGAGCCCAAGTCCCACAGGCACAAGGCAAATCATTATTTAATGAAGAGTAGTATTAATTTGGTGCTAAACTCATGTCACTGAGCTAAACATCAAAATATGCCAAAAGAGACAGCATCGTTTGCAGAACTAGACGACCTCAAAATTGGTTCTTTCGAATCCAAGCAATGCTGTGATTTGGCAACTGAGTGCAATACAGCAAAACTTTTGATGTAAAGGAGGCCTTAACTTTACAAGCAACAAACAGTGCAGCTGAAACCTGAAATTCCTCTATAGATTTTAACATGAACAGTTAAGATATTTTCATATCTGTAACTGGAGCTACAGTATTTGTAAAGGATGTTCTGTAGGAACGTTGTTCACGTGAATTCATTAATTGCAACTTATGTCACAGCGTTACCTTAGAAATGTTGGGCAAAGATGTTCAAATTTAGCAGTTCAGAGGATGCTTTCTAATTTAAAAGGAACAAACACATATGATAACCAGAAATACACATATTACACCAAAGCTGTGTATTCATGGAAACACTTCAAGTGAGTTTGTAAAAGCTTCTCTGCACTGCCGTAGACATTAATGCCAAAAATTACAGAATGAAAATGTTCACTAATGGAGCTTTGCAGGCAGGTGTTTTAGTGTTAATGCACCAGGGTAAAACACAGCTTCTAGTTATACAGAGTATTTTAAAATTACTGTTTAGTTAACCAAAGAGCTTATATGAGTGTATATATATAGCATCTTCATTTTGGTTCTTCATAACAGTAATGTAAACCACATTCAACAGCTGCTTGCTGCCCATTTTATTAAAGAATTCACAGTGAGTTTGATAATTTTTTTCTTAATGAGTAAGTAATTAGTTCCACTACCAGTAAAAACAACTTCTAAAATACTTTTTTCACAAATGAGAATATAGTATAAGACAAAATTACACAGTAATTAATATATAACCAAGAAATATAACCATATTAATCTTATATTAATCCCTATATGCCAGAGATTGTAGAGAATTACAGTCTCTAAAAATGATAGGTACTCAATTTAGAGATTACAAAGTATACACAGTCTTTGTGTGAAAACATAAAGCTATGCTATTCATAAGAATTATTCTTTTCTTTGCATCTACTCAGAGTCCAATTGAATAGAGTAATTCTAAATGAGTACATTCCTGCAGTAGCATCATTAAAAGGCCTTTTTATTCCTCCTCATATAAAGCTTAGAAAAACAAAAGAAATTTAAATAGTTCGATGGAAATATAAGATTGATCAAGCAGTAGAGCAGGCTGACCAGAGACGTGCACTAGACTCTGTCCTTGGGAAGTTTCCAAGACACAACTTCAAAAATTCTGAGCTGCCTTATTTAATTTTAGACTTGATCCTGTTTTGAGCAGGGGGTTAGAACAGAGATCTAAGATCTCTGAATTACTCAATAATGGTATGATACTATGAAGTCTTTACTATGTTATAAACACTTTCCCCCCTAAATACACCAGCTTGTCACATGACCACAATTTTGGAGAGGGTCTTAAATAAGTTTTGAAGTGAAATATTGAAACATAGATGTATATTTATAATACTCCCCTGTGCATAGAAACTGCATCTCTGAGATGAACACAGTGGTATAAGATAGAATTATGACAATATAAAAAAAATACTTTTTAGGTAAAATCTTTAACTTCTATGCATCAAGAAAAATCTGTCCTTTTTTTCACGTGCTAACATCAGATTGATTGATTTGATTCTACTATGCTCTTTAATTGTAATCTACATAGTCTAATGAAATAACTATTATTTATCCAAAACTATTTTTTGCAAGAAAAAGAAAGTGCATAAGATAAAAGATTACTATTTAGGGAAAGGTCTCCTTAAAATTTTTACACATGCATTTGTTTTACCCTTTTAAGTATCTATTACATATATTGGGTATCTACATTTTGAAAATGTTGAAACACCTTGCCGCTAAGGCTCTGTCCTTCAGTAAGTATTACCTTACCTTTGATGATTTATTGTAGTCTTGGTGTCTCAGTGTCATGCTGGTTTCACACACAAAAGGTATGTCACCGACCTTCGTTCCTATTCTAAGATCCTTTACAGCAAAACCCCATGATTGTGGCATCTGTATGTAGTAAATCTATTAATTAGGATATAACTGGTATTGGGTGGCCTTAAATCCAAACGAAAACATGCATTTAGACTTGTCAGAATCACTAGCAGAGGATAAACACTCTGTAACTGTGACAGCATAGCTGAACACAAAAAAAATATTTTGCAAAAGTATATCTGAGCACTCTGACCACCAGTGGATCAAATATATGTGTAATTGAACTTAAGGGGCATATAAAAATGTGTGAACAGTGACCCATAGACCAATTTCAAGATATAGAAAAAAAGGAAAAAATAAACACAATGGGCTGCAAAAAGGCAGGACATCCTGCTGAGCACACCAGAAGGATGACTGGCAAGACTGAAAAACAGATTAATCAGCATCAGGAGCAGGGCATGAGGGATGGGTGAGTGAACAACACAAGAACACCAGGTGTAATTAGGGAAAACTGGGGAAGAAAGAGATTATATACTTTAGTGCTCACTTTTTTTGTGCTTTTTAGCATCACCTCTGCTACAACATATACCCACAGCTAATTTAGAAGTGTTAAGACCTAACAGGCTTTTATGTGCAGCGATAAATAGTGACAATGATTAAGAATTAGCCATTAGCACAAAATGTGTTGTTAATAAATGGCTTTGTTCTTAAAGGTTTTAGCTAAACTAAATTTTTTTTTAGTCTTCTAAAAAGTCTTGTCACAGAGATACCTATTTCCAAACTGGAATGTGTGTGTACATATATACGCCTCACACGCACACGCACACACACGCTTTTTCAGTTTCATCACATAATTCCCTACACAGGTTATCAAGCTGTCATTGTCATTAATTTTTCCTTCAATGTATCCAAATTACTATGATGATAGGTTTTATACCACACAACAGCAGAAAATGAAGCATAAAAGGGTCCTCTCTGCTTTGAAGGATGTGCACTGCCTATGCCAGAGCCTGCTCTTGTAGGCTCAGTTTATACACAGCAAAACAAGTGTGTTTAGTATCTTCCATAGTCTAAAGACTTTTCTTAAAATGCAGGGTGGACAAAGCCTGCATTTTTAAGACACACAGGCTAGACGTCCTGCATTAGTATAATTCTCAGTATAAAGATAAATAGGAGAAGCAATTTTTTTAATACTCTTTAAAAGTAGCTAATCCTTTAATAGGTGTAATTTTGAAATGTATTAATTTATTTTTTTACAGCACTACAGCCGTTATAAAGACTTCTGCTTTCCTGTTTGAAAAGTCTGTGATATTTCTACACTTACTTATTTCATTACTCTCTTGTGTTTTCCCCAGTTTATATGCAACTGGATTATGTAGAGATAACCCCAAATCACATGAATCAATACCTCGCTAAACTGTTTTAATTTTGTTGGAAATACATTGTTTACATAGATTCTGAGAATAAAGAGATGTCACACAAAAACACGTGCAAGAGGAGTCCTTGGAGATTTAGGAATTTAATTTCTCTGCAACAGAGAAATTAAAAACTAGCCAAAAAAAAAAAATCAGAGCCCAGAGTTCTGTCTTCTGGACTGCTACAAGAAAAAATCTGAAAATTCTAAAATAAATTCTAAAAAATTCTAAAATTCTAGAAACAGTGTGATTAGACACCTTTTTTTAAATTCAAGTGTCTAATTTTTGATTTAGTTCATTAAATAATCCCTGTAAATAGGTAATAAAATTAGATAATATGTTTCATTTATGAAATATTTGACACAGAAGTGTTACATAAACTTCACCAAACTTTCAAGGAGAGAAGAGAAAAAAAGCTTCTTACAGGTGCATGCAGTCAACATGGTCTGAGTGGATATATCTTTTACATTAACATAATATGTATTACCTCTCTTGAGGGCTGATGATTCATCAGATACCAAGAGCTTCAAAGAAATTGTACCTCATAGTATTGTATATGACATAGGGAATTATAGCCAATTACCTGTGTCGTATTTAACACTCAAATACAAGCTACTGCAACAGATTTCTGACCATTTTAAAAGTAGTTTTAAATGACTGGGCAAGGGAACTTACCCTACAGAGGTTGCCCAGAAGCAAAGAAGAAACAGCTGTTAAAGGTGATGGGTCCTACAAACCCATTAATCATGCTTGGACAGAAAAAAAATCCTATGGAAAAAGAAGAAGGAAAACATCTTTAAATAATTTCAGAAAGTAATTAGAACATATGCCCTTGTATACCAGGATCTCACTCAATAGTGATAAATGTGCAAGTAAGACAAAATGGAAATGTGCTTTTGACAGCTGGAGTTTCCGGCTATGAAATGGATTTCCAACTCCATTAGCTCCAATATGCCCCAAACAAATTTAGGCCACAGTGTTAAAATGGTTAGTAAGAATTTCTGCCAAGTATGAACTAAAACTCAATTTTCTTTAAAAGCTCATAGCCACTAATGACAGCAAAGGCAGCTAAAGACCTTTTAGAAAAGCCTAGCAAATAGTAATTTTAAAAATATCCAACCAAACCCTCTAAAACTTTGCTCTGGTTTCTATAACATGTTAAGAATGAAAGGCAGGGATGGAAGGGCTAACTCCATGAATGGAAGGCAAGGCCAAGGATGGACTAACTCCACGAATGTAGCATCCTAAGTTAAAGGCTTTCCATGAGCAATATTTAGAGACATATACATTTGAATATGTTTTTCTGCTTTGAAAAGGATCTCACAGGGTCTGGCAGTAACTTACACCTCTGGCAGAGGCAGATCATAGAAAAACAACCCTATGCTCATGGGGTAAACTTCCAAACAATACAATAAACATTTCAAGGTGCACATATACACATATACTGATATTCTCTGCATCAGTATTGAAGCTATATTCAAACTAGAAGTGATACTGTGTAAATAAATTTTCTTTCAATTTTTAAACAATTTGAAATATTAATACTTTAAGATCAATTTTTTTCAGTCTACTATATTCTCTTTTGTCTTCAACCTACAAAACTAGATGTTAGACAGAGAACAGAAATTTAAAACAAATATCATTTGGGGTTTCAATTATTTAACATGCCTTTTTATCCCCTTCTTCATCCATGTTCAAGAATACATTAGTGTCTGTTTCCAACAAAATGAAGTATCTCAACTTTTGAATCAAATTGCCCCAAATTCATTTTCCTGTATTTTGCTTGAATCATTAAATAACTATAGTCCTCTCATGTAATACTATTCTCTAGAGGAATTTCTCTTTTCAGAAAGAAATCTTCCATTTCTAGTTTTGATTAAACTGCTAGAGCTTTTATTTATATGTTTGTCAGGACATCTTGCCATGTTAAGCTTTTAAGATCAAAGTCTGTTTAGAAACCTGTAAAGCTGAGAGACAATATGTATTTCCCCCCCCGCCATAAAGCTTCTTTATTCTTCCATACAGGAGCAATAATAGTTTGTCTGCATTGTTCTTAAAACAACTTCTTTATGGTCAGTCTTCTGTTTCTTTTAATTCATCATGTTCTGTTCTCTGATATGCATCATAATAAATCCTGCTCTATCCTAGCATTGAGAAAGAAAAAAAAAAACCCACACCTCAGCTAGTTTGGTTTGGGGTTTTTTTTGGTTTTTTTGTTTTTTTCATAAAAGCAGAATTATCAGTCATATTTTAATTTTTCCAAGAAGACTGGAAAATCAGAGGTCATCGGTGCAGTGGAATCAGTTGTGATATATCTTACTTCTGTCTTCACCTGTTAAGGTTCTTCTTTCCTCACTAACTCCGTTTTTCTGATCTGTTCTATATTGCAAGTACAAAGAACAGGTATTCAAACCATACAATAAAACTGTTGTTTAAGTAATTTTGAAACATCACAGATATTTGATTTTCAGATAACACAATCTCCCCCTACCCCTTTGCCAATATAATTATGAAAATTGTATTTAGATTCTACCAAAGTACTTAAGGCCATAAACATTGTTAGAGAACAAGGTGTTCTAATATTTTATTTTTATTGAATGCTTCAATTTCCCTAGCTTCTGCGGAGATAAGAATAAAGACACTTGGATCCTTTGAATTGCTTTCTGGAATACTCTGAGTGTCATTCTTTCTTACACAAGGGACTAACCAAGGCACCATAAACTACATTAAGGTTCTGGAAGTATTCTTACTCCACTCCCCTGGGACTTATTCTAATGTACTGCTTTTGTTTGCAATAGACTTAATTTTCTTCATAGTATTTTGCATGATGCTGTGTTTTGGATTTGTGACCAAAACAGTGTCAATAACACTAAAAAGTCTTAGTTATTGTCTGAACATCAACGATATTTCTACTCCTCACACCACCCCATTAGTGATCAGGCTGGGGGTGCACAAAAGTTTAGGAGGGCAGCAAGCCAGGACAGCTGACCCCAACTGAACAAAGGGATATTTCATGCCATATGGTGTCATGCTCGGCAATAAAACTGTGGGAAGAAGGAGGAAGGGAAGAGCAGGGTATATTTGTAAATACAGCATTTGTCTTCCCAAGTCACCATTATGTCTGGTGAGCCCTGCTTTCCTGGAGATGGCTGAACACCTGCTTTCCCATGGGAAGTGGTAAATGAACTCCTTGTTTTGTCTTGTTTTACTTGCATTCCTAGATTTTGCTTTACCTATTACACTGAGTTTTCCCACTTTTGCTTTTCTGATTCTTTCCCCAGTCCCTGATGTGAGGAGTAAGCAAGTGAATTAGTGAGGATTATCTGCTTGCCAGTGCTAAACCATGACAATGATCAGCCACCTTCAAACTTGAATTAAAGTGGACACGTGGCAGACCACTGTTTCAGAAATGGGTTAGTCAGAAAAATATGGGATTAAGAAAAACAAATAAACATAATATTTTGGTGGAGGCTGCAAAAGAGAGCCACTGTGGTTACACCTGTGAACTAAACAAAACCAAGGCACTAGATCCAGCGTATGATAATCCATGGTGGTTTTCTGCTAGCACTCTTCCTGACAGGATTTAGGCTTTATGCCACCTAGAGCTCTCCTGTAAGAAAACAGCAGAGGTGAGATGACTGTTCTTCGGGGCTAAAGGGCTCAGCCACAGGAAAGTAGGCAGTACCATGCAGAAAACAGCATGAGAAACACACTAGTAAAGGTATCATTGCATATTTATCTAGATTATTAAAACATTATTTAAGCTTGCAGTAACCTCTTAACTTTATGTATTAGGCATGTTCAGTTTGCCCACATAAATATTTTGTGGCTTGTTTTGAAATACTCTCTTTCATCTATATTTGCCCTTATGAATAAAACACTGGCATAATCAACCACCCTAATTCACCTTTGTTTAAGTTCCTGACCTTAAAGTGAGGAAGATCAAAAGCTTTAATTGTTCATATTCCCCTTTTAACAACTAGAGCATGATTGTGTAGGAGGCAAAAGTTATGAACAACTGAAATGCTTTTAGTATCATGGAAAAATCAAGCTTCTTAAAAGTCAGTCTGAATTTATCCTTAAAAAAAATAATGCATGGAAGAAGTTCCTAGCAAATAATAATTTTAAAAATATCCAACCAAAACCACCAAAACATTGTTTTGGTTTCAGAAATTGGAAGCAAATTGGAATTTGAAAAGGAAAGAAAAGAAAAAATGTACCAAGAGCCATTTCTTTGGAGCCAGGATTCACCTAAATGAAAATGGAACATGCCTAATGGAATTTAGGTAATAAAAAAGAGATATAGATTCTTAAAATTAAAAATTATAGGAAATCTGGGAAGTTCGGATGGCTGTACAATTTAGTAATTTTTAAATGAAGTCATAAAATGAGGTATTTCAGAAGAAACTATTTAAAAAAATAAAGACCTTATCAAGTGTAAAGTGTTGAAATAGATTCTTGAAGCAAGTTCAAATTGTATTTCTGTACAAATACTACCTGACTAAAAATGTAGGTACCTTGCTGAGCATTGGTAAATCAAATAACAGGAATTATTATAAGCATTTCAAGTATTGTTTGAGAAGATAATCATTGGGATGCTGCAATATGCTTCAGCAGAAACACTTTACAATAGTATTCAGTCAATATGGTAAATATAACAACCTAAGATATCACATCATGTCTTGAAAGAAACAAATGCAACATATAAATTTATTTTAATTAGCTTTCTGATCCTCTATTAACATGGGAATTTTTTCATGTCTTCTATGTTAATTCCATAACTAAATCTGGAGAATTTAAGTATTAGCATCACACTATCAACTATATCAAAAGAACATTTTCAGTATTTATGAATAGTTCAAGGCAAATACAAAAGAATAAACGTCAACCAGAATTAAGTATCTCAGCTACAGGGTCACTGAGAAAAATAGTCTATCTTTGAATACTGATGGACCCTAGCAGCCATTAAATTATGGCATTGAAACAGATTGTAGTAGAAAGTGGAAGAGAGATATCCTGCTCCCTCAAGGGTATGTGTCTGTGACTTTTCAATGCAAAAGTGGATAATAAGAAAAAGAGGAAGCCATAAACAAAACACATAGAGACATAAATCATACACAAAAATAGTTAACCAGGTAGTAACAAGAACCAAGACTGGTGAGTCACTCTAACTGATTAGAGTACCTGAAATGTGGGAATGTTTATTCCAGTAAAATTATCCAATCAAATATGATGTCAAATGGGGTATTAAGGAAAAGGAGGAAGTCGTAAAGAAAATACACAGAGAAATAAATCTGACAGACATGATGAAAACAAAGATAATAATCAGCTCTTACAAGTCACACTAATTAATGGGCTATGAGAAAACTACAGGCAAACTTGAGCTTTGACACTGGTAAGAGTGCACATTTGAGGGTCTGTGATGTAAGAAAGATATATAGGACCCATTGGGTAGGCAGGAGAAGCTGGGATGCAGGTAGGGGCATCAGATCTGTGCTTGAGGCTTTCACAAATGTGTTTCTGCTTGTAAATCTGGAGAGTGAGATATGTCTGCCTCTACACTGCTTCACTGGTGCTCTCCTGCCTCTGGCAGCCCAAGAGGAGGGGATGTGGCTGTCTGGGCTTGTGTCTGCTGGGAGTCTTGCATGTGGATGCTGTTAAAGTCAGCATCTTGTCTGTGGCTATCTGTATGACTGGTCCTGTTGGTGTTTTGTGTGTGTGTCTGTGTGTCTGTGTCTCTGTCTGTCAGTGTGCACTAAGTCTGGGTTCCAAAAACTAACAGTAGGGGTCCTGGGCCAGAGGTTTTGGAATCTGAGGCTGCTTATAATGTTCTTTGCAATGAATTTTCATATAGATAATGATTTTTGGAGTTTGTAAAAAGCCAGAAACTTTTTCAAGATGTTACTAAGATTTCTGGATATAGCAATTATTATAGAAGAGTCACAAAGAATATTTTTGTGTAAGAAAAATTGCTGTGAAATTCTTTTTCCTTTATGGGATGCAATTTATTTTTTCATCAAAAAGTCAGAATCAAGGATTCTGCCAGAGAATCAAAAAGGCATGAGAGGTAATCAGAGTGTAAAATAGGATTTCAAAGAGTATAAAACCAGTGCAAATGAAGCTAAATTAATTATTTGCTTCAAAGTTTATGAAGAGGCCAATAGAGAGATTTGAACATTGAAACTATTTTTAGTGGGGATTAGTCAGAGTATTGCACCTGGGTAAAGAGATTTTAAAATAAATAACTGAAAAGAGCAGTAAGAAAAGAGTTAGCATTTAATGGTATATTCAGTGAGTTCTAGGGGCACTCCAATATGAAAGCAGCTTTGCAGAAAAGAACCTCTTGGTCCGAGTAAACAAGCTGAACACAAAGCAATGCACCCTAGAAGTAAAGGAAACCAAGAGCTTCCTGCATTACATTAGGAAAAGTGTCACCAACGGGCCGAGGAATATAATCTTCCTCTCTGCTTTGCAGTGGTGAGGCCATCTGGAATGCTGGGTCAAGTTCTGGATTCTCCAGTACAAGAGACACATGGACCTACTAGAGAGAGTCTAGGAAGGGCCACCAAGATGATAAAGGATCAGGATAATCTGCAATATGAGGAGAGGCTGAGGGTTCTGTTCAGCTTGGTAGAGTGAAGTCTTGAATATTTATGGGGTTTTTTTAATATGTACGCATATCTGATGATAAAGAAATAAAGAAAATAAAGCCAGGCTTTTCTTAGTGGGGAGAGCAGCGAGAGCACGAGAAGCAACGGGCAAAGTAGATATGCAGGGAATTCGGGAATTCTTATACATGAGCAAATATTTTTTTTTATTATGGTGGTGGTTGTATTGGATGTAGGTTTCAAGATTTTGGGAGTGGGGTGGGCTGCAGGAGTGGCCTCTGTGAAGAGTGGCCAGGGGCTGCCCTCTGCCAGGCACAGCCAGTTCCAAACAGCTCCAACTCACCATAAGGCACAGTGGAACCCTGCAGCCAAGATGATGGTGCCTTGGAGAAAGCATATTTAAGAAAGGATAAGACAAACCCTAACAATCTAACCCTAAAGGCACTATTACAAGCATCCTGTTACTGTGCCTACATAGTTAATCCATACTTGCAAGTATGCTGAATTGTATATTAGCCCTATTCACTACCACTATTATTATCTACTCATATTTCCCAGTGCACCTACTTACTGTATAGTGTGTAAATTTATATAGAATCATAGAATAGTTTGGGTTATTATAGACTAAATTCTATGCCTTGGAGTTTTTCACATACTTGTCACATTAGGTCAGAAAAAAACAAGGTGTTAAAAAAAATTGATTTTAAAAATAGCATTGTGATATCTCAAAAAAGTGAAAATTAAGAACTTTAACTTTTTTTTCCCCCTGATTTCTTAGTAATATAATGTGTGCTTTGAGAACTTGATACCAGCTTCTTCCTTAGTGTTGAAATGCTGGAGTACATCATAGACCTCTCATCCAGGTGGAGTACATCATAGACCTCTCATCCAGGTGGCATATTACAAAAAGAAATTAAAAAGTCTAAAACACATGTTTCTGAGATATTGTATTTTTTCCTCAGAAACAAATTACTTCAGGAGGAAAAAAAAAAAAAGAGAGAACAGGATTTCAGTGATATCAATAAAATCTTCAAGAAGCTAGTCATTATTATTCATCTATAATAAAGTTTTTGAAAAAATAAAATTACTGAAACCCCCTTTTTTTAATTATCTGCAATAATATTTGCTTGGTGACATGAATAATCTAGTGTTAATAACATATAATTCACTAATGTTGCTCTTTCAGGGAAATAAATCTATATTACCACAACAATCCCTATCAGTCATCCTTCACAGATCCAGATACTCTGATTATACAATTTATTTCTTTTAGCTTCTCTTAGGATAGATTTCCATATAAGTTTATTGATGGACATATGAAGTTTGTCACATATTTTAAGAAGTCGTGAAAAGGCTAGAAGACATTTTTAATGAGACACACAGTATATGACTGCTTTCATCTCGCGAATACTTGTGTAGCAAAAGGAAACAACTTCAACCATTTTCAGAAACAGTGCCCTAAATCACTCTGACAGTACAACATGTGATGGGAATATTTTTAAGGGAAAAATCACCATGGGCTGTTTACTGTCAAGCATAGCAAGAGAAAAGGTTAGTTCACTAGAAGGAGAAACTCTATGATAAAGTTGAGCCATAGGCCCATATGAAATAATATGCTTTTCTTGTATAACATTGCACTGGTAAAGGATTTTCTGCATATTGGTAAAAGTAAGCACACATAAATATTTTATTAAGAATTCATGTTAAGTATTTATATATTATTTATTCTGGATATATATTGAGTTTTTTCTATGTGGCCAAACCAATGTAATGCAGTAATAGAAATATATTATGATGCTTTGTAGCATACAATATGTATGTACTCAGAGAAAAGAGATGATAATAATTATTAGATTACTATATCTTACCTTTTAAATAGGAAAAAACCCTAAACTAAAATATTATAGTTCTTCTTGAAGACAAATTCAGAAGTACACTATGTCACAGTGACTTACTTGTCACAAATTGCTTCATGTATTTATATAAGTGCTTGAATCAAAAATGTATTTAAACACTGCTTGCAAAAATTTGTTTAGGCCAGCAAACCTAGAATTGATCAAATGAATATTTCAATGTGACCCTTTAATTTCACACATAAAATAACTCTTAAAAAAAAAAAAAGAAATTGCATTTGTGCTATTTGTGAATGCTGCCAGAGTTAATTCTACTTCATCAACGAACAGTAGGCATGTACTTTTTGTGCAACACGTGTAACTGAATATATGAAAATATCATTAACCTTATGATATTGAACTAAGATTAAGGGAAAAAAATGGGAACTCTAATGAATACTAACAAATAATATGTCTGAAATTAAAGTTGATTACCTCTAGTAATATGGGGAGATGTTATTTTTCCATGATGTTTCAACACAACTTTTTATGTATGGTAATATTTACAATACAGTATTGTGATTAATTTTCAATGTCTATAGATAATTCAATATTGAGATCAAAATTGCTCTCATTTTGAGTTAATTTGTATTTTCACACAATACAATTAGTAATTCGTATTGCTATGTGTTGAAAAAAAATTACAGAGATGATAGAACAGAAGAAAATAATATTTTAATGGTTATAATATATATCCTTGCTGATCTGTACACCACTGCTGAGTATTGTTATGTCTTCTAGTCCAACTCAGTAAATGTCTTCCAAAAACACAGCAGATGTTTTACTGGCTTTTTAATTTTTGTTAACTCTAGTACATGGATTTAAATACAGTTGAATACAGAGCTGTAAAATGTGTTAAACCATGTACAGGAATGCTATTTGGATATATGTATTGAAGCCTTCATAAATCATCCATTAGCAAGCTGGTGCCTGAGGATAGGTGCATGAAATTGGAAGAAATTTTACACATTCCCACACAGTAACTAAATGTGTTCAGTTGCACAGAAACGAAATATTATCACAATAAGTTGTTATATTAATTACACCTTCAAGAGATCTCTTATTTCTTACGTTTACTTAGGGAAAAATCTTCCTCTTGTAGGAGCACTGAAAGTTTAAAATTTGCTTGCCCATATACCTGCTATAAAAATTTAAAGCAGCTCACTCCATACACAAAATTCTACTGTATGTTGGACCTCAGACAACCAATTACTTTAGCATTGCCTTGATTCTTTGCAGTTTATGATTTGACCTGATCCATCACTGTACTCCATGCTGCTGTCTCCTAGAAAAAAATGGAGAACTAAAAGCTCGAGTCAGGGAAAAGGGTGAAGGTATGTAATCATCATAATATTCTGTTAAAATTCAACTGAAATGAAAAAAAAACCCAAAAAACTTTATGATTACAATTAAAAGAAAGGTGGGTAATGGATAAAGAATTATACTCACACAAGGAAAGCAATAGCTGTGTTAGTTCTTGACATTTTTTTTGCTGTTGCTACTGTTTTGAGGTTTGAACTGAAAACCACAATTTCATGTCTTCCATTTTGACATAAATTGTATATATATGTTTAAATCAGATATATTTAAAAACCAGATTCACTCATTTTCCTTTGGAATATTTGAAGTGGGGCCCTAAATTTACTGTCTACTTACTGTTTGTTAATATTGTTTGATGTAATATTTCCTCTGTGGATTCTCATGAGATAGGCCAGATATGAACTTGCAATAGTGAGTGCATTTTATGCTTCTCTTGGCTTCTTTCTAAGGTGAAAATAATGTGTGGTGAGAGTCTCAAATATGTAGTGCAAACACAAATTTAGTTTTGTGTTCCTTCTCCAAAAATCTCCAAAATCAGAAAATGAAAGAATTTTTTATCTCTAAGTTAGAAACACATAAATCCAGTTACCTACAAAGACACAAATATTGCTAGAACAATTGTCTCAATATTTCCCAACAAATAAAGCAGAAAAATATGTGACAGCATGAGAAGACTGCTAGGCCAGAAATCTGATTTTGGTCCTTTTACAGAGAGCTTTTAAGAAATTAGTAGATGTGTTAAAATATAGTTAAAAAGAAATAACTAAAAAGTGGCTTTTAATTTACTTAATTGGTTTCAACAGAGACAGACATGTTGAACTAAATGCACATATTATGGATTCAAAACTTGACAAGCTTATTAGACCTCTCAGTGTTAATTACGATTTTCACTTTCCTTAATAGAAGTAAATGTCTAAGATAGTGTCCTCTTACAACAGTATCAAAATGTTAGTGCAAAGAGTTCTATATTGCTGTTGTAAAAATATTCTCTTTTAGGACTTTTAAATCAAATTGCATATTTATATTTATATATTTCTCCTACAGATGACCTCTTTTCATATACAATATTGATTGAAATATGTCTTACCAATGACATCTCTTTTCCTCCCTAATCTGCATCAACTTTTCATGAACAAATTCATATAATGCAAACTTAAACAAAAGCAGTGCTGTTTTCTTCAAACAGTATACAACACCGTTGCATGATGGATGAACTGCTAACACATTTAGGTAATACTAAGGGATATTTAAAAATGTAACCCTTTCTTCTGAGAAAGAGAAACCAAACAAATTGTAATAAGTATAAGCTAGAATACATTTATTTTTTCTAATGGACAGCACAGATTTTCACCAACATAAAGTCAATGGTAGAACTAATTTAGATTGCTTCTGTTCTGTATTTTATGTTGTCGCTGTTGAGCCGCTAGCAGAGAGAAAAAACCCGGGTTCTCAGGCAAGAAAAGAGAAAAGTGCCTTTATTATTTTGATTTCCATATATAGAGAGTTTTCAGAGGTCACCCAGATTGGTCAGCCCGAGACCTCCCCCTAGGCCTAATTGGCCAGGCCTGAACTGCCCGAATCTCGAGACGCTGTTTGCAAAACATCCAAACTTTATCTTTGTTTATGAAACGTAGCAAAAATGTTCTCATGAGAAAGACCTGTGCTAGCCACAGCATGTATGCATATGTGCTTCAGCCTGCCTGTGTCAAATGTGATGTATTTATTTTTAAAATTTTTTTTTGTCTGTTTCTCATAGAATCATAGAATGGATTGGGTTGGAAGGAACCATCAATGGTCATTCAGTCCAATGCTCAGGCCATGGGCAGGGACACTTTCAACTAGATTAAGTTGCTCAAAGCCACATCCAACCTAACTTTGAACACTTCCAATGATGGGAAATCAACCTCTTCTCAGGGGAAACTCTGACAGTATTACACCAACCTCACTATAAAAAATGCAGCCAACCTAAATAGCCAAACTTTATCTACCCCCTTTCAGTTTAAAACCATTGCCCTGTGTCCTTTCACTACAGAGCTTCTGAAAATACCCTCTGTTTTTACTAAATCCTCTTTAAGAACTGAAAGGCTGTAATAAGGTCTTTCCAGGGCCTTCTCTTCTCCAGGCTGAAGAACCCTCAGCCTGTTGTCACAGGAGAGGTGCTCCAGACTTCTGATCATCTTTGTGGCCCTCCTTCAGACCTGCTCTAACAGGCACATGTCTTTCCTGTATTGTGGATCCCAGAATGAGATTCAGGGCTCTACGTTCAAGCACAGGGGTTAGAAAAAAAAATATACAACATCTGAAACAGAAAACACTGATTCTTTGTTTTAAGAATTTAAGAAGAGATTTACAAGTGCTGTGGATGAGTTGGAAATGGTCACTGATTGCCTGCTTAGCTTTAAGCCATCAATACACATTTTGCATGGCTTGAATAAGTACCATATGACTGATGGAGGATGGACAAGGTTTTTTAAGACTTCTTGGGTGCAATATGTAGATGCTGAGTTATGATTATCACAAGGCCCTTTTTCAAACAGATGGAACAAAGGTCACAGAGCATGCTGTGTTTCAGCCTGCTTTCAAGCCATCCCACTGAGGAACCAAAAATATACCTAGAAATAAATATATCTTCATTAACTCAAATGAAGCCCTGTTTCCCCTGTTCTTGCTGTATCCCAATTCAACTGGTATTTACAATATAATGATATTAAGCAGAAATTAACTTCTGTGAACACAGAAAATAATGCATATGGACACAGCTTATTTTAAATTGAAATTAGTACAATGGCAATTTAAGCCTAATTTAATAGGTTTTTCTTAAAATGAATCAGGTTTTAGTCACTGTTTCTCACTGTACGCACCAAATTATTCCTCTTCAAGCTGATTTCCATTCATGATATTATTGGTAGTAAAGTATGAATCACAGTATTTTAAAAATCTTAATTGCAACCTAAATGCTTACAATGTATTCAAATGTCAAGTAATGCCAATGGAATTATTTCTTCAATGTGGTTTTGGATAACAAAAAGTAGAAGATTACTTTGATCTCAAAAGTTATGTATTCCTATTGGATTTTACTTTGGAAAATCTACCTTTCCTTCTTAGCCGTAAAAGTCTCATTTGCTTTGTAATCTCTTCTGAATCAATTGACACCACTGTATCCAAACTAAATTTTGCTGGAACCCAAGACCATGGATTACTAAATTACAGAAAGGAGAGTCTAAGGAATTCACATTAGTATCACAACAGCTTTTGATAGAGACTATTGCAAATCTGAGAGCTTGACACCAAGAGCAAGTGACAGGATTACTATTCTGCTGATCCAGTCAGTGTTATTTCTGCCGTGTGAAATGGTCAAGCACAATCCCTTGAGGTATGGCATTAGGAACAGTATCTGTTCTTAAATTGTCACTTACTAACAACTTCTGCCGCTTTGTTTGCTATGTTGTTTGATTTCCATATTAAGGTCTACAAAACCTATTTTTCTCTTTATAAACTTTAATTATACACTAGAAAAAAAAAGCAGTGTCTTCAGAAAATGTAGTAAAGGATGATGTAATTCTCTGTGTGTCTCATTTTTTAAAAGAAAAACTATGATTATGTGTCCATACTTGTACCTCAAATGTTTGAGATATTCTTAATTGAAAGAAAGCCAAAACCAAACAATGGACATAATTCATACTAACTAACCTCCATTCCTGGAATCCTTATCAGATTAATGAGTAGACAAAAGAGTTTTTATCCCTGCAAGTATTCACCCCTCCTTGGTATTACATTCTGGGTTTTTTCATAATATGACTACATCTGCATCTACATCTATCGATAGGTATCTGTGTGATTGCTCTCATATCTGCCTTAGATAGGCAAATAGTAACTATAGAAGGGGTAATATTTCTGCTGTTTGATAAAGAGTACTGAATGGAATACTATTACAACAGATATTCATAATCCCTAAAAATTTTGGCTCATTAAACCTTTGAGAAAGTCACATAGCCAGGCTTCTTTTGTTATCATTAAAATTATAGATATATTGAAATTTCATTTCTAAAATTCCAGCTTTTCTGACCTCAGATCCTCTGCTCTCAGTTAAACCAGACAACAGGAAAGAGAACTGGGACTGTATTTGTGAATAGCTGTTTTCATTCTGTCCTTGAAAGCCTGTACAGAAATCAAACTAACACTCAAAATGCAATCATGCATAAGCCAATCATGCTCTGTTGCTTGAGGTTAACAAGTCTGCAGGTATGAATCAAGGAAACACCAACTTCTTTGCTTGTTTTCCACCAGTACATTGCCACTCTTGCTGGGGCCTCAGAAAGACATCATCCCCACCTTTCCTCAGGGCATTCAGTGGTTGACAATAGTAGTCACTCACTCAAATGGTACAGGCAAAATCCTGGTAGCTTCTGTGTCTTGTTAATGATTCCAGATCATAAATACTGCCACTGCTGACAGATGTAATTACTCATGGAAATCCACTTCATTGTACCCTAGTGTTTGCCTTATGAGTATCATAAATGGGCTCTTCTCAAAAATCTGACATTCCAGGAAAGTGCAGCCCCAATTGAAAAGAGATGTGAGAGCTGACAAGAGATGACAAATGTCAGTAGTTCAGCTACACTGTTGACAGGTCTGTCCTTGTTAACATCAACAGTATCAGAAGAACGGTGAAATAACCTATTACTCACATGCCAAGGTTTTGCTGTTAAAAACTTCCCACTCCCCTGTAACTCTCCCAGTCTCTCCTGCCAGCTACCTACCCAGCACCACTCCCACAGACACCTCTTGGTTTCATTATTTTTTTCCCACCCTTATGAAAAGATGAGATAAAACATGAAATATCTGAAGTTAGAGTGTTCTAAAAAAACCCTACATCTAAAGTTCTGTCAAACATCTTATTATAGGAATATGTCTGTTTATTAATGCACACAAGAGGTCTGCAGTAACTGTGGACATTTTTAAAAAAGTTTTATCTTGCCAAAAATAGGTCAAAATTGTATGCAAAATATTCATAATTTGCACAGATTCAGTGGAGAGTATGTGTATTCTTGGATAAATAGGATTTCTCCTTTTCATTAAAAATGAATCTCTACATGGTAGCATTCTAGTTTTCTCTGTCTTTTTGTCTCTCTTTTTCCCCCTCCAGAGAGAGTTCATTGTGGAACTCATGGTAAATCAAAAATAAATTTCCCTACTAGAAGTAGCCCTAGTTCTCTTCTATGCCATTTTACTCTACATTATTGGTAGTCCACTGAAATCTTTAATGCTTTAAGCTCTTAAATCTTTAAGCACCTAAACCTTAAGCTCTTAAACATCAAATTTTGTGATGTTTATTTTGGTAAGGTAGAAAAGTTCATTTTACTGATGTTGCCAAACCCATATAAAGTAGCTGTCCTAGACTCTTCATGGGCTGCATATCTGCAAATATCTGCAAATATCTGCAAATATCTGCCTTCAAAATAATTGTCCTTCATCCTTGTGAGACACCTGAGTCCAGCTTCTACAAAGATGTTTTAGAGTGTTTCACTTATGCTTCTGCTTACTGAGATGAATGCCTCTTCTTTGACTGGCATAGTTCATTTTCACATGTAAACATGTCTAATACCACTCAGATGCAGCACAAAGAGGATTCCTGCCCTGTACAGCCTCAATCAAACATGACATAACAAGTCAGGCTTATGAACAGATGTGGTGTATCTGGAGGGAAAACAAAGGACAAGGCTGAAAAAAAAGATCAGGTTGTTTTTCAGCCATTTACTCAGTTTGATGTCTCAGATTCTTCCATCCTCCATTTTTTTAAATGTTTTTCCCCCTTATTTAAGAATTCAGAGGTTAAATGCACTTTCCCTCCCTGTGGTGAGCAGGCAGTGAATAAACAGTAAGCAGATAGTAACACACCTGTAAAAGTTACAGTATATTCCCTTCTATCAGGATTACTTTATGACACTAAAAAATTAGCCTTTATTGCTTTCTAATGTGTGAGCCTGTGTTTTATTTTTGCTGCTGTTTGGATGTGTGAAGTAATAGCTGTCTCTTGGGGTGTAATTTTATCACAGCGTGGAGGGTTGACCTGGACTGGCTGCCAGGAACCCAACAAGCAGCTCTGTCACACACCCCGTTCTCCCCTTTGCTCGGAATTCAAAAGGAGCCTTTGTACATGCTTTGGGTAAGAGTCGCAGTGCACTTCAAAAAGTCTTTGCAGAAGCCAGCCCCAAAACGCAGAGGCACATGCCTGTATGTAAAAGAAAGCATTGCCAAATGAGCTGCTCACTGCAGCAAAGTCCATGAAGATGAGGAACATGGAGGAGATTTTGTTATGCATTTGTACAACCTCTATGCAAGCCGGCGGTATAGAGGCAGAGAAAGAGAAAATAGCTCAGAACTGGATAACACAGGTCAAAAAGTCTCCAAAGTTAACAAGCTATGAGGAAAAACATGAAAAGTTAAGGGAAATTTGATAGGTTGAATCCAAAAAAAAAAAAAGAAAATCACAGATATAATCAGAGAAAACCGATCCCTTGATCTTAGCTATAGCAATACAGACTCAGAATTTTATACCTGTTTTTCAGCACCCTGTACTCACAAATAAGCAGGTTTTTTTTCAGTGACTCAGGTACACTGGCGGTAGAAAGGCAAGCATGCTCACTTTTAATTACAGTATTTCTCATTATAGAAATCAGTTTGAATTAAGTTGTTTGAATTAAGATTATAGAATCATAGAACCATCTATGATCATCTAGTTCCAATGTCCTGCCATAGGCAGAGGCACCTTCCACTAGATCATGTTGTTGATCCTTGAACAATTCCAGTGATAGGGCATCCACAACTTCTCTGGGCAACCTGCTCCAGTGCCTCACTACCTTCACAATAGAAATTTTTTTCCCATTATCTCTTCTAAACTAACTCTCAATTTGAAGCCATTTCCCCTTGTTTTACTATCTGTCCTAGTAAAAAATCTCTCTCCATCTTTCTTATAGGCTCCTGTTAGGTTCTGGAAGGTCACAATTAGGTCACCCTGAAGCCTTTTCTTCTCCAAGCTGCACAGCCTCCATTCCCTTTGCTTTCCCTCACAAGTGTACCACATAAATGTATTTATTAAATGGAAGAAGAATGCATTTTTGCAGGTTTGTTTGACTTAAAAAGGAATTAAATCTTTTTAAGGATGATCATCTTGTCTCTTCTTGGGAAATTTTGGCTATATGACAAGCTGTAATAGTAGATGTTGAGGTAATAGCAAAAAAAAAAATCCATTGAGAAGCATTGGTTACCCCTATGTTGAAATTAAATGTGTAGGAGTACTCAGGTCACAAATGGACTTTGGCACTTCAAATATTCAAGGTGAAAATGTATGGATTTTAAAGTTTCTTTTAAAATACATTTTTAATGCCTAAAAGAATTAAAACTGCACACAAAATTTACTGTTTTAACCTTAAGTTTTTCCTGACTAAAAAAAAAAAATATTATTTACTTTTATTATTGTGTAATTCTAATACTGAAAAGGCTGTGCATTGGAGTAGCTAAGTCCTTATAGAATTAACTTGAAATATTCTGGTTATTCATCTTTGTGATCTTCAGCTACTGCTGTTTGACTTTGTTCTGCTTTATCATTGTAATGTGCATTGAATATAATAGGCTTATTTGGGATTTGATTCATTGGGATCTGTGGAGAACACTTCTTAGAACATTTGACATATGTAATTTTTTATATATCCTTCTACACAATTAAAGTTTGAATTGGAAGGTATTATTCCTAATTTTTTATTTAAAATTGTTCCTATTCTTCACATAATACTAAAATTATATTTATGGAAATCTCTACAGTTATTGTACCTACAAAATACCTTCAGTCATTAACACAATATGTCTGCCAATTAATATTTGCCAAAACTTTTCTTTTTATACAAATTAATTCTCATAAAAAATCAAGTAACATATTATTACTAATGCTAACCTTGATCCACTTGAATGGGTTCACTTTTCCATGCAGTGGAACAGCACTACATAGAAACTTCAGTAGATCTACAGGGTTTTTTACAGAAAACCATCAGCTCAGACAATGTTATTATTCAGCATTTAATTACACAATTTCAGAAAGAAATTTTAGACACAGAACTAGGAAGACTAAATTATTGTTGAAGGTATTTCTTTGGAGGTTTTTCTCAGATTATAATGGGCAAAGAAGAGAAACCAGACTATAACAAGGGAAATATAATTTATTTACAAAAACTCAATCATCCTTCTAGAATTGCAAACAGAAGCTTTGGCATCCCTTTTGTGATCTTCATATTGAAACATCCCACTAATTATTTTTCTGCCTTGCCTTGTCTCTACATGAAACAGAATGATTGATTTGTAGTTTGGTTTTTTTTTTTTTCCTTCTCCTTGCTTTTCCACACTAGAAGAAAACTGAAACATGAAATAATTTATATGAAAATAATAATCTCCACAAATACTTGAAAGCTGGAAGCCTTAATGTGATGGAGTGATCTTGTTTGGCCTCCATGCCACTCTCTCTCCTCTTCAGTGGGAAAGGGGAAGAAAATAAGAACCCCATGGTTTAAGACAAAGACAATTTAATAAGTAAAAGCTAAGATCACACATAGAAGCAAAGAAAACCAAAAATATTTATCATCTCCTTTCCATCAACAGGTAATGTTCCTGGTAGGTCTTCACCATGGGTAGTGGTTGCTTTGTAAGAAAAATACCTTAATAATTAATACTCCTCCCCCTGTCCTTTCATTGCTGAGCATGATGTCATGTGGTATGGAATATGCCTTTGGTCAGCTTGGGTCAGCTGTCTTGGCTGTGTCCTCTCCCAGCCCCTTGCCCACTGCAGCCTGCAGGCCTTTGGGGAGGAGGGAGGGGTGGGGAGACGGCGCTGATGCTGTGCCAGGGATGCTCAGCAGCAGCCAAGGCTCTGGAGTGTTATCAACTCTTCCAGCCACAAGCACAACACACAGCTCCATGAAGGCTGCTATGGGTGGGATTAACTCCATCCCATCCAGACCCAGGACACTGAAAAATTATTAGGTGTTTGTCCTAACTCACCATTAATTTATTAAAATGAGACATTATTTAGATTATCCATAAAATATATAGGAAAGATTATGTAAATATGACAGATTCTGGAAATTATTTCCCTGCATTTACTTTGCTTACTAATCCATAGAATGTAATTTTCTCCCACACTGCTCCTAACTTAAGGGACTACTGTAGTTTTGCAATCTCTTCTGAAAATGTCTTTAAATAAACACTCATCTTTTAGTTCTTTTTTGGTAGAGTCTTATTGCTTAAATTTTTTTGACAGCTACCAAATGCCTTATAAGGAAGCAGCAACATATTTGTTTTTCCAGATCTGTTATTCACAAAAAATGAAGATGTTCATAGGATATATTCTATAAAAAGCAAAATAAGTTTTTATATAACACTTTTCATTCTTGTTTGTCAAAGTGCTTTTACAATTCTCTAAAAAAGTCAGTTTGTTCAAAATGTATTGAAATTATAGTTCAGAAAAGTAACATGACATAAATATTGATATAAAATTACTTTATCTATGGGGTTATCAAAAACTATGGCCCAAATGAGCCATCATTAATATTAAATATATTAAATATAACCTGGATTTCTAGTGAAAAAGATACTGTAATTAGGCTCCACCTTTGACTGATGTAATCAAGAGTGTTACTTTCGTGGTTAATCAGGACATATTCTTAGCCAGATTCAAGTTCTCTGATATTAATTGTGGTTACGAAAAGTACAGTTCTGGTCTTCCTAATGATCATCTGCAGGGAAATTTGAGCAAATATATAACTGAAAAGGTGAGCTGGTGCCTGGATATCTTTTTCTTATGCATTATGAGTACACTGGGGGTATTTTAATATGAGTTGAATGACTTTTAATTTAAAGGTAAGGGCTTCCTTCCATCGGCTCGGTATAAATTATACAACTTTATTCAAATACTTAATGAATTCACTCTTCAAATAATCCAGCCAAAGCTGGGAGCCAACTTTTTGCCGCCTTCTGCAGGTAAACAGAAGCATGGCCTTGAGAGAAGGATCAAATTTCCTGTACACTCTATTTCTTGATTTTCCCCTCTGCGATACTGCTTGTAGAAGATACACACGTTCCACCTTTCAGAGTACAAGGACTTTTTACCCTTCTTCTGTGAGTATATGTCTCCAAAACTACTTACATAACTCTTCATATCTTCTACGGTGTCACTGAAAAGGATGTTGGTATGTCTTACAGACATGAAGTAGGTTTAGCCTGCTAGACTTTTACAAAAGGTGTGAAACTCGAGGAAGAGGAAGAAAAATAAAAGAATGAAAAAAGGGAAAAGGAAAAGGAAAAAAGGAAAAAAGGAAAAAAGGAAAAAAGGAAGAAAAGGAAAAGGAAAAGGAAAAGGAAAAGGAAAAGGGAAAAAGGAAAAAGGAAAAAGGAAAAGGAAAAGAAAGGAAAGAAGAAAATCAGTACTAATATAGCACACTATAACTGAAAGTGTAAGAAATTAAACTCTTTGACACTGACACCCATCTTGAGCGTTAGAAGCATTAAAAAAGCAACATATCTAGTAACTTATTTTTAAAGTATGTAAGCATAACTTATGCTCATAGTGAAAGAATCTTCACAGAGCAAAGTAAATGTAACTAGATTATTTCCTAATTACTGTTATTCAAATAAAATAATTTTATTTTAAAATTATGACTGTAATTGTCTATTGTGTAAATAGACTTAAAGATAACATACTTACCACTTTGAAATTATGTATAAGAAAGCCCTATGGAAATCAACTAATTTATTAAAGTTCTCCTGAAACAGGAAAAGTCAACCATTTTTACCTCCACAGGGAAAGACATTTATATTCCTATAATCCATCCTGGAAGTATTACCCTATTTTAAACAAATTATTGAAGAGTTTTCACTGGAATATTGGGCAGTTTCTAGATGACTTAGATCAATATAGCTTCACTAGCACCAGAGGTTTGCCAATTTACACATTTCAGTGAATGTATGCTAATTTATACCAGTTGAGAATCAGGCCTTTAAGAGACTGTAAATTTGTTTAAAGGTTTATTCATAATCCTGGATAATAGGGAAGGATGGTTGGGAGGATTATTTCAGTCATTTAAAAGATGCAATTAAGCCAAACATATAGACTTTTTAAAAGTCTTTCAACAAAAGGTTGCCATTTTTAAATGACCATTTTTTGTTGTGGGAAGATATACATATATATATATATACAACAATAAATTCACCTCCCAAAGAACAATTTAGCAATTTCCTTAACAAGGTAAAAAGAATCCAGAATACTGAAGGACCATAACCCAAGTTTCCTATGAATTTATACACAGATTTAGACCACTATGAGAAGATAAAATTATCTTAATCACCATTAAGATTCCAGCTCAATATCTAAGTTGCTATTAATAGTACATAAAGCCTGCTAACCCCTGTATTTCTTCACAGTTGCTCTGATCTCTGGCAAAAATTCTATCTTCCTTAAAGAAAGTTTCTCAGTCTACAAATCAGAAAACTTCTTCAGATGTCACAGACCACCTAAAATTTAGAGTCAAGGAGAAAGGAAAAGGAAAAGGAAAAGAAGAAAGGAAAAGGAAAAAAGGAAAGGAAAAGGAAAAGGAAAAGGAAAAGGAAAAGGAAAAGGAAAAGGAAAAGGAAAAGGAAAAGGAAAAGGAAAAAGGAAAAGGAAAAGGAAAAGGAAAAGGTTTGCTTTTTCCTTAGTCCTTGCAAGTGGAATATTAAAGATGTGGATTTATGTACCTGCTACTATTCTGTTCACAGCAGAGCATTTCAGGCTCAGAGTTCTCATTTTCGGTGTTATCTTTCCAATGCTAAGAATTTTGAGAACTTCTATTTTTATTTCGGTGTGAAGGAGAAAAGATTACAGGGAATACCCTAGGGAATACCTAGGGAATTTACCAATATGAATAGCAAACATGTTTGGCTTCCATGGTGAAATGACTGACCATGAACAGTAGAGGAACCAAGTTATTTACTTCCACTCTAACAAGCCTTTCAGTGAGTTCTCCCATTGGCTCTGACAGACATGGAGGAAGCTTCTAGCAACCCCTCACTGAAGACACCCTTGCAGCCACCCCCCACCCAACTACAAAATCTTGGCCATGCCAACCACTGATCCTGACCCATAAATTCTCACTCACCCCTTAGAAATATAAATGTACACTCTAACTACTCCACACAGGGTGCAAAACTTCATCTCCTCTCTCTGTTATGCTTTTTGAGGAGCTTGAATCCATCCAGCACTATAGTAATTGAAATGTGTCTTGCATCATAATCATACTGTGGTTCTGTGACTGCATGTAGTCTTTTAATTCTTCCTCTTGTGCTTCATATGTTCACACACACACAGAGGAGACAGGACTTAGGCTTTGCCATTTACCTTTAGGATGGAATGCTACACCATCTCATCTTCCATCCCCTTCACCCTGGCCCTTAGGTCCCTTTAATCACAATACTAGAGCTGCAATAAGAGACATAGAAAATGTCTCTACATAGCACGTATTTATAACAAATTATATTCCAAAACAGCTGTTGAATTTCTAGAACTGGCTTGTATATTATTTTGGTTACAGAGGTATTGAAATAAGAATTTTCAAATGCATATTTCATTCATGGTCCAATAGTATTAAAAGAGGGACAAACATTTCATTAACTCCTATCCATATAAAGAGGAAGGATTGTAAGCATTTACCTCTAAGAGAGATTCCAGGTCTGTAGGCTCTCCTTTGACAGACCTACTGTCTTACAACCCAGTTAAACAAGTAATTTAAAATGCATGTCTGACCTCAACATTTGTAATTACTTGACAGTATGTAACTGCATGAAAAGGGCAGGTCTCTGTTCAGCATTCAGTCTGTTCTGTTCTTAAATCTGAAGCACCAATCTTTCTCACACATTGAAGGGAGAAGGAAATATTTTATACTCAATATCTGTCTGTGTTTCAGCAGCTGGGTACCTAAGCATTATAATCAGCTGAGATTCTATTTTCTTTCTCCTGGACTTGTGCTTAAATTTCACGTGTATATCTAATATGTTTCTTAACACTTGACAGTGAATTTCACAAGAGAAGCAGCCTGGAGCACACAGCAGGAGAAATGCAGGAAACACAAACAGCACATCAGAGCTGCTCAGTAAAGGTTCTTGTTTGATTTTCAGCATTTTATAAGCAGTAGTACATCATAGTAAAGCTCAGCAAAACAAATACGAACATAGAATACAACTCCCAAAATGCTCAAACTAAATTTTCTCATGCTTCTCACTGTTAAGGAAACTGAACCTGATGGCCCTCAGGACATTGGGAATTCCTCATTCCCAGTGTGCTAGAGCTCAATTTTATGAACTCTCATTCTCCAGGGAACCACAGTCTGCTATGGTTTTCCTCAACAGGTCCAGCCAGTAAATAGGTGTTCTGCAAAGACATGTGCATTATACACACACAACTACACATGCACAAAAATAGACATGCGCAGAAACCAGCACAGCCCAGTGCCTTTAATGCACTGAACTCACATGAATACAGACAATGCTAAACCATGTTCCTCCCCTCCTGTTGATCAGAACTGAAGATAGACTTGTTGATAGACAGACACCCTTATTCCCTCACCCACAGTCATACTCACACTCACAGACATGTTAATTATTAGCACACATTTTACATTCAACCTAACACCCATGTGATCCACCCTGGATCCTAGGTCCTCAACTCATTCAGAAACTCAGACTCTGGGTGTTTCCTAGGCTCTTCATCTCTAGTCCTGCTATTCCTGCTCTAGTCCTGTTGTTTCCCATGGTGTTGTCTGAAAGTTTTATCAGGTTATTATTTTCTATTTTGTTAAGTTCAGCATTTTCTCACGCTAAGCTCACATTGTCACATTTTTCATGTTCTGTTCAGTTAGCTATATACCAGGTCAGAGCCTAGTCATCTGCCTACATATGTTAATACTAATATTTGTGTTCTTATAAATCTATGTGTGTGTGTTTATTTTCCTTTAATCATCCTGCTTTGAAGTAGACATTGAAAACATCGATGTGTATTGATATAATACAGGTAAAGACATGCCAAATATACTAACCACATATTGAAGTAATCTGTATGTGTTCAGCCCAAAAGAAACAGTTGCTCCCAGTAAAACCTCACTAGTCTCTCTCTCCCCCAGTGTATGGTGAAATTCTGATCTTAATGAAAAGGTAGGAATGACTGGACATTCTATTCTGGGGACACAATCAGAATTCATTCTTTTGTACAGAAACCATTGTCCAAAGGAAAGGTGCAAAGGCTGCATAAAGAAAATTTTCATGAGAACTTGATTTAATGTTTTTCACAGTCCACAGCACCATTCTCACTTCAAGTCATTTTGAAAGCAGGGAAAGGAGAAGCAGTTTCATTGAGCTCAAGTAATGAATTTACACATTTACAGTGGACAACCATTTTTATTATTTAGGAAAAGACAGTTGTATCTTAGTTGCTATTCCAATCTAAGGGATGGGAGAGCAGTCATCTAAGTGAGAAGGTGAGTCAGAAGCTGCTTTTTTGATAGACAAGGTTTTCTATTGCTGTCATGAATATGCAGGTATAGTAGATGCAAGAAGATAACGGAGAGGCAATAATGGGTGACAAAAGAGTGAAACCAGTTCTCAGCTGCCTTTTCTCTGCAATAGTATCAGCTGTCATTTAGTTGCTCCTAGAAACCCAGGGTTTGCTTTAGGAGAAATTTGCTGACTCCCTGGAGACTGGTCTCTGAGTGACAGACCAGAAAAGGCTAAATAGCAGCAAAAAAGAAATTTAATTGTCAGTTCACATGGATGATGCTTGGCAGGAAAATGATTCTATAAAAATGGGGACACTGTAGTACAGGAAATGTTACCCTAATAACAAAGAATGATCATACCTTTTTTATCATCCTATTTTGTTAATAACGAACTAGCAAAGGTCAGCCCTATTTTATGTAACAGTGGAGACCACAGTTTACAACTATTTTGGCATGGCTGCACCTTCATGTGCCTGTGATCCTGTCACCATCTGAAAACAAAACAAGTAAATGTTTCATAGGACACAGTTATATAGTGTTGATATATTCAACATAGTGGAACAATGAAATAAATAGTCTTCCATTCCCCATGCAAAATAAAACTAAAAAATCATGAGTACACAAATTATCACTGTTATTTCATCAAGTCCTACAAAGAGACAATAGGAAAACCTCTTTTAGAATTAATGATTTCTTTTCATTTTTCTTACTGCAAAAGTAAGCATCAATCTTTTAAATTCCAGGAGTTGCTGTTGTTCATAGGTGAGCAATGTTTTTATTGCATTCAGCTATATATTATTTTATCAAACTCCTCAGACCATCCCTATTGGGCATCTTTTTTTAATATGGTACGAACCATTATGCACGTGTTGTCTCAATTTTTCTTCTTTTTTATTACTTGTTTAAATTATTCGTATACTATAAAAATTTGAACATTAGTGAAAAATAAAATCAAACAAACTGTGTATGGTGATGCTCCTGTAATTTTCACTCTGTGTGGAAACATTTTTGTGTGATACACTTGTCATTGAGGGAATAAAACTAATTTTGTCTTTATAGTTTACAGAACTGAAAGAATAATTTGCATAACCCTCATTCACAAAGCTTCATGATTGCTGTACCTAACTGTGGATTGAATTTTTTTTTTTTTTTTTTAGTTTTTGAGCATAGTTTTAAGAACAACAGGAGATCATATGTTTCTGAGGAACAATTTCACCATTAAGAAACTTTGAACCACCTTCACAATTTCAAAGTTCTTAATAGAAAGTGAATGTCTCAAGCCTTGTTTCTATATTGACTGTAAATAATACGAAGGAAAAAATCCCTAAATTATGTTATCATGCTGTAGTTTCCCACTAAAGGAAAAAAAAATTGTATTAATTTATTTCAAGAAATCAAATTAATATATCTATTTTGAGCCAATAATCCTTTGCTGATATATATTCTAAGTAAATAAATGAAATTTTATAGTTCTTAGTTTAGTTACTTCATTATTTGGCCCCAAGAGTTAAAGAGAATTAAATAAATATTAGTTCTACCCTGTAAAATTCCAATAAACCTCATTCTGACAGAAAGTCAATGACACTTGTAAGAAACATACACATTGATAAATATGGTCCACCTCACAAGATCAGATGCTAATCTATAAGTAACTGCTTACAAATCAACACAGACACACTACCGGAATTATAAGATGGATCAATGATTATTACCCTGAGCATAAGAGCAGCATAATATTATTTAACGGAAAAAAGGCATAAGACAATTCTGCAGAGAACTTGTAGAGTGCAGGTAAAGTCCCTGTACTCCATCTGTGTATATATTTAGCCATGAATAGTATGGTTAGGCTTATACGAGAGCTACAATGTGAGGACTTGGGGATTTTCCATCCCTTCCCAGGTGATTTTTTTTTTTTCCCAAATTATACAGCATTTATAGATGTATAATGGCATACAGTTTTGTCTGAGTTAAAGTTTTCTGCACGTGCATTTAATAGCTGGACAAATTTTCCAGCCGGTCTGTCTGGAGAAAACGAATAATAAAAATAAATTTAAAACAAACAAATCAACAACAAAAAACAAACAAAAAACAAACAAAAAACAAACAAAACACAAACAACAAACAAACAAAACCACCAACCCAAAACCAAATAAAAAACCCAATGAGGTTTCTCGCTCCGGGGAAGCGGCAGAACCCAGAAACCTCATAAAATGAGGTCAGCCGCATTGCGTACCTCCAAGAAGTCCATGCCAGGCGGGCCCAGGGCGTGCTCAGCATGGCATAAGGCTCAAGCGACAGAAATTCTGCAGGAAACGTGAGGTGAGGCAAAGGAACATACTGGACGTCATCTCTGGTCTGCCAGGGAAGTTTATTAGGGTCTTTGTGGGGGTTGCAGGGAAGGAAAAAGGGGGAGGAAAGCAGGGAAAGGTCTAAGGGGCTGGCAGCTCAGAGATAGTGACCCAGAGGTTTACACCGGCATCTGCTTATAAGGGAAGGGAAAGGGGGAGGGGTTGGCCCCCCCCAGAGCCAATCCTGGGAGGTCTGAGGGGAAGACAGGCAGGGGAACACACCAATAGATTGCTGATAAGGCAGGATGCATATTTCAAAAAGAACCAATAACATACAGAGCAGAGGAACAAAGGAAAAACCTCGTGGAACTCTGAAAAACCACATTGCTACAACCCAAAATTAAAACCAAAACAAAAACCAAAAAATCCAAACAGACAGAAAAACCACCATACAAAAAAAAAAAAAAAAGCATTCAGGTAACAATGATTCTGTGATAGAAGTGTTTGTCTGCAATCCTTTAGGTCATCAGTTTGACGACTCAGATTATGGAAAATTTCAACTCCCTCCTCTGCCAAAGGAATTTACACAAGTATTTGTACTTTGGGGATTCTAGATAAACTACAACAGTGCAAAGAGTAGTGACTTCTCTGCTCCTCTTCCATCTGATCCACTTTTACTTCAGAAATACTCCAAAATTGTTTTCAGAGAATGTTTCTCTTTGCTCTGGTGGGCAGAATATTAATGCAGAAAGCCAATGGAGAATGGCTGCATTCCAGCCCCGTGTAAAGCCAATATTTTTTATTATTTGTACAGAGTGGAAGAGCTCTAGTAATGTAGTTTATACCAGACTTTGTGCTGGTGCCTGTGGTATTTAATATATAACTTAACTGTGTAACCTAAACCTGTGTATATTTTTATCTATTCAACGGCAAATATATTCTGTCACTGTCATCCCAAGATAAACAAAACAAACAAATAAACAAACAAAATAATATCAGGTATTTGAAAACAATTAAAGTCCTAAATAATCATGCCAACCTATTTAAACTGCTTGAATTCACACTGTGTGACAGGTTTGAAGTCTTTAAAGGCATTTGTAGAAGAATCTATGCTCACTCTTTCTTTTTTAACATCTACATTTTCTTTGAAGTGAATTTGCTGATTCTACATACTTGTCATAGCTGAGGAATATTTAGATCTTACTTGATGAGTAAGATCTTTATGTTTTGCTGATCTAGTACAACCATTGTGCAGATTCAGAAGACAGGGTCTGTCATCTGCTTCTATCACAGTAGTAAAACACTGTGAGATGGTTGAGAAAAATGGTAACAATTAATATTGCTATGATTAAATCATGTTGAAAGAAGACAGTCCTGAGGAAAATAGTCACTTGTCATTACTTGGCATTTTACTGACAGGTTGTCTTACACCACCTAGCTTTTCCTGCAGGATATACTTATAATCTTTCAGTTTGAATATAAAAACTAGCCCAACATAATGTATATACACATTTCTAGAGATACATTGTTTATGCACTCATATATGTATATACAGTTACATACCATTTTCTTCAAAGTCCTGATGCTAGAAAGATGAAAATGTAATTAACTGTCTTCAGAAATGTCTCTCATAAATAACAACACCTGAATCCTATTTAATATGAAAATTCCATTGGTAGATCACATCTTGATTGCTTCCTGTCATAAATGTCCTTGATAAATGTATTTACCAGCATAATTTTCATTCCTTAGACTTTGCTCTCTGACCTTGTTTCATCTTCCTAAATTCTAGCCACCTATTCAAAACACATAATTTGGGATTCTATTCATCATGAACTCACTCTGTAGTTAGTTGAAAATGAAAAAAGAGACTTTGAAAAGCAATTCAGTGGTAAATATATCAACATCTAGGGAGGACTATCTCTTCCTACTTATTAAGGAGGAAGCCAAGATAAACATATTCCCCCTCAGTGACTATCAGCTAAGTGGTTGTTGTTGAGTGGAAAAACCTTCATTATTTTTTATAACATCAGCCAAATTATCTTTTATCAGCCAAATACCTTTCATGCTCTGCTAATGGCATCATAAACTTAGCAACTATTCTTTATATTTGGGTTCCAAAACAGAAAAGTGCCATATTTCCATTTCACAGAGGTAAACAACCTTTACAGATGAAATTTATTTCCCAAGATAACAATGAATACAAATCAGAACTTCAGGACATGCACATTGACCAGTATGCATATGTGAAGTATTCTTTACCATTTTGGATTTGTCTCACTTAAATCTCACTGTCTAAACAGTGTAAGGTAGTTACCAAGTTGTTTCTCACTTTGGAAAGGCCTTTTTGAAGGGATTGTATTAGACGCCCAACTTCTTGTGGTGATTTAAGCCCAGCTGGCAATTAAGTACCACACAGCCACTCACCCACCCACTCCATCCTGATATATAAAAAAAAAAAAAAAGTAAAACTTATATGTTGAGATAAGAACAATTCAGTAATTGAAAGAAACGTTAAATAAAGCAATAATAGTAAATAATAATAATGGTGATAAGAAAAGGAAAAAAACAACCGATCAAGGGAAAACAAGTGATGCACAATTCAATTGCTCACCACCTTCTCACCAATTTCAGAGCCTGTCCCTGCACCCCAGTCAAACTCCTTCTGGGTAACTCCCCCAGTTTATTAAGTGGCCATGAATATTCTCTGGTGTGGAATAGCCCTTTGCCAGTTTGGGTCACCTGTCCTGGTTATGTCCCCTCCCAGCTTTTTCTTGTGTACCTCTTCACTGGCAGCACATTACACACAAAGAAAGTCCTTGACTTAGGATAAATACCACCAGCAGCAACGAAAACATCAGTGTATTTATCAACATTATTCTCACACTGAATCCAAAACACAACACTGTAACAGCTAATAAAAAGAAATTAACTCTATCCCAGCTGAACTCGGGACACTTGTATATAGATGCAGTTAATTAAGTGAGAATAGCATTTCTTCTGACTAATTAACAGTTTTTTACAGTTGCACTTGCTGAGAATTTCTTGATTTTGATATTAGAACAGTTGAGAATCAACTCTCTCATTTTAGAAATCTTAAGGAAAGACACCTGAGAAAGTTATAGGGGGAAAATTTAACATTATTTGAAAATAATTGCTTCTGGAGAATAAAGCAAGACAAACTTATATGGATATCAAACTCTAAATACTGTACTAATTAGATGCCTATTGTAAGCTACAAATTAAGATGACTATCTCATATATATTAGCCTTCCACTAACGAAATATGCAGATAGACAGATACCAGTGAGGTAGATCCTACTCTGAATGTTTATATTGAAATTAATACAAGAATATTTGGAAGCACAGATGATCAGTGAGACAGAATACCAGATCAGTAAGACACAGTGCTGAGCATATCCATCTCAAGCAATTACGCAAAGGATTCAATTCCATCTTGGATGTAAAAATTGCAGATTACTTAATCTGTTTTAAAATGTTAGATTGCCTTTACAGTCAGAGGTAAAACCAGACACTTCAGAGAATGGTTCATGTAATTTACATCACCTTCTCACAAAATAAAATCTATCACCTCAGGAAGACATTTATTTTTCTATATTAAAATAAGAGAAGCCCAAGTAAGGTGACTTACTCAGGCTTAGATATCTAATCTGCACATCGTCAGGTTAAAGAAGATTAATACCACCCATAAACCTGAGGGATAAAGGTAAATTAATATCTGATATGACCATTAAAAAACATGTCCATATAATCATGAACGTTTATGTGATGGAAACACTGGGAGATAATCAACAGAATGAAGAAATCCAGGTAACAGTCACAGGCCTCTGCTCTGTCTCTGATGATCCTTAGCTCTTATTTAGTCGCTGCTTTATGATGTTACACGGTCTGGGAGGGCTGCACAGGCCAGCTCCCCCCCGGACCGGGGTCCCTGGTCCGTGTAAATCCCACCGGATCTGGGGCGGGCGGCCCCCGAGGTTCTGCGGCATGGCGTCAGTCTTCCAACCATATCAATTCAAGCAGGAATATAGTGAGACTAGGAAAGAACTGGACTCCATCTCTGTTCTGCTAGAGAGGTTTATTTAGGGTAACGGGGAAAAGGGGTGCAGGGAAGGAGAAGGGGGAAGGGAGACAAAGCAGGTAGCAGAAGCTAGTAGCCCAGAGATGGAAGACCTCAAGCTGATCCAGGCTCTGCCTTTTAAAGGGAAGGAGAGGGGGCGGGGGCTGGCTCTCTCTGAGCCAGTCCTAGGAGGACAAAGGGAAGATTGGCAGGAGGGTACACACCAATAGGTTTTGAGGTACAGCAGAGCATATTTTAAAATGAACCAATGGTATACAAAGCAGAGGGACAAAGGAGCACATGGAATCCTAAAACCCCACGTTGCTACAATTCCCCGTTTCTATATATATAAAAGAAAAATGAAGCAGTTGTTGAGATACAATCTAAATTATACAGTTAAATCTATTGGTTTGAACCCAGAGGATTGTTTAAGGGTATTTCAAAATCAAAAAATGAAGTCATTAGAGTCTATACACGTTGGTATGCATTTCCCTTGGCTGCTGGTAAGTTTCTTCTAGTTGGAATGTCTTTGCAGCAAATTGGCAAAGCTGGATAGCAGTTCTTGGATGGCTGTTGCTTCTGTTGCTGATTGGAACACAGACTGCTGCTTGAGCCAATAGGGAAAGGTTCTTTTGCTTGGGAAATAAAACTCAGAACACAATTATTAGTTTTTGAGAAGCTGCTAGTGTCTGATGGAAAACACTGGCTACTCACAATTTACAAAAGCATTTCTCATTCACTCATCATTCTTCTTGCCAGGCTGCGAGGCCAGGCCGGCTGTGCTCCCCCCTCCCCAGCACTTCCGGTTTTAGCGTGGGAACCTAGGGGTGGGATTTTCCCACGCTTCTCCGCCCTGTGATGTAAGGGGGCGGAGCGTGCTGACGTGTGAGAAGGGGCGGAGCCTGCACAGCCGGGAAGGACTGAGCATGCTGGGAAGAAGGTCTCGGAAGCATGGCCTCCGCCATCTTGAAAGTGAGCCCTGGTGTTATGAGGCTGTTTAGGGAAAGAGGGTAGGAAAAGAGGGTGAGGAAAAGAGTTTAGGGTGAGGGCTAGCAGGAGGTGATCCGTCTCCCTCTAGCAGGGACAGAGAAGCTAGCAAAAAGCCTGGGAAAACTGAAGTAACCCAGTGTTTTAGAGAAACAGTTTGCAGTTTGCTAGAAACTCTCCTGAGGATTAGAGGGAAGAAGGAAGGTGGGAAAAGGAAAGTTAAAAATGAGGGTCAGGAAGGGGACTGATAAGGGATTACCTTGCAGTCCCCCAAAGGTTGAAATAATATTTTAACTCAAAAAAGGAGGGGATAGAAGTTCATTCCTTTTTGAGGGAGAGATACCTAGGGGGCTCCCACCTCCCCACGGTACCTGCCCTTCAAAGCTCACCTCTGCCTAACTGCGTAATGGAAAACACAAAAAATAATTAGCTGGGAAATAAGGGAGATTTGCTGACTACTTAAAAACTTGGGAAAATAAAAACGCGACATGCACTAAAATCCTTAACTAAAATTTGACGCGAAAAGAATAAGGGGCTCCCTTACAGCTGAAGCACGGAATTTCTATTTTACCCTACATCACAGCCTTAGCTGGTCACCCAACTCAAAATTACTAGCAAAATCAGCAAATCTGCCCACCCCCCGTGGCCCTCTCCACAGGCATAACGGGTCAACCTGGTCCCCGCGGTTCACAGTCCGGCCCGCGCTCTCACCTAGCGCCTTCGGTCTCTATGACCCAGTTCTCCAGTCTCTATGTTGAGCTTTATCTCGTCAGCAACTAAATCCAGCTTCGGCAGAGATTCCTGGGAATTGCAGGGACTTTCTTATAAAAGTCTCTCCTGGGTGGTTAAAAGACTCCCAACACTGAAATCGCAGTTCCTCGGAGGCAGCAGATGTGAAAAATCCCGGCGTGGAAAAGTGGAGCAGCTCCGGCTGCTGCATCGGTCCAGGCGCGGCCCTGCCCGCCGTCCTGCCGTGCGGCGATCTAAGATGTCTGCTGCCACGTGGCTCCCACCACCAAAATGGCGGGCGCCGCGTGGTCTCGCCGCCATGTGGGTCCAGGGCAGGACGTCGCCAGTGAGGCTGACGGTGGTCGGCGGCCCCTGTCTTCTCCGGGCAGCAGCAGCGGCTTGGCACCGGGTCCCCCTCCGCCCTGGGCCCCCCGGGGCCGCGGGACGGGGCGGGCAGCGGCGGCGGGCACCCAGCGGCCGCGGCTCAGCGGCACTAGCTCCGGTGCGGTGGTTCTGGTGGCAGCGGCGGCAGCGGGCGAGCAGCCCGGCGCCGCCGCGGCCGCCACACCCCGCACGCAGCGCCGGGCCACCTCGAAGGCTCCGCTCGCCGGGGTGGCCCGTCACTGGCGAGCTAGCGTCAGCGGCTTGAGGCTTCAGCGTAGCAGGAATCCAGCGGCGTGCAGCAGCGGCGAGGAGCGGCGGGAAAGCGGCGAAATGGTTCCTTCACGGTAAAGACAGCTATTCCAATGGAATTTTTCCGGGGTCTCGGCACCATTTGATGTTACACGGTCCGGGAGGGCTGCACAGGCCAGCTACCCCCCCGGACCGGGGTCCCTGGTCCGTGTAAATCCCACCGGATTTGGGGCGGGCGGCCCCCGAGGTTCTGCGGCATGGCGTCAGTCTTCCAACCATATCAATTCAAGCAGGAATGTAGTGAGACTAGGAAAGAACTGGACTCCATCTCTGTTCTGCTAGAGAGGTTTATTTAGGGTAACGGGGAAAAGGGGTGCAGGGAAGGAGAAGGGGGAAGGGAGACAAAGCAGGTAGCAGAAGCTAGCAGCCCAGAGATGGAAGACCTCGAGCTGATCCAGACTCTGCCTTTTAAAGGGAAGGAGAGGGGGCGGGGGCTGGCTCTCTCTGAGCCAGTCCTAGGAGGACAAAGGGAAGATTGGCAGGAGGGTACACACCAATAGGTTTTGAGGTACAGCAGAGCATATTTTAAAATGAACCAATGGTATACAAAGCAGAGGGATAAAGGAGCACATGGAATCCTAAAACCCCACGTTGCTACAGCTTTATATCATGTGTCTCATCCCTACATTTTCCCAGTGAGTAAATACAGTCTGGATATCCACTGCCAGCAAATGCCTTGGCTGAGTCCCCTATAAAAGAAGTTCAGATCCAGCTGTTCAAGCAGTTAGTCAATAGGATTCCCTGTGAAACTGCTGTCAGGGACAAGGAAGCAGAACAGAGCTGCAGATCTTTAAGGACACTTTACATAAACACACAAGAGTTCTCAAACCCCATGTGTAAGAAATGAGGAAAGGAAGGCAAGAGTCTGTCATGGTGAGTAAAGACCTGGTGGTAAAAATAAAGGGCAAGAAGGAAATTCTCAGGCAGGGGAAGCAGGAACAGGTATCATGGGCAGAGTATAAGGGTACTGTCAAGTTGTGTGGCGTTGGGGTTAGAATGGCTGAGGTATGTCTAGAGCTGAACTTGACAAGGTACATAAAGAGAAATAAGAAACGCTTCTGCAGGTATGTCATCCAGAAAAGGAAGATCTAAGGATATGTGTGGTTGACACACCTGAGGGAAAGAATGTCATCCAGAGGGTCCTGGACAGGCTCAAGTAGTGGGCCCACATGAACCTCATGAGGTTCAAGGCCAAGTGCAAGGTGCTGCACCTGGGTGGGGGCAAACCCCTATATCAATCCAGGCTGGGGATGAAAAGATGGAGAGCAGTCCTGCCGAGAAGGACTTGGGGGATGTCCATGCTGGGGAGTGAGAGGCTGTACATGACCCTGCCATGTGCACTCACAGCCCAGAAAGCCAAAGGTGTCCTTGGGCTGTAGCAAATGCAACATGGGCAGCAGGGCCAGGGAGGGCATTCTGCCCCTCTGCTCTGCTCTGGTGAGACCCCACCTGCAGTGCTGCATCAACTTTGGGGTCCCCAACATACAAAGGACCTGTTGCAGCTAGTCCAGAGGAGGCTCACACGAATGACCAGAGGGATTAAGCCTCTCCTATGAAAACAGGTTTAAAGAGTTGGGGTTGTTCAGCCTGGAGAAGAGAAGCCTGTAGGAAGATGTTCTAGCAGTTTTCCAGTGCTTAAGAGAGGATTGTTAAAAATGAGGAAAGATTTTTCAGTATTGACTGTTGCAATAGAACCACGGAGTAAAAATCCCTTCCTACCTCAATAGTTGATTCTGTGAAAATACATTTTCAACAAATCTGGGGTTTTGCCAATTTTATAATTACCCATGTTAGATTTTAATACTTTTCCATATTTGAAGAATGCTTTATCAAGAATTTGTCATCCTGCAGACTGTTAATTTAGCCTCTTATTGTGGCTATTACTTAAAAAAAACCCAAACAAACAAACAAACAAACCAAAACCAACCAAATAAAAAATCCTCCACAAAAATCTATTTGTTATCTACAGGTCGCCATCATTTCCCTAAGATATGGGATTTTTTCCTTTATTTGAGCAAATGAAAGCATTGCCACAGGCAAAGAAACAGCATCCATGGCCAACAAATAGCTTTTGGAATGTATGGAAAGTTCTACAAACATTTGGAATTATTTTCATTCTGTAACCATTTATGGAAACAAATCTTTCTGCATTCAGCCTTTGAAAAATTGCAGTCATAGCCTTTCAATATTTCCAGTGTGTTTTTTCCTTTATTCCAAGAAACAGTTAGATATTATGTAATTTTCTTAATAATAAGTTAGCTCTATTACTGAGTTGCTAAATGACTAATTTTCAATTTTGTAATCAAAACTGAATTTTAAAAATTTAGAGATGAAATTTTGCAACCCTTATTGATTTGAAATTAGCTTTATAGAGGAACTAGTCCTTTTATGTGAGACAGGTATCTGACCGAGCCTCAGTAAATAAGTATCACACAGAAAAATTTCAAAAGGAACATAACAAAAGAAAAACACCACATGAAATGGGACCTCTCACAGAGTTGTTCTTGTTAAGTGGTGGCCAAATTCACAATTACTGGCAATTTTGCAGTTATTGAGCCCAGAATTTAAAGTTCAGTACCCATTATTTTAAAATTGCCATCTTGAAAATAGTTCTTACAAATTAGAGACATAAAAAGAAACAAAAACTCATAGCTCACTAAAGACTAGTCTATGACACACCATCTTATCAAATATGTGGTCAATTATCATTTGAGAGTTGGTTTTTAGAATGGACTGTGTCCATACGCAGTGGGACTAACACTGGATTAGTCACCATGGCTACTAATAGTGTTGTTCTTTCAGGACAGATGGGATCATCACACTGGGATCCTCGTGTCAGTAGGTGACCATGCTGATTTAATTTTTTTTTTGTCTGTGTAGTTCGTGTTCCAAGTGAACTAACATTACCACTGTGCATAATCCTACATCTTTTTTTTTTTTGTTCCTAGCAGACATAACGCTGGAAGGGTTTCTCACAGCCTGCAGAAGTGCTGTTTCAGAGTAGGCACAGACCTGTTGGAGGTACATGGTAGGATAAGTGTGGATGTATAAATGGTGTTGATGTTCAACTGTGGTGGCAAAATCCAATTACCCCACAAAAAACCTTTTTGGCAGATACAGCTTGACTGTACCAAAAATAAATAAAGAGGAAGTGTACAAATCAGCAAGGAGCAACAAAGAATAATTTTCAGTCGATATAGATCCTAAAATATCTTCTTAGAAATCATGTCTGCCTTTCAGCAACCACAGAATGACGTGAAACACAGAAATGGAGTAAAGTCTACCATCTACCTCACATGAGTATTTTATTTTCAAAGGCATAAACAGAAAACTTTAGGAGCTGAAACTTCTGTCAATAATTGTTACAGGTACAGCTTGCCCAAATTGCATTTTCCTTAGTGAGCAATTTCAGTTTTCCTTTAAAGCCCAAATATTTTTTTTATACGGCTGAGCATTGATGGGACCACCATGATAGCTGAAAAGCACCTATGTCTTAATGTTTTTCACTGGTATTATTATTATTATTACTATTATTATTGTTGTTATTAGGGTTTTTTATTATTGATTTTATTACTAAAAGTTTTTCATTTTGAAACATTTATATCTCTTAATTGAAAAATAAATTGGCTTTTTTGAATACTGAGATATTTTAACATCTGTGGCTTATCCCATATTAGATAAAAATCTCAGTGAATAATATTTAATAAAGGATTATATTTTTGGTTTTTGAAAAATTTTAAATTATATTTTTCTCTCTTAACACAAATGATTGAGATTTGCCAGAATAGAGATCATTAACCAAGCTTTGGATGAAAATTCAAATAATATCTCAGATACAAGGTATTTTTTCAATAAATAAACAACATTTCTATTTTGTACGTTATTTAATTTTGACTTTTTCTTCTGCATAATTTTATATATATATCATCTATATAAGTGTAAATAAGAAAAATCATATGATTTAAAAACATAAGAAATTTCGCAGAGTACCAAATTACAAAATTTAATGAGGATTTTTTTCAATCTTTTTAGTTCTTTTTGTGAATGGCAGAGAGCAGAGAAGCCTGATATTGCCTCTGACTACAGGGAAGTACTCAAACTCTACAGCAGATTGTGTTTGGCACAGCACTTTCACCACACCACAAAATATGTTTAAGGTTATTCTGTTTAGTAAGTGCATAAGCAAACATATATTTATCACAGAGAAGATTTTAGATGCAGGTAAAAGTGGCACACTGTTTGGACATGTTTTTTAAATTATGTTTGGATCTGATTTCATTTTTATAATTAAATTACCACACTGGAGTGGTTCAGTGTTATGTGTAGATGTTGAATATAAAAATAACTATACCTCACTTTCAGATGCTTCCTGAATATCTTCACCATTTTCATATGCATTTACTCTATCCTTTTACAGCAGCAGAAATCAATTGCAGAAGATTCCTATTAGAAGTTCTTGTCCTTTGAACTTCTCCTTGAAGAATCAAGACCTTGAAATTGTGTGTAGCACTCTTCATTGCAGATTTTGGGGTTTTTTGCTGATGGTTTGGGTTTTCCTTTGAGTTTTGTTGCTGCATGTTGTTTGATATCAGAGGGACTTGTAAGGATTTTAATTAGAGATACATTTTCTTTTATAGTAGAGTAGCATAACATGATCTGAAAACAGAAAGGAACTTTAAAGTGTGTTTAAAGTGAGGCAAATGAGAACAGTAGAGTGCAAAATTAAAAATCAAATCAATAACATTGTGTAAAAAAAGAAACTTTTAAAAATTTTCCTCTAGTTCAGGAAATATTGCTTAAAGTCTCAGCAGATACTTCTTATATAAGGAATTTGAAAGTCAAGAGAGAATGAATTTAGTGTTCATGTAAAGTCAGAAGGAGTTTTTTAACGTATATGAAACCCAAATTTAGGCTATGTGGTTTACACATATATAAATATTTATAGACTAAGTTGGTACTGAGCAGAGTTCATAATTGCAGAAGCCTGTGGGACTTGTCAAAGACTTGAGGACCTGCAGAGAGAAGAATAACCTGTTTGGAGAAATGTCTAAGATGAATTTGGGAAAGCATAGAGAGGAGATCAAGGGCATAACTGTGAAAAGGACTGATGATTGCATAAAAGGAAGATGTTGCATCAGCCTTCTTGCCTTTTGCTACTGAGACTGAAAAAGGGAATCAGAGCACTGGGGAAACTGTGGTGTAGTACACTGTACTGAGGGCTTGACAGAAGGCAGAAGGAAATGTACCTGGAATTCAGGAGCGCAGTGTGAAACTGAGTGAAAGTGAATAAAAACTGGAAGTAGGATTATAGTCCAGTATCTGATGGGACACTGAATTGAAGGTATTTCAAGAGGAACAGAAGTTATAGTAGAGATGGAAATCAAAATATGATCCACGAGCAGTCAAAAGTAAATGCAGAATGTCTTAATAAAACATAAATGAGGGAGATAAAAAAGCAGAAACAAATCATTAAACATGATTTCAGCAATCATTCCCAAACATTCTGCTTCAAGCTTAAACCAGACATGAGCAATACTTTTGACAAATAAATGCACTGCTGTTACAAAGCTGTACTAACCATGACAAAAAAGTTGGAGAACAAAGTAAAACAAATCTTCTTATTTTATGAATGGAGGCTAAATGTAATTAAAGTTTTACTGTAAATATACTTGATGGTGAAAGTGGAATGTTTTTAGACTACTTGGTTCCATAAAATTGCATTCAACTTTAAGGTTGGTTAGTTTTTAGCAAATAGGAAGAAAGAAACCCCAATAAAACCCAAGCAACATAGGCTAAAATGATATAATCTTAAAAAATTCTGTGAACATTTTTTAATAGAGTAGCATTTATGAAATCTGTTAAGAGATATAGTACTAGGCAAGATTCCAAGGACAGACTTTAATAATGGCAAGATACTGCAGTGTGATAGGATTCTACTTTCATCAGTCTGTTTAATGGTGTCATAATTAGTCAGTCTTATCAACACTTTTAGTGACCAGCGTTTGAGACTACGTCAGAATATATCCCTAGAAGTTAGAGGTACTAGATGTTGCTCAGCCCTGAAGGTTTTGTAGGTTTTCTTTATCCCAGGTTCATTAATATTGTTTTCCACTACACTTATACATGACAAAACTGTTTGCAAAGCAAAACATGTCTCAGTTTTCAAATAGCACACTGATATGTATTCAGAAGTCTTGAATTTAAAGCAATGAATATAAAAGAAAAATGTTCATAATAGACAAATTACTGCAAATTTTATGAAAAAGAAATTACATAGAAAGAAAGACTTGTTATAAAGTACTGAAAACCTATGCCAGTTCACTTACTGTAACAACCCTTCAAACTGTACCCCACATATTGTAGCATACTTCACTTGTGTCTGAATGTGTCTGCCTTTGGGTACACCTCTTGGACTGGTCCATTGCTCATGTAAGGGATCTTTTGGGTAATATCCTCATTTCTAAAGAACTCACAGGTTTTTTGTGGTTTTTTTTTTTTCCTCTGTAGAAAACAAATAAGATAAAATGGGAGAGAACTGGAATGTGATTGATATATTCCTATAAATCTAATAAAGCTAGCATGAAACTTGGAAGGATACACAGACTGAAGACCTGATCTCATATAGAAGAACTTCTGCTTATCTTAACAAAGCAATTCCATGTGGCCTTGTCCAGACACTATTTTTGGCACCTTGACAAACAGTAATGATTAGTATGGTCCCTCGACTTGTTTCCACATGCATGTGTCTGTCTAGCTCTCCATCTGTGTCGTGTGTGCATGTGTGAACATAAATAAATAAAGTTCTATAAAAATGCAGAGGATGGGCTGTTAAAGGAAACATCCAGAAAATTCTCTTCCCCAAAAATCTGAATTCTTGTATCAATATCCCACATCTACAAATACAGAATAAATTACTGTCTTCCCTACCCATCCTTCCCTTCTCAAACAAACCCCCAACCCTAAAACCAAACAAAACTACAAAGCAAAACAACAAAAAACAAAAGGTGGGGTGGAAGTCTGTGAATGTAAAGAAATTTTTAACAATATATGATTTGTTCAAGAACAAAAACTTTGTCTTGCACAAATGAATAAGACAAAACAAAGGTTGTTTTTCATAAATATTCAGTTTAGAGTCCTATCTGCTTCATAGAAGCCCTGACTTCTGACTTACTGTGCTTTCTAACAAGTAAAAACCAAGTCTATCATAGTTTCCTGAGGAGTGAGATATCCAGCTCACTGTCTTGAAGTTACATAGTAGTAGAATATCTGATTCCAAGTGTCTACATCACTTGACAACAAACCTGTCAAAATACCTGCTCTTGACATTTTTTAGTACATTAAATGGGATTAGATAACTTTTCAGAAATAGAAGCTTTTGTGACTAATTCTTTATGTGAAAATTGTGACATTTTTTGAATGAAAAGGACAAAATGTTTAATCTTTTTAGTTTTGTGACCAATATTTTGTATTCTTCTTCCATTTTTTATTATATATATTTTTATGTTGTCTTCTCTCACGAGTATCAGGAACAGATAAGAAAATGCTGTCCTCATTTTCTATACTATCAATGCAATGTTTTGTCATACACTGCCAAAGGCACTCTTTGATTGCTATCTGAACCAGATTTTATCAACATCTTCTGGGCATTTAGACCATGTCTGCACTTATTTATTAATATACATCACAGTGCTCCACAGGGCTCTGATCTATGATCATACTGCCAAGCAGCTGCTTGGAGCATGCCCTTATCAGCAACCCAGTTGTTTCCTTGTATTTCATTTCACCTCATTTTTGACTTGTATAATAGAAAAAATCTACCACTAGAGCTAGCTTTCTGGATATGAAATTCTTTATCTAAGACATGACTGGTATCTACAAAGGGCAGGTTGAGTTTCTAGGGTTACTAACGAATATTGGCTCTGGACACCACTCAGAAATCTGGGGAAATAAACTGTCTTGATATTCGGTATTTTATAACTCCCAATTTAGAGATAAAAAATCAAAAAAAGTAGTTTGTTGAGGGAAAGAAAAAATTGACAGAAAGAAAGAAAAGAAATAATGTGTGATAACCACATAAGTAGCTTCTGTTATAAAATAATGATTAGAGGATTAAATTCTTGATACATGACTAGCTAGGACAGTTCCTAAACTTTTGCATTTTTCAGTAAAGCTATTACAGCTGCCAAATCACAGAGCTCTGTCACCTGTCTTGCTGGGTAGCAAAGTCTCATAAAGTCTGCTGCTGGTTAGTTTTACAATGTTTGCTGTTCAACCCAGAGTTGTTCTTGGGTTTTAGTATTCTGATATTTACCTTTAAAGAAGTAAATATAGTCCTCATAACTACATACAGTGTTTGCTATAAGAAGTCTTTTAAAATAGTCTTCATATTTTTGCTCTCTGGATCTGCAGGTTTTCTCCTGCATAAACATATCTGAATGTTCATATAAAATGTTTTCAACACAACTCTGCTAGCTCTTACAAAAAAGTTATTCAAAAAACTTTTTTTCCTATTGGTTTACAACACAATGCTGTTCCCCTACTGGCTCTCCAACATTCTTGAACTCTAAAACTTGTCATCTGTATCTCAGCCCTTAGGCTGACTGAGAGGAAAAGCAGGAATTCCCAGACCAGAGTTTTTCTGCTTCACATGTTTGTTGCACAACTAAAGTGTTAATTACTCTCCACAGACTGTAAAAGGAGTCTGTCAGATAAAATCAAATGTCGATGCCTATAAATGGGCATCTAAAATAAGATTACATAAATTGAATCCAGCTGACAACATGATATCTTTTGTTTGTTTGTTTGTTTTCCTTAAGCAAAATATGTAAAAGAAAAATATTCTAGGACTATCAGATACACATGTAGAAAATATAGCACGGAAGAAAATGCACTGCATTAGAAGCTAAAGTTTCATTATCCTGAGATACATACTATCAGGTTATTGGAGTTTTTATTATCTTCTACCGTGTCTTTCCTTTCCATTTAGACTTAAGTTCTTGCATGTCTCATTGTGTATGGTGCAGAATGGAAATTTATGGATCTCTATCTACTAGTGAAATAAGAAGACATTATGAAAACCTCAAAATTATACTCCCAGTGAAAGTAGTGAAGGGCTCCTTCACTTTTCTGGCAGTAACTATATGTTTAACTTATAATACTGATTTTAGAAAAGAGACTAAAAAGCAGCCCATAATGACATCACCATGAATTGCATATAATTATAACTTTAAAGGAAAAGAAGATAGGATTTGAGGGATATTGTAAATGGAAACAGATCTCCCTACTTCTTCTCTCACTTACACTTCATATTAATTTCCATGTCCCTTATAATGGAATAACTTGGTAGGTGTCTCTGTCAGAGAGCAAAGCCTTATGCAAACACTGAGCTGGAAGCACTGGGATTTTTTCTTTCATCCTTGCACCCAGACAAGTTCCTCACTCGCATATGTTTTTGAGCTCTGCTCAGTTGTATTTGAATGACTATGGAGTAAGACTGCGGGCCTGAAAATGGAACATTAAAAGCAAAGGAGATTATGTCTCCTCTTCAGTTCCTTGCCTTCTTCATCACAGAGCAGTAATACCTTGAAAATAGCACTAACTGGGGTGTATCTAGAGCAGAGCAAAGGCAGGAAAATTTTCAAGAGAATGCATCTCTGTTGTTCAAGTAATTCAAATATGTATTGTTGCGGCTCATGTCTGCAAGTTCTAGTGCTCAAGAGACCAGCTGCAGGGGCCTGTGACAGCCTGGACTGTCTGGGTCATGGAGACCTGTGGAAACCAACCATGAGCCCCTGTGGTTGAAGAAATTATTTCTAGAGACTTCTCCTTTCTTCCCTCTTGAGTTGTGTATCATTGGTTCATTTGAATTGTGTATCTCTGTCCCTCTTCCCTCTGACTGTCCCGGTTGGTCTGTGCACCAAACCACTCCCCTTTTCCTTCCCCATATAACCCTTTGCCACTGGCTGTTCGGGGCTCGCAGCCTCTGGACTTCCAGCCCTCAGCCCGTCCCTGTCTCTCCGTCCCTTCTCGCCGTCCCTGGACCCTCACCTGAAGACCCTCAAATAAATCCCTGGAAGCCTGCAGACTGCGTGTCGTACATTCTTCTGTCCCACCTCGTTTCCCGCTCGCCTCTGTCCCCCAGGGACTCCACAGACCAGTCAGTGAGCTTCTCTACCAGGGCACACCCGGCGGGTGCGCGGCGTGGCGGCTCGCCCTTTCTGTGTGGCCTCGGGGCGTGCCGCCTGAACTCGAAAGTGAGAAGCCACAATGTATGTCTAAACTAGTGGAGAAATAATAATCCAGCTACATGATAATGAAAGTGCTGTTCAGTACAAAATTAAATACTTCACCAAAAAAACCAGAAATAAACTATTTTTCACAATTTCCTGCAGACATTAGTGGTTTTTGGAAAATAAATTTTTAACTCCCATAAGATCAGAGTTTTATCATAATTTATGCAAATACTATTGAGTTTACTCTGAATATTTGTATATTTAGAAGAGAAGTTTAAAAACTCTGTGGTATGTGTTTGTTCATTTGACAGCATCTGAGGTGGTGATAAACAGTTTTCAACCTTTAATTTTCAACTTGAAATACTACTGGATTGCATATTTGAGATTTTTCCTGAGTAATTTTCTATTTTGGGGATTGTTTTGAAATCAGTGGAATTTTTGCATCCTTGAAAACTGATCTTTAACTGGGGAATAGCATGGGAATCTTTCAGAAAAGTATTTTTATACATTTACCTGTAAATCCATTTATTCTGTAAACATGGAAAGATTAGAGTTCCCTCCTCTAACGTCTAGAAATTTAGCCTGTTTTTTCCCCTATACTCACTATTGGTCCTACATAATGTTACTTGTCAGGGTCAGCCTCTAAACTTTGTCAAAATCAGTAGCATTTTTTTTCCTTACACTTTGCTTTTATTCTTGTAGTCAAAAACAGTAAAGTAGAAGTACAATAAATCTTTAAGCTATTACTATCAGAACAAAATGCATATCATTTTCAGCAGCTGATTGTTTAAAAAATAGATGCATATGCTATTTGATTTTCTGTTCACTAGAATTACTTTCTTTTTCCTTTCTTAACAAAAATTCTCTTCTTTTGATCTTATTCAGAAAGGCAGTAAGTCTTTTTTAGGACACTTGAAACCCTCAATAGATGCTGATTTTTCCACAACATCTGCCATGTTCCTATTTTTCCATGCTGAACAGACATTTTTTAAAAGTAAATGCAGAGCAAACCAGATTTTGCTAAACCTTAATTAGCATTTTTATAAAATACTTCACCCATAGAATTTAATAGGAGAACTCTTTATGGCATGACTGGTTTAGCCCAACAGTAGATGTTGTATTGCCATCTTACTTTTCTACTGGATAGAGACTGTTAGCCTTGATTTAACCTTTCATGTGCTTTAAAGATAAACTTAAAACCAATCTGCTCTTCTAATTGTATCAGCACTCATTTAACTGATAATACCAAGACAGTGAAAACCTTATACAGTCCTGCCCCTCTTACAACAAATATCCAGTAGTGGATACATAGTGCAGTATATCATGAAGGCTTTGTAACTCAAGGGCAAGGTTCCCTTTGAAACATTGGTACATTGAAACACATAACTAATGTTTATATCAAAAAACTTTGTCATAAAAATGTTTCAGATATATTATTTAGACAGAAAGCTGTGTTTACAGCAAAACCTTTTCTTTCAAAAAGTGACAACTTTCTAAGAATAATTTCTGTGCTAACAATAAAAGCCGCCTAAGTCTTCACAAATAGAACATTCAAGTAATACTTTTTTACCCAGTTGAATTTGCCATAATAATTTGAAATATATTTTTTTATATTCATTTTTTCTCACAGTGACATAGTCCCACTTACTATGATGACCAAGCTGCACCTGTGATAATATAAGAAAGAAAAATACACCACCATGAAAAAGAGCTCCTGGATGCACCAATGGTCAGACAGTATAATTGAAGAGGACTGCTTTCTGAAGGGAAAGATGATGTACAAAAGAGCTCATGAGTGCTAAAATGCTCACTCAAGCACCTCTGAAAAAGTATTTTGTCAATATTGGGCATCAGAAAAGATTCAGTCACTTTCAGTATTTCAGTCGTGTTTCCAGATAATCTCTGCTTAATTCTGACAGAGAGAAGGTTTATTTCTACTATTATGATGCTAGCCATTTTAACTGTCACAGTTTAAAATAAAACAAATACAAGGAAAGGAGAAATCAATATTCAGTTGATGAATACTCATCAAACTTGATTGTTTCTGACAATGAACGAATATTAAGCATATTCTAGCTGTTCTGTTATATTTTAAAAAAATTATTTAACATGTTTCATGTGCTAGAAAACAACATTTATAATGACAATGCAAAGTTATATTTAGTTCAGCTTTCACAACTTTTCTTTCATTTGTGTTTACTTCTATAAATTTGTCTTAAACATGAGCTTTTTTCAGCACTTTTTTCCCATGGCAGCCTTTCTTATAATGATATTATTTTCTTAAAAGGAGTGGAAGTGGGGGATCCCAGCTTTGAAAATTTTGAATGAAGTAACATTTTCAAGGTTTTATCACCTCTGCATGTCTTAAATAATTCTCTCAATTATATTTCTGTGCCACAGAATAATTGTGTTTGTTTTCTTCCATCAGTTGCATTAAACCAAAAACTACCTTTAATCTCTAAATTATTATTATTCCTCCCAGTTAATTTCTTTTTCCTCCTAGAAGTTGTCTCATCTCCCAGCTCATCTGCTACATAGACAATTAGGTATCCAGTTTTTAAGTACTCACAGATCCTTATCTGCTCCTAAGTTCCTACAGGTCACCTCAGCTTTATTAAGATTATTGACATTTTCAAGGTAGCTAAGGGATGTGATTCTGTCAGCATGTCCATAGCATCCAATACAGTCAATATTAGGATTGTGAATTGCCTGACTAGGAGACACACCTTTTTTTTCAAAGCTCATTGTTGGAATTTATTAGTTGTTATTGGTATTGGGTTTTTTTGGGGTTTTTTTTTGATTCGTTGTTTTTTTTATTGGTTTGTTAGTTTTGGTAATTGGTTTAGTGGGTTTTTTGTTTTATTTTTCCCACAGACTTTCAGCTGATCACATTGTGGCAGCTCTGGAAAAAGACTCTTCCCATCTCCCTGGAATTAGAGTTCCAAAAAATCCCAGGGTTCCCTATGTTGGCAAATGCCTTATTCAGCTGAAGGTGGTTCTGAAATGTCTCTTAATTGAGCTTGCTCTTTGCAGATCAGTGCACTTCACAGGCACATTTCTACAGTGGTAGAATACTGAAAAAAAGTACTGGCTCCTTGCTGCGTTGAGCAGAGCTTTAGTTAGGTCAGACTGCCCAGGGCCTTCTGACAGAAACTAGAATATGTTTGAACATAGTAAGGAAGGGTTTTGTTTGTTTTGTTTTATCTTTTAATTAGTTCCATACTTGAAAATACAGCTTGGAGGTCAGATAAGCATATGGAGGGCTCATCTCAAAACTTGCCTAGTTAAAACTTCTTCCAAATTCATTTTATCTGAATAATTCTATTGTTTAATTATGTACTTGCTAACTGGGACCAAAACATCTTTCAACAGACACCCTCTGGGGGAAGATGAGGGAAGCCTAAGACTGAAATACCTCCTCTGCCTACCTTCCAAAATTATAGATTCTTCATAAAAACACTTCCATCTGTTAGCATGTGTTACCCAAGAAAAGCTCCTTACAAACAGGATGGTTTGTAACTTACGTTATCAAAGGAGAAGAACTGAAGAAAGTGAAAAGCTGGGCATCCAAGTGTCTCTTACGTGTCTTGTAACTGGGAATGCAACTTGCTCTGCTTGTGCCTAGACCTGCCTAGAATGTCCAAGCAGAAAATTGTAAGCACTTTGAAGCTGCTGGTTTGATTTCCCTTTGATCCCAAGTCACATTGCTGTAAAAGTCTGCAGGCATTTTTCGCCCTCATTATTCAAGTTTCATGTTGTTTAACTGTCGTGTTGTATATAGGTAAAAAATGTAAATCAAAGTCAAAACAAAATGTAACTGGTTTTTAGGTAGAAACCGTATGTTAATATAGTTATAATAGATTTATTCACAGTATTAGGCATACTTTGGCCCCTTCATCAGTTTCTTTACTTCATCTTTTGTTCCGTGTTGGTGTCTCTTTTGCTCCCAGATTGATATATCTTATTTTCTTTTGTGTTTTTCTTGTTCCAAGTTTAATTGTTATAGTTGTTAAATGAATTCCTCACATACATAGAACTCATAATCATAGCTTGCTTTTTCTCACTCAAATTTTCATTTCTGAAAGCAGATATACACCTGATGTGGAACATTTTAGAAGTCAGTAGCAATCATTTATTGTTAATCTAAAAGAAAATGTAGTTATTCTGAATTTCCATGAACTCACTCATCAAAAAGAGGTGATGCTGACCAAATTCTGATCTTGCATTATTAATTCTAGGGACTGTGTCTTGACTGTCCTTTCATTTCTTGTGGTTTTGTATGGCATGCGGTGCAAGATTTTTACGGTTGTTTCCAGTATAATAGTCATAATACAGGGAAATAACAGAAGAGATTTTGCACTTTTAGAGTCCAGATGAGCTACTGAAAGAGATAACAGGGCTGGTCCTGTGTGCACAGCTACTTCTTTAGTCAGTAATTCCAGGGGTGATGTAGGTCCTCACCAGCTGGTCATCTGAAGATATGAATTAACACTGTCTTGAGAAAACTGAATACTTAGAAACGGACTGAATCTTCTTATTGAATATTTCATTCTTTTCATTTCACTTCCTATTGAATTTTCATTCATTCCACAGTCATCCAGGGGATAATGCTGGGCAGCTCTAGAATTCCACCTGTAGAGCTCCTGCTGTGCCCAGCCCAATTTCTATACCCAAATGTTGTGGCTGAACACATGGATTGAGGTATTGAGAAAATACATTGAGAGCAGCTCTGAGAAGGATTTGGGGTAGCTGGTGGATGAGAAACTCAACATGACCAAGCAATATGCACCCAGAAATCCAACCATATCCTGGGGTTGCATCAAAGAAGCATGACTGGCAAGTCAAGCAAGTTGAATCACCCCCCTCTACTCAGCTCTCAAGAGATCTCACAAAGGAATACAGCATCCAGCTCTGGGGCTCCCAACATAAGAAGGACATGGACCTCTTGGAATAAGTCCAAAGGAGGGGAAAGAAGACAATGCTTAATCTCAGGCTCAAGCACCTCTCCTATGGAGACAGGTTGAGAGAGCTTCTTCAGCCTGGAAAAGACAAAGCTCTGGGGAGACCTTCGAGTAACCTTCCAGTACCTGGAGGAGACCTACAAGAAAGTGTGAGGAGGACTTTTTACAAGGGCTTGTAATGATAAGACTAGGCATAATGACTTTAAAATGAAAGGGGGTAGATTTTTATTAGCTATTAGAAAGAAATTCTTTACTGTGAGGGTGGTGAGGCACCAGAACAGGTTACCCAGACAAAATGTGGCTGCCCCATCCCCGGTAGTGCAAGGCCAAGTTAGATGGGATTTTGAGAAACCTGGTCTAGTGAAAGGTGTCCTGTCCATGGCAGGGGGCTGAGAACTAGATGATCTCTAAGGCTGCTTCCAACTCAAACCATTCTACAACTCTTTAATAAACATCCTAGTGGAGTGTCCCAAATAGTCATCATTATATATTCAATGGAAAGAAGGAAAGGAAAGGAAAGGAAAGGAAAGGAAAGGAAAGGAAAGGAAAGGAAAGGAAAGGAAAGGAAAGGAAAGGAAAGGAAAGGAAAGGAAAGGAAAGGAAAGGAAAGGAAAGGAAAGGAAAGGAAAGGAAAGGAAAGGAAAGGAAAGGAAAGGAAAGGAAAGGAAAGGAAAGGAAAGGAGAAGGAAAGGAAAGGAAAGGAAAGGAAAGGAAAGGAAAGGAAAGGAAAGGAAAGGAAAGGAAAGGGGAGGAGAAGGAAAAAAAGAAAAAAGGAAAAAAGGAAAAAGGAAAAAAGGAAAAAGGAAAAGGAAAAGGAAAAGGAAAAGGGGAAACAACATCAGAATATGAGGTAGTAAAATGGAAAATGAATATGATAAATTTACCTTGATTTTTCTCATCTATTCTACAGAAATATGAATAAGAACTTTCCTCTTTTGTAACTAATCTAACTGAACATCACAATAAATTTTTGGTTCTGGATTTGCTGGGATATGGGTGAAATTAAACCCAAAGCTTAGATAAAATTTTTCAAAGACTCTACATAGGCAACACATTTGAATAAAACTAGGGACATTCCATCATAGAAGTTGAAAACAATTTTTTTTAGTCATCAGTCACACTTTGCAGATGTTTGATTTGCAAACCTTCTGTCATATCATCCCAGTACTGTCATATTTCAATGTGTAATTTTTCTGGAAAATTACTATTATTATATTAATTAAAAATATTATTACTTAATAATATGCATGATTGAACCGTGTACATGATTTTGCTGGTCTCTATGACTGTATTACTCACAAACTACCAAGGATGCACTCTTTCCACAAAGTATGAATGAGTTTGCTATCTCCTGTTTTTCACGGTAGGCACCATGAAGTTTTAAGCTGCCTTCCTGAGAACAGTCATACTGGTTGGTTTTCAGTAACAGAAAAATTGTAGTGGTAATTCATTGGTACCACGAGGAAATCTTAAGGAAATTTTCAAAACTAGCCAAGACTTTGTATCGTGGTAGAGAGAATGTTTAACACAGGGCTTGTTGCTCTTTCCACTTCTTTGTCCAGTTTATCAATAGATGGCAGCAAATAGCCCTTTTACCTCTGATCTCCAGCCCAGAGGGTTACACACACTTATTTATTTAGTGTTCTATTCTATTTGTTCCTTTCTTTCTAAGATGATCATGTACACAATTATGTGACAATGCAGTTGGACTATACAACATACACAACTTCAGTATTTAATTTCTTCACCAGATCCTCGCTGAGGAGAATTCAAAGGGTTTCACTGAGAACTGTAAACAGTTCCTGCCACATCCAAGTTAGCAAGGGAAGTGTGTATGTATCTTGTAAAAATTCACTGAAATAATTCAGTGACAGATTTAAATAGAATATGTTTAAGTTCCCTAATATCAAGGTTGCAATCTATAGTTTTGATAATGTTTTTCTTTTGTTCTTCAGTTTCAGGTTTTTAGAAAAGTTTTTTCTCCACTTAGGTATTTGCAGTATTCCTTGTGTAGCTCATCCTAGAAAAGCCCCTTGAGCCTAATCAGTCTGTATAGAAAGGATGTGTAGTTATTTCTGAGGAGAAAAATGATTTCTAAAACTACAAACTATCTTGGCAGATTTCAGTCTGTGCTCAGAAATATTTTTTTCACTTCCTATAGCTGTGTCCTGAAAAGCTGTTGCTTTCAAATTTTAGCTCTTTCTGCCAGGAGAGGGGAGGAGAGGAGAATACAAAAAAAAATATTATGAATCATGGGATTCATTAAAAGAAGCATGACCAGCAGGTTGAGGGAGGATATTCTGCCCCACTACTTCGCCCTTGTGAGACCCCACCTGGAGTGCTGCATCCTGCTCTGGGGTCCCCAGCAAAAGAAGGACATGGACCTGTTGGAGCCAGTCCAGAGGAGGGCCAAGTAAATAATCAGAGGGCTGGAGCACCTCTCCTTTGAAGACAGGCTGAGAGAGAGTTCCAGTTAAGCCTGAAGAAGAGAAGGCTCCAGGGAGACCTTCTAGCAGCCTTCCAGTGTCCAAAAGGGGTTTATAAAAACAGAGGGAGAGTGATTTGTACATGGGCCAATTGTGATAGCACAAGGGGTAATGGTTTTAAAGTAAATAAGGAGTGATTTAAACTAGATGTGAGGAAGAAATTCTTTACTCTGTGAGGGTGGTGAAGTACATGTTGCCCAGAGACATTGTGGATGCCCCATCCCTGGAAGTGTTCAAGGGCAGGCTGGATAGGGCTCTGAGCAACCTAGTCTAACAGAAGGTGTCCTTGCCCAGGGCAGCAGGGTGAGAACAAGGTGATCTTTCAGTCCCTTCCAACCCAAGCCATCCTGTGATTCTATGATACTGTCAACTTTGCCATGAATCATCTTTGCAGTCATTGTCCTGATGCCTTAGTTAGCAACACTATTTAACTTGCACTGCAGTAAGCGTACCCTTCCTCTCAGTGTGCTGCCATCATGATGCTCTTGGGATATAAAAAGAAGATAGTAAAAAGAGTAATGAATAGGTAAAAATATTTTGATGCAGTGTATAGTAGAAAGCTGAAAATAGAAGGGAAAACAATACCCTAAAATATTAGCTTTTGTAACACCACTATATAACAAAAGGAGTTAATTGTTTTCTACTGAGAACTGTGGACTAGACATATCCCTAATAAAAAAAAGACAGGAAGAAATGCTGAGTGGTCATGGAAGATCCCACATAGTTTGAAGACCTAATTTACTATCTTAACACATCCAACTAAATTGAAAATTATATGAATCATACTTTTTTTCCTGAGACAGATAATTTTTAATTAAAAAATAAATATGTGGGGGGATGTTTATTGTTAAAAATCTCAGATCATCTTGGATGGTTTTGCAAAAAAAGGAGGCATGAATTAATTTAAAAAAAAAGGTATTATTAGAAAGGAAAGGAGAAAAGAAAATAACAGGGCACCCTTTAAAAATATCCTGGAAATGATAGATGTTGAAAGTGTATTTAAACAATTACCAACATGAAATGAATTTAACACAGGTTGTGTAATTTATTGTCTGTCAGTGCTTAGTTGCTTAGTTAAGCCAATAAAGTTATTGGGATTTAGATATGAAAATGAGAGATTGTCTTCATTTACTCAGTATATCCTTCTCTTGTAACTCAAGTTTTATTTATACGTATTGAAATCTTTATAAATTAACATCCTACACTAGTTATAATTTTCTCTTTTGAGATTTAACATGTCATATGTGAAATGAATTATAAAAGGTCACATTTTGCTGCTACATCTTGAGCCAATGCTGTGAAGGAATTGGAAAATGCTATATTCAGTGTTCAAGCCACTACAGTTTCTGTCCTTGCTACATTACCTGTGACAGAACAAGGATGTTGCCAGCAAAGCAAACACACTCGTATGAAATCAGTGAGGCTGAATTGCCAGTGACCAGTCCATCACTTCCTGATTAGCTTTATTTTCTGTATTCTTAAATTGTCACACTTTAATTATTTTTAGAGAAAATATTATGTGAAAACCCAGCAGTGGGATATTATTAGGGGAATTTATTAGGGTATTATTATTGGGAATACAAATAAATGTATTTCGTTATTGTAATAAGAGCCTCACTGGATGCCAGGTGCCCACCAATGCTACTCTATCACTCTTCCTCCTCAATCGGACAGGGGAGAAAAAATAAGGAAAAAAGGAAGGGCCATAGATGAACAGAGTAGAGGCAGAAGCAGAATTAAAGGAGAAACATCACACCAGGAGAAGTCTGACAAGACAGGTTATAGTAAAACCAGAAAATTTCCTTAAACAACCATCATGTTGTATCCTCAGCTAGATGACCTATTCAGTTATTGAGAGTGTCTCTAAAAATGGCTATCCAATTGGCTTCTTTAAATTTAGTGATTGCATGGTCCTACCAGCAAGAATGACTTTAAATTCTGTGATTTGGTTTTCAGAAATGCATCCCTCTGTGCATCTATATATCTCTCCTTTTTGAAACATTTCACCTCTTTAAATAATTTTTCTATTTACAAGAGGCTTCATCCTTACTTTTTGTTTTACCATGTGTCAGGATGGTAAAACAGTGTCTTCATCAGAGATCACTGTCTGGGAAACTCATAAAAAAAAGAATTGTGCAGCATGATGCTAGTTGTAGGTGGCCCACTTCCAAGAGTACCATAAGCTTTAGCAGATGTTGGCCAGACTGTGCTAAATATGTCGGCAACTTTAGGAATCTCAGAACTCTTCAGTCAATGATCATAGACTGCTGCCTTCAGATTTATCTTGCTCAATTTTTTTTTAACAGATGATCACTCAGCATCATGTGAATAGCAAAGAGAATGTGCAAATAAGCAGGAACTAAAACTCATTGTGAGTGATGGTAGAAAGTGTCAGAAAGCAGAGAGGACCAGCTGCTCCCTAATGGATGGGAAGTCAAGTGTAATAACATGCCAGCAGGGCAGGAGTCTCAACATCCAGAGTATTGTCCTAAAGTACCCAGCTAGACAGAGCAAAGCAGGTCCAGGTTCAGAGACAGAAAAACACCTTATCTTTACAATACCATCTTGGGCTGTCATCTTCTCTGTACTGTAAATCTCAGGTTTTGACATTCTTATATTCTAAACCCAGAGGTGCCAGATATCCTTGTTTATGTTGCTAGCACAGCTCCTTATCTCTGCCATGATGTCAGTAACCTGTGCACCACTGCAGAGTACAAAACTGTATTATAAGGGACACCCTACCTATCTGCTAATAAAATAGATTATAATAGAATCTGAAGTAGAATATTACAGACTTCTTAATGAAGCTGACAGAAAAACAAATTGCCAAATCTGCAGAAAATATATCAACTTTCAAAAAAACCCTTAATTATCCCAATCCCCCCAAAAATGCAAACAAAATGACAAAACCTGATCTCATCACCAAAACCAAATCTCAATTAATTTTATATTTAGCTTTTAATACTGTGAAGAATGCAACATCTTATGTGGAGACTTCTAAAAGGATATACATTGCTAAAGTGCTGCTACATGAATGAGGAGGCAAACTCCCAGCTAGTGATTTTCAAAGATATTGAAAGGTTTTTCTCGATCTACCACTCGAAACAGCAATTCAAAATCAATTGCAATAAATAATTTGTCCCTGTTGTGTATCTATTTTATTTCTGTCTCCTGATATGAACCCTTCTCTCTAACTATTAATACATATTGACTGTAGCAGTATTTTGGTACTTGAAAATATTTTAGTGTTATAAGAAGTGGTATTTAGGAAAATGCTTTTACTAGTAAGGAATTATGACTCATTGGGTAACAAATCAGAGGAGACATTAGAAAGACTTTACCATTCAAATACCAAGAAATAATGGGATATAAACTTATCCTTTTAATCCTTTAAAAACCCCTGTAATTCATTGTCTCCTGTGTATAATTTGTAGCACTGGATCCTCGATTATCTATGCATAATTTTAAAAAAAGAAACAAAAACACCCAAAACTGCTCATCAAATGTTTCAATTGTTCATTAGGTATTAGCAAACCATAGGATCAAGTAACAATTAAAATTATAGCTTGAATCAAATGTGTAAATCTAAACAATTGATTCTCGGAATTTTTTTTTCCAGTAAACTCATTTCTGTACTGTTTTTAATGAAAGTCCCTGATACTCTGGATTACCTTATCTTTGGTGTCTAGAAGGGATCTCTAAATCTCAGATAGTCATAATATTGCTTTTCGATAGGGGAGAGAAATACCTCCAGCAGAAGATTCTTCTTGCTGTTATCCAACACATATAAATAACACCTTAGAGGCACCTATTTCTCTTCTGACTGCAAAGGGAGACTATGTGGATGACTTAGAATCAGACACGTAATTTTCCAATTTCTGAAGCTCAGGAGACAGACCGAAAAAGTACTCTCTTAGAAATAAAATCAAAACTATACAGTTGTATATGTGTGTATTTGTAGCAATGTCAAAGACCCAAATGTTCACTTGCTTGTGACTGGAAGTGTTTTTAAGAGGAAACCAAAGCACTGTCTGGAAATGCATGAGGAGATGTTTATGCTGGAGCAGCCTTCCAGTAAATTTAACAGAGAGCTTGTTAAGCACATGTATCTTTTTAGGAGAGGTAAAGAAATGTATCATTGCTATTCATTTAATAGCAGACTGAAACCATTGCTTGAGAGATTATTCCAGGCCCATTTCCTACAATTTCAGTGAGCTGCTCTGGCTTTTTAAGCTATATTTCCAATTACATCAAGAATAATTTAAGTCTAGAACTGCTGAGCAGTAGGCAGCTCAATCATGCATAAAACCTTTCCTTATTCACACATTACTTATTCTCTCACATTCCACCAATAGTCCTAGAGTATGCTACATAGAAAATAATTATTGGTTGGTCTCCACAGTAAAACTTCTTTAGGAAAAAGTACTCTTTCATCTCTGTGATTAGTAACCTCATGCAAATTGCAAGTGACCTGATTAAAATTTTTGCATCTCTGTGAAGAGTTTCCAGGCTTCTAACTTGCTATGAAATGTGTTGAAATTTTCTGAGACAATAATAGCTAAACACTTGGAAAAAATTGTGCTTAAGCTCCTACATTGAGAGATATCTCCATAAGATATGCTTCATCAACTTAGTTAGCATACTTGTATTTCTAATTAAAGCACAGAACAGGAAAAATAAAAGCAAGACATTAATTGTTTTTAATATATGGTGGTGTTTTTGCCTGTTTATAACACACAACAATAATAAAGCTCAATAAACTGTGAGCGTTGCTCACAAACAATATGATGTTGTTTTCACAGCAAGTGATTTAATTACACCTTTTTAAATGTTAATAGAAACCTTGGACAAGGAATTTGGTACGAAATGCTGCTAAGCATTGAGTAAAATGCCAAGCTTGCCTTTTGCCATTTTCTTTTTTTTTTGTAACTGTTTCAGAAAACAGAAATTGATTTATTTTACCTGAAAAAAAGACTGAAGGTCAAAATTAAGCAGTTTTCAGGGGCAGTTTTAATTAGATAAGGTTAAAGCCCCACAGAGCTTTTCTGTCTTCTGTCTTTAATTCCCACTCTGTGAAAACCTTCTGAACTTCCCCTGCTGCTTTATTCAGGTGTAATCAGCACCCTTCAATGAAACTCTAATTTAAAGAGCATTCATTATAGTAGATGACTTATTTAAATAGGTGGAAAATTAATAGCTCTGAGCAGAGAACTGCATGTTATAAAATGAAGGCAAGGTCTTATAGGTAAGCTGTGTCAACACTGATCACCACTGAATGCAATTTATATCTCTGTATAGATAAATCTCTATATAAAGATACATACTTGTCCACACGAATAAAACTTACGCTAAAGTCTCTCAAAGTGTTTTGCAAACTTATTAGAAGTGTCCCTTGAATATTTGAGTATAAATGAATGTTACTTTATTTTATTATCTTTTGTTTTTCAGGTAAGTATTATATATAATAAACCGAAAGACATCTAAATTGCCTATAGTCCTGTATAGAGTCTAAAACAGATATGAAACAAAACAAACTGGGTTTCGTAACTCATACACTCTGTCTGTAATTAACAGGATACAAAAAAGCTGACTTTGAATTACTTTATACCTGATGTAGTCATATACCCATGCACTGTAGCTGCAAATCTTTGATATAATTTTTGAATTGATGGCACTCTAAAATGTATTTTCACTCATCCAAATCACTGTAACACTGACTAAAGGTAATGAATACCTTGGATAAAAATACTAAAGCATAATTTCAAAACTTAATGAGGAAATACATTTACATTTAAAGCTACAGGACAGTGGAAAATTGGCTCATCCTACTTCTAATAGGGATATCAGTATTGCAATACATTAAATGAGGCAATGTCTAGGAAAATACATACTCATTCATTAGACCAGATGTATATTCAGAAAAACAAAGACAATTTCAGGCATGCAAATAAATTGTTGGGTTTGAAATAGAGGAGCAACATACTTGAAATGATCTGAGAGCTGAGAACAATTTGTTTTGAGTTTAACTTAAAAGTATGGCTATCATTGGGACAGTCTGATGGAAGAGTTCATTCATAGCCATACAAGAGAAAAAAGTCTTTAAATTAAAAAGATGAGGATATCATTATCTCTCATTAAAGGTTATCTAAATAATAGTAGATGTCAGCACCAGTGGCATGGGCAGTATACTGTAGAACACAAATCCATTGCCATTGAGATTACATTTATCCATTTTGTTTATAAATGTAATTTTTCCTCTGTCTTTGGCTGTCTTGAACATAGAGCAACCAAGGTCAGCTACTGAGTGACTTAGGGAGGAAAAGTCTTTAATACATGATTGCATGCTGGAGAACTTACTGCGGTCTTTTAGATTTAATTAGGCAGAGTAAATGATTGCTACTTCATTGTATACAGAGTATTTTATGGAGTAGTATGATAATTCTATACTAAGCATTCCCCGAAGTGTAAGATAAAATGAGGATAACTGTTTTCCTGGACATATGTCTTTCCAGAACTGAATTGCCTCCTCAACTCAAAGACTACACCAGTGACCAAAACAGTAAGATGTAAATGGAGATGATTCTGGGACTATGGGCTAAAGCAACCATGCTAAAGTTTATTTCACCTACAAATAATTCATTTAATTATATCCTGTTCTTTATCAATTGTCTCACTGTTGATCTTAGAGAATCCTATTACAACTGTATGACAATTATAGATAATCTGAAGAATTTCTTCTTTTGACATTTTACTCAAAATTCTCTATCTGAAAATATACCTAATCTAAGAAAATAATTCTAAATACAAATATAATTTTTAATGTGAATTCTTGATGATAGCCATATTGGCTGCAGTTTTTGATGCCTGTAATCCATGCTGTGTGATAGGACCCATATTCAAATGTCAAAGGCAGTGCAATCAAAAGAGCTTATGCAGACTTTGCACACCTTTGCAGACAGAATTTGGAAGGGTAAGCTTATGTGGAAAGGGTTTGTCTTCTCCTTTGAGGGCGCCTGATCAAAAGGAGCCAAAAATCAGAACATGCAGAGACAAACCAGGCTAACACATGATAAAAGAGATCACATTAAGAACAGACCTGGTCAGTGGCATGAGTTGGTAAGAGTATGTGGGATGTGCAAAGGTTATTTCAAAAGGCGGGATGTTGAGATTTTCTCGCTCCGGGGGAGGCGGCAAGACCTCGGAAAACCTCACCAAACGAGGTCCCCACCGGGGACTCCCACGCTGAGGCGGCGGAGCGGAGCCGGGAAGCGCGGCACCCTCGCCAGGGCTAACTCCCCGAAGGAGGATAGCAGGAGACGTGGCGATTAGAAGATGCAGACGCTGAGCTTTAGGAATCCAGGGTTTATTAGGGTGCTGCAGGGTCGGAGCGGGGTGCGTGGGGTCGGAGAGGGTCGGCGCGGAACTGGGCGTGGCTGAGTCCTAGAGCTCAGAGCGCCCAGAGCGGAAGCGAACATCGGGTTAAAAGGGATGGAAGGATGGGAGTGGTTTTGAGAGGATAGCCAACCGGTACGCAGGGGATACACGATTGACAGGGGAACTGGGGAATAGGGGTGCAAGGGGGGCAGGTACAGAACTTTAAAAACCAATAATAAAACCGGGGGTAAAGGAACATTCTGGCTATTAACTCTAAAAGGATGAAGGGGAGGAGAGCTCCAGAAACCAATACTTCTGATTCCTGACCCATATTCATGAGGCTAGCCTCAGGGTGTCTTGGGGGAGTACTTTTCTGTCACCCTGACCTGAAGGTTTCTTCAGACCCAGGCGGCTTCATCGGCTAGTTCAGTCTCCAAGCTCATCTGAGTTAACCTCACTGCTACAGGATGTGAAAAGGAAAGGAGATAAATAAACAGAAACAAACCTCGTCAGTCACACTAATCAATAGGCTGTTAAGGATCTGCAGGTGTCATGATTTGGACACTGCCCAAACACCAGGCACCATGACAGCCGCTCACTCGCTCTCCCCTGCCACAGCTGGGCAGAGGAGAGAAAAAAGAAAATTCAATTAAGGGGTCATGAGTTGAGATAAGGACTGGGAGGAAACACTCCAAGGACAAAACAGGCTGAAGTTAAGAGTTGTAAAGTGGATTTATTACCAGTAGAGTCAGAGGAGGATCATGAGAAGTAAAAACAAGCTCTTAAGACTCCATTCTTTCCCCCAGCGTCTCTCTCCTTCTCACTGACAGTGCAGGGAATAGGGTGTGGGGGGGGGTTTGGTCAGTTCATCACCAAGATCTTCCTCTGCTCAGGGAGAGAAGTCCTTCCCCTGCTGCACTGTGGGGTCCCTCCCAGGGGAGCCAGTTCTCTGTGAACTTCTCCAGTGTGGCTCCATCACGTGGGCAGACAGTGCTCCCAAAACTGCTGTGGCATGGGGTTCCTTGTCCACAGGGCACAGTCCCCCAAGGCCAGGCTGCTCCAGCCTGGAAGCAGGGCCCTCCCTCTCTGCTGGTTCTCCCACTGGAGCACAGCCTCCTCCAGGCATCCACTGCTCTGGTGTGGGCACCTCCCCACGGGCTGTGAGTGAATCTCTGCATCCCCTGTGGACCCCATGGGCTGCAGGGGCACAGCTGCTCCACCATGGTCATGACCATGGCTGGCAGAGGATTCTTGGCTGCTGGTGCCTGGAGCACCTGCTTCCCCTCTTTCTCCACTGACCTTGTTGTCTCCATGCTGTTTTCCTCACATGTTCTCACCTCCTCCTGTTCCCTGGCTAGTAACAACTGCATGCACACTATGTTTTGATTTCTTCTTAAATATGTTATCACAGAGGCATAACCACCATCTCTGATTGGCCCAGGCTTGGGCAGTGGCATGTCTGTCATCTTCAGAGCCATCAGGGATTGGCGCTGCTGGACATGGTGGAAGTTTCCAGCAGCTTCTCACAGAGGCCATCTCTGTGGCCACCCTGCTACCAAAACCCAGGCCATGCAAACCAACACAGCAGGCAAACTAGCACTTTGCAATTGATAAGAATGCAAACCTGGAGGTCCTGCATGTTGGAGGGAGTCAGTGGGGCTATGCCAAATGGTGAGGCAATGTGTAGGGCAAGGGGAGCAGTGAGGAACAGAAAAGGGGATAGTCAGAAAAGGGTGTAAAAGAGGCCAGCTATGGTAAAACTGTGCCAGTGAGTATGCTCTTTCGGCTGAGCCCTGCACTTGTTTGATGAAGTCTGTCCTGTCTTCTTATATCTTACTATGCCTTATCTTACCTCTCTCTCTGTGTAATCTCACTCTCTATGCCATGTGTGTGTCCTGCAAGAGCTCAGTACCATCTGCTCACGAGGCCTGTGTGTGAGTGAAATGTGGTGCCAAACACTGGAGTCAGACCTCGGCTGGGGGCTCCCCTGGGCTATGGTCTCAGCTCCTGGAGCCGGTGGGGTCTGCATGTCAACAGCTGGATTGAGTGGGGGTCTTTAGACCCCAGACACTGGGACAATAACTATGTGTGTCCCAAAAACCTGCTACTGAGGGGACAAGGGTGAGTGATGTGAGTGAGGGACCTGGCACAGCCTGTATTCCTGGCTCTAACTGCTGGGCAATGGCTTTGCATCTTCCCAAACTGTGTATGTGATGTGTGTACTCACAAACAAACTTTAAATTGTACTTGCTGGAGAATAGGGGGCTTGTGTCTCACCAGGGGTCTCAGGTGCTGGCAGGGTCTGTGCTGATATTCAGAGGGAGATGTGCAAGTCTGTGGGTCTCACTGCTTATGGGATAAGTGTGTGGCTGCTGCGTGTTTTTTGCAATCACCGAGCTGGACCAGCTGGAGAGTAGAAGCCTGACGGGTGAGTGAGTGTGGCTGGGATCAGGCAGGGGTATCAGGTCTCTATCAGGGGTATCTATCACAGAGGGTCTGTGCTGGCACTCAGGAATTCACAAATATGTGTGTGCTTGGGATCCTGGAAGATTCACTGCTGGTTGAACCTGCAGACAGGAAAGTGGCAGCTCTGCCGGTTAGCCTGGGCAAAGACCCCAGGTTCCTGTGCACTGGGCTGGGCAGAAGGGAGTCCTGGCATGAGCAAACAGAGGAGGCAGACACTCATACCTTCACATGTGAAAATCTATAAAGAATTTAGACAAATTAATTGCTTCAAGGATTTTAAAACTGAGGCTTCTCAAAAAACATTTAGTGTCCTGAGACGCAATTTCTTCCTGAACACATTTTAGTTCACAGTGAAACCAAAATTTGAGAACTCTGAAAGTCTTTAAAGATACTTCAGCAGAAAAAAAAAATCGCATCTGCCTCTACCTACAGTCTGATCCCTAGTCATCTGTGTGGATTTTAATTACTGGTTGGCAGCCATGCTAGACAAATTTGAGCCGTAACTTTATTTTTAATTAAGTTGGGAAGATGCCCTAATCAGCATTCTAAAATGACACCAAAGTATGCATAATTATACATTTCTTTGATTTTCTGTCCATAATTTCTTGAAGCCTAGGAATATGTAAAGTTCACTTTTCTTTTAACATGTTATGGAATTATTTGCTGAGTTTATTTACATTATTTGACATTTTTATTAGACTTTATAATTTATTGCACACAATACTCAGAGAAGAATGCATTGTATCTATTCACAGATATTTTAAATTAGGTAGGACTTGACTGAGAGCAGCCAGCCTCTTTAAAGGATCCAAAATATGTGGCTTGCAGAGAAAAACTTATCCATTTTTCTCTATTTGAAATACACAATTGTAATTTCTCCACAACTGAAATAAGTAATTTGCCTTAGAGCTCATTTGTTTTGAATGCATGGTGGTTTTTGTGGACTTTGAGTATATTCTATATACTTACACAGAAGATAGTAAACATCAAGCCAGTGGACTGGAAAATCAGAGTAACTACAGTACTTAGAGTATAATATGACTGCCCAGTGGGATTTTTATTAGCCACTAGCTGCAAGAAAAACAAGTGAAATATGATTTATAGTATATATAATTTTAAACATTCAATAGTATTCTATGACCATCAAGGGTCATAATTTTCACATAGCTGAATATTGGTACTCAAAATTTCTCTCTGTAAAAACAAATCAACAGACTGAAAATTAGTTTCCATGGATTGAAAATGGCTCATTTAGTCTGAAGAATTTGATTCACAAAAGTCAGGGACATAAACATTCAAATGAGTTTAATCAAATACTTAATCAATAATAATGTTGAATTTTAAGCTGACATTAGGTGATTAAAATGAACATTGCCGCAGGAGGTACAGTTATGAATGGTCTGCCACTTGAGATGCAAACACTGAAACTCATTCTGAGTCCAAGTCTGACAGGAGATATTAGGCATTGCTTCTTGTGATGCCTGGATAACTATTGCTTACACTCTTTCCTTATTGCATACTTACTGAGATAAAAACTCAATTCAGATTAAATTTTTCTCTCCCTAGGTGCTATTTTCCCACAGTAATTACAGAAGAATTCAGATTCACTATTCTTAAAGGTGGCAAATAATCTATTTAATGAAAATAGATCTCCACACAGAGGCATGTTCAGCTATTTAAATATCTTAGGTCTAAATTCCTACATCTCACTTGTGCACTTGTAATGCCCCCATTCTGCTGTTCTCTTTCTATTCTGCTGTTAAAATAAGCTTCAAAACATTGACAGGTTCTTGGAATTAAGCCTTTAAATACCAATTAACTTCTGACCATGTAGGGTTACACACTACCTCACCATATACTGTAATCTCATAGATTCTAAAATGCTGAAATAAGCCTAGAGTAGAATGCCAAGAGAATAGAATGGTAAAAGTAGGATTAGCCTTTTCAGACTAGTGTAATGTATTTCATGTAATTGTAAGCTGGGTTCTTAAATGGAAAATGGTTTGCAAATTATTCCTTTAAGCAATCAAAGACAACTACAAATAAAAAAGACATAGAAAATTCTTATTCAAAAACATCGTCATTGCCTTAGCATCATTTAATCTTTGAGATATCTTTTTGTATAGATGCATCCCTTCTCATTACCAGAGCCCTGTACCTATACTCATGTGAATGTCTGCAATTGATAGAGAAAATAGAAATGAAAAGCACAAGAGTCTACTCACTAGGGAGTTGGGATTAGAAACACAGCGACTGCCAAGAGACAGAGTGACTGCCAAGCAGGAATACTCTCAGAATAAGCAGAGATCTGTGTCCCATTTCTTATTGGAAACTGATGGCAGGGAATGCCAGCACACCAAGAGTACTAAAAATAGATCAAGCAAAAGAGAGCTAGGTAGTCCATACAAATTTGGTCTAAATAGGGTAACTCCAAATTCCCCAGTATGCTTCTTGAGACTCCCAGGCAGCTCAGCTGACACAAAAGGACACAGTTCAATTCATCTGACTTGTAGATTAACATAGGCATTGACCCAAGAGGGACTTCCAAGGGGATGCATAATCATTGGGTCTTGGGCTACAGGATGAACCAGATGCTCTTCTCTTAAGTAGGAGCTGGGAATAACTTCAGCTGCAGGAGGTGTGCTCTGGTCAAGCTGCTAAGCCACCAAAGGAAGGAGACAAGGGAGGAGGTGAGAAGAGCATGTTGCATCAGGGAAGATGCACGGGAAAGTGAAAGCATCTCTGCAGAGATCATTCACAATCCAGAGCCTAAACCCCATAGCAAACAGAAGGAGGAATGTTCAAAAGCTGTACTTGAGCAGAAGTTGGACAAACATTTCCAGGACTGTGGGAGCTGGAAGTTAGGAACACTTAGTGCTTGAAGAAAGGAGCAAAGTCCAGGTAGTGATGCTCTGAACCATACTATTAAAGGGAAAGGAAACAGAAACACATACTGCATGTCAACTCCTGGCTGCAGAATTGTCATGTTCAGTACTTTGGCTCCTGTAACTATGAACCAAACTATTCACTTTGAAGAATAAGAGCTGATAAAGATAATGAGGATTCACCTGATAGCGAGGCATCACAGTTACCTGTGTCTAGTACAATGAAGAGAACTTTTATGCACGATTCATCAGAGAAAGGTGACCAAAGCCTGAAATAAGTAGGAGAATGTGCATGGAAAGGGCAGTGGAAGAGATGCTCACATTTCCCTTGAAACAGTGAAGTGACTCTACATCCATCTGAAGTGTCCTTATTCTAATGTGTACAGCATAGGACAGAAACAAGGATCTGGATGCCAATAAGAAATTACAGAGAATAGTAAATATATAGCAGGGTATTATGAACAGCTGAAGTATTGTGATGTATGGATAGTAGGATTTTTTAAAAGACAGGCAGAGAAGGTAACAAGGTGTGTAAGGAGTGGTTGAATGCTGGTCCTGGACTAACTTCAGATGCTGCTGTATTTGTCCTGCAGCTGATAAATAAAGAATACTTGTTTGATTATAATGATAGTAAATGGCAGCTGTGACTACAATGACATGCAATAATAGAGCATCAAGATCCTAAGGAAAGACAAGAAGGCAAGTAGCAAGGAATTTGGACTTCAGGAGAGAAGACTTATTCAGGAAGTTGGCATGCAAAATTTTGGTTTCCCAAATTATCTGATGGCATACAGTGAATTTTCATTTGCATTGTTTTATAGATTGATGAGAAGGGATATATTGTCAAGATACTGGACTGGAGTGAAGAATTACTGAAGAACAGCAAAAAGAGCATTCCTTTTTAAGTATGCCATCTTCTTTAAGGATGACCTTAACATTTTTTTTTTAAAAATGTGATAAAGTTTTAGGTTCTTACAACAAGAAGAGTTATGAAACCTGGTGAGAGATAACATCTATAGAGATGAGAAAGAAACTGGAGATGATATCAAAACTAAAAGGACATAAAGGATGGAAGGTAAAGTGTCAGTTCAAAGGTTCTAATAAAGAAGATTGGTAATTTCATGCTCAGCACATGAAATTAACAGAACTATGTCCAAGACACATTACAAATGTTTTTAAGATGAAGAATATCACAATCCTTGAGCTAGCAAGTTTTAGTAATGAGATGATACCGCAATACAATTGTAATTTGAAAGCAAATTAAAATGAATTTTATTCTCTTTAGATATGTGCAGTTCTAAATCTTCCTGATTGCCCAGGAATTCACTTTGAAAACCCATTCCTATTTTCAGCTTTTTAGTGTTTTCTGAAACTATGCAATCATGAAGTTATGAAAGAAGATAAGATAGTTTGGACAATACCTAGTATTTGCTTTTCTTTAACATTTTTCAATATTTAATTATTGGGGGAATGGATATAGAAATGCAACATTTCTAGCAGTCTTTTCAAACTTTTCAGATTACTGAACTTTAAAGCAACACAAAAAGTCATGTTGATGTATCTAAACTGAAAATAAATTCAATTTTCAGTTCAGGAACATTCTAAAGATGTTATTTCATTTATTTCTTGGTGATTGATGAGTTGATTTTTTTTTTGTCCTACCTGGCTTTCTCAATGAACATGCTGCCCGAATGTCTGAAAAAAGTTGTTTTGCCTTATACTTGCAGTTTTATCTTTATGGAACTCCAGTTCACTAATCTTTACTTACAAATGTGAATTCAAAGAATCTAGGGAGATTGGTAAAAGGTCTAATTTTGCAGGAGAAAGCAAGAGACATCTACTGTCAGTTTATATACCATTGCTGATATTTAAAATAGATCATTAGCTTTTTCTTATCTAAAGTACTTTTAGTTCTAGCACTCTGTAAGCATACATAGTTAATTAATCGTCCTCAATGAATTAGTTGAGCATAAATTCAAGTAGAAGCCTTATTACGTGAACATGGCTAAGACAACATAGGCAAAAATGGTGTGTGGAAAATGATTAATATTTAGGTTTCTGAGTTTTAACTACATTTCATACTTTGAGCCTAAAATCTCAGGATGGGTGCTTATGTTGCCTTCTAGTTTAGCTGGCTTTAAATCTATGTTCCACAGGACAAACAGAGTGGTTCACCATACTGGGAACTCCCTGTAGAGTCAACTGAAAGATGCCATTGGAGTGCATTTAGAGCACCAAACGAAGCAGCTACCTGTTTATGCATTGGATTGACATTAAAAAAGCGTACATATCTCTGTAGGCAGTTTGATGCTCTTTAACAATAGATTGGATGCTGCATTGAATCAGCCATTCGAAATATAAGCTAGGTGTATAGGGTAAAGATCACTTATCTCAGAGCTGAGTGATCTTAACATCACTTGCCCTGGCGTTTGGAACACAACATATTGTTCTCATGACAGACTTCCTTACAAAGCAGAATGAAGAAGGTAAACTCTAAGACTTTTCCATCATAGTAGTTCAATGGAATTACTTGAGGAGAAGCTGTCTCTTAGCCTACTGATGAGACTATTTTTTTAGGAAACTGGTACCTGTCCTTTGAAGATCTAGTCCCAAATCCAGGTCACCTAGAGCTGATTGTTAAGGGCTGTGTCCAGTCAGATTCTGAAGATCTCTGTGTCTGGATATTCTAGGCAATGTGCTTCATGGTTTGACCTAGGATTTCTGTGGTCAATAGATTTTCATATAGTGATGAATTAGGTGAAGAAAACAGTGTATAGGTTAGCCTTTTCTATGCCTGCTTACCAAGTGACCTGTTCACTCTGCATTCCATAAGCTCTGTCGGAAGTAAAATGTACAAACCACAATTATCACTATGCACCAGTAATTTTGGTTTTGTGTAGGCTACCAGGGTATGAATCTTTCTCACAATACTGATTTACATTCTTTGCCTCAATAGGAAGGATGTAAAAATAAAAATCTCCAAATATGTTCTATAATTTGGATAGGATAACCTTTAACATGAGAAATCATGTATTTCCATGTCCCTGTATGGAAGAGGAGCTGTAATAGTTCTGTTTCATATGGGAGCACTTAAACACTTCAGCAACTACATATGAGTGAGTGTCTGACAGTTTCATACACCAAAATGAATACTAGCATTTATTTATTACATGGTTTAAGTTTAACTAATGGATTAGTTGTTCCAGGAATTAAAGTAGAATTTTGCCTCTTCTGGTCTATCTTTGAATCAAAATTGCTCTTAGTTATCCACTGACTTGAAAAGGAATGTTTATGAGCATATCTGCAAAAATGTGATTAGGTGCATAGAGAACCTAACCTAACAAGACTGAAAAATATTATATGCATCAAAGAATAGGAAGCTACAGATAATAGAAGACCTAAAAACTCCCACATTTTTCCTAAATTGGCAAGATAAAAAGTAAGTCGGCTGAATTCTTCCTATTATGTTTATCTCTTTCTAGTTGAATATATAATAAGTTATTTATACGAAATGGAAGAAATGTATCTTCTAGGACAGGTGGTGGAGAGCAACCTCTGGGTGATCAGTAGGGTGTGGTCTTTGCTAATATCTTTAAATAAAAATTGAGTTTCTTTTCTGAGTTAAGCAGAGAACAGCTTTGAAATCATCCCACTGAAATAATGAGGTTAAAGTCATTAATTGCCTTTTCTTTCCTTGATGTGTAACAAGTGCAGTTTAAATACATACAAAAGAAACATAATCTGTATCATTTTTGTGAAAAGAGTCCTTAATTTATGTACAGATTTAACATATGAATTTCCACAGAAATTATTGCTAATTGTGCAAGAAACTAAATGTCCTAAATGTATTTCTAATATATTCAGTGTCTGAAATTGATCAGAGATTTTGTTGCCAGCTGTGAAAGTGCTATCATGTTTAGTGCATTATCCGATAGCAGTGGGAGACTAGTGTAGAAAATGAAACTCTGTAGATTCAAAATCAGTCTAAATAAATTATGTTGCTCACAGAAAACAAATTATCTGATAAATAATCATATATCAAGAAAGAAATAAAAAAAACCTCAACAGAACAAAACACACAAAACATAGAACAATACTGATATCACCTTGAAAGAAAGATGATAGAAATGTCCCTTTTTCAGTCTCATGTCAAATTAGTTACTAATTGTGCTTCCCTGCAGAGCAGGATGGGCAACTAATGTTTTAATGATTTAAGCCACTGCAGAGGTGGATACCATGGAGTAAATGAATCAAAATCCACAAGAACATGTAGTATGTGTTCCTCTTTTTTTAGAATATAGGGAGCCCCACACTAAGTTATTGTTGCACCACAGTGCTTTTCTTGACCTGTTTGGTTACAGAAAGAGAGACCTCTGTTAAGCTTTGTACTGGTGCATAATACCAAGCAATAGAAACTATACCTAAATTTCTAAGCAAACATGGTTAAAAATCTTACTCCTGAATTAATGAGATTTAGCATTTATTTAAATGAAATCGTGTCTTCTGCACATAGGAACAGTTCAGTTACATAAAAATAGACATCTAGGGCCACTTGTAATAACCTAATATCTCAAAATATTATATCTGTGACATAGCAGAAAGGCCTATTCATACTCCTATGTATATTATAGGCCCCCCTATTTGATATATTAGCATTCAGTAACTGAGTTTCACCAACTATGTCTATATCTATATCTATCTATATCTATATCATCTATATCTATCTATATCTATCTATATCTATATCTATATCTATATCTATCTATATCTATCTATATCTATCTATATCTATATCTATATCATCTATATCTATATCTATATCTATATCATCTATATCTATATATCTATATCTAATCTATATCTAGTTCTATGTCATCTATATCATCTATCTGCATAGCTTAAAGCTTTCTGGACCTCAGTTCCCAAGCTTTGAATTTAAGTTAATAGTAATTTCCTGTTTGACAGGATTTTTCTAAGGAAAATAACAAATGCGGGAATATTCGAATCACATGGTACAAGAGATTATTGAAGATATTTTGCTATCATTATAAGAATAATCAGGTCATTTGCAGCTTGTACCTATTTTTATACAAATTTTTATTAATTCAAACCCGTTTATACTTAAAAACTACCCTTTAAAATATTCTGAAATATTTGAACCTAGTTAAGAACCTTATTACCCTATTTAATTTTGAAAAGCATTAATTAATTTAAAATATATATATTTGAAAATTGACTAAGTTATTAGAATGTTGCTGAGCTAAAAAACACTTTTTTTCCTCAGTAAATCTTGTTACTGTTCTTCCCATAGCAATCTAGTTCTTTTGTTCTTACTCTGCTTTCCAGTTGATAATCAAAATTAGATTTAATTTGTAAAAAATCTTGCTTGCTTGAAGAGTTTGTTAAAAATCAACGGAAATATTTCTTTGTTCAGGCTCATGAATTTTAAGGAAAATAATTTTTGTTAGCCGGCCATTTGTTTCTAAATAATGAAGAGTTACTAGTACAGGTTTGTTTTACTTTCACCACTAAGGTTTTACTTACCTTTTGCAGCATTTGAAGTAGTCATTGATATTTGGTTCATTTGCTAAGGACTGGATGTATGAATCCAGGCAGAGATCTTGTTTTTAATATGTGATACACTATCTAATACTAAGCATGCTCTCAGAAATACAAAAACTTAAGGAAGATTGTGCCAACTGTTCTCCTGCCATCTTGACAATGCAGGGAAAGTGTTAAGGTAAAAACCACATATTTGGAACTGAGCTTTACCTAATACAGCTTATTCACTGTTACTTGCACTTTATTCATCATATTTTTGGTTATTTTCCCCAAAAATAAGCGTAAGAGAAATTAATTAAAAATTTTTAATGAACATTATAGTTCAAACTGATATGCCTCCTTTATTTGGAATCTGGGCCAAAAGTAGTGCAGTACTACAAAAAAACCAACCAACCAAAAAAAAAAAGAAAAAAACCAACCCAAAACTATAAAAACAAACAAACAAAACCCCCACAAAAACAAACAAACAAACAAACAATAAAAACCCTACTCCAGTTGAGAATTTTTATAATAGCTTTATCTGTGGGCTGTAACTTCCAGTGTGTGAGCCAAGTTAAAGTAGAAGGGGTTGAAAATGAATCTCCTGCTAGTTCATTGTTTCCTCCAGCTTAATTTTCACTACAGAGTATACAAAAAGTAGGACAAGCTACAAAGCCTGATGTCCTTTCTGTTATGCAATCATACTCTTTCTACTAGAAAAATAATTATGCAGTCCCTTATAATCATGTTACTTTCTTCTATTTCTGCTTGCATACTTGGTTGGATTGCTGTTTTCTATCACTTTTCTCTATAATCTTGTCATTTGTGGATTTCTATTAGTTATTATAGGAAACATTTTGAAGATACATATCTTTTAAAGAGTTTTTTTTGTTTATTAAAAACATGATCCATTTCCTTTGATTTTCACCATGGGTATAGAAAGAAAATCTGTTGAACAGAGAGTTGAATCACTGTTTTGTAATTAAGTAGATGTATGCTTTTAATTCAGTATGGGACAGGATGTCTGTCAGGAGTGAGACAGTGATTCCAGTTATCACTGTCATATCACCCAGTTGTACTCTGTGCATCTGTAGATGTCATGGGTTACTATGTAAATCTGTTCTGTACATCAGAATGAGCAAGTAGTCGAGGATGTTAAATTACAATCAAAATACAAATTAAAAAGCGTGAGACAGCAACTTTCTGGAGGAGTTTTCCAAACTAGAACCAAGACTGTCAAAGTTCTGAACTAATAAGATTTTATAGACACTAGCATGTGGTTTAAAACAAACGAATTATTGAAACAAACAATTAAGAAAATGTGTATATATAGTTATAAAAATTCTACTTAAAATAGTTTGAGACGTGGAATTAGTTTCACATAAAACTTTATTTCCATTAGGGTTAAAAAATAAGGTGCACTGAACAAAACAAAAATTATTGCAACATATTATGAATATTTTCATTGCTATTAGCACATCAAGGAGCAATAATGCACTGAAATCAGCTGGGAAATCTTAAACTACCAATTTGTCTTCAGCAAGCAATGATTTTGGTGTTCACCTAATAAGGCTGCAGGTTTGATAGGAGGGTTTTTTTTTCTGAAAGGAAATGTAAACTTAAAACAAGCAATAAACCAAGTAAATAATAGGAAGGCTTGATCACAGATTGTGTAAGTCTCACAGCTTAGCACAATTGCTTTTAAAATTTAATATACAACAGACTATCTGTTGTTATTTAATATAAATTATCACCTCTCAAAGAAAATGGAGATAGGATTGGTTTTCTTTATTTTCTCCAGATTTACCGTAAGAATAAGTCTAATTCCTGTGAACTAGCATCTCTTCAACTTCTGATTGAAAACAGATTGAAATTTTTAGGCAAAATGTCTCTTAGACAATACAGACAACACTCCAAAGCACAAAACAACCTAAGTTTGACTGGGGAATGAATGTAGATGTCTTCCAGTTAATGCAATATATGAATTTCTTCACACCATCTGCTCAACCAGCAGCAAAACTTAAGTTGCCGAGTTTCCATGAGTTTCTCAGTCTCAGTCCCACTGCACTTCCTGCATATTTCTAGTTTCAAGATAAATCATCATTAAAAGAACACAAAAACTACAGTTTCAATTTTTTAACTTATCAGCTGTTATACATCTAATGATGTTTTACTACCAATTCATAAAAATAATAATTCTTTTAAGTTTTTGTATTCACTTTCAATTTTGCTGCATGCTATTTAGAATGAGAAGACCCAAAAACTACAATTTCTTTCTCTCTCCTGTAATATTTTATGCTCTGCCATTTAGCCTTATGATAAAGAATGTTTTTTCCATTAAAGTCGCTGCATCACATACTTGCATATATAAATCAGCATGGTCATTTATTTCAGCTTCTACAGAGATTCTATATCACTTCCAGGGCTGAAATCCTTTCCATGGAATAATTTTCCAAAATAATTTTTACATTCTGTACAATATGTATGTGGAATGCAAGAGAAACAGCCTTTCTTTGCTCCATTTTAAATATAGACAACCGAAAAATTAGTACCACAAATTCATAGTTATATAATCTTCCATACTACAGTATTTTTCTCCATGGCTACAGGACTTTGCAGTGTAAGCAGAAAACTTTATTGTTTGTACAGTATGCTTATACAAAGCCAACAGTCATAAGCTTTGCTCTTTTCCATTACAAGAAAATAGCAGCACTGATTAAATGGTACATTTTGAAAGTGCAAGGTTAATCCAGTGGAAACCTATTTTAATGAAAAAAAATGTTCAGTCTTCACATAACAGCTGCAGATGTAACCCTTGAAGTATGAAATTTAGATGGAAACTCAAAATGTAGAAAAGTGCTGGAATATGCAAAAATCACTACTAAATAAATAAAAGTTATGACATATATAATTAATTTCAGATAGTAAATTATTTCTGCTTATTTCTGTGGAAAACTATTTAATATGAAAGTATTTGAGACACAGGGTCAAAAAACAATGACAAATGTGTTGTTTAGGTTATTTTTTATCACCTTAACTGTATTATATCTGAAAGTTTAAATTCTAGGATCCTTATCTTTTTTTCTCATGCTTCTTAAATAAGCATATTGATTTAAAGGAATATTTTTTTTCTGAGGAAGAGGTCTAGGTAATGTAAGAGTAAGCAATGTAAAGCTAAAAAATTATTTGCACCTTTACATTTATGTTAACAATTGTAGGTCGTTAGTTTGAAATAAACTCTAAAAATGATTGAAGGTTGAAGTACAACTACCCTTCAATTTTCCCATGTGTAAGGAAAAGTTCCTTATTCAATAAGATACTTTCCTTGTAGAACATGTAAATTTCCACAGCATACAAGTGGAAGCTCAATTAACTGTTTTGCTCTTTTTTTTTGGTTTTGTACATATTTCAAGATTGTAACTCTTGACATATTTTTGAACCAGTTTATTGATTTAACTCAGGTTTTATTACACTGTGTTAGCAAAAAAACTTTTAAAGAATATGCAGGTATTTCTACCATTAATTCTTTTCTTTGTCTTGAACAGCTGGGATAAAGATGTCTCTTTGGACACATGACACAGAACATTACATGAAATTATTTAGTTCCTGCCTCCGAAAAATTGTTTGTTTGGCAGTCCATCTAATTGGAAACTTGAATCCTTCTGCCTTCTCACCTGAAAGAAAGTTATTACAGCTAAATCTTTGGCCAGCACAGGTCACCATAACTCTATAATCCTTATCTTAAATACTGTCATTGAAGAATATAGTTCTTTTTGTTTAAACTGAAGCAGACATTTTCAGAACAAATTCTTGTTTTAATAACTACTTTTCCCTGCAATTTCTATACATAGAAATGATGACTCTTTGGGTTTGCTGCATATTTTCTACTTTAATCGTTTTTTCTCTCATATGTAGTCTGCTTGTTATAGGAATAATATATTGTATGGAAGGGTGTCTTGGTCTCTGTATAACCACTTTGTGATGATGGGACAGTTTGCTCATCTGCTTGGTCTCCTATAAATTATGAAACATTCGGGGCTGATGCAATTTATGACTAGATTCAGGGCTTACAGCAACAGAAAATGACAGACACAGTAAGACTAGTTTTGGACCAAATAATGATAAACTATGGGTAGGAGAAGACCAGATATTTTCATAGCTGTAGTAGCTTTTCATTGTGCAGGGAAGATCCCAGGTGAAGATTCTTATTGAAGATTTAAAATGTTATCTGTAAGGAAAAAACTGATAACAGACAGTGATGAAGCATAAGAAGTGTCACTTACTATTTGTAGCAGTTTGGCCCAGCATAGAACGTAGATCTAGAAACGTATAGAAACCATGATTTAAAAAAAAATAACCTTTTCATAGTACATTGTTTAAAATAAAAATGAGTTGGAAGTGGTGAGACTGACTTAAAAAGCAAGCAATTTCCTTCTCCTATTGGGCTGGATGCAAAACATCTGCTAGAAGTCACATAAGGACATTATAGGAGCATGATTTTGTGTTGTGGCATAGGGAGGAAAAGAAAAAAAAGTGATTATTACTGAACTAGAAGTCCTGCTTCCAAAGTTTTCATTATTTTAATGTGCCATTATAACATTATGACTCATGCTAGAGCCCTCAAATGGACAAAGCTTTCTTAATTTTTAATTACATTTTTATCTAGAAAAGGCCTACAAGGAAAGGCAAAACATTTTCAACATTTATTCACCAATATATTAACTGCAAGTTAGTCTGCATTTCTTTCTCACCCTAAAGTTATTCTGAATTTCTTTGTCACCATATGGAAGTAGAGAATGTGTGTTTGGCATACTTAGCCTAATCTTCATTTCCGATTTATTCAGTCAATTCACAAATAACTACTCTATGTACACAAATTATCACTATGAAAAGTAATTCCAATACCACAAACAAGAATTATGTTTCTGTTCTATGACTCATTGGTATAGTGTTTGAAAGTCATCATATATTTCTTTATTTCTATAGTCAGCATGAGCAGTGTTAGCAAAATTGTGAGACAGTACAACAAGGACACAAAAAAAAAGAGAGAAACAGAATAAAGTTAGTGACTTTTGAATTATGCTCCATTCTGTGGACAAATCACCCTGTCTGGAGCTCACACAGGACTTAGTGCAGTGTCCTGCTGTTTCATGTGATCATCTAAGATGAAAAGAGAAGATACATGTTTATGCAATTTTTTACATCCTAAAATTGCGCAAGATTTAAAGTGATTTTCAATAGACAGAGCACAAAATTCCCTTTAAAGATTATGAAGTTATTGATATATCCATATATCCATATATGTGTGTGTGTGTGTGTGTTACCTATCTACACATCTATGTATCTATCTGTCCTAAAAGTGGTTCAAAGTAAAAAAAAAAAAGCCTCACTAGATCTAGGTAGTACAATTGAGACTAATGGCATCAGACTTTAATCTTAACTAATTTTAAAAATAATTTGCTAATCTGGAAAGAGAACAGTTACTTTGAAGTTTAGATTTAAAATTAGGATAAGTGAGAATTTACTTGTTTGCATTTTTTATTATTAATTAAATTAAAAAATTAGAAAAAATAATTAAGAGCAATTACGAGATCTTTTCTTTTTAAAGTATTATTTTAAATAAACAGTTATTGATCATTGCTGTATTTGGTTACTGCCCAGTGTCTCAGATCATGAACTCATGCTAAATTTTGCTTAAGCATGCAATATAAAAGGAGTGAAATTTCTTAACTATAAACAACGTTAAAGCTGAGAAATAAATAATTAAATTTAGTTCTAATTCAACACTTGATTCTGGTCATTCCTCTCAAAATAACAGGATTCCAAATTATGGTCACAGCTAATCAGCATAGCTTCAATGGTATTTTAGTAAAATATTAAATGCTGAAGGAAGTTATATGTAGCAGCTGGTGTTTGAAGAATAAATGATTACCCATTTGCTAGTAGCTGTTCTCAATGGCACCAGTAGCTCTTACATTATCATGTGTGGTAAACATTTAATACATTTATGGTGTGTGGACCTAGTCTGGATGCCAGGTGCCCAACAAGCCTGTCCATCAGTCCTCTTCAACTGCACAGGGAAGAAAAAGTCATAATGGAAGGTTTGTGCACAGGGTAGTGAGAAATAAAATCAAACCTTAAAATACCTTCCCTCCATCCCTCCCTTCTTCCTGGGCTTAATTTTACTCCTGTGTTCTCTACCTCCTCCCTGCACAGTGGACAGGGCAATGGGGAAAGGGATTTGTGTTTGACACATTGGATCTACTACTCCTTCCTCCTCAAGGGAAGGACTCCTCACAGTCTTCCTCTGCTCCACCATAAGGTTCCTCCCACCGGAGAGAGTGCTCCATGAACTTCTTCAGTGTAAGCCCTTCACACAAGCTGCAGTTCTTCATGAACTTCTCCATCAGGGGTCCCTTCCATGGGGTGCAGTCCTGCAGGAACAGACTGCTCCAGCATGAGTCCCCAGTGAGGTCACATGTCCTGCCAGGAAATCCATTCCAGCATGGGATCCTCTCTCCAAGGAGACATAGGCCCTACCTGGAGCCCTCTCCAGCACAGCCTTCCCATGGGGTCACATCAGTCCTCTATATTTTTTGTGCATTCACCTGCTGTACCATGAACCTCCATGGGCTGCAGGGGCACAGCTGCCTCACCAAGGTCTGTAATATTGACTGCAGCAGAATCTCTTCTCCAATGCCTGGAGTACCTCTTCCACATCCTTCTTCACTGACCTTGGTGTCTAGAGAGTTTCTTACTCCTTTCTTTTGGCTGCTGTTGCACAGCAGCTTTTTCCTCTTTTAAAATATGTTATTACAGAGAGAAAATGAAGATGTTATTTTTGTGATCCTACTCATGCATAAAACCAACGGTTTCATTTGGTCATCAACTTTATTTAAAGCCAATCCATATAGTTACAGAACATTTTAAATTTACCAGGAAATAAATAACTTCCATATGAAACTTGTTTCTAAGTTTACAAGCCTTTTCTCTTTTCATTTCTCTTTGCTAAACTTATGGGAAGTCATTCTTACAAGTTTGGATTTTCATCATTTTGGTATTGATTGCATTTCCCTTTCCTTTTCCTTTTTATCCTTCTTCAAATACTTATTTTTCTGCCTCTATTTTAAGGAAAATTACTTTTTATTTAAATTGGTAAGGATAATTTCATCCTGCATAACTTTAATTGATTTGTCATGTTGTCAACAGTTATCCACCAATTTTTTTCTTTTTTTTTTTTTTTAACTGGAATAACATTCTTCTCCTGTATTGAACAGAGCATTAAAAAGTTGCAGTCCTGCCATCAATACTCCTGCAAATATTTCTTAGAAAATCTGTTTATTTTGACAGTCTATGTCTACATTGCCAAATAAAAGAAGATTAGAATTTCTTAGCTGACCTGCAGACTAGCTTTCACAGGCTGGTTTCTCTTGACCCTGCTGAGGCTCTAGTGAAGAAAAGCCATGTCATATTTTTTCTCACTCCCTGATCTCCTCTTCCTCTCAATTGCGCACCTCTTTCCTTGAGGTGCCTTTATTTCTGTGTGTCCAAACCATAGCCAAGGGAAAAGCCAACAATTAAAGAGCATGGATGAACAGGAATCTCATCCTCTGAGTTCTTCCTGGTCTTTTAATATTTGGTAGTGCAGTAATTACTTGGCAGTGTAGATAGACCTGGTGGGACTCTTACTGACAGCTCTGAAGGGTCAGTGCCTATATCTGTCCTCACTGAAGAGGAAAATAAATGGAATACATATTCTGAAGCCATTTGTGCCCCAGTGTTTCAGACAGTCATCCTTCCTGTCTGTTCCTCTGCAATCCAGCCTTCATTCAACCAATCCCACCAAGAAGATGAGAGCTCTGGGATGTTTCATAATTAAAGCCAAATAAAAGCAGATTACTTTAAGCTGCGTTAGATCAAGTTATTCACATTTGATAAATTGATTTTTTCAGCTATTGAGATATAAAATATTTATGATTGCAAAACATTATTTCAAGTCTTATTAATTTAGCAACAATTTAGCTGAATTAGGTAGTTCAGCACACAAAAAGGAAAAACGCACTATTACCTGTGTGAAGGCAAAAGCATTTCACATAAAGTGGTTAATTAAAAAACCACTTGCAATTTCATAACATTTTTCAACAAAAGGCTTTGTAGTGTATTCTCTATCAAATGAATATCTACCAAAGTAAAATAATTTACTCAGCAAATTTCATGCACTCTTTAGTGCTAAATAGACACTGTATGGTTGTAGGCTATTTTCCATCAACATATTTTGTATTGCAAGTGACAGCTTTTAGTTTTTATTAAGATGTCATGTTTCATTTTTAAAGTATTTGACAACTTGGACATTAACATGGACTGGAAAGGATATGAAACATGATTCTTGTCCACTTACAGGACACTTGACTCAGACCATAGACAGTGTCAGATGAATCAGAAAGAAAATGAAACTGATATTTTTGGTGGTGTGGTCATTCCTTTTTCCTTTCCTTTCCTTTCCTTTCCTTTCCTTTCCTTTCCTTTCCTTTCCTTTGATGGAATAACTGTGTGCTTGGAGAGATGCCATATCATTTCACTAAGCAGTTGCTTGTACTACTACTCCTAAAAACATTGTGACAGCTATATATGGGAGAAAATATTTTGAAAAGTTCTAATGAAAGCATAAGCTGAAGTTGAAGTTTAAATACTTTCTTTAAACTTTTTAAGCACAGCTAATAAAAGCATTACTCTAAATTTGGAGAAAATATTTGCAGTTCAAAAGAAAGACAAGGTGTAGAAATACATACATACAACAAATTACAGAAAAATATATTTCAGGAAGATTTTTCCATTTTAGTTTTTCTATATCAAAATCTGTCTTTTCAGCACCTTTTCTTCATGTTCCCACTTTCTGATCATTTCCTTCATAATTCACAGAACTTTTCTCCCCTCAGTTTATCCTCTCAGAAGTTACTTTCTGAAGTTCAGCTTCCTGAAAGTCCTCTTATGTACCCAGCTTGTTTTCACTTTGCTGCTGTCCTGCACCCATAAAAGTATATCTTAGTCATCAGTTCACCACTTTTGTCATAAGACTCCTAGTGACACATTCTAGATGATTTGGTTTCAAGCCAAATTGTCGGGTCGAAAGGACTGGCAGCAGGGAGGCTGTTCATTTGCAGAGCACATGCCCGGTGTAGTGAGTTTCCAGCAGCCAGGAGGCAAAGAAAGTTGGACTCACTCCAGGCAAAAATTCTGTCCTACTTTTTCTGCCAGTTGCTGGACATCAGTTGGTCTGACTCTACAAAAAGAGACTTTTAAAGAAAAGCAGCTAAATGTCACCTATCACCTCTGGGTCCCCAGAACAGTCAGAAGTGATCTAAACTCAGAAGATTCTGTTCTCTTGCGTACTGTATTTTTTTGCATGTGTTGGAAGGTAGAGCAGTAAATTTAAAGCAATTGAAGAAATAATCTTTCAGTTGTGCCTTTTATATTCAGTGGAGTGAGATGTACACTCCATAGGACAATTTATCTGTAGGGCTAGCTAGGCAACTAGGATAGATCAGGCTGAATTTCCACTAAGGATGCCTATTTTGCTCAATTGAATATAAAAGAAGACAAAGGCAGGAGCATCAAATATTGATGTTCATCTCTTAGAATAAAGACATATTGCAACTGAATACAGATATATGTATCAGTTAAGGAATTAGAGTATACTGTGATAGAAATGTTTAGATGACTGATAATTCAGTCCAATTTCCAACTTCAAAACAGCACTGCTTGGACTATCGTTGGCAACAGGCATCACTCATTACCAATTGATATCACTGTCTGTTTGAAGCAGACATTCTTTGATGATCATCATCTAGGAGCACACAGTACTATGGAGTGGCTGTTGTGTAGTTCCTGTTGATGGCTATGGACCTTGCCATGACTTTAGTCACTGTGCTGGTTTTGTCAAGGTAGAATTAATTTCCTTCACAGTAGTCAGTGTGAGGTTATGTTTTGGATTTGTCCTGAGCACAGCACTGGTAACACACCCAAGTTTTAATGATTGCTGAGCAGTGATTGAACAGAGTCAAGGCCTTTTCTGCTTCTCACAGCACTCCACCAACAAATGGCCTGGGGGTGCACAAGAACTTGGAGAGGTACAGATGGGACAGCTGATCCCAACCATCCAAAGGGATATCATGCTCAGAGTAAAAAGATGGGGAAAGGAAGAGGAAGGTAGGAACAATTGGAGTGATGGTATTAGTCCACCCAGATGACCCACACATATGATAGAGCCCTGCTTTCCTGGAGATGACTGAAAAATGGTGAGGAGTGAATGAATTCTTTGTTTTGCTTTTTTTGCATTTTTGTGATCCTACTCATATATAAAACCAACAGTTTCATTTGGTCATCAATTTTGTTTAAAGTTTGAATTCCTTGTCTTGCTTTGCTCACATTTTTGTGATCCCACTAATGCATAAAACCAACAATTTCATTTGGTCATCAACTTTATGTAAAGCCAGTCTATATAGTTACAGGACATTTTAAATTTACCAGGAAATAACTTTCATATGAAACTTGTTTCTAAGTTTTCAAGCATGTGTGTGGTTTTTGCTTTACCTATTAAACTTCCTCTTTCTTAATCCACAAGTTTTCTCACTTCTATCCTTCCCATTCTCTCCCCATCCCAGAAGGAGAGAGTGAGTGCCTGTGTGGTGCTGAGTTCGCATTTGGGATTAAACGATGAGAGCCCCCAAATGCAAATTGGCCAGATGTGAGAATTCTTTGGTGAGGAAAAAAATAATAAAAAAAGTAGAAATGAGGTGATCAAACTCTTCCCATCATTCTCATCACTGTTTTTTATGCTTCTTCACTAGAAGAAAGGGGGAAATCTTATTGCTTCCTAACACAGTTCAGCTTATTTTTGAGACTAAGAAGTGTTCAGAATTTGTCATGCATCTTTCTTAGTTCTTCTGCGTCTCTTGGTTCCATCTTGCAGGTTTTACTGTTTGTATATTTTCTCATTTTGAGCAATTCTACCATGAATTTTGTTTTGCTTCTTTGCCTTTATATGTTTCTTAAATACTTAAGTTTAACTATGTTGCAAAATGTCAATTCATTTCTGCTGGACATTCTAATTTGGTGTGCTTACATTGGGGTCCAGGGCAAGTAAACACTATTTATGCTTTGCTTAGGTTGTGGTGTGTTCTGTTTCCTCTACTTTGGCTACTAACCTGAAGCAAATCTGCTTTCTTCTCCAAATATGACAGTGAACCATAATATCTGAGAACAAAATGTTTCACTTTTATTATTTTAGAGATTAATATATCTAGATGTGCAAACAAATCTACCCCTGTGAAAACAAACAAACAAAAGTAAATTCTTCTTTGAGTATAGCTTCTGTTTCCACTCTTTCTAGATAGATTGATTTGTAACCCATGATACACAGACAAATGAATTAAGACTGCATACAACATCCACTTTCAAGTTAAAATCATGACCATTTGTTTCCTTTCTCTGGGTAGATCAGTCCCTCTAGCAATCAATACCAGTTTTCCAGCAAAGGTATTTTTCTAACCATTATAGATAGTTTTAAATGCCCTTTCAGCTTGTCATTAGTTTGTCTGTTGTCACTTGATATGTGTCAGGTAACACTATTCATAGATTAAGCATTCCAATAGCGTCAGTTAGTCAGGGCACTGTGCCATATAACCTATACTGTGCCTTGCAGAGGGTTCCAGGCAGAACTTGTATGGACTGTTCAAGGTATAGCAGAATCTTATTGTTTTGATATTGCTCTAGCCCCTGTGGTTCAAGAATTTTAGCTGATAGCAGGAAACCAGCTTTTTCACATCTCCTGTGGAGTTCTGCTCAATGGTCTGGCAAGAGAGAGTAGCATTTTCAATAGATTTCCCTGAAAATATTTGATGCTGACAACTTGCCTTTAGCTGTCAACCTGTAAAACTGCCTCCACCTAAGTGACTGACCAGGCAAATACTTTTGGGTTTCTATTTATGAAAGTGCAGGCTTTAAAATAACAAATGTAGTTTTTCTCTGTCTAAACATAGCCACAGGAAGCATGAGATATGACAAAAAATTATTCAGCATGTGTCACTACTCCAACAGATATACAGGTGCACTTGGCAAGAGCCTTTTAGTGAAAGTCACAGTGAAACCACACACAATTTCATCAGCACCTGCTCTTTTGGTGAACACCTGTGAACTGCTGGCATGTATCTGGAAGAAATGGTGAGGAACGCAGATAATCATCCTGAGCTCTGTGAACACTTCTGTCTTGAGAATTTCATCACATTTGCACCAAATGAATTTGACAACCTCCATGCTTTTAGAATAAGAAGCATATTGCATTTCCAGCAGACGTTTTTTACACTTACGTGTGGTAAATTAAGTAAGAGTAAAAACATGATGAGTAAAGTAAGCCATATTTTAGAAAGGGGAAAAGTAAACATTTCTGTAGATCTTGAGCCATCTACATATTTAGAATACTGGAAGTCTTCATGGAGATGGGCTTTTGTGATTCAGGTGAAGATGCAAATTTTGGCCTCATGCTGACTTCCTTTTATAATCTTTGGCATTAGTCTAATATTTCTTTGGGGGAAGGAGGCAAATAACTTTAAAAAAAAAAAGTTTCATAGTATTTGGAAAAAAAAACCAAACTACTATCTGAATTCTTCACTGAACAAGGATTAGGAAAAAAACACAGTGAAAATTTGTATGAGAAATTCACATAACCTAATTTATGACCTTCAGAAGTATCTGATTTATGCTACTTCTACAGATTGTCTCAGGATGGGCTTAACTGTCTTTAGGAGGAATTTCCCTTAAGAAGTAAGAAAATCAACATTTCTATCTTAAAGCAGAGATATTACTTTTAAATCCTTAAAGTTGCATATTATTAATTACACCCTGGAGGTTTCTTCTAAGTACTTTTAATGCTGTATGTACTTTTTCAGAGCAGTTCAAGATGAGGGAATTGTGCCCAACAGGCTACTCTATATAATTTTATTGGATGTCAGCATTTCCAAAGGAGCCATCCATAAAAAAATCCAGCAAGTTTGTTCTAATCAATGCATTGTACCACTCTCTAGGTTCACTTCTTTTATGAAATCCTAGGGGGAAAATGTTACTTTGAGAAAAAAGAATGATTCCCAGTAGAGATGTTTGATTAACACCTTTGTACAGTGTTAAATTAAGTCAAGACTTTGATTGCTCAAGTTTGGGAACAGAAAGTAATGCAACAAATTCATAATTTTGTGCATGTTTATCTGAATTAAGTTAATAAAAATTCAAAGCAATGTAATATAAAAAGAAAAATTTTCAGGATGGGATTTGAATAAGACGTTTGATATTAGTGAAAGCAAAAGCATTTTTATTAGTATTCAAAAAAACCCCACAGTAAAATAACAAACAAACGCCACAAATTAACAGCAACAACAATCACAAAAATGAAAGTCAAACAACCTTGTTCTAAACATCTTATTGCTTTCCCAATATAAATTTGCTTTATGATAAAAAAATTTCCTAACCATCTCCAAAAATTATTCCCAGTTTAATTAAAACAGTTTAATATATTATTTTTATTGTTATTAATTTTTAATTTTATTGCTATTTAATATTTTTAATAATTCTATTATTATATATTTAAAAAAACTATATAGTGGAGTGGATGTTTGAAACAATGTGGGGGTTTTCTTAAGAAAATCTATGTGTAGATTAGGCTGTTTTAATATACTTTTAAATACTTAGAATAATTTAAATCTTTTAAGTAATTGAAGTCTATTTTCTCATTTTTACCCCATTTTTATTTTTTCATTCATTTCCTCAATTTCTCTAAATCTATCACTAATGATATAATTTATCAAACTTGCGTATTCTAAGTTTGTGTCAGATATTCAATTTCTCATTATATTCCCTTTTAAATTTTCCCAAATTTTTCTTAAGTATCTTTCTAGTCTGTGAAGATGTTCCACACACCTAAATAAAGCTATTTAATCAGGGCACTTTTCTGAAAATTCAGCTTATTACTGGAGCAAGTAATGTACTGATACTGAGAAATGGATATTTTCTGCTCTTCAACAATTTCTTATTCCCTAAGACTGAATGTTGTTCTTCCCAGCTGATTCTTTTCTGAATACTTCTCTTCCTTTTACTCTATACTTATCTCTATTACCTCCTTTGCTTTTCTCTAATTTTGTCTATTTTCGTTTTGTTGTCTCACATTTCTTGTATCTTACAATATTCCTGTTTTATCCTAAATCTTTTATTTCTGTTCCTCTAGTGAGGTCATTTTTTCCAAAGAAACAGTAAGGACTTTGCTATTTTGGACTTAGCTTTCAAACAAGCAAATTTGGTGAGTGAAGTCAGAACTCTCCCTTTTCGTTCCTGGTGATAAAATTTCCTCTTTCCACTAGCCACAAAGGCTGGAGTGAAAGTGGAGGATTTTTTCTGCTCTATTGTTGATAATAATAAAGGCTTTTCAGAAAGAAAGCAAACACTATTGAGAAGTTCCTAAAGCACTCTTATTCAATTAATGAGTTGCTGCAGGACTGAATATAGGAGATGAAAATAGAGGTGAAGTACCCGCTGTCCTAAACAGTGATTCTCACCCATTCTCTTATGTAACATATGCTATATTTTTAAGACTAATGTCTTAAACATGAAACTTCAAAGCACTTGCTTTTTCTAGGCTTTTTTGTTGTTATATTTCATTGTTTTATTAAATAAAACTCAATCACATAATATGAAGCTAAGTCCTTAGCTATGTTTTGCAAAGAGATGACTAGAGCCTGATATAAATTTTTGCTAAGAGAACAGACCATGAGAAACTTCTACATGTGACATTAGAAACTTCTGGATATTGTAAATAACAGAGCAAGAAACTGGCAAAAATTGCTGTGAGACATGAAGAGATAGCAATATGCAAGACATGAGGGACAACGTGCAAGAGATGGCTAAGCTTTGAGGAGAGCACTGGAGGCCTGTTGAGAAAAAGAGTCCTACAGATTCTTTACAGAGGGTGATAGCAATTGTACTAAATTTTCTGCTTACACGCATGTTCTGACTAATATTTTCATTATCAGTCATGATAGGGGCAAGGGGAGCTGGAACTACATGACCTTTAAGGTCCCTTCCAACCCAAGACATTCTATGGTTTTATTATAAGTAGATACATGAGTTAGGATGAGGAGTCTACTGAAATTAGTCTTAATGTGAGAGAAGCTAAACTGACTTGCATAAGACCTGGAACATGATGAAGGGAGGTGGGACAGAAACCTGACAAAACCCCCTTCTCTCAGACACGGGCTTCAACAGTGTTTCATCAGGCAGGACATAGATGCAAAAATGACCTTAGGATTTCCACTGATGAATGCATCTAAAAAGAGGAATAACAAGCTTTCTCCCCTAGAGGGGAAATGATTCCTCATTGCTTTGTTAGTTGGCACCATCTCAATTGATGAAAAGGCACTTTTGGCAGCCTATATGGAGATTATGTTTTCATCCTTCTGGCTGAAATGAAAGTAATGATGAGAAAAGAAATCAGAATCAGCAGTGACAAAGCTCAAGAAACGTTGAGACAAAAAAAGCAGCAGCACTTACTTATCCACCAGGACAAGTTTCAGCCTCACATCAGGAGTAGACTAAATCTGAAATGACTGAAAAAGGCCACTAATGTAACAGAAATTAGTAAATGCAAAAAGCCAATGTGTTCCTTTGGTGCTTCCTTGATGGTTCTTGAAATTTTAAAAAGTTTTAAGATGTCTATTCTCACACCATTAATAACATTCTCGAATTTACATATTTCTCCACATGGAAATCAACAGAAGCCCAGACACAGAATTGTAGAATCACAGCATCCTAGAGTCATTTGGGTTGGAAGGGACATTCAGAGATCATCCAGTCCAATCCCCTGCTATGAGCACAGATATTTTTCCCTGGGTCCAGTTGCTCAAAGCCCCATCCAATCTGATCTTGAAAACTGAGAATGAAGGGTCATCCACAGCTTCTCTGGGATACCTGTTCAAGTGTCTCACACCCTCACCATAAAAAATTTCTTTCCCTTGCCCAATCTAAATCTACTATCCCTCAGTTTAAAGACATTTCCCCATCACTCCTGTTACTCACTGTAAACTATAGTCAAAATCCTACCAAATGCCATACAGAAATCCAGGTAAATAACATTTGCAACTCTTACCTTCTCAACTGATGTAGTCTGTCCATAGTAGAAGGCCACTGGATTATCCAGGTATAATTTGTCCTTGGTGAAACCATGATGTATTTTCTTCCCTGCCTTCCATATGCCTTGATGTGTCTTCAAGGACATTCTATTCCATGATCTTGCTGGGCACAGAAGTGGGGCTGACTAATCGGCACTTTCCAGTTTGTCCCTATTACCCTTTTTAAAAATGGGTAGAATATTCTCTTTTTTCCAGTCACCAAGGACTTCTGCTGACTGCCATGACTTTTCAAATATGATGGAAAGCAGCTGAGTGACTGCGTTAGCCAATTACCTCAAGACACTAGAATGCTTCTCATTGGGTCACACAGACTTGTGTAAGTTCAAGTTCCTCAAGTGAACTCTAACTTGATCTTTTCTCATGATGGGAGGAATATTTTTCTCCTAATCCTTGTCTTGAAGTTCAGGAACTCAAGAAATGTGACGGGTCTTGTCCTATATTTGGAGTTTAATGACAGTGGAAGTTGATGATTTTATTTTTTTTCCATTTCTAGTTATAAAGTCATTCAGTTTGTTCATATTATTAAATAGCTATGATTATTCAGCCCACTAAAAAACCCCAAAAAATCAAAAAGAGTATATGGTAAAATACTTAAAAAAAAATAAGTACATAATTTCTAAAAAGTTTTGATATTCTGTATGCTAAAAGTCTTTGTTGCATTTATAAAAATGTATGTTATTTTCTTTTTATATGAACTGTATTTGTTCAGTTGCTGCTGCAGTAACTGAATTCTAACTCACCATAGAAGAATTTTCCACATCTATTTTTCCATATTTCCAAATGTGCCCTGTCTTATGCCAGCTCTTTCTTTTCCTTGCCTGCCTTGCTTTGCTTTGCCCCACCTTTCCTCACCTCACCTCATAACACCTTGCCCATAAAAACTCAAACCCTTTAGTGAACAACATTTCCTGCTTATCTTCTGTCATCAAACTCATTCAAGTGTTAGTTGATGTAACTTGGCACACATATATGTCAATGTTCCGTTTTCCTCTTTCTTGATTTTCCCAAAAGAAAAATTTTCACATAAAATGTATAATCTGTTTGTGTGCTTTTCTCTAGGAAGGACAAAGACATACAAAGATGTTTCATCACAAGAGTACTGTTTCTTGGGGGTTTTGTTTTGTTTTTGAGAAAATGGATCATATTGTCATGTTTGCAATGAATCGTAAGTACTTTAATATCTACACAGAAAAAGAGATTGGGGGATTTTTGGGGTTTTTTTGGTTGGTTTGTTTGTTTGTTCGTTTTTTAATTAGTTTAGGGTTTAGGTTTCTTCCTTTTTTTTTTTCTTTTTTTCTTTTTTTTGCTTTATTCATGAAATTCACAGTCTTTTCAAAGCAAATTAAAAATAGAAAAACAGTTTTGACCCAAGACTGACGGGAAGAAAAATGATAAGAGATCACTTATTTAACAAATGTTCATATCACCCATTTTGACAATCAAAATTTCACATTTTTTCTAGAAAATGTGTTCCTGTTTTCAGCTATTCTTAAATTTAGAATAGTTTTCAGTTTGTATGTTTGGGCTTGGGTATTTTTTACTTTTTGTTTCTCCTTAAATCTACCTACAGTCTTCTTTTTCTTTTTCCTTTTTTGCTAAACCTTATATTATCTACTACCTAGAAGCCAAATGGTTTTTACACCCAGTAAAAAAAGTAAAAAAATCAAACCAACCAAACAAAAAACCCCAAAACAAAATGAAACCAAAACAAATAAACAAACAAAAGAAAAACAGAAAACAACCACTTCTAGAGAAACTTTGAGAAGCAAAGAAAATACACTGGCCTTTGTGAATGAAATAGTCATTCCAGGATGTGGTGTCAAGAGCAGTCAGTACAAGTTTTAGTATCAAAATGCTCATTGACACTTATGACTCTAGAAATACCGCTGTTGCAAGCTGTGAAAGTTTTGTGAAAACCAAAAATCTTTTCAAAAAGAAAAAAACAAATGAAGCAAGAAGATAATGCAAGAAAAAATTATTTTATAAATAGATGCAAACAAGACCTTGTACTATATATCTGGGATGTTTTCATGAAATTTGATAAGCTGGCTTCAGAAGAAAAACAAATCAGGGACTGAACAGTGTTGGTAGGACTCTGAAAGCATCAATGAACAGAAAAAGCAATTAATAGACTTTCTTGTTTGAAGAGGACACTCCCTTTTCCTCCAGCATCCCTCCACCTGCAATATATTCACAGGATTCTGTACAATGATGTTAAACTCTTTTTGCTCATAGGTTTTGATAGCATTGTGCACATGCTCTGACTTAGCAGATGGTAATTAATTCTAATCTTCTATTCTGTGGAAGAATAGAAGTGAAGATTTGCCTTGAGGTTGTCCCTGCAACATTTCATTGGCTGACCTCTCAGCCATTCAATGTATTTTAACAAGTGACAGAAAAGAGTTTCAGGCAATCTCTCTCTTGATATGTGTACCAGATGCCTGGACAAGAATAGACATGCCTGCAGGATCATTGTTTAGATGTTTGGTATTTGACAATATTCTAAAATATTAGTGTTTCAAAGCTTATCCTACTATTTATTACCACCAAGGGCATGAAGAAAATATAAACTAAGATGATTGATACAGTGGCTGAAGACTGTTCAAATTTTGTAGCTGTACTGAAGAATGATGATTAAAACTGGGCCATGACAGATTTTAAATCAAAAAGGGATTTTATTAGAACTTTAAGTATATACATAAGAAAGAGCACTCATATTTATGTTTTGCCCCTTAAATATGAATAAGTGTTGTTAAGGTAGCTACCCAATAGAAAGCATTTCAGTATACAACCCCTGTCAGACAGGACGTCTTGAATGGAAGAAAGAAATCAGAATGGTATCTTCTTGGGTCTTGTAATTTTTCCTTGATTTCAGAATGTAAGTGGAGACTTTCACGTGTAGCACAGACTCTTTCCCCCCCCCCCTCATATTCTACCTTTTCCTCCTCCAAATGCACACAGCCAATTTATTTCCCAAGAAATGCATTTTCAGAGGAATAAAATTTATTTTATATTCAAATATGTTTTTCCTTGGTTTTGTTTGTTCTTTTTAAACATGAACAAATATGCGAGATATCACTTCTCCCCTTCTGTTTAAAAAGTATTATTATGTCTTTCTGAACAGTCTCTTGACACAAATGTCTTTGTGCTGAGATTGGAAGCTTCAAGGGAAAATTCTGTTTGCCTTGAGGAAAGTGATGAGACACTTTAACAGATAATTCCAAATACACAGAGTAGGACTTCTCCTTTGCACGTAGAAAAAATTCTTTAAGGCTTTATTGGTCTGAGTACCTTCATTCTTCGTAAACTTTTTCTTTCCCTTGTCTGTGCATATATTTAACATTAATACTTATGACTAATTTTATGCTCATGATTTCTGAAAAATGCAATAGCAAGGGCTTATTTTCTGTTGATTTCTTTTATGATTTGAGATGCCTGATCTGTGGGGCAAGTGCCTCAAAAGCATCTGACCATGAAAGACCCATATTTAGGTCTAACCCAAAGAACAAACAATGTATAAACATAAAATTCAATGAAGGTTATGTTTTTATACAAAACATAACCTTTGTGCTTTATACAGACATGTATTTTGTTGTGGGTATAGGTTGGGAAATTTAAATTGACAGTTATGAAGATGCTAAACATGAAAAAAATAATTCTAGACTATTTATTGCCACTGAAGTGAAGAAAAATCTCTTTCAAGATCAAGACATTTTCTCCAGTTTCCTCCAATAAAGAAAGAGGTGTGTAGGATCCAATAACAATCTAAATGATCCACTGATAGCTTTACCAGCTAGGAAGTCCTTATTACAATGTGTACGTAGGGTCAATTAATTCAACAGTGCATAGATGACTGGATGGACTCACAATAAATCTGATAATCAATCAACTGCACCTGCAGAATAAAAATTATTTTTTGAGTGTGCTTTGATTGTGCAGATCATCCTACACTGGATGTTGGTTTTCAGATGGAATCTGAGCTAGAAGGGTCCATGCTTTAAGTTAAAAATAAATGGGTTTCTTTCACCTTCAGTGCTGCAAGAAAAAAATCCCAAACATCTAAAATTCATCTTTGTAAAAAAATAAATATTATTTCATTCCAAAGATCTTTAATGCAAGTATGCTATTAATGGGAGGAAGATTAATACATCCTAGTTATAACAAAATTTTATGTTGTGATTCATATAACCTTCTCTTTTTTCTTGAATATTTACAATACTAGGTCTTACATGGGATTTAGATTAGAAAATATTGTGTAATTTAATACATATTTCCTGATTAGCTTTAAAGTTGGATTAAATAAAGCACAGATGATAATAATAATAAGGAAAAGCAATGTATTAAGTAAGAAGCCTTAATGTAGGTTTCTATATTCTGGTTTATTTATGAGCTCCTTGTGCAGGATCTTTTTTTAGTCAATGAGCTCAATTAATCTGTCTTAATATTGATGGCTATTTTTGATACTCTGGGGTTTCTGCAGCATTAACAGAAAACTGGCAGACATTACAAAGAACCTGTGGGAGAGTTGTATTCTAAAGTGGCAGATGGAGGACAGAAGAACACTTAAGCCTGTAAAAAGACACCAGACATCTTTGTCCAGGCAATTTATTTTTCTACCAGTCAAGAGATTCAAGAGACTTCAGACATTTGGTCAACTGAACATAGTTGTCTCTAGCCACAATGTTTCTTAAAAGATATATACATTCTGGTACCTTCATCTGTAGTTGAAGGTAAAAAAGAGATTTTGTCAACTGTATTAGTAATAATAAATTCTAAGGATTCAATTTGCCTTTCTGAAAAGATAGAACTTTCCTGCTGCATATGTACTAACTCCTCATAAGAAAGCTTATAGCTGAGAAAAATAATCAAATTTATTTTAAAGTTTCCATTATAGAAGATAATTTAAAATCACTGCAAATTTCCTTGATGACTAGTTACTCTCACTCTCAGAAAGTCTGTTTGGTTTTCCAGTCTTTATAACTTCCTTTACCATTTCTTGCTTTTCTGCTATACGATATAGGTGTCTAATTTCAAATTTTTTTCCTTGTGTAGATACTCATAGTCTGTGATTTATTCAGCCGTTTAGTCTAACTCACAATAAACTAGATCTATACAGAGTTTGAATTGCTCACAGTAAGGCATGCTTTCTGATCCTCTAAAAATTTTATTGTCTTGTCAAGTTTTTTTTTATTTGTTTGTTTTTACATTTTGGTATTCTTGAAATGGTTCCTTTAAGAACCCATAAGAATTCTCTTGAAGGATTTAAATCAGAACTGGACAGACCATAGCCACCACAACACTAGTTGTTGAAATAATACATTTTAATTTAGTATCTCTGTGATATTATTGTATTTCCTATCTGGTTCTAGATAAACCCTGTAAAAATACTTAGATTGGTCACTTTCTAATTTTTGTTTCTCTAGGTATTTTAATTCTGCCTTTGGTTTCTGTAGAAATTCCACAGATATAATCAAAGTCTGTGTTTACAAAAAAATTAATATTGCATCATTCACCAATAACAGAAGATCTAAATTAGGACCTCTGACATCTTCTGGATTAAAGGAATGGTTTTCATTCTGCTCTGTGAATAAGTTAGAAAATGTGGTCCTTTTTTCCATAGATTCACTCAATATAATAGCAATTAAATATGCACCTAAATCTGTTGAAATGTCATTACACAATGACATTAAACAATTTTCTTATTCAGTTAGACAAACACTTAATAAGTTTTCCATAATGTATTGATTGTTTCTCAGTGGGATGTCATATCTTTTCATAATAATCAGCTCTGATCTCCTTGTCATGAAGAAAGCATCTCCATAGATGGTTACCATAGTAAAATAGCAGATATTAACATGGCACATCAATTTTAAACTTCAATCTGACATCTTAGAAGACTACAGCAAGGAATATTAAAGCCTAAAGAATGCATGCTCAATTACTTCTAAATTTATTTCCCTCTGACAACCCCTAGATCATACCAATGTTACCCCATCTGACTTTCACATTGTGAAAGTCAAGTCAAATATTCAAAATATTTATCCCAGCAATTAATTTAGGAAAGCCTTGCAGATGGATTCTCATCTTTGATGCTTTCTATTGTGTCCAGATCTCACAATGAGGGAGATTATATGAATAATAGTTAAGCAATAAAGTGTCTGACATTTTAAGACATATGAGTGTTAGCACTTTTTCTAAGTATGTATTTCAGACAAGGATATCCTTTAGTTAAAAAGAAAAAGCAGAAATAACAAATAAAAAGTAAGTTTGGGGTTTTTTTGTGTTTTGTGTGGAACATATACATTCTGACCCAGGCTGCACAGCTATTTGTGTATCTCATCCCTCATAAAAATGTGTATGTGTAGCAGAGACTACAGAGAAAACTCAGTAGGCAGTGCACAGAGCTTCAGAAAGCAAAACTTAAAAAAACATGAAGCCAAATCTATAAATAGTACTATAAAAGATGAAGATCTGACCATATATCTCTGAGAGATAGATTAATTAATAGAAGAATATTTACTTTCATTATCAAGGCAAGTTATTTTGGACTAAATAAAAAAAGGCTAGGGTTTGTAAATATCTTTTGCCTGTAGTTAGGCATACTTGTGTGGTCTTCACATATTGTGTGAAATTATTGTTTCATTTAATCATAGAATCATAGACTGATTTGGGAAGGGACCTTAAAGATCATCTGTTTCCAAACCCCTTCCACAGGCAGGGATGCCACCCATTAGACCAGGTGGCTCAAAGCCCTGTACAACCTGACCTTGAACACTTTAAAGGGCTGAGGCATCCACCAGTTCTCTGGATAATTCATTCCAGTGTCTCACCATCCTCATAATAAAGTACTTATTTCTAAAATCTGATCTAAACCTGTCCTCTTTCAGTTTAGACATTCCCCCTTGTGCTATCTCTACATGCCCCTTTAAAAAGTCCTTCTCCAGCTTTTCTGTATAGCCTCTCTAGGTATTGGAAAGCTGCTAGAAGGTCTCCACAGAGCATTCTCTTCTCCAGGCTGAATATCCCCAGCTCCCTCTGCCTGCCTTCATAGGAGAGGTCCTCCAGCCCTCTGATCATCTTCATGACTGTCTTCTGGACTGGCTTGAACAAGTCCATGTCCTTATGTTTGGGACTCCAGAGCTGGGTGCAGCACTCTATGTGGGGGATCATGAGAAATCCCTGAGATCCCTCTCCAGGCTCTGGCCCTGACACCAAACTGGTAGGAGTGGGATAGATTGAGTTTCATGTCCCCTGGCAACTTTAGTTTAAATCCCTCTTCACCAGCTTATCAAGCCTACGACTGAATATTCTCTTACACTTTTCTGACAGATGTACTCCATCAGTCCCCAGAATAACAGCTTTCTCAAAGTCAGTCCCACGATCTAAGTAGCTGAATCCCTGGCTGTAGCATCAGCCCTGCAACCATTTGATGATTTCAGATTTGATTGGCCCTTTCAAACTCATTTCCTCTGACTGGCAGGATTCACAAAAAACTACCTGTGCTCTGGAACCCCTCCCCATACCACCCCTCCCAGGACTTTGTAATCCTTTTTGAAATTCCTCAGCCTGCTCCTGGCTGTATCACTGGTGCCCATGTGAAACACAGCAGCAGATCATGGTCAGTGAACTGTACAAGGCTTGATATTCATTTGTTGACATCCCCATTACAAACCTTTGGTGAGCACCAGTGGAATGTCCCTTCTTTGAAGAGGTGCCTTTCCTGTGCACCTTCCCAGGTGAACTCCCACCTCAAGTGCCATGTCACGTGCTTACTCCCCTGCCCTGCCCACTGTACTCCTGGTCACGGTGCTCCCAGGGCTGCCATTTTTGGGAGTGACAGGTGGCTGTCATTACTCCTCACCCTCCCCATGCCTTGTCAGCTGTTCTCATACTCCTGGTGGATCTCAGTGTTCCATTCACATTTCCCCATCTCAGGAAAAAACCCAAAACACATTGAAGGTTTCCAGTATGAAAGACGGTAGGTAAGATAACACTGATGCTGTATTAGAGATGTTGGAGTAGTACCATATGCCATGCGAAAAAAAAAAAATCTATCTCTAAGAAGTTTGTTGGAAAAAAACCCTGGAAATTCTGAGGAATTGAAAAGATACATATCAAAAGCCAATGATAAAAAGGCTGACTAAATTTCTCAATTTCTACGGTCTAGATGCCTACATGTTAAAGGTCTTAAAAAGGGTTCCTATGAAAATAATTTCTATAGAAGTTTAAACTTAATTTTTTTTAATAAATTTCAGCACACAACAATGTTTCACTGACTTCGTTAGAATGCCATTTGAAATTATACCCCATATAGGTTGATATTGAGGTGTAGTAGAAAGTGCTAGTCTAGAGCACTTGGCTCATAAAGAAGAATGAACGCAGTTATTAGAAAAGTAATACCTGCTGTAAGAGATCACACTGACATTTTTATTAGAATTATTCTCCCTTTTCTTAGGAATACATTCATTTTTGGAGGTTATGTGAGATGCTGAAAAGCACTGAGTACAAGTCTAATGAATACCTTTTCTCTTAGCTTCCATTGTAGAGATATGAGGTATTTAAAACCTTATAGATATACATGAATTGTCTATGGGGTTTTTTTCCCTTTTTCCCTTTTTTCCTTTTTTTTTCTTTTATTCTGTTTCTATGACGAAAGTGCATCACTAGGTGAGCACCATAACAGTAAAGAGAGTAAAGGTAAATTAACCACTAATTATTATTCAGAGAAAGTTCCCATTTATTTCAGTTTCAAGGGGACTGGTAGGTGGTTGATCTATGAATGTCCTGCCTGCTGAGCTCCTGCTGAGAAAAGGTCAGTGTCATTCATTGTGTCATTTTTCTTTTTCTGCTGTTTTGCTCCTTTTCTGTTAGTCAGCAATTCTATACTATGATAATTTTCTTACTCTAGACTGTTTGTTGGACTTTGGCCCTAAATTGTATGGCTTGTGTGGCATGAATAAGCATTAGATCCCGAATTTCAGTAGAACAAATACAAACAAGTTCCAAGAAGCCCCAGGATTAAACATGGAGAATAAGGCTGATGTTTAATCAGCCCCTGTACCACCTGACTGACATCAACAATCTGTTTTGATGCTGAAGAAAGCAGAAATCAAGACAGATTTTTAGGCTTAGATGAGCTCTAGTGGCCGCTAATCTTTGCAAGCAGAAGCAGCCCATGTTTGATGGGCCACTGTAATACAATATATTCAGAAATACCAGGCTTTTCCAGCTTTTGTACATTTATTTTATCATAATAAGAAAGAAGATCTGCTGGCACCCTGGAATTTAATTAAGAACTGAGTATGGTTAATAAAGTAGCAGGACATTCAAGAAAATTAAACAAGAAAAGTTTGGTATAACACAGTGTTTTGGAAAGAAGCAACTTTACATGAACACTTTGGGGAACATAGTGTGGTTGAAGTCCTTTTTATTGTGTTTCATATTGAAAAACACAAGCCACATTTTCTGCCCAGTACTCTGGCATACATTAAAAACAGCTTTAGCCCACAGGCCATGGTTCAAGATCCTCATTTTACTTTAACTTCCCCAGTTATTTTTACCAGGAAATGTAGTTGCTACATACAGCTATTGCTAGTTAACAGCAGTGGCTAACCATTTCAAGAAATTCTGAGATTTTAATAGCTAGTGAAATAATTTGTGGCTAACATTTTCTCCTGCTTAAGTTATCCTTTTGGAGCACATTGTAATTTCCATACAAAACAAAAGAAGGTTGGAGGGTTTTTTGCTTAAATTATGACTAAATGAGTCATAATTTGCTGATCATTCTTTTACACAACAGTCTAGTGACTGAAAAATTCCTATAGGAAGTACATAGAATGCAATACATAAATGTAGTACAAATAGATTTCATAACATTTAAATAGTTATATAATAAAACCCAGCACTTTCTTGCCATGAGCTGTAGGTGCAAAGTAGGGACTCTGGTCAGGTGTTAGAAGAACTAAAGTTGAATTGTTATGTGAAAGCGTATTCATTCAAAATGAAGTGATCAATATGGATTCAGAGTGCATCAGCAATTCACATAAAGCTCTGAAGTGTATAACTAACAAAAGACAACTGAACTCAAAAGCATTAGAAATCAAATGGTTTGTTGTATAAAAGGTGAACAGAATGAAAAATAGAACCTGCAACATTTTTGAAAGGAAGAGCAAAGATAGATGTTGAAATAGAGATGGTGGTCATGTGATCCTTTGAGGCTACATAAACATCATACAATTACACTGGCCAAATTTTCAGGCCATAGCAGTTTTTGTCTCTTGAAAATGTTTTACTGTTTTATAGAGGCTTTCAGGGTCACTGCCTCCAACTCTCTTTTTGAACCTGTAGTCTTAATATGCCATATCTTTTATTCTGGTCTTAACTTATTTTAGTTTAAAAAAAATTATTAGACATTATGGAGTGGCCTTTGAAATGTAATTTGCTTTTTATAGAGAAGAGAATTGCAATACTTCAGAAGTATTCTTTCAAATATATCAAATCATATCTACCAGATAAAATAATTTCTTGAGCTGCTCAGTTTTTAAGCCAGTCCACCCCTGAATAGTTTTTCAGGGTTAAACCTAATTCTAACCTTATCCTTATCAAAGGGGAAATGTGTTTCAGGTATTTTCTTCTGAAGGAATACAGTGAAGACAGACAAAAAAAAAATGCTAGCAACAGGGCGTAACAAGTGAGAATCTACTAATGGCAACATTATAGCACTCACATGAATCCTTATATCTCATTTTCCTTGACTACTCTGCAGAATCAAAACTAACAGTAAGACATTTCTCATTCAGATGCTATTTACATTTCTAATAATTTTCATTTTCAATTAAACATAGAAATCACTTTGTCTTCAGTAGTAGTTTTAGGTCTGTACCATAATTTTGAACATAAAGAGATTCTTCAGGTGGAAACTAAGACACAGACTGATGTGAGGGTAGGGGAGAGCACAGGTAATATGAAATTTTAATCCTTTCTAAGGAAAAACAATAAATAATTATAAACAGTGAGGTTTCCCAAGATTTTACTATTCATTAGAATAGTATAAAATTGCCTTTCAGATTTAAAGCATGTTTCCATGAAGATTTATAAATCTATCACTAGATATGAGAGGAAACTGCAGAAAAATGCAAATACTAAGTTTGCAAGGACTGTTGTAACCATGTAGTGTTGTTCTGCTATTTTTTAAAATAGCATTTTGAATAGGAAGTAGTAATGAAAATTTGCTGTAATGGCTGAAAAATGTGAATCATTTGTTTCAACTTACAACAGAAGATGATTTTTTCCCCTAGGTTATTGACCTAGACAACAGTTCTAGCCGTCATAATTTAGAGAATTATTAAAATTACAATAAAATAAGCATCAACATTTGTAAAGAGCACATCTGTAATACAATTATTTTTGTTCAAAATATGTGGAAGTTATTAATATAGTTCAGATTACTTTATAGGAATTTTTAGCATGTACTGAATTTAATGAAAACATGAGCATTAACTAGAAGAAATAAATATGTACATGAGTTTGGGAGCAGGTCCTTGTCAGTAAGCATTTTTTCAATTACAACTGATAAATGAAGCATAAAAAGTACCTAGTGACAATGAAGGTGATAATACTTCTAATAAGAAATACACATAATTCATAGTAAAAAAAGAAGTCTCTTAGATGTTTTCCTGGAGAATTGCACTTCAAATAAATGTAGGGGAAGTAACTAACATGCACATTTTTCAGGAAGAAAAACTTTCAGGAAGAGTACTTTCCTTCTGCATAGGTAGAAGATAAGTTAGATCTGTGATTATATTATTTATATTTGAATATTACAACAAATTAAAAAAAAAAAGAGTGTAAGCATACACATACAAAATACAAAAATACAAAAATACAAAAATAGGACAAGAGAATTTAAAGACAAAACAGTGTTTTTCCACAGTTTTACAAGTATTCAATTTAATTGGGAAGGTGTGCCTTATTATTGATTAGTATGTGTGAAAAGAAGTATAATTCATTTGCTCACTTTTAACATGATTTAGGGAGACTCAGACGTGGGTTTGGCAGGCACTATACAATACCTGTGGAAGACCCTCACCACTGTGAAACTGCAAAAAGCCAGACACCATCAAAGGGAGTCCCATAATGTCATATGCTTGTGCACGAGTAATTTGTACAAGTTCACAGGTTGGAGTTTTGCTTTTCATTGTAGAAATATGAATATGGGGCTTATTTCAATGTTGGTGACTGTATATGGAGTGTGTGTGTTATCCTTTATAATCAAGTGCGATCTGACGAATCTGCTCAGCTGCTTGTCTGGCTACTGCAAAAATGTGGATTTCCCAAAAGTTCCAAAATCTGCCAGTCCTTTATGCATGTTTCAGATGCCACATGGTATCTCAGATACCACTAGGTATATATATTTAGGCAAACCTAATGAGCTCCTGGGTAAACACTGACAGTGGAATTTGGAGAATTATTCAGCTCCCTGAGAGTAGGAAACAATCACTTCAGTGTAGGGTTTAATGCTCTCCAAGCTACAGGTAGCCCTTTCAGACATCCACCAGAGCTGCAATTCATGACATAAGACCTGGCAGACAACTGCTTCCTTCTGGAGACATAGCTGGAGTGTAAGACTGACACTTTAAACATTGAAGACCTGTGACTGGTATGACTGGTCTGACCTCAAAAAGTGAAATATATTTAATCAAGACACTAGGCACACTAGTCTTGTAGGTTTCTTCCTTTAATTGTTTTTAGTAAATTTGAAGCCACCAGCCACCCTTAATAGTTCATGGTCTGTAAAACTTAAAATGGTGTGACAAATAGGAATACTACTTCTAGCTGTGTAAGCATATATGTGAGAAAATACCAAATACCTTTTTTTAAACAACTTCTGTATACACTGAAGAACAGTCTTGCAATAAAATAACTATTGAGGGATAACCATTTACGTCATTGCATGTATCTTACATATCCTTCAAAAATTTCATTAGGTACTTGATTTGATAAGTTTACTCTTTCTAAAGAACACCATTGTTAGGTTTTTCTTACTTGATTTTATCTTTTGTTTAAAAGAATAGGCTCATTTTTAGCAGTTAACTTAGTACAGAAAAGGGTATGGTAATAAAAGACCCATTTAAAGCATAGTAATGCCTGCCTGATATATCCCCTGGAGTCATCTGTGACAATTAAGTATTGAATGAGAACATTTTTGTTGAATTTCTGATGTGAACAATAATGGATCTGGCGATATTTTCATCGGTGGCATAGAAGCAAATATAAAATCATTGCTGACAAAATATGCAGATAGCACGAAGATTGACGGAGCAGAAAACAATGAACTGTACAGGGCAGTTACACAGAATGAACTGGGTCACTGCTTAAGCTGAGTTCACTAAAACAAACTATGATTTCCAGCTGACAAACACAAGTCTGTCTAGAAGCCAGGAACACACTTGCCTGTACAAGGAACAGTATTCTTGCTTGCTAGTGCATAGAAAAAATGCTGGGGTCATAGTATACAAATAATTGAACGCAATAGCATAATGGTGTGGTACAATACCATACATATAATGCATCTTACTAAAGGTTTCATCTGTGAGATTCAAGAAAATTCACAGGAGATCCAATATGATGATGTTGCTACTGTGAAGAAAGTAGTCTTCTGAGCAGGAACTGAATGTGTTCAGTTTATCAGTGAGAAACTAAACGATGTCTTCTTTATTTATTAGTCTCTTGGAAGAAAATGCTAAATTCTCACAGACTCTTTATATTCTAAAGCATGACAAGAATTGATTTCTGCGTCTGAAGCTGAACAAAGCAAAAAATTGGACAGCTAGTTACTGCCAGAGATGTTGGCAGAGGTGATTTTGTCATAATTAGTTATTGGAGTCCAGTAAAGGGTAACGGTGTGCATGCAATTGTTTGACATAGATAAGGTAAGAAAAAATATTAAAATAACCACATCTTATCTAAAATAATGTATGGAACCCATTATTTAAATTACTGTGAATTTGACAGAGTATACATCTTAATATTTTCAAACTTCTTTTAAAATGCTGTTGAAATCAATAAGACTAAATAAGATAAACTCACATTTGAAAAGGGAAAAATATAAAAAGTTGACATGGAGGGAGAACAAATTTAATTCCATAAAGGATTTTGAGTTTACAGATTTTTAAAATGATTTTTTTCAAACACTATTGGACATTTCTCAAGGAAGAGTTCAAGATACATATTTCACATCTTAGCAGTTTGTTTTTGTTGTACAAATTGCATCCTAGTTTAAACAAGATTAATCTTGATCAGGCAAGTAATTTAAGAGAAATTGTTAAAATGGTACATTCTGATACCTTTCAAAAATTCTTGTAAAATTAACGCATTTTAAAAGCATTTGAATTTATATTAGAAATATTTTTATTTTCCTTCATCACACACTGTTTATCAGATGGAATTGATACATGATTAAAAATCCAAATCCATCAGTTTTGCGGCTATAGATCATTACTGGCCTGTGCTAGTTAGAATTCACTATGAATTGGAGCCTGAATTTTTCATTCTTACTCAAACATGAACATGGAGTGACATCTAACTTTTGGAAGAGCAGTGAATGATAATTTAAACATGATTAGTTACACAACCCATGATAGGTTGACCACTGACTTTTGTAGTGCAGGAGTGCTTCAGCTGGGCACGATGGAACATGTAAATGTGTCTTCATGGTATGTCTAAGGAGGCAAATATTAAGTTATCACACATTTTATTTCTGTAGCAAAAATTTACTTTTTAACTAGTTCAAATTGGTGCATGTAAAGGTGCTCAGGCCTGTACTGCTGCATCGACATACAAGAAATTATTTGGAAAGACCGAATGTTTATTTTAAAAAGGTGTAGAGTTTTGATAGCAATTTAAATTCACTTAGGATTTGCAGATACAAAAGGAAAATAAGAGCCACTTTAAAAGGAGAAATCTTTAAAATATATTTAAAATATATTCTTGTTCACCATCAGTATAAGGCCCACTTGAAAACATTAGGGAATGGAGATTTAATTGCAAGAAAAATGATTTATTCAGTACTAGATCTATCTGACCTCTAATGAAACACTTGTGATAAAATAGATATTATATGTGAATGAGAGAAGAATAGGGCCAGAAATGTAAATGTAAAGATTTGTATTTTCATTCTAGTCAATAGTATAATTTATTTTGAACTGTCTTGTTAGAAACACACTTGGTTGTGCTTGTAGCTGGATACCCATTTAAATTCTTCAGGTTCAATTTAAAATAGACATCAAAAGAATATCTGCTTACCACAAGCTCTGTGAAAGAAATTGAGGCTCATTATTTGCTTTTGAAACCAAGCATCCTATGAGATAACTGCACAGCAAAGTAAATCACAAGGGCTTGTTGAGTGCACACAGCTCACCAATCAGTTCAAACATCAGCTTTGATACCAAGATTCTTTTGAACTACCACTTACCATTTCTTCACAGAGGAAAGAAAGCAGTTTTAAGAAAATTAATGTAAATAAATATGAATTAGTTCTCTCATAAAAGCCTCGTTTGGGGAAACATGATCACAGTTCATCTTCCTAAGTATCTTCAACATGAGTATAATTTTTGCAAATACGGTCTTTGGAAGTGTATCAGTTTTTACAAGATATCACATCAGGCTCATGGGTGAATGAGATTCCTTAACTCTAATGGTATGACATGCAGTGATGAGAAAAGGGTGGAGGGAAAGTTAGTCAAATCTTCAGAGTATTGTCTCTATTATGAAAGAGAAAATGCAATGCATATTTTAACTGAAATTGTACTGAATTACATTGTCACACCATCTCATTGCTGAAGCCTTCAGCCTCTAATTTACACATAATTTTTGCATGCATTATACAAGATGCTGTGTCAAAATAAAGTGCAGGTTAATCTTGAACCTGTAAAGGTCAAGAGATAGGGAAATACTGCTGACCCCATCAATACCCAGTCAGTCCTATTGTATCATTAGGCATTAAGTCCAAATCTGTGTACTTGACATTAAAAGTGATATTCTTCACTTCAGAAAATGTACTGCTGAGGAATGAAAAACAGATGATAAGAAATAAGTAAAATGTTCCTTTCCATTCACAAGGAACCTCATAAATTTTACTCTTTTAACTGTGAACAGGCTTAGAATGATTGATGTTGTCATGACTGACACCTTCACCATCATGGGTACTTTTTTCTCACATATGGTCATCCCTTACTTAATGGCAAAACATTTATTAACCACCAAGCTTGACCTGAGGCTAGATCTGACACCAAATAGTAAATCTTTCAGTAGCAGCTGGGATTTTGTAATTACTTTTTCCTATGCTTGTCCATTGCTGCTTAGCAATATCTAGACTTAAATTGTGAAATTTGTCCATTTTTCTGCAATGCTTTTCCTGTGAATATCTCAGTGGTCCCTGACAATTTCATGTGGAAAACAGACCAAGTCTGTTTCTTCCATCTCCACGATGAAATGGCATTTAACATGTCATGCTACAGGCAGAAATGAGCAGAGGGAGCCACAGGGTACCTGGAAGAGCTTTTCAGTCATGCCAAACACAGGACAAGAATTCTGAAGCATATAAGAAAAATAAAATTATTGTATTTCTCCAACTTTGGTTTTTTTAATTTCTGTATTTGAGACAAAAAATATTTTTACTAATGGCTGATTTACTAACCTTCTGGCAATGGCTAAGAAGGTTCAGAGTTTCTCACATTTTAGCCTTAGAGCACTTCTGAAGACAATTATCTGTGCTGCCTTTATTAGAGGACCTCTGAAAGTGTTTTTATAAAACTGAATTGAGTAGAAGAACAACTTTCTTCATTCACTGGAGACATAATTTCAAAATCCAGCTGTGTCACTCATTTCTTCTGAGCTTTTGAAAGATACTTTTTTCCTTTTTGAGGTTTATTTTCACTTATTAAATATATGGGATCTACATGAAAAAATAATTATGCATGAGTTAGATGATTACTACATACATAGCCAGAAGGAGAAATAACTGAGAAGAAATGTCAGTCCTCTGTATAGCTGAACAAACCTTGGCCTCAGCAGTGATATTAACCCTAGTTTCAAGGAGCCTCCATTCTTTACATTTTTCCATGTGAATTCATAATTTTGATACCTCTTTTATAACCTTTAAACGCTCTCCTGCTGTAGAAAACTATTCTTATTAATAAATAGTCTGAAGTAAAATTAGGCCAAGTACATTTTTGAAACAGTGTCACTAGAGATGAGGTTGACACTAAAGCTAAAGGTAATCCCAGGATCCCAAAACTACAGCTAATCCCATTTTCAAATAAAATGTCTCATGCTCTTTGAAGCCACATGATGTTCAACCAAAGTGTTAAAATAGCTCAGCAGTGTCAAAGAAGTTTTTTAGTTCAAGAAACTATCCAACTTTTGTATCCATCCTCTTAGGATGAGCTATCTGCCTTCCTCATTAGTTCCTCTCCATTAACAGCAGCATATGGTGCAAGTCCTATATCTTGGAAATTTATCATAGGAATACTAACAGAAGTCTTATCTTTGCATCTCCTCTGCCCTTCTTTTTATATATTTGGTTGTACCTGAAAAAAGAAGTGGAAGATTGATGTTAGTCACTATGCAAATACAATTATTTTGAAGACATAATGCACAGGTATAAATACTTCTCTGAGCTGTAATCTATAAATGCAGATTCTAAAATCAGCCTTAATCTATTAATTTATATTGAACTTTTTATAGTTGATGGTACTTTTAAAAGACTTTGTTCCACTGTACTTTAGACTAATTTTTGGCTGGATGTAAATAACTTCCAGTTATAGGACATGGTACCTTATCTCAGCAAGACATCTCAAGGTGCTTTAAAAGAGATGTACAATAATTAATAACACAGCTTGCAGTGCCAAGCTAATGATGGAAAGCAAAGAGAAAACCAAGTCAGTTTTCAGTTTCGATTTAAAGCACTCTGACATTCATGGCATTTCTTGGCAGAGAGTGTTAAACCAAGGCTTTTAAATATCTGAAACAGCAGCATCCCAATACAGCACGTAGTGAGATACTAGCAGGACAAGTACAGCACCTTGATATGACCTATTAGCGAAATGGGTGAGTTTTGGAAGAAAATTATGTCGGAGGGTTTTTTGGGGGTTTTGTTTTTGGTTGGTTGGGCCCGAGTGATTCTTAAAAAAGGACTATTAAATCAAGATTGTTTGGAAATTAGTAGGACACTTTTGTCACATTTTGTAACACAGAACTGGAATTATATGTTACAGATCTCCAGTCAAAAATCTATAAACATTATTTTATTTTGTACAAGCATGAAGGGTGTGTTTATCTATTCATGGCACGACTGTGTGAGGAAAAGGGATTCTAAAATACCTCTAAAGATTCATCTATAACTTCAGCATTCTATGTTCCAGTCTTCTCAAGATATGGAATATTTTGAAATGTTTCATGGACACTTTTTTAAGAACATAAAGTGTTTCTGATACAAATCACTGAGAAGTGTCAATACAAGAGTAGACATTTGCCTAAAATTTCTCTAACAGAGAAGCTTTAAAACGTAACTGACCAGAGATGGCTCAGTCTTCCGATTGACTATATTTATTGTGTGCAAATACCTCAGATTTATGCAGGTACTTAAATTTATGACATTTTATATGATGGCACAAGGGAGAGATCTGACTACTACATCTGATCCCATGCCCTATCCTTCCTAATGTCTGATAACAGATATTTAGATAGATAAATATTATAATGAGCAACCTATATCTGGTGCACCATCTCAGCTTCTGAAGATGGTGATTCATATATGAATATCTAGATCATAAAATTTGATAGCCATTTCTATATTTATAATAAGTAAAACCCCACACCATCTCATACATTTTAAACGAATTCATGTTTTTGTAATTTGCATCTTTTGGCAATGTGTTAACTAATTTAATTATAATTGGAGTGGAAAAAGCACTATTTTGATTTTCTTTCAGTCTGTCAAATTAAGCCTAATGCAATCTTTCTAAGCCATGATAAGTTGTGAATTACTATTCTTTATTTGTCCATAAATACATCATTCATAATTCTATAATCTTTCTAATGCATTTCACCACATCCATCACTTCTAACTTCTTATTTATATTCTCAGAAGCAAATATCTGATGCATTAATTTATTATTTTTTCCCTCTTCTGTAACTTTTTTTCAGGTTTAGAATATCTTCTGTGATTGAGTGGGAAGACCAGAATTTGTCTGATTTTCTAGATGCAAGTCCAAGATGGAACTATGGAGTGGAAAACCTAAGTATTTTATTCTCTTTATAATAATTTACAATACTCTGGTGTATTGATCCCACCAATAATTGGGATAATACAATGGGGGCTGAAAACTAAGCCCCCACTCAGTCACTTGCTTACTCTCCCTCAGTGGGCTAGAGGAGACAATCAAAAAGAAAAGAGTGAGAAAAATTTGCAGATCAAGGTAAAGACATCTTAACACTTAAAGCAATGTTTCAAGCAAAGCAAAATGAACAATTCGTTCCCTGTGTTCTCTTGGCATGCAGATGTCTGGCCATTTCATGGGAAGCAAGATCTCATCACGTGTAGTGGCTTCTTGGGAAAACAAATAATACAACCGCAAGCTACCCCCATCCTCCTCTTTTTCCTGAACTGTTTTTGCTCAGCACATCATAGGTATGGAATATGCTTTTGGGCAGTTGGGGTCAGCTGTTCTGGGTTTGTCCTTTTCCAACTCCTTGATCACTCCCCCAGGCCTATTCACTGGGGTGGCAAAAGTGGAAGAAGTTCAAATAGAAACAAAACTAAAAAAAACCCCTCAATGCTTTGCACGAACTGTTCAGCCACAGTCAAAACAATGGTGTTTTAATCACAGATCTGAAATGTAGCACCATATGTGCTGCTATGACAAAAATTAAATCTGTTCCTGTCAGAGCAAGTACAGACGTTCTTGGGTTTATGGCCTCTGCTGCCTCTGCTCTACGCTATTCAGAAGAGTATGTAGGATGACTCTAAGACACTTTTCTTGAACTGTGAAAATTAATTAACAACATATCATTATATCAATGAATAGAGTTACTTCTCCTCTTCATATCTGCTTTGATTATAAAATGCTGAATTGCACTCCTCATTCAGGCTTTCAAATTTCTGAGGTTTTTCCAAAATTCTATACTAGCATTTTCATTTTCATTACATTAATTCTGTCAGTAAATCTTGTTGCCTAGCTGGTTTTTTTTCTTCCTCCCTTTTCCATAAACTTTATAAACATGTTAACAATTTCATTCTACTTTTTGGACAACTTCACTGTACCTTATCTCCACTATAAAAGTGTCAATTGGTTCCTCCTTTATTTTTGCCTTTCAAATATATTTTATTTATTGAAAGATATTTTCCCTTTTTAATTTGGTTTCTTTTTATTTTTTCCCCACAGATCCACATATGGTATGGCTGTATTTGCTCTTACATATTGTCTTCAGTGTATCTTGTGGTGTTTCAGGTCATTTTGAGCTACACCACAGCTTTTAGGCAGCCTGAACACCTGAAGTTCCTCTTCTGTAGGCAGCATTCAGGGAGGAGAGCACACAAAAATTCTTGGTTCTGTGACCTTTCCCCAGCAGTAAGTGCAATTGTGACCATGACATCTGGTCATGCCCCTAGGGATCCTACAGTAGTTGACCCTGTTTGGTTAGGGCAGTTGTACAAGTTGATCTCCAAAAGTGCCTTCTAACCTCAGCCTTTATGCGACTCTGATATTCTGTGCATAAGGTCCTGGAAAACCGGAAGTGTTTCTAGATAAGTAATACAGGAACACTGAGTGGATCGTTTTTCTTCTTTACTTGACAACTTCTTAAGAAGTGGCTGAGGCACCAATTACCTGCGAAAATTTTATTCTTCTCCAAATAGACTATACCTACAAACAAAAAAGCCCTTATATTCCTGCTATGATTTCAAACAGTGTATCTGAAAGTCAGTTTCAGGTTTGGGTTTGTTTAACTGCTCTGTTCTCTGATCCTTATGCCTTGTATTTTACCCCTTATTTTATTACCTGCTGCATTTCCTCTGTCCTATGGTTCTTCAGATTAACCACAGCCTTTTTTAAAAAGTGACATTGAGATTAGGGCCTTCCATTCTCCTGTGGAAAAGTGCTGTGGGTGATAGACACCACATCTAAAGGTTGTCATTTTAAATCTGACTTCTTTTAGAACTGTTGTGTAAATGATCTCTGGTCCAGGAAATGTGTTAATTGTATTAATTTTGTTTTAAAGATTACTTTATTGATATAATTGAGCAAGTTTTTGAGACTTATCTTCATAAAGATGAAGCTTCAGCTTTAAGGGATATTATTTGTTTACCTTCCTCAATAGTGAACGTGTGTAAAAAAAATAATGTTGCTATTGTAATATATTCCATGTCCTTGGTACAGTATGTTTATTCTTTGTTTATCTGGGAATCCATTCAGCTCTACGTGTATATCCTACTTCTAGTGTGGTCAAAGAAAATTATTCCAAACCATTTTTACTGTATGGCTTGCCTCATTTGCCTTAATATTTAAGTTTAAAAGTTTATTCTCTGTCCACTTCCTTTTGTATGCATCATTCTATATTTTGAATGATTTTTTTTTCCTTCTGCAAGTCTATGTATTGCTGTTCAGCTTGTTTGTTTTTCCATTTGAGTCTGCCTATTTTGTTGTTTAGTGATATACTCTTGTTCAAAGCCTCTAACATGCTGAATTTAAAATTATTCATTACTACAGTGTAACTTGATGGGGAAAACATCCTTTCCACAAAGGAACTGAATTTGAATACTTTGTGGCTATTAGCACACTAAACATTGAATTCATCCTTGTGTTGTTAAGAATTTGATCAAGATGTGCTTTTCTTCTTGCTAATCTTCTAATGAGTTGCTCAAAGAAGCATGGTACTCAAATGTCCAGGTTCTTTGGCAGTATTGCTTTTCTTTCTGTACAGGTAAACAGGTAAGGACTGTCTTCCATATGACTGTGTTTTTTATAAGACAAGAGTAAGAAAAAAGTCTATCCCAGATACCAATAGCTACAATTCAAGCACTGTAGTGTTGCAACAAAATTTTGGTTATCAAGGTGACATTCTTCTCTCATTACCTCTCTGTTGTGTGAAGTTTATCATTCATTCTCAGCCAGTTGTCTTCATTATTTCTAATGGCAGCAATGAGAAAAAGATATAGTTCTCAAGAATGCTTCACCTTTGTTGAAATGGGAAGATGGATTTTGTGAAGTTTTTGCTTCTCCCAATTGCATCACAGGCTGCATCAGTTAATAGTTTCTAGTCCTAAATTTTAAACTCAGTTTTAAGTATCTGAATTTAAGAGACAGACATCCCTTCACTGTGGAATAAGTTTTCTCACTACAGCTGCATTGATTACAAGGAGTCATTAATAGCTTGCAACAAATGAGACATCAGTCATTCTGGCCACAGTCCAACAATGCAATTAAGACCATGCTTAGCATTAATCAATGGAACTGACTTCAGAGAAACTACTCACAAACCTAATGTTAAGTAGGCATTTAAATATACAAGGAATGGACTGTTAGAGAAAACTAAGATCTGGACTTCAGAAATTCAGTGGATAGTACCAAGTAAATGTAAGAATGCAGCACAGCTACAGATTAAAGACATATGGAGTAGAGTTTAAAAAATAAAACCCCACAAAACCCCACTGATTATATAGTGTCAGATTCAATGTTGGAAATAATTATTTTAAATGGTCAAGGACAAATAATTGCTGTTGCAAAATTAGAAAAATAAACAAGTCTAGCAGGATCTTCCTGGAGGCTATGCAAAGGCAAAAGTCCACGTCTCATGCTGCATGATAAAAGGGACACTGAGAGGCTCTTCTTTGAATGAGCAGTAGATGGAGACTCACAAGATGCAGCTGTTTCTTAAGGGAAAAAAAAGAACATGGAATCCTGTGGAAACAAACCTGAATGGGAGCCAGCAATGAGTCCTTGCAGGGCATAAAGAGAAAAGCATCCTAGGATTCATCAGAAAACCTTTGACAGCAGGTGAAGGAGGATTCTTTCTCTCCAGACAGTGCTGGTGACACCAGACTTGGACTGCTACATCCAGATCTTGGCACCCCAGGACAGGGAAAGCATTGAAAAACTAGAGAAAGTCCAGTGCAGGTCTGCTGCAAAAATCAGGTTTTGGATCAGCAATAATGTGAGGGGAGGCCGAGGAAAAGGGCTGGAGAAGGGAAGGCACAAGGAGACTGTTATTGCTGTCTACAGCTTATTAAAGAGAAAGAATAGAGAAGTTAGATCCAGATCATACTAAGGCAGAATGCAAAACAACAAAACCAAGTTGGAACAGGGAAAAACTGTATCAGGCTTTTTTTTTTTCCACCATGTGAGTTATCAAACAGGGGAACAAGCAACCACAGAGTCTGAAGAATCTCCATATTTGGGGATATTTAGGACTCAAATGGATAAGACCATAAGCAACCTTCTGTAACTGTAGCTCTGCTTGAGCAAGGAGTCTGTCTAGATGACCTTCAAAATTTCCCTTCAAGACTCAATTATTTTATGACTGTATCCTCCTCACATGAATGAAATTATGATTTTGAACAAGTCATTCACTAGAAATCTTCAGATTAATAGTTCATGACTGGACGTGGTATATTTCCTGACCATCTAGTTATCACTGTATATGCAAGAATAACAGTTTATTGCCATATTGGCTTTCTTTGTAGCACCAGGTACTCTGAAAGACTCTTAACAGGTGGTAAGAATTCATATCAGGGTATATGAGAATTTAAACCTCTCCACGGGAGATACATGAGCAGCCAGTAAGTTCCAGAACAGCACTGGAACATTTTGAAAAGTTGTTAATTATTGGAGGGATGAAAAGAAAAATTACATGACCTCTTTGACCAAGTAGAGACTATACTGTAACAACTGAATAAACTGGGTAGTAGCTGTACATTGATTGACAAGGGATGAAACAAGGATATATCACTTGGAAAAATGTTAGCTCAAAAATTGGAATACTTAGTAATCCTGTGCATCAGGATGTGAATGGTGACAACAGAAATGGACACTAGACAAAAGAGATTGAACTGACATGCTTATACATTTCTCCTTAAAATTTCAGCACATAACCAAAACACCATGCCACAGACTTGCTTCATTCTGGGCATGAAGCCACATTAGATCTAATTGCAAATCTACCATCAGCATCCTCAGACTAAGCATTTTTACTGCTGTAGATATTTTAAATTATGGATGCATTTGCTAAGGGACATCAGAGGGAAATTAAATAAAACTGTCCTTGGCAGTGACTAATTGTTGCTCTTCTGGCATGCCTTGTTTTGGTTAGCCTTTTTTCATACTATGTTGTTATTTCAATAATCAAAGGGTAAAGTAGTCTTGAAATTGACTATAAGACATGAAGTGGCTTTAAAATTACAACCCCTCCATAAACTTGGGCCAACATGCAGGCAAATTCAAATGAAGCATTGGTGAGGAGCAATGATTATCAGCAAGTTGAGGATGCAGAAATATTATACTTTCCCACTTTTGCTAATAGTTAAGGATTAGCGGAAAGAGCACATAGAAAGCCACTTAAGAGTTTCTTTTTTCCTCAGAAAAGAATGTGTCCTTGTCTCAGTCTTTAAAAAGATGTGTATGAAGATTTAGTATATGAAAACTACAAAATGTGTACAGGAGGTCTGGGAAGATCACAGACATGAGCAAACCAAAAGCAGTATTGTTGCTCACTGTGCCTTGTGGTAGTTAAAGTGATTACATGTTGCAGGAGCTGGGCTCGGCCTTCAGCCCACTCGGCTCCGGCTCCGTCCCTCCGGACTAGCACCAGTCGGCCCCCGGGGGCACCGCCTGATTCCCCGTATGGGGAGAGGAGGAGTAGGCCGCCCTGTGGCAGAGGGTCAGGCCCGGTGGCGGGGAGTCGAGTCAGCTTCCAGTCCCCGAGAGGCAAAGAACCAAAAAGAGCGAGAGTTCAAAGGTGCTTTATTAACAGGAGAGCAGGGAAGCAGGCACCCTGGAGGCTCTCAGGCTGTCCGTGGACGTGAGGTCTGGCTGTCAGAACCCACAAGGCACAAATGGCCCAGAGCAATGGCAGTTGGGGGGTTTTAAAGGGGGGGGTACGGGGTTTCCAGGGGCAGGTCAGCAGGGGCGGAGCCAATCAGCTCGGGTACAGCCTTAACGGACAAGCAGGGTAGCAAATGATACAAAACCAGGGGAGGGATACAATCCAACCAATGAGGGAGCGAGGGAAACAGAACATTCTAGATAGGGGTGGCAGTTGGGGTGGTAACAGGGGCGGGGTAACTAAACTTCTAACCAATAAACAAAGAGAGAACTTTCAGGGGGCGGGGTGCGGGAGGTTACACTTCGTCCTCGGAGTCTTCGGACGAAGCTGCATCCCCTCTGGGGAGCTGCGCCACATTGACAATTGGAGCCCTGGGCTCCGGGCCGGCCGGTTCGGACCGGTGAACCTCCACAATTACACTTTTTAGGAAAAATTTCCTAAACTTGATGATTAATGAGTACACATAATTAATAAGAGAGATTATTTCTGAAATATTCCTGAGATTAATTCTGAATCATACAGCAATTGTTATGTTGCCTTTTGTAAGTACTATACTTTTTTGTGAAGATTTAATAGGAAAGATTTAAGTTGACGTTGTTGCCTATGTCAGAGCTTTCTGACATATTTTTATTTATGTTATTTATTATTATATTCTAAAAAAATTATTAATCAAAGTAATTAAATTTAGTCTATTGATTATTCTTTAAAAATTAATTTAATGTCTTTTTTTGAGATTATAATTTAGTAATTAATTTTAGAGAGGGATGAAAGACTTGAATATTTGACACTAACCTAATCTTGTGTAATAATTTCTAATTCTAAGTGTTCAGTTGAGATGGCATTTATTTTAAAATAACATAAAATTGATTTAGAGGCAGCAGCTCACTTCCTTGATTCCACATTGCAGTTCTGTGAGTTATTGCACAATAACTTTGTACCGATGGTTTTGTTATCTGGCTAACTTGGCATAAACTGCTTAACATTGTTAATATTTAACCCTAAATACTATGTTACAACATGGAAAGTCTTATATGGAGTGGCATGTTAGAAAATAAGTCCGTTCCTGATAAGGAAAAAAAGGTAGAGTCCGTTCCTGATATTATAGTGTTTCTTGAATAAATCTTCTTTCATCACTCAGTTAATTCTGTTTTTCTTTTAAGTGATATGGTTTTGTTTCTGGATTTTTGTTGTTTGGGTATTTTTTCATGATGATTCAAGTTAAGGTGTTCACTTTAAAATCCCAAGGGTGTTTGTGCCATAAAGAATAAGAAATGATAAAAATTACAGAACTACAAAATTGTTCCATGGGCTGGAAGACCTTCTCAAAGAGGAACAACCCAGCTGATTAGAGCAGGGCCAGGTAAAGCAGGATGCTCAGGACCATGTCTAGTCAGTTTATATTTCCAGGGAGGGCAGAAAGTAGTCATTTGTTAAAAATAGTTCAAAATTAATTCAGGAAAATATAAAGGCTTGAGTTTTGTAACATTGATTTATAACCTCTAATTTCTTCATATAGCTCTTTTTCACTAGGGAAAAAATACTGACGTCTCAATATTTTATCCCCTTCAAGGGAAGAAAAGATCTGCCAGAGGTTGTGGGTTTGTTTTTTTTTATTTCACATGACCTAATGAGATTCTAAGAGAGGAAAATCCTCACCTTAAGAAGTTTCATCTATTGCACAAATAATTTTGTTCTTCTCAGTTCTTTTTAAACATACATTTTTAAATATAAAAATAACAAGATTATATTGAGAATTTGAAATCTAACAATACCTACACCACAGCATAAAGGTAAAATCTCTGCACTTATTCTGCTTACTTACTTCCTGTTTTAAATTCAAGAGTACTATTAGCCACCACTCTCATAAGACTTCTCAGCTGTATAGACAAAACTGGTGATTTGGGTTTTTTTTAAATCCCAACTATTTTGAAAATCTGAGGAAACCTTTAGAAATCATGGATGGGAGTGAGGGTCTGAGTCCCTTTGTCTAGTTCATTTACTTTTAGCTTTTTATTGTCAGACATAGATGATACAGACCACTCCTTCTCATAGGACCTTCTAAAATCCTTCCCACTATTTGTGAATGTCTCTCTCATCTTCCTGTATGATGCTTTGATTTGACTTGCAGCAGTGGATTATCTCAGTCTTCCATTTCTCAAGCACCTGGAAAGAGAAAAGGGAAAGAAAGATAATACAAGAAGAGAAATATGAATGCAAGAAGCCAGGAAACCTGTCAAAGTGCTATGTAGTTTATTTTTATAGTTGTAATTAGCAAGAAGAACCATCTATCTTGGCTAAATTTGACTCACATTGAGTACAGCAGAAGGTTACTGGACGTGTGAGACAGTGATGACTTTTTTAGTTTGCAGCTAACTCTAGAACAACCCACCACTCTGTCCTCTGGCACAAATATGTGTTCATCAGAAAAGACCATCCATCCATCACTGATTTTCGGAACAATTTCTATTATGTATGCATGAACTTGTTCTTTTTATGTCTTTTATTTTAGATATATTAAGTTGCATTTTCTTTGAATGGATTTAGCTCCCCAAACGATCAGGTTATCTCTCTTTGTTCGTGTTATTACCCTTCACTGTATCAGCTCCTTTTACATGTAGAAGTGTTATCATTAGTGATTTATATTTCTGTCCAATTTTTCAATTAACATCTTTGCAGGAAGCCAGAACACAATTGAAAAATCCCCACCAGGTGATGATCATTTTTAGATAAATAGTTATTGAGCTATCCCCATTAACTCTTCTAAATCATTTTAACCTATCTTTTCTTACACTGGACAGTGTTATTAGTCAATCAAATAAGTATATGACAGCCATCTGTTTACCAAAAATACTGTTGATCTACAATGTGTCTGCATAATTTCTTTACTAACCAAACCTGTAAACTCATCAATGAGAAAAATTAGGCATTTTTGAGGGATTTTTTTAGCTTGAAACCTAAACTGACTGGTAGCAGTTACACTCATGTTCTTAAACTCTGTCAAATAAATCCAAGGATCTCAGCTAACAAATTCAAGTTGTTTTCTTCGTCTTTCCTCATTAAGCAAAACAAAGTCACCTGGTAGCATTGGTTACCCTGACTCATAACTATATTCATGTGATCCTTCCTAAAACTACTTGGAAATTCCATTTACTGGTCTTTTGCTTTTCATTATTTCAGCTGCACTGTGTTTTTCAGAAGAAAACCTTTTGATTGCAGAGCTTTATGATGTAGTGCAAGATAGACTTTGTGTTTTTCTTGTTAGTTAAAGCAGTCAGGACAAAAAGTCAGTCAGTTAAAGTCTCTCAGGACAGGACTTGGCAACCAAGTGCAGGGCAGCTGAGGAGCACTGGCACAGTTTCTACCCCAGCCCCAGGCATGTCACCTCCCTGGGATATTGACCAGCTGAGGCCCAGGCTGGGATGTGGGCCTATGGATTGGGGTCAGGATCAAACCTGGAGAGGGTAACTATAGTCCCTTCATCCAGAATGGCCTGGCAGGGCTATGGAAATGGGGACAGGGGCAGGACAAGTCAACACCTGGTGATGGGGGGCAGATGTCAGCCCATGGGTGAAGCTTTAGATTCAGATTAGCAGTACACAGACAAGAACAGGCAGGGTAAGATGTGTCAAGTAAAGGGAGAGGGTTCCTGGAAAGGCTTTTTCCATACCTTTGTGGAACAACCCTTCATGCCAATATCAGGTCAGATGGTTGTGTATTTTTACCCAAACCCAAGGGAAGGGGCTCAGGGTCCTGATGCAAATTCTCCTCTTTGCCATGTTCACACAGCAGCACTGTCTATCAAAGAGATGCTTCTGCTTCAGTTTTGGGATATCAATAGTAGAGAGTGCATTTTTAAAAGGAAGGAAGGTGGAAGAAATGCACCAAAGGGAATGAATGGCTGCAAGTTCAGGCAATCAGTTCTACTAACAGGACAAAGCCTGCTCAAAACTATTTTAAAATTTCCCCAAGTGCATTTTCCAGTGACCAGGACTTTCTGTATCAGTGGTGAGATATGCGGTGAAACTCTGTGAAACTTAGAATAAGGGATAACATAGTGCCTAATCAATTCTAGAAAGTTTATCAAGGGTACCAAATATTTCCATTATACAATAAAAATGGGAGCTATCGAAATATGTGGACATAATATTATTTTAGATTAATTATCTAATTGTCTATGAAATTATAATATAAAAATAAATAACTAAATAAAATGAGAAATTACCTCTATTTGTTGGAATATTTTCCAAATGATAAAAAATTTTGAGAACCTTCCATGTCTAGTTTTCTTATATGAAAACAGATATCTTGGTGTGAAGTTATTTAAAAGGTATTGACTATCATGAAATTATTGATGAATTTTGTTATCCCAAAATATCTTCGCTCCCATAGAAAATTCCTCAACTCACTTGTCTGAGATGCACAGATTCCTTACTAAAATGATTAAATTCTATGCCTTGGCAGGTTCTCTGGCAAATGATTCCACATGATAATTTGCAGAGAATCTAAAATGACAACCAAGTCACGTTCTTTTGTGTCAGAACTTTAGAACTGCAGCTCTGCCAATGTAATCATACAGAAAATGAACACACATGCAAATAAAAAATTACATCCATGCAAACTGCTCTAGTTTTTTCAACATATTTCTTTCTGCCTTTAAATAACGTGAATTCATAACTGTACTGGAACTTGCTATAAGACTGTACAAATTTTTTACATAGGTTATCATGAACATGATTAATTTCTGTATTTAGGAAGTTTGTTTGGTCTTCCTTGTCAATAGTGTTGTTTGATCAAGAACCCATTTGCTTTAAGGGTAATTATCATGAAACTGGCTTTCACCCATCTCCTCTTGCCTTCGGCAACAATAAGACTGCTTTATTTATAATTGTTACTAATTTTACTGGGTCTTGAAACACTGCTGAAATAGAGAGCACCCTCTGGCGTTATTTTCTTAGCTCTGTGTCAAAATGTTGAACAGTACTTGCAAACCAATTTGTATTCTAATTATGCAGCTTGGGAACAACCTTGTAAAGTTGATATCTTGCCAGTATTTTAAAGGATTTATGTAAATGCTTTCCTTATATGAAGCTGGAGAAAACTACACAGTTGGTAAAAAAAGCATCTTGTATATACAGAAAGGCAAATTAACCTCTGACACATCTCAATCAAAATGGAATACCTGTTTCAGAGAAGTGTTTAATTTTTTATGTATAAATAATAAAAAACCCCTGTAACATGAAACAGAAAACACTTTTGTTGCTGCTACTCTTTGAATCTTAAATAAAAAAGATTTTTTTCTGATTTGTGAAAGCTTCACTTCAATGATTTGACAGATGGCAAATGATGTACATGTGTGTTCTCTGTATTATTGTATTCCTCTTTGACAGTGAGTAGTAATGTGGATTTTCTGGAAGAGGGGAGACTGCTTCTCCCCTGGTGAGTAACTATGTCTGTGAGTAAGACAGGGCACCACAGACTTCACAATATGACAGTAACAATGAGGAGCCCCTGAAAGAAAACTCAAAACTGCAGATAAAAATAATGCTGATAAGAACTGGAAATATAAAGTAAAGGATCAGAAGAAACGGAGGAAATCCTCCTATGAACAAGAGCTGCACAATTAGCTCCAAGTTAGTCAATGAGCTGACTGAAAGAAACTGAAATGAGACATGCAAAAACAAAATAAGCAGGACATGAACTCTTTTCAAGCTCCTTTTCCTCTTTTTTTTTTTTTTTTTTTTTTGTTTATTTTAGTTCTGTTTCTGTGTTGTCCTTCTTGGTCATTTCAAGATTTATGATTTAAAATACAATTTTTTTCTGACATATTTTGCATTTTATTTAATGTTTCTGATGTTTGAATAGCTCACTGTGGAGAAAATATCTAGGATGATCCACCTTAAAGCCATGGCTGACATGCCTCCTGCACTTCAAGTGTCTCTCCTCATTGTTCATCTAATTCCTTATTCCCTTCAAAATACTGCTCTGAAGGTGCTGCATCACATCTTATTTTTCTTTCAATATGTAGCTCATTGTTGTTATTATTATTGTCAAAATTTTACTAACTAACTGGATTTACTCTCCATCTTTCTGACCCATATCCTTGTATTCTCTCAATAATTGCTGTTATTGATCTTCATGTCATCATGCTCTGGCCAGAAACTGAACAGTTTGGCACTGGAGCTAGAATTGCTCCAGCAAAATCTGAAAATTTTCAAGGAGATTTTATTAGACACAGTAAATACATTAAACTGCATTGAAAGGCCCTCACAAAATTCAGATTTTCCATTTTCAGAAGGCATTTGTGGCTAGAAATAAATTCACTCCCAGTGATTAACTATGGATGTGATTTCAACTAAGCAAGTTGAGCTGAAAGGAGAAGGAATAAAAACATATAAATTTAGCAGTGGGGCATTATTTTTTTCTTAGAAATGCAGAAGCTGACAGATGGGCTCCAGAAGTGAAAGTGAAGAGCAGGATATAGTTCACCTTCCTACAATAACCTGAAAATCATTTAAATTAAATGTATTTGCTCCCACTCTTGTCAAATGAGAAACAGACATCCCCTTTGCCATATGCACAGGTGATTAATATTGTGTGGTTTATTAAAAAACGAGTTTATACTAGCTAAAGTTTAAATGGGTAAGTATATTTGTACTATTTTTAAAAGAAAGGTGAGAGGTCTCTTCGTTTTTAAAATATCATTAACAATCCATATTTTCATATTTTACATGCTGAACCTACCAGCAAATTAAAATGTTATGCAAATACTCTGGTATTCAATGTCAAAGTAGAAAACATTTCTTCAAAAAAGAGATTAATCCCTTTAAAATTAATTATGTTGGTGCATCTAAATATGTATTTGTTCATACAGTTATATAATATGGGTGCATCTTAAAAATAGAGTTATTTATTATGTAACAGGATGCTCAAATTACATTTAAACCAGCAGTTTGTAGGAGGCAGGTGTGCACACCAAGTTCTTGACACTGAAGGATGAAACATGTTGCTCCCAAATTAATAGTGATAAATGCTAGTCTTGAACAGTGGTCTCAAACAGATAAAATGAAAAAGAGAGAGGAAATATTTTGTGGCATTTTAAGGGATATAATCAAGGTGATATAAGAGAAACACCAACTCTGCTCCCCTTCTGAGCATCTGCCAGATATGAGAAAATATAGATGTGCCAAGGCATGTAAGAGATTGACTTGATTCAGGTCCTGCTAAGTTCCAGGTCAGAAGACTCAGGCTTTCACAGATAAGGAGGGGCACCAAATTGACCCAAAACATCTTGGTGGATCTCCTGCTTCTGAGAACTCACACTGCCCACAAAATGCAGAATCATTAACATAAGAGATCAAACCATACAGGCTGTTTTAGCCTTAGTGAGATAATGAATTCAACCTTTGTGATTTTCTTGTTCAAGGACAAACTATCAAGATAGTTTCAATGTTAAATTTTATACTATAGTGTATGCCTTCAGCTAGTTCTTTTAGAATATAAAAAATGCACAAGAGTAACTATATTTTAAAAAGAGATTAATCAAATGTTTAAATCAAAATTTTATAGAGCCTATTAACTACACATCATAGAAAACCATCAGAGATTCAAGATGCAACCATTTCCTCTTCCAGAGTCCTCAGCCAGTACTTATGATAATTTTTTAGCCTGTATCTCTATAAAAACTCTTTTATTAAAACTTAGAAGCTATCTGCCATAGTAAGTTTATCATTACCCTCATTTAAACTCATAATTTACTTAAAGGTGTCTATTGTAACATTATATGTAACAAAAATTTGCAACCCAAATCTAATGAAATTTTCTTCATTCTGCTTTTTTAGTAAGTTCTCAGGGCAGTTTGGAGGGAAGTGTTCCGTCAGAATCACCTCAGAGTAAAATTATGTTGCATCTTCACTACTCTCAAAGTTTCACCTCAGTCAACTTAGGAATTTCCAGTTTATTATAATATTTTGGGTGCATACTTTTAATCGTATTTTTACTCCTAAATTTCAAAATTGATAACTTCCAGATTACTATATTTAGACCCCCACTTTATGGACAAATCCAAGTGAAATTGATTTCTGTCTACTTTTTACATTTTTGAGATTATCACCAATACCTTGTCCCCTGTGTGTTACTATATCACTTATTATTTTATTGCACAAAGTCTCACACTTACTTATTTACAGCATTCCAGTCAAAGCATTTGATTGTATTTATAAATTCTTGTACTGTTTTGGAAGAACTAAGAAGGAAACTAAGAAAATAAAATATTTAAAAAGAATATGCCTAATCTAAGGAACATTTGTGCTTCATACAAAAAATATTATCATTTCATGTTTATTCAGAGCCAGTACAAATTATTACTAATTTTCTTTGAACCGATGACTCAGTGATTTCAATCTGTGTACTCCCTCTGGCTTTTTATTATATTTTTCTTCCTTCTCTCAAGGGTTAATATTCAATTTATGAATACATAATGTGTTTCTGGTTTTCTGGTTTTCCAATGCTTGTGTTATAAATTTAGCTAGTCCAATTTTAAAAGATAGTTTCAACTTCAAGATTATTGGAAATTGAATTAGGAATTTTGTACCTCATTTGTAAGGTTCTGACAAATTGGGTGGAATGGTCAACCTGTGTCAGTTATCAATATCTCAGATGGGAAGAGAGCTTTCCTATATCATATTAATATGTACATACATATGCTGTATGTGGTGAAAAATCTCTCCTGTTTGCATGTTAGGCTTCATGAGATCCAGTTTCAGCTCCTTTTGTATCTTGCATCTTATTTGCAGGTAGTCAGACTATGTTTTTAAATGGCTGTGAAATGAATGTCAACTTTTCCAAGGCTGTTGGAGTCTGAAAAAGACTATGTACTCTTGAAAACACTCAGCAGTTTGCTCAAAACTGTACATATGTATTGCTTTGGGAAGGGAAGTGTTCTCTAAAACCAGTAAAATAATAATGCTGGAAAATATAAATAAGAACTTTGAAAGTTTAAGAATAACCATTGGTAAATCTAAGCTTGCTCTTACTATTCTTCTTAAAGGTAAAAATTGCTTTTTAGAAAATCTAGACTTGTAAAACATGTAAACGATAGTAATGTCCATATCACTAATAAAGAGCAGGTCATGTATATAACGTGGGATATGGAGAAAATGTTTTACTTGCCCTAACCCCAAAATAAAGGAAAAAAAAAAAAAGAAAGCCTTAACACTCAGAGGGGCACGGCACTTGTGCTTTATACACAGGAAGAAGTTTCAGATACTAAATTTTACTTTTTAATACTTTTGATCTCTCCCATCAAATATATTTTGAGTTACTTTAGATGTAAGGAAGCTAAATTTTTGCCTTTTGTGAAGGTGAATTTTATATAATAACTATTTGGTATGGCGGGTGGGAGGAATGAAATGGGATGTCAGGCTCAATAACAAGGCTAACAGTGCTCTCTCCATGTCTTGTCTCCCCTCTCTAAGTTTCCCAGACTTGTGCAAACCCGATCCGTGAAATGTACAAGATCATGCCATTTAGAAGGAATTCAGGATGTTAAATAACAGTTATTTGAATCTATACTTCTGAGAAATGTGTTGGAACAACTACAGGTTGCTTTGCCATATCATGCTTGCCTCTCAGTGGAATAACATTCCTTGTTACTCTGAACATGAGGTTATATCTGCTCTAAGGCCCAAGTTCAAAAGTAAGCAAGATTGGCCCATTTATTGTGTTATTTCCCTTCAGATTGTCTCCCATTCTATTTTTGCCCCCTTGCACACCACAGAAAATACATTAAATTGTGGGGTTCATTTGTTGTATGCACAGATATGGGAAATGCAGGAGCAATATAATAGGAAATGTCACTTAAATTTCCTCCTTGGTATTAGTTTCAGACAGCATCCTGTGTGCTGGTTGCCTTATGCCTTTCACTACTTAGAAACTGCTGCAGTTTTGTGATGTTCTCTGTATATAATTTGCAAAGTGCTTTGGGATGAAAAGTGCCATATAAATGTAGGGTATTATTATAGTGTACTTTGCTTGACTGGAGAAGCTTCATCAGGAAGACTGTTTTATTGGGTTATCTCCTAGGTAACTGTGATTCACTGTAATGATAGTGACTAGCAGTCTTTAAATTGGACAGTAGTGGCACAACTACAATCTAGCGGGAATAAAATTGGATAGCACCAAGTTAGGTAGTGTTGATTAACCATGTACTAAATGGATATGAAATTATAAGCTCTGGCTTCTTAATGAACACACATTTGCAATTCAATATTAAAGGCCATATTTTCCAAGATTCTCAAGAGATTCTGGTAACTGCAAGAAGTTACTGCACTATCATATTTAAGCCTCTGCATTTCAATTGCATTTAAAATATTTAAGTCATTGTACTCCTTCTAAGTTAAAATGTCTACAGAAAAATGCTTTGCTATACATATTTTATATATACAGTTGTAGCAATTGCATGGTAATTAAGACCTCAATTCAGCAAAGCTAATAAGGAAAAAACTCACTTGTCATTTCTGGAGGACAATTCACACATTTGAAGTTCATATTTGCATATTATGATAAGAAGCCTTTGGATAATCAGATGTCATATTCCCCCTCCCACTGAACCACTACAGCTACACAAACTTCTTTCTCTCACTTATGTGTAACACTCCCTCTTTATAGTTACTCTAACAACTTATTTTAAAAAGCCTTAGCAGTACAGCTAATCTCTCTTTGCTGACTTCCACATAGAATGTTTAAGAAACAGGTCACTAAAAACAGTCAACAGATTGTACTATGTATCCTCTGGGATACTGAAACAAAACCAAACAACTTGTCCCTTTTTACTATCACCTGTCCTTATCAGCACCAGAGAAAAATGTCTCTTATTCCTTTTAGACTTAGCAACAGAGCCATTTCTTACTGTGTAGGTTTTTCTTTCTGGAGAAAAATAAACATATCAGCAGTAGAAAGAACTCTCCACTTGTACAATGGCAAAAGGTTCCACTATGAAAGTGAGAAGCTAGAAATTTCGATAAATTGTAGCTGTTGCCACAAATGCAGCCATGAAATAAGGGTATACTTGTAGATAAAAGCAATAAAACATCTAAAGAGATTTCTAAGAATCATGTGAGAGCACCCTTGAACTTCTCATGTAGTAGTGAAAAACTTCTTGATCCTTCTCTATATCACAAGTGCTATAAGAGCTTAAAATCATTCATCCTTTGGAGTACCTATTAATTCTCATAGTTACTACTGAAATAAAAATTGCATGGATTTAGATATAAAGTTAGATCTTAAATTGGTTGGAGAAGTTTAAATAAATAAGACATCTAGAAACAGTTCTATATCTACCAGACAATCTGGATATCAGAATTTGATATTTATAACATATTAAGACATAGGAAGAAGAAAGCAAAGTGGCTTCAAAGAGAAACTTATATTAAAGTTCAACCACGAATTTAAAGTTTTACAGTTAAAAACTAACCTGAGCTAGTAGAATTTGTGTTATACAATGAAAAGAAATAGCACTTACTAGTACAGTAAATTTAATCATAAGAGTTAAATGTGGATAACATTTCACTTGGACTATTGCACTGAGATCTTTTATGGGTGAGAAACCCCAATATCTATGTTACCATATTCAGGCTTTGGCATATCAGACTAGTGTTAGTTGCAATTTTCAGACTCCCTTTCGTATACTTTGGTTCTTTTATGCACTACCTAAACTTTTTGTCTCCTCCCAGGACGCAGGAAGAAAATCCCCCCCCCCTATACCTTGCTCGGAGCTTACTCTGAACCCCCCCCCCCCCCTTCCCCACCAAAAACCCCGGGGTCAACTCTCCGTTTTCCTGCTGAGAGGACGGACGGGAGGTGCACCCCATCCTCGCCCTCTCCTAAAACACCCACAAACTTCATTAATATCACCCTCAAATATTATGCTTACTAGACTTTTTCCCTTCGACAGTTTTTCTTTCCACTGCACTATTCTTGACAGCCTACTGCACCACTGGGTGTGTAACTGACCGTCGCCCCCCCGCCACTGACACCGACATATACCACCGCACCCTTCCCTGGAAGGAGAAACACTAGCTGACCTAGACATAAAACGGATGCGGCTTCTTAACTTGCTACCCGAAATAAGGACGTGATGAGGGCTTCGGTAGGAACTTCCCTCTTCAATCAACCCGTAGACTCACTAAGAAGATTGGCGCATGGGCTTTTCCCCCTCAGGAACCTGTAGAGACAAAACTTTTGCTTTATGAAAGGAGTTTGTGCGCGCGTAACTTGGGATTCAGGAAGTACTCATATTTTTGGTTCTGAGAACCCTATCTATTTGCAGGGCACCTGGAGGATGGGCAGGAGGTGCTGGCACATGGGTTGTACGCATGAGTCACTTTCAAGGTAGAGAGAGAAAGGGAATATTGGACTATTTGCCGGGAAGTAGGGTTTTGGTAGGGAAGGGAATTGTTTGTCAACTTTGCTGCTCCCACCCTTTCCCTCCTACCCTGGAGCATGGACTGGGATTTGCACTCCTAAGCATTTCTGAAACTATAAGGAGATTTCCCTTGACAACTTAGTGAAATAAAGGAAACATGAAACAAAAAGATAGCTTTGAAGGCTGTCCGTTTGAGTCTGAGGAATAATAGGCTGAAAACAAAAGTGGAGCCCAGCACGAGAAACAGTGGAGTAGTTTGACTTGCAAGAAGAACAGTTAATTGAAGGCTCAACCAATAACAGATGTAGTATGAATGGAGTTTTACAAATTATGCTGTTGTGTCACTGACTGTATAAGAAGGTCATGACTATGCAACTTAGTTTTCAGGGAAAATTGAGCAGTAGGGCGTAATTTTCTGAAAATAATGCAACAAAGTATTTTGAAGCGTCGTTTTTCCAAACTAAGATCAAAAAAGCTTCAATTTTTTGGAATCTAGCATAGTTTTAAAGGTTGATCTGTTTATTTTTTATAGATGAGTAGGGCAAAATATCTATGGTGGTTTCTCTTGAAATGTACTCACTAGGTTTTTGTTGACGTTTGAATTATTATTTGGTTGTTATAGATCATTTCGGGGTGTTCTTTTTCTTTGAAGATCATATTATATAGTGCCTGGCTTGGTTTTCAACTGACCAAATGTTTGCTGAGCAAACTAAACATTCCCTTCAATAGTGGGTTTTTTGCTTTATTTTATCATATTATTTATGCAACTCCAAAGGTTAAAACTGTGCAGGTATCATTGTGAAACTTACTAGATGTAAGGGGAATACATGTAACGCTGCCATAGACAAGGCTGGTAAAGACTGGTTATGGTCCAACAAACACCACCCATAAACCTGCACTGCGACCGGTTGAACCTCGGGGGGGTACTGGGCTTCCGCTACTCCTCGCAAACCGGTTCAACCTGACTTCGTAGTACCAGTGGTGAACTGTTGGTTGGTAGCCAAAACGGTTTCAGTAGTCTATGTGGAAGAATAATTTGAACAAGAAATACGCTCTTTTTCCTGGGGCGGTGACTCCACACATGCTAGAAGGCAGTGTCACAGTAAGAGTTACTGCATTGTGGCATCAGAAGCATATAGGACAGAGGCAAGGACACTTTTCTACCAAACACATATGGTGTAGAAAAATGTCAAAACACAATAGCTTGTGAGTTGTTTGATACCTTATGGTTACTTTTGGTATTTAATACACCCTCTGCATCTTTGGTAATGAACAATTAACCAGTTACATGTTCTTTTCTTTAATGGGAAATGGAACCTTGTTGGTGGTTCTTTCTGTCTTTTTAAGGGAAGCTACTGTCTTTCAGAGTGTGACTACAACAGGCCTAGTAATCAAAGTCCACTACTTTCTAGGTATATATGGGAAATGCATTATAGACATTATCAGAATATGTATATTTGGCAAGACAGTGAAGTCATCCTTAACCTCATCCTGTTTTTGAACCAAGCTTTTCATGCCTACAGCAATTTCCCTTCAGTAAGCTAATATCTTAAGTACTCCCTAAAAATCCCGAGCATATCAGCATGAAATATGAACTCTATCTGAAATGATCAGCAAAATAAGACTGTAACAGTTTATGTTGAATTTTTCTGAGTGATGAAGTCTGTATGTTGTCTCATGCTGAAACATAGACCTGTGCTAACCTAAGCAGTCAAGTGCCAAGATTTTGGCACACCTTTTGCTTATTTTGACAGATTTTGTAGCTGGGTTATCAGGAGTGAGAAGTCAGGATTTAAAAGGTGTAGATCTTCTTAATACATCTCCTCAACTAAAATAGGATAAATAAATCACGTGAACAAGACTTCAGGTGATTCCTAAAATAAAGGAAAAGAGAAAAAAGAATTGTATTCTAAATGACTCATAACATTGTCCTTAAGCTTTCCTTAAAGCTATTTGGTGCAAGCCTATAAACTTAAATGAATGCTGATTGTTCTTTGCAAGAATGAACACAAGTTGCAGCGGTGTGACTTCTTCAACTGTTGTCCATTGACAATTCTGAGGATTTTTACTAAACATACATCAGTAATAAAAAAAAAAAAAGGAAAGAAAGAAAGAAAAAAAGAAAAGAAAAAGCTTTTCTAAATTATATGGATAAATTTATAATTTCTACAGTTGTTACTACAGTCTTATAGTATTGATCTCTGGAGCTACCGTTGGTTTTTCTTTTATTCTATTGACTAAAAGGGGATGTGAACCAAGATTTTGTAATTGTGTTTCTAGAGTTCTTCAGTCTAACAATGAATGATATTATCTATTAGTCATTTCAACATTTTGCTGTAATCTTCTCATATTTCTTAGCTCTGATTGAAGTGCAACCCTACACGCTGAAACTGATGTCCAAGAATTTTGATAATTTTAAGGCATACATAACTTCTCAATTTACAGTGTCCACACATATGTTGCTTTGCTTCAACTAATATCTGAAGACAGCTCGTCATTTGACAGTGTAATAGATTCTGTGCAATTCAAGGGAAGGAGATAGAACAGAAGTTTCTTTTACTGATCAAAACTTAACTGTCTTATGCTTTTAGTAATCTCTTCAGATCTGAGTTATGCAGCAAAAATTATTAATGCAAAACAACATCAGCAGAGTCAAACATTTAAAATGAAAGGTTAACTTTGTAACTTGTGTGAATCAGTCATGATTGTAATTTATTCTGTAATAATGTGTAATGAAGTTTGCATTTTTCAATTCATCCTCTTGGTACTGCACAGATTATAATGGTGCATCTCACAATTGTTTTAGAAGCAAAGCATTCAGCACCTGACCTATTTAGTTTTATTTTACGTAATAAATTTGAAAGGGTTGCAGTACCATAAGGTGTGGGAGGAAAAATTGCTATTTGTTTCTTGGATTTTTTTACATTTATCAGTAACTCTTTCATAAGACTGTGTCCATCTATGATTCCACTGTAGTATATGTATATTGACTGTCTGAATTTAGCAGGAACATCTTTAGTTTAATATAGTGCCCCAAGGGGACAACACAATTAAAAAAAAATTAGGATATTGGTAAAGATAGGTCAGGCTTTGCCTCTGTTCTAATGAAGCTAACACTTTGTGCTTTCATCTGTTATATGATGTGTGAACTCTTCAATGGCATGAATTGTTCAAACTGTCAGAAGGAGGGAAGGAGGGAAGGAGGGGGGGAAGGAGGGGGGAAGGAGGGAGGGAGGGAGGGAGGGAAGGAGGGAGGAAGGAAGGAAGGAAGGAAGGAAGGAAGGAAGGAAGGAAGGAAGGAAGGAAGGAAGGAAGGAAGGAAGGAAGGAAAGTTTAGAATCCATTCTTTTCACCTTTAAAATTCAAATCTTGTTTTACAGTCAATTTTGATGTGAAATTATTCTAGTTCAGCTCATTATGCTACCAGCTGAAGGACCCTATTTTGTCAGTGAAGCATAGAAAATTGAGGTTGATGCAGTGAAGAATTGACCTTAATATCTAGAAATTTTTCCACTTCTGCATTGTTCTGTACTGCCTGGTGCAGAATAAATGTTGACTATGCAAGTAGTTGTTAACCTGTCATCCTAGTAGTACATGAGAAGTTGATAAAGTGCCCTTCTTGTAGCAGGATAGATAATATTTTGATTCAGATACTGTAGGTGTGCAAACATGGCAGAAACAACCATAGATCTAGATAAAACTGGGATTCACATAAAAAAACAGGAAGAAAAAGAAATGGAAGAAGCAAAATTTCTCATCACTGAATCTGCCTGCTAAAATATTATTTACTTATATTTGTAGCTGGATTTGGGGTTATAGGATGGCTATCTCAGATATCCTGTGAAGATGCCATGCATGTAGGTCTAGGAAGTAGCCAAAGGCAAACTTCCCCAGCTCTGCCTCACTTGCTCCACACAGCAAGAGCTATCAATTATTGCAGATGCATTACAAATGCAGGTACAAACTGACCTATTCTGGAAAACATATGCAAACTCAGTTGTGTACTTGTAATAATCTTGTTTAGCTACTGTCATAAACATGATGTCCATAGTGTGAAAACATGGAAAATTAAAAGGTAACCTGTCCATCTTTCTGTTCTTATTACTCAAAAATATCTACTTAATACAAGGCAGTTGGCTTGGATATCAAATATGCTTTGTCATGGAGCTTCATCAGGGGTTTTGGCTGTGATAGTTACTCTTCTTCATAGTAGCATGTATGGCACTATGCTTTGGATAGAAACAGTAGTGTAAACAGTGTTGATGATATACTAATGTTTTAGTTATTGCTGAACGGCGCTTGTACAGCATTGTGGTGGTCCTTCTCCTCCTGTTTCCTGTTCAGGACAGCCTATAATCTCAAGATCAGGAACACTGTCCACAGCAGGAATTTCTGGAACTTTATTTTGTATCCCCTGTCTCCAAATAAATCATCCTAAATTTGTTCTAACCTGATTTTTCATTATATGCTTAATTTATGTAGTAAGTAATTGAGTGGATCTTTTAGCTGAACACAAGATGTAGCTCATGCTTTCACAAATTTATATGAAACCTGTTTTTGCTAGCACCTTTAATGAGGATGTTTCAAGAGACCTAAAGCACTCATTTGTGATAAACATCAAGGCCTTCTCTGTTTCTCATGTTGCACCCATGATGAGGCAGCAAGAAGCTGGGACTGACCAGAAGGTAAGGAGGGTACATACATGGGACAGTTGACCCCAGTGGACCCAGTTCAGTTGAAACAAAATCTATACCATATCTCAGTTCCCACTTGCATTTAACCACACATACACACACCCACACACCCACCCACCCACCCATACAGAATATTCTGAGCTGGAAAGTACCCAAAGGTGTCGCTGTTGAGCGGCTAGCTGAGGAATGACCAAGTTTTCAGACAAGGAAAGAGAGGAGAAGAGGAACTTTATTGTTTTGAATTCCATATACATAGAGTCTACAGAAGTGCCCCAGATTGGTCAGCCTGAGACCTCCCCCTAGGCCCAACTGGCCAAGCCCGAACCGACTCAATCCGGAGAAATTGTTTGCAAAACATCCAAACTTTATCTTGTTTATGAAACACAGCAAAAAGTTCCCACAGGAAAAACCTGTGCTAGCCACACAAAGGGATCATCATCATGATGTCATATTCAGCAGTAAAAGCAAAGGGGGAAGAAGGAGAAAGTTGAGGACATTTGGAACTTATGACATCTAGCTTCTGAAGTACCTGTTACATCTGATGTAGCTCTGCTTTTCCTGGAGATGGCTAAACACATGACAGCTGATGGGAAGCAATGAATGAATTCTTCACTGGCATATGCACCTTTAGCTTTACCTCAAAATTGCTTTACCTGAACACATAAGCTGTTTCACATTCACCCTTGTTATTCTCTTGTCTGTCCTAGATTTGGGAATGATAAGAAACTATGTGTTGTTAAGCTGCCTAGCATGGTTAAATCACAACATTCTCCAAAAAAAGAGGTAATGAAATCCTTAATGTTTCAAGTTCTTAAATGTGTGAGGAGAAAATAGTATGTAGAATTCATTGCTTTGCTATCACAATATATAAGACAAACTCATCTATAGTACAATGGCAAGGACATAGATTTCATGTGCTACAGTTTGGAAGAAATTAAACATATAACTGTTATTGGGAAAAGCATGTCTTCAATACTAGGAATTAGTTTAAATAATCACTATGAACAGCACAGAGGTGTTTAAATGGTAATGAAATGGTCATAAATTGGAATTATTGCTGAGTGTTAAAGCCAGAGTCATAATAATGATGATTTGAACACTTAATAGTGAATTTTTTATGTAGAAAAGTAGCAAATTTCCAACTACTTAGTCATTAAAAAGTATCAAAAAAGTTATAATCATGTTATTGGGTTAATGCTTTAGACAGGCCGCTGATGGTATACATGGGGAATCCATTTAGGATTTCAAAACCATTGTCATAGAACCCTTGTGTTTATCAATTCCAGTAAAAAGCACCTATTCATATTATCATAATATAGTGAAATAGCACTTCTGGTACTCCTGGTTGAAATGGCAAGTCCAGATTTTATTAAGTATGTGTTATCAAAATCCATTAATTCACAATACTACACTACATTAGCTCTGAAAGACTAGAAGAGCTTATGGACACTTTTTTTCTGCTGATCTTTCACAAAAATTTTATTGGCTGAACCATTAAACCAAGGTGCAATATTTCGTGACATACCAAAACTACTCCTTTTTTTTTTTTTATTATAATTGAAATTGCACTGTGGAGGTAGACTTCTGGTATTCAAAGCAGGGATTGTGGTTTCACAAGGCCTTCACATAATCCCACTACTTCCAAGAGATCCATCACCTCACAACAATTACACCCATAGTAGATATTAGGAACAGCCTAACTGATTTCAGTATTTGGTAAACAGACCTCCCTTGGAGATTGGAATGACACTTCCAGTGTTTTAGTAATTTCTTAAACTGCAGAGTGGAAGAGTGTATGCACTCATCCACAATATCAGGCTGTAGGCATTAATATTTTTAAAAACTTTGAAGCTACAAAGTTTTAAGGATGGATGAGGAATATTCTTCTGACATGAAACTTTTTTAACACTTGTAATTTATTAGTTAATTTAAATATATACACTGTGACTGTCTTTTACTGTGCCTTTACATTTGAGTTTATGAGATAATCTAGTTTCACTGAACCTAGTTATTTTTAAATTACATATATTTCTTTTGAGTTAAGAAAGAGCTTCTGCACCTTATTTATTGTACTTTTATATAAAATAAATAGTGTAATAACAACGTCTAAATTAAATACTGGTATAACATATCCTTCACAGAGTCTATAATACAAAATTCACCACAACATCCTTTTCGAAGCATAAAATTCATTTAAATCATGTCAATAACCTAACCTTTGATGTCATGCAAACTATAAAATTTATATTTAACATTTTGTTTAATGTTTGGAGGTATGCAGTATAATGAAAAGTCACCTTAGGGAAGGAAGTAAATCCATGGTTTGTGATCACACTGAACTCTAAGCCAGGTTAAAGTCTGTGCTAACAAATTAGAGAAAAGTAATTACAGGAAAGTTTGATTAGATCTCATTTAATACTGTGTACAGTCTGGTGTTACATTTTAGAAAAATGACTGCTCTTTCAGACTACCTGTTACTCATGTTTGAAACATAATCTCTTTCTTTTTAATTGTGCTTTTTTTTCAAAATAATGTTTATACCAGTAATTTATTAAAATTTTGCCTATGAAAGACATTTCAAGAGTTTTAAAAGTTTTGTCTGCAGGGAAGTTTATAATAGTTCATTTTATATTTGGAATGTGGATTTAAATAGTGTATTTTTGGAATATTTTGAGAAAAAACTGATGGCAGAGTTTAAACAGAAGGTGGAACAGTTAATGTATCAACAAGATTTCCTCTATTAAATAATTTAATAAGTATCTTTAATTCTGTTAGGCGATGATTACTCTGTCAGAAATTCATATTAATACATATTGGCATAAACCTGAAGGCAGATAGCAAACACTCGCTTGACTACAGCTGTACAGATAGTCAGCATTTAGCATGTGTGATATCCCTGAAAGGCTGCTGGCTTTGATCTTATTTCATTTAGTTAGTCTACTTCTACTTCAACTATTGCAAACTTTACTTTAAGACATAGTTAAGCCTAGATAGTCTTCCATGGAAGAAACTGATGATTACCACTTAAATTATCATTTTTGTCTACCCAATTTTATTTTCATTTTAAGAATGTTTAGAATTTTATTTTACTACAAGTATTGCTCTTTTTCATTTTGTAAGGATACATGACTGCTCAGAAAAAAGAAGTTCTGTAGAATTTTATTTCTTTAACATTTTTCTTTTTAAGTCGTGAGTCCTGAGAAAGACAGTGAATGGGCATTCATGAGAAACTCTAAACCCAGCCACTTCCAAATCTGATTCTGCTACAGACACTTATTTTCCAATGTCTTTATTTCATTTCTTTACTCCTTTTTTTACTCCTTTCCTTTACTGCAATCTCCTTTTCTCCTCTCTTTCTATACTTGCCTGTCTTAAGCTATATGCAGTTCTTTCTTTAGAATCAATGATAATTGAGGTGAAGGTGGTGTTGAAAACAGCCTCACTCACTGTATAATTAACATAATTATATTTTATATTATGCATATTATATCACATATACTGCACAATTAATATTTCATTTCTATAGTGTTTCCCATGCAATTAAGCTATAATTTATTGCAGGATTAATAGTTTAAAATTCTATGGTGCATGCACAAGGACTGATGAAGACTGGAACAGCAGAAAGTCAGACATACTAGAATAACCCAAACAGTCAAATGAGTGCCACAGCTGTTAAGCTAAGAATACTCATTAACTGAACTTCTGCCTGCCTCAATATTTATCTATTGACATACATAAAATTATCTGAAGGACAGGATTTTCTTCAATTGAAGCCGGTTTCTTACCTCTCCCAGCTACTGGATCTGAAGTCCTCTCATCCTATCAGAGATCTGCACTCTAGGGTATAATTGTCTTTTATAGTGAAAGCGTAGCTTTTCCATGTTTTCTACACAGCAAGAACCAATACAAGACTTCTTTGCAAACCTTACATATATCATTAAGAATCACAGCTCCAAATAATCAAAGGTAATTTCAAATTTTGAAATATTCAAAATATTTATTGAAATCACATTTTCTTTTGCACTTTCTAGCCCACACAACTCTCTACCCTTTGAGGGAGTAAATCCAAGTACTCTGTCCATTTGTGCACTCATGGCTGGTGCACATTAGGTCACAGGGTCAGCTGCTAAAAACTGAAGTACAAAGAATACTCATTGCTGACACATATTGCATTGCTTCCCATGGTCATGACCCACTGAGAAATATCAGTAATGCACATTAACACAAAATTACTGAAAATTAACTCCTACCTATTATTCTCCTCCAGAAAGCAAGAGGTTTATCTTCACTTCTCTGTTATTTTCAGAAATACTGGTAGTGGTTGAATAACTTTTGAGATGAAGGAATGCAAATAATCTAGGCCAAGTGGAGGTACTGTGCTTTCTTTAAAAGTACTGTACTCTCTCAAAAGCTTCTTATCAAACTGTATATTCACAACATATTTATTGCTTTGGAATTATGTGTACCTTTCTAATTTTTCTTGTTAAATCCTGATTTAATAAAAGCACTTGGTTAGATCAGCCATTTCAGAAGCACATTGATTTTATATCCTTCCTCATTTCTTATACTTGTGTTACATCTTTAGCATTTCCTCCTGTTACAAATGAAAATTTCTTTGACCTCTGCTTACTTTGTAACTTCCCACCCTGGGCTTTTCTGAGAAAATTTTACTGAGAAACTGTGTAAAGTTATGCACAAATTAAAAATAAAAAGCAAATTACTTATTTGCTATGTATGAATTTGGGTCTAATGAACTAGAATATTTAGCACTATTATTCTCATCAATCCAATGAGATCTTTCTTAGATACGCAGCTGCCTTGTAGGAGAAGAAGATCCCTGAAACACTTTTATTCTGGATGCTGCTGAGTAATCACCCTGTGAATCTTTTAGTTTTTCCCTTTCAATGTCACTGGTTTTTGTCTTGAGTCCTTGACCTAACAGTTATACTAATCTGAACAATCTTACCTTTCTCTGAAATTTTACTTTTCCTATCTTGCATGTATGTATTCCATATGCTTTGTCACAGTTCTTTTTCACAACTCAATGTTTTTTTCCAGAAATTTGAGTCAAGATTATGAAGCAACATTGCTAACTGTTGGCGTACAGTCAACTGAAGCACTGAGAGTTGGTATGTAATTTTTCTGTCTACTGTCAAATTAATTTGGGAAGATGGGGTTTTGGGTAAGTGTGGCTAGCATAGGTCTTTCCCATGGGAATTTCTTTTGTGTTTTATAAACAAAGATAAAGTTTGGAAGTTATTGGGAACAGTGTCTCGAGATTTGGACAGTTCAGGCCTGGCCAATCAGGCCTGGGGGGAGGTTTCTGACTGACCAATCTGGGTGACCTCTGAAAAGTCTATATATATGTTGGATTCAAACAATAAAGGGCCCTTTTTCTATGCCACACTGAGAATCCGGGGTTTTCCTCTCTGCTAGTGGCTCAACAGCGACAGGGAAGGATAAGTAGTTTTATGAAATGAAAACCCAATATTGCACCTTTTTTTTCCTACTATAATTCTAATGTGCTTTGAAGGAACAAAACTGTTGAAACAGCAGGACAGGTAAAGCTTTCAGGACATTTCTGTGTCACCAATAAAGACTTCAGAAGTAGAGGAAACGTGATATGGAGACTGAAGAAATAAGAGGAAAATGTCTTAAACTCTGACAGCATTTCCAAGAGGTCTGTAAGAATAAACTTCACTTCTAAAATTTCTTTAAGTAACACTTCCAAATGGAAGATAAATTTTATAATATTCATGTTTTTATTTTCAGTGAAAATTAATTCCTGGACTTAATTATAATTGTTAATGTTTATTTTATTGTGAATAATCACAAAATGCATTAAACAGAAAATGTTCTGGATTTGAACTGGATCTCTGCTGTATTTGAGCTGAATGAAGAAATGATTCAATTAGACACCCCCTACTTCAACCCTGAGGAGACATGTCTACCAGAGGAGAGAGAATACAGCTATTCTGCATCACTGAGCTGGCTAATTCAACTTTCTGTGCAGGATTCAGACATCAAAGCAGCTCCACCTTTTCTGAAAGTCTCTCCCAGTGTTCTGAAGAAGAGTTTGGCTGCCTTTTTCAGAAAGTCAGCTAGAATTTGGAGTATATAAAAGAAGCCCTCATGATTATTCCAGAATAGTTTTTACTTTTCATGCTATGAAACGTTGTACATTACCTGGAGTATTCAAACTAGTCCTATCACTGTTGCAATTAATCAACATACTCTTCTATTAAATTACATGCCAACTTCCTTTGAAACTGGCAAAGTTAAAGAACACGTGTTGCCAGTAACATCTTCCTATGAACATTTTTGAATCTTCCACCCTGCAAAAACCACAGATTTCAGATTATAGCTATTTCCTGAGTGCTTTAAAAGCAATGTTTTCCTTTCAGGTGAATTCTTAGTGTCATTGAAGGTTTAATTAGTATTACTAAAGTGTAATTTACTTCTAAGCAACACTCTTCATTATATCAAAAACTCTCTTCATGCTATAAAGTATAAATAAATGTTGCTTTAGCAAACAGAGGTACATAGCCTTTTTCTCCTCCCCAGAGGAACAATACTAGAATGGCAAGGACATTATCTTGCAAGTGAAGCCCAGTAGATGAATTATGATAACTTATTCAGTTGGACAATTTTTAAAACATTTATTTAGAAGAGAAGAGTGATAGATAGCCCTTCATTGGAGACATTTGCCTCCTTTTTTGAAGAGATGTGAATAATCAGCATTTTCTTTTTGTGGCCATGATAATCTGAGAAGATCTTGTAGCAAAGCATTGTTATGAGCAATGCCTTTCCCCATTCTATCTGTTAGGGAAATGTCACTGTGCTTATCCTAAGGGAAGACGTAGAGAAAATGTTCCTCCAAATCCTAGCAGATTTAACCTTTCTTGCTATGCCTGAGAAAGAATGTTTTTGACTGCTGCGCTCTGTCTGTGAATGGACCCACCAGGAATACATCATCACTGTGCCCAATTCATTCATCCTCTTCCAGTTCACTTCACTGGATCCCAAAGAGGAACACGGGCATGCCAGAGGCAGTAAACTCTCTGCAGAACACCCTCACTGTTTACAGAACTTCTTGAGAGAAACAGCATTCTGTGGACATGAGAAAAAAAGTGAGGTTTTTCACATAATTTTATTTTGGTGTAGAAAGAAAGTATACATATAATACATAAAATTATTTTCTCTATACAGTTATTGTACTCAAGAGGAGTAAATAATTAGACAGCATTCAACTCATGACCTGCTTTTTTAGATTTAATTTAGAAATCTGGATGATGCAAACAATAAAAGAAAACCTTGGAATCAGACATATGGTTTATTGTATTCCCCATTTTTCACTGCAGTCAAAAATGAGGTAGTTAGGGGGACGACATTGTTTAAAAAAATGTTTTTGACAGCATCAACAGTACAAGTGTGAAAGGCTGCTGAATTCAATAGCCTAATGAGCATGAGTCTGCTGTTGCTCTTTATCCTTAGGTCCAGCCAGTGGCAAGGGTGACCACAAATTCCTGATGGGCAAGCATGCATGAATACACACAAACACAATATACATACACATGGCTAACCACATGGATCAGAAGAGACAAAAAACATAGCACTCAAACAAGCGTGGATGGGCTGATAGCTGTCTCTTCTCTCCTGAACAAGGTTGAAATCTGCTAACAGGAGATTTAGGAAATCTGCTAATAGGAGATACCTATACTTATACAGATATTATTATACATTATAAATTGTAGAAATTCAGTCAACCCAGTAGTTACTTCCAGATCCCCAGATTTCTCAAGCTTTTGGCATTGAAATGTACAATGTCCCATGACTCATAGCTCCACTCCATTATCAAGTTCCTAGACTTAAAGTCTCCCCACTATTTGCTTCCTAGACTTTCTTGTCATCTACGTGCTAATTACTCTGGCTTGAATTACACACATTCACAAGCACAAGTGTTATATAAAAATGTTATACAGAGGCCAATTGCTTTTATAGAATCATAGAACATCCTGATTTGGAAGGGATCCACAAGGATCACTGAAGTCCAGGTCCTGGATCTGCAGAGAACAGCCCCAAGAACTACACTATGGGCTCGATAGCATTGTCCAAATGCTTCTTAGACTCTGTCAGGTTAGTGCTGCAACCACATAGCTAGGGAGACTGTTCCAGTGTCCAACCACCCTCTGAGTGAAGAGTCTCTTTCTAATATCCAACCTAAACCTCATCTACCTGGCAGGAGTTCCTCTACCTGACACAACTTCAGGCCATTCCCTTGGGTTCCGTCACTGGTCACCAGAGAGTGAATAATCAGTGCCAGCCCCTCCACCTCCCCTTGTGAGGAAGTGTAGAATGAGGCTCCCCACAGTCTTCCCCATGTTGAAAGAGCCAAGTGTCCTCAGTGGCTACTCATAAGGCTTTCCCTCCAAACCGTTCACTGTCTTCAAAGCCCTCCTTTGGACACTCTCTAATGGCTTTTTATCTTTTTTTATATTATGGTGCCCAAAATGGCACACAGCACCCAAGGTGAGGCTGCCCCAGTGCAGAGTAGGGCAGGATGATCACCTGCCTAGCCTGGCTGGCGATTCTGTTCCTGATGCTCCCCAGGACACGGCTGACCCTGGCCAACTCATATTCCATTTGCCATTGAACAGGACTCCCACATCCTTTGCTGCAATGCTGCTCTCCAGCTTCTCATTCCCCACATCTTTTAAATATCCTCCGGGATGTGGACTCGACCACTTCTCTGGGAACCCTGCTCTTTAGAAGAAATTTTTCCTAATATCCAATCTAAATCTCCCCTGACACGACTTGAGACAATTTCTTCTTTCCCTATCAGTTGTTATTGGAAAGAAACCAACACTCACCTCATTACCACCTCCTTTCAGGTAGTTGTAGACAGCTATAAGGTTTCTCTGCCCTGAGCGTCCTTATGTCCTGACCAAATACTTCTACTTCCATCACCACTCTTCATAAGATTTATGCTCTGGACCCCTCTACACCCATCCGAGACATTCTCCAGGAGAATGCTGTGGGAATCAGTGTGAACAATTTCACTAAAGGGCAGATAAACCATATCCACAGCCTTTCACTCACCCACTAAGTGGGTCATTTCTTGTGGAATGAGATCAGGTTATTGAAGCATGGCCTGCCTTTCATAAACCCATTGCCCTTGGACTTGTAGCTTCATCTCTGCCTACTTGAAAAGGTAATAATCTGATGGCTGTACCAGTGTAGGAAGCTTTCTCACTACATCTTCAAGTTCATTAAGATGTGGGTCTGGGCTGCATATTAGGCCTTCTATTCCCCTCAGGAGACAGCCTATTACAATGAACCATCTTTTTTGCTTTATGGAAGCATTTTTGACACAGGGCTTGGGCCGACTTGACTTTGGAGACACCTCCAACCTTGGTGAACCATTGTCCTTGTCACTGGTTCCACTTGCCAGGGCACCTGGGAAGATGGGGTAGTACCGAGAAGATGCATCTGCTGTGCCAGGCAGGAACTTGATCTCATTGCCCTCTACACTTTGAAGTCTTCACTTTCAGCCAGGTGAAGAAATGATAGGGAATCTCCCATATCACATGTCCTGTCTGCCTGTGAGTCCTGTCCCAGGAAAGGTAGGTGCAATTCCAGTAGTATTCCAGTGCAGTGTCAATCTCTCCCTCAGACTTCCTGATGCTTCTCAACCTGCGCTCCTTCTCCCAAAGCAATGTCACTAAGCAGAGGAGTTCCTCTACCTGGGCACACTGCCCAAGTTGCTGCTGTCTGGTGCTGGTCCAAAAGCAGAGCACTGTTGCTCCTCTCCCTAACAAGTTCTATCAGCCACTGTCATGCAAGCTACAGGCTCCAGGCAGCTCTCTCTGCTCCTCTGAGGTTTCCCCAGTTTGGGAAATCCTGCCATACACACGATAGGATGCTCCTCTGTACATCATCCTGGCACCAGATCTGTTTATTGAGTTACATATCAACCCCTAGCAGCTTCAGACTACATCTTCAGAATCACATCAAAACAAATTAAACATTTCAATAGATTGTTGGACTGCTGAAAAGAAGCTTCTGTTATTTCCATCACAATTAAAACCTTTTAAGACAGTTCTGGCATTGATAGGTAAGAATTTTATTCATACATTAAAATATTTCCCTTCAGTTTTATATTAAAAAACCCTCTTCACTTATTGCCATGTTGAATGAAAAATTCTCAGGAAAGTCAATAATAGCATCCTTTGATTTCAATTTTCTTTGAATTTCTGAAAGGAAAAGATAAACTCAGATTCTTAGTGAAGGATTAATCTCATCAAACAAATATAAATTGGCAGGGTGGATTAATCTCACCTAATAGATGTCCACAGCACAGAATCTTTATCTGAACTAGTCATGTAAAACTCTCATATGATCAATGGACAGAACAGGCACTTAGAGGGTCTCATTCAGCTGACCTATTTTAGATACTTATACTTGAACAAATATCTATTTCTCTCCAGTGACTAAGAAAAGAGCTTAGACTGACTAGCTGCAATGTCAAGCAAACATACTTGTAACAAACTGCAGAATCTAATGGACTAGGATCAAATTAGGACTTGACTTATTCCCACTGAAGTATAAAATTGGATTTTAGGATTCCTTTAGAGCTAGAGAACATTAGCGTTACAAAACACATTACTTTTCCCCAGATGTCATTATCACACTTCTTCCTAACAACTTTGAGCTACATCTAGATTAATCCTGACCTGTCATCATGTATTCAGCTTTGCATATGATTGATGCAAATTTCATAGGTGAACTGAGGGTTTCAGCACTTTAGTTCTACAAGGAAATTTTATCTGGAACTCAGGTCTAGCATCATACAACTAAAATTAAAATTTAGAGATCTACAGTTCAGACGTTCAACTCCAGACTATATACTTGTACATTTGCATGCATGTATGAGCATAGGATTCCAACCAGTTGTCTAATCAATTCAGAGCAGGTGCAGCCACAGCCATTTGAAGTACCTGAGCATATCTGAAGAATTCACCTGGGTCTAGAATTTGTGTTACCAGGCATACATGACCCCGGCCTTGTGGGACAGATGTAAAACCAGCTGTGATTAGATGGTAATTATTTAGATCACATGCCTATGCTCAGGCAACTAAACAAACCTTCCAAACAATGGACTCGCCAGTGTATGAAGAGCTATTTTGCTGAGCCAGATATTGAGAAGCTGAACAGAGAAGGGAATAGGTATGTCTTGGCATTTTTTGATTTTGTTGTTTTTTCTTCTGATAGAATGAGGACTGGAAAATGTATTGGTGCTTTGTAATCACTTTAATAAAATTACCTAATTAATTATTTCTAGCAGAAAATTTTACTAAACCTAACAAAAAAAGATAATTTTAAACCCCAGGAAATGTTGTCTACCTTGAGCAACTACCTTGGAAATTGGGACAACATGTTGATACAAAACAGTTGTGCAAAGGGAAGATTGTGGGAAAAGAGGAAAAGAAGTGTTCCAACGGAAACTGTACTAGTAAACAAAACATAAATTTCTGAATTTCTGTTTTTCTTTTAAGGGACATCTGTACCTTAATTTGATGCAAAAATATTGCTTAATGATTCTTTATTTTATTGCATATTGATCTTTCAGAACTTCATCTTTTACACAGATGCAGAAAATTTATGCTATGTTGGCATGAATTTAATGACAACCAAAGGAACATTAGTCTGAGTTATTTAAAAAGCATCATCAAGAGGGAAAATATAACATTTTGCAATTACCTAGACCTTTTCTGGACAAAGATGAGTGTTTGATTTTGCTATATGTATGGTATTGTCCTAGGTTGCAATATAGATGTATTTAAGTATCCTATTACCACCAGCTGTGGGCCATTAGCTGTTATCAGCTGCTAATGCCCCCCCCGGTGAGGCATGGGCCATCCGTTCTGTTATCAGCTCTAATGACCCACCCCGGATGACAGGCAATGGGCCATCAGGGACCCACCGCATGACTCATGGACTTATCTCATCCCATTGTGGGATGCTTTGCCCAGGAGGGAGGAGCCAGGTGTTCCCACCTGGATATAACCTGGCCTTGGAACTGCCTGAGGTAGCCCTGTCTACTGGGTTCCCAGAGGACAAGAGCTACCACTGGACCTTCAGCTGGAGACCAGACCTTCACAGGATCACCGCTTGAACTGAACTACTGTGGCGAGCAGTCCCTGAGTTCACAGACCTTGCCTTTGCCTATCAGGCAGTGTGCCGGCGACAGGCCGTGCGGAGCTTCTCGGAGAAGCGTGGCAGAGATAGGCGTGTGTGCGAGTAACAGAGATACAAGCTCTCGGGTGAGGATTCCAGTGGGTTTGTTGTAGGGAAGGAAGGAAGGTGACGGGAGGGAGGTAGCAAGCTGGAAGCATCGACAGGAGAGCCTCGAGCAAGGCTGTGCAGGGGGTTATAGGGGGCACATGACTGGGAGGAGTTTGGCACGCAGGCCAATAGGAACACAGTATGGTAAGATGAACAGAACTCACAACCAATAAACTTAACTTACAGGAGGGAGGGACATTAAACCAAACCAATAGGGAGCAACTTAACGGCAGAACAAAGAAGAACACTCTAGAAGACAACCACATAGGGGAGGAAGGGGAGGTGTTGTGAGGAGCCAACCAGGTACAACTCTGGTGCATATTCATGAGCACCGTCCCAGAGGAACTTGGGAGCAACTCACAGGGTTGCCACAAGTTAAAGCTCATCCAGCTCCCAAGACTCTTCAGGTGCCTCAGCCCCTGATGGTGTGCCTCGAGCAGATAGCTCTGCAAGAGCGACCACTACAAACTACTTCACTTGGACTGCTACCACCACGCTAACAGGGTGTCAGGTTGTATCTGACTTTGTCAGTGCTTTTCCTTGTATTATTTCACTTATTTTTAATTTCAGTCTTGACTTGTGATCTCCCACTGGTTTGTTTTCAAACCTATTCAGGTATACAAGAAAAGACAAGCAATTTCTCTTTTTCTTTTGATATTTAATTTTAAGATTGTAGTAATGCAATTTTCAGATCTCCATGTGCTCCCTTTGTTTCCCCGCTCTGTGTACCATTAGTTCATTTTGAAATATGCATTCTGCTGTACCCGAAATCTATTGGTAGGTTCACTATGCCTGTCTTCCCTTCAAACTCCCTGGGACTGGCTCTAGGGGAGACAGTCCCTCCCCTTCCTTTCCCTTTATAAGCTGATGTCCAGATCAGCTCGAGGTCTCCTCTCTGAGCTGGCAGTTCTTACCCTGTCCCTGCCTGTCCTCCCCCTTTCTCCTCCCCTGCAACTCCCTTTTCCCCATTACCCCAAAAAAACCTCCCTGCCAGAACAGAGGTGGAGTCCAGTTCTTTTCTTCGTCTCACTATATTCCTGCTGAATTGACATGGTTTAGAGATTCACGCCATGCCGCGGAACCTCGGGGGCCGGGTGCACCAGATCCGGTGGGATTACACGGACCAGAGACCTGGGTCCGGGCGGGAGCCGCCCTGTGCAGCCCTCCCGGACCCTGATACATCAGAAGATAATTAAAATAATAGAATCATAAAATCATATAATGGTTTGAATTAACAATCATCTAGTTCCAACTCCCTTGCCATGGGCAGAGACATATTCCATTACACTGGGTTGCTCAAAGTCCCATCCAACCTGACCTTGAGCAGACCCAGGGTGTCCACAGCTTCTCTGGGCAACCCGTTCCACTGTCTCATCAGCCCCACAGTAAATGCTTTCTTCCTAATATCTAATCTAAACCTCCTTTGTTTCGGTTTGAAGCTATTCCCCCTTGTTCTATCACTACAAGACCCTGTAAAGTCTCTCTCCATCTTTCTTGTAGCCCCCTATAGGTACTCCAGGCTGAAGAACCCCAACTGTCTCACCTGTCTTCATAGGAGAGGTGTTCCAGCCCTCTGATCACCTTCATGACCCTCTTTTGCTATGTTGAAGACCCCAGAGCTGACTCCAGGGGAGGTCTTGAAAGAGGAGAGAAGGGGAGCAGAATCACCTCCCTCAACTTGCTATGCTACTTTTGATGTCCCAGGACACAGCTGGCTTTCTGGGCTGCACATGCACATTGCTCAAGGTCCCTCTGAATGGCGCTCCTTCCTTCCAGGGTGTTGAGGTGTTTACTTAGTGTGCTTCCACTTTCTTTATATAAAAACTTTGAGGTATTTGCACTTTGATCTATTAATTTAGCTCTGAATATCCAATGTGGAAAAATTTGGCTTTAGAGTTTGACTCTGCAATAAGTCAGCAGTGAAGAGAAGGATAACTCTTCTCTCTCAGTCACAACTTAAGGTCTTTTAAATTGCATATGTGCAATAGACAAATGTACAGACAGGGGCTGTATCTTCCGACCTCTGAAGTCAGATGGCATATAGAATTATAAAATAATTTTTAAAAAATTATATTGGAAAAGGCCTTGAGGATCATAGAATCTAACTGCTAACCTAACATTGCCAAATCTACCCTTAAACCATGTCACTAAACCCATATCATGTATGCAAGCTTATACTTCCTAATGGGACTGCTTTTCCTTTTAATGAAGGCTGAATCATTTTCTAAACAAACCACTGCATATAGGAATGAGAAGCCTACATTTTCTCTAGACTATTGCCTGGAATAGAAAATAACCCTAACTCTTTTCTTTCATTTTAATGACCTTTGGAGTGGTAGTGGTCATGGAGAATTAATTAGCATTACTTTTTACATTTAGCATCAACTGCCCCTGAACTTTATTTGGGTGAAGAGTGGTTCTTCACATAAATTTCACAGGGAAAGGAAGAATAACTGCAGAATAAAAACACAGAAAAAACTCTAACCTTTATCTTAATTAAAAACAAACCAAAAGGTATGAAAAAAGGAAATCTTTCTGCATCTTTGCCTTCCCATATATTCTTAGGAGGTTAACTGTCTGATTATTCTGTGATGCTAAGGTTTGAATTTTTAATATTTTTTGTGTCCCAAAGGCTAAGATACATAACACAGCTGGGGAAAGTGGGGATTTTTCTTACAAAAAAAATACCACTTGATTATCAGAAGTATTTTCCACTTTGCATAACCATAGATTATGGTACCTATTGAAATCAATAAGTGATGGACCTTTATTGATATACTTTTAATGAATTCAGGACAATATGGTCTCCATTAGAGTTCATCCCAAACTTGGGGAATGACAAAGTCTGTAAGAATTTCACTTTTTCAGAAGAATATGCCTCTGATTCTCTCAGGCAGATGCATCCATAATGAACATCTCTGGATCTATGCTGAGCACCATTAAATCACTTTGCTGGATACAGAAGTACATCCATATGAATCAGCCTGTTGATCAGGCCCTGTGTTCTGGCAAAGATCATCAGATTGATGCATAGACAGTCTTGAAGTCCCATTTAAACACTTCAAATAGACTGTAAGTGGGAGTTAAATGCTTTATGGGTTTCTGATGGCTTTTCACAGAGGGAGTTACACCCTAAGTGAATGTACCGGCTGCCCATATATTTTATACAGTGTCAGGAATTCATAAGCTTCCTTTTTTCACAGAATTTCTTTATAATTTTTACACGTAGATTTCTCGTAGGAATTGTTTTGTATCTCAAATACTGATAACTTATAAGCAGTTTTATACATGGATTCTTTTTTGCTATAAACGCAATTACCCATTTATCATTGTCAGAGAGTCAGAGGATTATGACATTTTTTTCATTGTATCAGACATTTATTAGTCCAGTACAAAGAACAGGAAAAAGTTACTTGTGGTTTCGTTTTTTCTTTCCTCTAGAAACTAAGAGATTTATACATCACTTGTCTCTGATTTCTCTCTGCCTTCACTTATGCTAGTTATTCCATCAAAACCCCCACTGTAAGTTAATGCCAACTAGAGATATAACATAATCACACAGAAATACAGAATCATTCAGGGTGGGAGGGACTTCTTGAGAACATCTTCTCCAGTCCCCTCTTTGAGTGGGGTCAACTACAGAATGGTGCTCAGTACTAAGGCCAGTTTGGTTTTTACTGTCTCCAAGGATAAAAATTCCACAACTCTCTTTGCAACTTGTGCCGGTGTTTAAGCACCTTCATAGTAAAGAAGCGTTCTTTTGTGTTCAGGTGGAATTTCAAGTGTTTAAATATTTGCACATTGCCTCTTGTCTTGCCGGTGGGCACCGCTTCAAAATGTTTGGCTCGCTCATCTTCATTACATCCCTTAAGTGTTTATACACATTGATAACATCTCCCCCAAGCCTTATCTTCTCCAGACTGAACAGCCCCAGTTGCAGCCTTTCTTCATATAAGAGATGCTCCTGTTCCTTTATCATCTTTTGTGGTCCTGGACTGGACTCACTCCAGTAAGGCCCTATCTCTTCTGTACTGGAGAGCCCAGAAGTAGACCCCAGTACTCCAGATGCAGCTGAATAGATCAAATTATACAGGATTGTGTTAGTTTGAAAACAAACCTGTGGGAGATTACAAGTCAGGATTAAAATTTAATAGGAAAATTAAAAATAAGTGTAACAATACAAGGAAAAGCACTGACAAAGTCAGATACCACCTGACACCCTGTTAGGGTGGTGGTAGCACTCCAAGTGAAGTATTCCAGTTGAAGCAGGATCACTGAAGGTCCAGTGGTAGCTCTTGTCCTCTGGGAACCCAGTAGACAGGGCTGACTTGGGCAGTCCCAAGGCCAGGTTATATCCAGGTGGGAATGCTTGGCTCCTCCCTCCTGGGTGGAGCATCTCACAACAGGATGAGATAAGTCCATGAGTCATGCAGTGGTTTCTTGATGGCCCATTGTCTGTTATCAGGGGTGAGTCATAGCAGGAGATAATAGCTAATGGCCCACAGCTGGTTGTAATAAAATACTGAATACATCTATCTTGTAACCTAGGACAAGGATTTACACTGCAAAGCTGGTAAGAAATGTTGAACAGCTTAGAAATTCATGGAGTACTTCAGATCTCTTTGTCAATGCATATTACTTATGGCTGCATGTTCAATAGATATAGTGGTTGGATATGTTTTCTTTAAGCTCCTACTTACATAAGAACATTTATTTTTTGTGAAATGCTAATTTTGATAACCCTGATCCTCAATCCTTTTATTCTACATACTTAGCATGTATTATATTAGAGGAGAAAATTGAGGGTCTGAATTCATGTTTATGTTTGTGCCCTGCTCTAAGTAGAACCTACATCTGTGGCAGATTTATTTTATTTAAGGAGGTAGTTCTCAGAAGAAAATTACTCAAATGTTTAAATTCTGATGGAGTATTGATTCACAAGCCATTGTAAAAGAAACAATTATGACAAGATTTTTATAAATGGCAAAGTTTCTGAAATACAGACAAAATGTAGGAAGTTGGGGTTTGTAGACAACATTTCTATTTCTTACAACTCATAGAAATCTTTTTTGTAGTTGAATTTGGGGTGTTTTGGTTTTTTTTTTTTCCAGTCAACATCCTTTGTATAGCAACAGATTTTACAACAAAAATATTTGTTTATATAAGATTCTCTTTATTAAGTCAGATATGCAAGGATTCTGAGATTTATTATTGTTAAGATACCTCTGACAAAACTAGAAAACTAGAAAAAAACTTCACCAAAACTTCATGATTAGCAACTTATTTTATTATGATTATGAGATGTATTAATTTATGCAAAATAGAAATAAATATTTCTGTTTCATCTTTAATCAAGATCATACTAATAAATAAATATGGGACTCATGGCTTGGCTTAATTAATCTATATTTATTGATCAATGTACTTACCAAGTGACCTTCACTATGAGTTACACAGCAACTACTTTGTGGGGACCCTCACAAACTCAGCTGCCACAAATTTTCAAGTGGTAGAAGAAACCTTAACCCATGCTTGTGAAACTGCTATTAAAAATGCACTTTCATTGCAAAGGCCAAAGCGATGATAAGCAGAGAAGTGAAAAAGATTAAGTCCATTTCAAGAAAGAAAGAAAGGAAGGAAGGAAGTTCCTTTCTGAAAGGATAGCAATGCATAGTTGTTTAATTGTTTGCAATATTAGCTCTCCAAAATCATTAATAGACTATTTGATGGAAGTACTTTTTGGCTCAAACTAGCACAAGGGTATGACAGGTGACATCCCTAATTTTCAGTTAATAAGGTTTCTAGCTACAGACAATCTTTTATTCACCACTGGTTGGACCATGAATGGAAATATATGTGCAGCCTTGTCTGACATACTTCTAGAATGAAGAAACTCAACAGATTACAGTCCAGAGGAAAAAACAAAAACTAATAAGCAGTCCCTAGAATTTAGTTGAGAACATATCTCACAGGGGGGTTTGTTGTTGTTGTTATTGTTGGGGGGTTTCTTTCGTTGTTTTTAATAATAATTTTCAAACTTAAATAGCAAAAGTGAAGGTATTTTCTGTGTGGATGACAGAATATAATAACATACTACACTATAGAAGGTTTCACTCGTGTTAAATACAATTTTCTAATGGTAAAAACAGTATTTGTTGCTTCTGTATCAACTAATGTCAGCAAAAATCCCATTTGCTGACTTTTTTTTTTTAAGAAGTAAGATTTGTAGCAGTAGAGCTTAGGGTATGTTAGATCTCACAGCTGATATATCAGAAAGTAGGACTGAGTAAATTTGCAAGGTTTTGTTTCTCTTTTTTACCATGATATTTGTTAATATAGTGGCAATGATGCTAGTGCTTTCTATTAGTTAAGGTTTATCTGTTAATCATAGAATCACAGAATGACAGAGCTATACAATTATCCTGGTGTGGCTCTAACAGCTGGCATCAAATCCACTAGCTGGTTAGGGCAGCAGCTGACACTAACTCCTTGCAGCAGTGACACACGAGATACAGAGTGAGATTATGTACAAAGAAAGAGTTAAAAAAATACAGAAGGAAACAGGAGGCAGAGAGCTCAGCCAGACAGGTGTACTGACTGTTCTTGTTTTACATAAGACCAGCCCTTCTTATAACTTTTCCTGTCTTTATCCCATGGACTGCCTTGTCCTGCACATTTTCTCATCAGTTAGCACAGCCACTCTGACAATCTTTCAATACCCTGGACCCTCCTTATAAGTTACAAAATCCTGTTTGACTTGTAGTTCCTTGATAGCCCATTGATTCATGTGACTGAGTATGTTAATTTCCTGTGTCTGGCTCCATCATGTTTGATTTTTAGATTTGTGTCTGTTTGTCTTGTTTATGGCTTCCCCCTTTTCCACAGTATCCCATTTGACAAGGGACTTCATCAGTTAATTTTACTGAAATAATTGTTCCCTAATTCGACATGCAATTCTACTAGTGTAAATGAGCAGGCTTGGGTTTTGTTAGTGCCTGTTACTGTTTCTCTAATCCTTGGTCGGTGAGGATTGTGTCCCTATATGTTCTCATGTATGGCTTCCTCCTTTTCTCATTGTTCCCTTTTTGCATTCAAACTGTCCTTGATCACAGATCTTTAGAGACATATTTGCTCTCTCCTCCCATGTGCCCTTCAAAGTATCACAGTGACTGGAGTACTAATAAGAAATTTATTATATGTCAGTTACACTTTGTTTAAATTAACAAAAAATTCTTGACTTCATATATGAGGTCTTTTCCAATCTTGTCCTCAACAAGATTTTAAGTGTAAAAGTGTGAATATACAAAGGATAATGGTGTATATCAATTGTGCCTTTCTCTGTCCTTTACTAAAGTTCATTATATTTATCTTGCATCTAAATAGATACTACAAATAGTTTGTGTTTTTTCTTGCCTTAAGGAAGATTTTTCCAGATATAAGCTGTATTTCGCTTAATGTAACTTTCTAACGATTAATTACATCAAATGCAAATACAGAAAGATCTAATCTACCCAACCTCTATGAATTAAAGTTTGTCTGGAAGGGGACACTTTTCTCTTTTGAGCAGCACTCTGATTCATAGTTTTTAAAAGAAATGTCAAGCAAGCTTTCATGCTTAAGGTATGGAAAGAAAAGCAATCAAGCACTAGTATGTTTTTTGAAAGACAAATTTAAAAGCTTTAGAAAGAATGTTTCCAAATAAAACCTAATATTTAACCACATATTCTACAGTGATCTTCATGCTAATCATCCTATTTTCAGTCTGTCTGCTGTTATTATAAGGAATAAAAAACAAAAAAGAATAATCATTGGAAAAGAAAAAGTAGGCCAAAGGGTAAAGCTGCTGTTAATTTCTTTTCTGCTTACTTCATAAAATCTAGGTGTTATGATCTTGCTAAGTGAAAAGTGGAATAACGGAATATAATGAAGAATGGATGACAAGGCAGTGCAGACGAGGGGGTAACCAGTGATACCGTCATGGAGCGACTTGTTGGATCAGCTTCTTGGCATCTGGTTATAAACTCACACAAACACATACTGTCACACCATCCTGTAACACACTGAAGCTGAGTGCTCTATGCATTGATGTTGGGCTCTGCCCAGAGCCTGGGTCAGAGACTGGGGGCAGCGAGTGTCACATGTCCCCAGGATGAGCAGGACTGACTCACAAGTGTGGTCACTGAGGAAGGTGCCAGGTGCCTGCGCCAGCTACCGGTGCATGTGTGTTTGTGTAAGTGTGTGTGTGTGAGGGAAATGCTTTTCCTTACCCAGCCTTTCCTTACCCAGCCTATTCCACCTCATATTGCCAAGATATTGATCTTGGCAATGTCCTTTCCCCTCAATGACAGAGGGGATATTTCAATAGATTGAAATAGTTTGTCTTTACAGATCTTGACACATTTGAGGGCATTAAGTGAATTTTAGCTAATCTAACTTGTATGTATTTCTTTATTACAGATAAAAAAAAAATTGTTGTCTGACTTGAGGTTTACAGAGGGAGCACTAATAAAAGTGGCCAGGTACAGAGCAACTTTCATAAGTAAAAAGTAGACAGTCCACACATCCACAGTGGTGTGAATAAATTAAGAATTTTTGTCGATATTAAAAGAAAACTATAGTAGAAAAAATGTAAACTGTGATTCAAATGGTAAATAAATAGCATTACTAAAATCAATAGCTGCTTCTAAATTAAGGTATCTGTGGGATAACATGTGTTTTTTCCGGCTTTCTAAATATTAGTAAACTAAATAAATCTTAAACTATTCTCTTGTACAGATACTAACCTGTCACAAAATAACATTAAATTCTCTTGCTCTCCCAAATACTGCAACTACTACAAATTGTGTATTGGAAATGGCTACTGACTGGTGCTTCTTCCTCAAATATGTCCAGGAATTGTTTGGGAAAGTGCTTGTCGATTTGGGATGAAAGCACACCAGCAACTCTTCCAGTAAATAATCAGAACAGATAATCTAGTCTAGGTGCTGGGGCACTGGTGCTATTTGTTTCATTCTTAGCTGCATGAAGCTCATGAAGCCTGCTCACCTCTGCCTCATCTCCAGCAGAATTCAAATGACCAAGCCTCTATTATAAGAAAAGAGTTCATTATTGTGCCTTAAAAATATATTTATACATTTTCTAATAAAGTTGTATTTAAAAAGGTAGACTTGGTGTATAGTTCCTTTGCTTTCAAAAATACAATTTCCATTAGTTTCAAATTTCTGGAAGTTTATGTGAAGCAAAAAATCTGTTCTGCTATACATTTTTAATGCCTTGTTCATTCCTGTAACGAATATGATATATTGATTGAGGATGAATTCAGTATTTACATGTAGTGACACCTTAATATCCAATGCCTTTACCACTGCTAGCATTGTATGGAATGGAATCTGTTTGAGTATAATATGGGAAAATTCTTGAAACATTACTAATTTTTAAGGATATTTAGATAAAATCTAGAAATGCTTAGTATAATAAATGGAATGCCTAAATCCCACAGATTCTGTTAATTTAAAGGAAACATATGTTGCATAAAGTTTCTGAACAAAGCATTTTATTCTAGGTATTTTTATTTGAAGTTTACATACTACATTTAGATTAACTAGACTCCAGCACCCCAAAATTCTATACCGTATGAATTGTGAAATGTCTTTTTTAAGCAGGGCACTATTTTAATTACTTTTTTTAAGCTTTTCTGAAAACTGTGAAGATGACAAGCTGATTTTCCTGAACTTTTTTTTTCAGGCAGAAAATTAAAGCAAACATGATAATTTATTAAATTTTAGTCTGATATTAATATCTATTGGTTCTGTTGGATTTTATTTTTAACCAACAACCACTTCTCCTTTAAATAAAAGCAATAATTAATTGATGTTTATCAAACATGCTTTCCTGAGTAAGTGTTGAAAATTCTTCTGATCTCAAACCAATAAACATAATAACCATATGCTTTGACTTTAAATGCATGATTTACCTCTCTAGTGAATCAATTTATGTATTGGAAGTGTACTTTGTGTTCAAGTGATTCTTTTTTTCCTTGGCTTCAAACAATGGAAAAAAGGCTAATCCTCTCAAAGGTGTTTATGTCATTATTCGGTTTTTACTTGCATTAAATTTCAGAAGACAGTAACTTTTAGCATCCTCACCCTTTTCTCTTGTGTAAATGAAATACACATGATAATTTGAAAGTTTTCTTTAATCTCCAAACAATTAAAATTTCATTCTTTTACTTGCTTTCATTAAAATGGAGAGGGGAAATTAATTAAAATTTAATCTTCAGGTGGCTTAATAAATGAGACACAAACATATTGGCTGTGTTTTTCAGACTTTCCACAACCCTTTTTACCGCAGTTTTTGGTGCAAACTATTACAGAACAGGACAATTTTAAAAGTGTGTGTTGTCTTCTGCTAAAAACAAGATTTAAAAAAACCCCCACAAAGCAACACCACAATAAGCATCTGGAGCATATCCTCAGTTTAGAATGTCCCGATTGCACATCAGAATGTTTTATGGAAATAGTGTGGTAAAATAATACAGAAGCTGTCTTTTCTTTGGGATCAGTTGAAGATATTTCTAAGGATTGTTACAGTTAGATGAATGAAATTTGTCTGCTTATGTCTTAGGCAATAGGTAGTCCACTTATATTCCACTGTCTGGTCTGAAACATCTGAAAAATTGTTTTATTTTTCTGTATCAAGAAATTCTTTCATTCTTTTAAAAATTATCTTTAAAAAGATATTCTGCTGTTTAGAAGTTCACGGTGAGTAGATTTTCAAATTACAACATTTCCAAAAATAAAAATCTATCTTATGTTATTTTTATGACATTTGAGAGTAGCTTTACTGTTAAAGACAAATGAGTAACAGGAAAAAGAATGAATCCATGCAAACAAACTGAAAATCTTGTAGCACATCCAGTGGATAATAGCTTTTCCATTCTCTGGATAATTCTTAAGCATGAATAGATCATCCAAATTATTGTGCAGTTGTATGAAAGCTGTTTGCTATTAGTATAATCATACATGTCACAAGGAGTGATGATGGCACATTATACAGTCAGAATTTACAGAATATAGCTGTCAATGGTATAGCTAAGCTTTTTTTCAAAGGAACTGGTGTTTAAAATTTGAATCTGAACTTCTCCTTCTTGGAGAAATGGAAGTGCTGTGAGCTGGTATTGTAAGATTTTATCAAAAATATGCTGATTAGATGAGCAGATAGTCTGCAAAACTGCACAATAGAGTTAATAAAATCTTTATTTTTCAAGATCAAAGCTCAGCACTATTCAGTTTTCTACACCTTGGCACCATTCTTAATCTAGCTTTTTGCTTTGCATTTTGTTCAGCATTGATTGAAGAAAAAAAAAGATCATCTTCTGTTGTTCATTCTTGTATTACCAAGAAACCTTGGTTCTTAGGTCTGATATTTTTTATTTAATTAGATTCAGAAATAAGTACTGTTTCCTCTGCAATATGTGTAGGGTCATTATTTTCTTTGAATTCCTGCCAGGCAACAAAGCTAACTGAGTTATTTTATCACCTGTCCTTAACTTTCTCATTTTTCAAACTTGTTCTTTTATGGACTTCTCTTTACCCATACAGATAGGAAAACAATGGCTTATTGTCCTTCAAAGCTACTGTAAGTACTCCTGATTAAAAGTTCTAAGTAGCTGTAGGTTAGTTTCTATATAATACTTTTAAATAATAAACTGGGATAAAATAATATTTTTTCTCACTACTTTTGAGAAATTTTGCACTTCTTAAACTATTATTTTTTTTCTCTGATAGGAGAACAGCTGTAACTGAAACATTTCTTTCACTGAATGAAAATATTGTTTGGTTACCAAATTAGGTAAGAAAATTTATCAAAAGTATTTTCAGATTAGCTAATACTTCCTTTCTTATTTAGGGGGAAGTTTTACCTGCAATCTCTACTTACAATATAGCTTGGCTAATTATCTTCAGAGAAAAATCATAAATTATTCTCAGTTCAAGAATGTAATAGCATTGTATATTTTCGGTCAAAAAGTCTAATAGCTCAAAAATGCTCTTGACCACTAAAACCATATTCATAATTCCATGCTTCATTAAAGTCTGAGGGGCGAACGGAGAAGGGAAAAACACTGGCTGTTACTGCCTATGTGGTTGCTTTTAGAAGAGTGTGAACACATGCTGGAATCTTTGTAGATAATTATCCAAAAGCATCTGTTAAATGGTCATTATTAATTTACTTGGCAAATAATGTGAGGATGTCTTCAAAAATGAAGTGAATGAAATAGATAACATGATGTTGTTACCATAGAGACCTACAAGGCATACAGTCCTTGAAAATTGCCCAAAGTTCTTACCATAGCAAAACAAATATAAAAGAGTTACAAAGAAAATCAAGGGCAATCAGAGGTATAGAATTATTTTCATAAGAAGAAAAGTAAATAAGCTAGGATCCATCAGCTTGGAAAACAGTAGCCAGCAGAGGATATGCTAGTGGTCTAAATTCACAGATGGATAGAAAAGGCAGGTAGGGAATAATTATTTGCTGTTTCTCATTATCTTAAACAAACAAACAAACACATTTTAAACCAAACAAAACTTCTACAAACCCATTCATACCTAATAATAAAGTAAAAAGTTAAAAAACCACTTTTTTACACACACACACACACACACGCACACACACACACACACAGAGAGACATATATATTTATAAGACAAGATTATTTTAAGAATTACATTGGTGAGTAACTGGAGAAGCGTTCAAAAATAAAGTATACAAATTTAAAATGAATGGCTTAAGGCTACAGTTCATGTAAATACTATAGTCTGTTTCAAAGAGAAACTTACTTGTCTCCTTTTTTCTTCCATTTGTGTTGTAAGACTCAACATACTTAACTTGTAAGACTATTTCTGTTGTAAATCAAAATTGAAAAAAGAATGCTGGTCTGCATGGAGCACTGTTTTGCCCTAATATGATTGTGCATGTTTTTAACTGCTGAGTAATCCTGTACTTAAGCCTTCTCTGTACAAGTCTTATGCTACTACGATTGGATTTACTGAATGACAAATAGTACCAATAAAACCTCTTTTTAATCATCTCACCATAATCATCTACCCAGAAACTGCAATATATTTCAAACCCGAGTGCATATATATATATATATATATATATATTTTTTAATGTTAAATTCATGTGCAATGAGCAGTAGCTATCAAATATTTGGGGTCTTACCGAGTATTTGGCTGTTCAGTGATGTTAATTATGATATTAGCAACAATGATGTTTTTCCAATTTTAGGATAAACAAACACAATCAATTTCCTTGTAAATTCTTCCTAGTCTTACGTTTTAGAGCAAATGTTGAAATCATCTTCCTGCTGCCCCCACCCACTGTGTGCTGCAAGTGCCTTCCTATTGAGAGCACAAGTTTTCAGTATTTCCAGGAATTGCAGCTGCAATAGAAACAATACTTCAACATACTTGAATTAAACATCCTATTCTTTCACAACTGTAGCATCTACACTAGAAAAATCTTCCTGAGTTAGTACTTGTTTTGGTCTTCTATATATTTACTGTTTTGGAAGCTGTCTTCTCTGGTTACAATTACACAGAGAAATTGGTCTGCTCCACTTACTAGCCTCAAAGTAAATTGCTTACCATGGCTTGTGTTTAGACTGACCATGGCAAGCCTCCTTAAAAGCCATAATATGCTATATATCACCTGCCTCTTGATTTCCTTCAAGTTTTATATGATACCTTTGGAATCATGAAACAGGATTATTGTGTCAATGCATTTAGTTCCTTTACAGTTCAGGGTTTAAGACCTTATGAGTATAAGATATTACAGGAAGGGCTGGAACAGAATGTATTTTGTTGATGAATCAAAGTTCGTGGGGATGGAAGTGTATAAAAAATTGAAAAAAATATTTAATTTTAAATCCTGAAACCGAACTTTGCTGCAGTCATTCATTGGCAACACATGCTGTGCTAAGGATCAGGTTATATACTGTGGTAATCATGGCATTATACACAGCACTGTTCAACAATCTTTTCTTAGGTTGCCTGTGAGTACACAATGCCATGAAGCTCATGTTCAGCCATTAGTGTTGATGGCTGCAAGGCCTTAGTGCTTCCTCCTCAAGGTGGAGGTGATCAGGTCTGAGAGCTCATCAAAGACACAAGCTGAGGCTGAAGTAGGCTGGTGGCTACTCCTCTTTCTTTTCTGATTTTCATAGTTTATGCATGATGTTCTTTTCTCTGCTCTCTGTTAGGCAACAGCACTAAGTGTTCAGTACACAGATAGAATATGGGAAAGCAAATTGTTAAACTATTGCCTTGAAAGAAACTGTGATTTTGGTGTAACAGAATCAGTGTTTTTTTAAAAATAAGTACAAATATTATTTTACTATTGTTCTGAAATCTAGTTTTTTTAAATGTCATTCAGGGTTTACTTCTGTGTAATACATAATTGCTATTGTACAGTCTTAAACTTAGAACTTGCACCAGACTTGGTGAACTTTAATTTGCTGTTCTGCTAATATTATTTTTAAAAATAACTCACTGCTCCCCCCACCCCAAAAAAACCCCAAAAACCTGAAAGTTAGGGTACTGATACAAAGAAATTAAATTGTAATTATAGACAGCCATGGAAATTCTATGTTTAGTATTCCAGTGACACTCACAGTGGCATTCAAAATCATCTACCTTCTTTGTCTCTGTGGTTTATGAAGCAGAAGTGGGAGGAATGCAAAGACAGGTTATATTTCCTGTCATTTTGTAGTATTAGTGAGATACACAGCTATTTTTTGAGAGTACATTCTGATGTGCGCTTCAAGCGCTTTTCTAAGAGTCTTCATTTGATGCTGTACACATATATGGGGCAAATTATATCAGATTCCAGAATAAACTGAGGGAATCTAAAGTGCAATTTGACTTCTTCAACATAAGTTAACTCATTTTAAGAATTAGTTGCTGACTACCAAATATTTTCTGTACCAGAAATACTTTAAAATTTATACTCAAGAATAAAAATCTCTCTCCATTGCTTCATTTGATATTTGACTATGCCAATATATAGTTTACTTTATGAGCTAAGAAAATATATGGCATTACTTTAATCTTCACCTTACATGAAATGAAGCTGATAATCCTATTAAAGCAGTCAAATCAACAATTCTTCAAAGGGAAGAGGAAAAGGAAGAAGAAGATGACCTCTCTGTACTATTTCTGTATAGTTTCTCTGATGAATAGCAAATAGATTTTTCTGAGGTTTTGGGGTTTTTTTGGGGGGTTTCTTTGATTTTTTTTTTTGTTTCCTTGTTTTTTGTTTTTTAGTGTGTGAGTGATGTTTTTGGTTGTATGTTTGGTTGTTTGGCTGGGGGCTTGGGGGTTTTTGGTCATTTGGAGATTTTTTTCCCAAATGTAGACACTCATAAGATGTTCTAAACCAATATTTTAGTGCTGAAATAGCAGGGTTTATTTCCAGTGGAAGACCTTTGGAGTGTTTTGTCATTAATTTAGAAAGGATTTGTCAATATGTGACAATTCGAGAAAAAGGAGTCAATTTTATATTTCCTAAACATGGTTCAAATCATGCATGTATACACTGAACTATGGGTATATCATATAGAATTTTAGGGTAGATCAGTGAACATTGCTAAAGTTATACACCGGTTTGTAATAATTGGTAAGTCTTTCTGTTGAGGCCTCAAGAAAATTCCTTCTAAAGTGGCTGAGATTCCATAGCATATAGATATCATAGCTGCATGAGACATCCCTAAATAAGATGTTTTATGCAGCTGCCATCTCAGACTATGACTTGTAATTCTCATTTTGCAACTGCTTGAATTTATTTAGTTTAACTTTATTTATTTATTTATTTATTTTTACTAGTATCAGATCAATAGCACAGTGTTCCTGCATTGAAGTAACTGCTCGGAGAGGGCTTTAAAGGAATGTCTTTTACTGCAGTCTTAGTAACACTTGCTGTATCAGTATCTTTCTCTGATCTCACGCATTTCCTACAGTCCTTTGCAGACCTCCACTTCAATCTTTCATAATAATAATAAAGAAAAAAAAGGGTAAAACGAAAGAAGAAAAAAGCAATGTGTGCATGTGTGTGTGCTTAAGTGCCAGCTTTCAGTAAAGGTGTCCAAAGTCATGCCAACAGACCAAGGGGTTGCAGACACCAGTGAGCCAGAAATAACAGAGATATATTGTGCAATTGTGTTGAAGGCTTAGTTACTTAAATAAACTGATCAATTTCAATAAACTACTTGCTCAACTGAGAACTCTGACAGGCTATTGAACCATTTCCCAGTCTGGCATGTATCACCTTTAGAATCGCAAGGTTTGGGTCTCATAGGTACTAAAATTATTAGCCTTAGTAGAGGACTATAATCTTTTGCTTTTTTAAAAAATATGATCATGCTTAATTAAAGTAATATGGACATAAATGTAAAAAATATTTTATGAATATACATAAGGCATGTTCCAATTGTACTTTTACACTAAAAACAAAAAATAAATTAATCCTCTATATTCTCTTGTTCTGCATAAATAAACATATTCCACAAGATGAGCTGAAAAAAAAATTGAGTATTTTATTCTCTTTTCAGATTTCTGCAGCACCTGCATTTTAGTATTTATTAGATTAGTAGAAATATACTCTGAAGAACTTTTAGGCATAGATTTAATACTTCTAGTGCAGGCTAAAAAGCTAATAATATGTACCAAATTATATTTGTTTCCAATTACTTTTTTAATTAATACTGCCACTTTAGACTGTTATCATATAACCTTTTGTATTCCCAAAATTTTTGTGATGCCCAAATATAACAACAACATTCCAACTCTTTTTTTTTTAAATCAAATTCTGTATGTAAGAATTGGGTTTCAATCTATTCTATGGCTGAACTTAATTTTCATTTCTCAGAGCTTTACAGAGTGTTCTCCCTCATCCCCTGGCTTTTACAGAACTCTCCGTGGTGGTAATTCTTTTCTTTGTGATTATAATGATATTTTGCAGATCTGCTTCTTCTCAGAACTGCTTACATGAAGCAAAGCAGATAGGAAACCAGATTTACTTCTGTGAAGTCTTTCTTTTCTTAAGAAGAGTAAATCAATCTGCCACTTTTAAACAGTTGATGTTGTCTATCACAAGCAAGTTACCCCCTCTAATGTGTTTTCTTCCTCCCTTTTGCAGAGTTGGCAATTCTAATTCAATTTGTCAAACTATGGCAAGAAGCATGTATAAATGACATATTTTGTTGAAAATATGCAAATATATGAAAATATCTGCTGAAAAATGTAAGACTCCTTTGATACCATATTGTGTGACATTAATGGCTAGTTGGCGGAAACTATACTGGCTGAAATTAGTTCAGATAGAAGCCCTGTAAAGCTTGGGGGCTGACATGTGGGAAAGGCAAACCCACAGTAATTAATATAGTTTTTAGATAAATTATTCTGCCTATTGAGTCAGAATTGGCATGGTCTTGGTTGGAGTGGCGTATTTCTTGTGCCTGAAGCATGTGCCACTCAGTTGGATATTGTTAAAGAAGTGAGGAGTGTAGGCAGGTGATGTTTCTCTACCCTACCTGAGTTTGGCTTGCCTTTAGCTGAATAGAATAACAAACAGCCCTTTTCATAAAGAGTTGGATGAACTGTGAAATTGTTGTGCCATGGGAAAGTGAGGAAGTCTACTTTAAACAGAACAATTATAACTTTAAGTGACTTTAGTCAAAATACAGCATATTTCTATATAGGAAGTGAGACATGGAGGGAAGATGAATTGTTTGGTTTGAAATGTCGGTCTCTTTCTTAAAAGTGAACCACAAACCAAACTCCATTTTTATTTATCTGTATGTTAACTTTGGTGAGTTCATTTACAGTATGATGTTTAGTAAGATTAAAAGATTTGCTGAGTACAATGAGTGAAGTCTGAACCTCAGAGTGCCATCAGAAAGAAATAAAGGGGGGAGAGAGAGAGAGGGACCCTACACTGAAGCAGGTTTGCTGGGCAGGATTTATGACCCTGTGGGGTGAACCAACACTGACGCAGTCTGTTCCCAAAGAACTGCAACCTGTGCAAGGGACCCACACTGGAGCAGTTCATGAAGAACTGTGGCCCATGGGAGAGACTCCTCAGTGAACCAGGGAAAGAGAGCAAAGATTCCTGCCTCTGAGCAGGAAGGAGCAGCAGCAACAATGTGTGATGAACTGAATGCACAACCCGATTCCTAGTTCCCCTGCATTGCTGAAGGGGAGGAGGTAGAGAAAATTGGGAGTAAAGTCAATCCTGTGCAGAAGGGAAGGGGAAGGTGTTTTAAGATTGCTTTGTAGTTCTCATTATCCATGATTTATCTGATTTGATTAGTAATAAATTAAACTATTTTTTCCCCAGGTTGGGTTGGTTTTATCTGTGATGGTAATTGCTGAGTGATATTGCCCTGCCCTTATCTTGACCCACAAGCCTTTTGCTGTATTTCCTCTTCCTTGTCCCATTGAGGAAGGGAGGGATAGAGCAGCTTTGGTGGGCACCTGGCATCAACTAGGGGCAACCCGCCACAACAGTTTTTCTCTCACATATGCCTAAGAGGTCATATAACCACTACTCAAAAGGAAACACAATCATTTGTTACACTGTAAAACTGTCTCTGTTTTGTTATATACATTGTATGTACTTTCCTCAGTACAAATAGAGAGAGGGGAACCTTTAAAGGAGACAGGATCAGATTTTCATTTTTCTGTCTATAAGTAGGCTTAGCTCTGGGTCTCTGGGGGAAAGTGTACTCAGTAATGAAACATTACAACAGAACATGCAGGACTTTGGCAGATTTTTCTTGCTTTATTTTATCTGTTGAAAAAAGAGAAATCCTGAGTAGCTTTCTTGCAGGTTAAAAATGGGTTTTTTTTTTTCAAATTTCCTGAGTTCATACAATACCTTGCTTCTTCAAAACTAAGTTACTCATTTGAGACTATGTTACTAGTTTTCCTTCCTTCCTTCCTTCCTTCCTTCCTTCCTTCCTTCCTCCCTTCCTTCCTTCCTTCCTTCCTCCCTTCCTCCCTGCCTCCCTCCCTCCCTCCCTCCCTCCCTCCCTCCCTCCCTTCCTCCCTCCCTCCCTCCCTCCCTCCCTTCCTCCCTTCCTTCCTTCCTTCCTTCCTTCCTTCCTTCCTTCCTTCCTTCCTTCCTTCCTTCCTTCCTTCCCTCCCTCCCTCCCTCCCTCCCTCCCTCCCTCCTCTGCTTCAGTTGTTTTTATGGCTTTTTGCTTTCTCTTCTCTCTCCGCTTTGTTTTTCCTCTTTTTATGTGTCTATCTGACACTGAATCAAATGCTTTACATTCAATATGTTCTTGACAAAGTACAATTTGAATAATAATTTATATATCAAAGCAAGTCATTGAAATGTGAATAATTGGGGTAAAATAGACTTTGAAAGGAGTTAATACTAATGCACACTGTATTTTCCTAGACTAGATATTCACCTTTTTATTGGTGGTGAAATCTCATCAATATCTCAACAACAGCAATTTCAAAGATGTTTACCTGAATCTTTTTTGTATAATTTGGACATGAGTGAGTAAATTAACCTTTAAAATATGTCCATCTAACTTAGCAAGAAGTACATTATTTTGGCATGAGATTTTCCTGAATGACAGATTTAGATTTAGCTGTTTCTGAAAGACACAGTATAATTTTCTAAAAAGAGTTATTCTAATTTCAAAGCATGTAGAATGTGAAAAATGTGTTTAGGTTTCAATTTCAAGGCACAGAATTTCCAAATTTCTCAGATAAATTATGTATTCTGTTGCTAGATCTATTTTTTATTTTCCCTTATCCCTACCTCCCCCAGAAACATAGGAAAAACTTTTTAAAATGGTATTACCGAGATGTGTTTTTGTTTGAGTATATATCTGAGGTTTTTTCTGTTAAAAAGATCACAAAACTTCGAAGATCAGATCCTCAGACTGCATAAGCCAGCATGTTTTCAACAAGCATTTACATTTACATCAGCTGAAGTTGGGTTCAGTGCCTTTCTTGGCAACACAATTATCTCCTGCTGCTTCACCGCTCGGTGAAACAAACAGACATAACATACAGTGGTTAAAGGATCAGCTCTGACAAATGCCATTTTAAACTTCTGTTCACTTTCAATGTTGTCTGCTAGAAAATATGCTGAAAAAGTGTCTTTGTGTTTTTAAAAAAATTCATGTAACTGGAAATAGTGAGTATGCTGCAATGATATTTTTCTTCAGGTACTGCCAGGGTGCAGTGTAGCTTTTTTCTTTGTATCTTTCAGATACACAAGGAATTTGTTCTTGTCTCATTTGTATTTATAGGCAGTATACACTGAACCTATACCTATTTTCTCAAACAGCTATATATCTCAGGGTTTGGGTGTGTCTTCTTTTATACACATGTTTTTGTTAACCACAATACAAATTTACAGAGAGCCAGGTAAATTATATAACTTATTTTATCTTCTTTCCCTGGGAGTGAAAAAGTTCTATTAACCTAGAGGAATCATACATACTGTATATTACATGTAGTTTCATGGAGTCAATTTGGACAATTTATAAATTTGTATACACACTTACAAGGCAAATATATTATGGTAAATAACTGAATAAGATTTATATTGCTCTGATAAGCCTCATTGCAGATTTCAGAAAATTTGTATAAGCAAACCACCAAGTTAAAACTGTATTATGACTGTCCTATATAGTGATTTATAGTGGCACTATATAGGACACTGACACAAGTGACAATGAAAGTACCCCCAATTTAATCTAATTATCTACTTTCAGAAAACCAAAAAGGACCACTCTACAGTTGTAAAGACAATGGGGGAAGGGGTTTTTATTTATCTGGTTTTATGAACAACCACATCTAGGATGTTTAAAGTAAAGATTGAGACAAGAATGACCAGAAGGTCTGAACTAACTCCAACAACTTCCATGTAGCCACACTACACCTTTTCACTACCTGTGATCTGATTGCTAGTTTTCTGAATTGTTTAGTTCTCGTCTTGTTATTTCACTTGATGTGTTTTCCCCCTTTGGAAGGAGTTTTATTATACATAAGAATAAATTAGGCTGTGTTCTTAAAATGACATTATTCTTACCTCTAATTTTTAAACTTGCAAATAGATTAGAATAACTTAGATCTTTATACACAGAGACTAGGTATGAAAAATTTAAAAAATTCAAAAGTCAGGGATAAAGAACTTTATTAGAGGAAAGAAAATACTGGAATACAATCCCCACTCTAAGAAAACTGTATGCATTTTTGCAGTAAGGAGATATGGAAACAAGTGTGCAAACAGTATTGAGGGTTTCAACAATAACATTTCTGCTGTTTCCATAGTACCAGCCTAGAGTTAGCTCCTGATTTCTAGCTTTCTGAAGTTAGGAATTATGCATTTTCCTTCCACAAAAGAAAACCTTGAACTGCAATTCTTTTCCCCTTCCAATTACATCTCCTGTATCCCCACTTTACATTTTGCCTGTTACTCTCGTGGAACTGCAAAGTAAATGTTTGAAACTTCATCGGTGGAAAGGAATACAGATTGTCCCTTCCCATTGTGGCCATTGTCAATTAAGTATGAAATAATTTTGCATGAGAAAAGAGCACACATTATTAAAAGTTTATTGAAAATACGAATGTTTTTACTGCACCAAGCAATGGCAATATCTTTCATGTGCTCTGAGAATAATTAGCAGATCAAAGTACTCTAAGTTTTGGGTGAGAGGATATTTTTTCCATGAATCCTAAGCAACTTTTGACATTATACAGATTTACATTTTTAGGCATGCAGAGCAATAGGAATTGAAAAGCTAGTAAGAAAACAGATGGCATCTCTATCTGCAGAAATCTAAAGAATTAAATGGGATTATTGTTGCATTAGCTGTCTCTCCTTTCCATCAACTATGTGAAGGGAGGGAAGGTAAATTATATATAAAGCTGTATACCTCATGCAAACCAAAATATATTCAATTGATTTTCCATCAATCTAATGGTTCTCAGTAATTATTCAAGTTCAAGAGAAAATGCAGTACTGATCCAACACACTACCAAGAATCACACAAGAAACTGAAAACTCATAATTAAGGAGTTCAGTTTTAATGGATATATGCATGTGTGTACATATACTTACACATGTATATGTATGTGTAAAATATCAATTATTTGAATTTGACTATACATACATAGCTATGTATAGAGAAACTATATGTATATATATGTGTATACAGATATATCAAATACTAAGAAAATGCCCAGTCCTGTGAATCTAATGGCAGGAAGCTAAAAGATAAGTAGGGGAAAAAAAAAAAAGAGAGAAAGAAGAGGTAGCAAATAAAAAAAATAAAATTAGAAAAAGGTCAGAATAATGGAGTTTCACATCACCAGGAAGATATAACCAATTGGAAAACAACATCTTATTGACCAATGCCCTGAATACTTAAAAATATTTCAAAATAACAAATCAAATATAAGTAAGAAACTAGTAGAGAGGAAAATAAACTTCAAGACCACTTTATTAAGATTGCCTGAACTGACAGTAAAAAGTTCTGAAAAAAAAATCTCATGAGAAAGTCAGCTTAAGAATTGCAATAGTACTCAGGGTTGATAAAAATCTTATGAGCTGCTACCATCATTAGCATTATCATCAATAGACTAGGAATCTAGGAATTACAAAAGGTTATTTCTCCTGGTCTTTTTTTTTTTTTTTTTTTTTTTTTTTTAACAGAGTGAGATGGCACACGTTGGGGTTGGGGGGCAGGGTATACAGATCCGTGCATATTTCACAACTTCCATCCACAGAACAAGAGTTTAAACTCTATATTCAAAATTTCTACATGTCTTAGCTCTGTCTACAATCATTAAGAATGAATTCTATGAATTTCACTAGGGAGCATTTCATTACAAGTGCTATTTCTTAGTATGAGGATAAGGCTGTGCTGCAATCAATACAAATAGAATAATTTATTTGGAAAATAACTGGTAATGCAATATTGCATTTACAGAACATGGACTTGCATACTTATTTGAGTATTTCACTATTACTGCAACAAAATGATGATATATAAATGCAAAATAAGCAGGTGAAATACACTGTGTCTGTAAATCAGTGAACTAGGTCAATTTTTTAAATTATATCTGTTGATTATTTGAGTTTTGATTAAAGATATATTTTACCCACCAAAAGAATTCTGAACTTATATCTATTTTTGCCCTTGATTTATATTGGTATGCAAATATATGGTATATAATGAGGTACGTTACTCAAGGTAAAAGTGATAGTACACAATTATGATGTATGCTGTAGGTATAGTCACTTTTAGCTTTTATCCAGAGTACTTGAGGTTCTAACATATGTGGCTTCCTCTGTTATCCTAAAACGCATTTCTCATTTGAACGTATGACTTGCTCTTTTTTTCATACCTTGATGGCATACTAAAATAGTTATTACAGTTATAGTAACTGTATGTGTTCTAATAAAATACTATTATTTTTACTATTACTACTACTAGTCTCACTTGTGCATGTACTATTAGTACTTCTGCTGATACTTACAACACTAATTTCAAGTCATTTAAAATAAAAAATCAACCCTTCTACTCAAGCATTATATTTTTAATAATAATTGTATTGAAAGTTAATAATAACAAACAAGGACTGAAGAAAATAATAACGAACACCATATCAGATGAAAATACTTGTGCTGACGCATAAAAAAACTTACGATGTTGATTCTTCTGAAACAAAAGGTAATTAAAAGGTTTCAAAGATTTGTACTCTGTTTGCTTCTTTAAGGTGTGCTGTCTTTTGCACATTTTCTGTCTTTTAGAGACACTTATTTTCATTTAGAAAATAGCCCTGAACTACAGAACTAAGAGGATCACATTTGAAGACTGTTTATAGAAAATTAAAGAGAACTCTTAGCATTTGAAATTAAAATTAGCACTTCAGGATTCAGAAATTATCTGATCCACATTGCTAAATTCATTTAACAGTGCAAAAGAGGCCTTAAATAGATTTATTCATATTTTATATATTCTTAGCATGAATTTGCAGTCATTTGATCAAAGGAAGCTATAATATTTGTGCCTGATATCTGAAGTAGTGTGGCACTAGATGACTCTGCTCAGGTGAGTAAGTTGAGACTTGATGCCCATGCCTGAGCTAGGGAGGTGACTCTCTTTATAGACCATGACAAGAATCAGCATTTGTAGGCTGGGATTCACCTTGTGACCAAAATGACTGTCCAAACAATGTCAGACAGATAATTTGCTAAGATTATCTGTTTCATGCTATTGCTTGAGAGGCAAAATCAGATCTAAATTACAAACATTCAAATATAGGAAACAAATCTTATAATCGAAAAAAAAAAAGCAAACCAAACCTATTTGATTAGTTTTGCATTTCTGTGAGGAAAAGAAAATGGAAAATAGCACATGGCAGGATGTAATTGTATTATTGACAGCAATCAATTGATTATTAAAAAAAAAAAAATCTTGCTTCTCGTAGAGAATAACTGAGTGACTCCTGAATACGCACATCCCGTAATTTCTGCAAGACAATATTGAGGTATATCTTCTCTCATCATCTGATTAGGTGTTCTGGCCCTCCATGCCAAATCATTCCTTCATCATGAATTTCCCTTTCTGAGCATTTACAGTTCTAATTTCCCCTCCAATCTGTAAGTATTCATAACACAAAAGTTATATTTCAGCTTGATCTTAACAGTTTTAAAGCCCTCAAGTAATCATAGTCATTAAGAACAAGTTTCAAGTGTTAAAAAGGTTTAGCTACCTTAGTAACATCCTCTTTAGCAAGAACTGATGGCAAAATATTTACAAACTTTTATTTAGAGGAAATTAAAAACCAGCCAAGGCAGTTGAGTATCAGTGTGGTATAATTTCTGTTCTCCTTACATTTGTGTGTTTGACTATTTCATTTATCACATCTGGCTGCTCCAAAAATTCCACAGTGATATCCATTCTGGATTATGGCATAACCATATGACAAGCAGAGTGGTTACTTCTTATAGTACCATAGAAACAGTGCTGATAATATTTTGCTTTTGTTGGTTTAGTCACAAAGTCAACACGGAAGACCTCAGGGTCTCCAACAATGTCTTTTATAACTGCCTTTTTTTTACAAAAGAATACCTGCTGTTTAACAAGGACCTTTAAAGATAGCCTAAAACTAAATCTGTCCTTTATATTTTCTTAGATCAATAACTTTCATATCAAGACATCTCCAAACAAATCAAATCAATTATGATGTTACAGAAGTCTTTGAGGCAAAACTATGTAAGGTCGAGTCCCTCCCCACCCCCTCCACAAAAAAAAAGTAAAAGTACAAAGAGAATTAACTACTAATTTCCAGATATAAGAAATTCATATTCCAAAGATGAAATTCTACATGCCCCTTGCAGATCTTTTGTTCTCGCTGCATTCAGCTCAGAATTAGTGAGATAGCAGAATCACCCTATAAAAATAATCATGGCATTATTGTAATCATGCCATTTATGTAGAACAGGCATGCATATGAGAAGTAAGGACAAAATGAAAATGGGGAATGAGAGATGCAATATGAAAGATAAAAGAGTAAATTGAAGATGTAAACATTTTATATCAGTTTTAAATAGATTGCTTAATTTAAAATTTCTGTCCCTTTCACAATGACAGTGTATCTTGAAATTATTCAATAGGTAAAAATATTCACAAGTTACCAATGGAATTTTTCACTTCAAACATAGGGGTGTGGGGTTGTCTGGTTGGTTGGGGTTTTTTTACAAGAACCATTTTCAAGTGAGCTGCTATTGTTCTGCAGACAGTTTAGAAAGTACCTAAGTAGCAGAACAAAACGGTTAATACTTGCACTCTTGCTTTACCACAGAGAAATTTGTGAAGTATATCAAAGTGCTCTAGTGACAAGGCATACCTCACCTATTTGGATATTTCTTCACAAGAATAAAGACTAAATTCCTCCTGGTATTAGGCATCAGATCTGACTCACACTCTATAAAAGTTCAAATCAGTAAAAGCAAAAGTGTGAAATGTCTTCATATTATCTTTCAAATAGGAAAGAGTAAGTAGACTTCCTTGTGCCAGATAAATTTAATCTAAAAAATTAAATAATTTTTTTATTCCCTAAGAGACATATTCTATTGAACAGGTGAATTAAGACTACCAGTTTCCAAGAAGTAATTTCTAAGCAGGAAAAAGTTAGCTGCTATGAGTCACTAAATACTCCAAATTTTCAAGTATACCTCCGCTAGTTAATACATTCAATAAAATGCAGATGTTCCTGTGCTTTTCAAATTTTTTATTATAGATTGTTGACAATCTCTATAATGGCAGGTTTGTAAAACTTCTGGAGTACAGTGAAAGACTGCTACCATTTTCCTTAGATAGGAAAACATATCTGTGGAAAACCAATCATTTACTAACTGAAGAACTGCATAACTATTTTCTGACTGATAACTGAATTTTGCCAATGTAGTCCTGACTTTAAAAATTAACCAATTTAATTTAATTAGAATTTCAGGGTTTGTTTTCCTACTTTTAGGATTATTCTAGCATATTATTATTCAGACTAACAAAACATTATTGATAGTAAGCCTTTTAATTTCATATAGTCACTACTACTTATTTTATGTTCACTTGTATGTTGCTTATCCTGTTTTTTAGATCTTTAATTCTTTTTGTTATGCTACCTCTGTGCTGTTTGAGGATTTAAGAAATACTGATCTTCATTAAAATAGTGCATGATACAAAGCTTTTCATTTATGACAAAACACTTCCCCTGAGGAGAATAGAGATATAAACAACAGAAATAAATTTATAGCATCTTAAAGAATTGCCATCTCTTATTTAAACCACCATAGATGACCAGAGTTCATACCAATCATAGAAAATGCTACCCATGCATTATCTGGGAAGGATTCATAGGATTTCTGGTGTTCTCCATGTATTTGATTTGGGTTTTTTTTAATAAGGGCAGATAAGGATGTATGTAACTCTGTATAAATTATATTAAAACACTTGGAGTTTGGTGGTTTGTTTTTGTCCTTTTCTTTTTGTTTGTTTCTTTTGTTAAATTATTTTAATTGCAGTCATTTATTTATATAGATGCATAGTGTGTAGAGAATTAAATATATCAGTATGGCTTTGCATTTATAAGGTATTATATTTTTATCTTCTCTGTTTCTTAGAAGATCCTCACTATCTTTTCTTATTTGCCAAAAATAAATTAACAAGACTAACTTATCTATTATAATATGGAAAAAACCAAGAGCTGTTTCACAATAGCTGAATGGTTGGTAAGATAACAAAAAGAAAATTAAAAGACAAAAAGCTTTATTAATTCTTCACTTACTGAAGTGCTTATTTTGCCATGGTTAATATTCCAATAATCTTTTAAATTCTTAATTATTTTATTTCCCTTTCAAACAATTTATTTTCTTTTCATCACAAAGATGACCTACAGAATTACCAATGAATTTAGAGCTTATTCATTAAAAAGTAAGATAGGGTTGTTTGGGGTAATTTTTTGTTGTTGTTGTAGTTTTTTGGGGGGTTTTGAGGGGGGAGGGGTATTTGGTTTTCTTTTGTTTTCTTTGAGAAAAATATGTCCAAAGTTCAGCTTCACCTAGCTTATGAAGGTCTGAAATTAATCAAAGGTGATATGTGTTTTGATTCAAGGCTAAAAATCTAAGACTTTTGAATTTGAGTCTTTTTGAACTAAAGTAGGAAAGAGTCACTTTATGAATTATTAGTGACAAAGAGAAGTAATTGGAAAATCAATCAAGTTTGCCTGATTTAAGCATTTTTATTTTCCTCCAGCTCAACCAGTCCATCCAAAAAAGTGCCTCAGTCTTTCATGCAGACAGTGGTGTCTACATTCAAAATGTCTAAACGAGATCTTCAAATTCTGTTTAGAATTTATGGTCACCTAAACAAAATAGGAAGGCTTGGTTCATTTGCCTAATTGTGTCTATCAGATACTATGTGAGATATCTCAGACGAGCTGTGTTATCCATGCAGTGTTGGCAGACTGGGTGATGTAAGACTGATGGAGAATGTATGCCTCTATGGTGAGCACCAGAAACACCCTGCTATACATCAGCTGGCCAAATTATCTATGTTTTTCTCATTCTCACCCAGCAGCACCTGGCGAGCTTTTAGTTTAACTAAAGATAGCCACAATCTTTATTTTAGGTTGATCTGAATGTCTATCTGACAAGTTTTTTTGAAGTCTGACTTTGCTTTTTTTTTGGAAAGATAGTCGGAATCTATTCCTTGTGCTATGTAAGCTTTAAAGTATCTGAAGTTCATGTATTTTGGGCCTAACAAGTCCTAACGTTAACAGATCCATGCATTTTGTCTTTGACACCATTAAAGTATAAATACAGATAAGTAGTCAGGTAGTGTAGTCTCTTCAGTTTTAAAACTTCTGTGGACTATGTGAGAATGATGTAAAATTTCAGAAATCCTTTAAACATTGTTTTCACTTAGGTTCAGGGTGAAATTCAGGGTGGAAGTAAGTTATAAATGAAATAAATACAAACCAAGAAAATACAAAAGACCACCATTGACCTTTAAGGAATCTGTAAAGTAATCTACAAAGAATAGTCATATAAAATTAAAAATAATTTAGATCCATCTGGTTTATTTCAAGTGCTTAACTTGGATTCTACTGAAGAACTTAATCACTCTTGATCTTAATAAAAGCAATAGCGATAAGCATCCTTTATTCAAAGATTTAAACAGGTTTACCTGCCTCTACCCAGCATCACTGGGCCTGTTCTATGACCTCATAAACTCCTGATAAGCTTTGACTGAGCCAGCTGAGTGGTAAAGCATCCCTTTTCGGTAAATTTTATCGTTACGTTTTCTCTAGTAGGCATAACATATTGATATAGAAGTTCTTAAGGTGGGCCCCCCAGTAAAAGGTGGATTAATCCTTCAGAACATACACAAATTTACAGATTATTAGTGCTTTGCCAGTAAATGTTTACATTTGGTCTCTTCATCAAGACCTTTGAAGCACATCTCTGAAGCAGGTCTATTGCAGATGCAAGCAACAGGAAAGTTCATTTCAGCCTTCCAATTTTCATTACTATCCATCTATTATTTCAATATGTGACATATTCTAAGATTTTTCTGAAAAATCATAACTTCATTCATACATCCAAGAAGGAGTGCAGAGAACATGTGTTTGAGGAAGTTAAAAATATAGTTATTAAAGCTGAAAATTAACAGTTGAACCAAGTGTGTTACCTCTAATGTGTAAAATCCTTAAATATGATGGGGTTTTAGATAGTTGGGGTATTTTCCCACTTCTGTTTATGTAACATGTTCATAACAAAAATATGTTAATGCTAAAAATTGATAAATATGTTAATAAAATTGTTTTGGACAAAATCTTGAGGCTATTATATTGTAAGAAGCAAATGCAGGCTTGCACTCTTATAGACAAATTCCAAACAATTTTTTTTTCCAGGGAAATATTTTTGTAAATTACTTTCAAGTAATAATGTTGCAAAATAACTTGAAATAAAACTGTTCCTTTTGCAAAACATCATTTTGAGGACACACTCCAGGCTATTAAAAAAAAGAATGCAAAGAGGTGTGCTGGTTAGAGACAGTCATGGTGACACAGTCCATTGTCAGCTTTTCTGTTGAAGAAAAGAGAAAATTCCAGGGGAATCATACTAAAAATGTGAGCTTGGTTTTTAAATTATTGTTAATTTTCTTATCGTGGATTCTCTGTAGTAATTAATAACCTTTCAGATTTTGACATCTCTTACAATTTTGCAGTTCTGTGAATGAGAACTGGCCTGTAGGCCAAAAATCCAATGTGGTGGTTTAGAATTTTTTTTCTTCTGGTATTTAAATATGAAGCATAATTATAATTTTCTTAGGCTGCCTCAGTGTTTTCTGTCAGTCAGCATTACTCACACTGTTGCTTTATCTGACAGCAGACTCCTGGCCTGTCACAGCAGAGAAAATAAGAGGGAAAATCTCTTCACCACTGAGTCAATGTGAAGGCACAGTTGAAAACAAACTGCAATTTTAAATCATGATTGCTAGCCTGCCTTTTTTATTTACAGGCATGACCGATATAGGAGAATATTGTAGAGTACTAAGAAAATTACATCGTTATTTATTGTTAGACTTACTCTTTTTGAAATTATTAACTTCTGTTAAAAATATGCAAAGCAATGTTTCACTCAGATTCATATTTGTAACTGACTGAATCAGTCATGAAAAAATAGAAGCAAGAGTTTTGCCTTTGTAGAGGAATTGAAAAAATACTATGCTGTAATAGACAGATAATGTCCATACCTCTGTTTTATTTTCTTTCTTTTTTTTTTTTTTTAATTTATATATGGACAATTTGTTTAAGTCAAGGCAAAATTACCTTTCCTTGTTTACCTGAAGTGAATTGAAGAGATGTAACTTGGAGCTTTAGGTTTTCTTTTATTACTTCTATTATTTTTCATGTTTCATTGTTAATCTTTTATTCTAACCTTTATCTACTCAGTCTAAAACTCTGGTTAAAAATGCTTCGCATGTTCTTAAACACCGAAGTTCTGAGAAATTCCTTCCCATTGCCAGGAACTCTGAAATGGAGCTTTATAACATACATTAGAGAGAGAGAGATGTTGTAGTTCTTAACAAACTAGAATTCTGATAATGCTATCCTTCTCACAGGTAATGCAATGGTAATTACTGTAATCCATGGCTGTAATTCACTTCCACTGCTGGTCCTACCTAATAGTCTGTAATAAAACACTCTTTGCATTGTCCATGTGTAAATGATGACTTTAAGGATAACAGTAGGTATATCCTGCTTTATGTTAGCTGTTTTGAAGGTCGGGGTGGCACGGCTTTCCGGAGCAACATGTCTGCACTTAGGAGTCTTCAATAAAGTCAAACATACCTTCAGGTCTCTTCACACTCTATTCACCTCCTGATGTAGAGGGCAACCCATCCTCCTCCTTCTTCCCCTGTTCCTTCTAAACAGTCTCTAGCCATTGATAGCCACACTCTGGTTATGGAATTCATCCCACCAAAATTCAGCAATGGCATTTGGGCCTTAAGTACATCCAATTAAATACAACCAAAGGATTCAGTGACATACACGCAGTTTATATAGTGTCATTTTTGTTACGGTGGGCTATATCCTCTGGTCTCCAGAAGCCCCTTGCTTTCCCCTGGTCTGGTTATTAAAATTATTTAGAATTCCTCTGCCCGAATTAAGGTGCAAACAAGACCATACGCAAGTGACAACAACATAGATTTTATTTGATAGTAAATATGAGAGAGAGAGAGAGAGGAAAAGAGAGAAAGGGAGAAATAGGAAAAGGGGTGGGAGGGCAGAGAATGACACAGACAGAATAAAAAGAATATCACCTCTCCGTGGATCCCACTGGCATCCTGATGATTTCCTCCAACTGGTCTTCCTGGTGGAGAAGGTCCCCTGAAAAGTGAAGAATCCGATGGGTTAATATACACTCAGGCCAGGTAGGAAAACCCCCAGATATAAGGCAAAATCTTATATCAATGTTTGAGGCATGAACTATTTCAGTCTCTGACACTCGGCCACCAAAGCAAAAGGCCTCTGCTGTCTAACGAATCTAATGATCTTCTGCAGAAATCTGTAACAGCTTCATGTATGTCGAGTGACACTGGACACAGACATTCAGGCAGCTGAGCCCCATGCTGGAGGATATCTGTAAAACCAGTGCAGAAGGGAAAGGTTTGCAGCAAGTTATTAATCCTGTGTGTATTTTGTATCTCTGCTGTGTAACGCTATTGTCTGTTGAAGGATGATTGGTATTTAACTGAAAATACATACTGAATTTACTTATTACTGAAATTAGTGTAGATTAATCACACTTCCAGGTTGATGTGGAGAGTGATGTTTGACTTTTTGTGTTGCTCTTTTCGTTTTTCATTTGTTAATAGCATACTATTATATCTTCAGCAACTGGACTTTAAAGCAACGTAAAAATGATACCTAATAAGTACAAAAATCATTGCTGGATTATATAATATTTTTCCCTGACTTTGGAACTAGAATTTTATACATTACTGTGTGAAAATGCATTCCTCAAAACTGAAAAGCGAGAAAAATTGTATTTCTATCGGACAATAAAATTGAATGGATTGTGAGAAAGTTATTAAGCTGATGGTAATATCAACAGTAGACTGGAAGAAAATGCTGGTTTGGGCACTCTGCAAGATAATAATAGAAAAAAATTAATAGATACTGTATATGTGTTCAATGAAGTAAATCCCATATCCAGATTGGACCTCTTTGAAAAGAGTAATGGGTCCAACACAGGTTAAAACACTTTTCTAAGAACTCAGCAATCCAACAAATGGCTATTATATTCTTTCTGAAGAATAAGACAACTGGACACTTTTTAGCCTCTACTAAGGAAAAATTATGAATTGAAAAAAAGATAAAGAAGAAAAAAAAATAGAAAAAAAGTCAGTTTTTCTCCAGTATATAAACAACCCAACATTTTAAGATAACAGCAATAATATTAGCAAACTTAAAATAGTCATATAAGTTACATACCTGAAATGTCTCCCATTAACAAGTGAAAAGAGAAAATACTAGTAATAATTTGCTACTATTATTTAATATTATATCATGAAGCAATCTATAATTTAAGGATTTAGTACTTAGGAAACTGCTTAGTAGATTGTTTAAATGGGCAACTACCTATATAAAGAAAATGTGGGGCAAAACTGACGGTAGAGATTTCTCTAGAGGATTGATTTTGTATATGTTTATAGAGAGTATTTTTATATTAGATACATGTATCTGTAGAAACACGTACACGTTTCTATATCTATATATTTATAATATATTTTTAGTATCGATTTATACATTACAAACACCATATAGTTATATATTTTAAATATTTACAATATTTATAACAGAAAAATAGTCATTGCAACTGTTACATTTATTCCTTTGTTTCCTTTTTATTTGCAAAACTAGAGAATACCATGCTTTTCTGATCTCTCAAAAGGCCTTAGCTAAAGCCCAATGCTGATGACATTCAATTCTGCTCCTACAGACATGCCCTACTCTCTGTTTATGGCATATATCATCTGAAAAAGGCTCTATAGGGACCAGATTTTCTTTTAATTAATAGAATTTATGGGGTTTTTTGAGACAGGATCTTCATCTATAAAGTGGCGAACAGGCATTTGGCCCACTACAAAATAACCAGCAAAGGAAAGAAAGGATATCCATGCCATTCAAAGTTCTGTGGGCCAGTCTAACAGTTACTTTTTGACTCAAATTAACATTTTTATTTCTGACCAAAAAAACAAAACAAAAAAAGAAAAACAAAAAAACAAACAAAAGCTTTTTTCATAGTTTCAAAATACACACCATTATTTGTAAAGGAGTTATTTCTTTTGTTTTTCCTGTAATCATTATTGTATTTCTTCAGCCTAATGTCAATGCTTTAAATAAGCTTCAAACCCATCTTCATGGGGGTTTTTTTGTTTGTTATTTTGCAGGGTTTTTCCTTAATAAACTATAATAGCAAGTTGGTTTGTGTCACCTAATTGAACACTAGGAAAACACATGACGTGACATTAAGTTTATTGCTCTTTGCATGCTTGAATGCCTGGCATACAGTTCCAAATGCCTAACTGATCTCAGAGGTGATCTTCTGGGAATAAAAAACAAAGAAGTATTAAGCACAACAAATAAATAGTGCATAGGTCTTCTCCACTTGATAAATAATTATAGCTATGGTATTGACACATATTGCACATAATTATTACACTCCCTTTATTAATTAGACAGATAAGCGTTTTAATTAAGTGGGGATAGTAAACACTTGACTTGTTAGTTTTTATTTCCACACCATGAAAGAACTTAGATGGCTAGAGATGAATGTTAAAATATGTGTTCAAATACACATATTCAAATAAAACCTTTATATATTTTCCTATCTTTTTTTTAGTTTGTTTTTTGTTTGTTTGATTTTACACAGTGCACCAAACTATTCTTGACAGACTCTCTCCTTACTCTCCCTGATGGAGATTATAGGACATTCCATAAGGAGGACCATACAGATTTTTAGGTTAAACTTCAGTTAATTTAAAGAGGAATATTGAAAAATTCTATGGATGTATGGAAGTTATAAAAAATAGGATGAGGTTAACTGCATAGAATCAAACACTAACTAGAGCAATAATGTTGTTATAATAAACTTGTATGCTACTGTTGATTCATATATTAAATTAATTGTAAATTAAATCATTAAAATCTGTCATTTTGCTTTTCATATATTGAGTATTAAGCAAGGATCCACAAGATATTCAAATCAATTTGCTCGTAGCACTTTGCTTGTTTTTATACAGATTAGAAAAAGCAGCAAAATTCATTCATTGCTAATAAATTGTCAGTATACAGAAGGGAAAAAACTGATAAATGGAAATTAAATAAGAAGAAAAAAAATTCAAAAGACAGACCATTCCAAAGCTGATAAAAAATATTGTTTATTTTTGATATTAAGACTGTGTTGAGTAAAAAGTCTTAGAAAAAGCTGGTTTGGCTCCTGTGGCACACTGTGATTAACTTTTTATCATTCTACATAGTGTAGTGAAAGAACACAGCCTATTGTATTCACAGATCAGGATAAGTCTTCAGGCCAAATACACTTTCTCTCTGCTTTGTGCTTTTTTACTGCAAGATTCCACAAATACTTTAAGATTAGCTGATAGTGCCTGAGATTCATTTCAGTTATATTTACTTCAGTAGAACTCACTATGAAGATAATACACTTGAAGGTGTCTGTTGCAGAAACATGAAACTTCATCTCCATTCTAAATGCCTAACTTGAAGAAGCTAAGGCAATGGGGCTTTTTTTAGGATTTCTTTTCCTTCAGTTAAAATTAGGATGCTTTATTTTATATATTTTCCACTAATAATTGAAACAATTTTAATAGTTTCCAAATTGCTTATTCCTGCTCTGTAAACACAAGCACATTGCCCAAATTATTGCTGGGGTGGAAAAAAAAGAAAAAGTGAAAACACTAATTCTACACTAAGAACTAGAGTGAATGTTCAGCAGTATCTTTGGTTTCCTCTTCAAATCTCTGGTTAGATTTATGACTATGTCATTGTGACCAGCAATTAATTTCATAATGATTACACCAGACAAGGACTCAAAACAGTGACATTAGGCAAAAAAGGTTGTGTTCAACTATTACTTGAAAGAACGCTTCAAAGCAAACTATGGAATCTGTTTTTAAATTTCAGTGACATCTTATCAGGGATGATAAGACACACTATTCTTTGAAACAGCCTATAAACATAAAGGGAAGAGAAAAAACATGTCTAGAAAAAAATTATGTATTCTGTTGGAATCTTTACAGGTCTGCAAAGCTATTAAATGTCATCTTAGTAGAGGGAAATATGAAAAAAATGCCTGCAGACTTATATTTTATCACTGGTTTCTTCAGGAAGTGAGGCAAGCTTATTTAAAATATGTATGTATAATATAATCCATATAAATAAACTGAGACAGCACTGCAGTGAATCATGATTTAGGACATAAGCACATCTTCAGCAACAGTGAAAAGACAGAACATGAGAGGTAACAGTCATCCATTTAATAAATTCCAGTTACACATACAGTCACAGTTGAACATCAGAAGGAAAAGATGCTGAAAGATCCATGACTTTTGGTAATTGAGTGTACATCAGAGACAATGTTGAACTACAAGCCAAATAAATTCAGGGAAAGGAAAATAGAGTAAGTGTTTAATGATAAAACTTATAAATTTAGGGATGCCAAAAGAATGATGATCTTGGACTTGCACTCCAGACCCATTCCCAGCTTTGTTGCTGTCCTCTGGATGCAGTCTTACATGCCAATGTCTTTCTTGTAGTGAGGAGCCCAAAAGTGAACTATTTTTATTTGTTAACTTTGACTACTTTTTCATTATTTCATTATTTAAATTAAATCTTTTTGGGTTGCCTTCTGTCCCTTTTAATATCCTTTTCCCCACATTATTTAAATTTTATTTCCTACAGACAAAATAAACTAATTGGCTAACAGGTTATCACATGCTTCTAGCATTTCCTTTGTTCTCCTTGAATTTCTATCTCACATTTCTACTCTTCATGGTATTTCTAAGACTATTTACTTTATTTCTTTGCTTTCTGTTTTCTCAACTTAATGATGCAATAGAGAGAACCTACCTTTCTAGAGTATAAAACACGTATTAGACTAAGAATTCATGGTATGATTCATTTATTATAGAGTGATACTCAAACTGGATACTAGGGAATCTGCAGACACCCTTTCCTACTCCATAAGAAGATTTTAGCCTGGCACTTACACAACACAACTGCCCCATGATATCTGAGTCACTAGATGGTTTGTCAAGATTACATCTCTAGAGATTTTACTACCCACATTACCATGATTAGAATGTAATATTTCCATCCCTAGAATCTGTAGCCAAGTGGAAAGAAAGAGCCACTGCAAATTTTATTAATCTTCCTTAAAGATTAAACAATCAATTCCTTTATTCACTGGAATTTCAAAAGGCTTCCCCTCATGAGAAAGAAAATACGACCTCTTACCAACACTTATGAGGATTTATGCAGTAACAGGAGCCCAGCGGTTGAACTTGAAAAAGAATCGCAGAATCAGTTAGGCTGGAAAAGGCCTCTGAGAACATCCAGTCCATCCTATGGCCCAACACCATCCTGTCAACAGCACCATGGCATTGAGTGCCACATCCAGTCTTTGGTTAAACACCTCCAGGGATGGTGACTCCACCACCTCCCTGGGCAGCCCATTCGAATACCTAATCATCCTTTCTGTGAAGAAATTATTCCTAATGTCCAACTTAAACCTCTCCTGGCACAGAAAAGGACTATGTCCTCTTGCCCAGTTGCTGGTTGCCAGAGGGAAGAGGTCAAACCCCACCTGGCTACAACCTCCTTTCAGGCATTTGGAAAGAGCAATAAAGTTCTCCCTTGAGCCTCCTTTTCTCCAGGCTAAACAATGCAGCTCCCTCAGCTGCTCCTCATAGACCAAGTGCTCCAGACTCTTTGCCCTTCTCTGGACATGTTCCAGTACCTCCTGCCTGAACTGAGGGGGCCCAGAACTGGACACAGTGCTCGAGGTGTGTGCCAAGTACAGCAAATGGATCACTTCCCTGGGCCTGCTAGCCACAGTGTTTTTGACACAAGCCAGGATGTGTGGTTGTAGCTAACCTCAAAAAGAATATTATTCAAAAAAAGGCCAAAATCCTATTGCAAGCTGAAGTTATGACTGAGAATTGTTTCACTCTCTTTAGCCCCATGTAGGACTTGTGTTTGAGGAAAGATGGAACCTAATCTCAGATGGCTCAGAGGAGAATACAGGACATAATCAGCAGGACAAAAAAGCATGACGCAACATGAACCCTTGTGCAAAGTTGAGTTTTTTGTTGTTAACTTTAGAGCAAGTGGCTTAAACATATGAACTGCAGATGTAAGAGAGCGCTTTGTTCTCAGCACTTAAAAAAGAATTTAAAAGACATGAAGACGCAAGTCTAATTTTATTGGAAATGAATGATCTGACAATTGAAAATATTTGGAAGCTTTTCATTTTGGGCAGCAACAGTTTTACATAAGTTTTCTTGTCCACAAAGCTTTTGTGGTAGGAGTCCACTCTTTCAATTGTCATGGTGATACCAGATATAGGAAATCTGAAGCCTATGCCTTTAACCAGCTTTGATCCAACTCCTTCTGGCTTTCAGAAAAAGGTGGGATGTTTCTGAAAAAAAGTCATCTTTGAAAGAGAACTTCTATTTCAGAAATCACCTGCAATTGGGCTCATTCATTATTATTCCTCTGTTAGTCAGCCACTTCAAAAGGAATCAGCAAGTTTCCAGAAATACTGATTTATTGCTATTGTAGGACTCCCAAATGAGTTGCTTGAACCTTTGAAACAGCACTTGTGAGATTGAAAGTTTAACTCACATTCCTCATTCATCAAAGTTCCTGAAAGCATAGGTATGTATGGAGATATTTCTCATTCAAATTGTATAACAGAAAATCAAGCATATGATTTCTTAACACACCACCTCAGTTTCTATTACATGCAGGGAAGCTCAGCACATCTAGGGAAGCTCCGTTACAGAGGATTTTTACAGGCATGTTTTAAAAGTTTACTGTCCCTCAGAGAAAGTATGGAGGATAAATTTTCTTGTTACTTCGTTCCTCCTGATTTCTCTGAGGATCTGACATGGATTAATTTACAGTATCTCTTTCCAAAGAATTTGATCTTTTCTCAAGTGACAAAGCACACAGTTCATCAAAAGAGCTCTGGTACCATTAAGTTTGGATTCTAGAACTGCTCTCAAGTCTATCTACTTGTGCCCTCAAGATTACCTGTAAAGAGAGGTATGAAAGAAGAGCCTGACAGTAACAATTAAATTAAGTTTACTTTAAAAAATGAGAAAATGTATAAACAATTTCACAATTAAAACCAAACTAAATCTATTTGATGCACTTATTTTGATGCATACACATGGTTATGCAATAGCACCATTCTTTACACAATGTGTTATTTAAACATTACTTTCCAAAGAATAGTGATTTGTCATCTTCCACATTGCAAAGCACAGCATTTAATCATTCTGTGCTATAGGCATGGTAAACGTGGAGTTATTATGAGCAGCTGTAATGCTGCTTCAGTGTTGGAATACCGAAAACAGTTATCTATTTATTGTGTAAATTGAGATCATTGTATAACAGAACTGCCGCAGCAAAATCTCCATAGGCTAGAGAAATCAAATAGATAACACAAGTATTCTAATGCTACATTCGATCACTGCAGATGCAAATATTTACACCATCATCTAATAAAGTACGACTTACATCATTCTGTATTATTTGAATTCAATTTCTTCCACATTTTTGTTTAATGCAAAACTTTCAGATTTATATGAAACAATTTAGTATCTGCTGGGGAATTCTGTCAAATAATTTACAAAAATGCTGGAGTTCACAACAAACCACTCTGGAGGGGAATAGAAAACAGCAAATCCTTCAGAAATATTTTCAGATGGGTATCATAAAATTCATTATCATTATAAGTGTACACACCATGTAAAAAGAAATTTAATTTTTTACAAAATTCCCACAATACAGATTTGTGTCAGAGTGTGGTATACACTATTTTAAATTCTGTGAGCTTTTGTGTACTTCAGATACTCTAAAGGTTTGATCACACTATTTAGCTTGAGAAGAGCTGTGCTATTTTGAATGAAAAAGAACCAGCACTTGAATATCTAGAATTCTTTGTGACTAATCCCCCAGCTATCACTCTTCAGAATCAATATTTACACTATACTTGAATTAGTATAACTGTTGGCTTTAACTATCAGTTTCCCCATTTGGTACTACCTTATGACAGGAATTAGTGAAATACATTATTTACAAGAATTTACCTGTGAGAAATGAGCTTTTATATACATGTAGGAAAACTTGAAAATTTGTCTACTTTTATCTTGACAAAACACTGTAATATTTGTATCTTACGGTCTTTTCGTTCTTTGTAGTTCCTTTTTGTCTCTAATTCCATCTCCCAACATAAATGGATGCATTAAAATACTACAGAAAAGATAGATCTATTTTGTTAAATTATAGGCTAATATTTTTTTCCACAAGAATTAGCTTATTTTTATCAAGGTGTAATATTTACAGAGTCTGGCTATTAACTGGATGTGAATCAAATGCCATTCTTTTTGATGTTTAATCTTTGCTAGCATGCAGCCCAAACGAGGAGGTGGTACAGTTTTTGTTATGGCATATAAAAGAATTGGTTCTTCCTTTTATCTATATTATCTCTGTAGTTTCTAGTAAAGACCTATGAGATCCAACGTGACCTCTCCGCTTACATCCTCCTTCCATCTTTTGGCCCTTGCTCCTGCTTGTGACTCCATTCCTTCCCACTTCAACACCATGACTTCTTGAGCCCTGCTGTCCTTTCTCCTGTTTCTTCTCCTAACAATATAATCATACTGTAATATCCAGCAGCTTCTGAAAGTCAACCCTTCCATTCCCCTTTCTTTTCTGTATCACTTCTTCCCTTCATCGGTGAACTTCTTGAACTCATAGATTATAGCAATTGCCTCAAGTTCCCTTCCTCTCAGTCCAACATAGATCCTCTCTAATTTGACTTTTATTGTGCACCAAGGATATGCTAACATCAAGGCCTGCAATGACCTCTTCATGTCAAGTCTCAGGGCCTTTGCTCCATACTTGAACTCTGGTGTTTTTATCATGACTGATCATACATTCCTTTTCAAAATCATGCCTTGCCTTTGCAACTCTGTCCTCTCCTCACCATTTAACTACTCTGACTTGAACAGGTAACAGATGGGTCACAAGTGGGAAAGAAAGGATACTGTACTAGACTTCTAAAGCTCTGTTAAATAACAGTATCAATCTTTTCTGAAAAAGACCCTTTTATATTGCAATGTGGATTTCTTAATGTATGCAACAAAGGCCTGATTATCCGTGGCTTCTATATTTTTGTCATCTTCAGCAATTTTGTATTCCACTTCTCTTTTCATATTACTTTTTCAGTTTTAGATGAGTGGTAAAGGCAGGCCAAAATATACTATTCACCTGTTCAGGAGTTTTGGGCGTTTTGTTATACACAAAAAGAGCCCTAAATTATCATCTCATGAGACAATATAGAAGTGTGTCATTATCACAACCTTTACATAAGGCTTATGAAGAAAACAGCATTGCAGGTGCAGCTGAAAACAACATTACTTACTTGCAGCTAAATAAATAAATAAATAAATTTAAAACTTTAGTCCTCTAAACCATAATGAGCTCATAATTTGGACCTGGATAATTAGCGAGGTCCTATAACTTCAGTGTTTTAATTAATTAACAACAGCTGATTCCTAGTTTTGATCTCTCTGACTACCCCACGTACATTTATAAGTATTCTAGGATGCTGTTGAAACAGTTCAAGTTTTTGTCAACTGAAAAGTATTGCTAAGAGAATGTCAACATGAAATACATTAAACATAAAAGTTCTGTGAACTCAGAAAGAGTGTGGAATTGAGTTTCAAATACTTTTCCAAACATTATTTCAGTATTTCTTTGGTATTTTGAGTATTATCATGCAGCAGTTAGAATGATCATATGACACTTTAAAAAGAAAAAAACTTTATTCCAGTTAATTATTTTATCTGTCATCTAGGAAACACAGTTAGGTCTCTAGGTGAAGAAATAAATCTGTGTTTATCTTTTGCACCCTGGAAGAGAAGATTTACTTATGCAACTGAACAAACTGGATTAATTCCAATTATTACATAGGCCTACTTAATAACTTCCATAAAAGTTCTAAGGAGAAACAAATTTCAGCTGCCAGAAAAAGTGAGGCATAACATAGAACAGTCTTTTAAAGATTTGCAACACTTATCATCATAATCAACATTTACACTTACAAAAAAGTTACGAAGTGGCTTTATAGTCTGTAAGTAAGATATTTAGCATAAATATTGTTTGAACTCTGACTTGGGGTGGTACAACTATATAATATGCCATAAAATAAAATAGGAAGAGAAGGAAGGGAGAATGTCACAGGAAGTAAGATGGTAAAATACAATATCTGACAAAATTATTTTGCACAGTAGGACTAAGTCTGATTTTCAGTTTAAAGTGTTTAGTAGGTATCACACGCTGAGGAAATATTCTCAAAACACTAAGATCTTTCTTAGTCACTAATTGCCATAATAGGATATCTTGAAATAACATAAAGACACATCCTTCTTGAGTCCTATTTGTACCTCTCTCATTACTAGTTTTGCAAAAAGAAGCAAATATTCCCATTCCTGGCAACAGTGCCAGCCTCTTTTCCACTGTTACGTTTCTGTCCATAGCACTCCTTAAATTGTATTCTCTCCCTTTTACTCCCAAGAGCTGATCTGCCTACCTAGTTGGCTATACACAGGAATAATAATAATAAAAAAACCCCAAACATTTACTTGGAAAATAAATGCCAGATGCGAAAAACCCAAACAAAAAACCCCAACAAAAACAAAAAGCAAACAAAAAAAAAAAAAAAAAGAGAGACCTGTCTCCAGTGATAGGTAGGCTACTAACCCTTTGCAGGCATATCAACTATAAAGCAGTAACATCACCAGAAGGAGCCAACTAAAAGCAGTTCTGGTTTTATTTGCTGGTTCAAAGAAGTCAACACAGCAAAATGTAAAGAAGCGGTAAACATTGATTCCCTTAAATGAATATGACTTTTGTAACAAGGTTAAAAATACAGACATCACAACTATCAAGCTGATGCCTGAACAATGCTTTGGCTCCACGTTGCTGAAACATAGTAACACAGGAAAAATGCAAAGCTCAGATTTAGAAAATGGGCTCTATTTCCACTCCTCAAAAGGGTTATGTAACACATCTTAAGGAATTTTGTTTCTTTCATGACTTTTTACTAGTCTGTATGAGTAAATTTTATTCATGTTTTCCTCTGACAATATCCATTTGAAATTCTGATTTGTTTTGATACTAATAAGCTAAATGGTGCTGGGGACATTACTCTGACTCAGATGCTAAATGATTCAGCTTAGCCATAACTGCACAGTTAATGTATTCTCCTTTGGGACAGAATAGCTGTGGTCAGGATTTTGCTTCTGGTCTCTGCTAACTGCTCCATTGTACCTGGGAATTATTGAAGACAGTAAATTGCATAGGACTAAAAACATCCCACGAACCATACTAACAACTTAACTGCAGAGAGAGCTGTATCCTACTGCCTCATAGTACTTAGCTTGCCAGTATAGCTGAAAAACACACATCATCTTGACTCCTTTAACATGATGAAGAGAGAAATGCATTTTAATGTTGATCAGTGAGCCTGGAGGATGCTTTGGTCCAATGGATAAGTGAAGCTTAGCAGCTGTACTGATGGTACTTCCCTGACAGATCCTGAAATGTTGTGGGGCTTTTTGTCAGCTCTCAACCACTATTCTTTTGTTTGTTGCCTCTTGTGGTGGCTGCAACCATTTTGGAATCTGGCAGAGACATATCTAGCTTGATGTAACTCATCCTTTGCATATACATTTATTTCCCTTTCATATATCTTATAGTCAAATATGCAATATATTTTTGGATGTTAACTTTTGATTCTCTTGTCAGATAGTAGTAGAAAAAAGATCAGCAAAAAAACCCCCATAGTTAAAGAACAATAAAGAAATATGTTGCAAGGTTCATCTATTATGAATTTATATCCATTTAAATTATAGTTCTAACATGAACAACTCAATGAAGTTAATTCATTTAGAATTATTAGTATTAATTCAAATGTTCTATGTTTAGAAGCTCAGTTGCTTCTGTTTTAAAACTCTGGTTATGAAAATAAACAAATGCTGATAGGATCTCTCATACCAAAATTTACTTGGAAGTGTGAATACTTATTAAAAATGTATTTGGAAGTGAAACTACCAAGAGAACAGTAGAGAAACGTATATATCTAAGATATATAATAACTTCATATATACATTTCTATAAATCTATATATCTAAGATATCTGTTAGTTGTTAACTCGCAAGACAATAAACTAAAAGTGAAACACTTTTAACTTTTCAAAGTGAAATAATAAGGAAGTTCAAAATAGGAAGATATTTTTCTATTGTGATAGCAAAAAAAAAAAAATCTGAATAGAATAATTAATTTTGATTAGCTTTAATTTGTTGTTTGTTTGAGTGTGTAAGCTGAATTTCCTAATGCTTGCACTTCAGATAACATCAAATATATCTGATTTATAGAACTGAATATATGACCTTGATGTCAATCTTCTCTCAAATTAATTACATGAAATCAAGAATATGATGAGATGGAGACATAGTTTATACATACAAGTGTATAAACATTTGATTTAGGGCTATTTGGAGTATTTTACCAGCATTAATAGACTCTGTATCACAGTGATTATACTGAGTTTAAATGCAAACAATTCCGTAAGTGATGTACTTAGGAGACTTATTAACTGATGAGGATGTTTTATTGGGCTGCTTTGGGGATGACACTTTGATCCAACGTAGTGCAAAGTACTTTACTTCCTGAAATCTGTATTGAAAGTCATCTAAGACAGGGTCACACTCCAGCCCTTTAATTTCACTTGGTGCATAAAAAGCTAATAAAATATGGCTCCAGAACAAATGCAGAAATGAGGAACCCAAAATATAGTGAAGATCAGTTGGAAAAGTGGGGTGGATTCACTGGTTATGGCTTTTCTAATTGTGTGTATGGTTGATCTCTTTCCAGTAACTACCTTGTAGTCATAGATATTGTATGGCTAACCTTACATATTCGTGTGAGCATACTTCAGCATTGTCATGCTAGTTGCAAGAAAGCACCAAAATAAAGATTAAATGATATAAAATACAGATTAGAATCTTTGTGTCACCTTTAACACAATGTCACATGGACACTGAAGACTGCAGGTATTAGTTGATATGCAAAATTCATCCCAATACACTTCCCTCCCTTTCCCCCAACTCAAAAAAATCTTTTTCCTCTCTTCTCTATCTTACTATGCTTACTTCTTGATACCTTCTTTGTTTCCCTTTTGATCTTTCCTGATTATATCGCTTTAGGGATCTTACTCAGATCTTGAGAATACCCAGTTATTTCAGCTTATTTAGTTCTACATTTGTCTTCTAAACTCATTTGTTTATTGTTGTTGCTTTGTTTTGCTTTTCTAATTTTTTTCAATTCCTCTACACATGTAAACCAACCTGTGTTAAAAGTCCATTTCTGGATAATCCCTGTGCATCTAACTCTCACCCCTTGTCTCACTAAACCTGATAAGGCTAAGTTCTGATTATCTCACATACATACTTTCAATAACTTTACTTGAACCCAAAGATGATTGGATACTCAATTACCTGGAATCTTTTGTCAAAACTCAATTTCTATAGAGTTAAGTTCATTATACTACAAAATTCAGTAGATAAAATCACAGATCTACTTATCAATATGTTCCTATTGATCAAAAGCTGTCTTCAGTAAAGTCTGATTATTAAATTTGGGATTTCCATTCAATAGGGTTTTCAAAATACCAGGATTATGTAATAACATCATCCTGACACTTTCCACATGCTTTCCATGTTAGTAAATTTTAATGTGAATTTTATTGTTTGGAAATTTTTTTGTCTGCATTCTTAATTGCCAATATAATTAAAACTTCATGTATACCAGGAAGATGTAGCTCAGAAGATACACTTTTTGCTCCTAAAACAAAACCACAGGTCTTTGTATTTTATGTATCACTACAAATGCTTAAGAAAATTTAATGCCAGAAACAGATAGAGAAAAAGCAAGTCAGGATTTCAAGTTCCTTTAAAAGATCTCCATTAGCTTTGGGATTTAACCTGGAAAATGCAGATGAGTAAATAAAACTAAATTCCTTCTTCTTCAAATTACATATTGATTTAGTATGTTACATTTTCATAAAGAATTGCAAGTAAAAGCATTACAGAATTTATTTCAAGACCACAGAGGAAAAAAATAGATATAACATTACAGAGAGGGACACAGCAAATTTCTAAAGAACGGTACTAGCAGGTTCCAAATATTCCTTCTGTTGTCTGTTGATAAGACAAAACTCTTAAGTCACAAAGCTCTATTAGCACTTTTTCACCTTTTGATAAGGTGAACAAAGAGGCTTTCAGACTAGAGGAACAAAGCCACAAAGAGCTATAGAGACATTAGAAACACAGCATTTTAAAATGAGGTTTCATGCCCAGTAAAACCCTTCATTTTTGATTGTTTTCTTGACAGATTTTTTTTTGTCATATAAATGAGGTATATCAGAATGAAAGAAAAAAATATGCTATGTATTTATTTATCTATTTAATTTTTTCCCCACAAGTTCTAAATAAGCTATTATCACGAGCAATATTAGAGAATGTAGAGGTAACCTACTCTGAAATGAGACTGAATAGAAGTAAATAGAGTAGTCTCCACTAATGTGTTTGTAGCAATTGTTTGAGATGGAAGATAATAGCAGAGAAAAGGACAAAGTCTCTGAAAAACCTCATACACTAAATATGAGGCTCAGTCTTTAGAACCCCATTAATGGACTGAACTGCATGTTTCAGATCAGCATCCCTGTCTCTTCCCTGGTTTGTTATCCCATACCACAGGCACACAGGATGAGTAGGTCTGTGAGTTTTTCAAACATCTCAGCTGGCACACAGTGTAAGAAGCAGGAGACAATAATTAGGCAACAGTTCCTTCATGTTAACCTTATGAACAATTGTGCCACAGCCATGTGGTACAAGCACACATTCATTATGGGATGGGGTTGCCCTCACCATCACCTGTCCTGATGCCTGTATCAGGACTTCTGATCTTTTGAAAAGGTCCAGTGTACATACACACATGTGTAAGTACAAGTGTTGGATCATTCATATGGATAATTGAACATATTTAAATGTAGTGATAATTTGTATCAATCCACAGCCAGACACACAGCATTTAAAATTCCTACAAATTTCTAACACTGCAAACTTTTCTCTCATTTTCTAATGGAATTTTCCATATGTGCTTTTTGAATTATTCAGATAGCTGTTTCTTGGAGTGGAGCTTGGAGAAATTGAAATATAATCTCAGAAGAGGAGAACTATTATTTTATTCTAAGACTGTTTTTAATTTGCTGTGATTCTATACTTTCCCTATGTACTTAGAGATTTTAAACATATTTCTATAAAACCCTGCACCCATATTGCTGAATTGTCTCTCTGCATTCACTAAAACCTGAGGCAATATTTAGAATACTATTGCTCCATGTGTTGAATGTAAAAAGAACTGGCACAAGAAAATTCTCTGAAACAAGGATTTGGCCTTGTAAGTTTTTTTTCCTATAAAAACCTAAAAAAGAACTGAAAAATAAGTATTTTGTCTCTAAACACACTGGATTTTGAAACATTTTTGCTGTCATGACTTTCTATGATTTATCTAGACATTATGCTAAAAGTTTTCACATTTTGAGGCGTTTGGTGAATTTTTCATAGATACTATTCTGTTCTATAATTTGAGTTGTCATGAAAAATAACAGAAAAATGTAATCTCTAAAGCAGTTAACTTGAGCAACAGATTTTAGGAATTCATGGGAAGTTTACAGAAAATCAATGGAATGATAAAAAAAAAGCAGCCAACCATATTAAGAGAACTATCTTATGCCAGTAAACAGAGTTACGTAACATTAGCCTGGAGCTATGTTAACTTTAAAAATATAGATATATGCATTCAACTTTCCAAGACATTTCCAGACAAGTTTAAGTTTCTTAAATATAAAACTTCTACTGTTGCCTAAGAGCGAAAATGTTGGAATTTTTTGTTTGTTTGTTAGTTGGTTTTTTTTTCCCCAGACAAGTTTGGTATAAGTTCTGTTTGGTATATTGAACTAATAGCTTCTAATAAAATATTACCTTTACTTTCTTTTGAATGTCTATGGACTACAAGATAACTTGCACATTTGAAGGTGTTCTATATCCTGGAAAATAAAAGGTGAAATCACGCAACAATTACTTGTAACTATAGCTCTTGGTAATTAGTATACAGGTTAAGGTAGAAAGGAGAGGGAATGGAAAGGGTATTATTAATATGACTTTTAACAAATGTGAAAGAGGAATGTCGGGAATTCTCAGTGTTTGTGATTAACAAAGACACAAGGGAAGGAAAAAAGTATGAGAGGTCTATTACTGTTGTGGGGGTGTTTTTCTCATAAATATCTTTTTGGTCAAACCGTATAATTTTTCTGATTACAAATTGAAATTAAAACCAAAACTTTTCTATTACTTTGAAAATATACCTAGTGTTACAGGTAATATATACAAAGGCAAAATGTTGCTTGTCTATTTCTTTCCTTACACTGGTAACTTCAGAAATATATGTTTAACTCCATCTCAATGGGACTTAATCATTAAAACTAGAAGCTATGCAATAAAAAAGTTCTAGAAAGACAGAAGAAATACTGTTGTATTTCAGATCTAATGAATAATGTTAAATGTACTGGTAAGCCTACTTGTTTAAGGTCTTCTTTTAAAATATTTTACCCTTCTAAAATCAATCTCATTGATTGTGTGTGCAAAGAGAGAAACTAAATTTGATTGCAATGAGTACTCTGTAAGGTATAACAATAAAGCTGAGGTAAAACTATATGGTAAAAATCTAGCCAATCAGTTGCACAAACATCACCAAAGGAATCAGATTTTAAACACAATAAAGTAATTTTACCAGTTTTCAGAATTGTTCATCCAGCAGATGTAGGAAAGAGCTATGGCTTGATTCAAACTCATGATATAATAATCCCTCATATACTCTGTATTTTACTGTCTGTTCTTCTATCACCACAGTTTTTCTTACCAATCTTTATAAAGCACATGTTCATGCCAACTTACTGTGCTTCTTTCTATGATTCAGGTTTCTATTAAATACAACCAACGTGCTTTGGTCTGTTAGCAACTGGTGGTTTTAATTTAAATTTCTTAGTTTTCTACTTTCATCCTCAGGTTCTCAAGGAAGTTCCCTTTTGCTCCTTTCAAGAGCAAGGCTTAAATACTTCTTTTTAATTTGCTGAAACTTGATGACACTTCAGATGCAGAATTTGGTTATATTGAGATATTTGTATTTCCCAAATGATTTTTCTGACAAATTGCTTCAGGATCTTGATATGTTATTGACTTATAATATCAGCTGGTACTGTGAAGAATATTAAAATAAATTCAAAAGACCAAAAGTTAGGGCTCATATCCTAAATAAAGGTGTTTCATACAACTTTGGATATACTGATATCTCCTTTCACCTTCATTAGAGAAGCTTATAAACTGTATTACAGTGTTAAGATTAGGCTTCTGCAATGTATAATAAAATATTTTTTGAAAACCAAATTTATTGGTCTGGAACATTAAGTAAGTATTAGGAACAAAACTGCCATTCATGGAAAAAACTAGTATTTTTTTAACCCCTTTTTGTAACACGTAAAAGAAAACATTCTAACAATCATTTTTCACAATATATGTGAAAATTTTCATCTATTAACAAAAAAAATTACATTTCATTAATTAATTTAGTTGCACTTATTTTTAAAAATTCATATATTTTTTCTGGAAGAAGTAGCAAAGAACAGGTTCCTTTCCTTCATTTAATATTTTTGCAGTGAGATTACTCACAGGCTATGGTAATATCAGAAGTTTTTAATAATTTGGAAAAGTGTCTTTTATCTAAATTGAACTCCAGTGATTCAGTTGTGTCACTGTTCATCCACAACCCCCCTCAAGATAATCAGCTGGAGGTGTTTTATATCACGATTAATCTGTATTAATGTTTGCAGAGAAAATTTAAGAGATTCAGTTTATGAATATAGCTTACCCTCAAAAGGAAAAAAAAGGTTAGAACAATGGAAATAATTACATTAAAAAAATCTGTATGGAACAACAGCAATCAAATGACAGCATTTTTTCTATCAGCATCATCATGTCATCATTTATTGTATTTTCTATTTTTTTCTTCCTTAGGTTTATCTGGAGATACAATTATATGGTTAGAGTGAAAAAAAATCAAATTAAAAAATTCCATAAATTTTGGTTCTAGCATATTTCTGAAAAGCAGTTATTGGCTTGCAACACTACTGTGTGTCCGAACTCATTTAAAAGCATTTGCTGGAGCTGGAATTTCTCTAATTGTGTTTTCAGCAGAATTACAAGATTGAGTTAATTGAAACAGGTATAATTTATGCAGAGTTTGCAACCACAGTAGGGTAACCAGTGTTCTTTTTTTCTCTTTATTTCTTGGGTTTTTTATTCACATATTGAAAGGATGACTGCTGAATTTCCACTTCAAGAAAGAATAAAAATAATAGAATCCGGAATTTCCTCAGGAAAATGTTCTTTATATATATATATATACACACATAATATTCAAATGTAATACATGTATATTAAAATGTAAAACATTTCTATTTAACTTCGTGTCAATAAAACAAATCAATTGGTTACTCTTCTGGCCTTTGAAGATCTTTTAGACCAATTTCCCTGCCATAGGCAGGGACATCTTTCCTAGACCAGGTTACTTAATGTCCCATCCAACTGACTTCACTGAATACTTCCAGAGACAGGACTTCCACAATTTCTCTGGGCAACCTGTTCCATTTCTCTGTTCCATTGTTTCACCACCCTCATCACAAAAATTTCTTCTGTATCTCCAATTCAAATCTACCCTCTTTCAGTATAAAACCATTGTCCCTTTCTCTGTCTCTACTCATCCTGGTAAAAATACTGTCTCCTCCTTTCTTCCCTCTTTCCTCTATTTACATATTGAAAGAGCACAATAAGGTCACACACTGTTAATTGAGATGCCTAAGGGAAATTTAAATATTTATATTATAGAGAGCATGGTAACATTCATTTCTAAGTCAGATAAGACATCGAGAGATTGACATTCTCTCCTTGAACGTGCTTGCTACTACCCATCAGATCCTGGACAGTGCAAACTGAATCCTCTGCATACTAAAATCTTTTCACAGAGCATTGAAAGGGAGACATTGGAGACATGTAACTATAAAATATGCTATCAGGAGTGAAGAATAAAGCTAAAGCGTACTCTAACAAACCGAAAGCGTGAAAAAAATACAGGAAGAGAAAATGGAGCTTGTCACCTGCACAAATATTGGGTAGTCATGGAAAACCATCTCTTCTACACATCCAAATACACACATACTCTAAGGAATTCTTAAGCATTTGTAATGTGGTCAAACATCCAAACCTCCAAATTATTACTATTACTGCATGACAAATTACTTTCTGCTGTTAGAAAGCCTATATTCTCCTTTATTTCCTGAGACAAAATAAGACCATGTAATAATTTTTTTTATCCCCTTTGTTCCTCTGGGTTTTTAAAACAAAGCAGATATTTCTGCCAAGTTTTAGCTCCTTAGGAATTAAGTCATTTGTTCAGCATGTGTCCTTTAATTAATTACTAAATTGATTACTAAAGAGTAGAATGCTAATGTATTCTTACTAATGGGAGAAAACTTACAGCTTCTGAAATGGTGTCTTGTTAAAAATAATTAATAAATCCATACACTTTTCTTCTTGTAGTTAGTGTAATTGTCAGAAATCCTTGCATAAATGGAACTTATTTATCTATCTTTAGCTTTATGATTTTGACCCAAAATTTACCCTTCAATAGCATGTTTCCTTGACAAAACTTTTTCACTGCAGTTTCAATGTCTTCTGTGGTATAATAAAGCAAAGTACTGACACTTCTACTTGAGACAAGCCCATGACATTGAAATCTGAATGTTTGGACTATTTCATGAATTCAGTGTTAATTACATGTCTAATCTACTCTAATTTAATTGCCACGTTAACATGGCTTTTAGAAAAAGAAAGGATCATACCCTGTAGCTCAACAAAAATCATTCCAACTTGGCTGTACTTTATATTATTTTTAAAAGTAATTTGTGTTAATAGTATAGGTGTATATATGTCATGCATTTCTCTGGATATATTTTTGCACATGTGTCGTTTGCCTCCATGCTGGGATTTTCCTCTGTACTTTTTTTATGATCTCTGAGCTGTGATCTCTTTCCCAAGAGGGAGCTCAAGCGCATCTGCAAGAGTGCCTCCAAATTTCTGTAAACACCTATGTTATCTACATAGAAATTCTACGTCTCAAAACAGACAAAGGATAAATATCAGAAGGTATAATGTATGGTTTCCCACACTGATATTCTCCAGGTCTTAGTATTCCCAGCTGCAAGGTCACTTGAGCAAATCTACTCCCTCCTCACTAACCATTCAATTTTAACCCTTTTCTCCCAACACCCATAAACCAAAGTACAATTAGTATTAAATAAGCCTTTCTCAAAAAGTATGTTATCAAGCAGTGATAAAGCAGTGAAGAACAAAATGAATGGACTTTCTTAGATTTGCTGACCATTGCTCTTAAAACTGTTTCATAACTTTCTCATAGCTCAGACATCTTCATTATGGGCCCCAGCAGCTGAGGTTGAAATGCCTGTTCTGCCTGGAAGTTAGGCTGATTCAAGAATTAATTCACAGGCCAAGCCACTTCTAGAGCAAAATGATTGTGGTGTTCCACTGCTGTGAATAATAGCCTAATAGTTATAATGAAGCTCATGAAGCTCATGTAAAGTCTTTGCACTCAATTTGGCTGAGACAGTGTTAATTTTCCTAATGGTAGTTCGTATGGTGCTGTTCTTTGGATCTGAGACCAAAAATCGGATCAGTAATACACTGATGTTTTTACCTGTTGCTGAACAGTGCTTACACAGCAACAAGGCCTTCTCTGCTTTTCATCCCACCTCACCAGTGAGTAGGTTGTGTGTGCACAAGATGTTGGGAGGGGACACCGTGGGGACAGCCGATCACAACTAGCCAAGGGGATATTCCATATCGTGGGGCATCATGGTCAACAATAAAAGCTGGGAGGGGGAAGAAGGAGGAAGGGGAGACATGCAGAGTGATAGCATTTTTTTTTCCAAGTGACAGTTACACATGGTTGTGTAACCTGCACTCCTGCAGGTGGCTGAACACCTGTCTGCCATTGGGAAGCAGTGAATTAATTCTTTCTCTTGTTTGCTTAGTCATGCAGCTTTTGTTTTAACTGTTAAACTGGTTTTATCCCAACCCACAAGTGTTCTTACTTTTACTCTCCCCATATTCTTCTTTATCCCACTCTGGGAAACTGATGAAAAGCTGTATGGTGTTTAGCTGCCTACCAAGGTAAAACCACAACATATTCAGGTATAGAAACCCCTTTGTTCTGGATTTCTATTCTGATGCAGATACTGCTGAATTCTATACTGCGAGAACAAGACTGTATGAAAGGGTTAAGGTGTAATTTTTTTTTCACTAATATCCATACATTCTTCAGAAATTTGGGGTGGAACCAAAAGCTGACTCTATCCTTATCTTTTTGGAGGTCTTATTTACCATGTTTCTATAAGAATTTTTCTCTTGCACTCATTCACAGAGCCTGTATTTATCCATTAAGCACATTTCATTCTGGCAGAAGTTGATGAAGAAGACATTAGAAATTCCTGATCACCTTCCACTGCCCATATTTCAGCATTCTGATGCCAGCGCTGGACTCTGACTGGTGAGGAATAAAAATACTGGACTCTCTTACTAAAAGACCTACCATACAGAGGTGGTCTTCAAGTTTTGAGAGCCCTTTAGAGCTAAGAAGAGCTGGTCTTAAGCTTTTTTTAAGATCAGTGGAGGAAAAAAAAATAGGTTAGGATTGATTCATCTCCTTTTGAAATGGTCTCTAAAAAACCTCACGTGAACTCTATTTGGAGTCTTGAGGAAAAAAAAGTCAAGTCTTCTTACAGACCTACTCAGTTGCCTAAATTTTTGCATTTCATGGCATATGATGTGCCCTAGAAGATAATTCTAATACTCCAGCTGCCTTCCCAAATAAAGACATACTTGCCACAGCCTTTGCAGCCCACTTGGATATATTATATCCCTAGGGAATTTCAAATTGCCCAAGATGATGAAGTGTGAGAAACTGACACAACCACCCAGTTATATACAAGACATATAGATAGAAATTTAGTTAGCAGAAATGTGAAGAGTTTCATGCTGCTTATGTTATTTGATTACCAGCACAGAAAAAAAATGCCATTTAAAAATATATATTTTTGTGAAATACCTTAGTTTTACTGACACAGGCTGGAGGAGGATTGCCCATATGAATGAAAGAAAAATTAAGAATTGTATAAACATGCCATTCTCTTATCCAGTAATCATGGGGGGAGGGGTAGGATTCCTCTAATCTACTTTTGCTCTCCTTGATTTTATCCTCCAGTTTGGATAAGTCATACAGGTAGGTTCGATACTGCTTAACAAAGAGCACCATCCTGAAGCAGAGTTGTACTAATTGTTTTACTTCTGTTCTGAATAGAGTGAAAAAAAAACCCTGAAAAAATTAAAAACAGAAACAGAGAGTGAGTTACCTCATCAGTAGTGTGGATGATAGGGGTCCACTACCATAGATAATACTCTAACCTATATATGCCCTAAATGACTCTAGAGACAATTCACGGGCTCCCTCCTCTCCCCTCCGGGGGTGCAGTGTGCACTGCAAATTTGATTTTTTAACCTATTTTATGGAATGAGAGTTTTTGTTAAAAAAATATATCTAAAAAAATAGTACATGACATTATGGTCCGTGACCAAGATGTACAAATTGCAAAATGATGGTATGTTGACAAAAAAAGGAAATGTTTTGGTTTGCTTTTTTATTCAGAAAGGCTGCAAGTAAAATGGGATAAGATAGAGGAAAAGATTATCCCTTAGTAGATATTATTGTAGATGAATACAGTGCCTTTCTGTGATGGAAATCTACCTTCTTTTAAAAGACAGTAGTAGTATACCGCTAAAAAAGATAGGTAGTATACCGCTAATAAAATAACTAAAGAGGCATTTGGTTGAAGACAAGAGATTGTGGTTCCCCTGTGGCAAGCCTGAGGCAGGAGATTAGAAGAGAGTTACCAGTGAAGTACTGACAAATTAACTACTCTTATGTAATAGGCTTTTATTTGGTTTTGTTTTATTTTGTTTTGGTTTTTCCTTTTTTTTTTTTTGTTTGTTTGTTTGTTTCTGGCAAGATAAGGCTAATGAAATCTAATAATGGCAAAACTTGTGAAATATTCTTACTGCATACATGGACTTTCCCCTTGCTTTCCCCCCAAGAAAATAATTCAGATGACCTTGAGGTGCAGAATAATAATGAGAATATTAAATTGAATAGTACAGAATACAAACCCATGTGCCTAATCTGAATTTTATTTCCCCTACTGTTTAAGGAAAAAACTACTTACCTCTTGTGATTTATATCAAATCAGGATCATAGTGTTTTATTGATTAGTGACATAACAGCAATCCATAAACTACACATTCAGGGTAAATGCAACCAATAAAAGAGCTAAACCACATACTAACAAATTTGTTAACACTTACTGAATTTTATTAGCTATCTACAAATTCCATCTGCCTGGAAAGGAGTTGCTCTGTAAGGAAAAACATGCTGGGAGCCATGTGGGTGTCCCAAGGTGGGACAGAAGGACTTCTCCCAGCACCCAGGCTGAGGAGCAGGGCATGCTGAGAGAGAGAGGACCATCAAGGACAGGGAAATGGCAGAGTTTAGGAGACCTTAGGAAAGGCTGGGCAGGATGAATAAGACCTGTTAGTGACCCTCAGGGTCCTGACATTGCTCTTCCATAAATAATGCCCAAAAGTTCTAATAACCCATGCACACACAGCTCCACAGCCTTGGGGTCTCCCCTAGGTGCACACCCTTCCTGCAGGAGACATGCTGCTCCTGACATGCTGTTGATGCACCCACAGTGAGGAAGTACCCCAGGAGATGTGCCTGCTCCCCACAGCTGCCTCTACACTGCCAGCCTGCTGCTGGGTAGATCTGTGCTGTTCAACCTGGGCAAAGTTCAGGGTGCCCCAGGGCAACAGAATCTCTCAGATAGCTGAAGCTGGTAAGTCTAAACTTCTTCACAGTATGATGACATCCTTATTTAAAATGTCTCCAGGTAATTCCCTCATTGGTGTTTAATTCTGCTAATATCTGTTTTAAACCGATACTATCTTCTTGATAGTTTTGCCAGTTTTTGGTGAACAAGCCATCCAGAATAGGCAGTTTTGGGTATTCCATTCACACATGCTATCTGAATTTAGTTTCTATCATATCAGTTATATCTATTCAAAACACATTACCAAGATGAGTTATTGCAGACTTCCCCCACACTTTGTATGTAGATATCAAAAACTGTTGAAAATTATTTAAATCATGTGTTTGGGTTGCCTCTATATTTCTTGCAGGGACAAGTTTATTACAACTACTAAACATTTATTTTTCAGTTAGTTTCATTACATTTATTTTATTGACTAGAGAAGAAACAAGACAAATAGTCCAACTTTTGGATAGTTAAAGTGAGAGAAAATGTAGACTGCATCAGGGATGACCAAAACTTCTTTTACCTACTGGTTGTTCATCAGGAGGAAATAAAAGAGGTAAAGAATTATCAGATTGTACCATGTGATGAGAGAGAACTGAATCCTGGCTTACAAACTTTTTATTGCTTTCTTTGACTTAAAGACAAGAAAGGTACCTGCATCCATCTCAGACGTGCCAGGGTGCTCCCTGAATGGAGCCTGCAATGAGCATGAATCCCATTGTAGTAAGACAACGAATCAGATAAAAACACATTGTTAGTGTCCATCAGATTCAGGTTCTGTGATAGGAACTGGAAACTATTATTGTGATTGTATAAAGCATTGAAAAGAACATGTTTTCCATTAACTTGTGCTCAAAACAGCTCATTCAAACAGAAGTGAGTAAATAAGAATGTTATTAGAACAGTCACAAGAATGGGCATCCTGACTTCCAGGAAGAATTTAAGAGATCATAGTTTACTGAAGTTTAAAGTGGGGCTGATAACAGACACACCACAAAATATTTGCGTGGAAAATCAGACATCTAATAATCTGTACAAGAACAGGATAAAAAATATAATTACTTTAAAAGCAGAACTTTGCCAGCTTGCAAACAGAATCATATAAAATAAGGTTGGAACTGACAATGAAAATTCACCCAGACCATGTCCAGGCACAATGGTAAGAATTGCAACACTCATGAGAGATTTTATTAAAAAAACCCCAAAAAACAAACAAAAAAACCTCCACCAAAATTATTAAAATAGTACAGTTTCCCATTGAAGTCTATTGCACTGTATACTAGACTAATTTTTTTACTTTTTCACTGATGTCTAGGGGAAGAAAATCTTAACAGCATTAATTGATGTCTCATTCTTCTTGATAAGGAAAACTCTACTATTGATTTTTTTGGTGGCAGCCTTCCATAGAATACTTGTCATGTCCTGTGACAACCTCAGTCTTTTCCAAACCATCAGAAACCTAATTCCTTCTGTCTTCCTTACATTTAGTTTGGTTTTGTCTAGACTGTTGTTAGATACTGTATAACAGTTTCTTGCCATAGCTGAGGTCTTGAGTTGGTAACATGAGTTATAATCCTAGTATGAAATCATTTAGTATACATGGCTTGTCTTCCTTTTTTGTATCTACTTGCATTTTATCACCAGTACCCTATTAAGCCTATTTTTATGTATTTTCATTTGAACACAGCAATTTATGGGGGGAAAAAAGGAAAAGAAAAGATCATTTTTCCTCACATTTATCTCCTGGGCTTTTGTTCAGTGATAGAAGTTACAAATCTATATTACCTGATCTGGTCATCACGATTTTTCTCTCAGATGTCTTAATCAGTGAAGAGCATGAACACTGGTAACAACATACTTTGTTTTACCACACAGGTAAGTAACATCTATAATCTTTAGACACTAATTTCCTCAAGAGCCTATGAAAATAAAATGGTTATTAGATAATTTTCTAAGGGTTGCTCTCTAAAGATGTTTCAGATCATGGAAATTCCACATTTGAGAATTAACTGCAGAATTTCTTTAACACTACTATTTCCTTTTAAATTGAGGAAGATGTAGCTCTAATTTTCAACAAAAGCCATATTCCCAGTGAAAATACTATCAAGCTTTTAAGTCTACTAGTAAAAAGTTACATCACTGTGATGGAAATTAAGGACAGAGGTTTTAATTTAGAATACAGCTCTTCAGATTTACACTTTAATGTTTCTATGTCATATTGTAATGTTGTTTTTCTTAGACCTACAAAGAAACTAAAATAAGTTTTCTAGTTTTAAGGACAGAAAACAAAATATAATCCTTAACAAAAGAATTGCCTTCAAATAATTGCCTACTGACTGGGTTTTTTCTCCCCATATTTCTCATCTCACTTGTTTTGAGCAGGTTTTTGCAATGTTTCAATGAAATTAAAAACAAACAACATAATATATATTTTATTTATATATTTTATTTTTAAAAAATCCAACATAAAGATAAATATTTTCCTATGCTTTTAAATGAAATGCAATATGCTTGGTTTCATTTTTATTTCTCACTGTTCATATTTTTGCTGCTATTTAATACTGACCTGCATCTTGTTCTACTTGTTATTTCACTAGAGTGGCATCTTGTCCCATTGTAAAATGATAAGCTAAGCTAAAGGTGCCTTCCTGGTTAATATATACCCATGAGTACTGGGACTAGAAAACAGGGAAGGTTATTGGGGCTTTAAGTTTGCTGCTGGTCTAAATGAAAAACTAATTATTATTCTCCTGAAGCAAGGAGAAGTAGGAAAAAAACTGACCATGAAAATTAAAAACAAAACAAAACAAAAACCCCAAACCCAAAAAAGCCTCCTCTTTGTTGTTTGAATTACTTAGAATCATGTGATGTCTTGTAAGGCTGCGCTTAAGACCACTGTTTTCACTTGAATGATTCCTGATTCTTGGCCAGAGTAAACCTCACCAGATTGAGTTGAAAATTTTAAGTTTTACAAACATATTGGTGATGCATTTTCATACTATCTATTATGTGAAAGTTAGAAGTGCTTAAAAAATGGAACACAATTATTAACAACGGCTTCAGTTTTCTTTAAATACAAAACTATGATAGTAAGCTCATGCAAAGGAAACAAGTAAATAAGCAAAAAGCTTGTACTGAAGTAAGCTAAAAGATTCCCATAAGGTTGATTTTCAGGTTGTCATCATAGCAATAACAACTCTTTTTTTCCTGTGAGTGGAAAGCTAAAGGCATTTCCAGCAAGATGTCTAAACACCCTTTCGTATAGCTATCTTTATGTCTGCTTTTTTATAATTTGGGGTTTCCCCCGCCAAAAAGAGAAAATAAAAAACCCACTATATTTGCAAGAAAGGCAATTAAAATCATATGGTCACAAAAAAATTCAGGTTGGATGGGACCTTGAGAGGTCTCCAGTCCAACCTCCCACTCAGAGCAGTGTAAGCTCTGAGGTCACAGCAGGCTGCCTTGGTATTTGTCCAGCTGAATCTTTTAAACCCCAGAGGATGAAGCCTATGTCTGTGGGCACCTGTAAGGACTTAAAGAACACAGCTGCCCATCTCAAAACACTATTAAAGACACAGAAGGAATTTGCCATAAGATAAGCCACCACAAAGGGAACTTGAGATAAGCACAGAAGGGAGGAAATTGCATCAGGAAGGTGCTAATCCCAGACTCAACTGAGGTAAGATCTGGTTAGCACATCCTGGTTAATTCATCCAGAAAAAAATTCCCACTGTGGCAAAGGAATCAACTGCTCATACACATATCACCTTAAGTTATTTTAATGGCATCTATGCCCTGTGGATACCTGGAATTTGGACTGTATAAAAGTGGTACCCCTAGAAGAATGACTCAGGGATCTTCACCACCAAGAAACCCAGGGTGAAGAAAGACCAATGGGATGCTGCTGGATGCACAGCTAGTGACTATCTTCTGCTTGATCTTACTTACTCTCTCCTCTCTCCCCCTTTTCTATGTCTTTCTATCTCTCTGCCTTACCTTTACTATTAAATAAGACCCATATTACTGCCTTCAGCATATGGTCTCATTTGCACCTTAAATCAGTCAGAAGCATCTCTCACTAATCTCATTAGCACCTTGATTGCTTCCATAGCTCTTATTTCCAGTCAGAACCTCTCCTATTTCAACCCATACCCTTGTCCTGCCGCCAAGCAGGTCTGTGAAGACCTTGACTCCCTCCTTTCGGTGGACTCCCCCATAGTCCTTCACTGGGCACTACTTCTAGGCTGTATTCAGTCCCTGGGAAAACTTCTGTGTGATTTTCCTTGGGGCACATTTCTGGAATCATGGAGGATAAGACCTTGGGAATAGTGCAAAGGTAAAAGTAAATTACACCTAGACAATCTGATTGTCTGAAGTAAACTAACTGGGTCTGTGGAGAAGGGGAGAGCACATAGTAAGAGTCACTAAGAGCTCTGAGGGCATCATTTTCCCACTCCTGCATCCTAGCTGGTATGTGACAATGTAGGTAAGAGAACAACCAGAGGGGTAAAACACAGGATGAATGAGAGCAGTGGTTAAGGGGTTCAACTATTTATGAGTGTGTTAATATTTGGAGAGGATGTAATACAGTTAATATAGAACGTGAAAGGAAATGCTGTGAATAATTAAATACACTGTGGGCCTGCTGCAGCCCAGTAGGGACAGCACAGGTCTGGGCTTGCTCAGGGCCAGGGGTGGTATCAGCTGGCTGGAGCTGGCTGGAGATGGTTAAAGCCAGTCAGAGATATTTGGAGCAGATTCTCCCTCTCCTGTTCTCATGTTGCTTCCCAATGGGAGCTGGCTTGGGGACTGCTTCTGACTGGCAGGGGGCAATGGCTGTGACAGACATAGGAATATCAGCCCTCTGTGTCACAGAGAAGGGGACACCTGCACCACACCACAGGTGCCTCCAGATGAGCCAACAAGAGGCCAGGGAAGAAGAAATGCCATCCCAAAGCCTTGAGCAGGGCTCTGGGATGGCTGACGGAGGAGATCAGACCCATGACTTTAGTTATTGCCTTCTACTTCACCTTAGATCTGTTGGCACAGTTTTTTGAAGACAGACATTTGAAGGAAAAGCACAATGTCAAAGGAAGAGAATAAATACTTACTCTTGGGTTTTGGCTTTTTAAAAATGTATTTTTATTTTAGTTTAATTTATTTAAAGCCTTCCAAGTGAAGATTTTCTGTGCAAATAGATAAGTTGTCTAATAGATACAAATAATGTATATAGATAATTAAAGTGCTAAAGCATTATTTGGCTTAACAATAAATATTAGCTCCAATTTTATATACTATATTCCCTTTTGCCCATGACAGAATTTAACAGAAAGATTTGAATATTAATTTCTGGATTTTTTTGAGACATCAGTGACATTTCTATTAGAGCTGTCAGGTAATATTTCCCCAGTCTTAATTTTTCTGCCATACCATCATTCCCTTTAAAAAGCTATTATAAGTTTGATGTTAACAAGCTGCACTCCATTCCTAAATTGAAAAATCCTAAAATGTATGGCAGATGAAAAAATTGTGGCCTTAAAATCAGAAGAACAGAAGAAACTTCTCAGGTAAGTGTTCCCCAAAGTAAAATTTTTTCAGCTTTTTCTTGCACTCTTTCATTGAGTCGTATCTTCTTGAAACTGTAGCTGTGAAAGTAGCTGTGAGACAGTATAAGGAGTGGAAAACAGAGTTACCTGGATCCTCAGGTGGCCTCAGCTACCTCATCTAGTACTTAAAAAACTTTGTTCATCTGTGGGAGGCATAGGTTCAATCCAGTTTGGCTAAGGAGGGCTGGGATTTACCTATTTTAACTCTTCTTTTGCTGCTCTAGCCATCAGATTTTTACAACATGACAGTACTAAGAATAACTTTTTGTTATAGCTTTACACTAAGGATAATTTATCTATTTTCAATCAAGAGACTGATGTATCAATCAATGCAAGAAGTATAATTTCAGATGATGGAATGGTGCTCTGGGCCACAAAAGCATATCTTTTGTGAATTAGAGTCTCAATAAGATACCTAAATTAGATGTACCAGATGACACAAATTTTCAATTTTATTTTACCTCTTTTTCTGCAGTCTTTTCTCTAGCCAGTATTTTGAATTATTTTACGGTGCTCAATTTTATGAAATCTGTTCTATATATAATGACTGCTAACAGTAAACTGGGGACAACTGCTAACATGATATGTGCCAAAATTATACAGAATGAGATAGAATACATACAATTCACTGTATTCTTGAGAATTTTCTATTTCAAACTCAAGATATTTAATGGGTAGCTCCCTTTACCATCCTTAAAATTAATTATCATAACATTAAAGGGATTTGAACCTCATTATTTGAACCCCCACACTGAAACAATACTCTTCTAAGGACAATCTTATGTGAAAAGCCCTTTCAGAAGCAGAATGTAAGGAAAGATATTGTATTAACCTTGTATTGTTCAACCTATCTTTATTGAGCAACCTAGCTCTCCTTAAATGGCAGGTATCACCCAATTAAAAAGAACCCCAAATGACTAAGCACCCCAATATTTCTAGTAGGTAAACATCACTTAGAATTAACTTATGCAAGCAGCATTAACTTATGCAAGTCCAGCTTCTATCTGAACTCATCCAAGCCATTGCCTTAAGAAGGTAGTCTGAGATCATTAGTCTAGCCTCATTCATTTTAAAAAAATAGGATTTTTTTCTCCCTGTAGGCTTCATATTTCTGATTCATATTAGAATATTTTGCCATAATTCAAATAAGAAGCTGAATTTATGGAATGTACTAACATTGTTATCATGAAGGCATAGTAGCCATAGCCATTTTCTTCATCTTCCATCTTCAGTGATCTCATTCCATTATGGAACTCTATATAAACTTGACCTGCTGAAAATGCTCAGAGGGAGCATTTTTAGATACACTATGATCTCATACTACAGTAACTTTTTAAAAACCTAGTAATTCTAAAAATACCAGACTATCAGACAACTTCCTAAAATATTTATTAAGAAGGCAATAACAAATAGTGTCCACTGATTATTTATTGGAAAAATATATTTGATTTCAGATTTATGAAGCAAGTTGATAAAATATGAATGAAAAAGAAAATACCCAAGTATATAAACAATATTAACAAACCAATATTCTGGTAAGATAGCTCCTGAAATAAAGAATTAACTGTATAAGATCTAGTTCTGTCACAGACGTGGTCTTAAGAAAAAGCAGGTACTGCTTCAATACATTGTTGCAGGGAATTAATGTACTGGAAAAGGAAGAGAAAAAGGCATATGCCGTGTTCCCATTACCACTTCTCAGCATTCCTATCATAACAATATGGATATTTATAACATTCTGATTGCAATACCAGTCTGATTATTCTTAAATGCTTTCAAGTGAAAATATATAATAGCATGTCCACGTAATATGTTCCATCCTTTATTCATTATTGCTTACTTCAGACGTGTACCTAATAAAGCACCCACACACCATTTTTCAACAATGTCTTTTGAACTAAAGAATATGCCTTTTTTCTTTTTTTACTCCTACCAACACATAAAAAGTTACCTTATATTTGCTAAAACTTATGAAATTAGTAATCTGCTAAGTCACACCTTCCTGAAAAATCAACAAAATGTCTGTCTCTAGAGAACTAAAACGACAAGAATAACTGATATTTAATTTCTATTTCTCTTTTTACTGTTATATTTTTACTACTGGGATTTAAAATGTAAAATTAAAGCAGCTAGTTATTACTTTCTCTATAGGTAAAATATTGAAAATATGCTGCTATTGTCAAACCTTATTTTATGTTGACTTTCTCCTTCAGATTGCCAGTGAATTTTATATACTAAATTTTTGTTGAGATGCTCCTTTTTTCTTTTTTTCCTTTTATTTCTAATAAACATTACTGTAACATTTTGCTACAATAATTACAGAAGGTGGTAAACTATTTTGATGTGGATTTAGTCCACCTAATTTTAGGCTCATAAATGAAGTGCTTACGTAGTGACTCTAGTTTATGCTGGGAAGTGATAAGTTGTACAGGATAGTTCAGAGAAGTAAAAATTAATTCTTTCCATTTACCCAATAGTGAGATTATGACAACCACACTCTTAGCTCAAATATTCTATTATAGTACTAAAAGTTAGATTAAACACATCCAAACCAGTTTAACAGACTGCAGTAGGGGTGAGACCAATTGCATTTCTTTAAGAAAATGTTTCTATTCAGTAAAGATAAGGATAGCAAATTAAGGATATAAAGTATTCTAAATTTTATTCTGACAATATATATAATTTTATTATTTTTATTTTCTAAGAATGAAAACTGTTCACACATCTTTTTGAGAGACTCCTAGATTAAGTACTTGAGAAATTTTTAACTACAAAACCCTTTCTTTCCTAAGAAGAAACAGAAACTCTAAGCCTTAAATTGCATTGCTTAGATTATTGCAGTGCATTCTCACGCACAGGATTGCATAGCATTTTTAAACAGCTTCTCATAACTAATTGAAATAACCCTGTACATAAAATTGTTTTCACCTTCATAGGCAATAGGGGAAAATCCTCCTTTAAAACTAGAAGGAATGCATTCATTTGTTTCATGTTTGATTATATCATATGAAACAAAATTTACTGGCAGGTTGAAATACTTTGCCAAGGTTACACTCTAAAAGTTGAGACCTCCATTAGCCAGCAACTGAGTTAGAGAAGTTACATTATTTTATTAGAAACCTAGAACCGGCAGGGAACAGATTCTGGGTGACCTACCATATATTGAAGTGAACTCTGAGTTGACTAAAAGTGTTTCCATTAGTTGTGCACTGCTACAGGGCTTGATGGAATAAAGTCATATCCTCAGGGCTAGAGGTTATTGACTTATTGCTATTTATATCAGTGTTTTAGTAGTAGGTTTAATAGTGTGAAGTTAATTTCAAAAGTCAGGGGGGTTTTGTTTGATTGGTTTTTGTGTTTTGTTTTGTTTTTTAATGGCTGGCTCCTTCGTTTCATATATAAACACACATACAACACATAAACAGTGATTTGGTGTTATATTCCACTCTAGTGCCTAGTCTCTAGAAAATGTGGTGGTCTAGTAGAATTGCCTATTATAGAAGTAATTTCTTTAGTCCAAGAAGCAGGCATTGGTTCTCTGTGACTTAATATTGTGACAGGACTCTCATTGAAAACTTCACAGAAGGACAAGTGGAAAGCCCCCTAAGGATTCTCTTGTTTTCAGGTTCTGATCCAGAGATCTTCAAACACATAAAACCCCCATTTGCTGAGACCTTTCACTTGAAAATGCTATAAATATTTCCCCAATCTTAGTTCTCAGAGAAACTTATATAACATAGGTATCTCAGGTGGAGGGAAGGATAGAAGAGAGAGCATAGCTTATTTGGTCAGGACAATTGCAGACATGAGTACAGACTGGAAGAACTCATTGAGAGCCCTGCAGAGAAGGACTTGAGGGTTCTTGTGGATGAAGAGCAGGGCTTGAGTCAACAGTGTGCACTCACAGCCCAGAAGGCCAATCACATGCTGGGCAGCATCAAAAGCAGCGTGTCCAGCAGGTCGGGAGACGTGATTCTCCCCCTCTGCCCTGGTGACACCCCACCTGGAGAGCTGCACCTCCAGCTCTGGAATCCTCAGCCCAAGAAAAGCATGGACCTATAAGAGTGAGTCCAGAGAAAGGCCATGAAGAGGATCAGAGGACTGGAGCACCTCTCCTGTTAAGACACGCTGAGAGACATGGGTTTGTCCAGCATGGAGAAGAGAAGACTTCAGGAAGAACTCATTGCATCTTTCTTGTGCTTAAAGGGGGTATACAAAAAAGAAAAACAAACAGAAAAAAAAGGGAGGGTTATAAAAAAGAGACAAAAGAATGTGATTGGCTTATGAGATTTTCTTTCCAAAATAATTATGTCATAAATATATGAAAGCATACAAAGATAACCTTATATGGACTTCCTTGCTCTTTCTTTCCATTTTTTTCTTGGTTTAGCACTCTTTTATTGTTCTGAAAATTGTATATTTAAGTAGATTTCTGGTTGTATTTAATGTTCATATTACCATTTTTGCAAACCAGTTCTACACAATATAGTTTATAAAATGTCACTGTGTTTCTTTTATTGAACAGCTTTCTACTCTACAAACTTTCATAAAGATGCTTTCTTTTAACAAATGTTACTTGGGCATTTTTTCAATTTTCTTTTCTGAGTCAACAAGATTTACAATTTCCTGCAAATCCTTTCAGCATTACTTGCCATCATTAGGTTTTTGGTTTAGACTTTTAATGGTGTTTCCCACCATGTGACATCTGAACAATTGACAAATGCATGTGGATTTAATCCCAGATCAACATTTCCATTCTACAGATGGAAGCTGGGACTATGTTCCAGACTTCTCCAAAAGGGCTCACTGCTCAGATTCCATCAGAATCAGTGTTTTTAGAGACTCAGGAATTACACAGTCGGTTAAATCACTTTTGAAAAAACATGTACACACAGTAAGAAATATGTTAAAGACTTCCAGCTGAATTTGGTTTGAAGATTCTGGGATTGGAACATGCAGAACAATGCTGCAGGAAAAACAAATGGCTCTTTTAGAGCCCTTCATGTACATAGCTAAAACCTGGCAGGAGTTCATATGCAGTTTCATTGTTAGATGTGGTTATACTGAGAAAAGGAAAAACAAAGACAACAACAAAAAGAGAATGTGGCTTGAAAAACCACCTCTGTCTGCAGCAAATATTGACCACAAATCAGAGCTGATTAACAAGGCCAGGAATCTTTCATTGCCTTTCTTGCAAGCCGTTGAATAACTACTGAGCTATTGTACAGCTTAACATCTCTGGCAGCTCTATCAATTCAACTAGTGGTCCTCAACAAGGAAAATGGCTATTGGACAGAAATGGCACATCCATGACCATTCTTTCTTCTTGTTTCTGTGATACCTCTAAAAATTTGTAGCTGTGATGAAGCATGATACATACTCCACAAGCTCTATGTGTATTGTTCTTATTATTTTTTTCATTCTCTAAAGTTTGTGGTTAAGTATTAGGATGACAAAAATCCAAAACATTTCCTTCAAAAATATTTAGAGAAGGCATTTTTAATAACTTTGCTGTAAGCACTGAAATTCATAGAATATCTGAAGTCAGAAAGGAACTGACCAAGTCAGGTCAGCAAATGAATCAAACTGTTCCCTGTGATTGGGAGTCACCTGCCTCTCCCTCTTAGAAAGCTGTAGGAGTAGCAATATTGTGGCCTTGCAGTGATCATCTTGGCATGCTTTTTCAGCTCCAGTATTCCTGGAGCTTGAGGCTTTTCAGGTCTCTCAACTCTAACCCTAAGCTAACCCTAACCTTAGCCCTTAAACCAGACCCAATACTATGGGTTCTCCAGATAAGAAAGTTGTAGGAGCACTAATTGTTGGGCCCTGCCAGGATGGCCTTGGCATGCCTTTCCAAGCTCCAGGGTTCCTGGAGCTGTAGGCTCTTTGACTCTCTCAAACCTAACCCTAGCCCCTGTGGGCAGCTTGGCACTGGGCCAAGAGGTGCTCATCACCGTAGATGGCACAGAGGAAGAAGGGTGGAGTTGGAAATGTTGGCACCTTAAAGCCTGGATCCTTAGATCCAGGCATTTAACTCAAGGTTCTAGTGCTTGCTCTTAGTGTAAAGGAGAACTTCCCACTAGATAGCCTCAAGAGTTGAAAAGCACACAAAAGTTTACTGGCTAAACTATCCAAATCCAGCAATCGAAAATCAACTCTCCTTGGCAAAGGAATAAATACAACACAGAATTAAACATAAAACCACTTCTCATAACATTACTTAGTGTTATTTTAGTGTTCTTTTGGTTCCTTTTGAATGGAATCATCCTCTTTTTCTTTTCCAGAAAATTGTATACATGAATATTATGAAATAACAGATGCCTTAATTTAATTTATTTGAAGCATAAGATTTTTAGGATGTCAAAACTTTCTGAGAATTGTCAGAAAATGTCCTTTGTTTTTGACTTTTAGTGACTTTATATATGTTATTTTGTCATAAGTAATACCTTTTGCCTTATCTCAAAACATTCTTCTCCTTTAGAATTAGCTATTTAGCTGTAGTTGCACCTGAATGGTCTTAAGGTGATTGACTTAATTTTGGGACTTAGGCATAACTGTACATTTCCATATACAGCTTTCCATAAAAAGCTCCTTTTGGGAAAAGGTCAGCCTCTTTTCAATTGCCACCAATCAGGAAGGTGATAGCAAAAGTTATGTTTAAATACAAATATCACCACCTTCAGCAAAATATATATCAATGATTTTGTGATTCACTCAGTGATATGGTTTTTCTTGTTGACCCTTAATATCCCTTCCATAATGCTCTGCTTTTTAATATCACAGAATCACAGAATCACAAAATATGCTGAGTTGGAAGGGACCCCCAGGGATCATGAAATCCAACTCCTGGCCCTGCACAGCACCATACCCAACAGTCACACCATGTGTCTGAGGACATTGTCCAAGTGCTTCTTGAACTCAGTCAGGCTGGGGCTGTGACCAGTTCCCTGGGGAGCCAATGTCCAACCACCCTTTGGGTAAAGAACATTTTTTTAGTATCCAAACCTACCCTGACAAAGCTTCAGGCCTGTCACTGGTCACCACAGAGAAGAGATCAGTGTCTGCCCCTCCTCTTTCCCTCAGGAGGAAGTTATAGACTGTGATAAGGTCTCCCCTCAGTCTTCCCCCCCCCCCCCCCCCCCCCCCCCCCCCCCCCCCCCCCCCCCCCCCCCCCCCCCCCCCCCCCCCCCCCCCCCCCCCCCCCCCCCCCCCCCCCCCCCCCCCCCCCCCCCCCCCCCCCCCCCCCCCCCCCCCCCCCCCCCCCCCCCCCCCCCCCCCCCCCCCCCCCCCCCCCCCCCCCCCCCCCCCCCCCCCCCCTCCCCCCCCCCCCCCCCCCCCCCCCCCCCCCCCCCCCCCCCTCTCCCCCCCCCTCCCTCTCCCCTCCTCTCCCCCTCTCCTCTCCTCTCCTCTTCTCTTCTCTTCTCTTTCCTCTTCTTCTCTCCTCTCCTCTTCTCTTCTCTTCTCCAGCCTGAACAGACCAAGTAACCTCAGCCACTCTTCATACAGCTTCTTTTTAAGGCCTTCACCATCTTTGTTGCCCTCCTTTCGATGCTCTCTAATAATTTAATGTCTTTCTTATATTGAAGTGACCAAAGCTGCACACAGCACTTGAGGTGAGGCCACACTAATGCAGAGCAGATCAAAGCAGGACAGTCCCCTCCCTTGCCCAGCTGATGCTTTGCCTGATGCACCCCAGTACACAGTTGGCTCTCCTGGCTGCCAGGGCATGACTGACTCATATATGTCTCTGTATTCACTGTAGGTGACAATAAAAAAAAAAAGGAAATTAAATCTACAAGTCCTAGAATATTATAAGAGTCAGGCTTATGTGAAAAGAGGGGTGCATTTTACTATATTCCTCTACAGAAACAGCTTTCATACAAATAACAATTTAGTTTAGTTTCTTTTCACTGTAAATAACACTCTGCTTCCCAGCCTCTTAGAGCAAAGGAGCAGAGCTGTGTGAAACACTCATTTTACACCTGGAACTTGTTGAAATGGAGCCTGATTTTTGACTTACAATACATTGTGCAAATTCCAACAACAAAAAGAAAAAATTCATATAGGCAAATGATGGTATCAAGGCACACACTTTACCACTAAATTCAATACTATTTCCTGGATTTGGGAACACATAACAACTGACTCCCAATTTCAGATTGTGGTGAAACCTCCACTTTTCCTCCCACCTAATCCTTTGGCTTCTAAAGGAAGAAAACCAGATATATAGGTCAGGTAGAATCAGTAGTGTAGTTCAAAAATGTGAGTTACTGGAAAAACGGAGTTGAGTGGAACTTGTCTCAGCAGGAAGTCATGCATTATGATATTGTACCTCATCAAATCTGAAATACAATATGATACATGAATTTACTTACAATCAATATGTAGAATAAGTACATGTTTTTTAATGCTTGCTAGATAAGACTTGATAGAGGTCCAGAGGAAGACCATGAAAAAGATAAGAGGATTGGAAGCTGGAACACCTTTCCTATTGACAGAGGCTGAGTGGGTTGGGGTTGTTCAGCCTGGAAAAAACAGGGCTTCTGGGACATTTTATTATATTTTTTAAATACTTAGAGGGGGCATATAAGAAGGACGGAGAGAGACTTTACCAAGGTCTGTAGTGACATGCTGTAGTGTGCTTATGCTGTTCTACAGACTTCTCCCTAGCAGAAACCTGTACCATCCCATGCTGTAATCTTACTGGTTTACCCCTTTCTCCTCCCTGGTTCCTCCCCTCTGCCTTCCCCTAGTTGGTTCTTCTGAGTAACCACGCCTCTGTTCCCTCTCCTGATAACCTGCTGAGAAGGCAGAACTCAGGGTTCACCATCTTGGCTTTCCACCACCCCCGGATCCTCCCCCGCCTCTCCGTCCCTCTCCACCCTCCTCTGACCCTCGATTGTGGACCTTAATAAATCCCTGGAAACTTCAGATGATGATCCTGCATTTCTTCCATCGCCACACCTTCACGGAGTCTCGCGTCCCCCGAAGCTCCACTGCCTGCTACAGCCATGTGTCTGCCTGGCGTGTTCTGGCCACGGGCGGCCCCTCCCCATTGCGGCGTGGGGTGGCCGTTTGGGAATCCTGATACCGCGCTGCCGCAGTGACAAGACAAGGGGCCATGCTTTTAAACTGAGAAAAGATACACTTAGGTTGAACATAGGGAAGCAATTTTGTTATGGTGGGGAGCAAGACACTGGAACATCTGCAGAGAAGCTGCAGATGCCCCATCACTGGAAATGTTCAGTCATGCTTGAAAGGATTTTGAACAGGGAAAGGTGTACCAGCCCATGGCAGGCAGGGTTAAACTTCATGATCTTTAAAAATTCTTTCCAATCCAAACCAAACCACTCTGTGATTCTATTAACTTTAACTCACTTAAAGCAGAGTTATTGGAAACTTTCTATACTGAAGCTTTTAAAACTGAATCTTTGCTTTTTTATGGACTTCTATCTCCCTGGAGATTCTGCTTCAGTGAAGAAACAAACTTGCATTGCACACAAGCAAACCTTCTACTGACTATATATAGTGCATAATTTACTAAGTACAGATATTTAGGAAGAGTGACAGCATAAAAATATGAACACATGAAGATAAGAGTTTATGTAAAAAAGAAGATCCACTGATGTATCTGGAATCTAGATTTTAAAAAGTTAGACTTTATGGCTGCTCCTCCAGAGCAGACTTCCTTTCAGAGATTTGAATTCTCTCACTTGTCCGTCTTTATTGACCTGAAGATTCAGACTGACAACCAAATTGCTCCCTGTCATCTAGGCTTTGATAACTGTCATGTGTCTGTTCCTAAAAAATATGAAGTAATACAGTATTGTTTAACTCATTCATTGCAAGTCACTGATCATTCTAAACTACCTAAAATAAATAAAGAGTTACAAAATTATGGTATTCACATAACCATGTGCCCTTTCAAAATATATTTTTTATTTGCTACATCACACTAAAATTACCTAAATGAGACGGTCTAAGAGATTGGAAGGGTTGCTGGCTCAAAACATTTTGGGTTGTGAGTATGGGGAAAGGGACAAGTCAGGCCTTGCTCTGGTGAGGCAATACCCTGCTCCACACGCCCCACACCCACACCCCCTAGGGTGTATCCCAGCCCTGCAGTGGCTGCCAATCCCTGGCACATGAGAGACAATGCTCCACACCTGCCCCTGGAGCCCCAGTCCATCCCCAGAGTGGTCAAACAAGTCCCAGCTGGGGGAAAGGCCCAGGAAAGCCAAAAGGTACTTAAAGAGAGACACAAGGCAAGCACCTGTCTCTACCTTATCTGTTCTTGGGATTTCTATCAGCTGAACACTGATGGAACCAGGAGTGGTAGCTATATTTGTTCTTATCTATATTTCTTCTATCTTTTTCTTCTTCCAATTCCTTCTCCTTGTGTGGGAGGTCCAGGCTTGGTGGCAGCTGTCAGCCAAGATGACGCCACCTCCAAAAAGTGGAACTGCTCCCAGGAGGAGGGACATGAAGGTGGTACTGTAGTCTGAGGCCTGCCCCCTCTTCCAGAACCTTCTGTTAAGTTCAGTGGCTCATTGGTTATTGTTGTCTATACCCTCCCCTTAAAAAATTTTATTTGCCCTCTGTTGAATGTATCTGCCCCTCAGCTGTGTGTTCATTGCCCAAGTCTGATGCTTCACCCCGTTTTCCCTCCCCTCATAAACCGAAGTCACTGTTAAGCTCATGGGAGCTTAACCTTGACATCTCTCCTGCCCGGGTCCCTGTGTCCTTCCCCAGTAAAGGAGATCACAGGGGAGACCTCCTCCTGCAGCCTTCTGTCTCCTGCCTGTTTCCATCATGCCATGCCTGCTTCTCTCTAGGGGCCATGCCCCCTCTTATGTGAGTCACCTGTGCCTGCCTTGGAGGTGCCAGCCAGCTGCCAGCAGCTGCACCTTGGGGCTCTCTAGCCGGTGCCTTAGGCTGAGAGCTGCCGGAAATCCCAGGCGGACAACAACCTCCTTGGAGTTTTGACTAACTTAAAATTAGATGGGTTTGGAATTTGCTAAGTTGAATGGGCTTAGTTAATGCTTTGAGAAATGTTTTTTGTTGATTAAACTCTGCTCTAGACTTTTGCTGAAGTTCTCTGATCTTCCGAAGTTGCCACTGAAGTTTTTTATTGTTTTGATCTCTTGAAAATAACTTGTTGGTATTTCTTCCATGGGTCTGACTCAGAGTACATGAAAAACTGTAAGTCCTTTTATGAGTCTCATCAACAGAGTTTTTTGGGTCCTTACTTAAGGATATTGTATTGGGTTTGCATGGCCAGGTTTTGCTAGCAGTGGAGGATTACAGGAGTGGCTTCTGTGAGAAGCTGCCAGAAACTTCCTCCATGTCTGGCAGAGCCTATGCTCCAAGACAGACCCACTAGTGGCCAAGGCTGTGTCAATCAGAAATGGTGGTAATGCCTCTGTGATAACATACTGTCTATTAATCAAACTGATTCAATATTTAATCACAAAACTATTCTAATATTTTTAGCAAATAATATTTTAAAATATTTAATCTACATTTAATCTATCAAGTGGTTTACTAAAGAGATTCAGAAACAGGAAAAGATATTTCAACAATTGTCACTGTTCGAGACGGCACAACACGTAAATTACGACTCCAGGCCAAGCAGAAAAGAAAGGCAGAAGGCTAGTTTATTACTACATAGTCTCTTTTATACTATTTTCTAACATTTGTGCTATATGTCCATTGGTTCCTAAACCTGTTATTTTACAGCACTATTGGTCAGCTATTCCTAGCACACATCCTTTGTGAACAACAGCTTCCCTTTTGCAGGTGTGCATACCAAGTTGTTTTTCCATTGTTGTTTTTTCTCTTCTTGCTTCTGTCCCTCATGGGTAAGAGGTTGTTTTCAACACGGTTGTTTTCTGTGAGCATAGGCAGGTTAGTTGTCAATTCCCACAAATAATCCTATTTTTTTCCTAATACATTTTCATGGCCTCTCTCCCGGTAAGAGCCTGATAATAAGAGAAAAGCCTCAAAAAAGTGCTTTGTCATTATATCTGCTTATCATAATCACACTTCAACACCTGAAGACTCTGTGCAGGATGGAGTGTGAGTAGCCTGCCTTGAGGGCCATAAAAAGGAAGGTAAAACTGGTGCAAAAATGAGGGGAAAGCGAAGGGCAGAATCCCTGACTGCCACCCACCACCACCATCACCTGTGGCCTGACACCCTGAGGCCTCTGGGAGCCAATGCCACCCGTTTGAGGGAAACCACCCAGATCCTGCATCCGTGGGCTAAAATCATGAGTGAGTTGTGGAACCTCTACCCTGCTCCTGTATTCTGTGGTGAGAGCACTGCGAGTTCCCCCAAGTTTGTCTGTGGCTATTGGGCACTGCGCCTCCATGTCGGAGGACGGGCTGGTGCTCTCCAACCAAACTACCCTCGAGATCGGAGGAGGCCAATAAGATGCTTCAGACAACAGGGGAAAAAAGGCCCAAACTGCTTTGGTCCCCATCCCCTGTCTCAGCTGCAGCAAAGGTAGAAACAGTGTGGTGGTGAACTATGCTATGCTTTTTAAAGTAACCTTGGCTTTTTTTTTTTTCTTTCTAACTCTTCTCTGCTTTTCCCTTTCTTTCTCCTTGCCTCTCTTATTAAATAAAAAATACATCTTTTTTTGGCATCAGCATTTAATTTTGTTTGGTTTTTATCTCCTTTTTGGGAATATTTTGAATCTACAAGAGTTCTTTCCATTTTATACAGAGACCTAGTTTTCTCTGCTCCTCTGTGTTTAAACCAGATCAAAACACTCCTGAAACCTTTCTTTTAACATTTCATCTTTTAGTGAATAAGAATTTTCTTTTACCAAAAAAAACCAAACTAACAGAATCTGTATTTAGGTTAAACAAGTCCTTCCAGCATTGGTTTGAATGAGCTTTGGCATCTGTAACCCTTGACTCTACTGGGCTGATGGTAACACAGCAGGACAGGATAGGATGTCAAGTCTGTAGTGAAGTGACAAAAGCTTTTTCTTCATGTTAAGTGAATACCTCACCCTGACACACTGGAGTTTCCTCCATGTAAAATGGTCTCTGCACCTGTGGTTTCTTGGATCACAAGCTGGAATTCACAGCAGAGAAGAAACAAGTTTTATTATGGGTAGCTTAATTTGGAAGACTTCAGGACACAGAGGATTTTTCCTTCCTAGTTCACTGCAGTAGAAAATAAAATTAATTTGTGTGGACTTCTGGCAGAGAAGGTTACTCTATCACAGCACAATGGATGCATGTGTTGCTGCTCTCCTATGTGCAGTTGGTAGTGAAGCTGAAGACACATTTTTGATAAAAACACGTCTAACAAGCATGTATTGGGGGGAGGGGGCAATGTTTGGCTTATTTTTGGGCTGATCAAGGTCAGTCAGCGTAATTTTCTTGATTCAAAAACACAAGGACTGATAAATCTCTCAAATACTAGGAAAACTTCAAGTCTGACCAAGGCCATGGACCTCTTATGCAGTCACAATCTCTCACCTTGTCAAGCTTTCTGTTGGTGACACATGTCTGTGTCTACCCTGTAGAAGATCTCTAGACCATGGTATTCTCCTTTTTCCCCAGTTTCCTCCAGGTCAGTTGGACTCTTTGTTGGGAAGGAGAGGTGTCTCTCTTGCTCTCTCCAGAGGCTGGTAATTGTGATTCATTTACTACTTCCTGAATAGTCCAACTTGAAGTTTGCTAGCTGTTCTACACACACAGTCACATCAGGAGCTCAGACATACAGGAAAAAAAATGTTTGAAATATGATTAAGAAGGAAGGACAGAATGTGATAATCAAACACAGGACCCTCCCAAACATATTTAAACATATTTAAACCTGTTTGATCAGACCCTACTTGCAGTCAACTCATTATTTTTAAAACTTTTCCTTTGGTTGTTCTTCCCATGGTTTTCCCATGGTTGTTCTTCCCTGTTCCACCTTAATATATCCTCTTCTCTGCCTTTTGCCCTTACCTGAGACACTCCATTTTAAGGTTTGTATAGTACCAAAATTCATTTCCTCACAGAATTTCATAATAAATCCTATAGCCCTTTAGGCAGTAATCCCATTTGGTTTGCATGGTGTTTCAAAAAGACATTATTTCCTTGACCCTTTGGTGAGTTTCACACCAGGGATAATGGTCTAATCATTGTCCTTTGATGGTTTAGGAGCATCTGATTCAGTTCCTAGGGTTCATGGTCCATCATTGTTCATCTGATCCTAGCTAGGTCCCTGTGTTTAACTGGATTAGCTCTTAGTTGCAAAACCTAACATTCCATATAGTGGGCCAATTGACAGTAAAGTGATGCCAGCATTTACTTCATTTTAGAGCAATATCTCACTTCAAGACATTGTGGAGATGTGCCTCTATAGAATGATCTGTGGTTGCCATGCCTTCTATCACTAATTGAAATTCACAGCAGACAAGAATCTGTTGCTCTTCATGAAATGCATTTCATTCTGGGAGATAGTACAGTGAATCAAGATTAGCACATTTTGTGATGATAATTCATACCAAGAAAGGCTTGTAACAGGAATCATCTTCAATTAATCCAAACAGATCACAGGAAAACGTCTGTGTGATTCTGTGAAAGGAAGAAGGTGGTAGAAGCTACTGTACCTCAATACAAGAAAATTCCTTCTTGGTGTGTAGGACTGTCCGTCAGATGTCAATGTGCTGATGTGTGCAGTTTTGGGCACTACAATATAAAAAAGACATTAAGCTATTAGAGAGTGCCCAGAGGAAGGCCAAGAGGATGGTGAAGGGTCTGGAGAGAAGCTTTATGGGGAGCAGCTGAAATCAGTTTGTTCACTCTAGAGAAGAGACTGAGGGGAGACCTCATTAGGGTCAACATCCTCATGAGAGCAAGTGGACAGGCAGGTACTTGTGGAGGTTCACTGGTCTGAACTGGCCGGCCCGGAGCCCAGGGCTCCAGTTGTCAACGTGGTGCAGCTCCCCAGAGGGGATGCAGCTTCGTCCGAAGACTCCGAGGACAAAGTGTAACCTCCCGCACCCCGCCCCCTGAAAGTTCTCTCTTTGTTTATTGGTTAGAAGTTTAGTTACCCCGCCCCTGTTACCACCCCAACTGCCACCCCTATCTAGAATGTTCTGTTTCCCTTGCTCCCTCATTGGTTGGATTGTATCCCTCCCCTGGTTTTGTATCATTTGCTACCCTGCTTGTCCGTTAAGGCTCTACCTGAGCTGATTGGCTCCGCCCCTGCTGACCCTCCCCTGGAAACCCCATACCCCCCTTTAAAACCCCCCAACTGCCATTGCTCTGGGCCATTCGTGCCTCGTGGGTTCTGACAGCCAGACCTCATGTCCACGGACAGCCTGAGAGCCTCCAGGGTGCCTGCTTCCCTGCTCTCCCGTTAATAAAGCACCTTGGAACTCTCGCCCTCTGTGGTTCTTTGCCTCTCAGGGACTGGAAGCTGACTCGACTCCCCGCCACCGGGCCTGACCCTCTGCCACAGGGCGGCCTACTCCTCCTCTCCCCATCCGGGGGAATCAGGCGGTGCCCCCGGGGGCCGACTGGTGCTAGTCCGGAGGGACGGAGCCCGAGCCGAGTGGGCTGAAGGCCGAGCCCAGCTCCTGCAACAGGTACTGATCTCTTTATTCTCATGACCAGTGACAGGACTTGAGGAAACAGCATGGAACTGAGTCAGGGTAGGGTTAGGCTGGATATCAAGAAAAGATTTTTCACCCAGAGTTTGATTAAGCACTGGAATAGGCTCCCCTGGAAAATGGTCACAGCACCAGCCTGTCTGTGTTCAAGAAGTGTTTGGACAACACTCTGAGGCACATGGTGTGACTCTTGTGGTGTCCTGTGAAGGGCTAGGAGCTGAACTCAATGATCCTGATAGGCCCTTTCCAACTCAGGAGTTTCTATGAATCTATAATTTAATTCTATGGTTCTATAATTAAAATCCATAACTGGAGGATTGAATTGAGTTTATTGTGAATTTTACTGTTCTGCAAAGAAAGTAGGGAGCAATATATTTAATCATATGTGGGAGGGAAGAGGACCTGTCTACTGTTCTGAAAACATAAATCATGGCTTTTGTGAAAGGCAGTGCTGTTTACCAAGAAGAGTTTTTGAAAGCTGTCAAAGAAAACTTTTATGATTCTGACAGAATCCTGAATAGTGGTCCCTGTATTGTACTAACTAACAATAAACTTAGAGCATTTAAAGTAAAAGAAGGTTTCTTGTGTCTATACTCTTTTTTCCTATAAGGGATGTGTTTTTGTACAGTCTCATCTGATTGAGGCTAATCAAGATAAACACAAAGACCAGGAAGGATCAAGAGAACAGTGACAGTCAAGAAACCATATTAACCTCATCTGTGCAAATCCAGGTCCTGGAATTGGCTACTCTCTCAGATGATTAAAGAGGAGGATTAGATAATTGTCATCAATGTGAAACCATTCAAGTTGATGCAACTCAACAAATTCTCTGAGAGGGCACACAAAATAAAGGACACTATTGCCTCAAGGCGTATAAAACCATTGTGGTTTTAGATGAAATTGATAGTGTGGAGACTAAATTGATTTTTCACCAAAGCACATTAGTGACAGATATATGCAATTTTTAAGAATTACATAGTTTCCCTATGACATGGGGAGATGACAGGGTTCAGATGAAAAATCAAGAACATCAGTGAGGTGGTTTCAGCTGTGGGGTAAACTGTCCTTGGACTGGGCCAAGGATCTCTGTGGTGTCTGTTGGGTGTTTCTAGAACCTCAGATCTTGTTCTTGATAACCCTCCTGGAGTAATACTGGGCACCACCAGGGTAAGGATGCATCAGGGAATACCCAGTTCCCAACAGGCGTCTTCTCTGTCATTATATATAAGCATATATATTGACAAACCTGGCAACTGGCTGCCACAGTCACTCATAGTCACCATCTGCCTGTCTGGGCAGCTCTTGATCTTGTCTGCAACTTCACAGTGATCGACAGGTCATTTAAGGTCAAGATAGTCTATTCTTCTAACTACATTAGTCCTTTGTTTGATAGGGTTAGGTAAAGTTCATGTGCTAACATTGCTGCCAGCAAGGCCCAGCTGCCATGCCACATGCCCATGTCATGAGATAAGGGAGTGTAGTCAGATAAGTTTGAAACTGCTAAAGTTTATCATGGTATTTTTAGGATATTTATATGATTATTCTATGTAATATATTGTGTTTTTAGCTACATGCAATGCATATATTTACATGCACCACATATAATATATGGATAGCTATAATTCAAATAAATTGTTTAGTTGGTTACTTTCAGATAATGCTATAATAAATACAATGCATTTTTATGATTAGGCATTACAGTTTTGACGTATGAATCTCTTTATATGCAGTTAGCTGCCTGTAGGCAGCTGCACACATGTGAGCTAATGGCTGCATAGTTTGCGGATCCCAATGTATTTTGTAGTTACGCAAGTTCCTTAGGATTAAGCTTGCATCCTGATGAACAGGAAATCAGTCAAAGGGGAAAGAGACCTATGCAGACTCACTAGGAAGATCCACATAAATAGATTGGTACCTCGCAATCAATATGATTTATCTCTACTCCATCAACAATATAAAACAGATAATTTAGCAGGAATGCTTTACTAGTTATCTAAATCATTAGCATGAATTCCCTAAATTAAAGACTCGATTCTGTGAAATAGGATTTTCAGCTGTTATATAGATCCCCATAAGAGTCTCCTTAGTGGCTTGAGATTGCTGAGATTTAAGAATTCCTTATAACTAATCTATTACATAAAGTAAGATAGGTTATTAATACACAGGAAACACAGAATGATTTTGGGTGTCTCTGTCATTACCACTTCTCTAAAATGAGGATTGAAAATTCTACAGCCTACTTTGAAGCTGGGCTGAGGATCCATGTAGTAGAAAATATTTACAGACTGATCAGACTGACAGCTATTAGGGGAAGGATTTAATTTCCTGAATAGGTGTTGACATTTTGAGCTGCCCTGTACTATCTGAGAAATCTCTCCTGATCTAGCAGGTATGCTGTAGAAAATCGTCATGTTCTGTACTAGTTTGAAAGCAAACCAGAAGAGGAATTTACCCCACACAAATATCTTTCAAGAGACTCCAAGTCAGAACTATAATTTAATAGAAAAAATTAAAATAAAGGCAGTAATACAAAACCACCAGCTTAAACAGACCAAGTCAGAATACAACTTGCCACCCTGTTGCTCAGGGTTGCTGTAGTCCCATTGGAGTAATGGATGTGAAGTGGTGATCCTGAAGAAAGGTCTGGTCCATCTCTGGAGATCCAGTAGTGGTTCTTGAGCCCTTGTTCTCTGGGAAATCCAGTAGAAGTGACCTGTAATGTTCCAAGCCTCAGTTTATACACAGGTAGGACTGTTTGGTTCCTCCCCCTGGGTGGAGCATCTCACAATGGGATGATGTAATTCCATGAGTCATGCTGGGAGACCTTGATTGCCCATTAACAGAGACAGCCCCACCAGAGGGTGTTATCAGGGCTGAGTCATGGAGAAGATAAAGAACACTGCCCCATCTTTTTTAACAGCTTACGAAGATGGTAATAGAATACTTTTGGTCACACCTCCCATGGAACACAAAACATGCCCCTAAAGCCTCAGTGGACTGAGGTAAGTTGCCAAAGGGTATTTCAAATTCATCCTACATAGACACAACTCAGCAAGCTTCAAACTTTTAGATGAAATTACATTTCTGAGCCAATAACTGTGTTTACTATAGTGACTACTACAAGAATTTAAAGACTTAGTTTACATGTGAATGCATGCAATATATGTAATGACACCTAAATGTAAATTCCCTATTCCAAAACTAATCTCATCACTGGATTACAATTTTCTTTCAAAATAGTAAAAGCAACATTGACCTTGCCTTCCAGTCTATGTACTCGGGCACATGGAATTATTGTCTGAGGGGGACGTATATACAAGAATAATTAGTGATGGAATAACTTCATGTTTAAAACAAATTATTGTGTTGGCAGCTGGCACTGTGAAAGTAGGTTTCAGATCTCAAAAACTCTTCATGTTCTTAAAATTCCATATAAATTTTCTTATGAAGAAAGTGCTCACAGAACACCTAGAAGTATTGTGATGACAGTTCAGTAGAACAGTACCATAGCAGCACTGTTATAAAGACTGAGCAAAGAATAATTTCAAAGTGAAGCAATATTAAATTACCTGGAAAATAATACAGGCATTTTTTAATATAGGCATTTAAATAATTCAGCAGTTGATTTCTCAACTTTAATGTTCTTTTCATCTTGCATGTAGAGAAGCTATGTGTGATTGTTATTCCCAGGCAATTATGTTTGTGTCAGGATGATGTAAAGTCAACCTGTAGTTTCTAAATTTTTGTTTAAATAAAGGGGTTATTTACTTGATTACCACTACTGGACTTTAGACAAACAAGAAAACAAACAACAGTTTGAATGGTCAGGCATTGAAACCATCTCAAAGTAAGTTCATAAATAATTTCAGCATGGATGACACTTTAATAACAAAAGAAAGGAAAATATCAAGTACCAGAAAACAATAGGAAAAAGAAATTTAAGGAACTAGGGTAACAAGGCTAAAAGAACTTGTGTGACCTTACTTTATAAGAAAAATAACACATCGTGCTGTACATACATGATATACATTTTTTATGTGTTCTACATATTTATTAATGTATTCATATTATTTATGTAAAACACAGAGTGATTGAATGAAAAAAATATACAGCTATTAGATCAGCTATAGATAGATGCAGCATATATGTGTAGCTGATGTGAGATGTGATAAATCACACTATTTCTGAATGAAACTCTCACTTCCACCTTTTAAGATTTTTTCTAAATTCAGCAATATCCAACACTTTAAAAATTATTCTGGCTTTTTTAGACTCTGTCCCATGTCTGCAGCCAGCGATAGGAATATAGTTGTCTGAACCAGAGATGAGCAATTGATGAAATTGCTGTAGTGATGAAGTCTTCCTCCATGAAAAAGGAATAAAATTTTCTTCCTTTAAAGAGAAGCAGCCTGATATGTAAGAATATGCTATCGGAAGTATGTATATAGAGATGGAATAAGAAATATTTGGGAATGACTGTGGAATGCAAATTATGAACTAAAGACATAAAAAGGAGAAGGAATGCTTCACGATGATTTAGAGAAATAAGGAAGGCCATCTTTAAGAAGGGATAGATCCTGAAGGCTGATAGAATTTGATATATTAGACAAATAGTCTATTCATATTGAATTACAGTGAACATTGAGGATGAGTCAACCTTATTATTTGCCCAGGAGAATTGATGTTTGTAGGAGAAGAGTACACATAGATTTAGGGCTTCTAATGACTAATGAGCTTGAGGCTTCTATAGCCCTATTCATCTGAGGAATTTTCAATTCATGGTACTTCAGTTTTGATTTCTGCAACATTACAAAAGCAAATCCACTTTCATATGAAAATATCAGGTTTCTCTACGCTTTCTTCAGTTTGAAAAGTGAGTTGGAGAAAAACAAACACAGAGATTTAAACTCTGAATGCCTTAGTAGAACTTTCTTATCTAAATAAGAGAAAAATGGTAAGGGGAAGAGAAATGTCTGAATCACTGTTTGTCATTAAGAAAACCTAAAAAGTTAAAGCTATACTTGCTCTTTCTGCTGAACAATTTTTCCTCCTATTTAATCTCTTGTCTCTGACTATTGTACATATTTGTTTCTAGAAAATTCCTTTTTCATGTAGTTAGTTTAAAAAGTTGTATCCTGCTCCTGTAGAGAAGAGTTCACACATCTAGAGCATGAAGTAAGGCTTATGCTTCATTTAATCGCTCAATGTTCTACTTGCTAGAACATGAAGGTGGGATTGATCCATGAAGCAATTACAAATAATTACTCCTTGGTTTCTAAGGCTAATGAGACCAAGATACTTCCCTAAGAATAAATGTATTTGAATTATGCTGCAGTTGCCTGTTCTCCTTAATAGGACATAACTGACAACTGCTCTTCAATCTGCCCATCTTTTACCTTACTGTTTCTGGAAACTAAGGAATTTGTTTGAAAAATTATTACAAGAACAAATTAACAAAACTTATCTAAACTAAACTATCACATAAAATAAAACAAAATAAAGTAAGCCAAAATAAAATAAAATAGGCCAAAATAAAATAGTAAATTCTCAGAAACCATATACTTACAGATCTAGTTCATGAAGCAGCTGCACAAATGCTAAGAGTAGCAGAAAGAAGCTTGCAGGTTAAAGGAAGTTCCCTTTACCTGCACTTTTGTAATGTTAAGGTGGGAATGGAATCACAGGTATTGGATCCAGATTCATATGACTAGAAATCTAAATATATTTAGATTTTCAATTTTTATTATATTTTTATACTTCTATTTTTGAATATTTATTTTGGATTAATCATATCTTCTAATGTTCCTATGAAATATGAAATTAGAATACCATTTTTGAGTGGTATAAGAGACCTAAATGAGCAATGACTGCCTAATGATTTCATTTTCTCACCTGAAAATAAAACTTTGTAGCATTAAACCAGCAGGGAAACCTACAGTGAATACCACAGCAACTCCCATGGCAAGTTGGAAAATAATGAGATGTGGTCAAGTAGACCTGATAGTCTGTTTTTCTCAATGTATATTTCTTGATGTTGGCCCAGCAATGTGCTAACATCGAGAAATTTATCTATACATATTGCATCAAGATAAATAAACCAATTTATTTATACATATTGCATCAAGATAACTAAACTGAGATGCAGAAAGGACACAGCTTCAAACAAACAACAGAAAATAAATACCACATTTTAAGCAATATATGAATAATTATGTTCAGGTTGAGATTTAAAGAGAAGAAAAAGCACTAAGAAGAAGAAAAGGTTTTTAAGAAAATTATTTATAGCACAACAGAAGTGAGGGCAGAATTTGAAAATACCGGACAACAAGTATTTGCATTTAGGTAATAGAATTAACTATGAAATATAATTAAGAAGTATAAATGTATGGCAACAATAAGATAACTGAACCAGAAAAGAATAAAACACTAAATATATTTTACTTTATTAATTTTGAATAGATTTTAGGTTAGATAAACTGATTACTCTGTGTGCCGCATGAATTGTTTTCTCAAAATACTTGTGACCACAGGAACAAAATCAATTTAATGTACATAGTCTTTTTCATCCGCAGGGAAAAAACATTTAGAATGAGTGGTTTTGAGGAATTAAAAAAGATTGAAACTGTCTATTAAGTTTTGTGTCTGTAAATATTTTTTTTTTTCAGAAGTGTACTTTGCAAATAGTTTGCTGCAACTTTAGTTGAAAACAACTATCATCTCAGGAGACTTGGAAATATCTTGACTGTAAATCTCAGACTGCTTTAAACAGAAAGATACCCATCTCATCTCCACTCCCTGAGAGACTCAATGCAGTATGCACATCCAATCACACTGACATTGAATTTCAAATAAACAATTGAGCAGGAATTTCCCTCCAGGTGTAGAAATTTTCCTTTACATGAAGTGGAATGAATGGTAATATACACTTTCTCAATAGCTTAATGTTTAAACTATTTACTAAAGGAGAATAAGTCCTGATTACTAAATTTGTCTCAGTTTGAGGTTCAGAACCACAACTCCTATATTCTAAGGGTATTTTCCTGAAAACTGTGTCTGGGGTTTCACCTCAGGAGAAGAACCTGGAACCTTGCTCTCCATTTTTCAAGTGCTCCAATCATGAAACCATATAGAAACATGGAATGTTTATAAAGGGAAAGATAGATGTAAATGAGTGAATGAATAAACAAAAAAAAAAAAAAAAATTAGGTAAGAAATCTTACTTTTGTGAGTACTATTCTAACTGCCAGAATTGTAATTGTTAGACATGGGACTGCCATTTTCAGTGTAACATCTGATGAATTAATATTAGAATTCACTTTCTGCAGTTCAAAAAGGAACTGAACAGCTACGTCAGTTTTGTGAAATGTTAACCTTACAGTGATCACTGCAAATCTCTAAGCTTGAATTGTTCCATATCTTCCATTATTCTTTCAGCCTTCTTTGTCTACCAGCTCATCTACCATGACTGTGATCTACCTTCTTTCTGATATAAAAGGATGTTCCAGCGTCTCTCTGACAAGAGTATCCATTCTGAATCTGTCAAGTTCATATGTTCATTTCTGGTGTTTCTGTAAATCCATAGTCTGTTATCTTTTATAAACCAGTGACTGTTTCCATAGGAACTAATGAGTTTAGTATTATACCTGAAATATTTCACATACTGAAAGAGTCCTAGTAGCTTAAACATTGCCCACATCAGTTCACATCCTAAGAGAATAGAAATATACACATAATAATAATAATAATAATAATAATAAAAGACAGCTGTTCTTTTTGATTGTGTCAAATTAAAAAAAAAGCACAGTGAAAAGTGACAAAAAAGTGACTTAAAATTAATAGCCTTGTTAATTAAATGAAAATATTTAATTCTGTGACTTTTTTGGTTAAATCTTAATTGGTTTACTTTGGAGCAATTTTTTCTGAAGGGAATATACATGCTGATTTGGATGAGACAGGAAGATGGAATTTGGACTAACCCTCTAAATGCTTATACATTTTTAAATAAAAATTTTAGTTTTAAGAGGGATAGGAATGCCTCAATTCCCTTACAAATGGTGACTTTTACATAATCCAGGACAAAGATATATATTCTGCATATTATTACAATGACCTACTTAGAACCAAATCAAAGTTATGCTATATATAGTTAATTAAATGAATAAGAAATTTGATTTCACATTATATAAAATATAATTTATATTTATGCAGAATTTTTAAAGAATGTGTGTTTTGTCTTTCTGATTATATGTGATAATTGCATTGTTCTTTTTCCACAAACAGAGTTGAACTTAGAGATGTGTTCCAGCATCAGTTTACATTAGCATACTTAAGCAACTCATCTGTGAATAAAACTGGAATTTAAAAAAATTACAAATACCTTACCTAATGCTTAAATCAGAGGAAACCGCTTTATTTCCAACCTCTTTCCGGCTCAAGTCAAATTTGAAGCAAACACTGCATTTTTCTATTTTACAGTTTATTTTCTTTTCTAGAAAGTGTCTTTGTTCTGGATTTAATATTTGCTAAATCTTCAAAAATAAAACCAGTTTTTATTTTTCCTCTTTTTCGGACCAATTGGAACTATTATAGTTGAGGAGCACTTACTTAAAGTAAGCTTTTGGTTGCCAGCAAGTCTAAGACCTTCTCCATTTTCTGTAATAGCTTTCTCCGTGTGAAGTGGCTTATTACACTAAGTTCGTATTTTTCTTGTTACAGCATCTAATACAATAATTTTTCTTTCCACTCATTTACAATTTTTGCATAATTCAAGATTACTTAGAAGTAATTTCTGACCTAAGGACAAAACCTAGGAGTTTGGATTCTGTTTGTCTGGGTTTTTTAAATAATATTTTTGCTCTCAAATCAGGAGGGCAAAATTAATGTATAAACTAATCAATGTATTTTTAATGTATAAGGGTCCGTCTGAGTGAATATAAGACTTTTTGTGAATTTTTATTTCTTTGTCATACACATGTAAAAGCAGACATACATGACCTGCATAAAATCTGGGGACTCTACCAAGTTTGTGTAAATAATATTTCATTACCTGGAAAGTATAGGACATATTTTTGAGGTGAGGGAAAGTTTAGAGTGAAAGAGGTGAAAAATAGATGTCTACTTCACCTAGAAATTGCTCACACTTGTAAAAGACTGAACAGAAGAATCTATTCTGTAGTGAGAGTTTCAAAGCCTAACAAAATTAGAACATCACTAGACTGTTATGGTTCATTTAATTCTGTAGGAGATGGAAATGCTGCTGTGCCAACCTATTATCTTATTAATTCGTGGTATTAGAGTCCCAGAAAATGGTTTTATAATCATGTCATTAAAAATGTTACTTTCTAAGGCAGCAACAAAGAAGAAACTTATTCAGCTTCAGATCTGTACATCCAAATGACATTTTTTTACAGTTCAGGCATGCACAAGGCACTGAAGTTCCCTTTCAGAGTCAATGGTTCTCTGATCAGTACCATCAGTAGTCTGGAGAAATATTCAGTTGACAGTGTGAATTTTAGACTAAAATGGGGCACTTTAAAGATGGTTCCACATCCCTGCCTTCGAGAGGTGAATGCCATGTTGCAAAGAGATGATAAAAATCTCCTGAACGCAAAGCCCAAAAATTATTGAAAGGCGAAAATATGATGAATAACCCAAATAATAATACATCTATGCTCTTCAGAACAATAGAAAACATGACTGTATATCTCAACAACCATTTGCTGACTTGGAAGCAAAAGCCAAAACTAATACAGCTACCACTGCACAACTGAGTGTGCCTTTAAAATTTGTGCTAGAACACACTTTGCCTTATAGAAATATCAGTAAACTAGCATAAGCATATAAGTATATGCCAGAGAACATAAATAAAAAAAAATTATATATATGAACTACCTCTGTTTCACATGAGGTTTTAAGGGTGGAATACAAAATAGCTGAATGATGTGAAATTCACACTGCAATATTTTAAACAGGTTACTAGAGAAATCATTCTGAATATACAGAATTATTAAAAATATACCACTAAATAAATTTAGTTTTGTAACATGACAGCTCCTGCATGGTTTCTGAATTGTTGCTGTCATCCCTTATAGTAAGTCTCTTATTCTTTTGTTCTCTGAACTATTAGATGCTTTGCTTGATAGTTATCAAGGACAACCATGGTCATGGAGATGCATAGTGGTTATTCAGTAATTGTAATTCTTCTTGCCTCACATCAATAACTTGTTCCTTGGCTTACACCCAAGTAAAAGAAGGGCTAAGGATGACTCAAAAGAGACTACAGTAGATTTTTCTTAGAGGTAAATAGAGTTAGGGGATGTGGTAAGAAAATTTTATGACACAAACCCTTTTAATAGTCTGAATATAACATGTAGTTATAGAAAAATAAGAATAGGGTGATAGTAAATAATTAAATAAATATATTTAAAGTATCAAACAACCACATAAGCGTAAAATTTAGAGTTTGAAAATTGAGCTGCAACTTATGGAGAACAAAACAATGAGAAGAATGTAAGTACAGAAGAAGATAAACTATAAGTACCTTAATTAACTGTGAAGTACATTAAAAAAAATAGGTGATACAGAAAAGGTCAGTGAATCAGTTATTATGTTCTCTAGAACATAAGAGATGAGTTGTAACTGGCCAGTCGGATAGTAGCATAGAGCAGAATACGGCAAGAAGAAATTACTACTTAAATTAGATTATAATATGCCTTGATGAAGTTCCAGCAAGTAAAGACCTAACTAAAATAGTCATCTAACCACCAGTGACTACTGCTCAGCTCTTCTCTTGTAACAGGTTTAGGAGAAGCATTAGGTCTATAAATAAAAGTGAGAAAAAGAGAACTCAGTACTTAATTAATAACAAGATTCTTTAGCTTCAACATTGCAGAAAATGAGAGAAAGCCTTTGAATATTCAGTTAAATATCTAAATTTGATAAAAATATACAGAGAGGGTAAAAATAGAGTTGTCAGGAATCATCAAGTAGGAATTTGTCAATAATTGACTGTGTCAAACTAATTTAATTCAGTCTTTTCATAGAAAAACTGGCAGAGTTCATAAAAAAAGTAATAAAACTGATTCACTTTGACTAGTGGAACTTTAATTTAAATGACATTTTCATAAAAAAATACTGATGAAGGTGAAATAACAAAAACAGTGGAGGTATAATCAATAAAATAACTTTATCTGAAGTGCATTTAGGCTATCAGAGTGTCTTTCTAGTGGGGATTCACAGGGACCAATGATGGAATTTGTTTTTTTCAGTATTTTCAGCCGTAGTTTGGATAGAACTCGAGAGTGCACTTAAAAATTGCCAAATGACATGAAACAGTAGGGAGTGCATGTTCTCTGAAGTGTAGCTTTTAAATTCAAAATTTTCTTAATAATATGGAGAAGTGTTCTGAAATCAGTAGGTGAAATCTAAAAAGGATGGCAAGAGGGGAAGGGACGGAAGGAGAGGGGAGGGGAAGGGAGAGGAGGAGAGAATATCTCATTTGGGAGGGACCTACAGTGATCATCTAGCCCAACTTCCTGAAGACTTTAGGACTCACCAAAAGTTAAATCATGTTGCTATGGGCGTTGTCCAAATTCCTGTTTAACACTGGTGGGCTTGGGGCATCGGCCACCTCTCTAGAAACCCTGTTCCAGGATTTGACTACCTCCTCAGTAAAGACATGTTTGCTACCATCTAGTCTGAATCTCCTCTGATGCAGGTCTGAACTGTCCTGTCACTGGATGATAGGGAGAAGAGATAAGTACCTCATTCTCCACTTCCCCTCCTCAGGAAACTGTAGAGAGCAATGAGGTTGCGTGTCAGCCTCCTTTTCTCCAAATGAGACAAACCCAGAGCCCTAAACCACTCCTTGTGGGATATTTCTTCCAGCCCTTTCACCAGGTTTGCTACCCTCTTTTTTTGATGGGCTGGTTATACTGCATTTGATACACTCAGGATGCACTTTGCAATATATGTTCCTATTATTTTGTCAACAGAATGACATCTTTTACATTAAGAGACTAAATCATAGTACATCTAAATTTCTGAGAATTATTGTAATCCAAATTTCACAAATGTTTGAAAACTTATTAGAAAGATTATTAAAAAGTAACTGCAATCAGCATGCATTGCAGGATTTTCTAAACCTAATCAAATTTTCACCTAAATTTACACAGACTCATTCAAGTGGTAACAAGCACAAATATCAATCTATCACCAAACTCAGATTAATGATATCAAAGAAATATAAAAATGAATGTTGTATAACACGAGGAAAGAAAATCTATCTGACTGTCAGTAAGACTGCTGAGGATGTCCCTGGTAATTATATCATTTACTACTCCATGTTAATTATTCAGTGCTCTCTTTACCTTGTCAAATATTTAAAGAATATTTGAATTTCATCAGCATTCCTTTAAATGCATCTGAAAGAATTAGTAATATTTTACTTTGCAAACTTTGTGCATAGTCAGCTTCATAACTTAAGTTGCTGAGACCCAGTGGCATATTGGAGGCTCACCTGTATGTTCTGAGTGTCCTTTTCCTGTTAAAATCTGGGCATCTATAAACTCTGTAAATTATAAACTGCAACTACACTAACTTTAATTCAAATCAGTGGTCCCATTCATAACAAATGGACTATGTTCACGTTTGAAAAACACTCGCACAAACTTTGCAAGATGATACTCAATTCATATGGTCATTGCTAGAAAATAATTTTTGTATGTTAATTGGGTTTTCGTTTTCAAATTTGGTACAGTGGTCATTACTGATAAGAATGATTTTTTTTTTTTACATTAAATGTTCAGTATCATTGGATTTCCAATGTTTCAGTATACAGAATTTAGTGAAGTACCCATTCAGAAATGTGGAGTTCCTTTGTTTGATAAAGCTGTGAGTCCTAAGACTTCCTGAACTACCTAAGATGGTCATATTCTTGACATTTTTTAATTTTAATTCTCATATTTACTTTTAGAAAAATGCATCAATTTAGAATGAGTAATGTTAAGACACTCTTTAAAACATACTATGCTACAAAACTAGAATATGACCATATCTTACAAAATACTTTGAAGATTTACCTGTCTGTTCACATGGTTAGATTATAATTACACACACATGGTCATAACCCAGAGTTTCAGAATAGCGTGCATTTGCTTCTTGCTCAGTTTTGGGTGAAGGGTGCGTGTGTATAGCTAAGGAAAAGAAAATGAGTGGGGAGGAGAGAGAGGAAGGAAGAGAAGGAAGGAAGGAAGGAAGGAAGGAAGGAAGGAAGGAAGGAAGGAAGGAACTGGGAGAATAAAAAACTCAGCTGAAATAGGGAAGAAGAAGAGAAACATTGAGATACTCCAGTTCTGAGACTGAAGAATTTTGGCTTACATTAGACCAACATTATACTATGGAAGTTACGCATGACAGCCACCGCATGGCATGAATCTTTAAACTATTCTAGGTTTTTCACTGAATCAATAAGCTGAACAACAGATTCCTCTATAAAAATACGTCTTTTTAATTTATTAGTGGCATTACAGCTTGAGTTGTGTGCCTCCAGAGGGACCTTGAACAAAGAAATCCATCAGCAATTATACTCACCCCTCACGTGAGAATTTGGACCAATAGAAATATTGGAGTCAGGGATCCTCCTCTCCTCTTCGAATCCTTTCACAATTTTTAGGTGGGGTGTTTCTTTTCTTGTGTCTTAAAGGTTATAACTTCTGATGATGATTGTAGCTTCCTTATCTTCTGACTCGAACCAGCTCTGGGGCCTTCTTCTACTTAACTAAGTAAATGAAAGTGAAAGTTCAACATCTAAGGCTTCAGCAAATTTAGCTGCCAGTGCTAAGCAGGATCTACAACTGTTAAATAAAATAAGCAGGGACCAAAATTCAGGCTTTTCCTAGATAAGCACAACATTTGGGTTATCATTAGAATTTTCATTGTTCTTCTCCAGCTCCTATGAAACATATAGTCTTACACAGACAGTATTGAAATTCAAAGGTGAATGATGAAGCGTGAACCTAGAGAGAAGGTACTTTTGTGAAGCAGGTTCTAATCTGAAAATCACTGTGGATTTAAAACTCCCTAGTCTGAAAAGAAATAATTACTATGCATCTAAGTGATTCAGTTGAAAATTTATTGAAAGGATGAACTCTAACACCATCACCACAATGTCTAAACTAAGAAGAAGACTGGATTCTGGATGGGTTCATCTATTGCATTTTATTGGCGACACCCTTGTTGAAGGAGTGAAAACCTTAAGACCCCTCATTTCCTTCCTCCAACAGGGAGTATTTCTATCTATCCCACTGCACTAATTTCCAAGGTGAACAAAGCCTTAATCATAGTAGTTTAACAATCCCCTGCACAGCTTAAGGACCTGAACTGACCTGAAGCAGACTAGGCCAAAAATAATATTTTCATATGGAGCATGTCACAGGAAAGATCAGTCTGCTTTAGACTGGGACATTTTCAGATACTGTAACCCTAGTGACCACAAAAGTTCCTAGCACAGATATTTAAATATTTTCATACTTAAAAATGAGAGTAATCGTGTTTAGGTCTCTAGGTGACACTACAGCCTAGTATATCCATTAAATCTCAGTGAAGTTAAATGAGAAAAAACATAATTCACCCCACCTTCTTTATAAAGGTAGATTCCAAAATATTAAAGTGAATATTAGATGTTCCTGTTACATTTTACCTAGGTAAGACGGATACGTTCTGGATGTGTCAGGCCATCACAACAGTTATTTTATGAGATTCTCTACAGCCACAATGCAGCCACAGGTTCAATGGCATTTATCACACTCTAGGATTAGAAATACATAGAGGTCAATTCGATAGTCTTTGAAGTCCCAAGAAGAGATGATATTCCCTGTACTTTTTTGGATAGGTTTTAATAAGATTTAGAAATCTTGTGTCCATATTGCTATAAATACCAATTCAATTTCCTCACAGTGTTTATAATCTGGTGAAAACATCCTCCTGAAAAGGGGCCAGAACCATATATAGGGGTAGAAAATGAAATACGGTTACAGCAATCATTGCACATCAGTACATGACAAGAATTTTAAAAAAATCACCCATAAATTACCCACTTGCCTAGACAACATAAATAAATCTTGGACATTTTAAAGGTCCAGCTGAATAAAGATTTGAACTTCCTTGAGCAGGACATTGGACTTTGGCGTATTTAAACCTGAAATATGGAAAGGAAATGCAGAAGCCAAGGATCCCTCAATTTGAAACAAAATGAAAAGGTTTAACCTTCCACATATGCCTAACTTACAGTGTTGTGAAACACCATCTGTCTCTGACATGTAACCCTATATATGGAACTAACTGCATAAAGAAGTGTCGTATGAATATTTTGTAATGTTAACATTACAAGGGGTATTTCATGCACAGCTTTAAGCCAGGGCTTGTCTTGAGAGAATTTTAGAGTATGATTTTATTTAGTAAAATTATAGTGGGAAAGCACTGTAATAAAGGGATTATTTTGTTGTTTACTGCCTTTGGTGTGTCCTTTTCCTCTTCATAAACTACTAAACAGCAATGTTAAAGCGACAGTAAGTTATAAACTAATATTACGTTACTGGACAAATCATGGGTTGGCTGTGTGGTGTAAACACAGTTACACATTTCCTTCATCTATTCTGAATACTTTCAGGTATAAAAATATAATATTTATTTTTAAAGTTTTTTAAGGAGAAGGAATATTTCGTATTGCCAGATAGTAGTTTTCATCCCTTTCTGAGAAATATGCAGAGGTATTCCGCACCTATAGTCCCCATTCTGAAGTAGTACCTCATGGTGTGTTTGCTGGAAGGGATAGCAAGGGCACTAGGCAGAGCAGTTAATAGTGTTCAAGAGAAAGGAACAAATATGGTCTTCAGAAAAAAAAAAAAAAAAGGAAAAATCTCAAGCTTTCATGATGAAGAATTTTTTTCTTCAGTTTTCTTATATATAAAATCTTTCTGTGGAGGAAAAAAAAAAAGACAAATTCACTACATTAGTAGAACTTTTTCCAGGTTAATACTCTTATTATTAATATTTTTTACTGCATAAAATGATGCTTCAGTTCTGCTCATTAGTAGAAGCTCAAGGGATGAGTTCACAAGCTCAGACACTTACTTATCCACAATTACCTCAATCCTTGGCTGGCTTCAGGAAATCTCCAACTAGCTCTCCAGAATGAATTTGCTTCAGAGGTACTTCTAAATGGAATGGGTGCAAGCCAGACAGAGCCATTTCGCCTCACGGTCAGTATCACTTCTAGACCATCTTTTATTTGACATTCTAGACATGGCTTAGCAAAATATTTTAGCATTTCATAATTAATTATAATTCATGTATTTTTCTTTGGTTTTGTTTTTTTAGGAAAGTTTGACATTATCAGTGCAACATATAGAAAATTATCTTCCTCACGAAACTGTTCTTAAGGGTCAATCTGAGCAAATAATTATTGTAATTAAGTCAGTTACCTAACAGCCATGTGCAGGGACACTTTCCACTAGACCAGGTTGCTCAGAGTCCCATCTGACCTGGCCTTGAATGCTTACAGAGATGGGACATCCACAACTTCTCTGGGCAACATGTTCCAGTACCTCACCAACCCCACAGTAAAAAACCTCTTGCAAATATCTCATTTAAGTCTACTCTCTTTAAGTTTAAAAGCATTACCCTTTGTCCTATCACTACAGGCCTTGTAAAAAATGTCTCCATGTTTCTTGTAGCTCCTTTTAGGTACTAGAAAGTCACTAGAAGGTTCCCTCTAAGCCTTTGCTTCTCCAGAGTGAATGTCCCCAATTCTCTTAGCTTGTCTTTATAGGAGAGGTGCTCCAGTCCTCTGATCATCTTTGTGGCCCTTCTCTTGACTCATTCCAGCTAATGAAGAATTGAAATAGAAATCTCTGTTCTAAAGCAAGACATTGGAGTTAAAATGATAAAATTTCATTTAGAAATTTCATAAAATTTCATTTCATTAGAATTGGAAAGTCTGTCCCAGTTCTATTATGCTTTAGCAGGATTAACTCACTTCCATTTGCCTCCATTACTTCATGTGCTTTCCTTCCTTGGCTTCTTCATAATTGTCTGATGAACAGAAGAAAAACCCGGTATGTTTTTAAAGTCTCCAAATCCACATGCAAAGTGCTTCCACTACTGAATGTGCACATTATTCAATGATCTTAATTATGAAAGAGAAGAAGAAGTCCCCAGAGAATCTGAATAATGGGAACAATTTAGGCTATGTGTGCATTCAAATCCTTACGAAGGTGGGTTCCAGTCTTTTATGAACCAATAGACTAGATGCCTTGCTCAGGATTCGCAAGACAAGGTTTAAAACGTTTCATATTAGGAAATAATATATAAACTATAAAGTTTAAAAATGCAATTTACTCTTTAGGGAAAGTAAGAATTATATGAAAAACTGGGAAGGAAGAGACATGAAATAATTTGACTTTAACTTCTACGTGCTATTTGAAGGTTAACAGATGAGATAGCAGTCTACTACTTTTGGCTGGGTTAGATTTTCTTCACAGTAGCTTGTATGTCGCTCTGCTTTGGATTAGTGACCAAAATGGTGTTGCTAACACACTCATACTTTATTTATCGCTAAACAGTGCTCAGTTTCAAGGCTTTTTCTGCTTCTCACAACACCCCACCAGCTAGGAGGTTGGCAGTGCACGAGAAGCTGGGAGAGAACACAGATGGAACAGATGATCCCAACTGACCAAAGGGGTATCCCATACCATGTGACATCATGCTCAGCAATAAAAGCTGGTGAATGAAGAAGGAAGAAGGGGATGTTTGGAGCAGTAAGCTTTCCTGGAGATGGCTGAACACCTGCCTGCATGCCAGGGAAGGAGTGAATGAATTCCTTGCTTTCCTTTGCTCAGCTTTTGCATTACCAATTAAACTGACTTTATCTTGAGCCTCTTCTCACTTTTACTTTTCTGATTCTCTCTTCCATCCCATCAAGGGGAATGAATGAGGTGCTCTGTGGTGCTTAGGTTTCTACTAGGGTTAAACCACAAAAATTATTTATATTAGACCACTAGAAAATAATTTCAGTCATTCAAAATTCTCCCCCATCTTGGTGAGCAGGATTTCAGAGAAATACAGGAAAAGCAGAAATTGAAATAATACCCTTTGGAAGCACAAAGGAGCTGCAGCAGCTTTCCACCAAATACATGAAAAAATTTAGGCAGTTTGGATCATTCTTCTGAAGACAAGTGCTTAACTTTTTGGCATTCTTTTCCCATATATATTTAGAAATCTAGATCCTGTCAAGTAACATTTGTTATAGAAACATAGAGATGCAAAAAAGGCTTCCATCCTTTGAGTAGCATTGTGGGAAGTAAAGACAAGGTGTTAAGAAATGTGGAGTAAGCTAACCATGTAACTGCTATGAATTTGACTTGGAGCATAATGGGAAATTACTGACATGTTTCCAATGGTATGGGGAGGGAGGTGGGCAGAATGACAGAGAAGATAAATAATTTTGGCAGCAGCTTTTTGGGCTGCAAAGATATGGGAGTATGTTTAAGTTAAAAAAAAAGACTAAAAAATATATGCAGATATTTTGGAATAAAAGCAAGAGTATGTATTATAAAAATGAATATATATCCATAGCCAGAAAAAAAATTATGTTTAGGCTTCTATTGCACGCATATCATTCCTTCTCTCACTGACTAATACTGTCTTATTGTTTCTGAGTATTCTCAGGTCTTTCTGAGTGTATCTGTTATCTCCTGTACTATATTTAACTCATAAATATCATAAAGCAGAGATCATGCCTCTGTTTCCTGCTTACAGGGCTGTTTGTATTGTAAGATTCTGATACAAGATTGGGCTGGTTTAGTGTTATAGTAATACCTATACTGATATATTTGTCAAGAACAAATAAAGTCAACAATTTTAAGTCTTGCTTCAGCAGAATTCCTGGTTTAGTGAATAGGAGGAAAAAGAAATATATAACTTACTTGGTTTGGTTCACATTTTGTTTTTCACAGCATCATCATAACAAGACTTAGAAAATTAGGTGGTGCAGCAGTAAGATGACTGTACAGCTCAATTAAAGCACATACTTTAAAGAGTAGTTAGAAATGTCTCAGAGGAAAACTAGCAGAACATTCCACATGGAGTACAGTACATCTAGCAGATTCAATTAAATAATTCCTTGAATTATTTAGATAATACAATTAAAAAGATGAATAGAAAATCTACTTGCTGGTCGGAGTTGGAAATGGTTGCAATTTCTGAGGACAAAACTAGAATTTTAACTACGTTGATTAAATTGGAGGAATTATTTAAAATCAGTAATTATCAATAATTATTATTGATCAATAATCCATAATCAATCAATAAAATCCAGTAAAGACATGGGCAAAGTTCTTTGTTCTATCAAGAAATATCAAAATCACTATAGGAAAATGGGAAATAACCGATTGGATAAAATGCTCAAAAAATATGAGTGATAAACTGAACTGAGCCAAGTGTGATCCTATTGCACAAAAGTCACAAATCATTATTATGTGAATCTTAAAGACTATCATATCTCAAACAGTAGGCTGTTAAAATTTCAGCTGAAATCTTAATTTTAGTTTTTTAGGTCTACAAAGTATGATTGTACACGAATGTATTCTTACCAAATTTGGAAGTGGTGAGATGATAGAAAGTGATAGAAAGTGAAGTCTAAGAGATGCACAAAGAAACTTTGAACAGTTTTCTTCTGACTGAAATTATTCATTTTTATGTGGGAAAGGACAGGACCAGAAATAATGTAGTTATCTAGAAACTGGGAATTACATAGTTAGTTTACCTTCTAAGAATAGGAATTTTTGAGTGTTACTTCAAATATCTATTGCTGCTGTTTTATGGGGAGGCTAATGAATACCTATCAGGACACTGACACTGTGTTTTATGTCTCAGAAATTGAAGGAACAAGACATTTGCAAACTTGTTTGTTTTGGGTTTTGTTTTATATTTTGTAACTGAATGCTCATCTTTGGAATTTAAAACAAAATAAATATAACAAATCTTTTGAATATTAATATTTTTGAATTTTGAATAAGCAAATCTTGAATATGAAGACTTGTTAAATGATAAGTTAAAAACAAAAAGAAATTATTAAAAAAGCTACTATTACATCTCAGCTACTTCAGCCTTTCCTCCTATGATAGTCCACAGAATAGTCAAGGTAGAAAGGCCATTTGGTCCAACCCTCCCTTGAATTTCACGGAGGGTTGTGTTCCACAGCCTTTGTGGGCAACCTGTTTCAGAGACTGGTTAATCTCACAGTAAAGGGCCTGTTGTTACTCTGTCTCATGTTGCTGAATGCCACTTGTCCCTTGAAGAAGTTGTATGTTGACTTCTGGTTGGGTTTTCATAACTAGGTAGACTACATGTTGTTTGTTACTAGAATTAACCAGACAAACTACTCCACCACTCATGGAGCTGAGAAAGAGCTCTCTACCTGCCAACCCTGTCTGTGTCCAGGCTGGGTGAGCCTGTCTATGAGATTCCAATCTCTTAACCATCTTTGTGGACTACTGCTGGATTTTTCCAGTGTGTCTGCGTCTTTCTTGTACTGGAGCACTCAGAACTGTACTCAGCACTCTAGATGTGACCTCACCTGCGGTGAGCAGAGCAGAAGGATCATTTCCCTTGACTCATTGGAAATGTTCTGCCTGATATCGTTCAGGATTTTGTTGGTCTTTTTTGCCACAAGTGTGCATTATCGGTCCATTGTCAGGTTGCTGTCAAAGAGGAATTCAAGGTCTTCCTCAGAAGAGCTGCTTTCCAGCCATTTGCCCCCAGTCAGTCCCTAGCATGTACCAATGCCTGGGGTCATTTCTCTCAAGGTGCAGATTTTTGCCTGCTAACATTTTTGTCTAGCTGAACATCAGGACATTCTGCTCAGCTCAATTCTGCAGACTGTTGAGGTCCCTCTGATGACAGCACAGCCCTATAGTGCATCAGCTCCTCCTCCTAGTTTCATATCTGTGAAAACTTAGCATGCACCCTGTCTCAGCGTACAGGTCATAAATGCAGATGTGCTACAGCATTGGTCCTAGCACTGACCACAGAGTACAGAACTGATGACTTGCCTCCAGCCAGACTCTACCACTGATCACAGCCCTCTGGACCAAGGCCATTGAGTCATTTTAAAATGCACCTCACCATGCATTTATCTAACCTGTGTTTTGCCATCTTACCTATGAAGATGTTATGGGAACAATTTCAAACACTTCACTAAGGATAAGCCTTACTGCAGTAAAGAATGGTGGACTCTTGTATAAATGTTCTATCCATGCTTTATTCTTCATGAACTAACCTTTCTCAATTTGAATTGTGTTGGTTGCACACACACTATGAAATTAAATCAGAGTTTGGTTTCAATTTTCCCTTAAAAAATTATAGGATCTGAATTTCATTTTCTGTTCTGAATCAAGTATGAAGAGGATTCAAAATAAGTTACTGTCTTAATGACCTCATCACCATGGTGTAATACTGTTCTACATTCAGGTCACCAAATATGAACTGGAACAGCATAATGAGGAAAGACTGTATGTGTCTCACAGCAGAAGGGAATGTGCCATAAAATTTACTCAGTTTGTCAAAGTATTTAAGATATGTTGAACTGAAAAGAGTCAGCACTGTCTCTTTTTGGTTTTGGCCTTTATTAAATATGCCCCCAAACACTTAATTCTTAACTGGAAGAAAACCAGAAGGTGAATTTTTGAATAGCAGAGGCCAGCCGCAATTGACTGACTATCTTTCTCTCAAGAAAGGATAAGAAGGTCATGAAGAATTGGAAGAACAAGGCTAAAGTGATATCAATAACAATGCATCATAATGAAAAATAATAATTTTAATGTGGGTTTCACCAGTAAAAGCTGTATAAAATTTTAATATTACTTTCTATTTATGTCTGGAGAGTTTTCTGCTGTTAAAATGAGATATACCCTGTCAGATAACTAATAGAAATAGACTCATAACAGTTCAGCTATAAAGTTATCTAGCTAAAGGAAAATGTGTATTAATACCTGGAAATTACAAAATTTAGGCTTCCAGGATTATAGTTTCATTGTATTGGCTATTCTTCAGTTCAATAGGATATAAAATATAGGTAACTGGTGAAAAGCAACAGGTAGTTTTGTTCATAGATGTTTTTAATTGGAACTATACCTTCAGGGGCAGCTGCACTACATGAGCATCTGCTGTAGCTTCTATATAGAATAGAGTTCTTTCAAGTTTTGACATTCCAATCCAAAATAGAAGGTACTTATTAACTGGAAGAATTATGAAGCATACAAATCAGGAGAAAGAAAAAAAAAAAAGAAAAGGGAAAATCAAGAAGAAGGAGCATGAGATTACAACAGAAATTACCTTGAAGTCAAATTACCACAGTCATTTGAGGAAGATGAAGTATGAAATTATACAAGATAAATGAGAAAGAGTCAATATATATGAAATTTATATTAAAACTTTAAATAAATAACAATCTGAAACAACAGATGCCTTCCACTTTGCAAAATATAAAAATAGATGCCTTCTGCAAAGTTAGGATATATTATCTAACACAAATCTTAATATTCATTAGTCTCTTGTGTGTCAAAATCTTTTGTGAATATTGCTAAAATTAACAGAAGACGAATGGTGGAATGGTGGAAGAATGAGAAGAAATTTAACGCAGTATGAATATTAGGATATTACTTTATAAACATAAAGATCCATTGTGTCTTCTTGCTGTATTTTGTGCGTGCATTTGTGTTTTGATTTATTTCCAACACTAGCAAAGATGTGGGAAAGAAAAATTTTAAAAAGCCAAGTAAGGCAGAATCTGATGAAAATAAATTAATGAGGGAATATTGAGAACAACAATAAGTGACCCAAAGCATGAAACCTACTGAAACGGAACTAAAAATAATGCATGAAATTGCTCCTGAACTGCAAAGAAATATTTTAAACATAGTTGCCTTTTTTGTTCTTTTTTCTTTTCTTTTCTTTTTTTTTATTTTAAGAATGGTGTTCTGAAATTAAGAACAAAACATGACCTCATTTATGAGGTTGCTTTGAAGATCAAATGGAAAACAGAGCTACCTAATCATAAAAAAAAGGAAAAGGGAGAATTTTAATTTTTACTTTTGAGTACAAATAAATATTCCCACTGGCTGTTATTCTGGCTAAAATAATGTAGCCTGGTAGCTTACTGGAACTCAAGTAAGTAATGTACTTAATAATCTAATCCAGTGAAGTATATGTCATTCTTTGTCAAAAGCTAGTTACAAACTCACAGTTATTTATTACATAGCAAAATTACAAAAATTACATTAAACTATACTTGTAAATGTTAACAAATTGAACACAGCTGCTGGTATATAAAGGTATGATAAATAGGTCATAAATATTATACAAAAATTTTTAGTGTTTGGTTATATTTAAAAATTGTCTTTTGGTGAAGCTTACCTAAAAGCACGCTCAAACAAATGAGATCTCTAGTCCATCTGTCCAGCTCTAACTCATTAAATAATTCTGGCATTTGCTAACAAATAAAACCAGGTATTTTTTTAGAGGGGAGGGTTTTCAAAGGCTCTAGACTTCATTTACTGAACTCTAATAACTTAGGTATGTCTGGGAAAGAAAAAAAAAGGAGATAAAAGTTCTTAATTTATTTCCTTTTAACACACCGAGGGCAGGAAAGTAAAAAGGTGATGATGCACTTTAGACTATTAACTACTAATTGGCTTTAGATATCAAGAAAGTAAGAGACATTGGCTTGAGGTTACAGGCCAACAAGGCCATTGTCAATTTATGCTGAATGTCTTAAGTGAGAAACTGGTGAAAAGTAAAAGCAATAGCCTCATGTTGGGAGATGCATCCATGAATGTCCAGCACCATGCTGAAGGCTGAGTCCAACAAGGAGCCAGAGAGCAGAACACACCTTGACCAGCTGTAGTCAGCATCCTGTTCTCTGGAGAGCACAGTACCAGCAGTACCTGGACCAGAGGCCTTGGCTGATGTGAGCATGTTCTGTGCAGACTCTGTGTTTGTGTGTGTGCGCGCGCATAGGTATGTGGGTTTTGTGGAATAGAAATTGCTATCCACCAACTATGTCCATCCAACTTGGAGAGAAAAATATTAGATTTTATGTCACTAGGTGGTGAGCTTCTATTCTTGGAACTATTTTGCCGCTAATTTTATCTGTGACAGACAGCAATAAAACACTTTTAAAATGAAATTTTAGGTGAAACTTGTAAAACAATTGTAAAAATAGTTAATTAAAGTTAGTTTGAAAAAGTTTTTAGATGCTATAAAGTCCAAAACATGGAACATACATAGAAAAAGATTTACTTGTTTGATTTACTTGAGTTACTTTGATTTACTTTTTTACTTGATTTCACTTATGGATTACACATTTTTCCCTAGAGAAAACAAACAAAAAGAAACCAACTAAACCAAACAAAACCTAAAGATCTACATTTAAAATAGCACATTTGTATCAACCTAAATATAGTTTAACTTGAATTAAATGCAATTCCTTAAACACTTTCTTGACTACAACTTTCAGTTCGAGAGCTGTTTTCTTTCATTCTAGTCTGGAAAATCAGTTAAATTTCTTGGGTTTTTTTTTAAAAATCTTTAATAACAAGTTTTCATTTATGTAAATCCAGAGTGCAGTGGAATTTTATATAAACTCTTTGATATAACGACTTAAACCATCATTTTTACTGAAGGAAAAGATAAATATTCCAACTTTCATAACAGAAAATAGAAGAATATCCACAAGAGAAATGTGAAATGGAAGCCTTCTCACAGAACTAAATATTTATATAGTTTACTGGTTAAATAAATAGAGTAATATTCTGAGTCACCATCTAGTATGCATTAAGGTGCTTAAATTTGAATTTAAAGGCAGTTATCACTTAAAGAAAGAATGAATAATGTATGTCTTTATATGGCTTTTTAACCCCAAGGAATAGTTGTCTGAACCTGGAGAAGTGCTGGAGCAGAAGATGGACACACTAATTGTATAAATCAGTATCTTTTGCCTAGTAGAGCTGGCAACAGAGAAAAGAGTATGGAAAAGATAACATATTGATGCAGAAGAAAGAATAATCAATATTCTGAAAAATGAGGTGATAAACAGCAAAAAAAAAAAAAAGAAAAAAGTAAATCCACTTATCAGCAGCATCAATCACAAAATAATTTTATGTAGCTTTTCCAATCTCATATATGATACAAAGAAGAAAGCTAAAGAAAAAGATTTATTTAAGAAGATGTGTCTGAGAAAGCAGCCATTATTATGCATTAGTAACTGGATAAAGTTTAATACCATTATTTTGGGGTGAGTTTTGTATCTTTATTCTTTAAACCATTCTCCCTGAAAAGAGGAAAACTTAACATAATACACTTTTTTAAAAATGAAAATAGCTCCTCATTTAAAAATATACTCTAGTCTAATTTTTAATGAATGTCTTTTAAAGCAATATGAACAGCTATATATATGGATATTTGGGGAAAAAAATCCACATTTATCAGTGGGATTTATGACCTTACCAAAATAAAAGGAAAATTGCAAAGAAAAAAACTTTCTAAAATAATACCAGGTTTATAAAGAAATCAAATTTAAATTTGCTTATGAATAAATGTCAGAAAATTTAGTACATATAGTTTATTTTTAAAGGCATTTCTATAGCTGAGGTGGAATTGTTGAAAATAGCCAAAGGAAGAGAATATAATTAATATAAATTAAATTCTTCTTTAGGCAAAACCAGTCTTACATTCTGATGCAGCATTTTCTAATAGTGAGACTACAAAATTACTTTATCTTCAAACAATAGTTCCTCTAAAGAAAACTCTCAATAATCTTTTAAATGTTAATTTTTACTGCTTTATTAATCTTCTTAGTTAATTCTTGCTATCAGTAATTTACCTCTAGTAAAAAAAGAAACTGTACTTTGAAAAACCTCTTTGTCTGCCCCAACACTGTCAGTGTTATGGATGCTGATGGCCAGGCCTGACCTGACAGCAGCAATCTCCAATCAGTTCTGGACAAGACCAAGACATTTTCCTTGTCTTTATTCTTTTAGCGTTTTAGAAATGGCTTTCTGGTATTTTCTTTTGTGATACCTTGAGGTATTAATGATCCTTCTCACCAGTCCCATCACCAGCTGTACTTGTGACTCTCTTGTCTTGAAGAAGACTTTCCCACTACTCTCTCAGCAGCCCACGTCCCCATAATGTATCTGCACAGTATCAGAGCTGGGCCTGGTAAAGCTCAGAGAGTAACCAATATCTTTTTTTACCTTTTCTTTTTTTTTTTTTTTTTTTAAATTAGATGGCCAAGTTTGGGCTCCTCTATGAGCTCTTTGCAGTATAACAGAGAGAAAGATATTCAGGGAATGGTTCACCTGATGATTAGTTATGTCTAACATAGAGTGAGAAAAACTGTTGCCTGGTAGCCCTTATTTCACTAGCATTGACTACTCAAATATAGTTGACCACATTTCATCAGATGATTTGGGTGTTTGAGAAAAGAGTGAAGTGGATGGAGACCATCAAATAACCACTCTCAGAATATGCATCACACCTGTAAACAGGATAGAGATCCTCTTAAAAGTGAGCTGAGATGTGATAGCATGTCAGCCAAAGCACCCAACAGTGGGGAATATTCTTTGGGTAGGGATAAGAGTGAGAGAGTTGTGTAGAAAAGAGGAATAATGGTCATGGAATCATGAGAAGGGTGCACCACCATTTCCAGTTAATCCTGCCAGCTGTGTATTGATAACCATTAGCAAGAATTGAACATTGTCCTTGCTCTGTATTTAAGAATCTGGAATAGACAAACTCACAATATTTTTAAAGAAGCACTGAGCCAACAATGCAGCCGTGTGCCATGTGGCTGTATTCCATAATGCTGAGTAGGACGTGCAACCTTGTGAGACTGTTTCTTAAGCAGAAGTGAATTCAAACACATATTTAAGTGATACCTGACTGGATTCCCTCAACATACTTCAGCCATTCACAAAAATTCTGCACATGGTTGATTAAATAAAAAAAGACTTTGTTTTCATTGGAAAGAGGCAATAGTGTAGGTAAAATGCATCATACTTTTAGTGGCAAAAAATGACACACTATAGTCAGTTCAGTGAAAAAACATGTAAAGTACTTTTTGTTACAAATTATTTTTAATATTTATGACCTAAAACATCAATTTGAAAATTTTCTATTAGGACATATAGGTCACAGTACTCCTTCTGTTAAAAACTACAGAAACATTTATTATTATTTTTAAATAATTCTGTCTTGCCTATATGAAAAAAATGCTTAAAAATTAGGAAAATTACTTTAATTTCTGTAAGTAAAACCAGCAACTGTGCAGTTAGGTAAAATATATATTTCTCTTATTTTTATGAATTTCTTAATCACTTTTTCATTATTCAAACTTTTCATTTCCTGCGTTTTATGGTTTTTTGATAACAGTTCCAAAGAAGTCTGTGACAAGCCTTATACATAAATGTTTGAATACCTTTGGGACTTCTGAATCAACTTGCTGCTATTTCACCCATTAGCTCAATGCATATAATTTTTCCATCAGTACTGCATACTGAATTGCTAATCACACTGCTGGGATCTATTGTTTCTCTGATAATTTATTAGTATTAGGTTTATCTCAAAAGACATATATCACAGAATCAGGGGTACACTATATATCTATGCACAGAAACAAAAAGCATTTCAATTCTCTAGCTGTTTTCCTCTCTATATAATTTCATTTCAATCTTCTTTTGAGATAATGAGGTACACTCACAACAAAATTCTTAGGAACATAGCTGCGAGTCTACCAGTGCTGTTGTTATATATATATTTTTTTTTATTTTGTATGTTAACCTTTGAGGCTTAATTCCAACTTGAAAAAAGAAAAAGGAGAGAAATGGGGGCTTTGTTGTCTATGTATGGGGCTTTTGGGGGTTTTTGGGGTTCTTTAAATCTGAAATATTCTGTAAAAATGCTAAGCTTTCCCTAGAAATGTGAAATATGTGACCTCAGTAAAGACTTTAACACTCATTGCAACTAACATTTATTAGCCATATTGGATTTCTTTTCCAAAGTTTGAATGGAATGTCCTTCTTCCTTATAATAGCAGTATCATATAAATTAGACAGATTTCAGAAATGGTCAAATCATTTCAAAGGGGAGGACAAACCAATCCATGGAGAGGACCCAACCATCTCAAAAGTGTGAAGACAAACAAAACTGACTCCAAAAGTGGGCCCAAAGGAAGATCACTAAGATCACAGTCAGTCTCACTTCAAAGATTATCTGTCAGAGTCTGGAATCAGTCAAGTGTCCCCAAGGAGAGTCCAGGATCTGTGGATAGTTTATGTGGAGAATTCAACCTGTTTAGGAAAAGAAAAGTTCATGCAGCATGGGAAGTTCTGAGGGAAAATGACAGTTAGTTTTGCATAAAATATGTCATTTTTATGTAACAAAGACATAAAAGGGAATAGGACATAACCCCTCTGAGCAGCCAATAGACATTAATTTTTAGTTTTCTACCTATAACAGAAAAGAGACGATGATGTTTTCTGTTCTTAAAGTCCAATTTTAGTTTCCTAGGCTGTTTTACACCATTTTAGATTATACCCTGCTGTTCCAGTTTCCTGGTTTTCTACCAATTCATAGCCTCTTGTGATGTGGAAGGTTTACAGACAGATTTTCATGAGAGCTGGTAAGAGGCTTACTTGTATTCTATCCATGTCCCATTTGCAATCCATAGCTATCCTTCCTTCTGATCTAGGAAGAGGCACTCAACCCATGTAACATTTTCTTTTTTTTTTTTTTGTTAAGGTTTATTTACTTCACTTGCTAATGTCTCGGAAAGATTAAGCCAATTTATCATAAATCCAAAGCCTTCCAACACAGAACTGGAAGTTAATACATAATCTTTGATTCAAGTGACTCCAAATATACATAAATCCTTCTACCAAATCCCATGCTAAATTTGGTTGAATTCCCTAACTCTCAATTAGGTAAGGCAATATTGTACATCCATAAAACAAAAGTAAAACTTTTCCCCACCCCCTATGGATCAAGATTGTGACCATTATTTTGATCAATGGACATCTGGATTAAAACAATCAAGTCTTTTCACTGGATCCACAGGTGGGTATATCTTTCCTCTCTGCTATCTATTCTTACCCTTTTTTTCTCTTTCTTTATATATTTTCTTAAGTGATATTTTCATACTTTTATATTGTCATACTAACATAGTTAATAACAAAAATGGCTCCAGACCTCCTTTCCATTGCAACTAAATTGTTCTAAAGTAAAAAATATAAAATACATTGGTCATTCAATGTCATTTCACTCTAATATATTATTATATTATATTAACAAGGACGTCAGTTACCCCACTTCAGGGGCAGGTCGTAGCATTAAATTGGATGCCTCATCTTGGAAGTGTTTAAGGCCAGGTTGGATGGAGCTCTGAGCAACTTTGTCTAGTGGAAGGTGTCCCTCTCCATGGCAAGAGGGCTGGAACTAGATGGTCATTTCCAATGATTCCTTTCTATGATTCTGCACAGCTGGTTTCTAGATACCCAGACTGTAGATTGAAGAGGCCAGATGCCCTTCTCAAGGATGCTTCTGGACCCAACTTCTAGTTCCCAAGCTCATAAATCCCAGTCTGCTAGGCAATTTCTCTATCACTACTTTTCTGCAGACGTTTTCTTTTCCTTCACAATTTTCATTGCTGTTCTGGCTGTTCATATCAAAAATGTAGGAAATATACTTGATAAAAATACCAAAGTTCTATGAAACTTTGTGAAATTATATTATTACACTTGTCTAACAGTCAGGGATACAATATCAATTAGGAAATCTCCATCACAGCAAGGATCAAAGAGACCAAATTTACAAGACTTAATCTTGTACATCAAAGAAAGTTCCATATGTTCCATGTGTTGAGAAAATTTCTCCATGACAATTAATTTATTTCCTTTTATGACTTTAAATCTAGGAGTCTATCTATAAGTCAATAAACATGTGGTGTCATTTCAAAACAGAAGCCTATTAGTTAACATTTTTCTGTAAACAACATAAGGAATGGTATCAATGTCATGAAGAATAGTAGTAACTTTGAGAATATTCCTTGAAACATTCTTGCAGATTTGTATCAAAAGTACATATGCCAAAGCTGGTTTGTGTATCCCTTAAATTCTCAAATGCCTTCTTCCTTGATGAAGCTAAATATTTGATAGTATGGTATTCACCCATTACTTCCATTAAATGTTATATGTCAGACTAAAATACTTGTGAAATCCCTGGGCAATATTTTCAAAGGCAGAAATAGTGTTTATTACACTCCACTGCCTTGCTTTGACAACTCAATAATTTCAAATGGCAAACCTTCCTGTTACTGAAGTAAATTAATTTGCTATCTTTAAAATCCTATTTGTTAACCACTAAGTGGTGATAGTCTCTTCTGCATAATTTCTATAGTAATGGCATCTACCTTAAAGCATTTTCTGCTTATGATAACCAACATATTCTTTACTCTTTTTGCTATTTCGTTAGATTTATTTCTGGGAGGTTGTGTTTTATCATCAAGTGGGTCCATGGACAGCACACTATCAAAGCAAAGTAACATGCATTTGTAATTAATTTTTCTTTTTTCAGATTTCTAATGCTATTTTTTGGTTTCTCTATGTGAGTTCTAGTCAGACTCTCAATACAAAATGTATTTACTATAATCTGTATTTGTAGACCTTTAAGGATTGTGGATTGTTGGAAAAGATAAAATAAAAGAGCTTCAATGAAGCTTTAAAAACTCACACACGCTTACATGAACACTTATTTCACAAGGAAATTAAAATGTTCAGTCACACAATGTCCATATAACAGGTTGAAAGCTAAACACCAGTCACTTCAAACTCAGGTGCTAAATTTAATATTTAAAAATACTTCATCATGATAGAAACCTGGTCTACATAATTTTCTCCTATGAAATTAACACACACACACAAAACTCCCAAACCAAGATACTTGTGAAAATAAACAATGAAATTAAGATCTTTACCTCAGTTTGGCCTTTATATGGATTCAATATAAATAATTTTTGAGACCTGAGTTTTGAAAATTTACACACAAAATGTATCTGTGTTTATAGGACAGGCTAATGGAAAATTTCATCTTTTTGGGATCTACAATTTTTTCCTGGCTGTATTCTCTCTGGTATTCAAACTTACTGAGCTGATGGAAATGCAATGTGTATGTGGCTTGAGAGAAAGAAAATATTACCATTTCAACATTATTCTACAAGATAAATATTACCAGTCTGTAATAAATAAACTGCTGTTATTTTACTGGTAAAAAAAAAAAAAGAGATGGATATTCATACGAATTATGCCCATTCATATTATGGCTAATGCAGTGCTAGTGAAACTAAAGGGAAAGAAGTAAACGAGAAGGCAGTGGAAACAAGGACAGGTAACCTGGGAAGAGCATAGAGATGAAGTTTGGTTGGGATGAAGTTTGAAGGGAGCCTACAAGAAAGATGGAGAGTGTACATAGTGACTGGACAAGGGGCAATGGTTTTAAACTGAAAGAGGATAGATTTAAAATGGGGCTCTGAGAAACCTGGTCTAGTGGAAAGTGTCCTGCTCATGGCAGAGTGATTAGAAGTAGATGAAGTCCCTTCCAACCCAAGCTGTTCTTCTTGCTGTTGTTTGTTTTGCAGGCTTTTTTTCCTTTCTATTTTGAAAAGAAAAATAGTAATATTTATATATACTGATATTTTCTTTACCGAAGATTGACGTACACTCAGGTGTTCAGCAGGAGTAATTGGATTTCAGGACCAAAAAGCAATCAACAATTTGAAGCTTGTACCTTCTCTTGCAGCTGCTGACTACCACTCGTGACATGCTAATCCTGTCAGAGAGTCCTGACTCACTCTTAGTTCTGTCTGGAATGAGCAAGAATTTACCGATGAAGGAGCAAATACAGATAAAACAATCATTAAACTAATAATAAAAATTTGCTTTCCTTGGGTGTAGCAACGTGGGGTTTTAGGATTCCATGTGCTCCTTTGTCCCTCTGCTTTGTACACCATTGGTTCATTTTAAAATATGCTCTGTTGTACCTCAAAACCTATTGGTGTGTAATCCTCCTGCCAATCTTCCCTTCGTCCTCCTGGGACTGGCTCAGAGAGAGCCAGCCCCTGCCCCCTCTCCTTCCCTTTAAAAGGCAGAGCCTGGATCAGCTCGAGGTCTTTGCATCTCTGAGCTGGCACCCCTTATCCTGTCCCAGCCTTTCCTTCCCCCTTCTCCTCCCCTGCAACCCCCTTTTCCCCGTTACCCCAAATAAACCTCCCTGCCAGAACAGAGATGGAGTCCAGTTCTTCCTTTGTCTCACTATATTCCTGCTTGAATTGACGTGGTTTGAAGACTCACGCCATGCCGCGGAACCTCGGGGGCCGGGCACACCAGATCCGGTGGGATTAAACGGACCAGGGACCTCAGTCCGGGGGGGGAGCCGGCCTGTGCCACCCTCCTGGACAGTGATACATCACTTGGGAACACAGTTAAATATACAAAACCCACTGTCTTTAATGCAGTTGCAATCAACACTTGATCAAATTCTTGTTTTGAATAAACATAATGTATAAGGCCTGTAAGGGTTTAATTTTATGAGGGAAAACATCCTCAAATAATAATGTCTTATCACTACTTCCTCTACGATATACTTTTATGACATAGAGATGAGCCTTTAGTAAACCAGAAAACAGCCTTAATCACAAGCATATCTTTAGACATATCTTTAGCCAGTTAAGCTAATGAGAGCTGTAGGTAGCAAGCAATTGATTTAGGATCCTAACTAGCTAGCAGAACCCTACTTTGGATTTCATCTATTAATGATAACTATAATTTTAAAAAAAGCTTCTAATTTACTGAATATTAACACACACACACGCACACACACACTTTAGATAGTTGATGAGGGTGGGGGGTGCTATTTATATATTTGTTACTATGACTTAGCTTCACACAAAATTAGATCATGTTTTGGGGGTGGGAGAATTAATATACAAATGTTATGATTTAAAAAAGTTTGATGAGAAGCAGCAGAGGCAAATACTTCTTCTATTAGCCATAGTCATGGAATTATTTGAGCTAGAAGAAATGGTGCAGGAACAGATGTTCTCATTCAGAAAAAAGAGTTCTTGAAGCTCCGAGAAATAAAAAGGCTTAAAATTAGCCTATTCAGTTATTCTATACACTGAAAAATAACCATTTAGCAAACTCTTCCCTTCCCACCCTTCATCCCTGCCTCCCATTCCAAATACCTACAACAGAAGTTTCAATTTTAATGAATAAATCATAGCTTTCAGTGAGGCCTGAATCACAGTATCAGCCTACTTAAATTTTACACTACTGCTGTTGAAAACCAAGAAACCTTTACCAAAGTCAGAAACAAGATGGACTGCTGAGGAGAAGCATAATATATTATGCACTGCAGCAGAAGGTGAACTTCTAAAGATAAGCAGAAAAAGCAGAAGCAGTTGTGGTTTGAAAAAGAGTAACAGTATTATTCTCGCTGTCATTGTGTGTCTTCTATATCACCTCCACTGAATAAGTTCACAGAAAATTTTTGCCCCTCCAGATGTAAAAGTAAATATTAGATAGGAAGTGTCTTGATGTTTAAAATAAAAATCAAAGATTTAAAATGCTTGTAATAAAAGTATGTTGAGTAGTAACATTCAAGATTAGGCTGAGTCATAACAAGAAAGTGTCAACTCTTATCTCATTAAGGATTCTTACTATTAAGACAAACATCTTATTTTATGGGTATATCCTGCTAGCAGAGATAAACCTGGTGAAGCTTAGAATACAATTTTGATGAATCATTAAGTTGCACAGTTCCTTTTACATCCTCTTTGAAGGCAAATAATACAGAGTGCCCAAACAGGATGTGTTAGATATGCTGCCAGAGAAACAAATACCAATCAGAAATCCACATCCATAGGAAACGTTACAAATCATGAGGGTATCTCTTCACAACCACTAGTATTAATTATTCGAATGAATAAGAATTATAACTGAAAAATATCATACATTTCTACTTGACAGTTCCACAGGCTGCTGCTAGTTTGTTTTGCCCTCTCAGAGAATGATTTCCTGGTTGGATGTGGCTGTCAAACAATGTTGATAAAATTTTCACACTTGTTTTCTAAGCTTTTTTTCTGGTAAACACCATGCCTATGTAATTGTATCCAGACTAAAAATGTCCCTTTCGCTAAGGCTTGCAATTGATTATAGTGACTGAAACTTAAGCAATTTGTTTGAAGGTATCTGTTCAATCATGATGGTTTCATTCTGTCTATCCTTGGCAGAGAAGATTAATTTATGGCATCAAAATGGCTTCAGAGGACTTTTTAAATTCAATATTTTTTTGCTGCCATGGAAATGGGAGTCAAATGATGAAGAAAGTGAAGGATATGGAGGGCACACAACTAGGAATATTAAACAACATACAACTTATTTCATTTTAACTTTATCTGAAACTGTTATAGACAGTCTCTGGTAATGCATATAAGGTTGCAGATGAACATCAATGTAGTCTGTAACAGAAAGATTTAATGAACAAACAGCTCAGTAGATTGAATTATAAATCAGAATATTTTAACTTAAGCTAAAAATGTCTGCCTTTGAGAGTTAAACTTGACTGTAGTTTGCAGATTCATAAATGTATTGGTTTTACATCTATAGTACCACAGTATCTTTAAAAGTATTTTTGTGATTAATATAATATGTCTTTTGTTTATTACATGCTTCTTTCATTTGCTTCCATTACACAGTATACTTTAACAGAGAATTACTGCCATTCCATATCAATCAAAATGCCCAAAATACAACAAACAAGTTAAATAAATAAGGAAAATTTTTTGTACATTTCTTAGGGTCCATACTGTAGAAGTATCCATATCAAACAGCATATTCATAGCTGTGTTTAAAATAATGAAAAATTGTACAAGCATATTCATGGAATAATACACATATTACATTATTGAAAAATAAGAAAAGAAGAAACCACACAGAATTACTGTTAGGACAGTTTGAAATAGTGTTGCGGTGTGTTTGCAGGATTTAAGGTCAAGAGACCAGCTGCAGGGGGCAGTGAACAAGGAAGAGGCCAACTAAGGGTGAGGAGCTGGCCTGGGCTGTTTTGGTTACGGAGACTGATAGAGACCAACCATGAGCCCCTGCGGTTGGGAGATTAAGCATGCACATTAACAAGAGATCATTGGCCGTGCACTCTCCCCCGCCCCCATTTCTTATATGGCTTATGTTCCAGAAGTTTCTCCCTAGTTCAATGTCTTATTGGTCCCCTGAGTCTGTACCCTCCCCTGCTTTAAACCTATTGGTTGTCACCCTTTCTCCCCTCCCTTCCTCCACCCCTCAAGCCTTCCCTGGTTGGCTCTTTGGAGCTAACCACGTCCCTCTTCCCTCTCCTTTTAAGCCTCTGCATCCCTTTGTTCTGGGCTTGCAGTCTTGGACTCCCTGCCCCTTCTCCACCCCTCACTTTCCATCCCTCTTTGCCTTCCTTCGCCCTGTGCCCATGGATCCCAATAAACTCCCTTGGAATCCCAGACTGCGAATCTGCACTTCTTTATCCCACGCACCTCCTCGATGACTTGCGTCCCCCAAGCCCCACTGCCTGCCGCTGTGTCCTGTTGCCACCTGGGCCCCTGGCATGTCTCAGCTCTGGACAGTCCCCCTCCATGCAGCATGGGGTGCCCGTCCATGGAAAAGGGGCGACGCTGCAAAATAGCGTAGCATTTGCAGAGAGAGAAAACTTAACAGATGTAAGCAAATTTAGTGGGATGATGTTATATATTAATCAAACATTGCTGACAATAGTTTCCATGGCAGAAGCAAAGAAAGCCAATCAGCTTTGAGAACAAGGGGATTGTATTCTCATCCTGGGTGACCTTGAATAGAATTTAATAACTTTTATTAGGATAAAGATGAACATGATTTTTTAGGACACCTATGCATAGCAGAATAAAAGTGTGATCAAGAGTTACCATAATTTTCTTGACTTCTAAGTCTTTCAATATCAGCAGTAAAGACATTAATATTTATAAATATACTGTGGGAAAACAAATTCTTCAGGACTAAGGATTTTTCTTCAGATTTTTATTTTATGACACTGTTTTATTGTATAACAGTGGTGATAACCACTTATTCTGACAAGACTGTGACTATGTGATATTCCAACAATGTGGACAATAGCAGATTCATACTTCATTTCTCCACTGATTCAATTGTTTCTGGAGCAGTCACCACCCATCACAACTTTTTCAATTAGTTTCTACCAATTCCTTTCTTTATGACAGAACAGTTGTCAGTTAATAAACTTTCCATCATCTAGATATCACCTGTTTTATGCAATATATACAACACATCTATAGACATTGCATATATTTAAGTCTCTGTAAGGCTCCTCATGTGTTTTATGGTAGGTGTGCACTTTATTTATTGCTACATCATGGCCATTTCATTGACAAAGAAACAAGTTATTTGGATCTTGTGTGTTCCATAACTTATTTTCGTATGGATATTCTACATGGTAACATAGATACAGTTTATTATATAACTATACATATAATTTATAGTGTCTCTCTCTCTCATATATATATATATATGAGATATATATATAAGCTATACATATATATGAGATATATATGTATAGTTTATGTACTCACATGAGAATTAAGAATCAAAAGTATGCAGTAGCCTGTTCTTTCCTATTTCCTTTCTTTATGAATATTAATTACAATTGAAAGGTCCAAGCATAAAATAAAGATCAGCATAGTGGGCCTTAAAAATTAACTAAACATTCAAGTTCAGTTAACTTTTTAGAAATCTGCTGATGAGACAAATGATCAGATAAATAACACAAAAATGTATAAATTGCTAAATGGGGGGCTGGAACCCATCTCATTGCAGCTGTCTTCCTTCTCCCCCAACTTGCTTCTCAAAACTGTAATTCCACTAAGTAGCTCAAGAAAACTGAGAATACTCAGAGATATATTGTAAAATTATTATATTTGATTACTTCATATTTTTCATTAAAATAAATATTAACTCCGAACATCTGAACATGGCTTGATTAGAGAGGATGAGATGTTTTGGTTTTTTTGCAAACCCAGATGTGCTTCAAGCTAGTCAACACTAAGTGTTAGTGTGTTTACATGGCAAGGTTTTGGTAGCAGGAGAATTACAGACCACAGGCATGGCACCTGTAAGTAGAGGCCAGAAGCTGTTCTCATGGTCAAAAGAGCCAGTTCCAGCCAGTTCCTCCAAGATGGACCCCACAAAAATGAAACAATCAGCTATTTTGGTTGCACCTCTATGATAATATATTTAAGAACGGGTAAAAACTGCCCTGAAACAGGTGGGAGAGACGAGTGAGAAAACTTGAGAGAAGTAACCCTGCAGACACCAAGGTCACTGAAGAAGAAGGGGGAGAAGGTGCTTCAGGTGCCAGAGCAGAGATTTTTCAGCAGCCCATGGAGAAGACCATAGTTAGGCAGGTTACTCCCCTGCAGACCATGGAGGCCCACAGTGGAGAGAGAAATTGGTAGTGAAGTTGAGCCCAGGAAAAAGGAAAGAGTCAGGGGAAGATGTTTTAAGATTTGTTCTTATTTTTCATTACTCTATTCTGATTTGGTTGACAATAAACTAAATTAATTTACCCAAGTTGAATTTGGTTTTGTCTGTGATGGGAATTGGTGAGTGTTATAAATACGTACTGATATAGTGTTGGCTTTTCGTAGATATTCAGTGTGTGTATGGTTTTATTCTTTTTACAGAAGTTGTCTTGTCATAAAGACAGAGGTATATAACCAATGTTTTAATTTCTGCTATGAACTAGAATTCGGTATTGTAGTAAAAATTAATAAAAGTAGTTTAGAAGGACTTTCCTTTACTAACCACACTACCTGCTTGACCGGATAACACCCGAAAAGAAGACCTGCCACTGATACCTGACTATCAGCTTATAACCAGATGCAAGAATTACGGACCCAAGCCCAAACTGGGAGAAGATAACCACGACTGGAAGAAACCACAGCCGAAAAAGCGCATGCTCTAAAAAGGCGGATCCAAGGAGGAGCCATGCAAAATAGTTCTTGGAACATGCAAAATAGTTTTGAGAAAAGTTTGGCTGATGCACTACAAAGAGTATTTAAGACGACTCCCTCAAGGGCAGGTGTGCTTCTTGGCTCAGGGCCAAGCACCCAGCGCTGTTTCTTTGCTTTATTGGTGTCCCCTATTGTCCTTTATTAAACTTTTTTAAATTTTAACAGGAGAGTGAACTCTGTTTTTCACAGTGAGTGATCTCCCTGTCCTTATCCTGACTCATGAGCTTTTCATTGTAATTTCTCCTCACTGTACAGTTAAGGAAGGGAGTGAGAGAGCAGCTTATTGGGCACCTGAAGTCAGCCAAGGTCAACCACCATTATGTATTTCCCTCTCATGGTAGCATAAAATGGATATGGAGTTGTGTGCTCTCAAGAAAAAATTGAATTTAATTAATAAAATTAAATACTGTAATGCCATAAAGTAGCTTTTTGTAGTGCTATGTTCTTTAGTCTGTGTTTTAAATGGGAAATAATTGTAAGTGAATTCCAAGTTCATTCTTTCAGTCTTCAAGAGAGGTGTTACATGCTACTACTGAATCATGGAGGTTTTATGGGATTTTACTCAAGAATAATTTTATTGTTACTACAATAAAAAATTAATGCCACAGTAAAAATTTAATACCCCTTCTGGCTATGTACATTTTATTTGCATTTGAAAATAAAATAATTCCTCTTTCATCTTATCAGAGCTTTGGAAGAAAGATCAGTTTTTCTTTTAATCAGTGTATTTTTGTTTAATATTTATTATTTTAATTAAGCTCATTAATTCTAAATATGTATAGCAAAATACAATTATATTGACTTACTATTCAACATGACATAGGCACTTAATGTCTGTACAATAGAATGGAGTGAGATCCTTCAGAAATATTTTGTTGCTTGTCTTCTGCTGATGGCCTTAAGAATGAAAGGCTAGAATAAAAAGTGTTTCGTCTGAAACCTCAGAATAATAAATGGAAATTTTCTGTTCAGGTGATTTGCATCAAAGGATTTAAAGCCACACTTAGCATGCTAATCTAAAAGGCTCCACACTAGCAATCTGAACAAGGATTCTATTCTGGCACAGGAAGATATTTTCCATAGAATTTGGCTCTAGCTAGCCCTTTTCTTGCTAGGGCTTGGGAACAGTTAAAGAGGTTATGCCGATACTCACTCTATCAAATAGACAGCGTGAATAAGGCCATCCTGCTCTTGAGGGAACAAGTGCAATCACAAAGCTATAAACTGTGGCCTACTTCCTGTCTTTAGGGACAGAGAAGGAGACTGACTGGGGTTTATTTATATCCTGGTTTTATTCAAGATGATGCAATTTCCAATACATGCATTACTACTGACTATGTGTAATGCTTAGCAATTAATTTAAAAGTAGATTCCTGGGAGAATCAGCAAGTCAAAGGAGTCTAGAGACTTGTTCAGCTGACAGACATGACTTGTTAAAATTGAGACAATATGAAAAATTTTCTAGACTCCGTTGAATATATTGATTATATTTTCTTAGACTATGATGATTACTCACCATATAAAGTGTTTACATAGTGCTATTCGCCCATATTGATGAAACTGCATCAGCAGCTGCTGACCCACCCAAAGGTCTGAAGTGTAAAAATATCTTTCAGAATTTATTTCAGTCTGTAGTATTGAGATTAGCATTTAAGATTGTTCATCCCACTATGGTTTACTCAAAATAATTTCCACTTCCTAATCTCCACAGATATCATGATGGGAGTCTGTTATAGACCATCCAATCAGGATGAAGAGAAAAACCAAATATAGTATAATTAGAGTTCCTCAAACATTGTGGAGTTATTCAGGAAGATTCTGGAGTGAAGTATGTGGAAAACTATTTGTGTACTAAGTTATGTATAAAATTATTCACTTACGAACATATGTCATTTTCCAGAGCATTCTGACCTGAAGAAGCAAATAAGTGCATATGGAAGGAAGAATCATGTAGGTAACCAACAAAGTCTATATGAGCAGAAGGCTGACTGATAGAAAGGCATTTTGAACTCTAAAGAAATTTGTAGCTAATGAATGACACCTTGTAAAATGTTCAGAAATCAGTGCAATTCTGGAGAAAGTTAAAGAAATCAAAGATGGAAATTGCTTCATTCATGTAAAATCATCTTACCTACGAGAAAAGAGTCAGTTTTGAGGCCTGTGAGATATACCCGAAATATAATGCTTCCTGGTGTTGCGGAAAATAAGCAGGAAAGTGCCACATGAAACTGACTGCACACGTTATTAGGAATAAAGGGTGGCTGAAAGGATTTGAGTTGCATGTTTACACAAGTAAGCTCTTTCAGTCACATAGCTCTGAATGTCTGAATCCTATCAATTCTCAAAAATTCTACATATCAGCTTCCTCCTTTTTTTTTTTTTTTTTTGTATAGACCAGAAATAAAAACCTTGCATAATGAATAGCATAAATTAAATATTATAGGAATTACAAAACCAGTAAAAACCTGATATCCAAAATGACAATGTCTTAACAAATAAATACATGGGAGTCAATACATTAATAGGAATCACTGTCTCTGACAATATAATTTATGGACAAATTTTGTTTTCACAGGGATGCCACCTCTAATTGTGGGGGTTTTGCATTTTGTCTTTTTGTTGTTGTTGCTGTTATTGTTGTTGTTTTAATTTTTTTGGAAACTGTTATAAATTGAGTCTCAATTAGTCAATCAGAGACAATTCCAATTCAGTAATTTGTAATTTATTCAAACAAGCAGATACAGGTCAAAGCAGCGCTGGGCGGGCTAGGCAGGCTCCCTCGCTCTGCCTAAGACACACCGCAGAGAGGTTTGTGTGTGCCGAGGTTTTATGTAGTCCCTTTTTCCGGGTTACGTGTCGTTCGCTGGAGATAAGGCTGTGTCGACTTGGTCTGTTACTAGGGGGTCCGCTGCTGTCTTCACGTTCGCAGCTTGCCCTCCCCCCTTGCCAGTTATTGTGTAAGTTTTGTATAAGCCTTGTGCAAACAGGGTGCTTAAGTTCTGCTTATGCCAGCAGGAGGTCTTTGGCCCGTGGGGGCCCTGTTTTCCTGTTGCGATTTAGCGAATCAATCCTTATCTATCACAGAAACTAATTTGTGTCATGAGAGTAGAGAGAATGATCTGTCTAACAATATAAAGAAACTTTCCTGTCTCTCAGACATCAGCTGGACTTGGCAGAAATATAGTACTGTTACTTTGAGATCTGTAATTGCTAATATATTTGCAAAGGTAGGAAATAAGACTTATCTCTCTAAAGATTAAATGTTTACACTGGAAGGAAAAAAACTATAGCAGTAATAAAATATTGCTTGAGGAAAATGAAAAATAAAAAAGGGAACAAAACAAATTATTGAAGACTTCTCAATTATTTCTTAATTTCATGGCATGAAATATGAGGAGTCCTACCAAAAAAATCCAAGAACTTTGTGAAAGACATATAAGTAATTAAGTTAAAGAAAGTGCTAAACTGCTTTTTTGACACTCTACCATCAGACTTCAAAGTTATGACAAGAAATAGCAGCTTTACATTATATTGCAATGGGTTATTAAAAAGAGTTCTAAGACATTGATATTCTGCTACATAAAGCAATTTTTAAGTTGTTTTATCTAAACCAGAAGGCATAACTTAAAATACTTAAATTTAAAACATTAAGTATAAAATAAAATGCAACTTCTGCACTTCAGTATATGCTTCTGTTTCTTCATCCAAACTTTTTAACCAATTGCTTTTTGAATATTGACTGACTTCTATCTTCTTTGTTCTGCCATGGAACCCTATAATGGTTAAAGAATAAAGTCTTTAGCTGTGTCTTTATTCAAGACATTGTTTTGTCTTTGTAGGAGTTCCGGGTGGAGCTGCAAAGTCCAGCAGCTGCAGAAGTCTTTTGTTATCAGTTAATGTGAGACATTACAAAAATCTCAGAAGCAGCATTTTGACATGTTTTTTCTTCTCTAGTAAATTACGGTTTTTCATCCAATTGTTATTTCTATGCAGATAAAATACCAATAATATGGTAACACAAATAATAAATTTGTTTAACTATTTACCAATTATTATCTGAAAATTAAAAGTTATTTACCAATAACAAAAGTCATATTCCAACTTATTAGCATGTGAAAAAAAATAAACTTGTTTGCATCTCAATAAAGTAAAACGCTATGATTTCAAGAACTGGAAGAGACCCTAACATAAAATAAGACATGTTCAATAATAATTTTTCAGGAATGATTTTGGCATCTGAAAATTTGGACTTTATGAGTAAGAGGAGGTGAGAGCCAAACATTTTATTTTAGGGATAGTACTGTGAAAGCAATCCATATAGCATCTGTAAAAGAACTATAAATAAACACCTGGAACAATTCTGAGCTATTCCTACATCCTTTAAAGTGTCTTGAACTCACCTCTAAACTGAAGTGGAAGAAACCAGAGCTATAGCCCCAAGTTAGAAAACTCTTTAAAAGATTTAGATGTTTGAACCAATGGTCAGGTATTAAATTATGGGAAAACAGCATAGAAAATCTTACCAGTAAAAAAAATAAATGTTGACATTACTACAGAAAGCAGTTTAAATTATCATGCTTCACCTTTCTCTGAGTTCTCCATTACAACTGTAACATCATTTAAGTAGGTGTCAGGTGTCAGTGGAAAAATAGCAAATTAAACCTGCTTAGTCTGGTTCATAACAGTCAAGTAAGGTTACTTTGAGCAATGCCAATGAAGGTTCCAATTAATCTACCACTGCACTGAAGCACATTTTCAGTACTCATATAATCAGTTACAGCTGACATACAGCTGCTTTTTATAGTCTGTTTCCTACCATGTCTCTTTCACAGCAAGAACCTTCTTACACATCAAATATTGCTGCACATTTTGCATACTAATAATAATAGCATGAAAAATTTCTAAACTGTGAATCAAAATTTTAAATGGATATCCTGCCTTTATTAGATTTTCTCTTCACCATCGAAAAGGTGTGATATTTCAGTGAGATACTTAATTCAGAAATAACATGTTCCAGCATGAAATAGTAAATTCAAGTAAATGAAATAATTTTGTATTGTTTGAAGTCAAGAATTCAATAGGTGTTCCTAGATGTGAGTTAGAAAAAAGATGCACAAAAATCCAAACTCTTAGTCACCATGGTCATTTTAATCAACAAAAATAATGTTTTTACTAAAAGATTTCTCTTTTTGTTTGATCCAATGCTCATTTTAGACAAAGTTCCTGGTGTTTTTAATGATGAAGTTTTATATCCTTTCCTGGGTCAAGATCTATTGAAAATGTCAGTATATAAAGGAAGTTATGTGAAGAAACTGGAATTCTTACTCTGGTGCTCTTTGAATGGCTCATATCATATTGGCAGAATAATGGTTGGGAGATGAAGGCATACTTAATGTATCAGCTTAAAATGTATATGGGTACAGAGGGGTGTACCCTCAATAATAATAAAATTATGAAACACTCATGAAAGATACCACTGTTAAGGGAAGCTGACATCTGTAAACTTAAAGACTCAAGGGCTTTCCTCTCTTCCACTTCCTTGCTGCTGTTCCTGTTTGCAGATCCATCCAGTAGCAAGGTGGAACACATACGCCAGAGACCTAATCATACACACTCAATATACACACAGCTCTTGTGTAGATTATGTATAAGCAATACCTACAGTCCCTTCCTTCCAGCTGAGCAGGATACAAGCTCATGAGTGGACTTAAACATATTCTCCTTTTATTTGCAGTCATGCCCAAATTTTTGGATCACTCAAAATCTGTACCAGACCATTACATTACCATAGTAATCCAAGCCTAGACCCTATTTATCCAGGCTCCATCTTCAACCTCAAGTCTTTCCAGACTATGTCTTCCTCCTGCTTTACCAGCTGGAATAGGCTGAGGTTAACTAGCAAATCAAACACACAGAATGGAGAGCAATATCACACCCCAAGCAGAAATACAACTTAATAATTGAAGACGACAGACTGCATTGATTAGGAATAGTGCTTGACCATACAAGCACATTCATCTGCAGCATATTTACATATGTATGGCCCCTTTTGTCCTCTCTCTCCATTTTCCCACACTCATTTTCCCTCCCTAATCCACCTTGATGCCTCCTTTTGATTTCTTTCCTGAACATCCTATGTTTTGTACATTTGCACAAATAGACAAATTTCCTATATTGAATTTCATGTTATCACACAAATACTCACATGACTTCCTTATTAAGTGTACTGACTCCTATGAGACTTATGATCATTTTCTTTTCCTCTCTTTCTTACCAGCTACAAAATTCTGGCTCAATATCTACAAGGCTACAGCTGAGAGGTTGTCTCAATGGCACTCCAGTCAATAAGCCAAGAGATCTGATCTTTGAGGATATATGTATTAAAAAAAATTCTCACTGTGTTTCACCTTTTAGGGATTCATTTGAAAACCTCAGTCAGCTCATTCTTTACCTACTTACTTGTGAATACAGGTGAATTGATTTTCCAAGTTAGCAGACAACCTGTCCACTTAAGCTGTTTTGAAGATTGGAATCCCTCTTTAATGTTAGCCTTTCATTCACATGTACTGGAATTTCACACACACAGAGGAATTCTCAGATTGAAACCCAAATATTTTCTCTGTAGCACCTCAAAACCATGGAGCTACTCCTTTGGAGGTGTCCTGGGTTGCAATATAGATGTATTTAAGTATTCTATTACCACCAGCTGTGAGCCGTTAGCTGCTATCACCTGCTAATGACCCACTCCAGATGACAGACAACGGGCCATCAGGGACCCACCATGTGACTCATGGACTTATCTCATCCCATTGTGGGATGCTTTGCCCAGGAGGGAGGAGCCAGGTGTTCCCACCTGGATATAACCTGGCCTTGGAACTGCCTGAGCTAGCCCCATCTACTGGGTTCCCAGAGGACAAGAGCTACCACTGGATCTTCAGCTGGAGACTAGACCTTCACAGGATCACCGCTTCAACTGGACTACTTCAGTTGGACTGCTACTACCACCCTAACAGGGTGTTAGGTTGTATCTGACTTTGTCAGTGCTTTTCCTTGTATTATTTCACTTATTTTTAACTTCAATCTTGACTTGTGATCTCCCACTGCTTTGTCTTCAAACCAACGCAGGAGGACATAGTCAGAATTTTCTTTGTTACACTGCTTTACAAAGAACCTGAATGGTGAGATTCATTTTGAAAGCGCAGGTGCTGATATCTAGGTATCTAAATGTGCGCATCCACAAATAATGTAATAGAATTAAATATGTTCCGTCCATTCAGTATATGGAATCCATGGAGTGTTTGAGCTCCCTTTAGACACCTGCAGTTCGTCCAATAAAAAGCCCTGTAGACCCTATTGACTATGTTCACTTGGAATTAGCCCCACTTGCTAAAACAGAGACATTCAAGAGCTCTCTAAGGCATCGCTCCTGGCTTCCAGGTATGGAGACAGAAAGGAAAGAGTCTCTGCTATGTCCTAAGGATTGTCAATTATCCCTGTACAGCAAGCTTCGGTATCCTGTGTCAGTTCAGAGACCACAGGGTGCCAAACTGTGGCAACTGCATTGACTCTCTCAGGGACTAAATTCAGCAGCCCGAATCACATACTGTTTTATGGAATTATTGCTCATCATTTATTAAGAATGAAGTACAAGATAATACCATTTGGAGTTTCATTTGTGTTGCCCAAAGCACTGAAATCACAGAAATCATTGCTAAGATTCAGGATGAATTATTTAAATACAGGCTGAGGATGAAGCCCAGAAACAACTACATTTTTTAAAAGTAATACAATCTAAAAGAGAAACAAGTAATAAAAAAGAGGAATGTGAAATTAGCTCTCTATTAATACAAGCAAGTGAAAATTGTCATACATTTCCCAAATGTGCTCATTTTATGTGTATATACCCATATTTTTTGTGTGTGAGAGAGAGAAAAAAAATCAGAAAACTGATATTGGAAAAGAATATTTTTTATTTTAAAAGATTAATCTTTTATTTATTTATTTATTATAATTTTTTATTTTAGAAGTATCTGCTTATACACAAAGGTGGATGATGGTGAAACAGTAAAGAGTAGACTTTAATTAAATAAAATAATTTCGCTCTCAGGAATTTATCTAAAATAAATTGAACTTTTTATACACTCTAGTGCAAAATTTGAAATGGATGACCAAACATTGTATTGTTTTAACTGGCAGTGGTTTCTGACTGTCTTCCTAGTTACTATTTGCTGCTGCATCTGAGGACAGCATTTCATTATCTGCTTACGAGTCAGTATTCTAGGAACAAAAGCAATTATATAAAGAGAAAAACCTATCATACATAAAAAAAAAAAAGAGCAAATATTAGGGTAATAATAATACAAATTTTGTTCTGGAGTCTGAAAATGTATTCAACAATTACTTACCTCTGTTGCTTTCTTCTTTGCTGTTCTACACATCTTTTGCATCAGGATCATAATGACTGTTTGTGGCAGGACAAACACCCCACCCCCCCCCCCCCCCGCTTCTCTCTCTTCCTGATTGCTGGCCGAGATCGATGGCTCAGATTAAGTCAATAGCTTAGTCCGGGCTATCAATGCTGGCATCTGGAACTCAGAGTGAAACACTGAGAGAATGTGAATAATTTTCAAGTGACCACAAATCCACACTCTTTTCCCTATAAAACACCACGAAAAACTCAGCAAAAGTAGAAGCTTTTCTACATGGATATCGGAGCGTGAAAAAAAGCTTACTCCCCTGAGTTTGGACGCAAGCTCTGTGGTTACTTCCCGAGGGATTGAGAGAGGATCTGGTGCATCCCCAGCTCCAAAAATTGGATTTGGTAAGAAGCATTCAGTTTCCTAAATTGTATTCTTCTTTGCTAGCTACAATAATATTAATAGGTACCGTTTTCATTTTTAGCGCTGTATTGTTTTAATCTCCCTATTTTGGGCAACATATATATATGTTTGTTTTAGCTATGAATAGCTTTTCATGTTTTTGTGTAGTAAAATTTGTCTAGTTCTTTGTTCCGTTCTCACCTGTGTCTAACAAACCATAATCTATTTTTACATTAGACATAAATCGGCTGTCTTTGTAAGAACTTATGAGTCACACTGGGTTTTGACAGTGCTGGTCACTGAATAGGTTTGGTCATTAGTTGTCATAGGCCTAGGCAACTGGTAAATCAATCCACCCTCTGTTTCCACTCGTGACACTGTTTTAACTTCATCTGTCCTTCACAGAATGCAGTGTATCCATCTGTATCTGGGCTTTTAATTTAGATGGCACTTACAGTCAATGGCAAAAAAAGGCTCTCGTCAGGAATGATTCACCAAACTTATTTTAGTTGTTTATGCAAATATGAAATCAAAGTCATTCCAGAAGTTCCCGTTTCTGCCCTTCAACCACATAGGGAGTTCATACAGTGAACTGAAATGGTGACATCTATTATTTTAGGCTTCTGAAACCAGACAGGATGAACTACTTTATCAGGAATAATTTGGCTCTGTGCTGCTGTAAGGTAGAAATATACTACTCTTCTATGCTGGGAAAAAAGTCTTCAGGTTTCTCTTGGGAAATGGCCACGAATGAACATGCTGCTCTCCGTTCCACAGAAGAGGTCTGCATCCAAGGCTTTAACACAGGGCATGAAAGGGGAAAGAGCCTGGATTGGAAAAAGGAATCATATTTTTAAAAGGCTAGAGTTAAGTTGTAAACTTAAAGAAAGAAATCAGTGCTAAGCTGAAAAGATTTAAAAGATCCGTTCTGCTTATGAAATTATTTGCACATGACTATAATGCAGTTGCTGAGACTTATATTATTCAGAGATGGTTAATGGTTCCAAGTGAAAATGAGGTGCTAGGTCTTTCAAAAATATTAAGAACATTATTATTCTTGTGTAAATTGGATATATGCCAAACTTTTTTTTCCTCTCTTCTAAAACACCTGTTTATCTCCTTATTTCATTTAATTTAAATGATGGTTCTTCTGTATCTACAAAAAGGCCCTTTTCCCATGAAGGTTTTCTTCAGTTAATGACTGCTTTGAGATGCTTTCTACCTTTTTGTAAATACAGCTGCATACACATGTGCACAGAGGTGCACATGCACACAGAAAAATCCAACCCATGTGTACTGTCTGTTATTTTAATATAGTGACTCCCATACAATTCTAACCAAGTATTTTGGAAAGTACTTTCTATATTTTTCTCCCTACTTGGAGTGACTACTACAGTGAATGCATATATTTAAATTTCTCTACTTATTTCATTGATCATATATATGAAAAGCATATTAAGTTTCCATTATTTTTTGTGCCTGTTAGATTTACAATAATTATGCCTAACACTGACAATCTAGAATTGTTATGTTTCTTCCTTAACACTACCTGTGGCTCTCAAATACGAAACAACAAGGAAATGTCAGTGAAACTCATCACCTAAATGAGCTCATATTGTAATTTCAAGTTTTGTATTTGCTAGACATTTTCATTTCTACTGTTTAAAATTATTTACTTTTCTTCCACATGATATGAATTTACTTCTGGAAATTATAATTCAATCACTAACAATACCTGCTCAATTAGCTTCAATGTTCACATTTACTTAATTACTCAAATGCATTTTATATACATTTTCTATAAAAGGGAGTTTAATGACATATCAAGTTTTCAGACTTCATATTAGTAATAAAATCATATCTTTGAATAATCAGAGGGTTTTTTTAAAAATACAGCAACATTGACAGAAACCAAAACCATTTTTACAAAAAATATGATTTAAACTAAAAAAACCACACCTACAATAATTGAGAGGAAGAAATTACCTTCAAGAATTTCTTTGTCCTTAGGGTTACCCATTGCAATGTACTGAAGGTGTACGTGCTCTGCCTTCTTTGTAATATTTGGGTAAATATAAAGAAAATTTGGCTAAAGAGTTAAACCAAATGCTGCAAAAGGCTTCCTAGAGATGGGGTCGATGCCCCAAGCCTGTCAGTGTTTAAGAGGCATTTGGACAATGCCCTTAAAACCATGCTTTACCTTTCAGTCAGCCCTGAGGTGCTCAGGCAGTTGAATGGTCATGGCAGGCCCCTTCCTGCTGAAATGATCTATTTTAGCTTATTCTAAACAGATATTTTGTATTGCGTTAATCAGAACATGGAAACATTTTATCGCTACTGACACCAGTAATGTTCTCTTACGTGCTTTAACTAGAAAAATTGCGCTTGCCCTCAAAGAACAGCACAAAATACCCAAAAGAGCAAACTGAGCAGTCTTACACATTGTTTTTACTAAAGAATTTGAAAGAAAACTGAGAACCAAATAGATTCAAATTTTCCAACCAGGCCTGTCTTTATTTTCTATCAGACATCTCATTAACTTTGACAATATAACGCAGTGCTGCATACTGAAAAACCTGTTATATTTGACTACCACAGATGTCTCTGTAGGTGTCTGTGAAGAGCACCCATCATGTTATCTTTGAGTATTGAACAACATTTAAGCTAACCAACACTTCTTGAATTTAAAAAAATTATTATGTTTATTAATATCCCATTGGATGATTATAAACTGTTATTTTAACATTAAGAATCCATCTTCACACCACCTACCTGAGAAAATAAGTCTCATCAACTATTTTTCTGCTAATGGGTATATCTGGGCTGTAAAACCATAGTGAGAAGGGCCCTGAACTCAATTCACCCTATCTCACATTGAAATATTTAAATTCAGAGGAACTCCTGGTTGTAACACTTCCTCTGTTGCTGCAGGAATTGAAAGTAAGATACTCTCAGGTGACCAAAACTCACATCAATCAAAACTTAGAGCTTCAGGCGGTGCTTTGAATAAGCCTCATAATAAATAAAATTTATGAACAAAACAGAATTCTTATGTTAAGTAACTAATAAATATATATACATATTTACATTATATCAGACCTGAAGAAAATCACCCCCTCCTAATCATTCAGTAGTGGTCGCGATATAGAACAAAATTCAACAACTTTTTTCTTTATTATCCTGCTGGGAACCCTCATCTCTCTGCGGGCTGCAGTTTCCTTCAGGACAGATCCTGCCATACCCACCTTCTCCAGCATGGGTTGTAAGGTGACTATCTGATGCTCCACCATGGCTGTCCATGAGCTACAGGGGAACTAAGAGCTTCACCATGGTCTTCTCCAAAGGATGGACGGGAATCTCTTCTCTGATGCTTGGAGCATGCCTGTTTTCCCTCCTTCTCTCACCTTGATGTCTGCAGGGCTGTTTCTCTCACACCTTTCTTAGACACTTTCTCACATACACCATTCAGGATTTTATTTTACCCTTTTTAAAATGTGGTCTTATGAAAGTGCCACCAGTACTGCTGATGGGCTCAGCTTTTGACAGCAGCAGGTTTACTTGGGATCCTGCCTAAATTGGTTCTGTCAGACATGGGGGCAGATCCTGGTGTCTTCTCACTGAAGCAACTTCTAGAGCCCCTGTCCACTAAAAAACCTTACCACAAAAAAGCAATTCAATATTATTTAGTGTTATATTTATATTCAACATTTTTGGCCAAAAAATAAAATACACCTTCACTTTTAAATATCTCATTACACGATTCCAAACAATTTCTATATAAAATTTTAACTTCTTAATTTCTTTTTATCTCTGTAGGAGTGTTTGTAGATTGTGATGATGTAGAGTATTGACCCTGGCTGGATGCCAGGCATCCACCAAACCTGCTCTATCACTTTCCTCCACAAGTGTACAGAGGAGAGAAAATATAGTGAAAGGTTCATGAGTTGAGATTAGAACAGGGAGTAACCACTGACTGATTACCATCATGAGCAACAGACTTGGTTTGGGGATATTGAATAAATTTATTATTTCACAAAGTCAGAGCAGGGTAATGAGAAATAAAATAAATCGCAGAAACTATTTCCCACCACCCCTCCCTCCATCTCAGGCTATATCTTCTCCCCACCAGTGGCTCAGGGAGACAGGAAATGAGGGTTATGGTCAGTTCATCACATGTTGTTCCTGCTGCTGCTCAGGGAGAAGAGTCCTTCCCCTGCTCCACTGCAGGATGCCTCCCATGGGAGACAGTCCTTCACACACAACTCCAACATGAGTAATGCAGTGGGGGGAGGAGGGGTGGAACAGGCCTCTGCGTTTACCAAAAGTGTCTGTGAGGCTATTGAGAGATCACTCCAGCCAGCACTGCTCTGGTGCTGTACAGAAAGACCCTTCTCACACCCGAGCCGGTGTAAGGCACAGATTCTCACTCACCCAGAGAGCTGGATAGCTCACGCATTACCAGAGACAAAGAATCCAGAGGCTCAATCAGCTGGATGATCCAGAGGTTTATTCTGAAGGGTTCCAGGGTGAAAGAGGAAGCGGAGACCCTAGGTGTCCCTAGATATAGGGATCACCTGGGGTCAGGGGAGAGGAGGCAGGGGGAACACCACAACCAATGGGGAGAAGAGGGGGATGGAGTCAGGGGTTAGGTTACAGCCAGGGGGATTTACATAATTTGGGGAGGGACAATTGTGTTACTCAGACTAGGATGTCTCCCACCAGCAAAATCCTGCTGTACTGGGACCACTCGGCTCCACAGCAGTTCCTGAGGTGGTTTGGTGGTTTCCTCCACCACTACACATGAGTCCATCCCACAGGAAACAGTTATCCATGAACTGCTCCAATGTGTGTCATTCTTCCACAGAGTGCAGTCCTTCAAAGACAGGCTGCTCCAGCAGGTGTCTCTCAGGGTCACAAGTTCCACCAGAAAACCTGCTCCAGCGTGAGCTCATCTCTCCATGGGTCTGCAGGTTGCTGCCAGGACCCTGGTCCAGCACAGGCCTCCCACGGGGTCACAGCCTCCTCTCAGGCACCCACCTGCTCTGATGTGGGTCTCTTCCATGGGCTGCAGGGGGATCTCTGTATCCCCATGGACCTCTGGGGACTGCATGGCCACAGCTGCCTCTCCATGGTCTGCACCATGGACTGCAGAGGAATCTCAGCTCTAGCACCTCCTCCCCTTCCTTCTCCTCCTTCTCCACTGGTCTTGATGACTGCAGAGTTGTTCCTTTCACATATTCTCACTCCACTTTTCTCTGGCTGCAATTAAAACTGAAAAATACCTTTTTTTCCTTCTTAACCATGTTATCACAGAGGTGTTACCACCATTTCTGACTGGCCCAGCCTTGGCCAGCAGCACATTTGTCTTGGAGCTGTCTGGCATTGGCTCTGCTGGACATAGGGGAAGTTTCTGGCAGCTTCTTACAGAAGCCCCTGCTGTGGCCCCCCTCTACCAAAACCTGGCCACATAAACCCAACACAAATGATAATATTTCAAACCTAATCTTCTTACAGTCTTTCCCAGCAGCCTTATATAATTGGCCTACTGCAAGTGTGACAGATTAGGTTCCTGCAGAAGTAGATAAAATGGGTTCCTGAACATATGAATGGTTGTGGAATACTATCCCTTCAATATCCATGAGAAACTGGTACTATTATAAAATTACTTTCCTTGCTTCAGGTCAGATTGACATCTAATGCATATGATCTATGTAAGCCAAATATTTCTGTAAATATGAGAAAAAGAAAAATAAAAAAATCTTTCGCCATTATTTACCTCAGGGTCCTACAACAGAGGGAAATCATCCATAAAGTGTGACCAATGTAAAATATTGGATGCTAGAGATAAAAATTAGGAAGTAATATATACAAAATGTTCGTATGTACATAGAGCTAATCAGAAAAGTGACTAAGGTAGAATGATGTAATTACACATTACATTTCTTTTCTACAGGTAATAAGACTGAATCATCTGAATGGTTCAATAATCTATAATTTTATAACTTACTTGATTCCTTGGCAGCAAGCTAAAATCTTGGGTTAGGTGGTTTGTGTATATTATGTGACATAAAATCTTGGATTACTTTAATTTTGGTTGTTCAACTGTTAAAAATCCACTTGAATTCTGAAGTTATCTTGACAATTACAGCATAAAAGCTGAGAATATTGGCTTCAATTTTAAAAGATCCTCATATTTAAGGGAATGCATTCATGTTAGAGCATTTAAAATACATTTTTCTCAATATTAAGAGTGGAAAAGGAAAATGAATGCTCTAAACCCATTATTTCCAGCATTGTTGAAACTGTGGACAGACAGAGCAGCAAAAAGAAATTAAGCTGCTTGAACGATTTCAATGGATGCCTCATAGGCTGTTTTGCTGGGAAAAGAGCTATTTTTACAAACAAAATACTGGTGTAAGAGTCTAATATGAAAACTACCTCTCAGGGTCAGAATCTTCATTTTACAGAGCCATTGCAGTTTTGAAACAAATGTGTAAACTCATTCAGACAACAGAGTTTAAAAAAAGTCTCTCCATGATATTTCTTCTTCCCTGTTTTAGTCTCAGAACCCTGATGAAGTCAGCATTTTTTGTGCTGGTTCTTATAAATCAACATTTAACTCGCACAACTCTTCTGTTTCAAAGGCATTTACATACTGCTATTGTGACCTCCTGTCCCAGAGCTCAGCTTAATTCTTCATAATTGCAAAACCAATGAATTTATAAAAGCTTTTGAAGCATATGCAAAACTTTTCAAATATTTTTTTGCAAAATTTTCCATTTTAAGCTAGCTCTACTGCTTTGTTGGCACAGCTGTACCATTCATTTAAGTTAAATTTAAGTAATTTTAAGGCATTTATCATTTGCAGTTTCACTACACACATATCTAAATATTAAACAAGATATCCTGTCAGAACTTCTGTTGATTATTTCATATTAATTCAATTCTTTTCTGAAAAAAATAGAATGAGAAAAAGAAAGGTGGAAAATTAATTTATCAGAATTTAAATAATGATTATAATACAATGCCAAATAAGAGAGGTTTATATAAACTGGAGAAGGATCTGATAGTATATGAAATGTAAAGTATAGACAGCGCTGTATATAATTCTTCTATTAGAAAGGAGGCAGCCACCTGGAGATTTTCAGGGTGCTGTGTTGGGACTGACTTGATGTATATTCCAGTTTGTGATCCTAGTAAACGAAGTAGGAAGATATAAAGGCAATTTTCTAAGGGAGTTAAGGCACAATCTTGACAAGAAGAAATAATCAAATCCACAAAGAACCAGATAACCTAAAGTAACAAGAAAAAGATGCTTGAAACCTAAGGGATCTAAGACAACCTTGCACTTGTATAGATGAATGAAAAGAATCCAAATCAAGGATTCTTGAACTATGAATAATTGCAAAGAAATACCTGTTAAATTATCACTGTATGAACAGAAACCATCAGAACACAAAGCTGAAAATAAAAAAATGACATTTAGAAAATGATGAATTAGAGATATACTCTCTCACATCTATAAAATACTGCAGATGCTTCATCTGGAATATTATATCCCCGGGTTAAAAGATGTTAACTTCAAACCAAACAAGAAGGAAAGACTCCTCTGGCCAATCAAGAAAACATAAACCTGACACATAACAGAAATTTAAGCACATTTGTTTTTTAACTGAGCATAATAAAGATGGAGTTTTTCTTTTTCTTTAAAAGTTTAATAGTAAGAGAAATTCCATAAGACTTTTTTCATTAAGAACTCTGATCTTAAGACAGTCTTGGGTTGGTAATAAAGGTTGGTGTAACTCTGACACACTTTCTTGTGAATGCAGTTTATTTAACAGGATTTAACAGTTTAGATAGCTCTTTTCATATGTTTTTTCCTCATTAGCACAACAGACCTTTAGACGACCCATTTTCCCCCTCTTCTTTTTGCATGCAGTTTATATGCAAGCATCTAATTAAGGCCACTCTAGACTGTCCTATTTTCTTCTGAGTGTTTATAGTCTAGTAATAGTCAAGGTTGTTCTCAAATATGTCATTCTGCCTACTTAATTGTTTGAGACAGTCTTTCCTCATTATCTCCTCGGCCTTAAGATCCGAAAGCAGTGACTGGAAAGTGTTCAAAAAACTGTTCATTCTATTTATCCTGCAAAGAGAGAGCAACCATAAGTTATAGCTGAAAGGCAAAATCTTGTTCAGCGAAAAGACAAATTAGGGTGAAAACAAGTATCAGCAGTGAAGGAAACTCCAGCTGAACTTATAAAAGTTTATATAAATCCCTGAGGGTGTTTTAGTTCCCAAGGAAATGTAGGAATCTTATGTTCATTTGTTTGCTCTTTGTTATTTCCGTATATCCCAAGATCACTGGTTAATTTTTAACTGCTCCTGAAAGCAGTCACAATGTTTTGCTGTTTTACTTACAGATCAAGTTGTTTAACAAGTTTACGTCTCACATTTCTTTTCCATTTACATTAAAAACTGCTTTCTGTTTGGACTCAGGCTTCAATTAGATTAAGATGATAGATGCACTCATGAGAAAAAAAAATGGAGTTTGATTTTTGAGTTTCTTTGATTTTGTTTGTTGTGGGTTTTTTAATCTTATTTATTTTTACTTGCAATTTGTTTGGATTAAAATATCCAGGCTTTAGAAATAAACTTTTTTTGAATAATTGGTTTTTATCATTCTTAATTATGTTTGTTAATATCAATCCCCTGAGTGATTATTTCATTTTAACAGGTAACTTGGAAACACCAGAGAAATCACCATGACTCTTTCCTAAAATTTGTAAGGACCCCTAAACAAAAAAATTTCTGTGCACAGTATTGTATAAGCTAATTTAAAAAACACAAAACAAAAAATGGTAGAAGCTACACTTTTTTGACAGAGACTACTTTTTCATGGGAAGAATCTCTCACAACCTTCCTAAATTGACTATTGCTGACTACATGGTGTCCTGGCTTCAAGAGAATGAATGGGGATCAAGGCATTCAAGTGCTCCCTGAAGCTGTGGACTTCACTCTTCAGGCCCTCTTTTCCCCACTGCCTCCTGTCTCTTCCTCTGCTGTAATTGCACTTTAGTACTGCGAGAAATGAGGTATACAGCTCTATTTCTATGTCAAGCAACCACACAGAGCAATGTATATCATCTCCAAGTCTTTGTGAAGGCCAAGTACCTTCTGTGTCTAAATATCTCCTAAAGCTTCTGGACTGAGATCACTGATTCCTGTGCATGTAAAACTGCCTGGGGGAGATACTGATATAGTAGCTTCACCACCACAAATTAGGTTACATCTTATATCTCATGAAAAAAAAAAAAAAGAAAAAAGAAAGAGGGAGATGAGAATGAAAGAAAATATTGTAATACAGAACAACTCTTATGGGTGGTTCTTTTCTTCCACATAGCCCCAAACAAATGTCTAGACTTTTAGTGATACTTTGGATTTGTGGTAGAGCTTTGTAACTTGTCAGTGGATGATGAAGGAAAATGGAAATTTCCAGAAAAACAAGTGACTGTGGGAGTAATCATTGGTGCCTAATTTTGTCTTTTGTCTGTTCTAGTTCTTCTATATTCTGTCTATAATCAAAAGAAACAAACACGTAGTTGCAGGGAATATTCAGTTTAATCTAAAAAACTGAGACAGAAAGTATGAATTAACTGGAAGAGATAATATATTTTCACTAAATGTGGAGAGAGTTTTGATGACTGTCTTAGACTACATGACTGATTTCAGAAATAAAATATCTGAAATTATGTAAAATGAATCCCATTAAATGTTAGTTCTCATCTCTCTCCCTCAGTAACTAAGGGAGAATGTCGCTGTTGAGCTGCTAGCAGAGAAGGAAAGCCCAGATTCTCAGAGAGGCATAGAAAAAGCCCTTTATTGTTTGAATCCAACATATATATAGACTTTTCAGAGGTCACCCAGATTGGTCAGTCAGAACCCTCCCCCCCAGGCCTGATTGGCCAGGCCTGAACTGTCCAAATCTTGAGACACTGTTCTCAATAACATCCAAACTTTATCTTTGTTTATAAAACACAAAAGAAATTCCCATGGGAAAGACCTGTGCTAGCCACAAGAGATTAACTTTAATTCTATCCAGGATAGCTGAATATTTATGTCTTTTGAGTATATATATACTTATACAACTAGTTTGCATTAGGAGTATAACTTGTTTGCATGCTTAAGGAGAAGAGGATCACTTCTACTTAATCTTGCTTTTTAGATTAAAGTTGGTGAACAAAATCATCCAACAATCTTCAGCAAAAGACAAACACAAAACAGTTTATAGCACAATCTACAAACAGACTGAGAATGTGGCTTTCCATTTTATAATTTAAACTTTTTCACATTTTACTCTTCAGAATTTTTTTCATAGTCAGTTTATTTATTTAATCACTGCCCTTAATTCAAACATTTTGGTTCTTGTCATCTGGGGAAAAATGTGTAAATAAGTATTCAAAGGAAATATTGCCTAAGTAAACACATCACTATTTATGCATTTTTGTACAAACGTGTAGCAACCATCCCTCTTAAAAAGGAAAAATAAACTGTGACCAAACACATCAGAATGAATAACAGTGAAAATAACACACATATATAAGATGACACCCAATGCTGTAAATTTCTTTTGAATAGCCAAAGGATAATGCAATCATTTTTAAAACTTCTTGCAAAGAAGACTAATGCAACATATTTAAAAGTTCCTTGCATCCTAGCTATAGTTATAACTAAGTTGAAATTCAACTTACAAGGGTAGTACATTTATTAAATATTCATTGGTTACATATAAAGGCAAATATAGACTCTCATTATATTTTTAATGGATTGTATTTTAACACAGGCATGAACTCTCTACTCTTGTGTATTTTGTGTGGTAATTTATTGTTATGCAGTTAAAACAAAAATATTTCCAAAGGAACTTCACTTTTTCCAACATCCATGGCAGTATATTACACCTGCACTTTTTTGTATAACTTGTTGCATAATTTTTATCTCAGCAGAACTGAAAAGAACTACATATTAACATTTCAAATTATTTTTTTTTCTGTGTTGCACCATGAAAATATGTGTATTACATGCAAGGAGGGATAGAAAGAGGTCATATGCTTTAGACTTTTCAGAGTTGATGCTGACATTTTGTACAGGCACCAACATCATCTTCAGTATGCTAATGTAACCAGTATTTAAAAAAACACCAAACCAACCAAGGAAACAAACAAAACCCCTAAACAAACAAACTAACTAACAAAAAAGAAAAATTAACCCCTCCCACAAAATAAAACCCCACCTAAAATACACTATCATATTCTTCTTTATAATATAAAATGTGGGCAAAATCACTGAGGCTAAACTTGAGAAATTCTTTCTTGCCCTTTTAAAAATAATATGTAAGACCGAAGTGTGTGAGTATGATTAATCTTGCAAAAGCCACGATATCCCAAATTACAATTCACAAAAACCTTCTTTATACACCTGTGTAGAGTTCCAAATCATTTATCTGTTGTGAATGCCTGTAAAACATTATTAACTTACCCTATGAAGGCATTTGTTTCTGAGGGATGAGCATAGCCATTGAAATAGCTAGTTTATGATTCATTTATATTGAAATCTGCCCATTTTTTATCTAAGGAGTTATGATAAGTAAAGGACATATTTCACCTATATCTCTTTCCATGAATATTTTCATATTTCTTGTAGTTACCATCAGAAATTTCAAGAGATAATTAGTATTAGGACTTATAATAATTTTTGTCTGCTAAGAAATGGTTTTAGAAAAAATAACTTTAATAGCACAGTCAGATAGAAGACACTGACCTTGGAGAGATGTATTTCTGCAAAATCTAAATTATAATTAGACCTACCAATTGCCACAACTTTGCAGTGTCTACCTTAATAACAATTATCTAGTAGTATTAGCGTTGGTGTTGATGCTTAATGATCATGTTTCAGAGTTAAACACTACATTTAGAAGCAGCCCTGCCTTTTCAGGATAGGATTTACTGATTCATTATCCTTGCTGATCTCAATCAAAGCAATAGCACCAACAAAGAATGATAGAAAAAGGAATCTGGAAACCAAAAAAATCACAGAGGATTTTCTATAAATCAATATCCACTTATGCTCCATATGACAAATGAATAATGACACAGATTGTATTAAATCTTTTTTATTACACAGACAGCTATTTTTTTCTAATTAACATTACCTTCCTAATTATCTTATGTTTCTCAAACAAGTACATGTAAAAAAACCATGGTGCTAAACTAAAAAGCAATGTGTCATATCAACACCACTACAATGCATCAATGCTCAAAGAAAATGCCATGAGATATCAGTTTTAGGCACCAGCCTTTTATCTTTTGACACAACACACATTAGGAAGTTTCAAAATAGGATATTACAGAGTTGGCATTCATTATACTGTACGCCCATTATGCTATTTATAATGTCAGAGGAGTATGGTGCAGAACAAAGAAGGGAGAGAGAAATTAATGTTTGCAAACTGCACCAAACATGGGACTATTTATAGAAGAGTGAGGTTTTTGCATTTGTCAAAGACCAACCTGAACCATATCGATGCACATGTACACGGTTGTCCTCAGTAATAAATTATTGCTAAAATATTTCCAATAGTTGCTATTCTTAGAATAATCTTAAGTCTAATTAAACCAGTTGCTTAAATCTTGTTTCCCCTCTCTATTTTTGAGACGTTTGCTTAGCACAAAATAGTGCCATCATGTAGCGCTATTTCAATGTATCAATTGTATGTGCTTAAAATCTCAGCGTGACTCAATGAAGTATTATATAACCTCTGTGCTTGCCCGTTGTATAGAGGCAAAATTTACCTCATATATTTAAACAATTTAAAGTGCTGATGACACAATGGGAATTAATATCACATCAGGGCTTTTGGTGAAGACATTGACATCAGATGAAGAAGGAATTTTACTTTGTGAAAATGACCCCCAACACTGCAATATTAGCTGCACTGGTTTATTATCATAAATAAACCAAGCTGCCTTAGGAAACAGTGCAATCAATTACTGCTTTCTTATTCTGGACTGAGCTGTGTTCTTCAATTTATTCCTTGCTTCTTGTTGTTGTGTTTGAAGAGGGAATTATATTCTCCAGGCTGATGTAGGATGTGTTTTGCTTCTTTCAAAGATGTATAATTTATCAACTCAGAAGACTTCACCTATAAACTAGGCACATACACACTCATACCTTTCATATGTGCATATGTGAAGGTATTTTTTTAGTATATCATTATAAAATAAGAATAGTACAGACAACCAAACCTGCTTAGCCTTTTATTGTAATATTAAAGCCAGATGCTTTATAATTTACTTTGTTGTAGAGTAAGAGGGGTTTTTTCCTTTGAGGCATACATTAGGTTTTTTTTGCCTTTCCATATAGAAAGAACTCACTTCAAATCTAACACTGAGATATTTTTATCACTTATTTGCCCATTCTTTTTCATTAATATGTTTACACTATGTTCAGAAATAGTAGATTTCTGTACATTTATTTGTATAAAAGTTAACTTAATATGCTTCTGCAGAAATTAAAATTAAAATTTACTTCTCTGAGAATAGAAAATTATTGATAATTACATGGTTTCTGTGTCCAGGACAGCCTCCAAACATCACCTTTACAGAAACCTCCTAGACTCTTTCCTGTCTTTAGAGTGCTTTTAGCAGACATCTGGTGAGTTTAAGTCCTACGCAAGAAAAAGGTCTAGCCATTGTGAGACTTCTCCCACTTGCTTATAGAATATTTCATTGTCCTCTTCTTCTTGGCTGGGTGGTCTATAACATACTCCTACCATGACATTTGCCTTGTTGGCCTTCCCCCCAACTCTTACCTATAAGTGCTCAACCCTCTTATCACTGTCATTGAACTCTAGGCACTCAAATGTTATTAGTTGTATTTGCAGTTATATCATCAGTCATATGTAATCACAGTCTAGGGTGTGTGAATCTAATTAATTTCATTAAGCTAATTAGGAAACTCAAAACTTATTCTTCTTCTTAATGCAAAAATGGACACTCTTAAACCTCCACATATTAGTTTCAGCATGGGATGGGCAGAAAATTAGAGCAAAATAAATTATATCAGTGAACATAGATGAAAGCAGCAAATGAAGATCTAGTTCAAAGCAAGGCTTAGTTTATGTTCTTTTTTCTTGTTCTCTCAGACTTGCAAGGCATTACAGGACAGCTCTGGTTTTGACAAAGTTTAAACTAATGTCTACTCATTGAAGATGAGCCTTTCTAAAGATCTGTAGCAAAGAAAACTTTGATAGCTGCTGCAGGCATGTTTTTCTCTGTGTGTGTCAAATACTTTAAACAAGAAATAGAATACATTCCAGATGGCTTATGAAGAGTGATAACATCGACCAACTCCCAACCACTCTTTCTTTAAAACAGCTTGTAAACATCAAATAGGATTGCCAAAATCATTCAGCAGTAAAATGTTTTTATTGGTGCTTATAAAAGTCCAAATTGCTTCATTTCCTCAGAGAGAAAAAAATGAAAGTGGTATAATATTCTAAGTTGAATGAAGCATATTTGTGGATAATGTATAAAACTGAAAAGCAGCAAGTGCAAAGCACACAAGTTTTAATCTATAATTTTATCTCATGGTAACAGCTATAATTGAATAAAACATAACTGATATTCATTTTATAAATTAAATTAATATATTTTTTCTAGCTGACCAAATTTTTTAAATTTCATGTCAAAAAATAAAGATTTGGGAAGATAGCTATCCTTTTTAATGTAATATAATATAATATAATATAATATACTTTTAGCATACTTAGATTAATACAAACAATGAATACTCCATATAGCAGAAAAATAAGAAGCCACAACCTTATAAATATTGGCAGGAGTGTATAGAATGCTTTAGAATCTTTGTAATATTGGGATTTTTTTCCAATACTTTTGTTCCTCTTTCTAGTGCTTTTTTCCCCCTTTTTTCCCCCTTTTTTCCCCTCAGAAATCTAAGTGGACCAAATCAAGATTCAGATTTAAATGTTTAAATGTTATGAATAATACAGATTTGTGTCTCTATAAAACAAACACTTTCTATTGTCTCTAGAATTCTATTATACTTGATTTAGGTAGTTTTTATTAGCAATGTGCAAAACTGTGGTTCATAAGAATACAGAATTATGAAGCATTTATTTTTCTAAAAAAAGCTCAAACATGATTTGTTTGTACAAACATACTCTAATGGATTATTCCTATCTCTAAAATCTTGGTAAGTATTGCCAAATACATGTGAATATACTCCTTTTTCAAAAATATAACAGTAAGGGCTGGCATGATATATCACTTTTTAGATGTTGAGAATTTGATGACATTATCCACAACAGACTGCACAGTGCCTCCCTTATTAACCAAACAATCTGGGAACTATTGAGAAATCTCTTATAGCAAGGCTCATTAATTGAAATATATGGCAATAAATGTCCCTGTCGCATTGCAATCATGCTGTTCTATATTACATAAAAGATTACTTCTGAATAATCTCTGTGTTACTTTTAGTATGCAATATCCATTATGAACTTTTGTTATACATTGGAGAGTTCTCCAGAGTGCTGAAATTTTAGGGGAAAAATATAATATTGCCCTTTTTTTTTCCTGAGAAATCATTTATTAGTTGCAAAATATTCAGTGGTAAAATACTCTGATCTGAAATATAAACTGAGATGGGTACCTAGGGATGAAAATACCCAGAAGTGAAAGTAAGTACTTAATGCAAGAATCCAGACATTGCTCCAGCTATGTGTCATGTGGGGGAATATGCTTCTTTATGAAACTCAGCAGTTGCAGGACTCAAAAGGGATATCTATGAAGGATGTCTAAAATCACCACTTGAGTCCTGATTTTGTTTAAACTGCACAAAATAAACGAATTCCAGCATACCATACCACTGTAGCTATTAACAGACCATAGACTTTGCACTGGTTTTGCAAACTCTCAGGGCTGAAATTGGATATGCATAATTTGTGTTCACTTTTTTGACCTGACTGCCACTTTGTTTTACTTAGTTTAACTGATACAACCTTTTTTTTTTTTTCCCTAATCAGCTATCTATGGCTAATTTTTCTATTTCATTGTGTGGTAAAACCATGGTTTTGTACAGAAAGGACAAAATGTGCCAGAACTTGGCAGTAGTGACTAAAGTAAATGAGACTTGGGCTGCATGAATTGTATTTTAGTCTTGGTTTTTATCTATGAAAATGTAAACAGTAGGTAAAGATGCCTCCTGCTGTTTCTGATCCTCTGCCCACACACCCACCACTTAGGAGGTGCCCCAGAAGATGCCTCCACACCCCGAGGTGGGGTTTCTGCGTGCTGCCCCCCCACTGCCAGACCTCTGTTAGGTGCAGGCTGCTCCTGGCTCTTTTTTCCCAGCTCAAAAGGGGCATTTCTAGCCAAAACCACAAAAAATGGAAAAATGGAAATAGTTCTATACAGAAAAAGAATCCCCAACACTTCAGCTTTTTGATTCCTAATATAAGAAGTGAAAAGAAATTGCTTGAAGTATATTCTTCAATCCAGGCATTAAGAAAAATTGCCTGTTATCAACTTCAGCTCATTAATCATCAGGCAATTTTGTCTCTAAGTAGAAGGCAATAGCAGGTAGACGATGTTTAACTAGTTTTTGTAAAAATAAAAAGTATAACTTGTGTGAAAATAAAAGTACCTTTTCCTTATTCCTAGGTATTGTGGCACTAGCAATTTAGATCTAGAAATCTAAATTTAAGTTACCAGAGACTTCAGCTGAAAAAGAAAGTTGAAATAAAACTTATTAAATTAATTTAGGTTTTTCTTTTTTGTATATTGCCTACAAATGTACATTAGGTCTTGAAATGTGGGAGACTGGATTGCAGTTAGAAAGGTTAATACTCAAGGGCATGAAATAGTTATTAGAATTTGAAATCTATTTGCAGTTATTCAAAAACTCATTTGGGAAAATAATGTGTAGTCTGTGACTAGTCACTTGATATGTTTAATGTTAATGGTTTGCTGTTGGGACTATTTAAATGGTCACCTTTCACATAATATTGCCTTTGCTCTCTGACTGAAGCCTTTAATTTTTATAAATGAAAAGAAATTAATGACAGAACTTTTGGGATTTGAAGGGGTTAGACTAGGGAGTGATACCTATGTAAAACCACAGACTGAAAGAGATTATTCTCTAAGAGGAGGTTTAGAAAATTTAATAATATTTTCCTTAATTCTCTCTTCTCCAATAAAACCCAAAAATATATTTTCTATAGCTACCTCAGTTCAAATATAACCATATTCTTTCCTGATGGAAAAAGAATTAATGAGACAAATTTTGCAACTATTTTATAGATTATAATTTTTTTCTTTTTCATTCATGCAGAACATTCAGGTTATTCTGACCTTCAGTTCATATTAAATAAAATCTACAAACAAGGCTACATTTTTAAAAATCATTATGAAAACTACTATGATTGGCATAATAACCGTAGAATCATGGACTGACTTGGGTTGGAAAGGACCTTAAAGACCATCAATTTCCAAACACCCTATCATGAGCAGGACACTTTCCAACAGACCATGTTGCTCAGAGCCCTACCCAACCTGGCCTTAAACACTTCCAGAAATGGGGCATCCACACCTTCTCTGGGCAACCTGTTCCAGGGTCTCACCATCCTCACAATAAAGAATTTCTTCCTAATATCTATTCTATGCCTACTCTCACTGAAAAGCCATTCCCCACCTTGACTTACTACTAAATGCTCTTGTAAATAATAGTCTCTCTCCATCTTTTTTGTAGGCTTCTCTATGAACTCAATGGCAAAATGTTAATATAACCCCTACCAGATTGGGATTTAACCCTTGTATATGTCTCAGGGGCAGAAATGATACGGGAATACCAACGCCTTTTCAGTTTTCACAGTGGTGCCTTCAGATAAGCAGCAGATTTTTTAAAAATGTGAAGTTACAGTCAGACACACACAGAACAATAAAATAATGCAAGGGAAATGTGTGTGACTAGCACTCCAGACTGAGACTTAGAAAACCGGGTTGTTACTTCTAATTTTGGCTTAGGCTTCTGTCCTAGGTTGCAATATAGATGTATTTGAGTATTCTATTACCACCAGCTGTGGGCCGTTAGCTGCTATCACCTGCTAATGACCCACCCCGGATGACAGGCAATGGGCCATCAGGGACCCACCGTGTGACTCATGGACTTATCTCATCCCATTGTGGGATGCTCTGCCCAGGAGGGAGGAGCCAGGTGTTCCCACCTGGATATAACCTGGCCTTGGAACTGCCTGAGCTAGCCCTGTCTACTGGGTTCCCAGAGGACAAGAGCTACCACTGGATCTTCAGCTGGAGACTAGACCTTCACAGGATCACCGCTTCAACTGGACTACTTCAGTTGGACTGCTACTACCACCCTAACAGGGTGTTAGGTTGTATCTGACTTTGTCAGTGCTTTTCCTTGTATTATTTCACTTACTTTTAACTTCAATCTTGACTTGTGATCTCCCACTGGTTTGTCTTCAAACCAACACAGCTTCATATCAAATGTTACTCCACCCTCAAAGGCTGTGCACACAAAGGTCATGCAGTTTTAATGCAATTGTTGCCATTCTTCTTCTTCTTCTTCTGAAAAATACAACCTCAAGTACCTGATCTCTTCAGATGATTAAGAATAGACTACTAAAAATCAGAAAAGCTGTAGAAATATTTGAGAAGCACACATTTATTCTAAGACCTCTTTTCCTCCAGGAAAGGACTTGTGCATCTCACTCTGGATTGGAGTGGACTGTGGCTGTTGCTGCACTTTATAAGTGTTGGAGGTATTTCATCATAGAATTGATGGCAGTGGAGACTTGATTCTGAGTGGGTACCTTGGGATTACAGAAATACAGAAAATAACTGGTTAAGTATCATAATTTAGTTCAAAGCTATTTTGAAATCCTGGTTGAAAGTATTTTGGAGGCATTTGATGAAGTTTTACTGGATATGGATTTGGAGTATGCTTAGAGCTTGAGTTTGAGATTTGTTTGCATAGAAAAGAACTGATTCTTCACCCAAAGAATTGAAAGAAAGAGAATGTCTTTAAACCTGTTGTACTTTCTTGTCACTGGAGTTGTGTATCATGCAAAATCACTGTTGTGTAGATATTAATTTAGGAATCAGCAAAAAAATCCACATATGATGGAAAACAAAGGTTTTCCAAATGCTAGTGTCAAAAGTCTCTGAAGTTCTTCTTTGCAAGCAGACAGAGCTGTTGTAATTACTCATCAATGTACAGTCTGAAAAACAATCAGCAGCTAAAAGCATATTTAAATAAAAAAAAATGCTTTCATAAATGTCTCAGCTGAAGATATGCAATTCATTTCCATGAAAAAAAAACACCACTAAATTAATTCTTAATGAAGGGATTGCAGTAGCTAAAATGCCATGACTGCATTGACTGCTTTAGTTAATCTGACATTGAGTCCAAGGCTTACAAAGTCAACATAACTCTTAGGACATTCTGCTTACTTAGCCCCATTGTTTGAAGGACCTGCTTCAAAAGAGGCTAAGTAAGTCAAGATTTATTAGACACTTTCAACAAAGTACACAGAAATATCTCAAAGTATTGCTTGCAAGCTTAAATGTGAAGAGAAGAAGCAAACACTTCCACAGACACTATCTTCACCTGAGGAAATTTTTAAATAATGGCTTCATAGCATTTTGGTATAAGTTATGCCCTTGTGTGCTGTCAAACCATATTGATGATGTCTTTTTTTAACTTATGCCAAAATACCTTTTGCTTTCTATATTGCTGAACTGGGTTTTTTCAGTCAATGACTAGTGTATTTTATACATACGTTTTTTGTGTATGAGTTATCATACTTGATATTGAAACACTGTGTCATTAATATAGTCTAAAGAGACTGGTTTGTCCTTGATTTCCTTGCTGCATAGCTGGTTTACAGCAAAAGGAGAAAAGCTATTTCTAAACTCTCTTCCCCTTCAAAATAAAAGAAATTTCATTACAGAAAAATATTCTGTGTTGTATTGTTTTTATATTTATTTTATCTATATTTTGGATTAAAACATTTTTTTAAAGACTGTAAGAGAAATATATGAAAATAATTTAATTAATTTAAAAGAGCTAAAACAGTATAATAAGAATTTTCATTACAGCTCTTGCTTGATATTAAGGCTCCTTGAAGAGCATGAAGAACAAAAAGGATTTTAATCCAGTCAGTGGCTGGGTACATTAAATACATGACACCATAATAAAGTCGCCTGGAATCAGGAATAAAAACTGCCTCAAAGTATTATGAAAAACTCTCCATAATTTAACTTCAAGATCTTAGCCAAGTAAAACATTTCAGCAGGTGGAGCTAGATTGTTGGTGGAAATGCAAAAAATACTACTAATACTACAACTACTACCATTACTACTGCTGCTGCTGTTGAGTGATAAAGATTTTTTAGGTGCTTTAATACAGGTAATATGGTGTTCTGGGAAGGTGGTGGAATTATCCACTCTGAGCCACTTGAATCCTATTTACTGTATAAATTCTGGACTCTTACTCCAAGGAAAGCACTTAATCTTTCACTTTCTTTTGAAAGAATTAGATTTGTTTTCATTGTTCATCACCTGCAGGAACCTTCTCTTTTAGTAGCACAATATGTCACCTTACAAAACACACATTTTTTATGTCACCTCCTCTGTCATTCATATAACCATTGATATGGCAACTACAGCGGCTGTTTATGCAGAAAAATAAACTGCAGAGCAACTTCATTGATATCTTGATTGCATCTGTATGCAATGAAGCATCCTCACCACTGGACCAGACAGGTTTCCCCAGAGTAATAAAAAATTTACCAGGAACCAGCCATGATCTGATAAATGCTCCAAAAAATTAGTTCTTGGAACAAAATTCAGGAAGTGAGAATTTAGCAAGTCTAGTCATCATGGTAACTGGTTTGTTTATGTCTAAACACAATACTTTATGACTCAGGTTCTATTGACAGTCTGACACTGTTGACCAGTATGTTTTAATGAAGATCCCCCAGAATTAAGTGATATGGACTCAAATTCAGTGATGTATATCTCTCTCTTCTGTATCCCCATCTGTGCCACTGCTATTAAACTAGATGAAACCTAGGAAAAGAGCATAAAGGGATTGAAAGGATCAACCTTAAAGTAGTTGTAAATAACACTCTAGATATCATGAAGAATTTTTATTCCAAATCCATATCTCTGTCCAAAATGTGGTGCTACTCATTATTGTGCATTATAATCTAGACACAAGTAATAATATGACTGCATGGCAGGTGCAATGAACTAAACACTTTTTACTATAATCCATTTGAATTAAGTCTTACATAGCCAAAATGCAAAGCCCATCTGTTTAATAGCTTTCTCACAACTAAATAAAAAACCTGCAAACATATAAACAAAGAAAATTCCAAGCTGTGAGGCTCATAGAAGAAACAAAGCAGGCAAAGCAACCAAAACAAAAACTAAACTTTTGCCATCCTTATGTCCTTTCCTCCCTTTGATTCCCAATACTGGCAGTGCATTTTTATCCTGCTTGTTGAATACAGGGCATGAATAGTGTCCAGTGCTCTATAACATCATTAATTTGTAGACTAGATTATATTGTTTATAGTCCTTCCACCTGCTCAAACCCATTCTGATTAATACAATTTCAGTTTATTTCACACCTTTTGGCCTACCATATATGAACAACAATCAAGGCATTCTTAGGATAAAGCAAAATATAATAAGACTAACAGAGCAGGGCCAAAATTAGGGTAATGAAGAGCTTTAGGCTGTAGTTACCCATAAGAGAACTTTCATCATGTTACAGGCAAGCCACGCTTCTGATCATTATTTGGGGCATTGTCAGATTTGCTACTCAGGTAGCAGATATCTTCTAGAATTTTACTGCTTATGTTAAAATACTTACAAGTGAATTAATGACTCAGTAGTGTCTGGCATCACATTCTTAAGGAAGATATAGGCTCAGAAATGCCATTGTATTACTTCTGACTAAATTTTGTATGTAGTTCTTAGTTTGAAAAATGTTGGTGTCTATTTCTAGTTTATATTAATTTATAAATCTCATCTCTTGTGACTGCTAAGGTTCTTTTAATATCCAAGCCCATTTTAGTCTTGACCTACTGTGAGTAACAACTTCCAGATTTAGCTCCATTTATGCAACAATTGTAAGTGTTATTGTCTTGGAGTCAGTCACATTAATACCATTAAATAACAAAAGAATTTCTGAAGTAGCATATTAAGTGCTGTGGTCATTTGAAGTAATTATATAATCATAGTCACTTTTTTTTTGCCCCCAAAAAAGTGGAACCAATAGAATCATGCCCCTTTCTTTTCCTCAATGCCACTAAAACTCCCTATCTTTTTCTTACTTAGCTTTTGCTGTTACAACTTAAACTATTTCATGGGAGGTTATCACTCAGCATCTGCAACTATAGGTGCAAATGCAAACATCACCCCTCTTTGCTCTTCACACCTTACTTCCCACTTCTCCAATCTGTCTAAACTTCAGAGCCAAATTTCCTCCTCCTCTCCCTCTCTTTTATCTCAATCAACTGATGTCTACCCCTAATTCTTCTCCCTTTTTGGCAGCAAATACAGGTTTCCTTTTCCTACATGCCAACATCTCCATCATTCTAGATCTCCTACACTTCACTTTTGACCCTTAACATATTTTCAAGTCTTGCCCTATTTTTATCTGATATAAGCAGCCACATTTTTTTTAAAATAAGCCTAATCTGTTTCTCATTTTCTCACCATGAACAGCTTTTCATATTTTTTGCCTCCCTACATAGTTTTAAACAGCTGCTTTTGCAAAGAAACCTTTCTTTTCTTTCTGTTAAGTTGTTTAGGTTTTTTTACTTCAGTGCTTTGGTCTTTCATTTAAGTTTATATATTCTTGCTGTGTTTTTGTAGAAATAGAATAATATAAATTATCACAACTGAAAATGGGTAAAACTTCATAGTCTCCAATGTACATACGTTTCAGGTAAATGCATACTGTCTCTGTAGTGCTGCTCTAAATATCTATCATTACACACTGTTTGTAGAACTCAGCCGATTTTCTCACTGAGTTTTCTCTTTTCTCTATGTCTTTTGCTTCTATTGGCCACATTGCAACATCTAAAGTACCTCCCACACAATTAGCACCCAAGGCAGATAATTTGATGGCTGGTGATTTAAAAGAGCTATGGGGAAGCTGGCTAGCACAGTCAGAAGTGCTTACTGGGAGAGGTTTTTCTGGTCCTCATTTTCACTGGAAGTAAGAAGTTAATGCAGCATCAGCCCGTTACGATGTTAACAGCTGAACGCTTGACTGCATGCAGGCTGGCGTACTGGGAAAGGCAGAAAATGTATGCAACACATGGAACACCTCTAATACTTTAGTAAGCTCTCCCAGTTATCCACCAATACCTCCCCTTGTCCTCCACTATTGGGGTGTCTTCAAAGATTTTGTTCTAGCACTGCTCACAGAAGTAAGATGTGGATCTTTTTGTTTTAGTCTGGTCAGTGTGAAGTTAATTTTAAAAGGTTTTAAACTGGTAGTTTGAATTATGTGAAAAAGAAGAACTATATTTGGTAATGCTCAGCATTATGCTCAATTGAAATAACTGAACGAATAATGACAGATACTTGTAGCAATGTATCTCATTCAATAAATTCAGCAGAAAAGATAAAATTTTGCATAAATCATGAAATTTGGATGGTTGCTACTTTCTTATGATTTAGCAATCATATTTTGAAGTGCAGAAGGAATATTTACCTATTTTTTCTTTCTTCCTTAAAACCTGACAAAACCATACAACACAAAGAAGGTTTTTATAAGTAATATTATGAGATGTATGTATAAAATATACTGCAAATGGCAAACTTGGTTTATAGGACAGGGTGGCATTTTTATATTCACTAAGTCTTGGTTTTACTAGACATGCAATCTTTCCAATGTATAAAAGTCTGCAGGGGTATCTGAGAATATATATCAACACTAAGTAGCTCTTACACTTTATGGCACCATAAATGTAAAAGCAGTACTATTACACTTGAGAGTTACTAGCTTTTGTACAGCAACGACTACACAGGAATTAAATAACATAGCAAATAAACAAAGTGATTTTACCACAAAATACAATAAACTTGATTTATTCAGTGAAAGTGAAAAATTAATGCCTAAGGACTTTTTCCTTCTTCACTTTGCTTATATTAGGTAGGTCCGCATTACTGAGCTTTAATAACATCTTGGCCTCATCTCCTATTACATGAACCCTATCAGGTCCCCTGTGGTGAGGGAGAGAACCCAGATTAAGTAAAGGTGATAATAAGATCTTGATATTTGTTTGACACTATTGAGAAGATCTAGGGTACATGTGCAGTTCTTGTGAGTCCAAGTATAGTGTACAACTCCCCCACGATCAACCTTTCTGTGGTTCTGTGGATGGGCAGAGGAAGGAGATATGTAGTTATGTAAAAGAGAAGATTAAGGTATAGACAGAAGTGGCACAGACTTTTGGCATACTCAAATATATTTCAAATTCCTTAGTTTTTGATTTCTGAAGCCATTTGGAAGACCCCTCTGATGCATGTGAGATAAATGTGCCTTGATCATAGACTGATGGCCCATCTCTTTTTACTAACTACAGGAGAACAAAAGTAGATAAAAGACCTGAAGTTTAGATGGTTGAATTCAAAGCAGACAAACCACAATTAATGTGTTTAAATTAGCTGTTTTTCTTCACTATGCCATGTCAGAAGCTATGCCATTCTGGACCAGAGGGAAGCATAAAGCCCAGTTGCTCTCCTGTAGCTTTGATAAATACAAGAACAGTTCTACTTCCAGTAACATAGAGGAAGTGTTTGCAGGATAACTTCAGAATTACCTGCTAATGTAAAACCAGTTGACAATTCTGTCCTTGTCTTCTTGATTCATGGGGAAGTCAGATGCTTCCAACATTTACTTCACATGAGAAAAATCTTCATGATGTGATAAAAATTGACAGTTCTTAAAGAAGAAAGAGTAAAATGACAATATTATTATTATTATCTGAATAGGTAAGGCATAGAATAATCTAGGTAAGATGATTAACTGGTTTAAAAGCAAAGAGAATGTAGAATACACAAGTATGGGTTTTTTTATTTTCACTTATGTTTTAATCTGAATGTCATCCATTTCAAATTGTAAAGCATTTGAGGCATTAGAGTGTTTGTAGAAGTCTGTTTTTCATTAGGTCATTAATTTCAGATGAAATCTAAAGGAAATGTAGTTGTTTTAATGGGATTCAACTGGGCAACCGTTTAATCATCAGTAAGGTACACTATGTACTAATGAAGAATACGAAATGTCACTGTAATAGCAGGCCAAATTTCATTTACTTTTCCTGCGTGACCTATATGATGGATGCCATTGAGGTTACCTTCAGTTGTTTTAGTCAGAGTTATTTATATTTTCCATTTTTAATCCTGCCCTTTCTTTTTCCATAAAGCTGATTTTCTTGTCTTAAAACATCTTTTATTACCTAATTAATTCATCAGATACACAGTTGCATTAAAACCCTAGAAAATGGAAACCTAGTCCAACCACTGTGCAAGTTTTCCCAATAAGGTGAATTTATCTTTTTTATTATCTGATTTAGACATGGTTGGACTTGGGTACAGACTGCTCCATAATTTTGTAACTAAACAGAGGTTATCATCAGAATTTATAAAAATAAGAAACTTGACAAAGGAGGAATCTTGAATACTAGGTAAATTTAAAATCTGATAGCTGTCTAATCAGAGAAGTAAGGTATAAGGATTGGTTCTAGATTTGAACCCGAAGCATGATCCACTTTATCACATGAGGCTGTTAAAAGAAGAGACTACCTGAGATTTCCTGAACTTTGCAAAATACACTTTTATTTTTTGGTCAGAAAGTCAAACAAATGAAACTAAAAAGTCACAGAATCATGGAAATTGCAAGGGACATCCAGAAGTCTTCTTGTCCAATATCCTGCTTAGCAGGGCCAACTCAACCTGGATGATCAGGTCCATGTGCAGTCAGATTGGAATACCTCTAAGGATGCTAGCTCCAAAATCTCTGTCGGAAACTGTGTTTGAGTTTGAGTGCAAGTGTGACCATAAGAAGATAAATATCTATCTCATAGTTTGTCCTTGTTTAAGTCTATATGTATTTTGATGTATCACAAATTCCTTGTTTAGACAGAAAAGAAAGGTTGTTAGCATATGCCATCCAGTAGGTGTTTTTCAAAATACAGGGTGAATGCTAATATTTGTAATATTGGTCAAAGAGAAGCCAAGGCTGAAAAGCAAATATTTGTTTTAAAGAAGACACTACTTGAAATAATGGCGTAAATATCTTAGTTTCCTATGGGGAAATAATTCATTGTTCCAAGGTAACTGTGAAATATCCCCAGACCATCACTGCAGAGCGAAAGGTGCTTCTGAATATCCACAGCTCACCCTAACTGAATAATGCATTTCTAATTTCTCTGCCCTCTTTCTGCCTCCCTGCACCACACACAGTTCAATTGAAAGAGTGGAGAATGCTGTTAGGCACAGGTTAATGCACAATTTAAGTAAAGGAGTCTGCTACCTGTGTCACTTGTTCCTCAGGGAAATATTGTAATTGCTAAATTCCTATGCAATTTATTGTGCATGGACACATCAAATTATTTCACTCTTTATTAATGCTGGGAATACCATTGGTATCTCAGAATTTTTAGGGTAACCTAAATTAACGCTAATGCTTATTGCAATGAAACTGTATGTAGTAGGTGGATAATCTCTGACCAAGAGTTTCTGAACACATGTGAGCTTCAGTTTATATGTCCACAAAATTTGAGAGTTGGAAGAGATGTTCTTAACAGGTTAAGGAATCAGTAATGGCTATTCAGGAATAAAGACATAGAAGGGTTTTTGCAATCAAGCTGATGCTGGAATTTTCCTTTCTAGCCCTTAGTTTTGGTAGGATCTAGATGGACTGAATATATTTTAATGAATTTAATAATACTTAAAAGTTCAGCTTTGTAAAGATTTTAATTGTTAAATTCCACTGATCTCAGGTTAGGTTAAGACCCTGAATTTCTTCTTATCTGCACCTTAAATTCTGCTCTGTTCTGTATATTTACTGTTAGTCTCTGTTAGTGCTTGAGCCTTATTGTTCTGTTGTGGTGTGCAATAACTCTCATTTTCATGTACTTTCACCATTGTAACTTCTTTCACAGTCTCTCAAATTTCCTTGTTGTTAAGAAGAGGAGAAATGAGGAAACAGGAACAAAAATAATTTTTAATGGAAAATTAGATATATAGAGTCTTATTATTTCAGGCTTTGATATCACTCTATATCATGAAAAATTGTGATTTTTTTTAACTTAAAAATAAAATGCACTCTAGCTATTCTTCAACTGAAAAGAGACCAAACTCTTCAGTCCTCACTTTACGTACAAACATTGAAAGTTCTTATGGCTGTGCTAATGTGTGGGAGTATGTGTGCTTATACACACATATGTATCTATCTATGTATATGTATTCATGAGAAATGCCAAGCTGATTTTACTTGGTGAACAAAATCTTGTTCTGCTAATGAGTAGAAGAACGGGAGGAATATATTCATAAAATGGAGAACATGGAAACATTGCTGTTGAGGTCTGAAAATCATAACATAAAGGAGTTAATTTTTTGCTAGAAGAGCAGATGGGAACATACTATTAACCTTTAAAGGCATGCAGGATGTTAGCTTAACTTCTAAATTGAATTTTTCAGAAAATATAGGAGGCACTATGCAGAAGTACTTCAGCATTTGCTTTGTACACTGCAATAAAAAAAATAATGGCATTAAAAGCTCGGCTTTCTCAGTGCATCAAGTTTTAAATCTCACAAGGGAAGAGTTATCAAACTGTCAGTGTAAATGGCGAAAAAAAGAAGTTAAAAAAGAGAAGTTCACAAAATGTGTTGTATATCTAAGAGAGGAAAAATACAAGTCTGATTTCATAATGGTGTTGAACAGAGATTTCCATCTTAGAATTTATTCCCTCCTTCAGTGTTGTCTTGGAGTGCTATTTTATTTATAAACCACTCATCTGCATATGTATTTTTTTTTTTGTCAGTAAGTCTGCTTCTCTCAGGCCTACTTTGTTGCTGTATCTGATTTCACACATAGACGTAACAGAGCATCTGGGACATCGAGAGAGAAACACTGAGCATCTTGGACAAGGGGATACCTATCTTTGAGAAATGTGACATTTACTATGTGACTGTGTGACTGATATAGTAACGTGTAACTCAGTGAATACTTGACACATAAGGAATTGCTATTCTGTAACACAGATTTGTATGTTTTATTCTGCTGATATATTTCACAGTAAAGGCAACAATGTTTAATCAAGCAATTCACAGTCTTCCAAAGATGCATAATAGTTTTCAGATGAAGGCATCTATTTGTGATGTGGCTCTACTAGGCTTTTTTATATAGCTCATAGTTACATCCAGCTCCCAGACCTCATTTGCTTTTTAAACTACTTCTGTGTAGTTTTGGAGAAATATCTAAATTTCAACATAAAATTTGAAAGATCACTGGAAGTGTTTACTTAACTTTGGTTCATATTCCTTAGGATGAGGTCAGATTTTGCCACACAGTCTTGTCAGTGCCAATACCGCTTTACTTTTCACCCAAAACATTAAAAGATACTGTAAACCGAAGCAATCCATCTACTGTTTGTATGTTAGCTGAAACACACAAGATGTCCTAGAAGTATCAATTTAAGAAACTTTATGCTGACAGGCTCTAATAATAATATTAACGATTTTTATTCAAGAAAAATATCAGGAAATAAACTAGCTTATTCTCGGCTTTAATCACACGCTTATATTTTAACACACGTGAAGCAGATTTCTGTGCCTTTTTCCCTGTTGATGTACTTATGTTTGTTATTAGAACTAATACTGAACAGATTTTAACAATGGCTTTTCGTGTTTCACGTGTTGTTTTGTAAAAGTGCAAAGGCCAACCTTCACATAATTATCAAAGTGCAGCCTAGTAGGACATTAATTGACCTGCAAGTTTTGTTAGATTTATATACTATTTAATTTTCCCATCATGTGATCTTTCTATAACAAAAGCAGACAGCATTTTAGGCTCCATTTTGAATTACATTTGAGCTCTTACGTTTTTAGGTTTTTCGTTTCATCAATAAACTTAAGTGCTTAAAAAAATGGAACATGTAGAGTTCTGAAGACCAGTGAGCAACAGATAATTTATTCCAGTTTTATTACTAATCATTCATAGAGATAAGAAGAACACATGCCAGTGTTAATCAATTCAGAAAATAAATAAGTAGATACCTTTGTTGGTCCTTCACTCATTAGAACAATCTCCTTACAGCTGTCCTATATTCAAATTTAGAGAAATAATTTCAGAACACATGCTTCAGTATCGACAAAAAAGGTAAAATAATTGGGGTGTTGACATCCAGGGCTATTAGCATGTCATGCCTCAAGAATCTTGACTAGAAGTACACTTTTCAGTTCCTCAGGTTCTCTAGTACTACAGTCTATAAATTTATGCTAAGCAACAAAAGCAATTTCAGTTGATGTTTGTAAGCCTATTTAACCACTCCTAAAATAATGCCACTCTTTGCCAAAAAGTACTTAAAATATTTAAAAATACCTATAAGTTCATCTTTGGCTCCTAGAAGATTATTTATTCAGTCATATACCATCCATTACAGTTTAAGGTTGTCTTCAAGGTAAAAATACAACAGGCTTATGTTAATAATTTGAAAATATGTCAGTAAAATGATGCAATATTTAATAGAGTAACTGTATTATTAATGATTTTTTTTAACTTAACAGATCCTTGCATCATGTGTAGAACTTAAATATTTAAACATAATGAAAAAAAAAACCCTACACAAAGACACTTTCCCAAAGGTACAAAAATGTTTTATTTACGTCTATATAGAGTTACATTAAAGCTACATGAACCACTTTGTGACTATTATGAATAGTTCTATAAATTATAAACAGGATAAAATGGAATCTGTATACTACTAGAAAGGAAGCAAAATTTTCTTTGTCGCAAAGAAAACTCTGCTATCTTGGTGAAAGTTCTCCTTATTTATGTTTTCTCTGGCATAGCGCCAATATATTAGGTGGAATTTAGGCACTTAAATAGAGAATTAGGTTCCAGAAAATCTCTGTGAAAATAAGCAGCACTTGTTTGACTTTGAAGTCCTCTGGGATCAAGACTTATGCTTCTGTGCCTGTACAAAACTTCTGTTTTTTGAATATTTCAAATATTTTTTCACTCTTAGGTTAAACTGACCTCCCATGATCTAACATTGAATTGATCTCCCAATATAAACACACAGCAAGAAAAATTATGACTAATCATAATTACAGACTTGATTTTTTAGAAAAGCTACTAGTGACTCCTGTCCTTTTCATGGTCCACTTCATGGACCGAATACCCACTTAGAGAATGAGAGACCTGTAAGAGTCTAAATTTGCATGATATTATTCTATAATCATCAGCCTATGAACTTCTCTGGCATTATGTCACTCTACATTTCTGTTGCAGCCATGAAACATCAAAAACGAAACTCAAAATATCTCATGGCAAAAGACAGTGCTGCGAAAAGACTTGTCTATGAAATTCAGGAATGAAGTCTAGGAGCAGCAAAGAGCAGGTTCTGAATTTCTGTCACTGTTTCCAGGACACTTAATAGATACTGATTTATTTTCTATGCCTATAATTACTGTAGTGCAGATATAATCCCTTTCTTTAAATATTTCTGCAGACTCCAATGTCCCAACTTCTCCAGCTCCACAGCTACTAGGTACTTTCAGCGTACTGCTCAGTATTTTTTGTGCCTATCCAAAAGACCTATCAATTTAGTGCATTCTCCAGCAGAAATATATTTCTTGATTTTACTAGATACATTGGAACACATCCATAAAGGGCCATTGGATACAATTGATGCCTCAGTCCATGTGGAAAAGGATTAGCTCACACTCTGAGGAATAATTTTAGCACAGGTATGCCCATGATACTTTGGGACTGTCCAGAAATAGGTACTGACCAGAAACAATGCATAGTTTCTTAACCATAAACAGGGCTGGTTGTGAGACAATATCCAGCTTTCTATCTGTGTCAAAACCAAAACTTTTCTGGCTTTGTGTATAACTACTCAAAACACTACATTCTTCTTGGTCTTGGATTCATCCTGACAATTTAAAATTAATTTTGTATCCTGACAAATTAAAAAAAAAAAAAACCCACACTGATTCCTCTGTAGTTAACAGGAAAAGACAATCATTTCAGGGAGTAGTTGAACCCATATTAGATTCTCCTAGGTAAAGAATATTAAAATCAAGTTGAGATACTTAGTTTAAGTGGCTGTTTTGGAGGAGTGTCCAGGTTCAGAATTTTAAATAAATTAAACAATTTTCGTGTATAATTACAGATTTCCCTTGTTGATAATGCTTTCAATTAAATTTTTGAGTCATACATTCTCTGTGTTTCAGGTAGCTCCACCTGGCAGATCAGATAGCAGAATTTTATATATTATTATATTATATTATATTAATTATATTAGTTCACTTTAGTTTAGTTTTGTTTTTAGGTGCCTAACCTCCACACTTAGATTTTGCTTTTCAGAAGTGAACCACTTGCATAACCTATACTTAAACTCTGCCTTTAGGACGAGATTGTGGGATGGTTCCTATCTGGATCTTAAATCAGTAATTATTAAGATATTAGATCTGTAATTACAGATTCATTTTTTACATCTCAGCATAGCTATTCCACCTAATTATGAAGTTTAAAGTCCAGGCTAGATGTTCCTGACTGGATAATTGTGGTTAAAAACAACACAATTTTAAGGTTTAGAGTGCTGACAGCACCTTTCACAACTAGGATGATTTAATTAAAGCAAATAAGTACGAGATTAAGTCCAAGATTTTCAAAGTTTTTGGCTGATTATACAGTTGCCTATGCCGTGAGGCTTCAAGTGTATTTGGAGGTAGTTGTTTCCTATTACTGAGCAACAAATATTGTAAAGCTGTAAATATCACTAATGTAATAAAAATCCTGATCTTAAAAATTCAGCTTTTCTAGCAATATATGTTATTTTAATGGCACTAAGCTCTAAAGTCCATGGAATCCTTATGCTGGACTGTTTTCAAATCCAAATTCAAATTCAAATTTTTCTGATCCAAGACACACAAAGATCTTCTGTACACCTACCTTGTTAAGTCTGTTAGATCAACAGAGAACCTGAAAGCATTTAGGTACCTGTTAACCATACACAGATTAGACCCAAAGTTTCAGGTGATTGCAAGCAAACTGATTGCATGCAAGTTGATTGTAAACTTTAGAATATAACTTACTACTTTTATTCTGACATCTTATTTTTAGGGTGAAGAGAAGATGCAAAGAGTTGTGGGAATTTTTTGGGTTCAAAAGTCCTCAGAGTTCTAGACTTCTACCAAATGTTTCTAATAAGAGTTACTGAAAAAAAAATGATTATTAAATGGATTATAATACATTCTTTCCTGGGGGAAATAAAAAACAAAACAAAACAAAACTGCATTCCATTAAATATTATCAGAAGAGACATTCACAACCAACAAAAAACCCCTAACTCTAACCTAAAAGCCAAATTTTAGAATGCTAATTAACATGAAAGTTTCATGTTAATTCCAAAGAGATTGGAATTTTTTCATAATACAATACTGACTTCCCATTTAATTAAAATCCAATGCTAAGTTGCTGCATTTTTCACAGAGTTTGGCATGCTGACATAGCATAAGCAATGAATGTACTTTATATAGGAAAACTGAAACCTCCATAGTGAGTGCTTTTGTTTGCTGAAATGGGATTGTTTCAAACAATCAGACTGTGGGGAAGCTGAACCATTTGGCTCATCTCATATCTGCTTCAGCATTATTCTGTGCTTTCTGCTCAAATTCTCACTGTGAGCCAAATGGTTGCTGTGTCAGGTCCAAGCACAAACATTTTCTCTTCAAGACACTTCAGCTGCTGATCCAGCACAGAGGAGCTGTTCCATTCTCTTCCCTTGTGGGCACACTGAGGCCAGAGCAGAGCTGGGAGAGGAGCTGGTCCATGTTAATGGTCCATTGATCACGTGTACCCAACACAAATGAAAACAGCAACTTGCTCATGCTCCCTCCACAGCATGGCCCTTCCTATAGCAGCCTCATGTGGTGGGCAGTTCTGGTAATGGTGGGCAGTGATGAACCCAAAGGAGAGGCTTGCAGCACTTATCAATCATAAATTTATAAATGAAGAATAAAAAGTCAAGGAAGAAAAAAAATAGATACAACGGAAGGAGAATCTAAAATGTTATTTTAAGTATTCCTTGATAGTTCCTCTCGTTATTTTATCATAGACTCATAGAATGCTTTGGGTTGAATGGGACCTTTAAAGGCCACCTAGTGCAACTTCACCTGCTGTGATCAGGGACATCTTCAACTAGATCAGATTGCTCAGAGCCCATTCCAACCTAACCCTGAATATTTCTTGGGATGGGACATTCTTCCTTTGGACTATCTCAGCTCCTGTTTGAAACTAAAGCTGCCTTATTAAAAACTGCTCTAATAAGAATGGTTTCATTTAAAGCTGCTCTATTTAAGCGTCTCATCTTTTATACACCTGAAAGTCCTTATTATTTACATTTCACTGACAGTGAAATAGCACAATATTCTTTAATTCTACTGACAGATATCAGGAAACAGGAACGTTTGAGGATCAACCACCTGCAGAAAAACACTAGGAGCTGCAACCAATTAATTTGAGTGGTATTTCCTTTGCATCCTTTAGTATCTTGGTAGTCAAAAGTTTCCTCTTATATCTCCCCAGATTTATTCATTTTCTTGTCAGATATTTGTGCTGCAGCAAATCTGATTAATGTAGACTCCAAAAAGAATGTTTGATAAGTAGTTATCCCTACAGTATAAAGGATTAATATTCATATTAAGAATTTATACTAATTTGCAAAATGCAGTCCAGTATTTGCCACTAGTCACAAAAAAACCAAAATTAAAGGTGCTACAAAGATGCCTTGACTCCAAGAAAAGGTAGTAATATTTGTGCTTATGTTGGCATTTTGCCTGCAAAGTGAAGGAGTAAATTTGTCAAAAGCTATGTCCTGGCCAAGCACAGAGATGTAATTGAGAAGAAGTGTTTAGAGAATATAATCTGCCACTTTCCTTCTGGTGTCTGTAAAGGTAGAGCAAGGTGCTAACCATAAATAGCCTGTTAACATCTAAAAACCTTTTTACAGGATCCCATGTGAGTTTGTGAAGGATCTGCCCTGAAGTTTTCCCTGACAATTACCATTCAGCTATAAAAATAATTCTAGGTGGCAGCCTTCTGACTGCCAAAGGCTCTCAGAGGAGCATGAGCTGGATCCAGATTTCCATGCCAGTTCAGAATTATCTCACCACTAGTGCCTAGCTGTAAACCTCTAGTGGAACTGGCTGCTTGCCTGCTAGCAGTCCCAGTGAGGAGTTTGTGTTCATAAATTCAAAATGCTAGCTCTCACAGCTTGCTGGACTTACCACTGTCACCCTGCTTTCAGTCAGAAATTTCATACTCATGCTGAGTCCTTCTGAAAGTAAAATTCAATATTTCTGAATTTTTATTTACTTGGACAATTAATCCCATTTCCTGATGATACACCCAATTGTGAAGATCTGGCTATTTTCTAAATGCTACCTCCAAACTGTCAGGATTACCAGAAAAGGCATGGCTGAGGAATGCCTGGATTTTAAAATGAATAGGCATGGAATTTTTGGAAATGCTGTTTCATAGATTTGAAATGAGAGAACCATGGACAAAGAGGACTATGAAGCCAAACCTTTAAGATGTCTACACTAATCTCTGCTTAAAAGGAATAGAGAGAGGTCACAAACCACTTTGACCTAAGGTAGATGTCTAAAATAACTGTGATAATTTTCATCCTTAAATTTCTTATTTCTTTTGACTGACTTTAAACAGATGTGGACACAGTCTTCTACACTGCATGTGCAATGATTTCCACCAGTGCAGCTACAAGTCTTTCCTAGGATTCTGCTAAGTGGCCACCTGATTTTTCCAACAGTAGATTTTAGCCAGGCTCTGAAAGCTGGGTACTGGAGATTGCCACAAGGTCATCATAACCCCAGTCCATTTATGAAAAGCAGCCAAGGTGAATTTTAGAGTTTGATGTACTCTAGTCTAATTTATATACATTTACTTATATCTTCATTTGTGTGTTTTGTGGTCATTAGTTTTATTTAATTAGATTCACTGGAAAAAAAATACAAACTGATGCCTGCTAAACAGTGTTATTGGGTTATTGGCTCTTAACACTTTATTGAGTGCTGTCAGAAACCATTCTGCCGATAAACTTCTTGTATGGCTTGGTATCTGAAAATATTCAAATACTTGAACATAAATTGTCCTGTGCCTTCATGTTATTTAATGTTCTGTTCTGACAGTTTCACTCAAATATTGCATGTTAAGAATTTTCTGGGTAATTGTCCATATTTAAGGCAGAAACACAAAAATTTTCTTTTTTGTTAAAAGGAGTGTTTGCCTGCAAAAAGACAAACTTGGGCAGGTATTTCATATATTCAGTCAGTCCCTGAAACAAAACAATGGCATAAAAATTCACAGATATCTTCTTTTAAATGAAAAAGAAATGGCATTCCACAATATTGATTAGCCTCAGGAAAATACATGCAAGGGTATACTATTATTCTTTCTCCCCTTAAATCTTTAAAGCAGCTACAGAAGAACCTTATTTTGAACAGTTACATGGATGCAAATTGAATTTTGATTCACTGACTTATTGTATACCTGTAGGGCTCAAAAATATTTTTGAAGCCCAAGAGGTAGTTTTGAACTGCAATTTATTTTAATATATTGAGTATTTTAGCAGATAACAATTTACTTTATCCATCTGACACTGCAATAACTATTTACACAGAAAACACAGATAATAGAAATAGGACAGACAATGGTAATTTTAAGAGTATTAACATGAAGGGGGGAAAAGGTGCAAAAAGTAATAATTTAAACAAAATATCAGCAGTGTCTGCCATAGCATTACTTATGAGAGTAGTCATCTATGTCTCACTTCTTTATTTGATTTCCAGTTCCCTTCCTCCAACAGCTGTGAGTGATAATAGTACCAAGACTACTACATTACTTTTTTTCTTTTTCTTACTTGCTATGCAAGCTGTAAGGGTCTATTGATATGTGGGTTGGGCTGTCAGATCACCTCAAAGGGGGAATATGAAAATGCAGATGGACTTAAAAAAGTGTTGTATATAATCCTGCATGCATGCTGTGAAGGTCTTTGTGCATCTCTTAGACTGAGGCCTCAAAAACCCCCATTTTCTGCTTAGCAGCCTAAGGAATCATTACTGTAAAAGAGCTTTCCTTCTATTTCTCTCAGGCTTTTTTCTTACAGGGTGCACATTTGTTCTTATCCCTTTTTTGTCTTGCTGAAGTCCCAGGCTATCCAAGAAATGACCACTTCTCCTTAACCCTGTCAGTAAAGTTTGTAAGCTTTGCTAAATCTGTCAGAAAAGCACATCCTCATCCTGACAGAGAGCCTTTCTCTCAAGGGAACCTTCTTCAGCATTAGTCTGTGGCACATCTGTAAAAAATGGTATATAAAAATGCCTGTAAAGATAAGTCAGTGGTGCAAAATTTATTCATCTGACAAAAACTTCAGCCTGGAAATATAATTATACAATTACTCTTTCCTGAACTTAATGTTTTTATATGCATTCCCATGTCTGTAAATGCCGTTTATATGTGCTGCCTTTTCCAGGTTTTTTTCACTACTGTCAGAGACATTGTTTGAATTATTGTCTCTGCAGGGAGGAAGAATATTTCCTTATGATTTTGGTAGAGAAAGGCAGAAGTGAAAAGGAGGGCATCACAGTCTCACAATTAATATTGTTGGGGTTTAATCATTAATATGGGGGGAAAAAAAGTAATATACCTAAATTCATTCCCTAAGAAAAACTTTCTGAACTATGGCAAGTTCCATGCTTATTTCCCTTCTGACCTCCAAATATTTGTCAGTTCATATCTTCTGATTTCCTCCCATCATCCCACTTTGAATTTCATCACTGAATACTCTGTACCATCTTTTTAGTCTTCCAGACAGACAGAAGTAGTCATCTTAGGTATTCTGATATATATACCTAAGTAGTCTGTATATATATGTATGTATATTATAAAGGCCATGTTGAAATTTATTAACCTCTCAAAGGGGCTCAATTACCATCTACTTTTACTAGGGTTGTTTTTTACCTTTGACATCCTTAACTTAAAGGATGATGACCATAGACATTAAAGACATCGTAGCAAAGACAACCATACCTTTACCTATGTTCTCTTTCTCTAATATTATCAACTTTATGCCTCCACATTGCTTATATCTAGTACTCTTCATTATTAATAATAATGACACTCCTAGGATTATTCCTGTCAATTATATATAAAGTCAGTTAGCCCAGATATTTTGATTTAATGCTTGCAATGGGCTACAAGCCATTTCTTAACTAAGTTCTTTTGTGACCACATCACGGCCACGAAAATAAAACATTTTAAATTGAAATATTTAATTATATTTGTATTCAGTTTTCTCTTAAAACAGGAAAAAATAACCAGTAATAGGGGTTAAAGCTACACGTAGTCATACAATTCAGTTAATTTTACAAAGTACTCACAAATATATCAGACCTGTGTTTTCTCTGCTTCTTTTCTCAGAAATTAGGAAGACAAACAAACAAGAACAAAAAAACCAAACCAAAAAAACCAAACAACCCTTCATCACTTCCACAATGGCCAGTAAATGAAGATGCTTTCAATTGTGCTTTCAATTATTTCCCTTCTCTTATCTAGTGTCAATGCATTTTGTTTGGCTTGCACAATTTTGTGTTTCTCAAAAGAGCATATGCTTTGCATGTCCAAGATATTTGAAAAAATCTTAAACCTCTAGAATAATGAAAAGATGTTTTAATCATGTTTCTTGGACATTTTTCATGTTACACTAAAATAATATCTACATGAGAAAAAAAAAAGCAGGGCAAGATTAAAGGCTACTAACCTCAATATTATCCATTTTTTCTAACTTTACTTATGCACACAGCTCTTGCTTTACCTATTAAACTGTGTTTATCTCAACCTAGGAGTTTCCTCATTTTTATTCTTCTGATTCTTTTCCCTATCCTGGGAAAAGTAAGTGAGCAGCCAGGGGAGAATGAGAAAGCAACTGCAGGGTGCTTCATTGGTGCCTGGGGTTAAGCCATGACATTAACGTAACTGTTTAGTCCAACCTGTGGTCTGGAAATTTGGAAGAGATGAAGGAAATAGAATGAACACTCCATGAATGCTTTATGAATGGTTCCAGAACCCTTTCTAATTGTTTGGTTTTGGTTTTTTTTTTTTTTGCTTACATAGGTCTAAAATATATTTGTTTTCAGGGCAACATATAGTCATGGTCCTGGTCAGATTACAATTTGTGTGAGTTACATAAATAAGGATCTGACATTACATCACTTTATTTTATGTATAGACATAGGCGTAATTTTAAGGAGTGTTTAACTGGATAGCGGGAACATATGCCAATGTCCTTTTAGTATATTCCCATTCCAGTAAAACCATCTGGCTTCCATATTTAAGAATAGCTTTTAAAACAACTGCATTTTTTGTTAAGTGAATGTAATAACAGTGGAAATTTCATGATTTTCAGAGCTGAAGGAGAAAGGAAGAAACAGCTTGCCTGCTTTGAATGTAACCTAAAGAAAGTCTGACTTGTGTTCCTGCATAGCTGCTGAGTTACCAGGAGGTAACCATCACATTGTCTTAATGACATTTGGATAGGAAGGAAGAGCAGAAATGAGAGGGATAATGAGGAAGATAAAGAGAACAATCTATCTTCACTGTATTTATTTTTAAAAATTATTTTAAATTTAGATAAATAAGTTTAAGTCTTATTAGGAACATGAATTCTATTCCACAGCAAAACCCTCCCCATTTTCCTAAGTAAATGAAAATAAATGGGATTTTGTTTTTTAATATTTGAATACGTTGTGGAAACGTGCAAAATACAGTCTCCAAAATATTAGGTGGAAGAGAAATAAACACAATTTTCCAATTTAATAAATGTAAAAAATTGCTAGATTCAAATTTGAAGAAATTTTAAGATATTATATTGCTAGGTATAATTTTATTTATAAAACTGTGATCTTAATGTAATGCCTTGTCTATGGTTAACACTTGGACTAAGGCAGTCCTGAGGAAAGATACATAAGAATAAGGAGGGGTTTGTGTTGAAATTGTGTTGAAAACAGGGTCAATAACAGAGGAAAACAGGTGCATTTCAGATTAGAATTCTCCCATCTTCCTCTTAAGGAAAGCTGTGTTTTTCAGGTTTTGGGGGTTTTTTGTTTATTTTTGTGTTTTGTTTTGCTTTTTTCCAGCTGAAAATCAAAATTATATTGCTAGTGCACTAGTTATTAAAAAATAAAACAAGTCCTCTGCCTACTCTTTTGATACACTCCAAAAAAAAAAAAATGTCCAACATCTGTAACAATTCCAAAATGAACATACTTAACGGAACTGAAGGATGTATATCTGCATAACTACTAACACTGAGATTGTCAGACATGTGTCCAAAGTATGGGGATGAGAATAGCAATATTCAAGGGTGCATTGTGTTTTTAATGGCTGCAGAATGAGTTATATATCAGCTCAGAGAACTGTAAAGGCTCTAACCCCAGTATAAAATATTGCCTTCAATACAGGCAAATGGGGCAAAATTATATTTAAACAGATTATGCTTCTTCCTTTGCATGCAAAATAGACTCCTTCTAAAGTCAGTATGAGAAATAATCCTGACCAGTGCCAATTCCCTGCCTGTCATGTCTGGAAAATGCTTGAGAGAAGACTGAATGTTCCAATGAAATTCCATGCCAGAAACAAGCAAAATATTCCTGTTCCATAAATAAGCAGTATAAGCAAGAGTATACTAGTGTCCAGGAATAAACTCCATTACTAGTAGTATAGACACAATGAAAGGTGGTGAAGTTAATGAAAAATGTAAAGCTAACATAGGCACTCAGAAAAATATCTGCATGCTTAACACTGCTGCTGTGTTGAAACAGATAGTCCCAGTATCTCTCAATAGTAGCTGACTAAAGCCAGCCTATATTTTCAAAACTTAAAAAGTCCAATTTAATCAAAATCATTCCCAAGGCCTAGAATTTATTTCAGCATATGTGGAAATTGTTGGGGCTCAGTTGGAGTGACTAGGGACAGTATTTTTGTTTATTTTTAAGGGTTTTTTCCTTTTTTTTTCCCTAGAAAAAATTCCAAGAAAATCAGAAATTATCTTTTTTTTTCTTGCTTCGGTTGCCAGGAATAAAGTGACTACCTGAATCCTCCTGATCTTTTCCTGCTTAATGTCCAAAAAGACCTTTATATTGTCCCTATCCACACATCTGAGAATTAGCATGCTAAAAAGTGAATCTGCTAAAAGCACTAATTCAAAGGCACAGGTTTGATGGTTAAGGCTTTACCATATCATTGGGTAGATATTTAGTGAGAACAGCAAATTATTAATTTGTACCCAGAAAACTAACCCTCAGCTAGATTGTCTTCGACCTCTTATGGCACAATTCCCATCTCCTCCGGTGTCCTGGCAACAAAGCCCTTCCGAAATTTCTTTGTAGATTGTGAGCTGATCATGCAGGAATTGAAATGGTGATGCCAGGCATATACTTTGCATGTTCTAATGAGTTTTGCTCTATTCCTCAGGCCAGCTGGCTGAGCAAGCTTTAGATAATGTACAGAAGCCAAAGCCAAAAAAAGCTCAGATTAATAAAAAAATAGCTGCAACTCAAACCAGACATATCTTAAGGGTTTTTAAGGCTTGAAAAGGCTGTAAAGATAATTTTCACCTAGTGAATATGAATAGCAAAACTGATACTAGGGAACTTATATAAATACTGCATAGCTTTCCCTTTTTTTTGGTAGCATTTCATGCAAATAAAATTAAAAGGCTTTCTCACTTGGCCTAGCAGAGCTTTGGCTAGGTGTGAAGAAGAGCTGCAGTTTACTCTCAGTTCTTTCATTCTGAGGCAAGGATAGTGGGTTGCAATATGATAATTAGTAGACTGAATGAAAAGACTGGATTTGATTACTACATTTGGTAGTAACAGGTGTGGGAAGGACCTAAGAAAGAGCTATAGAATATTTTTCTCAAGAGCATTGGAGGCTTGTGGCTAGCACAGGTTCTTCCCGTGGGAACATTTTGCTATATTTCATAAACAAGATAAAGTTTGGATGTTTTGCAAACAATTTCTCCGGATTGAGTGAGTTCGGGCTTGGCCAATTGGGCCTAGGGGGAGGTCTCGGGCTGACCAATCTGGGGCACCTCTGTAAACTCTATATATATGGAATTCAAAACAATAAAGTTCTCTTCTCCTCTCTTTCCTTACCTAAAAACTTAGGTCATTCCTCAGCTAGCTGCTCAACAGCGACAGAGGCTGAAATAGGCTGTATCTTATACTTTCAAATGTAATGCCTTCTTTCTGTTGTTGAATATAAAGAAATTTCATTAGCTTAGCATATGGAAATTGCTGTCAAAAGTAATACTAGAAGTCTAGCCCATTTTTGACAGCTCTTGGGGGCTATCTGACCCACCAAAAGGCTCAAACTAGGCAAGTTTATGTGCCTCATCTGAGTGAGATGTAGTACTGAAGGCTTCATACTGAGATTATTTTCTCATAGGTCTACCTAGACACAAGTCTAACAGCATGAGGACATGTCACCTTTTTTTTATTGTGGCAAACACAGACATTATTTGTCTGGTCCTTAAAAGTATCTAAGAAACAAGGAAAGTCTTAGAGCGTCACTGTGTGTCCATGGAAATAGAATAAACAATTGTAAAACTGACATTTTAAATGCATTAAAATGATCCACCGCAGGCTGTGGACTCCCTGCTACCCCCAACCACCCCTGAAAGTGAGCCCTTTTTGCGGCAAGTAAAGCATGTAGATATGAAATTTGATTCTACAAATGGAAAGACATAAAATCATAAAAACTGCGAGCTTCTCATACTCAAGCAATCAGTGTGACTGCCTTGTTGGATTTCATAAGCTTTTTTGTCCATTGTACCACTGTCATTTGACTATCATTTGGCTTTCCCAGGACAATCAATGACAAGCCTTTGCTTCATTCTAAATGGACTTGCCTCAAGGTACATACCAGGAACACACAAAGGCGGTGGGTAATTTAGCCTGCAAGGAATTCTGATTGCTCAGAAAATGTTTGGGAAAATTCAGCTGTTCTAGAATTGCTACCTCCAAAAACTGTACGCAGCAGTCTAGCGTTGCATTTAACTTTTCTCTTAGGATGTCTGTTTCATCAGCTTCTTTGTCAGAATACAAAACTCAGTGTGCAGGTTAAATGAATTTTTTTACAAGCACACAATGATATGCAAACATATAATCCTGTGTAGTGCAGGCTGGCTGCTCCCTGGGGGCCAAGTACTGCCTGCAGTGGGTACTTGGCTCAGCAGGGAAGGTGGTCCTGCCAAGGGAGCAGGGCAGGCACAGGGAGGCATCCGGGAGGAGCTCCAAGTCCAGAGTATGGGGCACATTTGTAGCGAGAAGCCAATCGCACCTGTCAGGGTGCAGATCAGTGAAGTGCATGGACAGACACAGACATGATTCTAACAGCTGAATTGTAGCTCAGGCACGGGCTGAGGGTGATAGGCTTTGCTTAGAAGGAACTCCTGAAGAAAATAAGGATAAGGCCTTGCTGAGACTCCTAATTTTCATCACAACGACCCTGCTGAGGTACCTCCTCTGCCCCTTGAAGCTCTTCAATGAGAGAAACAATCCTGCAGATATCAATGTCAGGACAGGAGGGAGGGAGGGAGGGAGGGAGGGAGGAAGGAAGGAAGGAAGGAAGGAAGGAAGGAAGGAAGGAAGGAAGGAAGGAAGGAAGGAAGAAAGGAAGGAAGGAAGGAAGGAAGGAAGGAAGGAAGGAAGGAAGGAAGGAAGGAAGGAAGGAAGGAAGGAAGGAGTGGTATTTCAGTCACTGGAGTGGGTATTTGCCTGCAGCCTGTGAAGAGACTACAGTCATGCAGATGGGTATTTCCTCAAGGAACTGTGGCCCAGGGGCAGACTACGCTAAATCAAATTGTTTTGATGGGAACTGTGGCCCACAGTGGATCCATGTTTGAGCAGGCTTTTTCCCAAGGGTTTCAGCTGGTGGTGAGAACCTACACTGGAGCAGATGAAAAATGTAAGGAGAAAGGAGCAGCAGAGAAGAACTGTTATGGACTAACCATAACCTTCATTCCCCTCAGGAAAAGGTAAGTAAAGAGTCTAGATGAAGGGGTGAATATGAGCATGGGAAGAACGGGGAAGATGGAAATATTTTCTTAATTTAGTCTTCACTATCCAAATCTATGTCTGTGAAAAAAATTAACTTCCCCATGCTGAGTGTCTTTTGCCTGTGACACTTATTAGTGAGTGATCTCCCATTCCATAACTTGACCTAAAAACTTTCTCCCTCAGTCATTCTGTTGAGGAAGGGGAGTGAGAAAGTGACTTGGACCCTTGAGAGACACCGCTCACTGCTAGTTTCAGTCTGGATATTGAGCCATTAATTATAATTCTTCTGAAATGGCCATCCAAGAAATTTTTCATTGATCTGGAATCAGGTTTAGACAGATAGAGTGCCAGGACCATTTTGAAATTCATGTTTCTTGACATTTGTTTTGTGTACAAAATGTACTTGACCTTTTCATCTGTGTTTGAAAATCTAGGCCTAGAGATTTTATATTGCTTTCTGCACACAGCTGGAGTCCTTACTGCAATTGAAACACCCATAGTTTGAAGGAAAACAAAATGAAATTACAGTTCTGTGTTTCTTGTTTCTTCAAGTATAGAAATATAACATACTGGGGTTTATTGTAATACTAACTAGAGAATTGTGAGAAGTTGACCTTGTCTGCTCTATCGCTACCCTTCTCAGCAGGATGTGGGGAAGAAAATAAAGTGGAATAAAACCTGTGAGTTAATATAAAGGCACTTTAATTATGCAAAAGCAAAAACAAAATGCAGAAGCAAAGGAAAGCAAAACATTTATTCTCTTCTTCCCCTAAGCAGGTGATGTCCATCTGCTTCCCAGGAAATGGCACTTCAGTACTTGTAGCAGTTATTCTGGAAGACAAACAACACGATAACTAATGCTGCCCACCGCACACAGCACCACTGCCCAACCCACTTATATTTTTTTTCTAAGCAGACACCATATTCTATGGCATATCTCTTTGGTCATTTTGGGTCAGCTGTCCTGGCTGTGTCTCCTCCCAAGAAATTGCTCACTCTCAGGTTACTGGTGAGGGGGGAATGTTGGAGAAACAGCTTCATACTGTGCCAACACTGCTTGGCAATTGGCAAAACAGTGATATGTTACCAACACCTTTCTAACTACTAACCAAAAACACAGGACTATGAGGGATGCTATGGGGAAAATTAACTTCCTGTAATTAAATAATCTCAGACAGACCCAACACAAGGTTTCAGCCAGGCATGGTAGCATTTACTATATTCTGATTTTGAGCATAAAACTTAATCGAAAAATGGAATTATAGCATTATCAAATTATATGTGTTTCTTTTTTCTCTTGATAAACAACTTTTGAAAATGCCAAAGCTTTACCTTGAAGTTTTCCATTACCTCCACTGTTTTTCCAGGCACCCCTCATAACATGTTTTTTATCGATTTACTTTTTACCAGTTACAACTCATCTGCCCACTGAAGACTTAGAGGTGACTTGTTCCTGTTCACTTTGATCTGTAGACTGCTGTATTTCAACTGTAGCCATATTTGGTATTGTAGTTCAATAATGTAGTTCAAGAGCAGATATTACTTTTGACGTAAATCAGATGCACAAGATTTGTGTAAGATACCTAAATTTGTAGTAAAATGTAACCCTGTCCATTATTTCTTCTTCAGCAGGAAGCTGATGATTCATTCATTCACCTCTATGATATATTGGATAAGGAACTGGAATATCTTTGGTTGTTGTAATGCAGTTTGCTTGTGCAGTTGCAGGAATTAAAATCAGGAAGAGAAAGAATAAATGATTGACATGAATACGACTCATTATTCTGCTGAGAACTTGTTTGGACATATCAGTCAATGTAAATCATCAGTGTTACAATATCATTGATTACAATTTGCTTCTCTTTGATCACATCAGAAATTCCTTGTCAAGATAACATATAACATGTATTTTACAGAAGATCTTAAATGTTTTAATAGTGTGTCTCACCTCCTCCTACTCAAAACCATACAGACCACCTACTTGTAATTTGGGTTACTAACTGAAGTGTGTTACAAGGAGAAGTAAGTTTAGATACTGTCTTTAAAGCTATCTGCTATCTTAATCTGAAATCTGGAATTAAATGATAAACCCAGAATAATCCGACCTGCCTTTGGGTTATCTAAATACTAATAACCTGGAAGACTCAGAAAGTTTACAGATGACACACACCTGAAGCATGCCTTACCATGAACCAGCTACCACAGAAGCTATGATGAATGATCTATCATAGAATATGTGTTGGTGATTTAGAAATCCATGTGGGAATAGGAAAATCGGAACTGTGGATTTGAAAGTCACAAGGCTAAATTGAAATTTGATCTTTTTTATACCCCTGAGGCAATTGGTTTTACAATTGAGTTACTAGATTTAAAGGAAAATCATCTATATTTGAAAGGAAAAAGAAAGAAAATGCATGTTTTTGTAAACAATATTTGTAGGCATTTGCTCTAAGTTTTGAGCAATAGATCCAGAGCAGTCCCACAGTCTATACATCCCTTCTTCAAAAAAAAATTCCAGCAGTTCAGAAACAGATCAGAAATACACCCATACTCATTTTTTCTTGTGGCTAACTTTAGATAGCTAATAGGTTTTTTCTTGGGATTTCCCTCATGCTATGTGTTGTGGTTTTCATTAAGAACTCTGGACACACATGACTTAAAGCTCAAGTATATATTGTGGAGAATACATTTAAAAGGTCCTGAACTGTTTTATGCAGTCTTGAACTGCATAAGATCTTTTTAGAGAAAAAGAGAAAAAAAATAGCTAATTACTACACTTCCAACTGCAGAGTTGAAGGAAGAGTTTTAAAAACGTTAAGCTTGAGTTATATTTGTCCATCAAACCCATTCTTTGGAATCTGGAGATGGGGAATTCAGTGAAATTTGTTATGTTTTATAGCTGAAGTTATTGTATTTTGAGTTTCTAAATGAAATGAGATTCATGGGAAGTGAAAGATTATTCTTCTACCTCAAATAAAATTGAAATAAATACAGTAATTGTGTTTCATTTTTTCATGACAAATTATATGGTATCACCCTCCCCCAAATGATAACCCACACCAACTCAAGGCTAACCAGAGCTGGTGGCAAGGCAGTGTGTTTTTCCATACTTTTCTAAATTTTGAGAGTCCATTCAGACAGAAAAGGTGAGACAAGCTGCTATATTCCTCAAGCTGGTTTATAACTCCTTAGATAGTGGGATTTCAAGAATCTTTAAATACTCAGTAATGAAAGTAAAGTGGATTTATTTCTTTCAATGAACAACATTACAAGTTCTTTAAAATAATAATTTTTAATGCAATAGCATTAGTGTATAATTAGAAGTAAGTCTTCCATTTTATTTGCAAAAAACACATTTAAGTCTATAGAAGATAATGTTACCTGCTGGTTTATTGAGTTAATTAAATGGTGCAGTTTTAATGGATGGACAGAAAACCTCTTGGCATTTGCTTGAGCATTATTTTTCTGATTTATTAAGAAACCATTTACGAATAAATATTAGCATTTTATTAAATAAGTGTCTTGCCAAGTTCCTGTGTTCACTTCTACCACTTTCTTTTCTTCTTCTTCTTCCTTTTTTTTTTTTTTTATTTTATTCTATTTCCATTTAATTGATGAGTAAAAATATGTTTTAAAAAATGAGGGGTGGGAGGGGTGGAAAGTAAAAAACCCACTGGGTTACCGAAATAATCTCCTAACATTGAAGATTTATTCCAATATCTTAGGGCAACAAGAAAATGTTTAGGACTTAGGGATACCATTCCATTGATCAAGTCTTTTGCTAACACAGTGAGTCTTGTACACGGCAGTTTCCATAAGCTAAAAAACACAGGTGAGCAGTGCACAGCTATTATCTTTTGGTCACTGTTCACATGAAAGAAAGGTTTGTTTCCTTTATGTCTTCTTTTTTAATCCCTGCCGTAGCTATCCTTCCTTAAAACAAAAATTATTCAAATATTTGTCTATACAGAGATGTCAGGTTTCTATTCCTGTTTTGTATATATACACAGACCAAACAGACCTATGGAGGAACTGGATGGACTGCTAACAGCTGAATAATTACTCTAATATGTAAACAATATAATACTATTAATTCTTATTTTGGGACTCTTTTGAAACCTCACTGGCTAGTTTCTTCCCAAGTGCCTTTACAATGAGGCATTGCTGTGCTGTGCCTAAAACAATCAGCAATCCTGGTACCCCAGTCATCCTGAACAAGGGACAGTGGACCACATCATGCAGTCATGGAAGGGTGGGGAGAAAAAGAAGTGTAATGTGTCTTGCATGGAGCTGAAACTCCTTTTTGTTAAAATATGCTGTCCTATGTACCTGAAAAGCAGTTTTAATTCTTTTCTGCCCTGCAATATTTATGCCCCAGTTAGCCATAGTCCTGTTTTCCACTTCACCTGACACAGGAGAGCCCATTTCACTATTTGACCTAATGTTTTCCTTGATTTTCTTTTTAAATTTCCAATATGAAATAATTTCCACCATAAATAAATGTTGTTATTAATGCATTTGTGATTTGTTTGATAGTTCTTTGAAGATCTTCATCATTATGGAGTAAAACAGAGTATACCTAAAATGAATAATTTGAACAAGCAGACTCCAACACTATGTTTCATAGGATCATCATAGAATCATAGAACGGTTTAGGCTCGAAGAGACTTTAAAGATCACCTTGTTCCAATCCCCCTGGCCTGGGCATGGACACTTTCCACTAGACCAGGCTGCCCCATCAAAGCCCTGTCCAAACTGGGCTTGAGCAATAAGGGATGAGGCATCCACTTCTCCAGGCAACCTGTTCAGTGTCTCATCATCTTCACAGCAAAGAAATTGCCCCCGAATAGCTAATGTAACTCTACCCTCATTCAGTTTAAAGCCATTACCCCTCATACTCTAGTAAAAATTCCCTCTCCAGCTTTATTTTAAGTGCTGTTTAGGTACTGGAAAGGTGCTAGAAGGTCTCCTTTAAGCTTTCTCAAGGATTGACCGCCCCAGTTCTCTCAGCCTGCCTTCCCATGAGAGGTATTCCAATCCTCTGAACACCTTTGTGGCCCTACTCTGGACTCAGTTCAACAGGTCCGTGTCCTCCTTTTGTCAGGGGCCCCAGAGCTGGATGCAGTACTCCAGGTGGGGTCTCATTACAACTGAGCAGATTTATAATTCCATTCTCTATATTGATGCAGAAGGGTCATTAGCTGTTTTTGTTGCTTTTAGATTTGCCAATATATGCAACAGAAGTGAGGTTCGTAAAAAAGAACCTGTCTAAAATCTGTACTAATACTAGCAGCATTAGTAAATAGTTTTTTTGAATGTGTAGTTATTTGGAAATTTGTCACACTTAACGAAACTCCCATAATTAATATTATTAAATCTGTAGATATTTTTTATTTCTACTTTATCCAAATTATTTCTTCTCAAAATAAGATAAATCAGGTCAATGAAATCTGGTGATACATTCAAATTTTGTCTTGAGATATTATTCAATGAATCAAAAGCTTGATGATTAGAACTAAACCCTCAAAATTAAAAATTATCTGTTCAATTAGGCTTTATATAATGGGATCAACTCTCCATGCTATCAGAATTGCTTCTGGCAACTGTAACACACCTGACGTTTAGGGACTTAAAATGGTATCAGACTGCTTTGTCACACAATAAGAAAAGAAATCCAATTATCTTTAAAATCTCTCTGTTCTTCTCTACAGAATTATCTTTTACGTTATTGTGATATTCTCTTCCATTTGAAACCTCTCTGTGTTTAGATGTATCAGATGTATTTCTCTTCTTCCTGGACACTTTTTCGCCTGAAGCTTAGAGAAATTTCTTTCTGTGACGTCCGATCAACAACACAGTAATGAAGCTTCAGCTCTAAAAAATTATAGAGATGGAAAAGAGAGCATAGTCTTTAACTCATTTCTCCATCAGTTCACTGCTAGGATGTTCTTTTTCCTTTCAGAGCCTTGAAGAGTGCTTTTTCAAAACTAAATATGACAGTCTTCCACCTGGCTTCTTTCTGGTTATGTGAACAAAAGCTCTGGGATAACTTTTGTATTCCCTTCAAAAACTCAATTGCTTGCTAAATTGCTTGCTAGGCATCAAGTCAAAATTCTTTTATATTTGAGTTATGTATAGAAAAGAAGTTTTCCTAAGAGTCATATGAGTGATGCAAAAAAGTTCATGCAAACCAAGCAAATACCAGAGAATGATGTATCCCTGAGGATTTAGTAGTCACATTTAGTCTCATTTCTCCCAGTCAGGAGCAAATCTTTCTACTTCTACAATAATAAATCACCACATTTAGGGGTGTTCACTAGCTCAGCAATGGAAATTAGTCCTTATTGCTATTCTAACAAAAATATTTCCTGTTTATGAGTTTGTATATGATGACTCATATTTACCAAAATGACTATTCCAGATGTGAACTTCATTTGCATAATGAATTAATACCTTATTTTTGCATCTTGACCAAAGAATTAACTAACCCTTGTCTTCTCATGCTTGCATAATGTAACAGTTCCTACCTAGCATTATATAAAAAAGCATACATAGTTTATTCTGTGAATGGAAAATGCATAAAAAGTTTGTAGAACATAATTAGAAACTTTTAATTATACATTGGATTCCTTCCATTCCAGATTCTTAATTTTTTTACTCTAGAGATTGATTTAAAGATGCTGGAAAGAATGAGATGAGAAACATGAACATACTTTTCAGTACCAGCCAACCAGTAACTGTCTAGTAAACATTATGACTGATGTACATTTAAATCAAAATCTCAAGTCAAATAATTTATGGATAAATGTAAATGAACCATATTAAAATGTGGAAAAATCCTCAGTTTATAAACTTACAGGGTATACCAATGGTAAGTCCTGATCGGCTAGTGCAAAGTGACCACAAGAATACAAATCTTTGAAAATACCTGAGTATAATTATGCAGAAAGTACCACAGGGAAACAATGTTAACCAAGCCAATCTTAGTAGATGTTATTATTTTATCCTGATTTTGACTGTGTAAATGTTGCATCAATTCATTGCTAATCACCTGGGCTCTTCCAGTAAAGAAGACATGAGGTTTAAAAAGATAATTAATTCTTACCATTTTAGATATCTATTTTATTATTATATTAGCCATCCTCTAGAGATGCCATTTTCTTTCTGTTAACTACTGAGCCAGCATAAAATATTAGATTAGATTCCATAAGGCATTTCAGAGGGTCAGATTTAAGGGAAATTAATTTTGCCTCTTGTGTATAAAAAACCCACCACAAAATACATAGAACAAAGACTATAATGAAAATGGGTTGGACAACAAAAGGAGTCTATTGTAAAACAATTATTTAGAAAGGCCAGGGGAAAAAAGAAAAAAAAGTAAACCTGCCCAAAAAGGAACAAGCAAATCACAATTTCCTGCACTGTCTCATCACCACCAGTAAATCTTAAATTACTTGATGACATTTTTAGAATTTTTTTCCGTAGCTGTACTGATAAAAAAATGGAGGCATCTAAACTTCAAATCACAGAAGCATAGAATAGTGCAGATTTGAAATGACCTGTGAATATCTAACTTCTGCTTAAGTAAGAGCCAGCTCAGAAATCAGACCACATGGCTCTGTTCTTTTAGCTCTTGAAAATACTGAAGGACAGAATCTGCACAATCTTTGCAGAGTCTGCAACCTGTGGCATCTGCGCAGCTCCCAGAAGAGTTACTGGTGTAAAATATAAAGATTTCAGTTCTGAATTTTGCTAGTATGCAATGTTGAAGTATGGTAAATAGTAAGTTTTTAGTTAATTAGTGTCATATTCAAAAGTGAAGGCTTTTTCTGGCTTGAGTAAGCTAAGAAACAATGTTTATCCTAAGATTTTCAGTAAATCACCATAATTAGAAAGCAAGGGCTGGTGCTATCCAAGGGGGTAGTGGGGGAAAAAAAACATCCTAATTTAAAGAAAATATTTTAGAACAGAAAAAAATCATTTAGATATGGACATAAAAAAGCTGCTTCAGGCACATGTAAGGAATTGACTGATTTTATACCAAGGAAGATGAAAAAATTTTGAAGTAAAAATGCCATTCAGTGAGAGAAAAAAAAATGAAAAAGCTTTCTTTTTTCCTATTCAGTGTATGTTTACATTTTTCTCTCTATATTGCTTACTTAGTTTTCAATTTAATAAAAAAGAATAAATAGTAGAGACACATCACATATATATCTAAATTGGTGGTAATAGCCTAAAATAGATTAATTATGAGGAAATATGAGTGGAGAATCATTTTGCACACTTAAATATTAATCATATAATAAAACCAGTATATAGTATATAGCAGTGAAAAATTCACCTGCAAGTCAACAATCTCATATTCTAATGCATATGGCATTTCTCTGAAAAATTCTGATCTGAATTCATGGGGTATTTCAAAGTTAAAAAAAATTAAAACACATGACAACCAAAATCTCATAAAGCCACGATTATCATAAATGGAGTATATTTCAATGTTGGAAATTTAACCTGTATTTCTTTCACCACATTGTAGAGACTTCCTTTGAATAGACTTCCTTCTCTTTCAAATTAATTTATTGAATTTCCCACAGTTCCTTCTGCCTGCAAGTAAGCAACTGTCTTTCTCTGAGCACACGCATTATAGCTATTTAATGCCTCGTGTTTAAATAATTCCCTCAATTTGTAATTAAACCTATGAGGACATAAAAATGAATAAAAACCCCACCATAAATCTGCCAGAGCTCATTTTTCCTATGAATTAGACATAATTAATGATGGCATAACTAATGCTTGGTGTAGAATAAAGTTTACTATTTTAAAGTCATTATAATTCTTACAACTTTAACTGAAAACTGTTGGAATGAAGTGAAAAATCTATGCAGAATGATTAATGGAAACAGCATATTTATTAGACATATATTATGTGGAATATTTAACTGCTTCACACACATCTCCCTCACAGTATGTCATTGCCAGTTTGGGAGATAAGCAGAGCAATAGTCAATATTAATGGCATTTTATCATATATATCATGCTTTAATTTTATTTCAAGTAATAAAAAAGTGTAGAAGTTCCAAAAAGTGCTGTTTGATCAGGACCAATTTGGAATTGTGCCATTTTTTGATGATTCGTCTGCAATGGGTTCTTGTCATAGAATCAGTTATTATAAGAATAATTAAGAGTTTTGAGTCCATTAAAATGCCAAGAGTAAGGTAGCCTGATACCAGGTAGCAGTAGAATGATAGCTATATTTAGCTTCCATGACAAAGGCTGGAAATAAAGGCATTTCAAGCTATGAATAGAAATCCTTGTGTAGCATATTTTTAATTGTATGTATAGATTCTAAAAAAAATAGATTTTGCGTGGGGACACGTTAGTTCCAATTGCTCTCATAATAGTAGCAAAACTGTAACATCAGTCATAGCAATTGTCTGAAGAGTTTTAGCTGTAAGGCTAACCAAACATGAGAAAATGAGTCAATATCCTTGAAATCTGAGAACTGTAAGAGACTTGTGCCCATATAAATAATTTCTCTCCTATTTGGTCCATTTTCGCTCTCTACAAAGACAAAAAAATTTCATTAACTTTCTCCAATAATTTGTCAAATAGATTAACTCAATGCCTTCCCCTTGAGCCACAAGTTTTTTTCATTTAATTTTGTGACTTCTGGAACACAGTGGGAAGTGAGAGAACAGTTTGTTGGACACCTGACCACTAGGCGAGATCAACACACATTAATATCTCCTTTAACCTACCTATGAATTTGTGAGCCTGAAGAATCAGTCATTCACTGTGGGTTGCAGGAGTCATGTTCTGAAAGCTTATTTGGCTGGGACTATACTTGAAGCAATTGACAACTTATGCTCCATCTGTGTTTCTAACTGAATTCTGTGCTGGTAGTCAGTTAATCTTGGTTCGAAATGACCTAATACACAATGTTCTCCAGGAGACTTAAAAATGCGAGTACTTAATTTCCAGGTCTGAAATTACTTCAGGGTAGATATAGATACTCAAGTAGGTATCTCACAAGAGGTAATTGTTCTGATAAGAGTTCTAGTGTTACAATTTTAAGTAATGAAGGAATACTTAAGTCTTAATCAGCTAAGTCTAGAAAGGAGTTTTCTGAATTATGTTATTGGAGTACGTCTATATTCACCTATGCAAGACTGCACTAATTTAAATGTTTGATTTAACCTGGTGTATTGGGTGTGGCTGGGCTGGAGTTCATTTTTGCATGGCAGCCCTCACGGTACTGTGCTTTGCCTTGGTGGCTGGAAAGGCACTGGTAACACCCCAGTGCTTTGGCTACTGCTGGGCAGTGCTGGCACAGCATCAGGGCTGGATCTCCAACATTGCCCTCTCACCAGTAGGTTGGAGATGGGCAAAACCTTGGGAGGGGACACAGCTGGGACAGCTGATCCAAACTGACCAAGGGGATATTTCATACCGTAGGGACAGCACTCAGCAACAAAAGCTAAAAGGTAGGACGGGAGTAAACATTTGTTGTTATGATGTTTGTCTTTCAGAGCAACCGCTATGTGTTCTGAAGTCCTGCTTCTGGGAAGTGGCCAAACATCACCCACTAATGAAAATAAGGGTATAAAATCTTCTCTTTTTTTTTTTTGCTTCCAGGTACAGCCTTTTCCTTTGTTTTTTTAACCTGCCATTATCTTGACCCACAAGTTTTTTCCATCTTATTTTCTCCTCTCCCATCCTACTGGGAAAGGGACTGACAGAGATGAAAGGTGGTCAGCTGACATTCAGCCATGGTCAACCCACCACCTCTGGCTTTTACACACTAGTCACTTCAACTTTGTTTTCATTTTGGGGTCTGTTGTAGGGATGGGGTTTTTCATTTATATAGTTACATTTTTGAAAAGTCTATAATGCTAGATAAGGCCATGACTGGAACAGTATTTGAGATACTAGAAGATCTTAGTATGATCACCCTAATAATTTTCAAAAATTTTATATCATTAGTACTTACTATTTTTTTCATAAATATTTCTAGTTCAATACTGAAAATTATACAGATTGCTGTGTGATATACCTGATATATCTGACAATGCTTGTTTGTAAAGTAGGACTATAATATATTTGTTATTTGATTATTCACTTGCTACTGTAGTGTTACTGCTTTTTCTAGCTATGATAGATTAGTACACCATGACCCTTTTGGAAACAATTTGAAATAGATGATGTCATTTAACTATAATTTTATTAATAAAATTACCAATTGAGCCAGTGGAAAATAAAAATTGTGAAAATGAGCACATCTATATGTAAGGTTTTTATAGCAGTTACAGTATTAGCTGCGACTGAGACAGATAGAAAGCATGGAATTAATTTCTTGGTGAATTTGTGTTGAGTATCTGTGTTACTTCCCCAGGAAGCTTATCCAGTTATTACTGTAAAATAAAATCCACTAACTTTCCTTTTCACAGCAAAAAATGTGTATGCAGTAAGATTTAATTAAATAGCTAAAATTTTATGAAACCATTTTTTCTTTCTTTTTAATTCTCCTTATACACTCCAACCCCAGTGGAAAACAAGTATTTATAAACATGAATCCCCTGTGGAGTGTGTCAGCTGTGATACTCACAGGCTTCCCTTCCTTTAATGAGACCCTAAACTCTTTTCTGCTACAGAAAGCCTTACTTACATAAACTGTAATCTATTTTCTGAATAGGAATTTTGTGAAGGTTGTTGATTCTTCAGACAGACATTAAAGTTTCTTACAGGGGCTTAATGGGGGATTAGGTATGATCCTTAGGTTAGATTTCAAATCTATTTTTCTTCATAACACAGAAGATTCTTGTTCATTAAAAGAAAAAATTCTTTCGCTCTATTGATTTAGTGACTGATCTCAGAAAGCATGAACTGCCCATTGGACGATTCAAAATGTCATAATCTTAAGAATTTTCATAATCCAACTATTTTCTGGGTTGCAGTTGGAATTATACAGAAAGCAATATCTATCTTTAGAATATTGTCAGTCACTACTCACTAACTAATCCTGTTTCATGATTTAAACTTACATTGTTTTGTGTTTCTCCTTGATTATTATATATATGAATTAAAGAAAAAGAAAACAACCAAAGAAAAAAAAATAATAAACATCATTCCAGTAGTAAGGACCAAGAACATGGTTTGTCTGTGAATGAAGGCTAAATGTGTTCCAGAACAGTTTATATGTCATAAAACATCTTAAGTAATTTTTCAGAGTGGATGAATATCCTATTAAAAAGCATGATAAGCAAAAACTTGGTATATCTTTGATTAAGTATTTCCATCTTTGATGTCTTAGCCCTTGGACAAGAGATGAGGTTCAGTTCATCTAACTCTGTCTACAATATCTATGGCTACATCTGACACAGTCATCTAGAATGCTATTATGTTCTATGGAGAGCGATAAGTGCTTCTACTGCACAATTCATTTTTTCTTGCAGGAAAAGAAAACAAGTGAACCATTCATCTCAAAATTCCTGTCTGTCTCCATCTCCTATGAACTGACACTACAGCACACATGCTTCTTCTATGGATGCATGCAGTTGCTTTATATTGCATAGGATTTCAGTTGTTTTACATTGTATAGGATTTCAGAGGTTATAAATTTTAATGTGGAAAATTCAAAATAATCTGTATGGTGAAAATATGTTGAGTGTCTAAACAAGAATGATTTCAAATTATCATTTAGTGCTCAATGAAAACACACCTTGGACTCATACAGGTATTTACTTGAAAAATAGAGAGCAATTCTTAGCTATAAGAAAATAAAAAAAAACCAAAACCAAACAAAACCAAAACCAAAACCAAACCAAACAACAAAAAAAAACCCCCACCAAAAAATAAACCCCACTGATTAAACCGCTACATAAATTCATGACATTATGGTCGCTCTTTCCAGTTCTGATAGGTAGTATGTATAGATCATATTAGAACTTTAAAAATTAAAAACCCACCAACAACTGATCATGATTTCAGGAACGATCATGAATATCGAAAGTTCTTAATGTGAGAAAAGACTGAATATATCACTGTGAGAAAAAGTGATAGCTGAGAGTGAAGTATAGTGAATTAATTTAGTGTCAATGACAGCATAAGGAAGGGAAATTTGGAATAGTCATTGAACTTTTGTTTCTTTTCTTTTTGTTATGTATTTAATTTTTATGGCAGTACTACAGTCCACTATGAAATTTCCAGGCAGAAATTTCTAGAAAACTTCTAGCAGAGTTAGCTTGCTTTCCCACCCACTCCACACTCCCTTTGCAGTCATAAATCTCCTTGCCTCAGAGTGTCGTATAGACAAAAACTAAGAAAGACATTTGAAAATTTAAAACATGATGGATACATCAGCTGTTTAAATGATCTGGATGCAAACTTCTCTGCAAATGCTAGTAGAGATTTCCATGAAACTAAGATAAAATAGGCAAGAACTACTGTGTAACTTGAGTCTTAGAGTTTTCTTAATGCCTCCACTACTGCCAACTGTCATAAATAGGAGACTAAAATATAAGGATGGTTTTTCTGGTTTAGTATTGGGCTAATTTTCTTATGAAAAACAAACACATACAAATATTGCAAGTGAACTCTCACTGTGAAGTGTAACAGTGCCAGTTGGTGAAGGACCAATTTCTCTGTTTCAAGAATTTCTATCCAGGTCTTGTTTCTCTTGTTTTTTATTTCCTGAAAAAAACTGCAAATGTTCTATGGAATCTATTATTTAGCATATGGTAAACTCAAAATCTATAACATTTTGCAAAATATAAGTTCTGTGTTATGTGTGTGAAAACTCTTCATTGTTACATAAGGATAAAACTCAAGTTTTTCCTAGCGTAACAATTGTGATGTAGCTGGATATTAGGGATGTGCTATTTTTATAGCCAGGGCACTTAGTCATCAATTCCCTGAGAGATCCAAAAACTCCTCAGCTAGTTTCTGCCTAGATGAGAAAATGGACAGGCTTAAGAACTATTTACTGGCTGAAATCCTAGCAGATTTCACAATAAACAGCTTGACTAGCTGTTGCATGAGCTCTCCAGGTGGATCTTTGGACAATCCCCATGCTCCTTCCTTCCTTTCTTCCTGCTGTGCATGGATCAATAGATAATTACTACTTAATTACTACTGCTTAACTCTGTTGTTTAATATCACAGAAAATCTGCAGAAAACTTGGTCATCCTGGAGACTTCCATGATAGTTTTTGCTGTACAAGTGGCCAAATCATACAAATGTAATTTTACACAGTCAGTAGAAACTCTTCCTGAAGATACAGAATTGTCATGTAAGGCAGTTTTTTGCATGCAGTTAAGACAGAATATGCTTTGTACATATCCTAAGGTCAATAGGTCATGCATGCAATCATAACTGGACATGTTTGTGGGTTTTTTTCAACATCTACTCAACTTATGACTGCATGAAACATATGATGCTGATTTACAATTGAAATACTGTTCTTAGGGGTTTTTTCTGATATATTTTATTGTTGGCCAGGAAAATCAAAGCAGCATGAACTTTTCTGCCTCCTAGGAAATCTCTGATGCTCATTTGAATTTTTTGTGTTCCTTGTGATCCTGTTACCCAGTTCTAACCTTGCAGTGAAGATTCTTTGCTTCCCCCTTCTGTTTCATGTTTTTCTTTGCTTTCCCCTCCTGTTTCATATTTTTCCTTGCATCCCTCTGTTGTTCTTATCATTGATTCCAACTGAAGATTTTACAATAAGTTATGTAGGAAAGAAAGCATTGCAGTTGTTGTCTTCAGGGCAAATATTAACGTTCTCCTGTAACAATTTGTTACAGGACAAAACTTTCATACTCAATGGACAAGACTCCACTTAATTGAGGCAATCCTTTTTCTCAGATAGTCTATCATGCAACAAAGTTTTAAAGAATCTATCAACAACAGAATCTAGAATCATCATTTTCAGTCTGAGATGGACACATTTTCTCTGCCTGGAATTTCAGTTTGGTTTAGGAAGAACAAATCCTCTGTTTATTTAAACATCAGAATGGTGTGTTATGTTTCTTTTGTGTTAAAATCTTTCTCTCTTGGAAAGTCTTACTCTTCTCAATGAATGCCAGGACTGTAGTTTTCACCTAAACAATTCTTTCTTTACATCATCAGGGCCCTGAACATTATGTAGAGAGACTATTGAGGGTTTCATACTTAATCAAAACACTTTCTTCTCACTGAGATTATCAACTGCAATCTCCACAGAAAAAGAATTGATCATCTGCTTAACAAATGAAGGAAATAAAAGTAAGTATAAAGTCAGTTGGGTATTTCTGAAAAGGTACCTTTCCACTCATTCTTTTTCTCTGATAAGTCAAAAAGGAAAGATTGATAGGTAGACAACCTAACATGCATCACAGAATGTTTTAAAGATTGATGCAAATATCTTTAATGGATGTAAATTTGCTTGTTCAAATGACAACCAGGGTCTAGGATATTTTAAGGCCATAGAACTTAGAGAGGAAGTAAATTAAACATTCACCATTTGAAAACTGTATCCTTTTACACCATTTACTCATGATTATGTTCAGCTCTAAGTTTTATTGCTCTATTGTTGCATGAAGTCATATATAGGAGCCAGCATAAAATTATGCTGTAGTTTGCTTTATAAGGGATTGAACATCCAGTAAATGCTTAAGGACACTTCAAATGAGTAAAGCACTCAAGGTTAGGCTTAGGTGGTTGGAGATGTACGCTAGCTGCCTAAGAGTAACTGTATGTGAGAAAAGAACTTCAGACCTACTTTTGTTTTTTCTTGGAAGTGAAAAACTTGGTCATTGCAAGTTTATTATTATTCATACCATTCTTATTCTTTGCATTGTTAAGGAGGAGAGAACCACAGTGCACTGAATACTGCTTGAGCATTAGCTAACCAAAGTTCATTACATAAGATATAATAATTTAAATTGTAAGTGCAATGGATTTCTCTCTATCTTAAGGATTGTGCCTTCCTATTTTGGCTAAACAAAAATAATTATCTTAGACAAAACAACAAGAAAATGAAAAAAAGTAAGCAAAACCAAAATCTAACCAAACAAAATTAAATCCTTTTGATCTTTCCTGCAGTTTTAGAAGAACAGCATAGAACCTTGTATAATGTCATTTTTATTAATTTTCTAAGTCATCCCTTTATATAAACTCCTATAAACTATAATAAAAAGCTAAACTACTATCAATTCACAGTGGAGGAAGTTAATTGAACTGTATTTGACCCCTTCTCTGTGTAAACTCATTAATTTACATTTCTTCAATATCTCAACTACCTTTTTATTTGCTCAGATTTCTTTTTCCTCCCTAAACTCTATAAATCTTGCTGCTTACTGGTAATGTATTTTCCAGCACAAATAATCCTGTAGAACCCTAACTTATCCCTGTGAATTCCCCACTTGCAAACAACGGAACCCTCAGAAGAAGGATGCTGTTCCCCTCTGCATAAATTTGTTGTTCCACACAGACATGAATAAGCATGCTGGCCTTTGCTGCTCTGGTAGGGGTTATCCACTGACCTGACTACAACAGGTCAGGTGTATCCTTATTCAGTAAGTTACCAACATGAGGGAGCCCCCTGACAACTAATGATTCAAAACATATGTTCTCTGAAATTTATGGTTTCATTAAGGCAAATCTGCCACATGTGTTAGTCACTGCAGGAGCTGAGCTGTTTTGTAGTTCATTTTCTCCTCTGTCAAATCACGTGGGAGCAAGAAGATAAGGATGATGTGGGAAGTATACTTTCCGGTTAGCATCAAAATTCAGCATGTCAAGACAGCTGTAAATGTAAATGCAATCTACCTTAAAGATAATTTAGTAGCTGAATAGCAACAAGTGCCTTGAAAATAACATCTAGTGTACAGTGGCACATGAGCTAGAAAAGTATCCAGTCAAGCTGTGGGGAAGTTATGAAGAAATTTAGGTAGAATTCAGAGCCCAAGAGACCTAAATTCCTTCTTCCACAAATAGAGACAGATCAAGCAATAACTTCTGCAGTAGGACCTCAGCTCTGCCCTGGTAGGACTGAAAAGAAAAATCTCATTCTGTGTGCCCAGAAACTGTCAGCAAAGGTACCAGCAGCTGTGTCATTGCCAAGGGTTGGAGAGAACTCATTCATTTTGTGCTGTTCATCCAAAAGGCCATGGGCAGCACCAGCGTTTGACCTACAGCATGAACTTGATTCAGGACTTCAGTGATATTCCAGGTAACGAAAGGTCCTGAAATTTGCAGCTGGATCCAAGTTCCCTGGAAACACTCAAGGCCAGGTTGGATGGGGCTCTGAGCAACCTGATCTAGTTGAAGATGTCACTGCTTATGACAGGGTGGTTGTACTAGATGTCTGCATATAAGAAAGATTTATTCTGGTGATGACATGAAGAACATTGCATAAGATATGTATTATTTGTTTTAAAAGTCTCAGAGATAAACTTAGTTCTTCAAATGTATTTATTTTGATGTTCAAATTAACATGTAAATTAAAAATACTCCTCCCTGCCAAAAAAAAAAAAAAAAAGAAGTGTGGTTAGCACAGGTCTTTCCCATGAGAACTTTCTTCTGTGTTTTATAAACAAAGATAAAGTTTGGATGTTATTGAAACAGTGTTTCGAGATTTGGACAGTTTAAGCCTGGCCAATTGGGCTTAGGGGGAGGTTTCTGATTGACCAATCTGGGTGACCTCTGAAAAGTCTATATAATTTGGAATCAAAATAATAAAGCTCTTTTTCTATGCCACGCTGAAAATCCGAGATTTCTTCTCTGCTAGCGACTCAACAGCGACAAAGAAGAAATACTAGAGCATCAGATAATGTTCATAGTTAATTAATTTGACACCAGTTAGTTACATTATTTATGAGACTGTTAAGCTGTTATACAATGCAACTGTCAAGGATCAAGGATCAATCTGACCCTGAAAATACACTGAACTCTTAATATTTCCAAACCTTCCACACAAAGCTGTGCTTTTCTGTGTCCGCTGCAAACTCAGATTTTCATGTGCTAATTAGGCGGTTGGTGCGTTAACATGACTGTGTTTTCCATATAGTGCACATACATACTCAGAATACTTGAAAAATATTTTGATTTAAATCCAGGACTCTTTGTTTTCATCAGATTTTTTCTAACAGCTCTAATTATTTTTAGGTATTATAGTGAAGACTGTCATTTCTGAGAATATTTCAGCCCTTTAGTGACATGTACACAACTGTGATCTATCTACACATTGACACTGGATACAGATATGAAGTATGAAGCATTACTGAAAGGAAATTAAACTGGCTGAGCCAACTTGTTGGTTTTTTAACCTTTTGATTCTCTGGAGACAAAGAGTGTTTTTTATGACTACATGTTACAGAAGAAAATAAAATAATAAAAAATAATAAAAAATAATAAAAAAAAATTCTGCTCAAAATTAATTTTAGAGTAATTGTGGCAACGCGGTATCAGGATTCACAAACGGCCACCCTACGCCGCAATGTGGAGGGGGCCGCCCGTGGCCAGAACACGCCAGGCAGACACATGGCTGTAGCAGGCAGTGGAGCTGCAGGGGACGCGAGACTCCATGAAGGTGTGGCGATGGAAGAAATGAAGGATCACCATCTGAAATTTCCAGGGATTTATTAAGGTCCACAGTTGAGGGTCAGAGGAGGGAGGAGAGGGACGGAGAGGCGGGGGGAGGATCTGGGGGTGCTGGAAAGCCAAGATGGTGAACCCCGAGGGAGGCTTTCTCAGCAGGTTATCAGGAGAGGGAACAGAGGTGTGGTTACTCAGAAGAACCAACTAGGGGAAGCCAGAGGGGAGGAGCCAGGGAGGAGAAAGGGGTAAACCAATAAAATTACAGCATGGGATGGAACAGGTTTCTGCTAGGGAGAAGTCTCCAGAACAACATAAGCACACTACAACAAGTAATTGCGTTCTTTAGCTTGAATTACAACACCCTAAATTAGTTCTTTTTCTTGTATTATTTCGTGGAAAATCTGTTTGTTTGTTGGTTTGGGGTTTTTTCATGTTCATAGCTTAGTAGTGTTTTTGGCTCATCAGCCATGAAGGCTTTTTCATGTATTTCAAAAGCCTAACAGTTAAAGCCTTGCCAAATATTCTCTTAACTATGGTCACTGCTGTTGATGTGCCAAGGCACCTAGCCAGTACAAGTCCCAATTATTTTTCTTCCCCAGGCAATAAACATTTTCACTACACTTCCTATTCCTTTCCAATTCAAATAGTGAGCCATGCAAAGCAATCAAAAGTGGACCGAAGGAAATGCTCCCCAACAGCAGGCATTTGTCCAGGCAGTTGATAGCACAAGCAGAGCCTGCACACAGCCAAGGAACACTACACAAAATCAAGCCCACTTTTAGCCCACTGCCTTCCTCTCAAATGACACAAAAGCTGAGCCTCCTGGCAGTGTAGCTAAAGACTTGGGTACATGATGGTCAGAGACAGAGATGTAGAATATTAACGGGGGAGGAACAAGAGGAATGGAAGGAGGGAGGGGAAGGAAGGAAGAATGGAGGGGAAGGCAGGAAGGAAGGTGGGAAGGGGGGAAGGGGGGAAGGGGGGAAGGGAGGAAGGAAGGAAGGAAGGAAGGAAGGAAGGAAGGAAGGAAGGAAGGAAGGAAGGAAGGAAGGAAGGAAGGAAGGAAGGAAGTAGAAAATAAATAGAAAACAGGAAATAGAAAATGAAATGCAGCTTTTGGCTAAAAAAGCCCTCCATTTATCTAATTTCACGTCAGTATCTGCTAACAGATTTCTCCATTTAGATGAATAAACTACTGAATCTTGAGCTTATTAATGATGTTTAGAGGGATTGAGCACCTCTTCTATGAGAAAATAGGTATTATTAAACTTCTATTTGACTTTTTTTCTATTTTCCCTCTCTTCATTTCTCCCATCCCTTTCTCCTCTCCTTGCTCTTCATTGAGGGAAATCTCAAAGAAATTAAAGCTGTGAGAGCAGACTGGTTGTTTGGTCTGTTTATCTGTGTTTTTTTTTCTTGTTATTTCAAAAATTACTTATAATTCACAATTTCTTTTAATTGATTTAAATATAATATATTAAGTTTTTTCTTTAGAAATAAAGTCTATTATAGGAAATAAAATGTCTGTATTGTTTGATTTAGTTACTATTCTGCAGGGAAAAAACCCTAAACGTCACCCTCTTTGCAAATGCTCCTGTTACAGTTCAACATATTTTTGACAAAAGATTTTCTTTTCATTTCCTTTTTCATTTGTCCCATGAAAAGAGCTCTAATTCAATATGCTAGAAATTGAAGACTAGTTTTATTATGGCCAGGATCCAGTACTTAATTTTTTGTTTTACTTGTTGTTTAAGTGAGTTCTAAGATGGGCAGTTTAACTTAATATTTTCTGATATTAAAAAATAAGTCCTTAGTTAGTGGCAAAATATTTGATTTTAGAATTTTAAAATTAAGGTTTTTCTTAATTATATTTAAAAATTTTTATGCCTTCTCTTTACGAAAATCTGATGGACTTTGTCCTTTTAGGAAGGTGAAATGTTAAAATTCTGTTGAGCAAAAAGACCAAACTATGAGCAAAACATTCAGATAATCTTGTTAATATTTTCATTAAAACCATTTTTTTTACCTTTTAACATTTTTTTCAATATCCTTTTCAATTCTTGTGTTCTGCAAAATATGTAGCAGTACAATCCCTAGGAAATAGAAAGTTAAGAAAAGGTGGAGTCCAACTACTGTGAAACTGTGCTGTTAATTAACAAGGACAGTGTGTGCAAATTGAAATAGGTCCCAGGCTTCTTACTTTGGAAAAGTACCATGATGTGCAGATGTGAAGGGAACACATCTATTAAGGATTCAGGTAGACAAAATTGTGGTGCCTGATATAACTGTCCAGAATATAGATGAATTCTGTTCATTCTGCTCATAAAATGCTTTGCTATGTTGACATTTGGAACCCCAGAGGACAGCCACACTTCAGTGAACTGATGTTAGATATTGGTTCAGCTGTATCAGTTCTGCCGGAACCTATTTACTAGCTAACAAAATCTAAATTACATTTGGAAGCTTATTTGAAGAAAGCGATCCTTGTGCTTCATTGCCCTAGTTTAATGCACTGCTGATTCACTACACTTGTCTACCCATGTAATTCTTCAGAGAAACCTATTTTTAGCAGCCACCAACAAAAATATACAATAGAAAATCAAGATTTTTTTTCTGTTGTCTACTAAAAGTGTTACTCCTGTAATAGAAATGAAAATAATAGCACTACTTTAATTCTGTGAACCAGTTAAAATTTCACTCGAAAATCTAACTGGTATCCTGCCTGCCTGTCAGCTACTGCTTTTGAAGAGCACCGGTGTCCCAGAAGCCCTATGTCACTTCTGCCAGTCATTTGTGAGTTACTGGTACCCTATGGTCTCTCAAAAGCAACTAAATTCAGATTTTAAGGAAATGGGTCAAGCCTTTGCTCAAACAGTAGATACGATTAAGGAGGTTTAGTTAGCTGACACTTTAGTTGGTAAGCTGAATAGCTCTGCTGTCTTCACTGACCATAAAGACTAGATTTCCATTAGCTGTCCAGAGAGCTCATTTGTATATATTTACATTTACATTATTGGGTTATATGATAACAGCTTGTCTGCACACCAACACATGAATCCAAAAAGACAGTGGCAGATGGGGAAGACCAAACAATATCTTGCGCTGGCTAGGACAGGACCAGTATAGGAGAACCATCAGCCTCACAAGCCTGGAGGAGGACAGAGGTGCAATATTAGGGAGAACATTGAATTAAAATTTCAGAGGAAGGGACACCACGTCCAAGCTCTTCCCAGGGCTGTCTTAGAGGATTCAGTCCAAGTGTAAAACCCATCAAGATAAGTCAACACTAAAGCTCCAGTAGAACTGACAGTGTGTGAGCACCAACATGTGATTTATTCACTTGGTTTGTAGTGTTCTATCCACAGATGGAGAGAATCCTCTCAGCCATTACACTGACAATATGAAGCAATTGCTTGCAGTAGCTAGGAGGTAAATTTAAAAAGCTATTTATGTAACTTACAGGATTCCTTGGATAAAAAGAATAACAAAATGTCCCTTCAATAATCATGTCATAATTCTGTAAATTTCAGAAAAAAATTCAAGAAATTCTAATTAAGAGATGACTAACCAAATTAGTGTCTTGTAATGCATATCCTAATAACAGGAAACAGATGCTACGAAATCTTGATGAGTGTTATTGTCAATGCCTGGAGCTACCACAGATAGACAGCGTATAGTAATACCACATTCACTCAAATTGGATACTAGCACTGTCAGCCCCAGGGACCACCTAAGGCAAAAAGCTTACTTACACACCCCTATTTCTATAAATATTTATGTAGTCACAGACTGGCTCTGTTATGTGTTATGTAGCAGCTCACACAAGGAGGGAGACATTTCACTTTATTAATGTCCTGGTTTAATCTGGGAGAGAGTTCATTTTCTTCTTAGTAGCTGGTACAATGGTGTGTTTATCAGCTTTGTTATGAGAAAGATGTTGATAACACCCTGATGATTTGGTTGTTGTTAAGCAGTGCTTACTCTCAGTCAAGGATTTTTCACTGCCTCTGCTAGTGAGGAGCTACACAAAAAAGTGGGAGGGAGCATGGCAAGGACAGGTGACACAAACTGGCAAAAGGGATATTCCATACCATAGAACATCATGCCCAATATAGAAACTGTGGGAGTTACCTGGAAGTGGGACCATCGTTTTTTTGGAATGAGTTGGGTATTGGTATTGGTCAGTGGCTTGTGAGCAATGGTATTGTGCATCACTCATTTCTTTTGGATTCTTTTGGATACTCTCTCTCCATCTCCTTATCATGACTATTATTATTATTATTCATAGAATATTTAGTATGAATTGTATTTTATGAATAATGATATAATTATTATATCAATTATAATATTTTTATTCAATTATTAAACTGTTCTAATCTCAACCCATTAAGTTTATCTTTTCTTTGCAATTCTCTTTCCCACCACGTTGTGCTGTACTTAGTTGTCAGTTGGGGTTAAACCTAACAATTAAGTACACTAATAATGTATTGTAGAAGTGAAATATTTCTAAGCTAGAAATAGACTCACAGAATCAGAAAATTGTTTGTGTTGAAAGGGACATTTAAGATGACCTAGTGCAACCTGCTGACCATGGGCAGGGACACTTCCTACTAGACCAGATTGTTCACAGCCCCATCCAAACTGGCCTTGAACACTTCCAGGGGTGGAGAACCTACAACTTCCCTGGGCAATCTGTTCCAGTGCCTCACCACTGTCACAGTAACAGAACCTCTTCCTTATGTCCAGTCTGAATTTACTCTCTTTCAGTTTAAAACCGTTGCCCTTGTTTTGTCACTATGGGCCCTTGTAAAAAGTCCCTCTCCATCTGTCAGCCGAACTAACACACAAGCTCCAGCTCCAAGAGAAAAGCTTGAATTAGTCCAAAAACCAAAAGAGGATTTTTAACAGCGTAAACTTCCCCATACCTCAGAGGTGCTACTTTCTCTAGAGCCCTTACCCCAGTCAGAGATTTCCATACTCTTAAATATGTCAACATAATGTCAAAAATATTTAAATTAGCTTAAATACTTCTTGATATGGATTTAATTTCACCTGACTGGAGAAAGCTCATATTCTAGAAAGGAAGCTTTCAATCTTTATTCATAAAAGTCCACTTGCACATATTGTCAACTCAGACTTTTGTCTCTCCATTAAATTCACAAATCTCATCTATGCATTTGTGAATAAACAAAATTTGTTCAAAAGCTATGTTAGGAAAGTTAATTAGGTAATGTCCCCGCACTGCTATTGAAATGCAAAGCAGCATGCAAATTCAGAGCATTATTTTACTATTATTACTATTACTATTACTATTACTGTTACTGTTACTATTAATTTTATTACTTTTATTACTTTTATTACTTTTATTTTTATTATTTTTATTATATCCCTGTTTTATCCAGTGCTTTTTCAGAAAAATTTGTAAATCTCTGTTTAGACACATGCCCAATGAATCTTTGAAATAAGTTGTTATACATTTGAAGTACATAATTAAGATTAAACATTACAGATGACAAAATGGTGTGGTAAAATCCAGACTTTTCATACAGTTTTCAGAGTTAGTTTATAAATGCCATATGTAATTTTCTATGTGCTGTTGTGACACATTAAGTGAAGGCGAAAATCACAGAGAGAGCTTTGGGGATTTGTTGATCAGAATTAATGCGTCCAATTTGAAATGCATGATGAGACAGCCCTGCATTGTGTTTGTGTACCCTTTTATACTGAGCAAAGCAAAAGTTCTCTTTGCAGCCAGTTGTAACTCACCACATGTTTGAAAAAGGATGTGTAATGAAGAACAAAGACCCACAGCAGAATTTTGAGACTGGAAAGAGAAACATACCCATGCCTCAATGCTTCTGTAATGGCAAGCAACAGAATTACCGTGTTTCTCAGGACTAGCCTTGGAAAGACTATCCAAAATCAGATTGACTGAATCACCTATAAGTTCATGTTATCAGATGGAGGAAAAAGGTACTGTAAAATAAGTGATGCATACTAAGCAAATATACTGTATGAAATGCAGGCATGTTAATGCTCTGAACACCTAGAATCCTCTTAGAGAGACTTCTCATATGTCATTTACCAAAGAGTCAAAAACCCCTCAACCTATAAAGACAGAACCAAATAAAATGTTATGTTCAACCACATGTTTTGAATTTTCTACTCAGCTTATTAAAGATTAATTTGTACAGTTAGATTTTCCTTACATGAGCCATTTAACCACATGTCATTTGAAATATTAATTTTATTCATTTTAGTAAATGTAATCATAATTGCCACACAGTTCACTGTTTGAAAACTTATCATGCATTCAATAATAAAATTGTCACTATGAAAATTTTTAACTCTTTACAGTTAATTACATGTTTATTACTCAACGTATTTTACACAAAAACCAGAAAGCTGTAAATACATATTTAAATAACAAAACTGTGTGTGGGTTGTGTTTTAAATTTGAAAGTATAGCTCAAAATAACTGTTTCTTTTTGTAAGAGAACTAAATAGTTGAGTTTGTTTTGTTTAATGAAAGTGATGGCTGTGTTATGGGTCTTGTAATGCAGCAATAATTCAAGATATGTAGTTAGTAATTTTAATTTTACTCCTGAGTCACCACAAAAGGTAATTATGACTGTGAATATAAGTAAAGAAATAGACAACTATTAATATTTTTAGAACACTATTGGAAAATTCAAAGTATTAAATGTTTTAATTGTCTATAAATCCATAAGCCTTAATAATTAATCAATACATTCAAAAAGTAATTCCTGTCATTAGTCTGATGATAAATCTAAACAGTGTAGGCACAGCGTATGCTAACAAGATGACTGTCTCAGAGAGCTCACAACTAAAATCAACTTAATGTGTAATGTTGGAGAAAATAATTACATGGCACAGAGTACAGACATATTGCAACATGAAATGTAATGAATACCATTGTGATGGTTAACCTTGGCTGGAATTCAGCCCCTCCCCTCTCCCCCCAGTTACCCTTTTCCTCCCCATCCTTAACAAGGCAGGAAGAAAGTAAGATGGATAAGTTCATGGGTGATTATAAGGACAGGCAAGTGCTGACCTATTTCTCATCATCACAAACAGAGCAGAGTCGGGGAAGATGAATTTAATTTATTGCTAGTTAAAAATAGGGCAAGATGTAAGGTAGGATAAAGTTGTGGTAATTTTGTTAACACTTTTTCTCTGCCTCTTCTTCCTTCTCACAGGCTTCATGCTCCAGTGTGGAGTCCTTGTCACAGAATGCAGTCCTTCTGATGCCTTAAATTGCTAGTAGAAATTTTTAGACGCAGACACACAGTATAGGAAAGGGGTTTTACCTTGGTTTAATAGGATCCCAGATGCGCACCGACGAACAAACCAAAAGCCCAAAAAGCCCCGACGATATCCCCCGTATACAATTTATGGACAGCCTAGATTAGAATACTTATCTAAAGGTCTCCAATAAGAAGTCTAACAAATGAAGTAATTGCCCCCTTATTAAAATTGCCCCCCCCCAAAGATAACTACTTAGTTTACAAGAAACATGTCTCAGTGATGGAGCTCTGTTCAAGGTTGTGCGTCATGCTTTGCGATTGTGGATATGTTTCGTCTTCCCCAAAGGATTCTGAGCAGGGCAAGGGGTACTAGGGTGATAGACATGTAGGGTTAAGATACAGGGAGTAAAAAGTACAGGAACGGGGAAGGGTAAAAGGTTATATATAAAGAGAGTATAAAAGTAAAATAAAAATACAAAAAACCCATCAGGCATCACTTCAGGAGCAGTCTGCTCCAGTGTGGGTGTCTCACAAGGGAGGCCACAGTTCTGGCCAGAAAACTGGCTCCAGCATGTGCTTCTCTCCACAAGTTGCAGGTCCTGCCAGGAGCCTGCTCTGGTGTGGGGTCCTCTGTGGGCTGCCGGATGGATTGGTGCTCCACCGTGGTCCTCCAGGTGCTGCAGGGGCACAACCTGCTTTGCTGTTATCTTCTCTGCAGACTTTACAGAATCTCTGCTTTGGTGCCTGGAGCACCTCCTCCTCCTTCTTCACTGATCTTGATGTCTGCAGAGCTGTTCCTCTCACATCTGTCTCCTCTCTCACAGCTGCTGCAGAAATAGTATAACTAAGGGTCTAAATGTATTGGCAGTTATCCTGGGAGGTTCATCATGACTGTTGAAAGACTTTTCTTGTTTCTGAAACTAAAAGACAAGAACTATCCAAACACAAGGGAAGAAAAAGTTGGGGTTTGGTTTTGTGGGTCGTTTTTTGTTTGGGTTTTTTAATATCCCTCCTTGAGATATCTAAAGGAATAAGGTTTCTAATGAACTCAGATGATGAACTTTCATTTTGAATCTCTGGCAATGGGTTATATGTTTATGATTCTCAAAAAGCAGTTTGTATTAATTTCATTAGGACATCAGAAAGTGTCAGCTAATCAGGATGACCTTAATCTAACAAAAATGTCATTTGAAGAGTAAGATTGATTGACATATAGTTCAATAATCGCCTTTTAAACTAATGATCTGTAGATGATGAATTTTATGATTCAAATGCTTGATGCAAAACATAAAAATATTTTATCTCTACTCTTACATTTTTTTCTATATAACTTTTTCATTGGTCCTTGCTTTCTTCTGACCCCTGTTAAAATACATTTCCACAGGCAACTAATTACAGTAACATATAAAAGCTATAATTGATAAACTCTTGTTATGAAACTGTCCCATTAACGTACAGAAATGAAAAAATGTGTTTCATGTACATGCTACTTCCAGCCTTCATACAGGAAACAAGAGAGAGTCTTAAAATATTCTTTTTTTTCTTTTTTTTGTAAGTATTTGCCTTTTTAAGGAACACATCAAATAATAAAAAAGCTCCAACATCACTGACAAAAAACACCAAACCAAACAAAATACTGCCAAAATAAAAATTTGTTCTTTGTTAATGATTAATAAAATTCATTAATTTTCATGAAACAACAGCACAATAGGAAATATAATTATCTCACTACAACTGTGGCTTTTCATCTTTTGTTTATCATGCCATAGTGAGATTTTTGATTATTTGTATTTACTATCATAGTACAACAAGAAATGTGTGAACTTGAAGGAACAAAAGACATCTATTAACAATACATTATCACAAATGAAGCTTCTGTGTTAGGTTTGACTAGTTGTATAATGTTCAGCTAGGAAATGTTAGTACAATTGATTTTAATTCCCTAGCTATATTAATAAATTATCTATCAGGAGAAAAATATATTAATTAATAATTAATGATTACTGAAAAGCACCAGGTAACCTGTCTGAAATTGCAATATAATTGCATTTCAATTGCAATATACTTCTTTAAGGATATGATTTTAGAGAGAAAAAAATCCAAGTACAGTGCATATTGGACAAATATACAAAGCTTCTAAACATACTGAAAATTCTGCCCTTGTGAAACCCTCAAGATGGAAATTCAACTCTATCACTCCCCCTTCCCAGCTGGAAAATGTAGGTTTTGATAAAACAGGCTACTAAAGAAAAAGTGAGATTTTGTGCCTGCACAAACAGGTAAAAAAAAATTCTCCGCTTCCCATCAGCAGTGACATCCAGCCACTTCCCAGGAAGCAGGATTTCAGCATGTGTAGTGTTTGCTCAGGAATACAAACATTGAAAATAATGAGTTTCCCCTCTCCTCTTCCCCTTAGCTTTTATATTTGAGCTGACATCTTCTGGTATGGAAAATCCCTTTGGTTAATTTAGGTCAGCTGGCCTGGTTGTATCCCTTCCCAGGATCTTGCCCACCCCCAGGCCCTTGATGGGGAGGAATGCTGGGGGGGACACTGCTGATGCTGTGCCAGTGTTGCTCAGCAGTAGCCAAAGCACTGGGGGGTTAGCAATGCGAAGCACAGCACTGCGATGGCTGTTATGGGAAAATGGTCCCATCCCAGCCAGACCAAGTACAGGGAGGCACACAGCTTTTGGGAAGGAGAATCTCATGTAATCCCATTGGTGATATGATGGAAGACTGAAATTGCCTTGGTAGTGATATCAGAAACACTAAATCTTCATATGGATATAGAAAATATGTAGATTAAAACTGGGACCAGAGGAAAAAAATGTAGGTTTTGACACATTGTTTATTGAGAGATAGCAAGGGTAGGAAAGGAGAAGGATCAAGGTATATGGGCAAAGAACAAGCATAGGAAAACAGAGAGAAGAGGGAGTAAAATGTCTGGTCAGCTGTAAATAAGCACATTTGTCTGTTTGTACCCTGCCCCTGATCACTGCAGCCTGTCCTATCTTCTTATTAAATCATGTTGCAAATTGGGTTTTTGTGTGATCTTAGTTGTAATATGTATGTATGAAGAGCGGTTTAGGTGCTGGCAGCTGGAGATACTGACTGATACAGCCAGTTGCTCTGTGTATGTGTAATTTGCTAACAAGTGACCAGACAAACAGCAGGAGACCCACATCTGGAAAAAACAGCTCTTGAGCCAATGACTTTATAGGGGATCTGGGATCACAGATCTGTGTCTGTCATTGGCTGCTAAATCTAAATATTTTGGAATGAGGAGATGTGTGCACCAACCAGAGACCCTTAGTCCTAATCCACTGGAAAGATGAACAGACCTGTGCTGCCTGTGTTCATATTTATGTGGGAGCAATTGGTGTCTATTTGGGTGCTGTTAAACCATTGCTCTGTGATGAGCCAAGCTGATTCTCTGTGTGTGCATATGCATGTGTTTGAGTATCTGCCTCTGCAGTGTGGGCTCCAATTTGCTGCTTGTCAGATGTCAAAAAGGACCCATAAACTGTCACTTCCTCCTCGGTGCTAGAGTGGCTTGGATTTGATGTAAATAACCTAGAAGAAAAATCCCTGGGTTCTGTATTTCACTGGGAATTGGCAGCTCCTTAACATAAATTCTCTATCTTCTGTGAAGTTATCCAGTTTTTAATCACTAGTTCAGTAATTAAAAACAAAAGGTGTTCAGTTCTAATCTTGACTTTGATAGAGTTACAAGCATGGGTGTTTGTGTATATGCAAATAGAGGTAAATGAAGTTAGAATTCTAAAAATTGTATTTATTACTTGATGAACCATTCCTGAGCAATTTCCTGCATTTTTTTTTCTTATCATAACTATCACAAATTCCCAAATATCTGAGAGCTTATAAAATACCATTACTTTTATATTTTCATTTGTATTTTTTCATATTAATATTTTTGTCATATTATAGTGTAAGTTGCCAAAGAGACACCATCAAGTTGCACTCTTCTGTGAATTACAAAAAGAAATCTGAACCTCTATTATTAAAATGGTCATCCATTTTTATCCAATTTCCTGACTATCTTATAACTACAACTTGCTGCTTTATTCATTCCTGGAACATGATCAGAAGATACTTCTAAACGGATATTATATCAGACTTCACATATGAAAAAAAAATTAAAGAAATTCAATTCAAGGGCTGAAAGTGGAATAAAGGGACAGTGGAAAGTGATGACCTCTTTATAGAAGTTACTTTCATCATAGATAATGACAGAAGAGATTATAAAACTGAAGCTCCACTATTCATATTGCACTTTCCACTTAAATGTTTTCAAAATGGTATTGGTATTTGAAATATTATGGGAGTATAAGGAAAGAACTAGCTCATTCACTGATTCTGATTTGAATTTAATCTTGAAAAAGTACCTATCATACTTTCCAATTACCAATACCTGTTTCTTCATTTCTATAACATAAATTCTACAATACATATAACGAAGCAAATAATTTCAGGGAATTTTATTTCTATTCCTATGAATATCCAGGTGTTCATTAAAAATTAACACTTTAGTTAATTCTTGTTACATCCACATACTCAGTATCCTGTCATTGGTTAAAGGTGGTAGTTTAACCCTGCTTATGCGTGTGCCCAGCAAAGCAGCTTTATCTATTCCCCCTCATCAATCAGACCGAGGAGAGAAAGTATTAAAAAAGGCTGATGGATCAAGACAGAGACACAAAGAGGTCACTCATAATCCTCCATACTGTCATTGGGAATAACAGACTTGGGAAAATTAATTGAATTTACTAGCAATCAAATCAGAGTATTTTTCTTGCATGGGAGACAGGAGCTTTATGAATTTTTGCAGTTTGATAGAGTTTAAGATAGCTAGTTCCCCAAGACTTAGTCCCGTTCGCAAGATTCTTTGATATCTGGCCGATTTGTCTAAAAATACCATTTATTTGACACGGAACATAACAAACATACAAACATAGAACAGATTGACACACATAAACACACAATGAATACATAATTGCAACACTATAATAATTAAAAATGCAATTGTGAGGTAAAACCTTGCTTGAACTATAAAAATAGTTAAAAATGCAAGAAATGCTTGCTTGAGCTAGCTGAAATACAAGTTAAGAAAGGTACCTATAAGTTAGCCGGAATAATACAATTTAGGAAACTCAAATGATCTTACCAAATCCAATTTGGAGCTGGAATACATTAAAATTTCCTCACTCAATCCCTCGGGAAGTAACCACAGAGCTTGTGTCCAAACTCAGGGGAGAGAGCCTTTCTTCACGCTCCAATGTCCATGTAGAAAAGCTTCTACTTTTGCTGAGATTTTCGTGGTGTTTTATAGGGAAAAGAGTTTGTATTTGCGGTCACTTGAAAATTCTTCACATTCTCTCAGCGTGTCACCTTGGCCTTCCAGGCGCCAGGACTAGATAGCCAGGATTAAGTTTATCAACTTAATCTGAGCCATTCATCTCTAGCCAGCGATCAGGGAGAGAGAGAAGGGGGGGGGTGTTTGTCCTGCCACAGTATTACAATGAGAAATGAAATCAAGTCTTTAAAACACCTTACCCCCACAACTCCCTTCTTCCTGACATAGACGTTATTCCCAATTCTCACTCCCAGCAGAGCAGGGTGATGGGAAATGAGAGTTGTGGTCAGTTCCTCACACATTGTCTCTTCTGCTCTGCTGCTGTTTCCTCCTCAGTGTGGGGACTACTTTCCCTCCTCTAGTGTGAGTTCAGTCTCACAGGAGACAGTCCTCCATGAACTATTCCAGAGTGAGTCACTCCCACAATCAATAGTTTACAAAGAGCTTCTCAGGATGACACCTCTTCATACTGCCAAAATCCTGCCACACTAACCCAATACATATCCTTTGAAGTGGATTCCATACCATATATGCAGTGATGTAGATATATTTATAGCTAATTCTTTTATTTTCTCCTTTTTAGAGCAGCACTTTGAATTTCCATCTACTAACAGAGTAGACAATTGTCAAAAATAACTGTCTGCTTGATGCTGATACTACAAAAAGCTTTAAAGTAAGAAGTAAATTTTTGCTTTGGTTTCCTCCTATTTCATGTCAACATGTTGGCAATTTTCTACATAATTAAGGGACAAGACATATTCTATAAGCAGCTTGGGGTAGTCTCATGATCACTAGCCCTTTTCCTTATAGTTGACTTCAACTTACTAGATGTCTGCTGGAAATACAATACAGCAGAGAGAAAACAGTCTAGGAGGCTAAGCAGCTTCCTAAAATGTTGGAAAACTATCCCCTTGCAAAAAGTATCCATAATTCTCAATTTAACTTGCAGAACCAAACCACTTTTTGTGCAAAGTTCTCCTTACCAATATTTATAGAATGTAGATGTTGTGTTAGGAACACAGGGAGGAAAAAGTCTATATTAAATCCAGCACTCAAGACAAACCTCAAAAGGATTTCAAAAGATCAATGCAAAGCCTAAATTTTTAAGAATAAGCAAAAAAGCCACTTTTGTTCACCGTTCATTACCTTCCATTATTGTTTTTGATACTTCTGTGCAGGTCAGTTATAATTAAACTACTTAAAGTTCTCACTGGCAAAAAATCTATTTAAGTGGGACTAGATGAGAATGTTTAAAACTGGATACAGAAAAACACTTTTTAAACAATGCTAAGTTAAGGCTGACTTTAATGATATGGATTAGTTGAGAATTAAGGAGAATTTAGGATCCATATTAATTCCCTAAAAATAATTTCACTATGTGACAGTAATTAAAGTAAAATTTCAACCTCCTAAATTCTTAATTACAACTCATACAGAATATAAATATATCCAATAAAAATTAGCAAATTGTTGCTTGAATGGAAGTCTTCCATTCAAAAAAGTTTATATATCTTTTGCACACCAAAGAATCCTGCCACATGCCAAACAGGTCAGCTGATTAAGGAAATATTTTTATCCACTTCACATTTGATCCTAAAAGTGATCCCAAGAGTGAAGTTGAATTTACCTAATTTACCAATACGACTTAAGAGAAGTATTAGAATAACACCTTCTCTGACTTATATTTTGACTTCTGTGCTGGCAAATACAAAATATGCTAATTTAAATTACAATGCACGTAGTGAAAATAAACTAGGAAAGTGTTGATAAATTTTCCATTCCACTGCAGTTCTGTGCTGTTCTTGGAGTTTTTCTGTCTCCTGTTCTTGTTCCTTGATAATGTTAGGTTAGGAACCTTCTTTTCTATTATTTTTTTCTGGCCACTCTTTTACCTCATCAGTAATTTTTTATAAACTATTGGATTCTATAACTTCTTTTAAAAATGTAGAAACCTGCATCTTGTATGCAAATTCAAATTTGAGATGAGTGGTATACTTCCACTTCAAATTCTTTCCAAATTAATACGGTGTCAGAACTGTCTCCATATAGTTCGTTATGAGTAAATTAGGCGCAACATAAATAATATACTCTTTGATGTAGGATCATCTATTCATGAGTCCATCTTTTGTCAGTTTATCTGTCAGATGTTTATTTTCTTATTTTATTTTGGTGGTGATGAGAACATTCAATGTTATCTGAGGTTTCCCACTGGCTCTCTCAATAATGTTTGAAATTTGTCAAGTGATGGTAAAACTTTAAAGAATATCTGCCTTCATTTATGCCATATGGTTTTCAATGAGCCTTTTCATGCTTAGTTTTGTTCAGGAACTGTTAACATCCCTCAATAACTGTGCAGGTCAGCATATACATTTATGTTGCTACTAGGTGAGCCTCTAGTTGTGTGTGCATAGGCTCACTGGCATATAATATAAAAATGGTTAAAAGAACAAGCAAAAAATAAAGAGTGTGCTGTTACTTAGTGAGATAATACTAAGAGGAGAGGACCATTTAATTACACAATATAAAAAAAGAGAAAGGCTTTGTTGTTTAGTGGCCTTGCTGCTTTCTCCTACAGCATGTTTTCTGCACTCATCCCTAGGTGCCACATACCCTCCTCTGAGAGTTTGGGAATATCATTCTCCACTGAAGGCCACCATGGCAAAGAGGAATCCTGTTCTGGTGTGCACCTTCTTTTCTGTTTTGTTCATTTATATGTGTGTTTGGAGGTAGATTTTTTTGTGGTTTTGTGTTTTGTAAAAAATACTGGAACCATCTGTGCACTTTTGTTGCAAATGAACACCTTTAAAACCCTTTATGTCTAAAACAGTAGGAAAAAAAAATAAAATAAGGAAAAATATTGAGAGCAAAACACAAAGCTGTTTATCCTATTTATTTATAAGCTTTCTCTCTGACCCTGATTTGGAATATATGAAGTGGCTTGTTTCCAAAAAATCTTAAAACTGAACTGGCCTTAAGTAATGTGGTATAAATCTGCTTGATTAAGAAACAGCGATTGATTTATGGACTTTTCTTTAGCAGACTTGTCTAACAGGATGCTTGCACTTATGCCACTACCAAAACTGTTGACATTGCTTTACTGCCAACTTAATCTTCACAACCTCTGTTTCTCCTTCCAAGGTGATCTGGAAAGTGATAGCTCTGCTGAAGACATGCAATGGTGCCAAATATCCCAGCTCAGTGGAAGATAAGGTTTCACCCTATTCTGAAGGCAATGATTGAATACAAGAGAAGAAATTGTCCGCACTGTAATTGTTTAGGATACCTTCTGTGCAACTAGACAGGACCGTCATGCAATACAGGGAAAATAATTTCATTCCCAATGAGCAAATTAAGATTCTAGAAGTATATTCTGGAAAGCAGATACAAATTACTCTAATCTCTTCTGTGCTATAAACTCTTGACACCTAGAAATGTGAAATCTCACAAAACAGATTCCCTCCCATCAGATAGCCTAAATGGGAATATTCCCAAAGGGATTAATTAATGACTCCTTATCCATGTCCAATCTACTACTACATATATTACATTAAAAAGTTTTAAAAAACAATGGAGGATTTTGTCATTCCATCTCTCTGTTTTTTAATATTTGTTGTATCTTTAGTTATAATGGTGCAGAGACAGCAAATATTTCCCTCTATTTTCTTTGTCATTGAAATGTTAATTGGATTTGTGTCAAAAAGTCTTAATCATCTCAGCCCAAACAATGTTCTAATTTTACCTTAATGTCTTTAAATATTTTTATGTCTATATGCATATAAATATATCTATCAATACACAGAAAGGGAGAGAAATCTAATTGTGCTGAAAATTAAATATCTTCATATAAATGTCATAATTGAAATAAAACCAGATAATTTTATATTTTTGTTTAAACATAAATTATCTATATGCCATCAGAAATGGTTAGCCTTCAAAAAGAATATTCATTATTTCTAGACATTGCATAAGATAATTTTGAAATTTCAAATACCTCTTGTTTCAGTATAACTTTGAAAGAAATAGAATTAGGGTTTTTTTTAAGAAATCAATATAATACTTTTAATCACTAAAAATATCATATTTAAATATTTTACTTTTTACATGCAATTACTTAATACAGAATGTGAACATGTTTTTCAGTAAATGTGGTTTGCTGTCCTTCAGTGAGACAATAGCTGTTATAAGACTTTCATGTGAGAAAAAAAAGTAAAATGTATTTAAAATCTACAGCTGAGCATCTTTCTATGTATAGTTCAGTATACTAATAGACTGATAGACAAATATATTTTCAGAAGATGTTGTCTATTATGTTACTTGCTCCTAAGATCATAATCTCTCAAGCAGAAAGTTATGTATGTCTCTGTGCATTTGCAGATGTATAGAGACATAACCCAAACAATTTATGAAGCTGTGGTCTTCAGAATTCCCAAAATAATTGGCAAGAGATAAAATCTTCATTCTTTTTCCCCCCTATAAATCAACCAAATTGTACCTGGTGCTGGAGACACAAAACAAAGTCTATCTGGATAGACTAGTGACAAGCTGAGATAGAAAAGTGAGAAAGAGAAGCTTTAGTCAAGTTGCAGCTTCCAGATGTGCCTACAGTAGAATTTATGGAAAGTTATAGAAAACAAAGTATATTATAGGATAATAACTTTTGTACTAGAAGATGACAAAATCCTGAAAAGTGCTTCAATTCAACATATTTATATTGCAAAAATTGATGGAGTAAGTTCACTTCTGATGTAATTTCAATGTAATAATTGTATTCAAGGACTGAATAATATTGCCTGTAACATTAGAATTCTGCTTGACCTATAAAAGTAAATTGTCTTTTCTTTTTCTATCCAAGGAGATACATAGTGAAATATATCCTCCAGAACAAGTGATTGGATAGAATTCTAAAGCTCCATAAATTTATCAAATATTCAAGGAACTTAAGCACATTAATAATTTAATAGATAAAAACTCACAGAAAATAAATAAATTAATGTAAGAAAATATGTCACTATTTTCAAACTTGAATGTTTACATTTATGTCCCCATTATGTAGTTAACTAAGAATCTTGACCAGAAAAAAAAAAATTAAGCCCATAACAGTATTCAGTTAAACTAATAGGGCATTCAACATTAATCAGACATAAGTTTCCCTGAAACCAAAAGGAGTGTCTTAATTACTCGAAAAGTCATGCTATTTAATTGACAAAATGTGTTTGGTTGGTTGGTTGGTTGGTTGGTTTGCTGGTTGGGTTTTGTTTTGATTTGTGTTTTCTTTTTGACTTTCAATCACTAATAAGACATTCAGAATAAATTATTATTTAACTTTATGTATTTCTTTTTCTCTCCCTTTTTTCATCTGTTCACATGTTCTGCATACTTGTTAGTTTGTTTACATACTTTACAGACATGCTTATCATAACACAGTCAGACACCCCACCAATAGAATTTAATTTTATTATCCCAAAAGTTTCAGTATATAAATGAAGGCAAAATTCATAGGAATTAGAATACACAATAACATCTTCTTTTGTTATACAAAAGACTGTAAATTCCAACTAGATAACTAACATTATCTGCACAAAGAGGTTATAGAAAGTTGAGTGCTATATTCCATGTCTTAAGTGTTTGGGATTTTGAGACTATTTAAATGAACTCATTAACCATAAGAGAAAATCTTTTAGCAACAGTATGTCATCTTAACAAGCATAAGTGGTGAAAATGAAAAAGTAGTTCCAGTAATATTTAACACTTCCTTGTAAAAGAGACTTCTATTAGAATTGCATGTTTATTTTCTCAATATTTTTTTCAACATTTGCAATTTTCCAGTCTTTTCCCTGTAACTACATTTCATATTTTTCTGCAAAAGACCAAACACTTTAGTGTTCAGTCTATGCAGAGTCAAATGCAGAGATAGATACATTAAAATGAAGTGATGGGTTGCATACACTGAAATATCACTTCCCTTTGATGACATTTTGATTTTCTTGAATCAGTAGACCATGAAAGTTCATTTTGACACATACTAGCTCAAAATAAAATCTCCTCCAGCTCTATAATCTTTTTTTCAGCGTTTAGGCTACCAAAAAGAAAGAGCTCGTGCTCTCATTCTATTTTAAAGACAAAAAAAGCAATTTTGTGCTGAACCACAGGAGGCATAGTGGGACCCAGGCATCAAACACTATTGGACATAAGTGATTTGAATTCTTAGATGGGAAGGTGCCTGTGCAATACAGAAACAGGTCCTAAAAAATTGAAAATGGAAGAAAACTGCTTGAGCTTGAGTACATAATCAGAAATCCACTGAAGTTTGTCATATTCAATGTCAGCAGGGGGAAAAATAATTTGTTTTTCCAGCTTCAGGATAGTTGGTGGGAAGGAACAGTTGTTGCTCCAAAATGATGTAAAGATAATAAGAGGAAGAGCTAAATTGCTTAATTTAAGGTCGTCAAAGACGACACATTATCAGTGGCATATGAAGGAATTGAGATAAATAAAGCCAGTGAATATTTGGAATATTTTCTATTTATGTTTGTTTTATTAAAATAAAATGCAAGTAAAACTTTGCTTGCTACAACTACTTTCCTGCAGTAAAAATTGTAAGAAAACATTGCAATGAAAGGAAAAACTCGCCAAGTAAAATCACCAAGAAAGAAACGCCTTCAGTTATCAGCAAGAAATATTAATCTCTTGAATTCTAAAAGAAGCCCAATGTATATTTCAGTTAAATGGTACTGATGAACTAGGATTCCTTTTCTTTTCCTGGCACCTTACCCCCACTATTGCCTGGTTTTCATAAGCTATTTCCTATTTTGAAAGACAACTCTGTTACAACTAACCATATTTGTCTCTATTGCCAAATAAACCTCATCACCTTTCAGAAACTATAAGGCAAGTTTTAAAAGCAGTCTTTTAGATATTTTTTCATATTCATCACTTATTTTCCATTCATTTAATTTTAATTAATACAGTGAATTTAATATGCCCAGTGCTGTCTTCATTTCTAGTCATTAGAGACTCCATCCCTTAAATTAAATAAAGAAAATAAATAATTAAAAATATATTATAGGACAATCAAAAATTCTACAGATTTCTAATAAGAACCTCATTTAGAGACTATTGCAATTTATCTGAACTAATATATATCAAATTACTATCATTTTAAAATCCATTCATGTATTATAATAATGTTATGTCAACAGGATATTTTACTGTCAAATAATTTAGACTAATCTTACACAATATAGAATGACTAAATGGAGTCATATTATTCTGATGTAATTAATAGCTCATTTGCTATTGCTACAATAATGAACATCCTTGTGGCTTTGTCTCTTTGTACTATTAATCCTAGCAATTTCATTCTAATCCAAAGAAATTTATTTTGTTAAAGTCATTGTTCTACATCATATATGAAAGGTAAATATTTGGTCCTTGTGGTGTACCCCTTTGTGGTTTATCTCTAGAATCATAGAACCATAGAATGATAAAATCGTTCTGGTTGAAAAAGACACTAAAGATCATCAAGTACAACCGTTAAGCTAACACTGACAAGCCCACCACTAAACCATGTCCCCAAGTTCCATATTTACACAATTTTTAAATGCCTCCAAGGATGTGGACCAAACCACTTCCCTGGGCAGCCTGTTCCAATGCTTGACAGCCCTTTCGGTGAATAATCTTTTTCTAATATCTAATCTAAACCTTCCTTGGAACAACTTGAGGCCATTTCTTCTCATCCTGCTTGTTTGTTACTTGTGACAGCAGACTCACCCTCCCTGTGCTGCAACCTCCTTGCAGGTAGTTTTAAAGACTGATAAGTTCCCCCTGAAAAGGAAAAGGAACCAGATGCAAATCATAAAAGCAATGATAAAATTGCAAATTTTATCTACCCAAGCCTTCAGAGTGGGCCAATATTACTGTTTTAGTTTTATCAAGAGTGCATTTCTGAAGCAAATTTTCCAGCTGGCACCAACTATGTGTCTTGTGCTATGGCTTACATAATATTTTCTTGCTGTATACTTCAGATTCCTTCAAAATTTAACTATTCTGAGAAATGCACCTTTGCAAAGAATCTATGAACTTTACCATTACTGTGAATATGTTACAAGCACTCTGAAGAAAATGGTTGTGAATGTAAGTAATATATACGTTAGGTTTTTTCTGACATTGAACCACACTCTTTGCTAATGTAGTCACTGCCTGAATTGTAAAACAATTTTGACAATGAACCAGGGATACTACCTCAAACAAACATTTACTAGAGCATTTCATCAGTCTTTATACATGCATCCATCTTCTGATGGATTGTTGTCCCAGAGGGCTGTAATCAGCAACACAGGGTTTAGTTGGAGGCCAGTCACAAGTGGTGTCCCACAAGGTTCAATACTGGGTCCGGTATTGTTTAACTTACACATCAATGACTTGGGTGAAGGAACAGAGGTCTTCTCAGCAAGTTTGCTGATGACACAAAGGTGGGAGGAGTGACTGATACCCCAGAAGGCAGTGCAGTACTTCAGAAGGACCTCGACAAGGTTTCAAGAATAGAATAATTGAGGTGGAGTAGCTTCCATGACTCAAGTTCTGTGAGGAACTTGAAGGATCAAGACTGTTCAAGAAAGATATTAAGAATTTAATGAGGAGATTTCCCTCTCTGTGAAGGAGCAGCTCAGATCTAGGTAGCTCTCCTGTGAGATGTATGACCTGCAGGCTGAGAGCTTGTGTGTCAGTGTCAGAGGAGGGGCAGTATAAATTATGTTGTAGTAGGAGTTTGTTCAAGACCACTCAATAAGCATGAGAAAGCAGAAGAGTATTCATAAATATCTCAAGGAAGTCTCACACACCTAGGATCTTATAGGGAACATAAAATGCCCTGACGGCTACTGAAGGTATGAAGGTAGTATGGCAGGATGGACACAGTAAGACTTGCTTGAGATGCCAAATGGAACAAGTGAAGGGATACATAGCTGGATCTGCTATTTATTAATAAGGAAGAACTGGTTCTGACAATCAATGGCAACCTTTTCTGCAATTGCCATGAAAGAGTTTGATTTTCTACTAATCTGTTTGATCAATAGAGTTTGATCTTCTCACAGGATCAAGGAAGAAGCAGAGCAGAGTAAAGACCCTGGACTCCAGAAGAAGAGATTTTAGTTTATTCAGGAAAATTTACAGGTGGGTTCCTAGAGGCTTGCTCTGAGGGACAAGGGAGTTCAAGAGCAGTGTCAGGTCTTTAAGGACAGAATCTTCCAAGGGCAAGAAATATCAATCAGAACACTTGGCAAACAACATATCAAGAGATCAGCAGAGACTAAGCAGGAAGCTCATGACAGCTTCCAAGTAAAAGGGCAGTACAGAGAAGATGGAAGGAGTTCAAAGGAGGAGTTTTGAAATATACTCCCCAGACAAGTTGGCAACAGTTGAAAATGGTAGTATGATGCTAGGAAAACCAGCTCAGCTGGAGCTGAGATTTGTAAGTAATGTGAAGGGCAAGCTGCATTTGTAGTAGAAAAGAAACACGGAAAATGTGGACCCTTTGCCGAATGGGGTGAGTGATTTTGTGACAGTAGACACAGTTAGGGATGAAATGCGTCATATCTTCTTTGTCTTCAGCTTCAAAAAGTCTGCCGGTCCTCCACATACAAAGGAAGTTTCTAAGGTAGAAGACAAGTACCAGCAGTGGATGATGATTGACACAGAATCTGCTTGAGAGAATTTGACAGCTGCATGTCTTTGGCAGGTGACAGGCTGCCACTCGGGAGTGCTGAGAGAGGTGGGTGATGTCCTTGTGAGGCCATTCTCTATCACTTCTGAAAAGTTGTGAAGACTGGGGAAGTCCTGCACAAATGGAGAAAGGAAAGTGTTGCATCCACTTTCAAAAAAGGCCAGAAGGCACTCTGGGAAACTACTGTCCAATCAGCCACAGCTCAGTGCCTGGGAAAATCATGGAGCAAGCTCTTTCAGGAAACTTTTCTGGATACACAAAGGAGATGAAGGCAATTCTGACAACATGAATTTACTGAGGGTCAACCAAAACACTGCCACAGTGAGTTGGATTGAAAATTCTCTAAATAGCTGGCTCAGAGGATTGCGTTTAGAGGAACAAAGTCCAACCGGAGGCCAGTTACTAGTGGTGTACAAGGGTCAATATTATTTAACATCTTTGTTAATAAGCTGGACCAAAACCAGAGGGCACATTTGGGAACTTTGCAGTGATAAAACACCATGAGCCTTGTGACGAAGAAGGTTGACAGCATCCTGGACTCCATTAGGAATAGCATTGCTTTCAGGTTAAGAGTGTGATCCTTTTATATTTCTAGATCTTCCGTCTAGTTTTGTTTTCCCTGCTCCTTCCAAAACAAGAAAGTTATTGATAAAGTGGGTTAAGTCTTGTGTAGGGCCACAAGTCAAGACTGAAGAACTTGCCCTTTGAGTAGTGGCCAAGGAACTGGGACTGGTTTAGCCTGCAGAAGGGACAGCTCCTGGAGTCCCTAACATCAGCCCCTGGGTATTTGCAGGATGAAAAGCCTGAAGAGTACCTGTGCTGGTTAATTTTCTCCACAGTGGATGGTACTGGGCTGTGTTCTGAATCTGTGCTTAATATGGTGATGATAATAGACAGTATTTTTGTTATTGCTGAGCAGGGCTTACATAGACCCAAGGTCTTTTTTGCATTTTGTCACACTGGCAAGGAGGTAGGCATTGTATGGGGAGTTGGTGGGAAACACAGCCAGCACAAGTGACTCAAACTGACCAAAGGGATATTCCATATCATATGGCAGCATACTCAGTAGGTAGAGCTGGGGGAAAGAAGGAAAAAGAAGGGGCTATTTGGAGTGATGGTGCTTGTTTTACAAAGTCACCATTATGCATGATGGGGCCCTGCTCCTCTGAACACCTGTCTGCCCATGGGAAGCAGTGAATTAATCCCTCATTTTGCTTTGCTTGCATGCATGTTTTTCTTTCCCTATTGGATTGTCTTTATCTCAATCCACAAACTTTTTAGCCTTTGGATTCTCTCCCCAGTCTCACATGTGGGGAAGTCAGCATGTGACTGTGTGGTACTTGGTTGCTGGCTGAGGTAAAACCGTAACAGTAGTGCGAGTGGAAGGGTGAGAAACAACAGGAATAACCTGGGATGTAAAAGGTTCATTTGTACTTGATATAAGGAAAAGCTTTTGTTAAGCCACATGCAGGCTCAGTCCTTGAAAGTTTTCAAAGACTTTATCAAGCCCTGAGCAACCTGGTCTGACTGAAAAGCTGTTCCTAATTTGATCAGGAGTTTGGATTAGGGACATTTTAAATTCCTTCTGGACTGAGTTATTTATGTTCCCATGATCCTATGAAAGCAGAACTTAGCAATTGTAAGCATTTACAGACTTGTATCAGCCTGGAACTAGAAAGCCTTGAACACATTGTTCAGCTAATTTACAAGAGAATAATATAAGTAGGAGTGAGAAGGATGTAGGATGAAAGGCTATAGCACCCTTTTTTACTCCTTGGATTTTTTATTCTATTTAAAAGGCTTGGAGAGGGTGTAGAGTGACAGCAGATTTGTCTGAGGGGTTAGGATTAAAAAATTGAGGCTGAACTCCCACTTCAATCTTGCGCCCATGAAAACAAATTATTTCTTACAGGAAGTAGTGTGTGGCCAGTCTCAGCATTCTCAGAAATTCTGCAATGTCTTTTCCTCAGATCCTGGAGAACAGGGATAGGTTGCCAAACAGTGATGTAGTGGAAGGACAAACTATCTCATCAAAGATTGATTTGTCGTCTCTGAAAACATCTGTATGCCACACTAAGCTGTGGAATGGTTTGTCCCAACACTATTGCTTTTGGTTTTGGGGTCCTTTTGAAAGCAGACTTTTAAGAGTTTGGAGTCTTCATGGAGTTCATAGTGTCAGTCAACAAGAACCAAGCTGCAACTTCCATTTATGCAATTTGAGAAAACAAAAAGAGTAGCACAGAAACACTAGTATGTATTGCCTGGGAACAGAAGTGCTCTTTAAAATTATACAGCACTCCTAAGAAAATATAAAGGGGGATGTCACATAAATGTTAAAGTAAAGAACATGAATTGGGAATCGGTGTTCTCAGTGTTCTACATCTTCCACGAACTCCTAACTTTAAAAGGTCAATTAATATTTAGCTATTTTTTAAAATGCATCAGCTTTGAGACTTGACACATTTTGCTTTCACTTTGTGAATGCTGTGCATAATTTGATCCAGGAACACAGCTGTGTCGGTGCTATTGTTCACTCCCCAAATTTCATAGGCTGTCTCCTGGCCTTCATGGTTCTTAAGGGTGCCATTCCCAGTGGAGGTTCAAAATACTGATACTTCTTCCCCAGCTAAAAGTTCAATGTCATACAAAAATGTCATCATAAAGATGAGCAATCCAGAGAACAGGACTATTTATACAGTTTTTTATAGATTTATTCAAAATTAAATAGGTTATTTGCTCTGAAACAACTCAGTATGAGACTGTATTCCCTTGATAAGTAATTTACTGTGAATCATTCAGTGACCTACATAATAAGCTTGTCTTCATACATAGCAGATGATTTTCCTTTTCAGGATGTATGTGTCAGTTTTCAAGATTAACTACAAGGATCAGGATATGGTTAAAACTAAAGAAGACACTACAGTGTCGTCTTCTGTAGAATTGGTTAAAAAAGTGTTCCTCAAAATGCTTTATATTTCAAAATGTATTTTCTTCTAAGCCAAATATGTATTTGATTATTTCCTCTTTCAGCTGAATTTTATTAAATTGCTTGATATCTTCTTAAGTCTTCCTAAGTTATTTCTGAAACTGTTGTTTAGTAATTTTCACTGCTCTTATTGAGATGCACGAAATAATATGAAAATACCAAATTAAATTTCAAAATAAGCCAATAACAGGTCTCAAAGTTATTTGTGTTTATTCAGATATTAAATATTTTAAACAATTATTATTCTAAGTCTAAATTTATTTTATTTTTCAAAAAGAAAAAAAATTACATTTTCAAGTTTGGTATAAAAGCATAATTAGCACTTGAAATTCCCTTTGAAGCTATCATTCCAAAATCTTTTCAGATCCAATCTAATAGCTGTTAAGTGGGAGTCAAGAATTGCCATGTGACTCATTTCCATCTGAGTAGTACTCTTAGGCTCCTTTGTAATCAATTGCAAGAGTGCTATTTATTTGATCTGTTTTATACATCTAATATAAAATGAAATTGACTGCTTCTTGGAAGTGTCTCTCTTTATTGACCATAATGGACATGTAGAGTGAATAATTTAGAGACAGAGGCTTTCACTTGGTCAAATAGAATTGTTGCTGCTTACTCACTGTATAATCTTGACAGAATTGCTTCGTGTTTCCTTCAAATAAGGTACAATTTCATCACTGGCTTCATTATAATGTTCTTATTAAAAGGCTTATTATATGGATGGAAAGGCAGTTAAACTACATAATTTACTTAATGGAGAAGTTTCCAACCTTTTCAAAAATTTGAGGAGACATGAAAAACACATTACACATGTAAAAAGTCACCAGGATCCTCAGTCATTAAAATGCAGACACTGACAATAGGTAATGTGAGAGTATCCTGAACATGATCTCACTGTGTTCATAGGTGTTTTAGGTCTATGAAATGAAGCTTTGGGCATTTAGCAATAATTACAGATGTGATTGCCTTTATGCATAGTGTTTTTCAGTCAACTAGAATGGCATAAAATATTTATTTAATACCATGACTTGCATAAAATTATATAAAAGATAAATAAATATAACAAAGAAATAAAGTTCATATATATTATAAGATGAATTATAAGGTAAAATAAATGTAATAACTTTTAAATATATAAGTGCTTACACTGCAAAGAACCTTTGGAAGGCATCTAGTCCAAAATCCTAGTCAAAGCAGGACAACTTTGAAATTTGCTCAGATTGCTCAGACTTTTGTCCTGCCAGGCCACCTCCAGAATGGATTATTCACTGTTTCTAAGAGTAACATGTTGATTACCATTACTGGGAACACTTTTTTACCTGAATTGTTTTTATTTCAATTCTTGAAAATTTATTTTTCTCCTTTGAATGTAGTCCTTTAAAATAGTGGTTATATCTTTACTTTTAAAATCATGCAACTTGTGTAGTCTTAAATTTTGTGCAATATCAAAATATTTTTTTTAAATTTTAGAAATCAAATTTTGTAATACAACTCAGCTGGTTTAGATTTCCTGTGCAATCAATGGAGAGAAATAGACATCTCAAGACAGCACTCTTTATTCTCTCAGACCTCATTATTTTAAGAAGAAATTGTCACCTAGAAATACCACTTATTCCATGGAAAATTATGAAAAAGAAACTCTCTTTTTCTAAATTGAATGCATATTACTTTATATCAGGGAAAGTATTTAATAAGATATTTTAATAATCAGACAGCAGATGGAGGCCTCAATTTAGTAGCAATGAATTGCCTAGGAGCCTTATTGATTATTTGTCATAAATCAGAAGCTGGCTCTGTAAAATGAGTGCTAACAAGAAATCCTTTTTTTTCATTATGTCCGTCTTTCAATTTCTATTTTTTTAAATAGAGAGGTGGGGTATTTTATCAGCTATTACATAAGACATCTGGTTTCTGCAAATAATATAAGTAGAGAATTTTGTCTAATTTTTATTGTGCAGTTTGTTATAAAATCACAGAACAAAAGAATGATTTGGGTTAAAAGGGACCATAAAGATCATCTACGTCTAGCCCCTCTGCCACGCACAGGGATGTCATTCACTAGATCAGGTTGCTCAGAGCCCCATCCAACCTGGTTTTGATCACTTTATTGATTAGGCAAGATATGATTTGGTATTTTCTTTGGAGAAAATGATAATTTATCCTTAGGAAAGAAAAAAAAAGAGGCAGATAAAAGAACGGATATGCACAAATATAGGTGTTTTTCTAAAAACTTAACAAGAAAAACCCCCACCAACACACAGCAGCTTTTCCTCAGAAGAGAAATTCCACTACCCAATTAGAGAAACATATTCCTCCCTAAGAGAGGAATAAGGTGGGAAAAACCTGTGAGAAACAGTCCAACAGATCAAGGTTAGATAAGGAGGGGGAAGGGGTGCTCCAGGTGCTGGAGCAGAGATTCCTCTGCAGCCTGTGGAGATGTATTCCCTAGGGCACATATATATGGCCTAAGGAGCCATGCATGAAAAAGCCAAGCTGGAGGAGGCTCCTGACAGGAATTGCAGCTCACGGAGAGGACTCATGGTAAAGCAGAGGAAAGGCATGAAGACCAAGGAGTGGCAGTGAGGAGTTAGTCCCCATTTCCTTGTGTCACTTGGAAGGTTTGGGGAAGAGATAGAGAAGTGGGAAATGAAGGAGTGGTGGTCAGACTGAGATGAGGGAAAGAAGTTTTTTCAATTTTTTTAGGATTTGTTTCTCACCCTCCTAATCCACTTTAATTGGCAATAAATTAAATTACTCTTCTACTAGCTGAGTCTGTTTTGTCCAGGGTGGTAATTGGCAACTGATCTTCCTGTCTTTTATCTCTAGCCATGAGGTTTACTACCTGATTTTTTCCCTGCATTCCACCAACATTTTTCTGTAATTCACATTCCAGACTCTGGAATGCTCACTTCAGCTAAATTTCAAAAATAATAATATAAAATCCACTCCCAGGGAAAAAACATTTTTTGCTAGGTGAATACAAACAATGATAGAAAACGAAAATTGTTTAAGGAACTAACTGGGATGTTATTGACATCACTAATATAAAAACATAAGCAGTACTATTAAGCAATATATTTGGAATTCTCAGGTGTGTTTAGGTGTAATTTTGAAACCTCCATTAAGTAGAACAACCCAAGAAACCACTTTCTAACATTTCTGTTATTTCAGAATCAAACTCTTCCAAATATTAAAGGCTTGTTATATAATTTATGCATACAATAGAAGAAAAAAATCTTATTATTAAGCATTCCTCAGTCCCCAAAAAATTGTTTCCACTCCTTCTTCACCCCAGAAAACTCAATAAAGAATCATCATCTTATACTATAGCCTGGGAGAAAGAAGAAACTTCTTGTTCCCTGAAGTTTTGGTGGTTATGTTCTAATTAATCCAAACTAATTTTGGCTGTGCAAAAAGTGATGCAGCAAGTTCAAATATATTGCAGTAGCTGGTGAACAGAGATAGGCATCTTCAGAGGACAGTATGAAACATTTATCTTGGCTTAGCATAAATTGTCTGAAGAAGATACTTATCTGTCTTGCCTTTCATTATGGAATGACTGACATACATTCCCTATCTACTTTTAAGATGTATAGAATTAACACAGCTGAAATGTTAGCCTGCAGTTCTACAGTCATGACACATTTCTTAACTCACTCAGAGGTTGAGTGTGACATGGTTGGTAATGACAGAAGTTCCTGCAGTTTGTTTTGACAGCTATATCCTATCCCTTGAGCTGAAAGAATTGCTGTTTTCCTTGTCTGTTCAGTCTTTTTCCTCGCCCATTCAGTTGTTTCCTTGTCCTTCTGGTGGGACTAGAGTATGAGTTCGTGGTGGTTTTATGGTAATAATTTCTGGAAGAACTGCTAATGTTCAGAATATTTTCTTAACTCAAAATATCCTTCCTTTATTTATCATCTAGCTCCAGCTGACAGCATGTTACAATGAGCACTTCCTATTATTATACCAAGCTTCTTTGTCTGCAAAATACAGCCTTTAAAAACCAAGTAACTAATACTGCATAGGTGATTATGGGAGCCATTGTGATCACATATGAGCAGAGTAGGAACAGCTGGTCAAATAATGTAGATCATAATATACAAATATCCTGACTAATACACAGCAGTGAGTTAATTGTGCTGTGTGGGCCATTATTGTCCATTGTTCCTGATTACACAGATTGCAACTAGCCATCCAAAAAAGTCTGTGAATTCTGGATATCTTTTCAAAGTTAGTATGAGTAATTATTTGCCTAAAATTCTTTCATAGGATGGCAGTCATAATTCACCATTATCTCTTATTCTTTATTATCCTATTTAGAATAATGCAGTGTGAACCAATCTGAGAGCAAAAACAATACATATAAGATGAGCAATCATACACTAAAAATAACAAATAGTGACTAATCAATGTGAGCAGCTGTGAATGGGCCATAGGCAAATACGTATGAACAACGAATGCATTCACAGACTCAGCAATAGTTTGCAAGCAATTCATAGATAGAAAAGAAAGGGCAAAATTGTAATTAATAGTATTTATAATAAATAATATAGTTGGTTATATTTTTGACAATTGCCATGGCAGTTCCGAACATCTTTTTCTTTGAGATCTGCATATTTTGCTCTTTTTATCTTTTGTATATTAGTCCTCTAAGCCTAAGTCTTAGTTGAAATGTGCTTCAATTTCTAAAGTGATATCAAAAACCTCATTCTACTTGAAACCTTCATTCTCTCTTCAGACATTAGTTTATTGTAGTAGTGATTATCTACCTTCCTAAAGGATTACCTTTTATATAATTTAAATATATGAAGTACAGCAACTTGTTCATTGTCGTTTTCAGTGGAAGGCTTATAGACAAGTGAAGTAATATCTATGCAAAGTGTTGTGGGTTTTGAGCATAATTTTTTTTCTGGCATTTACATTCTGCTGCAAAATGGTAAAATTAATAGAATAAGGTTAATTTATACTCACAGTCCTCATTTCCTTCACTTTCCTGAGAAAAGCTCCTTGTCTTATTTAGAAATATCATTTTGCACTTTGCTAGAAAAATCCCTGATATTAACCATTTATTTGTTTTAAAGATGTTCAATTTAAGGAATTAAAAAGAAGTGTTTGATTGCCATAAATTCAAGAATGCAGCTGGTATGTCATAAATTCAAGAATACAGCTGGTATCTTTTATCTCCTGAAAAACTAAGGGAGACATTCCCTATGCATTAAAAGGTGCTTAATAAAAAACTGTTGGACTAAAAGTGAAAACACTTGCCTATTCCCTAACTAATTATGATACAGAATATATTTTAGAGTAGAAACTAAAAAAATTACATTTACATAATACTGTGCAAAATTTTAATATTCAAAAGAACTGGTGTTTTCATTAAAAATATATTCTTGTAAATACAAATTCATGCTCTTGTAAAACCTGAACCAGGCAGCTTGATGTGTAGAGTCTTTGTCAAAAACATGTGGAGTCAGTTCATGGACACCAAGGAGGGAATCATCTCGAGATATTTAATACATTCTACAGATAAACAGTTAGCTCTGACTTAAGTCACCACACTCTTATTTCAAAGCAACTGGAAAGATGGAACAATAAGCATATGGCGATTTATCTGGCCGATTTCAGGATGAAAGTAATTATCCTCCAGACCTGCTCTGTTTCCTCTATTGACTAGAAAAAGAATTAATTGATTAACTAATTCAGAATTAGATGTCTAAAACAAAGACAACTCTGGTTTAGATAAGACTGTGGAACAAACTGGTAAACCAATAATTCTAATAAAATTCACCAATGTGTTCTGCAAAGTTTCATACCTACTTTTGTTCAAATATTCTCTGAAGGGGTGCTTGAAAATAAATAGCACACCCTACTAAACAGCATTTGCATAATTTTTCCTAGAGGAAGAATTAGGAAAGAAATTGACTTCAGATACCAAATCTGTATCATTAAGATAATTCTATGCTGTTGGAAGGAGCATGGCACAGAAGGCAGGTTAAGGCCTGCATGGAGCTGGCTGGCCTTTGGCTTCTTATATCTTGGCATTCTATAGAATAGTCTATATGGAGAAATACAAATGTTTGTCATTGCAGGTCATCCAGTTCTGATTCCCTAGATACCCAGGTTAGGGAATCCTTGGTAATCACATTCTATACAGTTAAGTTTAAGTTCAATGCAAACAAAAGAAAATCACACTTCAGAACATCTTACCAAGAATACATATTAATCAGATTATAAAAAAGAGAAAGGAATAAAAAGCCATGAAGAAGTGAGAAGTAAAATGGCTGATAAACTTACTTTAATCACTTTTTTTGTATGCATGTATATATTTGCATAATTCTACTGTCTTTTTTCCTTCTGCCTAAAATCCTTACCTTACATATTATGCAATACACTCTTTTAAAAAAAAATTAAATTAAAAATGTCATTTCAAAACAGAAAATTGGGTTGTTCTGTTCCTTGCCCTTCCTCATTCACTGCACAGAATAGATGGTTCCCACTCAATGCACAGCCACTCAATATTTTTGTTTGATTCTCATTGTTCAAGGTATGGCCTCAAGCCAAATTATTGCAGACTATTTAAGTGCTACTCTGAAGGCAGAGTTATTGATTTTGTTACGGACTTTCTTATAGCGATCCCCACTAATGTATGTCAGCACTTCACAAACAATTTATCTTCACAGCTATCCAGTCAGGACTCTGGAAGGGAAAGGAAGGTGGTAATAACAGATCGTGTTCTCACCTTGGTACAAAACTGAAGCATATTGTGTCTATCATTATTTTACAGTAACCAATGTGACATACTCAAAGACATATTAAAAAAAAAAAAAGAATTTCCACTGGTAATACTTCATATGTTCAAGCACAGTATCATTTGAGCCTAGGTGTTTTATTTTTTGGAAAACAATCCCATTTTTCAAATCAATTAAAATGTCAGGTTCAACAAAGAACTTGAATGCTAAAGAGTGTATTGTTATGGTAGCTGCAAAATATAATTCCAAATTAAAAGAAGCCTAAGGGAGAGCTGGAGACATGAGAGCATTGAGTAAAAAACAATAAAGAAGTGAGCAAAAACCTCCCTACCCATGCAAAACAGAGAAGCAGCATTCACTAAAGCAAAATTGAAGTTTAACTGCAATGCAAGAGGAGGTGCAAATCTGTTCTTGTTGTCCTATGGTGCCTTTCCTAAATAAATGACTGTACTAATAATTTGACTAAGACAAGACTTGAGTTGTATTTCCCTGCAAGTCTGTCTGTCTCATGCTCTCTACATTACATTATTCTCATTAAATATTACTTGTGTTTAAGCAATACAATGGGGGTGATTAAAAAAAAAATAAAAATTAATTTTACCTGTTTTATTTAAAGAAAATTTGATTTCCAGGAAAACATAAATTTTCATAGATTACACTGAATTTTGGACAAAAAAGTCCCCCACACTTAAATATACTTACAGAATTTTCTTTAAAACAGGAAGTGTTTCACAGCACCCTCAAATGACAGAAAAAGATTTCATGTAACAAGTAAGTCATGGTTTTAGCTGAGAAGTATTTTTTTCTTCCATGGGGACACGTAGATCAAGCTCAGATTTGCTTTGGGTATATGAGTTAAATCAAGCTCAGGTTCACTTTTGAGTACTGAGGTAGATTATGGAATGTAGCATAGACTTGCCATTGCTGGGACCTAGGATAGCAAGTTTCCTTTTCTAACATGATGAACCTATGAATGCCTTCAATGTGTACATTGGTATTGCACTTGAATCCTCACCAGAATAATTTTTCACTAGTCAGTAGTCCTCCATCAATTCAGCTGTGCACTTAGTATAAGCAAATCACCTCCCTGAGGTATTTTCATGACTCTGCAGTTCAGATTTGTGTCTGTAGGTCTTGATTATGTGACCACTGCCAAAAATTGCCAGCTAACACCATAATCCTGGTTCAATTTTTAAAGGCTGGCTTGATTATACATCCAAAACCATGAGAAAAATAACAAAAATTTCTTCACTCATAACCATGACATGATCATCAAGAATTTTGGTCTGATTTTCACAAGGTTTGGATGGGAACTTCACCCAAGTGAAGTGTTTTAAAGAAAGAAAGCATGAATAGGTGATGAAACAAGTCAGAGTACAACAACTAAAATAGAACTACAGCTAACATTTGTCCGCAGAAATGGGGCAGCTTCTGGATTTGGTGGGACTGTGTCTTGTTGCAATTATCCAACAACAACAGTAAGGATAACAATAATAATAATAATAATAATAATAATGATAATAGTAAACAACCATCCAAAGCATTATCTAAGAAAAAAAAAAAAGACCTTGTGCAATCAACGGGCTCTGCTGAACGGTGCACTGTGTTGTTTCTTTCTGCTTCTTTCGCTTTCATCCTTTTAAGCTTTGCTATGTTCTTAGATACTTTTTGTTCTGCCACTTGCTGTTCCTGGTGGTTGCTCCACGCTCTGCTCCCCAGTCATGCCAAGAGCTGTTCAGACTATTCTGTCTTATGGTTAATCACAGGAGCACTGCTAAGGTCCAGCATGTCACCTACAAGAAACGTTATTTCTAGTACAGACAATTGACTCCATTCCGCAGGGGATGGGGGATTCTCAAACAGTTTCTCTTGTCTCCTACCTGGTAAAAAAAACAAACCAAAACCAGCTGCTTCTATCTCTTCTTTACACAAAGTCTAATGCCCTCTTCCTGTACTTCCTAGGCTGTAATTTGTGCTAACCCTGGAAGTCTGAGCCTTACTTTTGAAAGAATGTGTACTCCAGAGAGAATTAACTATAATTGGATAATCAAAAAAACATGGTAAAATAGAAAATTTTTCAGTTTATTACATGACTATCTTACAAGAATTTTCTCTAATACATAAGAGAACATCAGCATTGCTATTTTTTATTTAGTTCCCCTTCTTTCCACTTTATGTTAAGAAGATACTCTCCTTTTTTGGAGCTCTTTCCCCTTTGGATTTCCTTGGAGAGGTGGAATGTCAGGGTTTTACTTTCATTTTATTGATTACATACCAAGTGTATGAATGCTTGATGGATCTTATTCAGAAGGATCCTTAATTTAAAATGTTGCAGAGAGAAAAATTGCTCAAGATATTTTGGCTTGTATAAGATGGCTATTCTCCTGAGCAGTTCACACATAAGTCTCAGGTGCTGTGTGTGAGTGTGGCTAGCACAGGTTCTTCCCGTGGGAACATTTTGCTATATTTCATAAACAAGATAAAGTTTGGATGTTTTGCAAACAATTTCTCCGGATTGGGTCAGTTCGGGCTTGGCCAATTGGGCCTAGGGGGAGGTCTCGGGCTGACCAATCTGGGGCACCTCTGTAAACTCTATATATATGGAATTCAAAACAATAAAGCTCTCTTCTCCTCTCTTTCCTTGTCTGAGAACTTGGGTCATTCCTCAGCTAGCCGCTCAACAGCGACATGTGAGAGCATGTAAAATATAAGAACATGTATGTTTTATAATATTTTCATCGTTTTAGTACAGAAAAATACCCCTTTATTCAGTTATGTTTCTGTGAAGAAATCAGGCATCACAGCACTAGGACAACATACAAAGCTGTTCAATATCACAGTTTTTTTTTATTAAATTACCTTATTCTTTTTAAAGACAAGCATATTTTTAAAGCTTTCCTATATGTTTTCAGCACAATATAACCAGACCCAGAGTGCCAGACCATTCCAATATTAAACTATATATTTCTTCATTCCTAAGTAGAATGGAAAATAGTGCTATCTTTTTTCTTCCTTATTTTGTATTTAATTTTATTACTACTGAGAAAATAAAAGGATTGTATAACTGTGGAACAAACAGATCCCTAACATACAGATAAATACACAAGCAGAGATTTATATTAAAAAATAACAAAGGACTTGTAAGAAGCTACATTTCCTATGATAAACTGAAGATATACAATTTTTAAACAACATTTCAAACAGTCATTTTACAATGAAAATGTAAAACATATGAATTTTCCATATTTTCTTCAAACCTAAAGAAATCCTGGTCCTTTGCAATTAGATTATAGCTGGCTATTACTAAGACAAAGCAATTTTCAAGGGTGAAGTCTTAACTACACTAAAATAAAGCTTTATCAGGAAACTTGGAGGCAACCTTAATCACAGAGATCACCAATCTCCATAATAATGATACTACAGTGTAGGAACAATTTGCTGTATCATACTTATTACAAAATCTATGTTGGTGCAATCTTTTTGTCTCAAGGAAATACAAAGTCATTGCATTATTAGCATCATTTTTCTGCAATGCTTCAAATACAAACATGCCATAAGACATTTCTAATTTAACGAGATTTCCTTAATTTTTGTATTTGTCAGAAATATATGTTGAAGATAACTCTTAGTATTTTCAAATAAGGATATGTTCTCAAGTTACTGTAATTCACTCTGAGAAGCATGAGTTAAAACATTCACTTTTTATGTGTGTGAGCTGTTAGGAGAGGAACATGTGCATTCTCTGTGATATTATAACAATATTCTTGTGGCAATAGCTCAGTAAAGATTAATCCTCAATTCCAGTATTTTTCTATTTTCTCTTCAGCTCTGTCTTCAATATGAAAGTCTCATTTTACCATGTTTTCATATAGTAATCATTCTCTTTTCTATTAATACTATTAAATTTTTTTCCTATGTTTTCTCCTACTAAAAGCAATAGTATCTCTTTCTCCATGTATCCTTTAGCTTCTACAGATTTTGCTTTATATCCAGATAGATAGTAAATTCTTAATCTAGAGGAACTCTCATTTTATGCTTTGACAAGGCTATGATTTGTCTTTCTTTCAGTCAGCAAGGTGATGAAGACACTCCAGAAGTTTATTTTCAGACATTTGGTCCCCAAAGGGGTTGCAATGCCATCTCATCCACTAAAAAATTTGGTTCAAGTTTCCCACAGAGCAAATTGCCTTCTGAAAATCTTCTATTGTTCCATTATTCTCACTTATATTTCCATCTCAGTGGTGTTCCCCTCTCTTCTCTCCCTACTGTGGTTACGTAAAGTCTCCTGTCAGTAGGGACAAGGCTGCCCCATGAGGGGCCAGGGCATGGGGTGTCATTGAGTCCCTGAAACCTCTTATGTGGGACCTAGTCAGTGAAATCCTAACAGGAGCAGACAGAGACAGAGACAGGGCCAGAAACAGGGATGCAGAAGGGGTCAGAGACTGGAGACAAAGCTACGGCTCACACCTGAAGTTTATTCAGGTGTCAGGTTCAGTCCATTCAGTAGGTTTACACTAGATATTAGGAAAAAAATTTTTACTGTGAGGCTGGTGTGGCACCACAACAGATTTCCCAGAAAAGCTGTGGATACCCAATCCCTGGAAGTGTTTGAAATCAGGCTGGACAGGGCTATGAGCAACCCAGCCGACTGAAAGGTGTTCCTGCCCATGGCAGGCAGTTTGGAACTTGGTGATCCTAAGTTCCTTTCCAAACCAAACCATTCTATGATTCTATGATTACCTCTTGTATTTCAAGATGCTAAAACATCTGTCCCCATTTTTATCATAAGACCACTTTTGGTATTGAAATGCCTCAATGAGGTCTCCATGGAGCCTTCTCCTAAACAACCCCAACTCTCTCAGACACTCTTCATAGGAGATTGTACCAATACTCTGATCATTTTTGTGGCCCTCCTCTAGAACTGCTCCAACAGGTCTATGTCTTTCCTGTGCTGAGCTGTACCTCAGAGCTGGACATGGTAGTTCAGGTAGAGTCTCACCAGAGGGAGGCAGTGGGGCAGAATCACCTCCTTTGACTTGCTGACCATGTCTCTTTTGATGCAGCCTAGGATACAATTGGCTTTCTGGGCTCTAAGCACACATTACCTGCTCATATCCAGTTTTTTGTTCACCTGAACCCCCAAGCCCTTCTTGGCAGGGTTGTGCTCAATTCCTTCCTTGTACATCCTATATTGACACTGGGGATTCCCCTGGTCAAGGTGAAGAACCTTGCACTTGGCCTAGTTGAACCTCATGAGGTTCACATAAACCCAATTCTTGAGCTTGTCCAGTACCTCTGGATGGCAATATTAATAACATTCTATCTATTTTATAACATAACTGTTACTGTTTGAGGCCTCATACCTTCTGTACAATTTGGCGAGTATCAGCCAAATAATTCAAATTCTTATGAGAAAACACAAAGACTCATCCACATTATTCTAATGCAGATATTTACAGAACAGTAATGACTCTAAGATGCTGTGTAGCTGTTTTAGTCAATGAGAGCAAATACATTGAACAAAACCTTTTGAGTGTACTCCCTATACAGCTGACTTTAGTATGTCCAATAATTCACAGTGAAATCCAGTGCAGGATTTCCCATAGCCTTATTAGAGTAACATTTTGCCTAGTGTGCATATTCCAATGCTAGCAATCTAGCACCTGAATAAACTTCTCAAGTAATTTTTTTCATTTTTCCACTTTGTTCTTTAAAATATTATTCAGAATTAGAATGCCTGTTTGCACTGAAGCAATTTTACAATATAAAAATAGGTTTTGCAAAACAGAAACCTGGCTGCTTCAGTCAAATAATGATTCTTCTGTGTATCCATCTGTGTCTAGCTAAATGGCTAAGAGGCAACATTTTACAGTCTACTCCAAATGCATATTTGTATATCCATTTAGGGTAAAACTGAAAAAAGAAAGCTTTTACATCAAAAATGTAGACATCTTGCTTAAATAGGTTTGCCCTGTGACAATTATTTATGAAGTATTTGCAGAATGTTGGTGAAACACTACTTTCCTTTGTATTTATAAAATACATGTCACTATTAGATGAACTTGCAGATTTTCTGCCTGGCTCCAGTTACTTCACTTTGATAACAAAATTAATGGTACATATGTCAGCAGATATGGCAAATTAGCATCATATGCAACAATAATAAACCTGAGTTATCTTAACAAGGAGGCAGATTTTTTCTATAATTTTTTATGTTGCCTGATTCCATCCCAACCATTTTTTATATACTTTATTCAATTTTATATAGCTCATATATTTTCATACAATTTTTAAACACTTTTATACCAGTTTTATACACTTTGTTCAATTTTTAACCAAATATTTGAACTGATAAATGCAGTATTTCTCATGTAATACCCAGGATCAGCTACTATTCTGACAATTGCATACATTTCATGAGGAAACATTACCTTGAATAGTAGTGAAGTATTTACATGATGGAATTACATGTCATCTTACTGATAAGAATCCAGATATACCAGTTAGGTGTCTAGACACTACAGTCAACCAACAGATGTAGACAGATATTCACCTTGCTTGTAAAAACACCTGTCCAGAATAAAAATGAAGCATGTCATGAAGAGTATTTTTCTAATGACCATAAAAAGGGTTTTTCTTTTTTTTTTTTTAACATTTCATCAAATAGAGTGCTACTTGGCTGTACAGAAAGGTTGCTGACTTTCAGACCATCTTTCAAATGGTCATACAGACTATCCCCAAAGAGACTAAATTATAGGAACATAATTGTAGTGACAAAAGGAGGAATAAATGAAGTGAGGCCCGTTTATTAATTAAAAGTTTATACTCTTTTTAACAAGCAGAAGTTAAAACAATCATTCTTTAACACACTCACTACCATACCCCTAGGCAAAAAGAGGTTTACAAATAACAGCTTCAAGAAAAATAACCATATTATCAAGGGTGACCTCATTTTGCATACTTAAATTTTTTCTCAGCTATTGGATTAATTTGTAATTAGAATGTGTATTATGGAGGGTGTCTTTCTTTTCCCTGTTGAAAGATACAAGACTCATACTAATTACATGCAGAGAGGGAATATGTGTTTGTTTTTCTTCAGTATAATTTTAGAATTAACTATTGATTGCAAAATATCTTATTCCAATAGCAAGTCATCACAGCATCAGCACATCAAGACAAAATTCTCCTTTCTAATTGCTTGGTTTGTAAAATATGCTGTGCACAACAAGGAGACTAACAAAAACAGATGTACTCTGTCAGCCAAAGGGGAAATATCTGCATAACAAGTTAGCCCAGGAGAGGCTTACTTTAGCATAGAAATGCAATCACTAATGTACATTATCATTCTTCATCACTCTATTCTCTGCTTAGTGTTTTTGCTTTCATCTTCTAAAATCCTGTGTGCTATTTGCATTGGTATGTAGCATTTTTAGAACACATGACACTTCAAATACTTAATGGATCACCCAAATGAGAGATGAGGGGGTCGAGATATGCTTTTTGAAGCAGATCCTTACACCAGGGGTTTGCTCACCAAAATGTGGAGGCATGTCTGGAGCAGCATAAGCAGATGTAGAAGTCAGCTTTCATCTCTCCGGATGAGTTACAAGCAAGGACAGGGTAGCTATTCAATAAAATGCCACAAAAGCTGGTACAACCTGCCCATGAAGGCAAGGGTAACTCAGGTTCTTGTTACTACATCCCTTGGGGTGGATTGGAGTGAAACAACACTGGATGATCAGAGGTTATAAATATAAATATATATATATGTGTGTGTGTGTGTGTGTATGTGTGTGTGTGTGTGTGTGTGTGTGTGTGTGTGTCTGTAGGGGTTTTTATCAGAACCACTTGGTTGCAATGGAAAGGATATATGTATCCATTTTGGTTATTATCTATAGAAATACAGCAATGTAAAAGCTTAAAAATGACACAAAAATGTATAAGGAAAAGAAAGAAACACAAAGAAAGGATAAGAGTCGAAAAATATCACCATTCGTGGATCCAAGGCCAAGACTTGACTGTTGCAATTTCAGTGTCTATTGGTTGAAATGATGGTCCCAGTCTGGATCTGTTAGGACTGGGGAAAGCCCATGAAACACACAGTTTAGTGGGTTAATATACATTCAGCTTCAGGTGGGAACACCCAGGTAACCTCCCCTGATGGGTGGAGTTTAACACTGTCTATTACAACACTGTGGATCATGCACAGTCCTCTGGCAAAAGACCCCAAAAATGAGTCTGGGGGCACTTCAGGGGTCTTTGATGGTTTGTGACACCTTAAGACATGACAGCTGCCTCTCACATCAGTGTAGATGAGCCAGTTGTGCCCCATCAGAAGGGATGAATACTTTCAGGTCTACCAGTGAATGTCCTGATACCTCCCCTGAGGGGGAGGTAGGAGTATTACACCAGTTGTGTAAGGGAGGACATTGGCATGAGAAAACAGCACTCTCTCAGCTCTGCAGGGTCTGCTTCTTATTGGCGTCCACTCCTATCTGGCTCAAAACCTAGCTTGTAGCCTCTGGTGGTGGGCACTCCCTCGCTCTCATGCAGATCAGAGGTTTCTCCACCAAACACGAAAAGCTCTCCTTCTCCCCTTCAGCTGTGGGGGGAAGGGCACAGACCTGGCCTCGGTAAGGTGCCCTGCTGCTCTTGCAAATGGTCAATTGTTTGACTCATTAACATTTCAGTCTCTCACAGAGGCTCGGGTACTGCTGGAAACAGGAAAGCAAATTAATAAGAGCCACAGAGAATAGCTCCATTCAGTCAGCATATTCAACTGGTATAGCTCAAGTGCCTAACATTTCAAGCACAACTATATCCCAGGAGGGCTGAAATTATGGGATTTGTTATGCCATGAAGGGATGATGATTTCTTTAACTGACTACAAGAATCCTCATCATCCACAGAATCCCAGAATCACAGAATACTGAGTTTAAATGGACCCAAGTCCAATTCTGAAGTAAATGGCCCATATAGGGATCAAACCCACAACTTTGGCATTCTTAGCACCATGTCCTAATTCATTTCCAATCATCTAGTATCTTCAAAAGTACTCCAAAGATTCTGATTTATAGCATATTCAGACCACATGTATGTAAGTATGTAAGGAACATGAAAATTTAAAGGAAAGAAAAAAGTATCTGCAGAGCACTGGTATAATACTTGAGTTAGGATAACGAAGTTCCATTGGTTCCTTTGCTCTCCTTCTCCCATTCCTTCTCCTCTCTAGTCTCTCCTTCCCATCACCCTTCCTGACATCAACCTTCACTTCTCTTTTTTCCCTTCTCTCTCTCTCTTGAATTATAAAAGTAAGAATGCATCCAGACAAGTGCAAAACTGAGGCCAAGGTCCTCTAGATCAAATGGTTTTTTTACCATTTAATTTTCATGTTTCCTGAGTCTGAAGATAAGAGTTGAAACAAAAAATAACACTTGAAATTTGTTTAGATTATTCATTTATTTTGATATTTTTCATATATTTTACCATAGATGAGAAGGGGAGGGGACAGTGAGACAGGGGAGGGGCAGAGAAAATGAAAAGAAAGCAGCATCATTGAAGTTATTCATGTTTACATTTTCATAAATTATTGGTGTGGCACAATTTTCCTCAGGAATGAAGAATTCTTTCTTATGCAGAGCAGTTAAGGGAGCTGGGGTTATTCAGTCTGGAGAAAGAGAGGCTCAGAGGGGATCTTACTGCTCTCTGTATCTTAAAGAAGTGGTAGAGAAGTGGAGGTCAGTCTTCTCTCCCAACAAGGGATAAGACAAGAGAAAACAGCTTTAGGATGTGCCAGAAGAGGTTTTAATTGGATATCAGGGGAAATTTCATCACTGGAAGAGTCATAATGCACAGGAACAAGCTGCCCAGAGAAGTTGTTAAGCCCCCATCCCTGGAGGCATTTAAATACAGATGTGGTGCCTAGGGATGTGGTTTAGTAGTGGACCTGGCAATGATAGGTTAATGAATGGACTCAATATTAAGAGGCATTTCCAACCTACATTATTCCACAAGTTCTGAAACTATATGAAATTTTCATTACAGTTGTAAAAAATTATTGCAACTTATTAGGGGGTGATGGGATCCACTTGCCTGAAAAGGCCAAGAGAATCTTCAGCAGTAGGCTGACCTGTTTGCTGAGATGGGCTCTAGAACGAAGGGCTCAGAGAGTGGGGTTCAAACAGGAATTTTTCAAATTATGCTAGGACTGTAATGGATTTCTGATTTTTTTCTAGAGCAATAAACAGCAAAATTTACCTTAGTTAGCAATCTCAGTTGGAGACTATTCCTCCATAACAGGATCTGGCAGTATTAATTGCATTTAAGTTCTAATTAACTGTCTCTTTGCCTACACTGTTGAATATATAAGCTTTGCTGTGTCTCAGTTCATTTCGTTATAAGAAACAGCTAACAGTCATACTCTAATACAAAACAGTAGTTGCTAATTGTATGATGATGACCATCTTGTTTTAGACTGCAAAGTCTAACAATCAGATACTTTCCAGTATCAGCAGCTGTTTTCTCTTCCAAAACCTTTTGGAAGACATGTTAGAAGAGCCATGAAGCAGATAATGCACAGCTCTTCCTCACTTCCCCTTGACTCTTGTTAACCTTGGCTAACAATTGCTAATGTAAGGGTATTGGTGGGAGACTAAACATAATTATTTATATAATCTCCCCATTTAAATTTCTGCCAATATTTCCATTACTGTTTTTTTCTGTTGCTCTTTCCAGAAGAGGTATTTATTCCCTCTAACTTGCTTCACATGTCTTCATCTCTGGATGCCCTACCATCTCTGTATTTCCTGATAATTTCCATGCACCCTTTCTCACACCTATCCCACTGTTAACAAATGTTTCAGCCTAAACTAGTTTCAGTAATCTATCATCACTTTGAATCTTTGTGCATTTCATCCCCCCAAGCTTCATTTAGGCTATGAAAATTAATCCCTTATTTGGGGAACATAAGTCAGAAGTTTAGGTGTCTTGGGATTTCTCTTTAATGAAAAGGAAAAATGCATGTCTAGCCTACATGAAAGGAGAATCAATTTCTGTTGTTCTGATGCCTCTGCAGTGTGGGAAATGTGGCAATATTTTTATCTCAAAGAACAGAGATTAATGTTTTGATTTGCATGGGAAGATCAAGGTGCTTTGTATATTTTATCCAGCTATTTGATTTAGTAAATTAACAGACTCAGAATGAGGGTATTAAAGATTGATTCTTATTTTGCTTTACACAAATCACCTTTGAAATCTGAAAACAGAATACACCAGTGATAAACATGTAATTAAAAATATTATTTGCTGTAATATTAGGGAATTATTTCAATGGCAGAAGTCATCATGTCCATTTAGCTAATCTTTTCTGGTTTATGTAATAAAAAACACTCAATGCCAGTGTATTTGTCTTTGTACTATTCTACCTGATTTTTCCTCACAGAAGCCCTGATCCAATGACAAGTTTAATAGAAGTGTTTCTGTGACTTCAAAGGATTGGCTCAAAGTGAGAGCAAAAAGCCAGCTGAAAATTCTGTGAATAAAAGTGCATTATCTTCTCAACATGACTAGCATGAACATGTCACAGAGAGAGATCATGAATAACTTATGATTCACTGGAAGCAAGAGCAGACTTTGAACTCTAGTAATTGCATTTTGTAAAAGTTTGCACTTAGCAGCTATTAAACTTGCAGTTGCTGATTTACCTTTCAGGTGTTATTAGATGTGTGAAGATTCACCATTCTTCAAATAACAGAAAAACGGCATCAGACTCTAACACTTAAGGCACGTACATTCCCATAATGCATTATAGTGAAGTACGTATGTAGAAAAGCAGTAATGTGGAATAAGTTGTTGCAAATGAAAGGCAGGGGGGAAGAAAGCTACAAAAGTTACATGTATTTTTTGGAATATCTTCAAAAGAATAGAGGGCTAGAAGAACGTGTTGCCTTTTGTACATTTCTTTTCAGTTTTGTAATAAGTTGAAAAAAGATAAAAATATCCCACTGCCTTTGAAGAGAAATAAATCAGGAAATTAAAACATGGAAAATCATGTGCAGATATCACATGTATCTGCTTTGAATCTTAGACCTTTCTCTTAGAAGATCAGGGTAAATCTTTAAATTTGCTCCTCATTTTTATCTCAATACTATTAAAACAAATTACAAAGTTCTTTCCTCAGTTCTATAAATATGTTTTGCAAAATAACATCATAACAGTGTTCACACAGACTATTGTAGACTCTGATAAAATGAGACTCTTCTATAAAATGAAAATACTTTTTCCTATAACAGTACATATTAAAATGTTTCTTTTAAAAGCATTATTTTAATGTCCTTTGGGGAAAAAAAAAGTAGCATCTTCCACACAAGTCAAGTTCTGTTTTCTTATGTAAGAGCTTCTTACCCATATTTATTTTAAAAAAACCTCCAACCAAGGAAACTCTTTTCTGAGGAGACACAGAGGGTGAGAGTAGGGAAAGAGAAAAAGGAAAATAAGTGAAATGGTAGGGAAAAAGAAAATAAAAATACTAAATTGTCAGACTTCCCTCAGGCACATGAGATAAGTATGTCTTTACTTCAGAGATGTCCTTATTGAAAATTATTAACACCAAACTATCTTCATCATAGATGAGTCTGTTTAGTTACCTCCTAAATCTGGAACCCCACCAGGACGGTAAGGAAATAACTGTCAGCCTGGAAAAGAGTCTGTTTGGATCCCAGCAGACAAATAAACACATTATGCCTTTTGTGTGAGCAAACCCTTGACACCTGCTTTCTTTTTCTGCTACGTGTGAAAGACATTTTATGCACAACGTGAATCCCTGTATCATATACAGCTTTATCCTGTGTGCAAAATGCCCACTGGTATCACTCCTAAGAGCTCTGTATATGAAATGCATGAAGAATATGCAGCTGAGCACCTGAAAATTAAATAGTAATAGTTAAATTCACTGATAACCTCTTGAACTATAGCCTACAGTTATAGTAAACAGTGTCTTTGAGGTAGTTTTTGAAATCAACAGAAAATATTTTCATTCAATGTCAGTGCACATATATTTATCTTTTTTTCCTCCCACCTTATTTCAAGCTTGCTTTATAAACTCTCCCCTCCTTTTTGGTGCAAAATTTAAATAATTTGATACTTTTATTGAAATTATTGAATTTTTAAAAAACCACAAATTAACAACATATTTTATTAGTATATTCACAATTGGATGGAAAATATCCATTATGGCAACAGTCATATGAAGCTTTAGTTAAATACAGCTTTGGTGTAACACTGCTTGCAGGTGTCTGACTTTCAAACAAAGCCAAAAAATGAAGGATGTGTTATTGCCTCAATCTCATAAAATTCTTATGTTAAGCAGGACACAGCCTAGAGCAAGCTACTGGAAACTCTGGAAGAAAACACAAAACTATTTACAAAGTCTGTCTTACCCGAACAGAGGAGAAACCAGTCTCATTCAGTATCCTCCTGTCTCCAACTGCTGTAAAAATTGATGCCAAAGGAAAAGAATAAACCTCAATAACAAGATCTGAGTTTTGTTTTATTTAGTGTATTTTGGAGCCCTCAGTATATTTCTCTTCTACTGTCTGTCCCAGTTTCACCCTGACCAAACCTCAGCAGAAACAACGTGACAAACTGATCCATTGGTGACCTTTACGTTATTTCATGGAATAATTTCATTTTTCTGGTTTTAACCTGCTTCCTACTTCTTTCAGGTAGTGTTTAGCTATTCTTCTTATATTTGAAAAGACAGTAAAAAAATTTGTAATGATTGTTATAGATCACAAATATTTTTCCCTTATTTTGCCTCCCTACCAGACTTGCTTATCCATTCACTCTTTGTGTGGAATAACCTATTTAATTTTCCTGAGTCTTTTAAAGTTCTGCTAGATCTTTTCTGAGCCATAAGTACTATATCAGCCCTTCTTATTTGATATCTAGTTAAATTTAGATGATAAAGTAGTTATGACTGTATTGATGGACTCACGGTGTTTTTCAGTTTTAAGGTCTACAAGGATATTACCATCATCTTCTGAATACATTAACTTAAACCAAAATAAATTAAGGGTTAAAGGGATCCATGAGATGTTCCAAAAAAGGAAGCCACTAGATTCATCTGTTGGAATGTTTTGATCTGCTTAGGGTGGAATTTGTAAGGTCATACACCTGTTCCTTCCAAGTGAGTACTGCTTATAGCTCTGTAGTCTAGCAAATATTCTGCTGCTATTGCCTGTAAGAGACTGTGTGCTGAGATAACCACAGAGGCCTCAAGATTTACAGGATTTATCTGAGTCTGGCCTGCCTGGAACTTTACTAGGCTTCTTTGACTGTAACAGTAGTTATCTAACAATCAGATGACTAACAGTCACTTAAAGTAATGAATAAGTAACTAACAGTGACTAAAACCCACTTGTTTTAGCTTTTGTTTAGCTTGGTACAAGAGAATATTTATGAAAATGTTATACCAGTAATATAAGTAGCCACCATAGCTGGAAGGTCTAAAAGGCTTGTTTAATTTTCCTTGGTCGCCTAACTTGCCACTTAGGCTGAATGAGGTGCATTTTTAGATGATTCTCTTGTATTTTGTATTAGTAAACAGCTTTATGATTTAGAACGTGCATATATACTGTTTCTAGGAATAAACCAACTTACTGTCCTGTATCTTTACAGTGTTCTCCAAAATATATTAATTTGCAGCAGATGAAAATCTGTAAATAATACTGAAAAAATAGAGGACAGAAGTGTGAAGATATGTAATCAGCTTCCAGCTGCTTTTAGAACTAAACTATATAGAATTCAATAAATATAATCACTTCAAACCTCCTCTTTTTTTTTGCTTTTAATTGCAGTCAAAGATAGATAATTTGGGTTTCTTCTCAGCATGACTAAATGAAACATTCCTAGAAAACAAGGTAGGCTTCCACTGTTTTGGTGGTTTATTGCTCAGTAAAGCATGACAATAGTTGTTTAAGTGAAAGTCAATAGATTGGAGTGATTGATACTATTCCTGAAGAAGATAAATATGTTGATGAAAAGCAGAGAATTTAACTACTTCACAGACTACCCTTCCAGACCAATACTTTTGTTTTACATGTTCAAACAGCCCAGTAGTTTCTTTCTTTCTTAGCTGATGGTGTGGTATAAAAATTAACATCTAATTAGCTTGAAAATTATTTTTACCTAGCTAAGAAACTTTCCTTGGATTAAGTACCAAAGGTCTATCAAAAGTAAACTGAGAGAACTGTTTAATCCACAGGCATGCATCCCTTTCAGGAGCATATTAAGGTCCACTCAACTGTTTTTGTTAGAATCCTGTAAAAAATATTTGAAAAAATCAGATTAATTAAATCTGGATGAACTGCGGAGAAGGCTAGAATTACTATGTGAAAAAGCAAGATATTGGACTATCTGATACTTTTGTTTCTGATGCTTTAAAAAAATCCTAGAGAGAAAAAAGGAGTTTGTCGCTGTTGAGCGGCTAGCTGAGGAATGACCCAAGTTTTCAGACAAGGAAAGAGAGGAGAAGAGGAACTTTATTGTTTTGAATTCCATATATATAGAGTCTACAGAAGTGCCCCAGATTGGTCAGCCCGAGACCTCCCCCTAGGCACAATTGGCCAAGCCCGAACTGACTCAATCCGGAGAAACTGTTTGCAAAACATCCAAACTTTATCTTGTTTATGAAATATAGCAAAATGTTCCCACGGGAAGAACCTGTGCTAGCCACAGGAGTTTGCTATTTTTTTATGATAATTAGGTTTTGATGAAAAAATAGTAACAATTAGGCTAATTTTGTCAAGATTTAAAATTTTTACTGAAAGCACTTTAGCTAGATGGCTTTTATGAAATCATAAAAAACACTCAAACATTCAGTCCCAAATCCATGTAATTGTATGAGTTTAGTTGATACATTCACTCATATAACAAAATAATTATAAAAAATCTAAAACACTTGTGTAATTATGTATCTTGTAATTACATAACATTATTGGCATATCATGCACTTCAGTAATGAATAATTACAACATGTCACCATACATTAAGTAATCAAAATCAGGATGGCAACAGTTTAGTTTAAATATGATTTGATGCCAGTGATATAGCATATTTTCCTATCCATTTGAGACTTAACATCAAAGCAATATAATGATCTTTGACCTTTATCCTGTGGAGATTGACAATGCAGACAAAATGGTAAGTTTTACTTTAAAAAAGAAGATGTTGTCTACAAAGCTTTATAGAATTTCAGGCAACTAATTTCATTAGTTACTAACCCAATTCTTTTTCACTTTTGGTTCACCTGCTCTCCATGGAAGAGATAATTTACTGAGGCAGAAGTCAAGAGGCAAAAAGAATAAATGAAGCAAAAAAGGAATTAATTGGTATGTAGATAATGAAGCAAGGCCCAATAATGCATTTTTTAGATAAGGGCAATAAGACAAACTGTGTCTGAAAGAAGAAACCCATAATGAAAATACTGAATAGAAATCTTAGTCGTTTATAAAGATGTATTTTAACCTTACAAAAAAAGAAGCCTATTTAATTCAGCTCTTTTAAATCTTAATTCAAATTCACTTTGAATGTCTTTCTCCTTTATCAGCATGCAATTTGGCATGTATGTCTCAATAATTCTCCTGAAGCTATTTTGAGATTCATATAGATCAAAAATAAAAGGTTAAAGTTTAAGGTTTTCTTTGACATATTCTCTTTCTTGAGTTTTCCTTATTGCTCACTGTGCTTGCCATCAGCCATAGAGTTTTCTTTCCCAATATCTTGATGCTAAATAAAGAGGCATAGGCGTTTTTAAGAGTGAATCAGCCAACCAGTTTTAGACACCTGCATTAAGATGGAAGGAACAGTTCCTTATAAGTCTTTTTCTTATCATTACAATTGCTAATTCCTTTGTACTTAAAAATAGGTAAATATAACTAAAATTCAGAGTATATTCTGTAGAAAGGGTAAATTTAATTCATTCTTATTTATTAATTTCCTTGTCTATTTATTTTTAAAATAATCATATTTTATCTTAGAACCATCTTTAAATTGCAAGAAAATACTGTTTAAAAAGAAAAAAAAAGAGTAAGCTGTATGAATAGAGGGAGAAGTAGAGTGTGGCAGTTCCCTGGGGATCGCGGAGCCCTGTCCCTGCAGGCCTTGCAGCAGGCCGCTTGCGGGCGACACCGAGCTTCTCGGGGAAGCTTGGCGAAGAGAGGCACAGGAGCAGGAAAGACGAGATGCAGGCTCTTAAGTGGGGACTACAGGGAGTTTATTGAAGAGGGAGAGGCAGACAGATGAGGGGAGAAAAGCAGGCTGAAGGCTTCGACGAAAGAGCCTCGAGCAAGGCTGTGCAGGGGGTTATAAGGGGCACATGAAGGGGAGGAGTTTGGCATGCAGGCCAATAGGATTGCAGGAAAGGAAGACATACAGAACCTTTAACCAATGAACTCAGCTTAGAGGAGGGAGGAACATTAGACCGAACCAATGGGGAACAACTCAACTACCGAACAAAGCTGAACATTCTAGAAGATAACCATATAAGGTAAACGGAGGGAGGAGATGCAGGGAACCAACCAGGCGCTGCTCAGGGGCATATTAACTAACTTTGTCACAGAGGCTCTTGGGAGTTATAAAACCCGTCACCCTAAGTTAAACTGCATCCAGCTCCCAAGACTCCTCTAGCTCCTCAGTTCCTGGTGGTGTGCCCTGAGCAGATAGCTCAACGAGAGCGACCGCTACATCAGAGAGACAGTTGTATATGCAGACTGTATAGTATATGGAAAAAAGAGTCTACCTAAGAGGTTATTCAAAGGAGCTTTGGCTTTTAAAAGACAGTAAAATTAATCCAGAAAGGACTTTGTTACCTGAATTTATATGTCCACCTTTTCATGCTCCTAATTTCTAAAGTCCTTTTTCAGTTGTTAAACAAGCAAAGAACCTTAATTATCTACTTTTCTTGTCAAAGAATTTTATTCCCAGTTGTGAGAGTCTGGGCTGGTAATGGTTAATGACTCAAAATATTTGCCTATTTGTGAGGTGCCAAGTTTGCACACACACCCACACCCATACACCCACACCAGAGGGAGGAGGTGAGTTTTGGGGTGTGTAATGGCTAGTTTGCATTAGACAGAGGAGATGAACTCTCACTGCCTGGAGGCTACAAGGCTAGATGGTGCTTCTTACCATGCTAATTGTCCTCCCTTACACAACTGCTCATTTGTAAAAACCCCCCTTCTCCCTCTCAGAGAAAGTCTGATGGGGCATTCCATGCTCAACTGTGCCGACAGATGAAGCAGGTCATGTCTTGGAGGGTGTCATAAACTACCAAAGACTCCCGAAGTGCCCCCAGACTCATTTCTAAGGCCTTTCACCTGAGAACTGAAAGATCCACCCTCATCCAGGGGAGGTACCTGAGCATTCCCACTGAGCCTCAGTGTATATTAACTCACTGGACTTTGTGCTTTGTGGGCTTCATTTCCTGCCCCCAGTGGACCATGGCTTTGACCAAGGAGCATCTAAGCTAAAACAATCACGCCTCATCTCTATGGGTGGTGATTATGTACCTTTCTACTCTTAACCTTCTTCCCTCTTTCTTTCTTTTCCTCATATGTTTTCTTAAGTGATATTTTTAGGCTTTCACATTGCTATGTTACTACAGGTAGTATTAACCCCAATGAGTACATATCTGTTTTCTATCACAACTGAATTTTTCTAAAATAAGCCATATATATATATGTGTCTTGTGTGTGTGTGTGTGTGTGTGTGTGTGTGTGTGTGTGTGTGTGTGTGTGTGTGTGTATGTTTACAAACACTGATCATTCACTCCAATTTGCTCCAAGGGATGCATGAACAAGAACCTGGGTTACCCACACCTTCTCAAGTGGGTGATAACACCAGTTCACATGGCTTACCAGTTTCACTGTTGCCTTATGGCTGAGTCAGTTGGTTAAACTTCTTTATAAATGATGGAAAGAATGAGTACTCCCGGAATTTAAATACCTCATCCTAAGTTTATCAAGTCAAATTGATCAGTGGAATCTGGAATAAGACTATTAACTAATTAGGAAGTCCACTGTAAAATAAAATATTTTCCCTGAATATTTATTTGTATTTTTTCAATTGGCTTTGTAAGAGATGTAGCATGAATAGTTCCAACATAAATATTAAAGTTAGATTAGACAAATTTCAGCTTGATGTTTTAATGTCTGCTTTTAGAGTTGGCCGTGGGCATCCAGGTTTTGACAGTGCTAGAGCCTACTTCACAGTTAAGCTGCTAACATTTTCCTGTCTGTCCCCAGATCTAACACAGAGCTGACCTTTCTTTTCTGACTGGGTTGGTATAACATACTGCCAGAGAAGGAAAAAAGTCAACAACAAAGAGGATCATGCAGTAGGAACGAATTTGTAAGTCCTCTACAATCAGTGAAGAAATATAAGAATGCAGTTTCCATTATCCACTATTAGGCTGCTTTTGATGAGTCATCAAAGAAATCTTTGAGAGATTCTGCAGGTCAAATTATCAAATAATGAAAATGGTGACAAGTGCTTTTGCGGAAAGTGCATATAAATACAATTGGTTAATTCTAATTTATATAGCACATATCAATGTATAAATAGCACTGCATGAATACTTGAAAATCTTGAAACACTCTCTCTTCTCTTCATGCATTCACCACAATTTTTGAACATGTTCTTTCAAACTTTTACGCAAATAAGATCTTGTTTCCTGGAGTGAATACATGTCAAAAAGGATAAAGTCTTAGGCACTATAAATATACGGGGTTTTGCAGAATGTTCTCAGACATTGTTTTTCACTTGATTGAAGGAACCTCAGTGAACTTTACTGACAAAAATTTCATAGACACTGATGTTTTCTTTGGTGAATATTAAACTCATTTATCTTCTCCTATGATTTAAGTAATATTTATTTGTATTAGGACTTTAAAAGAGGATTTCCATTTTCTGTTTGTGAAGAGGAATAGGCTAATTTACAACGGTGAACATTTGCAAAAGAAGAGAAAATATGGTAAAATATCCATGTCATAAACCTTTTAAATATGTGTTTATTCCCGTTTTTCATTTCTACATTCTCTCAAAGTCTTTGGAGTTATTATTTCTTTCCTAGGTATAGACCAAGTGCAATTTTTACTGTTACCAGTCCTATAGAGAAGATTCATACTAATGTTTCTTAAAAGTTTTTCTTCACCTGCTTACTTTTTCATGTGATAAATGCTTTTTGAATGAGGTCTGAGATAACTTTAAGTGCTAAATATGCCTTTGTACATTTTCCGGCTTTTATAATTTGTTTTATTTAGCATGGTATGTTTTATTCACAACTAAGGCACTATTTTGCAAAGCAGTTCTCTGACAATAGAGTAGATTAGGATAGGATAGGATAGGATAGGATAGGATAGGATAGGATAGGATAGGATAGGACATTATACCCCAATAACTCTATGGAGATATTTGTATTTACCAATCAGTTTATTTCATTCTATTGTGAAGTCTGTTGTAGCAGCGTGCTCGCCTTTTCTCCAGGACGAGCTCGTCAAGGTGGGAGACCACCGCCTTCTGGGCAGCGCCCAAGGTGCAGAGCTCAGGAAGCCGGGAGCCAGAGCTCGAGAGCTGGTCTGAGGCGCAGGAAGAGACGCAGTCTATTTAGTCAGGTTCCCAGAGAGTTTATTGAAGGATCCAACAGAACAAGGAAGGGAGAGGAACACCGACCAAAAAGCCCCGATCGCTCTTGGGAGGTGCCTTTTAAGGGACTAGGGTTAGGGGAGGGAACAACTTGGAGAACCAACCGAATTGACAAACACGAGACTGACAGTTGCCTTGCCCAACGGAGGGACGGGGTAGGGGGGAACCCAATCAGGAGGCACCAATCCGGGGTCGGAAGGGGTACAGACAAAGGAGAACTCACTAGAAGGTGACCATAAAAGGGAATAGGGAGGAGGAGCTCAACACCAATCAGATTTCAATCCCAGGGTGATGTCTCTAGGTACTTGTCAGTTCCCGGACCTGGGGAATCTACATGAGCCAGAGCGACCGTCACAGTCTGTCACCTATTTTTTTTTTTTTTGCCAAAGGAAATGTTGTGCTTCTTTCAACACCATAAATTTACATCTTATACACATACAACATACAGATTAAGTCAATTTTTAATATGTTATTTACATGGTTTCACTAACAAGATTTTGATGTATTTCAATACACAACTGTTTCCACTTTTATTTCCTGTTTCCTTTTGAAGGAGGAATTCTAAACATGTAGTAAGCAGTTCATTACATATTACATCTATCCCTTTACTTATATTTTATTATATACTTATGTAAAGATTATTAAATGGACTGCAAGCACACAATGAGTTGAACTGTTTGCAGTTCAAATGCAAGCATGCAATCATGCAAGAAGAATACAAGTTTCTAGTGAGCCCAGTTGAGAATAAACCGACTTAGGTCTAGAGAATGTCTATTTTAGAAAGTCTGTTATTCTCAAAAATAGCATATCAAATGCTTAGAATTGGATACTAAAGTTGATCCAAAGCTGCATAAAACACTCTTTTAAAAAACTTTTAACCTTAGGATTTTTTAAATTAATTACATTAATTATAAAAATTCTAACAGAAATACTGTTTTAGGGAGCAACAGCGTTCAGCCAACTATTAACTGATTCTTTGAAAAACCTCTGTTTCTGGGAGTAAAACGGTAAGTGAGCAGAATACTCTACAATGACAGTAAAAATCAATACGACTACTATTATAGGTTGATATTCTTCCATGATTAGTTACATGTCATTTTAATCAAAGCCCAAATATTAAATATGACTGGTTTGGTCTTTGCCAGCTTTAAAAGACAGATTAATTCATAACAGAGAAAATAACTGAAGGTGGATTTGCAAAAATTTCTGGGCCTTGGAAATACACAGTCAGTTGGCTGCCTTAGCTGTCTGGCACACCATAACCAACCCATGAGTAGGCCAAATCAGTGGCATTTATTGAGCTCAAAATATATTTAGTGTTAATTCTTCTATATGCTATCTAGATATGATTTGTTTCACTACTAAGTAATTGTTTACTATTTCATTTTAGTTTTATCCTCTTTCAAACTATTATGTATATAAACTACACAATTCTATTTTTAACACCACCTTAATACAGTTTCACAACATTGACATAATAAATTCCTTTTATTTTGTTCAGAAAAATGTATCTTTTATCCCTCAAATTGCTCAGGTCAAGGAAGAGATGTAACAGGAAATGCAGTCTTTGAAGCCAGACTAGAGAGATCAGAAGTAGACTGATCTGCAAGAGAAAACAAAGAAGGAAAATAAGAAAAAATTGCACTGAAACTTGGGGGAAAAAAAAGAACAAGAAGAAAACTGAGAAAGTGGTAACTCTAAGGGGGATTAAATGTGTCTTTTATTTGAAAGAACTAAGTGGCAAGTGCTCTTTAAAGTCATTCATAGTAAAGTTATAATGTATAGAACAAGTTCTAAGGAGATCTGAGATTCAATTTTAAAATAAGATCTTGTTCCAGTTCATCAGGTAAGAGTAAGATACCTGTCACAGTTACAGAAAGAAATTGTCACCTTCCTTTAACAAAAAGATCTGTATTCACTAATAGCACTTGTCATGTCAAGTTTTTTAATTGATTTTCTATCCTTAAAAAGAAGCAATTATAAGCCAAATAAGAATTCTTGTACAATTTTAATGACATCTGCATTCTTGTGCTCAGGAAGACTATGTAAAAATTCATGTCAATGAATTTTCATCAACACTCAAGGCAGATTCAGAAATAAGATATGAACAAAGAAATGAGCCATACATTCAAAAATATATCTTGAGTCAAAAAATAGCTGATTTTAGACTTTGTTATATATCAGATTTACTACAGCTTTTAACAGAGAACAATTTATCTGAATTTAAGAAATTTTAAAGGACTAAATGTGCTGCATAGTAAACAAATGACAGTTATGAATACGGGACCATACATCTGCTATGTGCTGGACCCTTCTAATATTCAGGATGAACTGAAACGTAATGATATATCTAATTTTGTTATAATATTTTACTTTTTTTGTTTGGTTTACTTTTATTGGATTTGGGATAGTTTTTTCTTTTATTTATTTGTTTTGATTGTTGGGGGTTTTTTTCAGAAAAATCTGCATTTCTAGAGAAAAATATCACGCAGTAGTAAATTATATTATATTCTTTCCTACCAGTTCAGACAATAGACTATGAAAACTGCAACACGATACAAATAAAAAAATTAAATACCTGAAATACCCTGGAAAGCTACATATGTGTACTAATTTAGAGTACATTGAATGAAATATTTTTCCTTTCCCTAACATAGAGATTAATAAACTCTGGTTTCCCTTAGTTTCTCCTCATAGTTGAGATACTCAATAGATATAGCACACCTCTTTTTAAATCATCCAGAATCTTTGGTCGATCCTTGATTCATATTAAAGGCTACCATTAAAAGACTCTGAAAGTTAGAAGAGTTGACATGAATTTCTTATCTGATATAGGCAATTGCAAACAATTATCTGGACAACACAAACATGAATTCGCCAGCTGACAGTAAGAATTAAAGTTATGTTGGTGTAGAGCATCCAGACTCCTATTACTATAAGCAAGATGTAAGCTTGCCTTGTTAATTTGTCGTTCCTAAGAGTATGAATAATTAAACCAGGAAACTGACCCACAAATTTACCTCATAGCATCAAAGGACACATTGGGCTGGAAGTGCCATCTACACACAAATGGGCAATGGAAAAACTTGGGGACCATTCTAGGTTATCTAGTCCAATTATCACCTCAACATAGGCACAACATGAAAGTCAGATCCAGCGTCTAAGCTCAGTAGATGATTCAACCACACACAACCAAAATTTCAGTGTTTCCAGTGATGGATATTCCACAGCCTATGTTGGAAATTTGTTTCAGTGTTTGACTGCTTTCATTGTGATTTATTTCTCCTGGTATCTACCTGGAAGTTTTGCTGGTTTTGAAACTGCAAAGGAAAAACAAACCAGGAAAAATTCCACACCCCACAAACAAACCAGAAAAAAGACCGCAAAAGCAAAAAATACAATTGAGAATATTTCCTGCGATACCTAGGGTTCTTCAATGTTGATTGTGACTCCCCTCACAGTAAAACTTCATCATCTCTATGTCATTTTCACAGTGTACTCAGTCATCTATGGAAATGTATCTATGGCTCAGATTTGCAATAGTTATAAAATTGAATGAAATTATATCCAGAGATTTATAATATTATGGGACCAATCTGTAATATACATTAACAAATACACCAGGAATAAAATATGTTCTTTCTTTACATCAAAAGTACTTGTGGTTACATTTAGTAGACTGTCCTGACATACCCTTTTCAGATACTGGATTTGGTTGTCAGTGTTCAAGATGTGAATTATACAAGTGAAAACATGATGTCCCTTTTAAATGGAAAAAAAATAAGGTAAACATTTCTAAAAGGTTTAGTTGTTTCCTGACAGGAACATTTTCTAGATTTAGGAGAAACAGTCCTCTTTAGTTATTCTGTATACTGTGGAAAATGCATAACATTTCACTGGCCCCAATTATGTGCTTGATATGTGAGAGGTTATGAACTGGTTATAATTTTTTTCCACTATAAATGTTTAGGTGGCCATTAAATCCATATCAATGCCTGATGTCTCACTATATACCCTAGTTAATTAAAGTCAATGTAGGTTAAAAAAGATGCCCTAGGTCATTAAATTGCCTGGTGTTGCAAGGAGTGACATTTCATAATTTTTTTAATAACAGGATTAGGCTGTTTTGCAGGGTGGTGAGAGTTGTGGCTTTTAAAGTGTTTTTAAAATGTTCAGTGACTTTATTCCACTAGTCTGATTGCAAGTCTACTCCTGCACCTCCCCGCTCAGATGGTTAAAATGTGTTCCTAATTTATAGCCTTAATATACTTAATTTTGTTCTATATGCTTTAGGTTTTGAGTCCAAATTGTCATTATTAGCTAGTTGTTATCTTTCTGTGCCATTTTCCATGGTACATTTTTAGAGGTCATCTTTCTTCTCAGTATTCCTTTTGACAGGATAAACCATCCAAGCTCTTTTATTCTCCATAAGATGAAGTCTCTCCAGAGTCCTAATTGTCCAAGGATCCCTCCTCTGTTCTTTCCTCTGTTTGAATTGATCCTCTATGAACTTTGATGCATAGAATGGTAAACAACTTTATAAAGTAGCTTTAATATCTCCTTGATATCTCCTTGCTTCTATTAGGCATGTTTTTCTAGTAAATTTTCCTTCATGTTGCTTTGTCATCTTAGTTCTGTTATTGTTTAGTGAATATTTTCTCACAGAAAATTCACCCCATATTATTATTAGTCTATAGATAGAATTTTCTTTGGTTTTTTTCCTTCTCAATCATACTTTGTTTTGCATTTGTGGGGTTTTTTATTTGGTTGGTTGGTTTTGTTTGCGTGGGGATTTTTGACGTTTTGTTTGTTTTCAGTTTTGGGAGATTCTTATTTTTAAAACCCTCAGTTGTTTAGATTGTACTGGTCAAGACTGCGGTCTTTCAAAGAAAAGTCTGTCTCAAATTATTTTAGTAGGCAGATGATCAAACCTTCCTTAACTGTAGCCTTGTACACAAGCTCTGTTTGAAGCCTTGTGAAGGAAAATTTGTATTTTAACATGTTTTCTCTACATTCAATTCTCTCCTTCTAGAAGAATAAACACTCTGTCCCAGGTTCCAATATTGTAATTGACAATCAGAGTAATAAAGATAAATCCCAGTGCTTACTAAAAATTGTAAAATAACACTAACATTTCAAGTTAAAATACGTTAAGGATTAAATCTCAAGTAGGTAGTCTTGAATTGGAAGAAAATTTTAAAAAATAAAAACCTGTAGGAAGAATATTATTTTCCAAAAGGGTGAATCAGAAAAGGGTAATACATGGTCCTTATTCTAAGAAAGTATTTTCACAGCATGTTCTACAGCCCTAGCAAAGACTACTTGACATTTTATTTAATAAGAGTAGGGAAGTCCAGTTATTTTAAAACTGGGATTAAAAAAAATCAAATAATCAGTTTTCTGATCAGAGTGAAGGACACACACCAAAGTCTAAAAGATGACATAGAGTGAACATAGTGGTATCATGACTGAAAATTTGAGCACTAGATGTACAGCATCATAGGGAATGGGGAGTTGGTGTGAATGACAAATAAGAAATGATGGATGGTAATCATCTGTGAAAGGCAATGATGACAAGCAATTTGTGTTTGATATATAAAGAGGAACTGAATTGAGTGTTCTTCAAACATTTTGGCTGAGATTCTCACAGAGATGGATGCCTTAGGGCCTTTTCACAGATTTCACAACCAATTTATTTTAGTGCATGGCAACACTTGATATGTTGCATTCATTTCTCTTTTGTTTAACAAATTTATAATGGTGTTGGTGCATGTGCCACTTGAATTTCTTGTGTGAAATGAAAGCTATTCAACCAGTGTGTTAGACATTTTAAGAGCTAATCATGTTGCCTTTACTGTTGGTGCTTTTAAAATTTTTGTTTCTTCATAATGCTTATACCTTGCTGCATTGTTCCGCCAACAGATATCACAAATAACATTTTTAACATTTACTAAAAATAATGTTTTTAGTTCTTTGAATTTTTGCAAGCTAACCCCAAATCAAGAAATTCGTAATACCTGGGTATTTTCACCTAGATATAAGACACATTGGTTACAGTTTTCAGAGTATTTAGCAGAATGTAGTAATCAATTCCCTATCTGTCTTTTGCTTTTAGCCTTTACACTTAGCTCTCAGAATCACAAGTGTTTATAAAAGATCACTTCTGAAATTTCCATTCTACTTTTTTCAGCTTCTTAAGTTCACTTGTCTTCAAGTACCAATTTTCACTAGTCCTTGGGTTTCTGCCTCAAGTAGTTTTGACTACATTTAGTCTTTTAAATTTAACTTTGTTAAGACACTTTTAAGAGAATCTTTTGTTCTAGAATGAAGAATGCCAATAAGGATCACATCTTCAGAAAAATGGAAATCACAAGGTAGCATTTATTACCCAACTGCCTCAGTAATGTCAGCATTAATATAGCACACTGTACGAGTTTCTGGAAAAAATACAGCATTTTCATGATCATATGAGGAAGAGAAAGATTTAGAATAGGAGCTTGGAAGAAGTGGAACTATCAATATAACAAATAATGATACAATTGCTAAAAGCTCTAATCTTCTGTACTTTTCTGCTTCAAATAAAAAATAAAAGACCTTGGAGACAAAATATGTTTGACACTGATATTTCATTCCTTTCAAGAAGAAAAAGATTACAAACTCCCTGGCTTTTGTAGCTAGCAATACATTGTTTCTGACAAAATAATTATGATGCCATAAGTTTTTTTTTTCTTCAGATAAATTCAGCTGCACCAAATTTTCCATTTCAGAAATGAATGAAGTGTATCAAGAGTCAGGAATATTAAAACAGAGATTTGCATTTGTTCCAGGTAGTAATGCATCTAAGTAAAAATTCTTGGTCTGCCTGAATTTTCTAAACATGAACTGTCATATAACATGGATATTTAATATGAAATAATATTAAGAATTTGTTGTAATTCCTAAGATTCTTGGTGAACTGGGTTCATACACGATGTGTATGAAAGATAGTGGTCTGCAACTCTCACTATCCATTAGAATGATGTAGAGTTTTTACAAGTACATGCACAGTACTAAGACTGCTAAAATCTTTAAAAGAAAATGACACAATTGTCTGGCATGGTGTGTATGTATACATATATATTGCATTTCTTGCCAATGGTGCATTTTTATTTTTGATCTTCATGTTAGGATATGCCTAAGGCTTTGTTCTTGTCTATCTCTTGCCCTCATCTTTCTCCATCTAAGATGTTTTACTGAAAATTTTGGCATTGATCATCACATATAAAAATGTCATCCTCCTTCAAATGACATCTCACAGGTTTCTATGTCTTTTTGTTTGTGTTAACACCTATGTACACCATTAGCTTCTTATTTGCTAAAACAGATGAAATACACCTTTGCTAGCTGAAATATCATCATTAACTTCTCCATGTGAATACTAAATATTTTTTAAGAATGTAAAGCTTGATTGCCATTTTACATAAACAACTCTCTGACTCTTTTACACTCTATTTCACTTCTCAATAAATATTTATTAGTTAATTGTAATATATTTAATGATGTTTAGACTGTTTTTTTCTTGCAATTGAGCGTGTTTATTTGATTAATTTTGAAAAATCTAGTAACCATTTTTCTCAACAAAACACCTGTTAAGGTTCATGTTTATATTCAAACATCTTAACTTAGGTGTCAGTGACATAGATATCTAACATCTATTGCAGTCTACATCCTAATTTAGGATCCTTTTTTGACCAAACAATATCAGGTAAGTGTGGAGGGCTCTGGTTCATGGAGCTCAGTCCTTGCACACTTGGCAGTGGGCTGACCGCAGGCGATGCGGAGCTTCCCAGGAAAGCGTAGCTAGGGAAGGCGCTTACACGAGGAAAGAAGAGATGCAGGCTCTCTTGTGAGGATTCCAGTGGGTTTATTGGAGGACAGGGAGGAATGACAGGAGGTTGGGAGAAAACTGGAGGCGTCAGCAGGAGAGCCTCGAACAGTGCTGTGCAAGGGTTTAAAACGGATACAAAAGGGGGGAGGAGTTTCTGGCACGCAGGCCAATAGGAACACTGAGAGGGAAAACTGACACTGGTAAAAACAAATGAGTACAACTTAGGGGAGGGAGAAGCATTAGGCTGAACCAATTACAAAGGACACATCTTTAGGACAAAGCTGAATATTCTAGAACTTAACCATACAAGGGGAGGGGGGAGGAGAGGCAGGAGACCAACCAGGCACATTTGAGGTGCATACTAATATTTCAAGGCTCAGAGGATCTTGAGAGTGATCTAAACAGTCATCACAAGTTAGAAGTCCTCCAGCTCCCAAGGCTCCTCCAGTGCCTCACTGCCGGATGCTGTGTCCCGAGCGGATAGCTCCGCAAGGGCGACTGCAACAGGTAAGTATTGTCTAGGTACCTGCATTACTGACCACTACACTGTTGTAAGTAAAAGTAAAATACATGTCTGCTTTAGAATAAAAATAATAGTTGCCTGTGTTGACTAAAAGGCTGCAGTCAGCTTGCCTGTAGAGAGCCCATTTCCAAGCACCAGTGATGTGCTTGGAAGGTGAGAAAAATTTCCTATGGGAGGCTCCTGCCTTTTGGAATAGAGATTTTATGTCCAAAAGAATGCTTTAGAACAACATAACTTCTAATAAATATTTGTAATAGAGTGATTAAATTGAGCTCTAGACCACTGCTGCTTGTGTTGGATACATGTGTGTGCATGTATCACGTGCTAACACTCAAGACCTTATTTTTTCTTCATCTTTTAAACCGGGTTCTTTTTGTGGTTTTATTATTGAAATCAAATTTACTTCCAAATGTGCAAAATTATTGTTTTTCTCACTATGTTTCAAAGCAGAATTATGTGTCTTTGCCTCCTTTGATAATAACATTCCTGTAAATATGTTTCTCTCCATATATATTTGGTGATTTTTCTTTGAGAAGGAGAACTAGACATATGTCTCAGTATAAATTCAGAATAATTTTAAATTCAATTTCTTAATCCATTATACATTTGCATTTGTCATATACTTTCAGAGTAAAAAGAATTGTCTATAAAATGTCTCTATTAATCTCCAAGTATAAGTACATAATTATATGAGATTTAGTGCAGAACAAAAATTCACACATTGCAAATAAAATGTAGCTATTATTTCAGAAAATATTATTTTGTGGAGAACAGCTTAAATTTAAATTAAGAAATATTAATGGGGTGGGCTTTTTTTGGTAGAAAACAAAGTGCATGAGTTATATACATTTAAGATAAATTTTCAATAAAACAAGCCTTTGGTAAATCAGATTGCAATTTTGTGACTTCTTTCAAGGACAGAAGAAGTCAAGTAAAAGTTCTTATTGTTAGGAATTTAGTCAAACCTACTGTTTTAGGACATAAAAAGAAATCAAAACAGATTCAGACTGGGGAGAGGGACGTTGCTGTTTTTGTTTCTCTATTTTTATGCTTTCTTTTGCCATAGCGGATGAATTCAAATACCACAATATAAGACAAATTCTTTGATAATAGGTTTTGATAATTTTATTTCTGATAATAGATTGCCTGATCAACCCAATCTTCTTCTGTGGCAAGGTGACCTTCCTAGTGGATGTGGGAAAAGCTGTGGATCTAGATTTCTGTCTAGCACATAGCTGTATATCTAGATTTCAGTGAAGCATTTGACATCGCCTATTGAAACATTGTCCTGGAGAAATTGGCTGCTCATGGCTTGGGTGAGTGATAAACAGTGTGGATGGCCAGGCCTTAAGAGTGGTGGTGAATGGAACTGAATCCAGTCGGTGTCTTCTCACCACTGGTGTTCCCCAGGGCTCAATACTGGGGCCAGTCATGTTGAACTTCTTTATCGATGCCTTGGATGAGGGGCTCAAGTGCAGCCTCAGTCAGTTCACGGAATACACCAAGTTAGTTGGGAGTGTTAATCTGCTGGAGAGTAGGAAGGCTCTGCAGAGGGATCTGGACAGGCTGGATTGATGGGCTAAGGCTGACTGCATCAGGCTCAGTAAGGTGAAGTTCTGGGTCCTGCACTTGGGTCACAACAACCCCCTTCAATACTACAGGCTCAGGACAAAGTGGCTTGAGAGGTGCTCAGCAGAAAAGGTGTGTTGGTTGATGCACAGCTCACCATGAGCCAGTTGTGCTCAGGTGACGAAGGAGGCCAATGGCATTTTGGCCTGTATTAGCAGGAGAGTGGCCAGCAGGACCAGGGCAGGGATTATACCCCTGCACTTGGCACTAATGAGGTTGTACCTCAAGTGTTGTGTCCAGTTTTGGGCCCTTCATTTCAAAAAGGACATTGTGATGCTGGAGTGTGTCCAAAAAGGGCAACAAAGCTGGTGACTGGTTTAGAAAATATGTATTTTGAGGAGCAGTTGAGGAAAACTGGGTTTTTTAGTCTGGACACAAGGAGGCCCAGCAAGACCTCATTACTCTCTACAACTACTTGAAAGGAGGTTGTAGTAAGATGGAGATCATTCTCTTCTGCATGTCTTAAGCAAAAGGACGAGAGCAAATGGCCTTAAGTTCCAGGGGAGGTTTAGATTAGGTATTAGAAAAATTTTTCACTGAAAGAGTCTTTAGACATTGGAATAAGTTGCCCAGGGAAGCGGCGGAGTCACCATCTCTGGAAGTGTTCAACATCTGGATGTGGCACTTGGGGATATGGTTTAGGGATGATTATGGTGGTGCTGGGTTTTGGTATTGATGGAGCTGGTGGTATTGATGGCCTCTTTGCAATTCTGTGTGATTCTATGATATTTATGTGTTTTGTGTTTGTTCATTTCTGTCAGTTTGCTTGTCTTTGTTTATTTCTCTCTTTATATTACATGGGATATATGAAAGAAGTCCTTGAACTTTTATGGCACCACGACCTTGGCACTGGGGCTCAGGCGTGCCCTGAGGTGAGTCTGTTGGAGCCAAATGGAACTGGCTGTGCCCAGCACTAGGTAGCCCCAGTCACTCCTCACAGAGGCTGTCCCTGGGGCACTCCAACTCCCAAATCACATCTGTGTAAACACAAATTTAAATACAAATGTGCATAAACAATACTTGCTGATTTGTTTGACAAAAGACAACATACACAACTCCAGATCGTGCTCCATTTTCAGGTGTATAAAAAATTCAAGTATCCCATATGCATAGTGAGGTTTTTTCTAGTGCCTACAATGTTGAATCAAGCAAACATGTTAGTGCTATCCTAACAATCAGCATTGCATCCAGCATGAAGGAGTAAGAAGTACAAGGCTAGTGATTTGGCATGACTCTATAATACTTCAAGGACATAACTTTGAGGGAACATTCATTAAATTTTGCACAAAAGTCATCCTTTCGTCATACTTCTTTTTGCATCTGTTAGATTATGACTGTAAGACTTAAAGGCCACTAGTGATGCATGTTGCACCATCATAAACCCATTTTGAGTTTGGCAGACTTCCTGGGAGGTCTCCTGGGGTCATTATCAGATATTTTATATACCAGTGTAATAAGAACTGAGTACGAGATACTGTTTGTTATGAAAGGTCTCCCTTCTACTCCTGTCCAAATGGCACAGAACTGCTTACATCCCCACACCTGAGAGGTATGTCTAAAAGGCATAATATTGACCCTCATTTTCCTCAGGGCTCCATATGAGATGCCACAAATAGGTGCACTGTTTTATTCAAAACCAAAGGTTCAGAAATATTATGAGGTACTGAAGTGTTATTTTTTTTGTTTTTTAAAGTGTGAAAACACTATGTGTTTTACTCTCCGATGCATTGCCTGAGGGCTTGTGGCAGTTTTGGAGACTGAAAGGGCTACTGAGAGAGTGATGAAGCATTGTATAGAATGTAAACAGACAAAACTGTTGTACTCCTGTCTGTGTTTGAGCTCTCGGCACCTAGAACCTCTTGAAGGGAGCTGTGTAGAAATGGCTGAAAATAGAGTTAAGTGAGATACCTAAGAGTTAAGGATAAGAGATGATCTGGGATCCTATACTCAAACTCACTGCTGTTTTACATGCAATGTACTTCTGTCCATAAGATTTTTTGATCAAATAGCTTTTAAATTTTGACATAAAGATATGATTCTAAGGAAAAAAATTAAGTTTTAAAGACAAAGAAAACTCCAGAGACTAGTATGTAAAATATCAACAGCACTCTATAAGGATGTAGTGTTTGAAGTAAGAATTACTGCAAAGAGTGAATAGAGAGCTTTATTTATTTATATAAGGGAGGCTCCAAGGACTAACTCCCCCATGAGCACTGTATGAATAAGATCATGAACTCAGACTGAAAAAACAATATGCCTTCTCAGGACTTCCGGGAGCCTTTCTCAGAGGTACACATGATATGAAATACAAAAATTCTGCACTAAAACACCAACCTAATATTTACAGATTTAAAACATTCAGCTCAGCTTTTAAGGCATGTAGTAGAATTTTAAATCTTATTGTAGTTTTCAAAGCTATTTAACCTGACAGGGTAATAGCAGCTTTTCTCAACCGTGCTGGATACCACTATCTATGAGTGCTGCTAGCAGGTCCTATGGATTTTCTCAGGAGTAAGCCAAACGGCATCATTAACTTCACCCCAATGCCCAGTGTTCCCAGAGAGTAAGACTGGGAAACACATATCTTCTAAGAAGATATTCTTATGTAGGTATAAACAATTTTATACCACAATTTCCTGACTGGTGAACAATAAAAATTGTTCTTGAAATATTTTTTCTATTCTCATAGCATAGAAATCTACTGGAATCTTGTTTTACACTGACTGGCACACTACATGTTAGCCAGTGCCTATGCAGATTTAACTTAAAAAATTGAAGGAGAATGTAACTGAGCAAGGAAAGAAAAAAGCAGAACATCTGTGTCAATGTTTTCATTTTGAGACTCGGTAACCGGAAACTACTTTTTTTTACATGGAAAGACGAAAAAAAAGGTGGGTTTAGATGAAACTAGAGTATAGGGAAATTAAAGATTTTATTTGTTCTGTAGTTGAAAAAAATTGGGGTTTTTTTTCAGGAAACACTCATTATTTACATTAGAAATATTTTTTAAATCTGCTATGTAAAGAAGCAGTCCTCAGAAAGCAGTAGTGTCTGTATTAATTAGTTGGTGCTATAAAGTTTTCCAAATGTAGAAAACTTTACACTTTTTGCTTTACTTTACACACATCTACACTTTTTGTGTAGATGCTGAAGTTTCCGACTGGTTTTGAGAAAAATGAGACATGGTAACAGGACATTCTCACTGGCTTTTAGAAGTCAGAAGGAGATATCAGTCTATGTTTAGTTTCTATTACTAGAGGTTTTCAGAACAGCTCTAAATTAGTCCAGTGAGTAATCCATCGTGCCTGTCTCATTTATTGTTGTATGAGGTCGATTGTCCTCTGTGGTGCTTATTTCTGTTGACAACTCTGTTAGGTTAAAGAGGTTGCCTATTTTTTCTGTACTTAAAATCTGATGAATCATAGAATATTGTGAGCTGGAAGGGACCCACAAGATCATTGTGTTTAATGAGATGAGTCCAGTATTTTTTATACATGCAGTTTTAAAAATTTTTGACAATAGAGTCTAATGGGCAGGATTTTATTGCTAAATAGGTGTCTAATGCCAGTTTAGATATTGTGGAGTATGGATATCAACTGTTCTGGGGGTTTTTTTTTAAGGGAGGGTTGTTTACTTGGTTGGAGTTGGTTTCTTTTGTTTGTATTGTTTTATTTGTTTGGATTTTTCCCGAGAAAATTCAGGTCTTTAGAAATTCTGGTAGTATACCTGCCAAATTCACCCAGAGGTACTGTACAGCCTAAGATTTATCAAGAGCATTCTATTTACCAGTGAAATCACATTGTTAAACTGTTCTAGAGAATGACTCCAGTGCTAATTTAGGGACTAAGATATCTTAGATATCTTAATGCAGGGATGTATGAAGATTTCCATTGATCATGATGAGAATTTGAAAACCTAGTTCATATATATGTAATATTTTTACACCTTTATGTGGGTATGAGATCTAGTGCTGAATCCCTCAAAAAATTAACAAAGAAAAAATACCCAAAAGAAGCCAAACATACTCAAGTCATTAAGAAACAATAAACCCACTTAAATTTTATGATGCACATTTAAATTATTTTCTATTCATGGAGCTAAATTAATATTTTCCTTTGTTACTTTTTTTTGTGAGTAAAGTTACAGTGCCTTACAAAATATTATCACTTGATAACTGCAGAAAGAGCACCAGAGTCTTCTGAAATCAATGTAATTTTCCTTTGATAATATAACTAATTTTCTCAAGAGTATTACAATTTGTTAACACACTGACTTGTTTTCCTTAAGGGAAAGCTCTAGTTTTCAGTTCCGGTAATTTTTCACCTAGCCACTACAAGAATAACACCTATAAATTTTCCTGCAGACTTTCTCAGTCTAAGGAAAGAAAAGTCATTTAGCAATCATAACTTATACTCAGAGGACCTGCTATGCCAAAAAATGTTACAGGTACCTCTCTAACATACCCTGCTAACAGCTCTCCTAAATTGTTGTACAGCATGTGAACAAAATTTCTCCTGCATACCACGTTCATAACAACATAATGCTGCTGAATGTCACTTGCAATGTTTTCTCATTTCTTTGTCTTTTTTTCATTTTTTTTCCCAGAAATCCAAAAGCTCCAACTAACTTGCCTAATTTCAAAGCAGAAATAAAAGGAAAGAATAAGAAATTCTATCTGTGGGAATCTCACTTTTATGCAGTTTGTGGTAATAGGTGCTGAAACAGAACACATCTTCCTATTATTGATGTTTATATCCTTCTTCATAAATTATTACCCTTTCAAAATAAAGGTAACCCCCATGGAATCATTATACTGAGAGTCATTTATTTCTTTCTGAATCTGCATTCCAAGCTAGTTTTTGTTTTGGCATCTTGTTGCTTAAAGAAGTAGACAGGTGGCTATTCTGAATAAGGATGTAAAACAGTGAAAGCTAAATTAATAAAAATGAAAGATGTATTCTTTTTAGCACCTATTGGTTCCTGATAAAATGAACAAAATAGCAAGTGCGATGATTCCAAATCTTTTGGCATTTTATTCGAATTTGGTGGGAAAGAATTGAAGAAAAGTATTTCTGCTTGTGGTGGGTTGACCTCAGCCAGCAGTCAAACACCCATATAGGCTTTCCCTCTCTCCCATCCTCCCTGACACACTCCAAGAATCTATGGGGATAAAATAGGAAAGAAAAAAAAAAAAAAAAAAAGGAGAAGAAAGAAGAGAAAGCTCGTGGTAGAGAATGAAAAGGCAAAACAGAAAAGCAAAAGAAATCACTTATTTCCTCCCAATGCCCAGTCTTTGTCCAAATAATTTCCAATTTGGACAACAGCTCCCTTTCCCTGGTTCTTCTTTCTTTACTTTTATTGATGAGAATGATGTTGTGTGGTGTGAAATATTCCTTTGGTCAGTTTGGGTCATTTGTACCTGCTGTGTCCTCTCCCACCCTTTTGTCACCCATATTCTCAGGACACACAGACTGAAGAAGAAAGGACACTAAGTAACTCTCAGTGGCTTCTGAAGTTGAGTCATGGTGAACGTACTAAATACTCTCAGCTCCTGAAAGCTGGAAAAAGCCACATTCACACTCTGTATATGGTCACCAAGTGATGTCTGCCACGTACTGCACAAATGCAAAAAATCCTGGACAAATGTGCATGGATGTAAAATGTCCCCAGGCCTGCAAGCTGGACAAACCACCTGAATCAACATGTCTTGGTGTTAGTAAGTGTGGGGGTATATGAGAGACTGTGCGTGAGGGTTGTGAAATAAATAATTTTACTCTTGCATTGTGCTTTGCTGCACTGTTGCAAAATAATATCCTACACAGAGATTGAAATTGTTTTAGTCAAAATTGTGGTGCTCAATGACAATTGATGATGTGCTTTCAAATAGCATGCATAGAAGTAACAGGATCCGAAATCTTGTATTAGAAAGGTTTTCTAAAGTAGATGTCCCTTTTGTGAAACTGATAACTTGTGTAGGTCATTAGATTAAAAAAAAATAGAAGCGATACCATTCTATATTGTGAGATTAAAAATAATTAAAATATTTATCATATTCCCCATATTCTCCTGCGAATGCCAAAGGGACATTTCTCCATTGCCTTCACATTTTATCTCAGGGGCACTGCCCTCTTTTCATCCAAAATATTGCTGTGGATAAAGTGGAGAATATCACTTCTGTGAATGAAATTAAGTATTTGTTGCTACCCAAAATAAAACATTAGCAACCTAAGCAACCTATAATTTATTATAATTTATTAGTGTTCCAGGTACACTATACTGCTAATTAATATAGAAAAGTCACTATACCGTGTTGAAAATTCATACTCAAGAAAATGTACTACTATCTCCATCTTTACTTCAATCTTATTGTCACCCATTCAGTGTCCTCTGATAAGGCTGATGTTGTCTTCCTTGAGCAGAGAGGTTATGTTTTCTGTGTGTAATCAAGAGTTCCAAATCTACACAAGAAGTTTGACTTTGAAGAAGAGGGTCACTTCATCCTCATTACTACAGTCTGATTGCAACAATTTTTACAAATTTTCTCACTCCAGCCTTCCTCCCAGTCATTGGTATCCAGGTATATTTCAAAGGTTTTCCAAAACCATCCCCATCCTCAAGAGACATCAAGGCTATCAGTTGCTACAGGCCATTTTGCTTGGCTAGACCTTTATTCTATGTAGCATTCCTTGAACTGAAGGTGGAGCAGGACAGGAAACAGTTATTTCAGTGGTAGACATTTGTTGCAGCAAGGTAAAACACACCTTGTCCAAAGTGAGCTTTGACTAGTCCTGAGACTCTTCACAGTAAAACCAGTATGAAGCCAATCTTCTTGCAATAAAAATAAATAGATGAGTAATATTTCACAAGTTATAAGCCCATGCAAAGTAGTTTACACAATTCTTCATTCCTGGACTCAAATCTGGAATGAGAACAGCAGTTTTCATGGTGAAGAAGCCTGATTTGGAGCAGAGCACAGCTTGTCTCAGAATCTCTGATGTGCTGACAAGAAGGATGCTAGTCAATCTGAACTGATTTAGTGACAATATTTCCTTGACTACAAGAACAAGGTATACATTTTGTCTATGACATGAAAAGCATCTCAAAAGCTGCTATTTCAATATTTAAACTGATATTTACAGAAGAATTAAAAGATTTACTTTTAATGCAAAACCTGTCCCTTCTGAAACGTCAAGTGCTTTTCATCCCAACATGTAGGAACTAAAGTAATCATAGCATAGGAATATCAGAATATCAGAAGTAAGAGGAAAAAAAAGGAAACCCTTTCTGATTACCTTTACTCAGAAAAATATAGTTTGGTAGAAAATTCAAATATATATTAGTGACAGGCAGATAGAATGACAGTTAAATTCTAACAAACTAATGATTTAAGCAACTGAGAAGAAAATCGGAAATTAAGAAAATCAGATCAAGGTTATTAAGAGTCAGAAACATATGTAATTTTTTGGGTGTTAAAAATAATGCTACCAAACGTCATGCTTTCTTCATCACAGAATATCAAGCTTCTTTGATGTTTTTATGAGCTGAGATTCCTAATATCTTTATTTGGTAATCACCATCACAGTAGCAGATGTTTGATTTGAGGAGGCAATTCGTTAAATTCTGAGTAGCAAATTACAGTCATACCGTATAGCTTGTTAAATGATTAGTATAATCATATACTTATTCTTAGATGTTTCACTTTTGGAAGAGGTGAAATATTTTGAAAATCTATTTTTTAACATGGACATATAGAGCTGTAACGTAGCATAATGAAAATCAAACTTATTTTCAAGTTATTTGTAATCAATTAATTTCTCACTCAACATGACCATGAAAACATTTCAGAACTTTTCAGTACAGTACTTCAAGAACTTATATTCATTGCAGGAATGTTGTTAAAAATCCCAGGTATTTCTGGAAACAAGCTTTATGAAATATATGAGTAACTAAAAATAACTGAATAACTGTTTTCTTTAACTGAGTAACTGAAGATAAAAATACATATGTAAAATTATGAAGTATTTGTGCCCAAATGTATCTTTTTTTGGCCGGTGGTAACAGACAAGAGGGCTAAGAGGTATCTATATATCATTTTTGTAGACACCAATTAATCATCTAGATATTTCCTTAAAAGAGGTTCAGGGCCACATTCATGCAGTTCTAGCTTCCTAAAACTGCAGTGGATATTTCTTATCCAGAAATGTCATTTCTTTGTGTGTAGAACCTCTAGGATTTCAGCCTTTGTTAGAACATTAGTTACATAGAAAAAAATGTGAGATCATTAGAGGCCATTTGAATTTCCTGGCAATACCAACTCTGCTAATGTCATTATTTTCAAAAAGCACAGAATAAAATAAGTGCAAATGGGATAAAAGAAGCATTGCTAATCTTCACTCAGTGAAATAAATAAATATAAGAGAATTATTGCCCTTTTCATGGAATGTGACTTCCTTTGAAAGTCATAACTTCGTGTCTCTATGCATCTCCTATGGAAGCATGCATGTATTGGAAGTACAGAAAAAAGCAAGATTGTGAAAACAGATTCTTCATCTGGTCCATGTCCCCATGATGTGTACAATCAGTTGCTCTGAACATGAGAGTAACTTATGCACCTATTAAAATTATTGTACTCTAACTCAAACATGACTTACAAATAAAAAGTTTATTTCTAACTTAATTTAAACAGGGAAAAAAAAAAGCAGAACACCCCTCCCCCCACGTATAATTCAACCTACACATCTGACTTTCACAGAAGTGAAATCAAAATCTGAAGACAATTATGAAGCAGGAGGATAAATTAATCTAGAAATTAAAAAGTCAGTTAGTTTTGTCAAGCCAAGGAAATCAAAACAGCATTGAAAATAGAAGAACATGATGCATCTTGCAAAGAAATGAGAACAAATATTAAGAGAACATGTATTGATTACAAGACAAATAAAACAATTTAATTGTATACACTTCATTGTATAAAGAAAAAACCCATATTTAATTAGGAAATCAATTGTACAGCTGTTGGGACAAATGCTTGCTGTGGCTTTATCAAGTTTCAAATCTTTCAAGTCCTGCACTTCTAGTCAGAATTTCACAGGAACATTCAGAAACAGGAGACTCTGTAAGCATTCTGTATATCATAATCTTCAAAAAGTTTTCTTTTTGTAACCTGTTCTGGAAGTGTATAGAAAGCTTGTGCACCTACACCATAGAAAAAAGTCTACAAAACAATATTTAATTACTAGACATAAGATAAATTTTAAACAAAAAAAAAAAAAAAGAAAAAGCTTGTTTCATCCTAAACTTGCACTTCTCATAAGTGAATAAAGCATTCTCAGCTTTCACAGAAAAGTAAAAGAAAATCTTTCATGATCAAAGACTTAATCTCACCTCATCAGTTGGAGTAATGAACACAAGCTGTCAAGAGCAGAAAGAAATCTTCCTAAAATCCTTTTCATCATCTATTTCGCAAACTTCCAAATATGGTCAAACCATTTTGTTCTATTTTGTTTTGCCATTATGCATTACATAAGAAAAAAACAAACCAGCAAAAACTTTGCTATGTATGTACTGAAATTTCCTTTTTGAGTAATGACAGAGTACATATTGAGAGAATCCACAAATCCATGCTTGATTTTTTTCCCAAAAGAGAAACATCCAGATAAAGGGATTGTTCCTTTTGCCACCACATCTTGGGGATATCATGACTGCCAAACATATTTAGGCTTTTTATTTTTCATATTATTATACAGTGCAGTTCACTCATTAAAATCTAGACTGAATCTAAATTAGTAGACCAGTTCCATTCATTTTAATTTTCATGCTAGCAATATTCTTGTGCTAGTATTCTTGCAGGAGGTAATTTGTCTAAACTGTTTGGGCTTTGGTTTTGTTTGTTTGTTGGTTTTTTATTAATTTCTGTTTTTCTTTTTCTGATATTTAAACTTCACCTGCTTCATTTCCATTATGAAAACTTTTTTTTTCAAATGTCATATAGCAAGAAAGTCATAGTGGATACTTTTACCAAGAGTTTATTCTTTTGAACATTTCATTTTGCTTAGGATAATATTGAAAACCTTTTTGAAACACAAATAAGTAAAGTGACATAATAAGTGTAGTCATACAAAAACCTCTTAAATTAGTAGAAGATGTCCCCCATCTCTTAAAAGTTTTTCTGACCTATAGCTTTTAATTAGAAGTAGTTAAAATGGCCCAGCATTACTCAACATTTTCTATTACATTTGGACATGTGCAGTCATATTGTGCATCCAAGACAAGTGTATCTATAGGTGATGGCACCATTGGTTTGCAGAGGAAGTCTGTACACAAACACCTGCTCTCTATACAGGCCTTCTCTGCATTATTCTATCACACTGTGACTTCACATGTGAATGTCAGTGAAGATAGATGGATGTATGCCAAACTATGAATTAAAAATGTGTTTTATCTGACTACTGATCAGGAAATGTTTAACGCACGTGTATTTTAAGAAATGTACTTCTAAATAAAAAGATGTACTTCAAATCTCAAAGATTTGTAGTTCTCAAAACATGCACTAGTAAAGTAGAGCTGTCATGACAAGAGTAATTGCAAATTAAACAATATATGCAAATTATCAGAATTTTCCTCTTTGCTTAACACAATATTGTTTCTTTTGTGATTACATTTTAATGAACCTTTCTTGGTATTATTATCTATTTACTTCTCTACCATTATTCTTACTTCATCTATTCACCTTTTCCTGTCTTCTATGTCAGATTTTTCCAATTCTGTATTCTCAATTTCAATTTTCTTGTTTTGCTTCTTATTTCAATGTTTTTTTAAACTCATACAACACAGTCCAAGGAGAAAGAGCAGGGTGACATCTGGGTCAAATACTCTATTTAGTGACAGTAAGGGAAAGAAAAATATATGTGTTTCTAAAGATACTGTAGATCCCTAAAGTATTTCTAATGTACAAAGCTGTCTGTCTTCAAGGGAATATCTTTCACTGAAGAGCAGAAGCACAGAAACTTAAAATCTAGATTGGTTCAGTATGATGCACTAATTAATGGGGGGAAAAAAAGCCATTAGGAGTGACTGAACACAAATTTGCAATAACTAGCCCAATTAAAAAAAAAGAAAAAGGAAAAAAAAGCCTCTACCAGTGTAGAAAGTCAGGAGAATTTAGGAGGTTATACTTTGGGAGAATATTTTGTGCCCCATTTTAGTTTCCTTCACTTTATTTGTACTACAACTTGTTCTTCAAAATAGGTTGTCAGCCCGCAGAGATGCAGATCAGTCATTTTAACCTTCTTAAGTTGTCAGAAAGGTTGTGAAACTGTAACCAGTATTCCAAGCCATTTTTGACAGAAACATATTTTTCACTGTTGATTGGTCACATTATTATGATCTTTTAGAAACCTCTTCCTTTGGTCTCAATGTAGGACCCTTCCAGTTACAGAGGAGATAAAAGAGATTTAGAAATGACATATTACTTTTCTACTCCATGTATTCCTTGCAGTTTTTCAAAATAATTATTAGTGAGTTTGATCACCTTAAACTTACTAGTTATAATATTAATAATGCTGGTCTGCTTTGGTATTAAAAACTGTAGTTTAAAAATTTTCATGTTCAGAATACTGAAAATCTCCGTTTAGTGCTGGATGGTAATTTTCTGGTTATATGGTCCTCTTCATTTCCAAGAACTTAGACTCAGAGATTTTGCATTGAATAAAATATGCTTTGAAAATGTGGTGACTATTGTAATAAATGAAAATCATTTTATAACACAACTAAATAGATAAATTCTTTATGTGCTCATAGAAGGTTATGGGGACAGTTAAGGTTTTTGTAGCTAAATCCCCTGGAGATAAGCTACTCTGAAGAGACCCTTGGTCACCAGCCACAAGAAAGTTCACCATAAAACTTTTAGCAGAGTAACCATTAAAGGAAAAGGCTGGCCCTAACTAATTAGATAGTTTACTACCAATATAAGGAATATAGCCAAGGCATAGATCTGATAACATTCCTTGTTTCCGTGGTTCAGTTGAATAACTAATTTCCCACAAAGAAAATTAGCATTCTACAGACAATAAATATTCAGGTATTTATCCATTCAAATAAGATGAGAACCCCAGACCTTGAAAGCAGGGAGAGATTCTCAGAGCATCTGGTATAGGCTTACCACAGAGACAACTACAACATAAAGAGATGCAGTGGGCTATGGCCAAACATAACGATGCAGACAGAACCTGAGTGATGATCCTTGGCAAGGGTGATGAAGCAACAGAACACTGAAGAGCAATATCTGCAAATGCCAGAGAGGTGTAGCAGGTTATCAACCTATTTAGTTGGCAGCCTTTGCTGATATCTGGCTTTGAAGCCCACACAGTCATAGAGACACAGCAAACACTGTCAAGCTGCTGTACAACATAAGGAGAGTCTCAGGGAGGCCAGACATGTCCAGTGCCTACCCAGAGCTCTACATGGACACATGGAGCACTGTGTCTCCTCAGGCTGTGCTATTTCAATTCACTGGTGTGGTGATTGGGACAGGTCTCAGCTAACTACATCTATGCCTGTGAGTGTGTGTGTATGCCTGTGGTTGTAAAACTTTCACAACTTCCCTCTTGCTTGGTCCACTTCATAAATTGAGTTTAGTACTACCACATTATTTGGCATTCCTTTTTCCTCCATGACAGCATAACCTATCACTCCTATTCCTACTGCCCTACCTTCAGCTTCTGGGAGTTGCTGTATGCTACTGCAATAAATAAGACAGTACTTCAGTTAATTTAACATGCAACTAGAACTCCTAATGAAATGTTGTCCTATTATCGATTTCATTTAGGCTTAGAGACAGCTTTATACCCACCATATAAATGAGTTATACAAATTTCTGCATTTCTCTGGATAGTTTGAAGCATGGTCTATCTTCCATTTCTTCGATATCATTCCAGTCAAGTTTGGAAAGCAGCCTCCCTTTATGTAGGCATTCTTTTGCTCTGGACAGTCAGAGCAGATTAAGAATTAATAGATATCTCTCACAGATTACCTCTATTTTTAATAACAAATGTAAATGGAGCAGACTATTTGACTTGTTCATCTTCAGGTCACTATAGTTAAGTCCTCAAATATTCATGTTTATAAGGAAAATATGTTTACATGTGATAGGATCAACAGGGCACTTTTGGTTGGATACTCTGAACAACTGAATGAATTAGGCTGTGAGATTTCCATTGATTAATATCAGTTTCACACCAAATAACTGTGAATGAACTATTTTAATGTCAATCATTGGAGTTACTGATGATTTGGGAAGATGTTTGAGAATGAGAAAGGGAGGTATCATGATGTATTAGTTTGAAAACAAACCAGTGGCAGATCTCAAGTCAGGATTAAAATTTAATAGGAAAATTAAATAAAATAAGTGCAATGATAGAAGGGAAAGCACTGACAAAGTCAGATACAACCTAACACCCTGTTAGGGTGGTAGTAGCAGTCCAACTGAAGTAGTTCAGTTGAAAGCCATGATCCTGTGGAAGGTCTGGTCCCCACCTGAAGATCCAGTGGTAGCTCTTGTCCTCTGGGAACCCAGTAGAGAGGGCTAACTTAGGCAGTTCCAAAGCCAGGTTATATCCAGGTGGGAATGCTTGGCTCCTCCCTCCTGGGCAGAGCATCTCACAATAAGATAAGAAATTCCATGAGTCATGCAGTGGTTTCTTGATGGCCCATTGTCTGTTATCAGGGGTGAGTCATAGCAAGAGGTAACAGCTAATGGCCCACAGCTGGTGGTAACAGAATACTAAATACATCTATATAGTAACCTAGGACACATGATCATTTCCAAGAAGGAGAAGAAGGAGGATTTTGAAAACTACAGGTTGGTCACTTTTTTAAAAATTAACAAATTATTCTGTTAAATATATTCAGCCATTTCAAGGAAAAAAGGTGTTTCAGAGAAGTCAACTTGGATTTACCAAAGGCAAACTGTGCTACACCAACTTGATTTCCTTCTGTGATGAAACAAGTGGTTTAGGGGAGAAAGAAAGAAAAGTGGATATTGTCAACTTTGACTTTACCCAGACTTTTGAGATGAGCACCCATCCATGCATTATCCCTGGAGACACACTGATGAAAGATGCCCTGGACAGATAGACTGTTAAGTTAGTGTAAAACTGGCTAAATCTTTTTGCTTATATAACTCTGATTAGCCATATAGAATCCCACTGATGACAAGTTATTAACAACCCTCTGGAGCTCATACTGCTTAACATTTTTATTTGCAACCTGGATAACAGAATGGAGTGTGATCTCAGCAAACCTGTGGATCATACTACACAGCAGGAAGACTGTTATCTGTCTAAGTCATGGTGTTGAGGAAGCTGAGTTTCTTTTGATTTAAGGGAATATCTTACTCACCTGCCTGATGTGAGGTACTTTCCCTAGAGGTGCACAGAGAATTGACTAGAAGCAAGAAACTCAATTTGCATCCATCTAATTAGATAGAAGGGGAAAAACTATCACAAAATTGGTAGCCAGATACTGCCCAGGAAGATTGTGGATATTCTTTCCATGGAAATGCTTTAAATTTTGCTTTCATCAACCTGGTATAACATCTAAGCCACCCTGGCTTTGATCAAAATATCAGAGTGATGTACAAAATGACCTGCAGATATTTCTATCTACCTAAATTATTTTATGATTCTCTGATGGTTTTGTATAAAAGAGCCTGAAGGGGCAAGGAAAGTTCCTTTAATTTTTCAGTCATTACCAGTCTACCACAACTTTATATTAATGAATAAAGTGGCCTTTCTTATAACTTCATGCTATTTAGATTTGTCTTGCTTTCCCTGCTAACAGAAACTAAACCACAGTCAAATTTCTGCCCTCCATATACTATGAACTGTGTTAAGACTTTTCTTTAAAAAGTTAAGTGAAGGTACCTTATTGCATATGTCATTAATAATCTGTTCACCTTTTCTATTGCCTTTATGGTTTTAGTGGCTTTTTCTCCTGAATCCTTAAAATTTTGGAGTGGAGGCACAATAACCAGGCAAAACGCATGAAAACTGTACTGTAGTCAAATAAAGGGATAATTCTTTCATTTTGTTGCTGGTTTTCTACTATAAATTAAAAAAAAACGGGAAAGCAATTACTCCTAGACAGTACATATACCTCATAGGTGAAGAAATATGAGTTGCAATATCCATCTCATCTTTCTGGGTATTTTAATCCAAGTGCAATGTAATTACTTACAGAGTCACTAGGACTGTTCTGTAGTGCCTCGTCCAGTAAAATATCAAAGAGCTACTCAAGATTTAATGGCAGGATGGGATGTTTGGTCATTCTTAGAGCTGATGTATTCTTCCAGAAGCAACATCACTTGAAATGTGAGTACTGACTAATCTTCTTTTTAAGATAATTGCTAATATTTGCACATTAGAGTAGCTGCTGACAAATTAACAACATTTATCTAAGCTTTGACAGACTGTTTTACATGAGTGTGTGATTTCCACAGAGTGACAGAACAAGAAGAAACAAAGGGAAGGAAATTGCACTGCAGGTTGAGAGAGAATGAAGGACACACCTAGGAATAAAGCACTAGATTCATGATTTTCAGTCCCCAGTTGTATATCTCAGACCCTTTTCTCCCACACTGAGAGCCTCAGAAGCGTTACACTAGATGAAGAGAGAAGACAGTTTTTGAAGTGATAATCAGTATTGCCAAGACATGACACCATCCTAGAGATAAAAAGAATGAGAAATACTCCTTAGCAAAATGCTATATCCATACTGTATACATACTGTTCCCGCAGCAGAGCCAACTTTACCCAGTCTCAAAGAGCTATCAGGATTTTATCAGGCCACAAGCAGAGGCTTTTTACTGAAACTTCTCTAACTCTACAAGACTACTTCTTATGCTTTTTTTTTCATGTCACTCTTCACAATTTTCCTCCCATCATCATGTGTCATTTCTTCAGTCAGCCAACCTCTTATTCATCATTCATAGTTTTTGAAAACCAATTTTTTTAAACTTTTTTATATTAAGGAGTTATAGCAAGGAATAACTAAAAACTATACTAGCTTTTAGAACCCTTGTTTTGCAGACTTGCTGTGATTTGGCAAGATCATATGCTTTGGCATTTCTTTTAGCAAACCACAAAAATGGGTATTACAGACACCTTGATCTTTTCAAGAATTCAAGCTTCCCACTTGTAATGTGTTTTCACATCCAGGAACCTGTTTCTAAGATCTGTATGAGGGCACACACATGTCTGTACACATCAGCATCTTTTCTGAGCTGTATCTTTTGGTCTACAGAAGGGAGTTGCATTCATTTTTTTGTGTAATGCTCCATAGTCAAGCAATTTTTTCAGAGTTCTAAGGTGGATAATGTGATTATATTTCATCCTATCTTTCTCCACAAGATATTTTGTTATAAGTGTGTTCATTTACTGACAGTAACAAGTTCTTACACTTATTCTGGGGTGTAGTTCTTTCATTTCTTTCTATTTTTTTCAAAATTTAAGACTGTCAAGTACTGAATTAGTGGGTCCTATTTAATATTTGAAACTTCCCCCCTCTCCCACCCACCTTGTCAATTCAGATTAATTTGCAATAGTTTGTGGAACACTGATGATTTAATTAAATTTTGGGATGTGTCAGTTAACATAATATTATTTTTAATTAAACAGATGCTATTTCAGTACTGTTTATCATTTTCCCATCTAACACATGCTTTCTAGTATGAGATTTAGCATTTGCTCACAAGGCACATGTAGTTCATCCTGAAATTGCTCATGTCTGCTTTTTAATGTGCTTTAGAAAGACTACTACAATTTGATAAATTATCAAAGATTGATCCAGAAGTGAACGTCATGTATTAGCTGCTCAAACTGGTATTATCCTACACCTCCTCATGTCCCTGTGATTAAAAATTTCTTAATTTTTATCAAAAATGGAACTTCCCCTCCTGAGGACTACCTCCACTGCATGTACTTTTCATTCTCCTAAACAGGCCTGCATGAACTTTGTGTAAATTCATTTCCTAATCAGGTCTGACTGACTCCCAGCTTCGTGACACAGATCACCTTTGAAGCAGGACTGTGTCAGGTGCTTTATTGGTTTCTTTCTGGGCTCACTTCTGGGGTCAGTTTCATTTGTCCTCCCACTTCTGAGATGGTTGTACTCCCTTCTGGTACAGTTTTGGAAGTATATCTGCTGTTATATTATCAAAACGTTTGTTTCACTAGCAATAAATTTGCAACCTGTGATATTATCTATAGTTCACTGCTGTTTTTATTGGCTGTTGTTATTATAGATTGTTGCTATAACCGCTTGCTGTTATACCATTGATCACAAATACTATTGATTCCTGATAATAATTTGTAATAGCTTGATATATACATGCACTTTATAATCATAGGTATAATTGCTAATGATTTTTGTGGCAACACAGTAGAGAAATTCATATAATAAAGCCTCCGTGCCCTTGTGTATTACAGAATTTTACTGATCCATTCTCTTGATCTCTTACAGACCCACAGACCAGGCAAACCTTTAGGTTATGACTGGCCAGGTTAAAATCTACAAAGTATGGTAATTAATCCATGACACAGCAGCGCTGGATGATTCACCTTGTTTCAACATCACACAGGAAAAAATTCATGTCCCTGAACATACACATCTCCCACTGGTTAAGATATCCTAGACTATCACAAACAGTGCCCTTACTAACAAGTAAAGGAGGGCAGTGTAGAGTGATACTCTGCTGAGTCAGATCAGACCTGGCCAGCACAGTTTTGTAAAAAGCACGTCCTGCTTGACCAACCTGATCTACTTCTATGACAAGGTGAGCTGCCAGCTACTCACAAGGATTCTTGTACGAGTTTATGCCATGCATTTCTATGCAGTGTTGTCTGTACTGTTCATTTTGTAGGTTTTTTTGATAGCTTGGGACATTTGGAGGGATCACAATATTCTGAAATACAAAATTTCCAAACCTTTTAAGTTTTCTCCTTTGTTTTGTCCTAGTATGTAGCCCTTTGATTTTTATTTTACTTTTTCAGGCTGGGATGTGCCCCAAGTCTCATTCTTTGGTAATCCATGAGCAAAAAAGTAAACCAAAGGACTTCCTCATATAACCCGAGATGGAATTAGTATGACCAAAGATAAAGATGCGCATTTGAACTTTTCACTCCAGCTTCCTTTGCACATAATACAGAAAAAAACCCCAGAACCACAGTGTATCTTATCATGAGACAGACTTAAAAGTAGGTCAAACTCATTTAACAAATTTATAACTCTCTACCGAATATAAATGTAATCTAAACTGAGAAGCTTGAAGTACATCTGAACATTGTGTTGGTAAAATACAGTTAGTGTGGAAAAACACAAGAAATGCTGGTTTATGGAAATAGAACTGAAAAATCACTGTAGTGAAAAAGAGACTGCAGGGCACTTTTTTCTGAGCTTATCTCTTCTGTGATATGTCTACATTGCATATTTTATCATGACAGCAAATTAAACAAAAAACAAACAAACAACAAAACCCAAAATCCAAAAACCAAATCAAACCAAAAAGCAAAACCAAAAATCTGAAAATACATAAAACAGAAAATAGTAGGTTTTAGAGAACATACATGAAAATTTTTCATGGTCTACAGACAGATATCAATTAATATTTTTTTTGTATTTTAACATGTTTAAATAATTTTGAGAACTCGAGTATAGTGATTGGCAGGTACTGATTTTTTTAATTTTTCTCTTTTTTTAAAAATTTTTCTATTTTATTTATCCTTTGTTTGGAAAACATTCTTTTTTCTTTTTTTTTTTCCCTACATCCCAATTAACTGATAAAGAATATTTTAAATTTATTACAAAAACCAGGGTGAAACAAACCTACTTAGAGGTAACAGTTTGGATAGGCACATTAATATCAAATCTTTGGATAAAAAATAAATTAAAAACCTACATAACTTTCTGAGCCCTTTATTATAGCTTTTGCATATTATGTTATCAAAGGATCATGTAACCATGGAATAGCTTGGGTAGGAAGAGACCTTTAATGTTCATCTACTTCAACTCCCCTGCAATACGCAGGGACTTAGATCAGGTTGTTCAGAGCCACACCAAACCTGACCTTGAGTGCTTCCAGGGATGGGGCACGTACTACTGTTTTGTGCACCATTTTCCAGTGTCGCACCATCCTCATTGCTAAAAAATATTTCTTCCTCATGAACTTGGAAAGTTGCCTTTAAATTAATTGTAACTTTGACGCCAAAATAAGTGAATAGTATGTGATTATAACCTATGTAGTAGTGTATACCTAATTTTCTGTGACAACATGAAATGACACAATGAATTTTACATTATGTCACCCTCAATTCACCTAGTCACTTTTTTTTCACAAGAAATTAATGGAAAATAAATATTTGTGAAAATTATTTTAATATTAGACTTAGCAAATAGCTCATTGATATAAGTTTTCCATGCCTGTTGCATCTTTATTTGTTAGTGATTTTTTTCAGTGTTATGGGAATATACAAAAAAAATCAGACGAAAATGCAGAAAATGCTATGGCAAAGCTATTCAGGCTGTGAGAGTACCAATCCTGAATAAAAATTTATTACTTGTCAGAAATAGTGTATTCAAGACATACACTGTAAGCAAAAATCAAGCCTGAAGCAATCAAGATTTTTCATTTGTGTAAAACTATAATGTTTTTGAAAGCAGAGATGAACCAATACAAAATGCCTTATGGAGTATGATTTTCTATTAATTTCAGCAGTAGCAAAATCTGGATTTATATGTAAAAATATTCTGAAAGCATTAGGTTAAGTCCATGGTTCATTACATGTTATGATTCCACAGCAGCACTGTCACCCCACAAGTTGCTACTGCTGCACATTATTTCCTTTGATCTTTTTTGCCAGTGTTAGTACAGTTGCATGTCCAAAAAGTCTCAGTGAATAGCAAAAGTTTCCTAAATGTGAAAAATGGTTAATTATAGCAAAATTCAAATCTTATTTCAAGATAGTGTGAAGGCCCTATGTAGTCTACCATTTTAAATTCTTGATGTATTTTTCACAGTGTAGTCATACGTTATTGTACAAAAATGTTTTTGCCTTTATATTTTACTATAAACAATTAGGATACTGCTGGCTAGTTTGGTTTGGTTTTTTTCAATTAATTCCCTTTTTTATATGATGTTTGTAATTCTGTTATTTCACCATGTAAACTAATTTCTCTTAAATATTAAATCAAACTAAAGCTTTTCAAAAGCCTTGCTGCACCAATATTACTATTCATGCCAAACTTTTAAGAGTTTTCTCATGGCTAAGAGGGTATTAGTTTCCTTAGAGAGGGAGTTAAATGTTTCTGAGGTTTCAGATTTTCAGATATAAAAGACAATGGAAGGAGTTATTACTGTTATGTAACCTTCCAGGTAATTTGCAAAGCATTTCCTCTGTGCAGGGCAGAGAGGATCTTTATCTGTTACAAACATGAATTTCAAGCTACACAGGAGTTTTTTGTTTCTAAGAAAGATAGCAGTTGTCATAATAATACTCTGTATGGATCCATTGCCTGAATTGCTACAGAAAGGGATGTTCTCCACAATTTGTTCAACATTCCTCATGGTAAGGAATAAAACCTCTCAATAATGGTCTTATCAGGGAACTTGGTTAAGGATTTGTAAATCATATTTGACATCTAGAAAGGTATTCAGACTGCTAGTACATTAAAAATCCTCAAGAAAAAAAAAATAGATTATGGAATCTTATTTTAGACCATGTACTGATTGTTTATTTAAGGTGAAAATTAAATCTCAGCAGAAGTAGAAATTCATTATGTATTCCCACACTGGTGGAGCACAGTAAAAGTTTCAAAAAGTTCAAAGCAGTCATAAACAGTGAAATAAAAACCAAAAATTCATAGAGTATAATGCATTTTATTTCAAGTTGTCTGTGGTATCATAACTAAAAATAGTATGTTATGCTACTAAAACACATATATTGTAATTAAAAAAAAATCAATACAGAGCACATTTCAAAAGAGAAATTCCAAAATGTTCTTCTGTTGTAATCTCATTCAGATTTTATGGGCTAAAGGTTTTACCAAATAGACAATACAATGGTGGGGTTTTTTCAATTAATTTAACTAAAAACATAATAGAATTTCATCTCTACCATATGGAGCAGAGAATACAGACACATGAGTACACTATTTCAGCAGATGATTCTTCAAGTTCAAAGGTGCAAACACAGGACCACTCACTTGAGTCATTTTAGTTCTACATAAATAGAGTAATTTTTCTTCCCAGATTGATATGCCACCTTCAGTTAAGATGCTGAGGATATTCAGGACATTGTTAGAGCTTCTGGAATACATATCTCAATCCATCATGCAGGATTCATCATAGATGGTCCAAGTGATGTCAGATCCCTTCTCCAATGTGGTGCTTCGATTACAAAGTCTGGTCATTATGCAGATGTTCCAGATGGCTGATTTCTCCTTACAAGCAATGATGTACACTTAAAAGCTCTGTGTACTTCGCTTTTGTGGTGTGTTTTCCTCATGTCTCATTTGCATATCTAGACCCCCTTCTGACATGAGATTACAAAAGACATTTCTTAATGCAGTTTGGAAGCCAAGGCACCTCTACATCCCTCTGAATGTCAAGCTAAGAACTGCTGAACTGCTGATACCTTTTCCCTGGACCCCATTTCCACAGCCAGTGCTGGGAAGACGTAGTCACCAATGCATATTTCTCCCAACTTGTTGCCATTCTAATGTTTTGATTATGCATTCCCATCTGCTCTAACATGCCTCTACTCTGTACTTCTCTAAAGCTTATATAAAGTCTGTTATTGTTTTGTTTTCTGTTTCTTTTCCCTGGCACCATTTTTAATTCATGGGCTAAATTGAAAAATATTTTGCGTAATTCTACAATCTTGGGAACTCAAATTGCATCTTAGAACCTTCAGAGAGATGCTAGAGAAAAAAGCAAAGACAGCAGGTGTAGACAGCAGTATGCACATAACAGAAAAGTTGGTAATGAACAGTGATTGGTCTTCACAGAGATTTAGCTGACAAAGTTGTCATGCACGTATATGAAGAATTTATTCCCAAAATACACCTTTAAACATTTAAAACTAACTACTTGTTGGATACTAATGCGACACAAATTTCACAAGTGGGTGGAAGGCTTACAGACCTTGACAGAATTTCTCCCCATCAGTGCAAAGACAGACTAACAAATTTCTCTAGTTCTTCCTTCACCAATATTATTCACTCTTAAAGAAAAATTATACTGGAAACTTTTAAATATAAGAAGCATGAGGTTATTTAGAACACAGGGGAAAATGGGGGGGAAAAAACCCAACCCCCCACAAAACCTCTCTAAAATGAATCTAGTTTTGAAAGTCCAAGATTAGTTAAGTAGAAATCTCTTGGTCAATACAGCCATTTGAGTTATATACGTTCCCCCTTCACTTTCACTCACTGTAAGCAAATGAGGACTTTTCCCACTACCTGCAAAGGTTTTCCTCTTCTGAGTTATAATTCTTAGATATTGACTTAGTTTCAGTGAAACAGCTGTTTTGCCTCATAAACTAAAATTACCCATTTATTTTCATAACTTACTTTTTTGAGCCCTTACATGAGTCAGTAAGGACTCAGGGCTCCAGACTTATGCCATATTATTCATGGTATGAACAATGCCAGAAGATCACTGCAACCTGCTTAGTGTCGTGCTGAGTAAGGCCTTTTTGGGGATCAACATCAGCTGCATGTAGGAGATGATTTTTGCACTTCAAATCATCAGCAATCCTCCTAGTCCTGGCAGTTTTCTTGATGAGTTCTGGAAGTATATGTACCTGAGAAAAATCAATTGACTTGCTTTCCCCTTGCTGAAGTGTCAAAATAGAAGATTTCAGCATGTCCAGGCCTCTGCCTTAGCAGTAAATATGTTTACAGATAGTCCCCAAAACTACTTTGCAAATGAAAATATATGATCAGCTGAAATTTGGTAGAAACATTAACTGATGAAACATAGCTCTGTTTTTCTCTTGTTCATGTAAAATTATGGGTTAGATAAGATCAAGAGATAAGTATAACAAAAGGAACAATCCAATCTTGATGTCTCAAGGAAAATATAGTCCTGTGAAAATTTTGACAGAATCCAATCTGCACTATTTGAGCTTCATTTTGGGAAGGGCTATATACTCTAAATCTTTACTGAATTGTAATTTCCAAACACCCTTCAAAACTTGTTCTATGTATGAAAAGTACTGTAGTCATGAATATTAAACAATCATTGATGTGAACATGTTTTAAAGAGTAATAAAGAATATGTTGACAAAATAAAATGTCTTGAAAAGCAACAGTATTTTTTTATTTGCACTCACAATGTTTGCCCTTATTTCACTAAATGACACATAACATCCTAACACCTACGTGCAAATTGCATCTTGAGAAAAGCTTTGAGGCCAGTACCTGAAGAAGTTGCCTAGTCTCATCCTGATTCTAAGTCACTACAAAGTGTTAGATCTTTGATACTGGCGATCTTACAGAATTTCTGTATCTGCAGCTGTTTGTACATTATTTTTTTATGGAATGGTCTATACTACTGAAAGACAGGTCTGGAAAACTGTTCCAATTGCTTCTAGTTTTTGTTATTCTAGTTTAGTATCTAGCTGTTACAGCAACCAAATGGGCAAAAATGCAGTGCAAACAGGACTTGGATGTTTGTTGAAAACTTACAGACTCTAGATTACTTTTTTCAGCTAGTACTACCTAGTTTTGTTCAGACTTTTGTTAAAATTCTGGGAACACTCAAGAGTTCTCTCTAGTGTGGTCTTATGCTGCTTAATATATTTATCTGTATATCTATCTATCTATCTATATATATATAAGCAAATTAATTTACTGTGGGCAAAAAAAGTCATAGTAAATTAATTTACTCTCCCTACTGCTTTTTCAGGCTAGATATCAGATACAAACATACATGACAGACAGTGAACAACATACTGATGCTTTAAATACTAAAAGTACTGCCACATGAACAGAGCCTTCAGGGAAACCATCACTGAGTTTGTCAAAGAGTTGGTTTTGTTGCCAAGATACCTACTCTAGCTTCGCTATTACTGAGAATTATACTGTCAAAGCAGGGGAAATTTCACATTTTTCGAGATGTCAAGCAAAACACTTTTCCACTAGACAGTTTATGCTTGAATAAAAATACAATAAATTAAACTCCTCACTGACTTCTGCTTGTTCTATGTACATAGTCAATGATAAAACCTGTTTACAGGAATTGTGAGAAGATGCAAAAATGACTCTTTTTTTTTTTTTTTCCTCAATGCAAATACTTTTGTCAAGGGAATATTTGTTTTAAAACTTTCTTAAAAGATGCTGTATTAAATTTCTGCAAAAATCTCTAAGCAAGTATAATGCCCAGTTCACTGTTTTCCTGAGGCTCAAGAGCTATTAAGACTTAAATTCACATTCTTTGAGTTTTATATTTTAAGCATCCACAAAACATTTTCTAATAAGTCTCTTTTGCCTTTTCAGCTTTTAAAGAGCTCCATAAAGATTATATTAACATAAGGACTTTTTGCCATTTAATACCAGCAGGTCTTTTGGTTTTGTCTTCCCTGAAAAACAGTGCAGAAAAATAAAAAAGCATCCTAACAGTTTAGCAAGTGTTGCTGTAATTGTTTATAGAACGAACTTGGACAAAAATTTTGGAATAACACCTTTGTGTCCCTGGCAAGCTCAGTAAACAGAGATAGAACAACTCACTTGGCTTTCCAAGTAAACTTTGTAAAATCAGTATTCTCATTGTTTCTTATCAATAATTTTGCAAATGACATTCAGAAAAAACTTGTTCTTCAATTTTATTTTTTTTACAGTCTACTTAAAATGCACACTCTAATTTGAGTCATCATAGATCTTCTGAAACCCTGAAAGGTCATTGTTTACTCCATTGTCCTCCATGAAAATTTTAAAATGGACTTGTTTTGGTGGTGTTTATAACTATATAGTCCTGTGCATTATAAACTCCAGAAATTTTAGGACTTGATTATCAGCTTTTTATATTAAATAAAGCAGAAAGTATTGGGAGGGTGTTTAATTTTCAGCAAAATCTTTTCAGTGGTATCAAATTTTACTGTGTGTTTGCATACCAAACAATTAAATAAAAATATTTTTGTTTGGCTTTCAATGTGATAAATCAAAACTCAAAAGATGTTTTAAAATGCACATCTTAAGAGATTGGACATACAGTGGGCATGTCTTAAAAAGATCACTTTGTTTGATGGATTGATTTACCTTGTAAGCAGTCATGTAAGATTATTTTCTTTCCAGTAGCTGATAAGGGGATCTGTTTTGGAATTTTCCTGTGTTGTTAACACAGAAATGTCTTCGTTATTTCTGAGAGGTGATTACAGAGATCCAAGGCCTTTTCTGCTCCTCACCCCATCCCACCAGTGAGGAGGCTGGTGGTGCACCAGGAGCTGGGAAGGGATATAGCCAGAACAACTCACCCCAGCTGTCACAAGGGATATTCCATACCATATGGCAGCATGCTCTACATATAAAGAGAAGGCAAAAAGAAGGTAGGTGGGGGACATTTGGATTGATGTCATAAGCTCATTGAATAAATTCTCGCAAAAGTTCTGCTCTTCAAAAACAAAAACCCAGACAAGCCAGCAGTGATAAATGTTCCTTTTTTATGTCACTTGACAATTACAATAAAACAATTCCATGTGCCCCCCAGCTGGATGTAGAAGAAATTTCCTACAAATTCAAGATATTAAAAATGTGATTATGGGTTAAAATGTTAATAGCTTTTCCCTTCAAGGAACTCAGTCAGAGTAATAAGGCTACTATGAAATTTCTTTCTGTAACTTCATCAGTGATAAACCACAACAGATGTATATATCAGTCTTACTCACTTATTAAATCTAAATGAGTGTTGATATGAAATTACCACCATACCACCCAAAGTAGTGGTCTGCATATATGGGTATACAGAAAAGACTGATCAACTTCAGGCAGCTAATACACTTTTCTGACCTTAAAAATGTAAGCAAACAACAAACAAAAAAACTGAGCCCCAAAAAAAAAGTAAGTAATATAAACATCTGGAGTTATAAAGTTTGATGTTTTGGTTTGATCTTGCTTCTTACATCCAAAATCTAAATTAGTAGCATTTATGGACAGAAAATCCATTGTATCTCAAATTACATTGACTGAAAATCCAAATAAGAGGGAAAATTAATGAATACATATATTTATTATTTTTTTCCACATGGTATTATATTCCACATATTTATTATATTGTTCCACATGGTACCTGAAGTTTATTTGGGAATGCTTTCAGTCCAGGTTACCATGTTTTAGCACCAATGAATGAGTGGAAGAGGACTCACAGGAGATTGGCAAGAGCAATATGCACATGAAGCTCAGGGATGGATATAGGGAGCAACTGACTGCAGCTGCTGCAGAGAGAGATGAACGTAACGCAAAAGGACCTGGATGGTTGCCTTTGTTCTACCTACACAGCTATAGCAATTCAATAGATCTGTTGGCTGAATCAGTCAATTAATAAACCAGTTATACTGGCTGAGTGAATCAAGGAACAGTAATTGCTCTTCTCTTAATCAGAAAAGTGAATGTCTTCCTGAGTCAGCCAGACCAACATATGAAGGGAGAAGTGTATATGTGAGCAATCCTGAATTAAACATCCAACAAAAGGAACTGTGAGAGAAGCAATGGGCAACCTTTCTGGCAAGTGGTGTGACAGTGACCATATTACACAGACAGACTGAACATCATGCTTGTACCATAGTTCGGATATATATGGCCATTGCTGCACTCAGCTAAGTGTATCTTGTATCATTGTTGCATTTCTCTGCTAAATCAAAATCTCACGCAACCTCAAATAGCTTTAGTTAAGTAAATTTTATATTATGCATCAAACACTCCACATGTAAAACACTTGAAAAAGCCTGGTCAGTGTAGCGAACTGTCACCCTGCTGTCACCCTGCCCTTCCCCACAGCCATCTTTGTCTCTCACAAGTTATAGGCTTCCAACACATAGTGAACCTCTCATCCAGTGATTACTCTTTAACATAAAAACCATGTTTGAGATAATACGTCTCCTTTTAGGAATTTTTTAAAATTTTAGTATGCTTTAACTAGTCTATCTGCGATGGGCTACGGTATATCCAATACAGATTCCAATCATACCAAAAGAATTGTGTCAGCCTATACAGAAGCCTTGAGTACAACCGAGTGCAAATGTATTTAGAAAGCATTTAATTATCTTCAAAAATCAAAACCAATAATAATGTTAATTATTATAATAATAAATAATAATATAATGTTAATTTCAAATTTCTTCAATACTTTGCTACTTTCTTAAGCAGAAGTCTGAAAATTAAAACTTAATAATTCTCATCTGTTACGTTCTTTGCAAAAAATAAAATAATTAAAGCTACGATGTCTATTTTTCACTAAGGACAAGAAATGAATCTTCTGTTCATCAAGAAAACAATAAATATATTAAATTCTGCCAGCAGTATCACATATCTTTTGAAATTACAAATAAAATGGATAATTTGTATGTACCAAGAATGAAACAAGCCTTTTAGGAGGAGTGGTGGAAAAAGTGAGAAAAAATCTGTCTGGTTTAAGTACATCACACAATATGTGATAAAAATGCTTTTTTGCCATGCTGATGTAAGAAGACATGTGACCTATTTCACAGTAATTTAGCTCCCCTTACTTCTATGCAAGAGTGAAGATAGACTTTATCTCACTTAACTTTATCTATACAGAAGCTGAATATCTCACATAAACTAAACATATAGGCTGCTTTTATAATCAGTGACAACAGTCACACAGGGTTAATTTTTCTCCCAGCTTCTTTCATTCCTTTACTTCCATTAACAAACTGTGACCAGCTGACATGCCGCAGATAAAGTCCAGAAAAATAGCATTGTTTGAGATAATTCCAGCCCTCAAAAACCTCTCCATCTGTGTGTTCACCAATGATGTAATTAAGTAATGGTCTAAAAACCACATACAACTCTGTTATCATATTTTTCTATTGAAATTAATAAAAAGATAACTATTTCAGATAATAGAGTTCTGTTAAAAATGCTTCAGAGTAGAAATGCATCTGAAAACATGGTTTAGGGGACAATGTAATGCTATACGACTTCTCCTTTTTTTTGTTGGACCTCAGAAGTCAAGAGTAAGACAAAAAGCAAGACATATGCTTTTTCTGCATATGTCGAAGACCTAATGATTATTTGCTAGTTGTTATGTGTATGCACTATCATTCCACATCTTCTCCTATCATTTTTTACTATTTTGCTCAATAGACAAATATTTATATGAATAACGTTGAATTCTACCTCATCTATTGGGTATGTGAAGTATTAGTGGAATGTCACATATGTAAATGTCAGGTATAATTAAACTTGAAAAAATACATTCAAACAAACCAAAAAAAAAACCACTGGAAAAGCATACAAAACTTCCATCAACTAGACATTTTAAAAGTCTCTCCTTGAGTCACATAATGAAAACTTGAGCAAATGCAAAGTATTCATGTGTAGAATGTGGAAAAATTTCTGACTCCAATAAGAGTTTGTCCCTTGAAATGTAAATATTAATAATTCTTATAACACTTCTTCTTTCTCATTGTGCAGTTGTGTTAAATTTGTATACATGACCTGGGATCCAGAAATCTGAGGAAATGAGTAGGCCAGCAAAATATATTATTGAGCTCATGTGCAAAGAAGGCAAAAAGAAAAGCAAACCAATAATGAATAACAAAAGCAAGATAGCATTTTGAAATACTTCAAAATTACAGATAAAAATCACACCTTAAAGTTTGTCAACCCTCAGTGACAACATGGGATAAAAGTCTGACGGAATGATAGGATGAACTTTTTATGATGAACAAATGGATTGCTCCACAAATTGCTTAATTTCAGGAGCGAATTACAAGTGAGATGTAATCACTCTATCTATTATGCCTCTTAAGCAAATCTTCAGACCCTAAATAACTCTTCAGAAGTAGTGAAAGTAGTTCAAGTTGTAGAATTTCCAAAGACAAAAGGTTTAATGAAGTCAGTGGCCAATATAAAATAGCCACTAAAGAAAGTTACTGAAAAAAGCTTTTTTTTTCCTGCTAAATGAGCAATTCCCAGCATGTGCTGCTACTCAGTCATGGAAACTAATAAAAAATATCCAAGGAAAAAATATATATTACATATCAAAAGGGAAGAGAAACTGAATACAGAGGAAAGAAATAAGAAGTATGTGGCTAAATTTCCAGAGGAAATCAGGTTTTATCACTGCCATTTTTCAAGCTTTACCAATTCCATCAAATAAGGAAGAGTAACTTTCTTATATGATAATCAAATAAAAGCATCTTTGTGCATATGAAGTCTTCTCCTTTCTTCCCTTAGGCTAAACTATATTCGTCTTTTCTTATATGCATAACAGATATCTAATATTTTTAAGTTTCTTGTACTTTCTCAGACAAAACCCCCAAAATCTATCCTAATTTCTTTCCATTTCCTCTCATTTTTCTTATTTTTCTTAATACAAAGCACTATCACTATCATCAAGAAGTAGGTATAATTTTTTTTCCTTTGTAATTTTAGTTTTGCTGATTGCATATTCTTCTTCGTACAAGATAACATTAAAATAGGTTCAGAAACATTCTTGTTTACCCCATTGTCACTGTGGGGGAAGGAAAATTAAATATGGCACATGGGACAAGTGGGAGATGTTCTGTACCAGCAAAATTTTGCACATGTCCTGTCATACCCCCACATACACATGTGCACATACATAACAAATTCCAGTTCATTAAGACAAGCCCCAGTGACAACACCAGTAAGAGAGCATGGCCCAGCCTGGAGAAACAATATCCACTCCTTGCAGTGTCTGTGTTAGGATCTGGACAGGGCTGGGCACCAGCTCCTCAAGACTTCTGCTTCTATAAATATTGGACATCCATGTGGCAATGTTTTCCCATTCTCTGTGACTGTGTGGTTTCATAGCCAGGTTTTGACATAGGCTGTCAGCCAAAGCAGTTCACAGTGATATCATGGTGCATCTTTCCTTCCAAAAACCTGATGTTTCCAGAACAAATCTTCAGTGAAGATACCATAGTTCAAGGAAAATGCTATAGCTATAGCTCAGTAATAGTTTGAAGAATTCACACTATAGTTTTAGGAACTGCTTTATATTTCCAAACTGATGTCAAGATTAACACAGGGTTTCTCAGTTGTGCACTAAGCCATGAGGCACACCCACATTGCTTTGATGAAGGTTCATTTTCATATTATTTTAGTCATACCTTTGGTAGAGCTTTTGCAGAACTACCTACAAACATGGTTATACGTGCTTTTAGATTCTGCAGAAAGCATGTAGATTTTATACTTTAATCATGGATACATTGACATCTTGTGGCAAGCTAATGTAGGTAATCTGTACGCAATTGTATTAGGACTGGAATATTTCAAGGAATCAAAGTTTATAGATTCTGCTGGGGTTTGTTGTTTATTTTGTTTGGATTATTTTTAAATTTAGACCATACTGTCACTTTTCTCAGAGAAGAGCTGTAGAAAAATGCTTTGGATGTATAGTATGTTCTTCTGTTTCTACTATTCTTCAATTCAAATACCTCTGATTGATACAAATACCAACATTTGTAAAAGAGGGAAAAATAGAAAAACTACAAGTATTGTTTCTTCTTACAGGATAGAAGTCTTCGAGAAATTGTGATGTGACCACACAGATAACACTGAGAAAGCAAAAGACGTTTTTGAACTGTTTAGCTCTCTAAATTTGAGGGTTTTTTAAAATTTTTGTTGATAAGAGCCAGAATAATGAGCCAGGAAATAACATTCAATAATAATTCCCCTAGAGTAGTTGTCCTTTTGAACTAAATAAGTACTTGTTTAAGATAATATCTAAACTGGGTAGTTCTTTTAAAAGGGATATAAAAACAAACAAATAAACCCAAATACAAACAAACAAACAACCCAAATACAAACAAACAAACAAACCCAACAAAAAGAAAAAGGAAAACAAAAAACAAACAAAAACAAAAAAAAAGCAATATCTCCCCCCAAAAAACCAAAAAAACCCCATCACACACAACTTAATTAGAAAGAGCAAAAGGAATGAGACTCAGCTTACTGAAATCAGACATTTATATCTGAGCTAGCCTCTCTGTGTGGGACTCAATTGTCTAAATGTATATATTTAATGTAAATTTTAACTCTTTGCAATATTTTCCCTGGGTTGCATCATGACTTTAGCTGATCTCATCTTTCACAGACTTACCTGTCATCCTCATGAACATATTTCAGGTGCCCCAAACTCCAAAGTTTAAGTAATACCTAAGCAGTCTCTCCTTTTTAAATTTTTTTTGAGAGCTGTCAGAACATCATGTTCATTTTAGAGGGATAATTCTTTTGAATTATTGTAGCTATTTCCTTGAGGATGATGACATTACAAAGGCCTTTTTTTGACTAAAACAGTTGTAGTTTTTAATTTTCTTTTGTAAGCATACATGAAAAAGTAATTCCAAATTCACTTCTATAAGCTCCTAAGTAAAAACTACACCTGTCTTATCTTCAAAAGAATTTCATGTCAACTTAGTTTTAGCAATAATATTAGAAAAATATATTTTACATATGGTGAAAGAAGGAACAATTTTATTCTAAAGCCTTCTTGCAGAAATATGTTATTACTGACCTCTGATAAGGAACCCAAAGTTTTGAAAGTCTGCTTTTTAATCTGTTACAGTCTTTATTTAAGTATTGTTATGAAAAATAATTTGAGAGGGTTTCACAAGCCAGCTATAGTTATTACAATAATTTTAATTAGCAATTAACTCTAGATCAGGTGATTTATCTTTCCAATAATTTTCAGTGGAAAGAAAATGTTTTAAAAGTAGATGTCATCCCTTCTTTAACTTCCTCCCTATTTTAGCAGTTGCATGGACATTGGGAAATGACCACTAGGGGAGTTTCTAACAGGGCATCGTTCTCACATTTCCCCATGGTTTTTATTTCCTTTTCTGTTTGTCGGAGATGTGGCTTGCTTATTATTGTAGAATCTCCCATTTCAACATTCTTTCCTTGGGAAAGAAAATGATCCCTAAATCCCTGGGAAATAAACACATTAATAATCATTCAGCATGAATGGATAAAAAAATAAGAAGATCATTCCACTGTCAAACAGGAGAAGATTTGCTATCTGTAATTGCTGTTTCAGATTATGTCTGGAACTTTCCACATAATTTCCCTAAAGCTGCCTTAAGTTGTTTTCTTCCTTCACGTTTCAGAGCAGCCGAAAATCTTTGGCATTAATGCTATCCATGGAAATGTCCAAATTTCACTCTTTCACTATATGAGTTCACTGCTTATTCTTCAATTAAGAAAAGAGGTCAAAAAAATTCTTAAATTAATCAAGAAGTCTCAAAATCTCCCATTTTCCTCCCACTTATTTTTCTGAATAGTGACATAATCTAAGTAAAAAAAAATCTTAATTCAAACCAAATAAGGTTAAAAAAGTGTTAAAAACTTAAATTTCAAAGTGTTTTCAGTCATAGTAAAGGTAAACCATGTACAATGAAAAGCAAGTAATATTTTTTTCCCTCATATTACTGCGACAGCCCAGGGAGTAAAATCTTGATCCACATGAAAGCATTCCTAGAACAAGAATGACATTTTCTTTTACCTCAGGTAAAAAGCTAAAAGATAAACCAGTTTTTCTCATCAGTGATGTTATTGCAGCAGAATTCATGAATCCACTTACAGGACTCATATTATAAATGAATCTGCAGCATGGCAACAAAGTATTTGAACTTTTGGATGTTCTTCTTAAAGAAGGCCAGTGCTAAAAACCTGGCAAGTGTACTTGAATTAAAAATGCTAAGCCATCAAACCTGACAGACAGCTACACAATAGCCTTTATTTCCAGGTCGTGGTAAGCATATTGTTCATTTCCACAGCCTCCTTGCTGACAGAGTTCAGAAAGGAATGTGTAATCCATTTAGCTTAAGGTTGGCATAGCTGGTCTATGTCCATTATTCTGATTTCTATACATGCTGCTTCTTTGCCTAAGAATCGGTGGTTACATATATACACATGTATATATATAAATATTATAAATACTATATACATATAGATATTATATATCTATATGTATAGATATATGTGTGTATATATGTATATGTGTATGTATATATATATGTATATATATGTGTGTACATATATATACAATTTTTATATATTTAAAAGAAAATTGGTAATATATTCTTCCCAATTCAGGGCAAGGAGGGCAAGGAGGATTATTAGAGTAATGGAACATCTCCCCTAGGAGGAAAGACTGAGACAGTTTGTGTGTTCCATGGTGACCTGGCAGTACCTGGGGGCCTACAAGAACGATGGAGAGGTAGTTTTTACAAGGACATGTAGTAACAGGACAAGGGGTAACAGCTTTAAACTGAAAGAGGCTAGGGTTAGATCAGATATAAGGAAGAGCTTCTTTCCTGTGAAAGTGGTGAGGCACTGGAACACGTTGCCAAAACCAGCTGTGGATGCCCCTTCCTTGGAAATGATCAAGGCCAGGTTGGATGACGTTTTGAGCCATCTGGTCTAGAGGAAGGTGTCCCTGCCCATGATGGGGATGGTTGGAACTAGATGATCATCTAAGTCCCCTTCATCCCAAACCATAATATGATGCCATGATCAAACTTTGTACATAGATAACATTTACTGAAAAGAAATCTGATTGTTATATCTTTTTTTTTCTTCTTTTCTTGTCAATAAATAGCTGGGGTTTTTTTAGTTGCTTTTTAAAAAATATAATTATTGTTTAGTCATTCAAATAAATCTGGGAAGCATGTGTTAGCAACAACAGAGTGAAGTCAGTTGCCAGGAACATTGTACTACAGGCCTCCCCTCAGTTTTTACATTTATCTTTAAAAAGAAATCGTGTTAGGAGTAGCCTTTTCTAATAAGTAAACATATTTTGAAATACATATTTCTTTCCTCTGCTCCTTAATAGGGTTTCTTGTTCCTGTTTAACACTTGTTCCTAGACAGAAGACTAACTCCTTGATGTTTCAGATTCTGTTACTGAGAGAGACAGAGACAGGAGCAGACACAAAGAAAGAGCGCTATCTCTCTAATTCCCAGAGTCATCTATTGCTTTTCCAGTCCTTTCAGGAAATGTGTAATGCCCAACAATATTCAGTTCTATAGTTCCATATTTGTTAGTGTTATTCTTGCACAATGCAGCAGACAACATGCCCAACACCAAAAAAATGTAGTGTGGGAATTCCTTTACTTAGGATTTGTCAGTTATTATGAAAGCTAATTAGATTCTTATCTTCACTTGAAATGTATATATTAACTGTGCTTTCTTTAGCACTTTGTCTCTGACCAAGATTTGATTGATTGATTAATTTCTCATCAATCTCAGTCTGTTCTAGATTGAATTCTGCTTAAAATACAAATTAAACCTTCATCTGTCATGAGCTACAAGGTTAAGAAGTAGTTACTTTTATTAATGAGCTGAACTAGACTGTTTATCCTTGTTATCCTCTCTACAGTTAAGGGGGGAAAAGGAGAATTCCTGGTAAATATAGGATTACTACTTTTTTACTGCTACTGATTTCTGTTTGGTCAGTGTTTCTTCCTTCTGCAAAAAATGTTACTTCCTTCTGCAAAAATTTTCTTTCTTGTGATAGGTTTGTCATGACTTGACTTTTTCAGTTAACTTTATTGCAAGTAGGAGAGATACAGCTTGTTACCTACCTCAAAAAGGGACAATTCAAGTAAGGGCAACGACCTTGTACAACCCAAATTTGATTTGGTGGTGGGATGAGACTTGATGAGAAGAGCTGTTGAGGGGATTGCATTTGTAGGTGTTTAACCCATTTGACAATTAAATGGAAAAGGTCAACCACTTGTAGAAAAGAAGAAATGGAGTAGGAGTCCAGTTTTCCACTGTTCATGGTGGAAAAAACTTAATGTGCAATTTTATGTGCTTTTTCTAGGCAGAGCTGTGCTTTTTCTCTCTTTTTCATAATAAACATCTATTAGCAGAAGTAATATGGTCTTTATATATATTTTATGTGGGTTTTGTTAGCATAACTAAAGAATCTTCCTGATTCTGAACTGAAGTACAGACTTGTTAGGTAAAATATTTGATGTGTTACAACTTTGGTTTGATACAATTAGGATTCTTGATTATGTTCTTTTCTGGCTATTGCAGAACAAAGACATTTTGATAAACTATTGTAGGAAGAGTCCTCAGTAAAATGTGTAGCAAGATAGCATTGAAGTATTGTAATAACAGGAAAAGCAGATATCTTGATCACATCAAATTCAAAATATCACAGATTGTGATAGAGCCATACCAAAAAATAGATTATTTATTCTGTAACAAAATATTTACATTTATAGTCAATAATCATAATAGATAGTAATCTGACATTTACTACAGTAGAAATAAAGGAAATAAGTGCAGAACAAATAAAATAGAGTATTTATGCTTTGAATATGACATGCCTGATTAAACAAAAAAGTGGATATTTTTTTATGTGTGTACCCGAAGGAATAAATATTCCTCAATAAAAGCTATCAAATCCAGTAGCAAATCAAAGGTGGCATGGTTCTAGTTGTTGAAAAAAATGACTGCCTGATACATAGATGTTCCTTCAGCACAGTCTAAACACACACCATCAAAACCTACTGTGTGGCAGCTACAAGATTAGGGGAATTAAATTCATGCAAAAGTCCTGCAAGAATTAGTTCTGAACTTTACTGTTGACATGAAATACAGGATCAGCAGCCACTTTAATGAGTTTACAGCTACTTTTCTCTGAGGCAGCAGCAGCAGCATCCAGAAGCCAGTTAGGCTTAGCCTAGCTATGCTGCTTGTGGACTGCTGATGTAGAATAGCACTTTTAAATACTCTTAGTTTTTAACCTATGGTGAAAGGAGCACAGAGGATTTAAGATGGCAATATCAGCAGGTTTAGAATGTCTCTGCATAAATTATTTATGGATTTTAACTTTTACTTTTCTCTGTGGTATGTATAACTTTGGCAGAGGTGAAAGAAATCATTGAGGACAGCTTTGTGACTTTCAGCTTTACTTCATTAAGTGCCTGTTTATTGACACAAACATAGGTGAGTAACAATATATTCAGAACATTGTTTGTTATACATAACCTGTGGGGCCTTCAGGCTGAATCCCATAGATAGATGCTGTATAGGATGCAGTCTTAATCTATTAGAGAGCTGTCAGATGAACTTGAAATGTTATTTACAGGTCATCAATACTGACTGTAGATAGAATTGCAATAGTCACCACAGAACATAAATGATGTTTGATGCTTTACGTGTATTTCCATGGTGGGGAGAAATTTCTTGCTTCCAAATACGTAAAAGAAGCATAGAAATATCCTATTCTGCATAAAAAACCAATCTCAGTATTACCTATGCACAAGACACAGTATGGGATTAAAGACTTTAGCTTGTATTTCACAGTCTTGCATTAAGAAGATTACACCAGGTAAATGGAAGCAGCTGAGACATTATGTAATTGCTTCTCTTTGCTTTAGCAGTGTTTTATTTTCAGACTGTTTCTCTCCAACTTTATACATACAACATCTATGGGTTGATTACCTTCTCCGCAAAATACAGTTATCCATAGTATATTTTTGGAGATGTCTTGGAAAAATTGTTTTCACATGTCAAAGTGATCCTCAGCTTTTGCAGAGTGTGTGATTCACTGGAATAAGCACTATGGCAATGACATTGTATGTGGTTTATACTTGAAGAAATAGGACTCTTCCACACACGGAAGGATATGATGTAAATTTTAGTGCAAGAAAGATAAAATATGAAATAAAACTTCATATAAACTCATTCAGTGAGAATACTGTGCATGCATTCTTGTCTATGGACTATATTAATCATATTTATTTGTATAGTATTCAATGAGAACACAGTTTGGTGAAGGGTCATGAGAACTAAGGGTTCTGTGTACTAGGCAGGCATGAAACATGACAGCACTTGATGTGGTCACTGTTGGCAAATCACTCCAGGCCTCTTACATGGCAGGATGTGTTCTGATATCAGTTATGAGCACAATGCTCTGTATAACCAAGCCAAGATTTAGGACAAAAGAATTTTGGAGTATTACCCTCAAGCAGAGGAAAGAGATTAACACTAGCAGTGTTTCCAATTGGCAAATTAACTGTGGAAAAGTTGAATTTAAAAAGTTTTTGTAGTTGAAAAGAATCATCTGTGTATTAAGATATTAAATACCTTGGCCTTGTGTACTTTCATTTCTTTTATTTTCATGCACCTGAGTTTGAGAGTTTTATAGCTATTTTCATTTATTAAAATATGAGAATTGGTTTGTTGCATTGAGACACAGGCCAGTCTGACCATATATACTTTCATATGCCAAATAGTAAAAACCAAGTGGTAAATTAATGGGTAAATCACAACATTCCAACAGAGAGATCAAAGACAAGGTTTATTCTATTATTAGGACTGTTTGTGAGTTCATATTGAAATGTTTGGGGTTTTTTCTCTTCATCTTTAACTTGCTCAAACTTTAACATTTCATGATAACCAATTCTATCACTGTCTTGGAAATTTTTTCATGCCAAGTGCACAGTATATTATCAGTGGAAAAAGTACAGGGAAAGAGCCTAGAAAATCTGTATGAGAACTTAGATATGAAGAAAACAAAATGAGGGAAGTTTGTATAATATCCACATCACAAAATAGTTTTCTTTAAAATTACTGATATTTATTTTGAAACACAGGTACTCTTACTGGAACATCCCTCGGATAGAATTATTCTCTTGTTTAGAGGTATACATTTTTTAACTTAAATTTATTAATGGACACATTATATTCTTTTTTTCCTAAGAAGCATTTCCTCTTAATTTAAAAACCTTTCCTTAACTAAGAAAACCTTTTCCAGAGACTTTCCAAAGTCTCTCCATAGATAGAAAGAGATGTTTTGTACTCTGAATACATTAGTAGCTCCCTTGCATGTTTGAAAATCCATATTTTCTGAAAATTGGTGATAAAAGCTATATTAATTTCTGAACAAGTTACAACTATAAAGTAATCCATATCCCTAATTCTTATTATTTAATAGAATATTACTATTAAAATTCATAGTTTTCATGAGAAGCATATAATTAATTCATTTGGTGTCATATTCAACTGAATGGTCTTCTACTTTAGAGCAGAATTTTTAAGTCATAGCTTTTTGGTAAACTTTTGTAATTTGATTTTTTATTACTTCAGTTACCAAGACTGTTTGTTGTCCTTACAAAATAGCCTGGTCATCCTATGCACCAGAGATATGCTTCCTGTAATTTCATAGTTACTCCCTTTGGTCCCCTTGGTTCACTTGTCTTGAAGAAAGCAAGGTCAAAATCCAACAGAGAAAGGTTTATATTCAACTTAACTTCAGCCACTTTTGGTACATGCCATATTATTATACATAGAAATTTCTTTTAGATGGTATTTAAACACAGATATTAATTTCTTTTATGACATTAATGACATTTGCCTCCAAAACTATTTTGAACTCTCTCATGCCACAACACAATGTTGTTATGAGCAGAATGTCGACTGCACACATGTCAGAAGAACATGGCGTTAAAAAAGAAAGTATAGGAGGAGGTAGAAATACAGTGAAAGTATCTTTCTAAATGCCTGAAGGCTATTTAAGTGTTATAAAATCTATGCCTAATTGCCTCATAGCTATTCAATTTCCTTCTCCAAAACAGGATTATCTAGAAGTTTAAAGGCTCAAAAGCTCATATGATTTCCCTTTCACTCTCAGCCCTGTTTATCATTCAGGTAGCCTTTTAGCTTTTTATTCACAAAGAGCAAGAAAACAATAAGAGTCTGGCAATTTTCTCAGGCTGTTATCACAAAGCAGTATTAATGAAGATACTTGTGTAGTCAAAGCTTACTGTTTAAATGTAATTTTTTACTGTGGCTTTTATTGTTGTTATTGTTGATGTTGTTGATTTCATACTGTTCAGGTTTTAGGTTTTCTTTTCTTTGGTGTTTCTTGTTTGTTTGTTAATTTTTAAGCTTATATTTTTAGGAGAAAGAAAAATATAATCAAAATCTAAACATTTTACTTTAGCAATCTTCTTTCTTCATTCATTTTATGAATGTATTGACCTTTGGTTATAAGACAGGCTGTTTCAGAAATATTTTCTTAAAATAAACTAAACAATATTTAATCCCCAATGACCTGATATTTAATTTAAATTGGTTTTGATTTTCTTTTGCTTGGTATTGCATACAGTAATTTCTTTCAGTTCAAAATGGATTTGAAAGTGCACTAAATCAAAATAATAATATTTTAGACCAAGTATGCCATCAACTCTCTCTTTAAGTGACTGCATATGGTACAAAATACAGTTCAGGCAATATCTCTTTATCTCCTTGAGAAGATATCTCAAAATCAATTTTTTATAGACTGCCACTCAGACATCTCAACATAAAGATGTTATACCACAAATACACAATCTTCTAATACAGTACATTGTACATTTAGTTATTTAATTAAAATAATTTTCACATGAATAACTACTCTGCCATTGATATTTCTTTATATATGAAAGAACAACATTAATGATTTAAATTGGAAAAGCAAGGTGAATATTTAAAAATTAAAATCTAAGGCAATTTTGTTCTGCCTTTTAATTAAACTAGTAACTAGAACTAAGAAGGAAAAAAGGCACTAGACACCTATCTACCAAACAAGGAACTTCTCTTTGGCACATGAAGAGTCAGGACTTCATTTGAAGACATGAATATAAGAATACACATTATTATTTACCACTTATAATAAATAAAACATAGAGGAAAAGAAACTTCAATTTTTTTTATCTAAATAAATACTTCTTTATATGAATGTGTTGCAGAAATGCATTGTCTACATGTACTTATTTATGCAGGTGAGGAGGTCAGGGGCTTTCTTACGGTAGTCTGTTGACATCCGCAGTTATCCAGAATTTATTATGTTTCACTTTAGGTATTCTCTTCAATGTCTCTGAGTATTAGTTTTAGCTCTAAAGTCTCAGATAAAGCATTTGAAAACTTCAACAGTTTTACACACTCTTCAATTACTTAATATGTACTGCAAAAGATGCTGGAAATCTTCAGCAGAGCTGCAGAGGTAAAACAACTTGCAGTATCAACAGGAATGCAAAATTCCCCCTCATGAGAGTAGCCTATATTTTTTGCTTGACAAACCTGAAATAGCACAGACTTTCATATTTTATGTATATTGGAAAAAAGAAGTTCTGATGTTTCTTTCTTGTTCAAGAGGAAGTAAAACGTGTTCTGAAAATGGAGAATGAATATCAGCTTCTGAGGAATTATTCTTGCTAGCTTCACAATTTTGAAACCAAGGTTGGTGCATCTGTGGATAAGAAGTCACTATGTTGTGGCAAAAAAAAAAAAAAAAATACTGACTTGAAAAAGAGCCTAGGGTGACAAATTCAAAATTTTACATTTGTTTTTTAACCATCGAAAGTTATGTGATAAAAATATCTTGGTAGTTTTAATAAATTCCTCTGTGAAACAGTTAAATCAGAAGTGAAGAATCATTTCTGTGTGTCATTGTCTCTCATGTTTTACCAAAGCTTTCAGCCTGTTGGAGAAAAACTGAAATGATAAAACTCTTTGGTACTAATTACTCTTCTTTTGATTATTGCCTACGATAAATCATCTCTTCTTCAGAGACATTGCATCAGGGTGGTTCTGCCATTGTTACCCCAAGGGGCACACTCCTAAGTCTCTAGTTTTTTTTCTTTATTTCAAGGGAATTGTTTATGTAAATGAATTCTAGGATGAAGAAAGACAACCTGATTTTATTGAAAATATCCATGTGGAGGACTTGGAGTAACTAAAACTCTGTTTTCTTTTAGTGAGAAGCATTTTGTTACTTAAGAATTCACTCATCTCTCTTTTAATTCTTTGTTCAATTGAAATGGTATATTATTCAACACAACAATCATTAATTAAAATTAGTTCAATCTCATCATAGTAAGTTTGAACAAAACTGTGTAAGAAGATGTGATGAAAAATCTACATCATTTTCACAAAAAAAATTGCCACTATTCCTTTCAACTGCATAGGCTCAGCTGTCACCCAACACTTTCATTTTTTTGTGAAAATAATGACATTAATTACATATTTATGAAACTCCAATATATTTGGAGGGAAGGATTGTTTATTTATTTCTAGAATATTGTACTTCATAATAATTTCCTGTGATTCTGTATGTAGAATGTCTTACAAATATTTAGTGAACGCTTAATTAAGAACTCTTATGTCAGTGGACATCCTCTTGTTTGACATGGTAGACTTTATTTTGATCAGATCCCTATTTCTTATATTTATATATGGACAGAAGCACAAGCTCGAAATAAATAGTTTAAGCTAAGCCATCTTGTGTATAATATTAAAACAAAAAACCAACCAAACTAAAACCAAATAAAAACAGTAAAACCAAAACACATAGTCATAGAATATGTGAGATTGGAAGGATCCTCTGAAGATCAGCTTGTCCAACTCCCCACAAGGTAGGGTCAGCCACAGCAGAGTGCCAAGGACCCTTGTCTGTTGCGGTGGCCTTTGCAGAGCTATCTACCCCGGGTCTGCCAGTGAGTCTGTGGGCACCAGAAGAGTCCTGGAAAGAGAATGATGCCTAACTCACAGTGACTACATGGGTCACTCCCAAGGTGCTCCGAGCCTCGGCTCATGAATATGCACCTTTTGGGTGTTTGGTCGGCTACACACTTCTCCTCCTCTTCGTCCCCTTATAAGGATTCTTTCTAGAGGGTTCGTCTGTTCCAAAGTAAAGTTAACAGTGATTGGTTCAGTGTAATGCCTCTCCCTCCCCCGTAAATACCTTATTGATTGTTTCCCTTGTCATCCTTTCTTGTATGTATCCCCATTGGCCTGTGAGCCTATCTCCTCCCCTTCAGCTGCCCCTTAAAACCCCATGTACAACCTCCCTTGCGGCTCTTCTGCGGACACCTCCAGCCCTTCTCCACCCTCCCGCCTTTCTCCTGACCCTTCAATAAACCTTCTGGAGTCCTTCCATAAGAGCCTACATCTCTTGATTCACCGCGTTCGTGCCTCTAGTTGCTGTGCTCTCTCGAGGAGCTCTGTGCTTCCAGCGGACTTCCCTGCGAGCCCCTGTGGGGCAGAGCCAGGACTGAGCTTTCCTGGCCCAGGTTGCTGATTTCAATCTGCGTTCTGCCCTCGCACTTGTCCAAACACTTCCTAAACATTTCCAAAGATGGATGCTCCAAAGGTTCTGCTGGAAAGCAGTCTCATTGCTTGATCAGCCTCACAATGAACAAGCTACTTTTTCAATGTTTAAACAGACTCTCTTGAAATTAAATTTTTGCCCTTTACCTCCTTTCTTTTACTGAATACCAAAAAGAAAGGTCTGGCACTGTTTTCTTAACTTCCCTCCATGAAGTATTTCACAACCTGTTAAATTTCCACAAGCCTTCTCTATCCAGAACAATTCCAAGTCTCAGACTTTTCTGATATGTCAGAATCTCCAATACATTAAAATGATCAGCAATAATTTTTAAGGCAATTCAGTGTATCTTTTAAGAAATAAAACCAATGTAATTTTCAGATACTTACCAACTATTACTATTGGTGAAGTTACAAATGTTTCAAAGGGTTTTACATATATTTTCCAGGAGAAAATTAGTATGAATAGTCAGGTAAAAATTGATTATAAATTTATTCCATAGCACGTATGTCACATAATTAGTTGTATATATAGTCAAAAAAAAAAGAAGTAGACAAAAGTAAAGAATACAAGTGCATTAAAAAATTCTTCTTGATGTATTATTTATTAGCAATAAACACAACTAGTTTTTAGTCATATTTTATTCTGGTGAGTCTGAGGATTTGTATTGTACTTTCCTTACCTGAATAGAATTTTCCACAAATTATTGCATCATTAAAAGCAAATTTTTATTACTCTGCAATAAAATGAAATATGATTGAACTTAGAAATTTTCCGTCATAATTTCTATTGGAAATTAGAAAATTGTATTTTGGTAAATAATAACTCAAAAGGTTGAAAGGTTCTTATCTATGGGGACAATATAGCTGTTATCAGTCTACACAGTAGCAAATTACAAGCTACTGATAATGTGCCTGACATGAATCAAGAGAGTCCAGAAATTTTTATTTTCAACTTATCAGCAATGTCAGTTACATTACAAAACAATACTTTAGAAATGCACAATAAAATGCACTTAATTACATAATTGTTCACATAAAATATAGTTCAAAAGACTTTTAAATATTTCTAAAGCTGCCTTTGTAATGAAGCTACTTTTTAATTAAGGAAAATGTATTGCAATTGTAATTTTTTTACTCCACTTACTATCTTCTTGGTTTTATTTTCTTAGATATGTCTTCTCCCTTTTGATGAAGTGTGTGCATTACATAAAAATTCATGTTCCCTGCTTTCCAGTAGACAAGAAAAAATGCCCCAGTGTAATCACTGCAAAATTACTACTGTTTATTAAACCATTTAAATTATCCCCTATAATTACTGATATATCTTTGTCTCCTTTCCAGATTTATACCTACTGTGCTTTGTTGAGCAACACTGAAAAACAGCCTGTAACACTTGACTTTCTCCCACAGAAGCAGGTTTTCATTTCACTAAAACTGACATTTAGTCTGGCCATGACAACCAACTTGCTCAATCAAAATTCACCTGCTACTGATTTTGATGTTCCTTCTTCTCTGGTTCTCTTGGATATCTTGTAACTAATATTTCGTAGTCTTTTATAATTTTTCAGTGATTTTTTGAGTGCTTCCCTTTATGTTTTTAATTTCTTCTTGGTAGTCTTTTGCACCAATTTTCTTTTCCACTTCTTCAGCACCATCAAGTGACAGCTACTTCACCTATATATCCCTATAGATTATGCCACCAAGTGCCTCCCCATCATTAATCTTGCTTGCTTTTTATACTTTTTAATAACTTTCAGCTTCAGTAACTTCTCCAGATGAACCTTCTTCAGCTTCCCCAAGTACATAACCAAAGTTCTCATTAGACAGCTACTCACATACAGTCTGAGGATTCACCCTATGATTCATTCAGAAAAAAAAATCAATATTAACTTTTTCTTTACTTCTTTGCAGTGTGTGCTAAAAAGTAAACACTCTGAAAATCTTGGCATTTTACTAAGTGTAATGTCTGAATTACTGTGGTTTTTACTCTCCATTGTCACCAGATGTGTGAAATATCATGGATGGATTTGCATTCAGAAATGAACAAGAATGCTGAGATTAGTGTTGTTTTATTCTGTGTACTCACAAGTCTCACAGGAAGGGGAAGCCCTGGGACCACCCTGCAGGGAGGCAGCAGTGAAGACCCAGGCCTAGCAGGTCATCTATTCATGGCTGAGGTTTCAGGTGTTTTCCCAAAGAGGGTTTGCATCCTCTGTGGCATAAGCATTCAAGGATGAAGCAATTTATGGATATAAAAATACAGACATTACATGTTGCCTATTTTATACGTATTCTACACATCTGTGCATAGCAATATAACCTGGTTTTTGTCTATATGTTTGCCAAGCCCTTAAGCAGCTGGACATCCAACTTTGAACATTTTGCTAGAGAGCTCTGTTGATCAGTCAACATGACCTACTCCTACTCATCATTTTTCTGTTATAGTACATCAATGTAAGCCTGAAACCAGTTTTTTGCCTATAGTCATTAACTTGTGCTTCCTAGTTTTTCTGATTTTTCTCCAGGAGATTATAAATTAAACATTCACTTTCAAAATATTAGAGATGCTCAGAACATTTTATTTCCCTTCTGTAATCTGCTGTTTAAAATGGACGTCGTAATTTTTGGCAGAAAGATTGAAATTTTTATTGTCATCTACAAAGTCCTCTTCCTTCCGTCCTCAAATTCATTTATTACTATTTTCATACCTTAACATCATCTATTGTGGTGCAGACATTATGATTTATTTTTCACTCATGTTTTTATGGGCTTTCAATTCTGCCATTTTGAATTTTAACAATTTAGGCACAGCAGAGAAAAATATAAATATTTACAAAAATAAAGCCTTTCTAACCGTATAGCTTCATAGTACACATGCATGAAAAAATCCCTCAGAAGACATCAAACCAGCCTGCATTTCTCTACATAGGAACACTTGCTTATCTTACTTATATATACTTATATATGCTTATCTTACTTCTTTTTTCCTTCTTTCCTGAAGAGCAACAAAAGAAGTTACTAGAATTCATGTAAAAAGATTTTGATGGTATGTTTGGATTTTGTTTTGGGTTTTTTGTTTGTTTTGTTTTTGTTGTTGTTGTGTTTCTTTGTTTTTAAATGGAACTTCCAAGTTTATTTTAACTGTCATTAAAAAGAAAAAAATGATTCTTGTAATCAAAGCTATACAGAAATCCAGCATGCACTTGTTTCACTTGCACTCTCTTACATTATTTTCCATTTCATTACATCAGACTTTTTATTTTTTGTATTGAGTATAGCCACAGCTGATGTACTCCTAAGAGAAACTTGGATCAGAATGATTTCAAAATCAAATTTAACATAGGCTATGATCTGTTTTGTAATAATAATTAGATATACAACCTTACTATGCCATAAACTGAAAGATACTCATTTTTCCTGACATAATCCGCCCCTTCTGTTTGTCGTAAAACTTTCAGAAAACCTTGAAAATTTTCTAAATGCTAGTGTTAAATGTGATAGATACCCTCCTTGAATTATTTTTTCCTATTTGCAAGTGAATACAATAATTTTTTTCACACTGTTGATGCTGCACAAATGCAATGTATAAACATGAAATATCAGGAAAAAGCAATGTCCATTAAGTTGTCTGGAGTTAAGTCCAAAAAAATTGGAACATCCAGTCTTGATCTGAAATGCAACTGGATGGAAGTATAATAGCATAATATAAAGACATGATAAAACACCAACTAGTATAAAATATACTTTTTTTAAAAATAGAAAATTTGCAAAATATAGTAATGACAATACAAAATATGCAAATATAAGATTCATAGCATTTGAGTGCCCAGTTTTATCAAATATGTTGTCATTTGTCTTACAACAGATAACACAAATCTACTTTTTTCATCCTAATATTATTTAGACATGAAATAATATTTTATTCTCCTAGTTTGCAACTACTCTGTGAAGGAAAGTACCATGAAAAGGAGTCTGCAATACTTTTACTGTAACTAATCATTTCTTAGGACCTACAAATTTTTGAAAACCTATGAAGAATTTAAGAAAAAGAGGCCAACGGTTTTGATTCCCTGTCTTCTACTTTTGTTCCAGGGCTTACGGCAACCCATATCTAGTTACTGAACCATGTGCTGATCAATGGGTTTGAGCTGTCTGAATTTTAGTATTTCAAAATTATTTCAGAATTATTTTATTTTCGTATTTGAATAGTAAATGGATTCATGTGTTCATACAATGCCTTCCAAGTGTGTTTCTACTCTCAATGTAACATATAATAGTCTTATACTATAATTTTCTTGGGAATCTATTCTATATTAATTCCAGACTCTTCATTCTAACAGAATTTCATTTTCATTTGGCTTGTGACAGTATTCATCCCCTTTTCAATTCTAAGACAACTTGGATATTAAGATACAATGTCTATTACATTTGTTTATAACTATAAAAGAAGTTAGCATATCTATAAAATAGTAATGCTTCATTTTCATCCACTCTTTCTATTATTCCAGAAAGTATCACAATATATGTAGTTTGCAGTTTTGTGTTTCTGAAGAAGATATTCATTTTTGTTGCAAAATAAAATCTAAATTCAAGGAAAAAAACCATAAACAACATATTAGGTAAAATGAAGCTAGAAGATGTGTGATGAAGTGCTATAATTTTGGGTATATTTTTATCAGCCATTTTCTCATATTACCTGGAAGTACTAAAGAGCTTGTTTTGATGTTCACAGAAGATGTTATACTGCAAGGAACATTGAGTTACTGAATTCAATTATGTGTATATATAGAGAAGAATGTCCTACACCCCTAAGGGTTCATTTGATTCTGATCATCATACTGTTAAAAAACCCTGTGATTATAGACAAAGGGGAGAAAGTTCACTAGTAGTAAAATGACTAGGATAACTTTGAATAATAATGAAAAATAATTATATAGATATTACTTGGCTGAAAGATTAAGAAGTCCATAAGCAGGTCTGACTTTTGGTTCAGTTATCCAATCAAAATTATTTTAAAAATAGAATGAACAACGCCATTATACTTTTTATTCTTTTTTGAAATATAAAGCATGGAATGCCATTTCATTGATGGGCAGTGATACACTTTAGCCAAAAGGCAATATAGCTTGTACTTACATATTTCAGTGTGGATTTTCTTTTGCTGTTGTCCTCCAATTATCAAAGTGTGCAGCACTGTTTTTACACCTTCAATCACTCCCACATAAATTCTTGTACGTGTTACCTGTTCTATTTACAAAAGAAAAAAAGAAATTCAATGCTCTTGAAAAGTCAAGGTAGCTTCCCATTGTCGTCCAACAGTATAGTGGTTACACAATCACACAGTTTCTATCAATGATTCATGTGTAATTCTGCTGATCTATGCCAGCTGCTTACAAATATTTCCTTCATGTATGTCCACATCTTTTATAACAATTCATTGTAATCTCTTGAATTGTCCAACCAAGTTTTAACTCATTCTGAAGCAAGACTCTTATATAAGTATTTGATGTTCTTCTCACTTTTCTGTGCTGAAGAATCAGACATGCACTGTCTCCAGAAGTGTTCAAGAGGCAGCTGGATGTGACACATGGGGGTATGGTTTAGGGGTGAATTTGGTGGTGCTAGGCTGGTGATTCTGTGATACCTTTTCCTCTCCTTTGTGTTTTGAAGTTCATAAATGAGAATTATTTATGAAAAAGATTTTAATGACAGGTTTTAAGATCGTTTCAGTGAAAAGATTTCTAAAATTCTGTATCAATAAAAATCTGAGTAAAAAGAACAGCAGCATGGGATTTTCATTGAGTTAAATGAATGGGGTTTTAGCTACTTATTTTAAACTGCTTCAGAGCAGCAATATTAATTGATGAATATTACTATTATGAACATAGCAAGATGTCATTAAAAAGAGCATCCTTGAATCAGGGAAAGTTTGCAACACCAAAAATTTTTTAAATTATAGTATGTGATTTTCCATTTTGTGATCTTCAGGAGGAACCAACTTTAAATTTAGATTTATTACTAAGCCCAGATTTATGTATCTAAAAGGCTGATGTCCAAATCTGATAAGGTTAGTCAAGGATACTTTTATTGCAAGGAACAAAATAACTTCTTAGACATAATAATTAATCTGACCTGCATTTCTTGTACTAAGAAAAAATTAATTTCCTTCTCAAGGTATTTATTTCCCTTCAGAGATTATAATAAGGATTTTTAGTGACTACCTCGGACTTTGAGATCCATCTTGAAGGTTTTTTATTTAAGACAGATGAATCATGCATCTTTTTAGCATGAAAAAACAGGTAAGCAGTGAAGAGCCTCAGTACTTGTGAAAATCAGTCAACTACTTATTTACAGATGAAAAGTTACTTCTGAGCTTCTATCTTTGCAAATGCTCCAGTGTCAATTATTTAGGCCAATATTTAGGTCATATATTTTCAAGTTGTAGTCACTCAGGAAGGAAACATTTCCTGTTTCTTGGGTATAGTACCCCAGCTATAAAACATGCACATGAAAGGAAGCATAAAACACATTACCTAGCTTTATTTACCGTGCACTCCATTTTTTTTTTAGACATAGAAAAGCAATTGCATCAACACCATTCAAAAATAGAGGAGTACTCAATTCATTGATTCAGCAAGGGATCATGAAGTTCAACAAGGCCAAGTGCAAGGTCCTACCTGTGGGTGGGGCAAACTCAAGCACAAAGAAAGTCTGGGTGGGGAATGGATTCAAGGCAGCCCTGAGGAGAATTTAGGGGTGTTGGTGGATAAAAAGCTGGACATGACCCATCAATGAGCACTCAGAGCTCAGAAAGCAAATCACATCATGGACTGTATCTAAAGAAGCATGACCAGAACTTTGAAGGAGGTGATTCTCCCCCTCTACCCCCATGAAACTCTGCCTGCAGTGCTGCATCCACTTCTGTGACACCCAATATGAGAAGAAAGAGGACATGTTCCAGCAAGTCCAGAGGAAGATCACTCATTTGAGCACAGGGCTGGAGAACCTCTTCTATGCAGAGATGCTGAGAGGCTTAGTGTTGTTCGACCTGGAGAAGGGAAGGCTTCAGGACACCTTCTAGCAGCCTTTTAGTATCTAAAGTGGGGCTAAAAGAAAGCTGGAAAGGGACTTTTTACAAGGGGTAATGACTTCAAAATGAAAGAAGGTAGATTTAGATTAGATATCAGGAAGAAATTCTTTTCTGTGAGAGTGATGAGTCACTGGAACAGGTTTCCCAGAGAAATGGTGGATGTGCCATCACTGGAAGTCCTTAAGGCCAGACAGAATGGAGCTTTGAGCAATCTGGTCTGCTGGATGGTGTCCCTGCCTGTTGCAGGAGGGTTTGACCTAGATGGTCTTTAAGGTCCTTTCCAATCTTAATGATTCTGTTATTTTATGAAAATGAAAGTCTTACAAATCTGATCCTGTCTTCAATATTGTGTATTAGTGAACAGGTTGTAAGTAGCAGAATTCATACAGCAGTTATTTAATTTTAGGTGAGAAAAGAAAGGAAGAAGGAAAGAGGAGCAGTGTCCCTCATCCCCATTTTTTTCCTAGATCAGATTTTTCCTTATTTAGCTCAATCTAATTCAGAATTTATATGATGTGGGGTAGCTTTCCCTGTGTTTCCCATCTCTGTTCCTGATATTTAAGGACAGCAAAATCCTGTTCTAGATTCTTGTCAGGTTAAATACCATGTGCTCAGAACTGATGTGCTCTGGGCAGGCACAGTTCTTTAGTTGCCAGCTGATCTTTAATAAGATATCTATAGAGTCCATTTAGAGCAATGCAGATACTGAAGGGAATTTTCAGGTTTTTTAAGTTTTTTATGTGTGTACACAAATAGGAGAGAGTAGGTTTACATGTTTTGTGTTTTTTCATGGAAGTAGATGAAAGTATTTTAATAATATATTCTAGCACTTAAAGAATAACAAACATTGAGGCTTCAAGAGTTATAGAACTTTTTTTACACCTTCAGTTTAGAAATGAAAGACTTATAAAAATTAGGTTTGTAACCTAACATGATAAATAGCAACATTCTACTGAAAACTTTATTGTACTTTACTGATAATAATAAATTTTTGTGTTAGCCATGACAGAGACTTCGAGACTAAGGATTTTTTGTGTTCTACCTGTAGTTTTTAAGTGTAATGCGGGAAATTTGTTTTTAAAGATAATTATGTCATTTTCATAATTCATGTTCAACTATGAAGGTTGACCATCAAATAGCATTTGAAAATGTTAAAGGAAGCACACTCATTCACAGTATCAGTGGATGTTACATCAGAATTAAAAAGCCTGCTTATGAGATATTTTCAATTCATCTAGGACATGAATTTACTTCATATAATTTATAGGTACTCAAGGTGACATTCTTCTTGGCTAATCTGAGATTCTTAATCACTGTGTCCTTTGTAGCTAATGTAGAAACGTTTCTTTAACTTATTTAAGGATTATTACTGTGTTCTGTTTTATATGTGAGGATTTAATCTAATTAATTATACCTTGGAGATGATAACAGTTGTCGGTTAAGTCAATACCCCTAGTATAATTTCTTTTATATTCAAATGCTTAGGATCTTAGAAGTGGATTCTATTTTAAAAAGCTGGTACTAAATAAAGGCAACAGAAACATACAAACATAAGTCAGTGGGAGAATTTAGAAAGAGGGGAAGCAATATGTAGAATTAAGATGTATCTGTGAAACACTTGAATTGCCTAAGTATCTCTGTTTTTTTGAATCATGGCCTACAGGGACTTTGTTATTCAACTGGGCACCTCCAGTAGTTGTCTCTACAGTTAGGTGTGAAAACTTCAGACATTCACTGACAGCTGGCTCTGCTGAAGCAAATAGCCCAATCAGAAAACAGGAGATAATATGACCTTGTGAAAGTCTCAGCAACCACATTCCAAAAGTAAGAGGAAAACACTACTGAGTAAAGAGAAGGAATAAAGAAATGAAGTAAAGGGGGAGAGAAAAGTGGGAAATTAGGAAAAGTGAAAACAAGCACAAAGGCAGTGTGTATTTTTGGCCATAGATAATTACATGCTTTATTTGGAGAAAATTTCAGGGGTCATCACACTAACAAATTGAGAATGCACTTTCTTTTCTGAACTCCAGTGAATTGCTTTTGGTTGTAATGAACTCAAACCAGATACCACCTAAAGTCCCCTAGGCTTCAGTGTGCAACTTTAAATCCACTCAAAGGTTTACACTAGCCATTAGAAGTGCAGACACTTAGAGGATTTGTGCTTGAACAAATATGTCTTTGTTTATTTTAAAGTCTCATCTCTCTGAGTAGTTGCCTTTGGCTCCTTATCTCTAAACCCAGATTTCAACATTCCTCTATGTTAGCAACAGCAATACATCTTCTCTGCTGTTTTTTGACAATTCTTTGTGGAATCTTATCAGTCTTTAGCCACAGAATGAAGATGAGCAAAAATTTATCAATAATTAACTGCAGAACTACCCATGAATGACATGTATTCATTGATGCTGCATCACTGTTTCTGAATCAACTTCCATCATTCTTAATGGTATGTCTTGGTCTATTAATATGTGGTGTAAGTGGTTTGATTTATATTATGTGAATACAGTTTCAGAATACTGCAACAGCTTTTGCTCATCACTATTCCTTTTTGCTTATAATTTCAGTATTAAAAACAATCCCGTTGAATGTCAAGCAAATACATACTGAACAGTTCGCAAAAATCTTACTTGTGTTCCTCAGGATTATCTGTGATGATATGACATAGAAGCACCATGTGCAAAACTGTTCCTAAAATTACAGGACATTTGTTTGCTAGAAGAAAATTACTCCTTGTTCAGGAAATTTAAAGCATTGTCATTACCCCTCTGCTTCCATTTTTCTAACACAGTCTAACAGGGAGAATCAAGCTACAGGAATTGCAATCATCTTGGTCCTCAGTAGATTATGGACTTGGGATATCTAGAATTAGAAGAGAAATTACAAAGGTTGACTGTTCTTTCTGGTATTTGGTAGAAAGCTCCTTTTGTTTGGTTAGTGAAAAATGGCAAAAAGACACAAAACTGAAGTAGGAATTTTATCTGTTAATGAAATGATGAAATTATTCCATGTTCAAACTTTAGACTTTATTTTAAACTCTGCTCTTAATTAGAAAGGAAATATGTTAGCATTTTTAGCCTTAAAATATAGAGTGTTCTGAAGATAAAGTTGAAAAAAAAATACTTCCAGCCAATATAGTTGACATATTGGCAGAGTATAGAGAGACAGAAAATTAAAAAAAAAACCAAAAAAACCAATACAATGTAAACCCAAATGCAAATCCATGTTAATATTCCTTTTCTAGAAAAAGGGTAACACCAAATAGCTTATACCAGTCAATCTATTCTTTGAATATTTGTGTCTTCTTTTTTAAGGTCATTTATATTAGACCTGTTTTGGTTTTGGGTTTTTTGTTTGTTTGTTTGTTTGATAGGTTATTTTATTAAATATTTCAATACCATGAAAATATTAGCCTTCACATTTGAATATGAGTCATGAAAATGCTGACCCTAAACTCTGTATAATAGATTGAGCATCCCAATGGAAATGAAATATTCCCAAAAAATGGAGTAATGGGAATAACAATGCCTCTAGTATACCTGTGTTACAGTTTGAAAAGTAAAGTGAAGATTGTTTCACTGCTGACGTTCTGGGAAGGGATTAAGTAAATTGTCTGAATAAGGACTTTTTACAGCATTTAAAATTAAATAGGCCAAAAGAGCAATCACTGACATTGTTTTACACAGTTTTTTCTGAATTTCCAACACGAGACAGATGCTGCAGAGACAGCTGCTCCTGCTCCTTCTTCCACTCCCCTCACAGCACCTGCCCAACCTCTCACAGCTGTCCTGCATCCTGACATAGCACCCACTGCACATCAGCTGCAGAGGATGCGCAGCATGTTTTCAATCTGAGCTGTCAAAAAAGACATAGGGGAAAGGGAACAATTCTGGAAAATACTCACAAATTTTGTTTGTGCTTCATCAGTTGATCTATATGGCTATGAAAATATTGGTAGTGGAAACAGTCATGCCCATGCATCCAAATCAAGCTTAAATAGTGAGCTTCATGGATGAATGATTCTTAAAAAGTGATATTGTTCTCAATTTTATTTATAATGTTTTGATATTTAATATGCTGGGGGACATGGTTGTCTTCAGTGAGGACTACAGCTAAGTTGATTTCACTGGCAGAAACAGTGGCACTGTATGCATTAACTCCCTTGGTGCAGAGAGGAGACTTACTTTCCTTTTTAATATTTTACATTATTCATTTCTTCAGTCTGAAATAGCCTCGGGAATAGGATCCAAAAATCTGATATTAAATCTGGATTAATTGGTACTGCAAAATACACTCCTGTTTGTCACTGAATTTAAATCAAAGTGAAATAGTAGGAGATATGGACCAGGAGCAGTTCTTTTACATAGTCATGTCTATAAATTCTGTTTGCTTTTTGAAGAGGCACCATAGATCTTAGCTTTTATATGATTGTGTTAAGCAGGAGACTTAGATATTTACAAATAGGTAAATACCTGCATCTGGTAATCTTTTGAAGTGGAATGCTAAGATTCAAAAATTCACTTTATATTTCTCATTTTGCTGCCCCACTACTGGCCCTTGAAATACATTCAGAGACCAAATGAAACCAGTGAGGAGGCAGAAGTTTAAAAATAGCCCTTTTTCATAGTTTTCTTATCTGTTACAGAAAAGAAATTATTCTGCACCCAACCCAGAATTCCTAGCTGAATAATTTGACAGTTTGGAAGAGATTTTGATTCTAATTTCAACAGAGGGAGGAAACCATGCCATGTTTTTATTTTATATCAACTAGACAATTCCAAAACATAATAGCCTTTTGGTCTTCCACTTGGCATTGAGTTTCTTTTTCTAAGAGGATTTTCTTAAATATTGATATGTTTTGCAAAAACAAATAAGTCGCAATCCATATTTTCCTCTACTTCCTTTACCATTTTCATACTAAGCTGTTTATTGTATTGATGATATTTACCATTAACGCTACATTCCCAGGGTTCAAGAACTGTTTTTTATGAGTTCCTATGTAAGAGAATTGGAGCAGATGTGAAGCATCTCCAGAGTAGTCTGATGAGGTTTTTGTGACTTAGACATGATACTTTTCTGGAGAATTTCTTGTCTCTGTGAATATCTACAAGGAGAGCAAATGCTACTACATAGTGGTTTTTTGCACCTGTGTTATCCATTAGTCTTTTCCCAGAAGGAAATAAATAGGCATACTTTCACAATAAAAGTCTGATTTTCTTTGTAGTCTAGGGAACCACCATATTGAAATTAATAATCTCAAGCAAGAAATGGTGCTGTGCTGCCTTTTCACAGCAAATTCACTCATTTCATACATTGGATAAGCATGTAAATTTTCATGAATTATGTGCTAACCCAATGGAAAGAAGCAAAGCTCTGTTTGAGACCTTAGTCTTGTGGGAATTTGTGCTTCAATGGGACCACTTGCTCACAAAGCTGAGCATTTATGTCACACCAAGTTCCACCTGCTGATGCAGTAATATCCACCCACATAAGCCTTGCTAAACAGGTGGAGTGGTAAAAGAGATGAATGAACAAAGAGGTAGCTGATTCATGGAGCTTTGTTTCTCTTACAAATTTTCAGTTTGTGGTTCTTTAACAGCTGGGGAGAAAGGATTTTTTTTGTCTGTTTCTTTTTGTTTGATTCCTAATCTGAGAAGAAAGAATCTTGTTAACTATTTCTCCCTTATTTTGACTGTTCTCTTAATCTTGAATTCATTGTTATTTTTATTGCTTCTTTTAAGCCTTTTTATATTTTACAGTTCTCGAAGCACTATATAAAATGACACATGCTTTGTAGTTTGTGATTAATCTTTTAAGCAGAATTAGTGCAGCTCATTCAAAAAATACAATTCAAAAGGTGAGTCAAAAGTGTTACAGTTCATCACAAGGAATTTAACAAGGCCCTAAGCAGAAATGTTACCATTATTTCTGGGCTTTGGTGAAAACAAGTGATAAGTTATTTATGGTACTGAAGATGCTGAGCGTTACAATTCCAGCTTTCCTGATTCATTCAGAAAACAGAGAACATCAAAAGTCTCACTTGCCCTGCCTTATTCCATGGTCCTACCACCAGGATCAAGTGAGATTCATTGTTGTAATGTATTGTGGATGCATTGAGTAACCACGATCCACTGGCCAGGAACTGTATGTGAAAAGGAACATCTCAGGCCATCAATATATCTCTCTACTTTGTTCTCATCTCTTTAAGAAGCAGAGTTTTGAGGAAGGCAACGGACTGGTTGCTTAGCAGGACAGAGCCAGATATTTCAGAGGCGACAGGGAGGGTGAGAGGTAATGCAGATCATTGTTAAGACATCAGTGAAAGAAGCAGCAGATCTAGACACATACTATTAGCTTTCTTTTTGTGTAAATAAAGAGGAAGCGTAACAGTTTTCTCCCAGCAGCTCACTCCCCTATTGAAGTCTATTACATTTGACAAAGCTTTGGGCTGTGGACAGATCTATTACTGAGATTTCAGAAACAGTAGCAGCTTCAAGTATATCCAGCTCAAAATATAGGGCAAATGGTCTGCATTAAATGCAGGTGAACTGAAAACTGAGAATTACACTACAGTTTCACATGTGAATGTCGCACAAATTTTGAAGCTAAAGAAAAAACACATCCTGTTTTAACATTTCTGCAGTTCTCAATCTATACTAAAGCCTGCTATAGCCTTGTAATGTCACATCTTTTAAACCAACAAATCTTTTTTATTGATTCATGCCATTATATTTGGAAAATTATTGAAAAATTATGTCCAGGATGAATTCTCACAACTTTTCTTCTTTCTTAACATTGAAGAAATTCTGGGTTTTTACAGTATGTAAAATGAACTTCTATACTGAAAGACACCAAAGTCCTACTATCCTGATTTTGTGTAATCTATCTAAGTCATGTAAACATATTTGGCATTCAAGTTTATTATAACTTGAATTCTTGATTCAATTCATTTATATGTTACATACAATGTGATATATCACTACTTTTATTTTGTTTCTTAACCACCAGTCTGATAACCTTACATAGTCCCCTAACTCATGTGTTAGTAGGAATAATGAACAATTTTTTCCCTTCTTTCTTTGTTTCTGTTTTACAACCTATAATAATTTTTCACTTCAAGTATTTCTTATGTTAATTCATATGAATCTTATCTCATATGGAAGTCCTCATATACATCCAAATATCTTTGTTTCCTCTACTTAATATCTTCAGTTTTACTAAATTACTTTTGGGATAAGTTGCCTTGGATGAAAAATTGAATTGAAGGATGACACAGGAAAATCGAGTCACACAGCTATTTGTCTATTACTTAATGAGTAACTCTTCATTCTTACTTTTTTTTGGTGCTGCCAACAATTAAATATATGCTTTTATAGAGCTATCTTGGATATCTGTAAGATCTTTTTCTGAGTAATATTAACTAATTTTGACCCTGTCTATATTGCTAAATGAAGTAGAACAACATTCCTAGCTTCAAAGATAAATAATATAAAACCCAATACATTCACAACACTTAGAAACCACATTTTCTCCCCCTCCTTACTTTTCTTTTTTTCTTTAAAAGGTCCAAAACAAATTTTGAAAAGAAGCTAAAAGTCAGGGTTCTAGTAGTTCATCTCATTACTCCTTTTTTTTTTAAACTATCGTAATATAGGTTTAACTGTACAAATGAAGTTTTAAAGTCCATCACTGTGGTAGGAACAGTTAAAAATGTTTTTCTCTACATATACATAATTTGAATTAATGTAAATTTCTTCTCATCTGCTCTTATCATTATTTATTTTAGTTTTGATTACTTTTGAAAATATAATATTAGAACTCACTGCTGTAACAGTAGAAATATCATTGCTATTTACCCTATTTTTTTACTTAATTTTATAGGTATGATAGGACAATTTTCAGTACAGATCACCACTAAAGCTTCTTTTTATCACTAACTTTGTTGATTATTTCCCTTTGTTTCCTGCAATAGAGTTACTAATCTGTGAGAAGGCAATGCATTTTACATCTCATAGTTCTTAAAAGAGTTTAATTCCCTGAAGTGTCTTATGAGAATAACTTGGAAAGTCAAAAATTTTTGAAAATCCAAGCTCATGCTATCAATAATATCAGGCTTATCTGAATGCTTAGTGACTCCTTTAGAGAAGTCTGAAAGAATATTAAAACATAACTTCTTGATGTAAAAATCAGTATTGATTCTTCCCATATTTTCTGTTTCCCCGTTTATAAACAAATTCTGTTTTGCATTATATCATAAACCAATTTTCCTTGTTTTCCCCACCAGTCTGTTCTTCATATCCACACTGAAAGCTTTCCTCAAATTATTTTCTTACTTACCTCCTGCCTATCATCTGAAAGTAAGGCCAATTTAGATGATAGTTAACATACCAGTTAACAGTTTGGTAATTCCATATTTAATTTGATTCAGAACTTTTGTTTGAAATAACTTAGTTCTATGCCTTTTATTTATATGCTCTAAAAGTATACTGCTAACACATCAGTGTGTGGTATTTGATTATATCCTGCCCTATAAAGGAAGAAATGTGGAATAAGAATCTCCCTAAACTTATTTGCTGTGGATGTTAATACAAATAACTCATCCAGTATTTCTATTATGTTTTATCTTTCCTTTAATGTTCTATTTTTGCAATGATCATCTGTCAATCCTATCACCACTCTTCATAACCTTCTATTTCCTTTCCCTTCCTTCCCTTTCCTTCCCTTTCCTTTCCTTTCCTTTCCTTTCCTTTCCTTTCCTTCCCTTTCCCTCCCTTCCCTTCCCTTCCCTTCCCTTCCCTTTCCCTTCCCTTCCCTTTCCCTCTCCTCTCCCTCTCCTCTCCTCTCCTCTCCTCTCCTCTCCTCTCCTCTCCTCTCCTCTCCTCTCCTCTCCTCTCCTCTCCTCTCCTCTCCTCTCCTCTCCTCTCCTCTCCTCTCCTCTCCTCTCCCTCTCCTCTCCTCTCCTCTCTCTCTCTCTCTCTCTCTCTCTCTCTCCTCTCTCTCTCTCTCTCTTCTCTCTCTCCTCTCTCTCTCTCTCTCTCTCTCCCTCCCCCCTCCTCTCCTCTCCTCCCCTCCCCTCCCTCTCCCTCTCCCCTCCTCTCCCTCTCCTCCCCTCCCCTCCCTCTCCTCTCCCCTCCCTCTCTCTCTCTTTCTCTTTCTGTCACTTTCTCACTTTCTTTTTATCTTTCTTTCTCATCCTTTTGAAGTCATTGGAACCCAATTACTTTAAAATCCTCTGGAGTGTCACTTGCAATTGCTTTATTTTATTAACATATTCTGTTGAGTTTCTATTGTTGTACTTATCTGTGTTAATGGAGTACCTTGTGAAAAATTCCTTTACTAAGCTTAAGGATTTTCTGAAAATAAATGCTTAAATGCTCAGCAAGCAAAAAAACGTTTTAGGCTTCAAGAAAATTGTTGAAACATAAAGGAACATAAATAACAAACTGAACTAAGCATGTCTTAAATGAAACAGCTTTTAAAAAGGGTCAGCAAATAATTTTGAACACCATTACTTAAAAACACAGTGGAAAAATGTAGTTAGAAATTAGTAGCGGCAAACAAAAACATCTTGGATTACAGCAGATAGGAGTTTGCACTTGTTACAAACAAAAATTAGCTATGCTTATGGCAAGCAGAAACATCTTGGCAACACCACTATACATCAAAAATATGAAATGCTGTTTTTGATATTTACATTTCAATATTCACAATTCTTTATTATCTCTTTACTATCTCTAAGAGAAAACTCTTAGTTCCCATTCTTCCTCTCTGAATTTAGGGACTTCAAGTTAAAACCCATTTTAACAAAATTTATCCACTAAATCTATAGCATTACATTTGAGAAATGTGTCTAAAACAAATGAGACAAACTTTGCACAATGTCCTTACCTAACACAATCTTCCCTACTATTAGTCATGTAAGTTGATCTGATTTTCACTGGGTGGTGCCCAAGGAAGACCCCACATGTTTCTGGTATCATTGCAGGATCTTAAAAGAACATTCATAGTCAGGGAGGATATGGCACACAGTGTGGCAGCAAAGATTTCTTCCTGACCTCTGGAGATCCCTTAATACATTGTTTGACTAGTAAGTGACTAACCTTGCTTCTTACTGAAACTTCTTTCAGGTTTTCACTGAAATATCAGTAAAGGAAAACAGTTTTTTCTGTAATGTCAACAAAAACTGAAGTAGTGAATAACAGTTCAGTTGCCTCTCAGATGTGTCAGTAGACAAACAACAACAGGACACAGGACAATTTTTTACTTATTATACAGAGTAATTATTTTATTTTTTGAAAGCCTTGATCATTTTTCTGTTAGGAAGCTATTTTGCAGACAAAAATATCAAATATGCTTATAATTAATGCATTTAAATATTTTCTTTCAATCAGTTCTAACATGAGATTTGCAATTATTTGCATGTATCTGATAATGGTTTTTTTTATTCAAAGTTCTGTAAGAGGCATCACATTTTCATTCCACCAAGGTCATGCCATATTTCTTACTTAGATTCATGTTATATATCTGACTTTCACAATATAGCAGAAACAACCACATGATACAAAAAAAAAAACCCCGGTGTGACATGATATCCAGAAACTTCAAGAACACAGTAAGAGATTAAATACCATTATTATTCTTTTAGTAGATTTTAGTAAAAGAAATAAAAGGATAAAGCTTGTGCTTTACATGGAAGAGGAGTGAAAATATTTTCTACTGTGTTTCTTTTAGAAACATAAATATGAAATATGAAGGAAAAGATTACCAGGTCTGCTTCGTGAGAGAAGAACATAATTCTCTGTTCTATTAAAATATTACTTTTTAAAAAGAAAAATAAAGTATTCAACAAGAGTTGTAAATGCACGATGAAATTTTAATTCCTCTTTCTCCTTGTTAAGGTTATGTGGAAATATTGCAGTCATCTGAGAATTGTATCCCTGTGAAACATATCACTCATGTCAAAAAGATAAAACATGATAATGTGCACTTGGCATCTAGGCTAAATGTAAATTCTATTGAGAGCTTTTGTCTTTTTTCATCTCATTGAAATATTAAATATTCCTTGATAAATTTTGCCTAGGAATAGACTTGAACTAGAAATGATATGCTGAAGTCCTGAATCATGGACATGTACCAAAATTCATGAAACTATTTTTTCATTGTCTCCTGACTTAATAAATTCAGAGATAAGCTTCTGCTTTACAGAGTCTCATTTTTTATGCTTTAGAAAATGTTTTTTTCTTTTTAGTAATTACACAGTAGCTGTATTCGCCCCCTGAATTTGAAACTGGGGATATCTGTTATTTCAACAAATTAGAATGGGGTTTGATTCTCCTTATACATAAGTTGAACTATTGATATTATGAGAAGAAATTTGCTTGCAAATTTAGGCCAATTCAGAATACAGGTATTGGGCTTCAATGTAGTTTCTGTGACATTTCAGGGCAACTCTGGGTAAGTCCCTGGGGCCCCTTTCGATTACTGGAAAGATATATGGGCATAGACTATTCAAAGGGTTAAATCCTAGTGTGAAAGAACAAGTTTCTTTCAGGGAACACCCAACTTGTGGGTCCTTGTCTGAGTTGCTGTTTCTGTCTACTCACAATCTATAAGGCCATGGTCACTATGTTATGATACTTTCTTAGAGACATTATTTTCAGTAGAGATTTCATTTTCGAGCTCATATGGACAGTATCTAATGGAAAGTTAGGGGTGAATCAGTCTTTGAACCAGGTAGCTTTTCAAGCCCTTCAGATTATACTCTTTCAGGGTTGCAAGTGTGGGTCAAAATGACCCAAAGGGAAAAGTTGTGTAAGAATTTTGGCCTGAATGTGGGAAATATTTTTGATACTGTTTCATGGCTGTAGGGCTTTAGGCTTCTGTATTTTTCCTTCTCAAATACAGTAGACAGTCCCAAGTTTTTCACTTTCTAATTTTTTCATTCCATGAATTACAGAAAGTAAAAAACTTTAATCATCATGAGCATCAGGGAATTGATTTGAACAAAACTCCCATGAGGAAAAAGCCTACATCAAGATTGATGAGGCTGTTTATGGCAGAATTTGATAGGGGAACATAGAGCTCCCCAATCCAAAATCTCTAGGTGAAGAAGGAAGAAGGTAAAAATAAATAAGTTTTAATTTAACTTTTATCAGTATTATATACATAGTTGTCCCATTTTACCACACAAAAAATATATTTACTGTATACTACATCTCCAGTAGTCATCACATTTCCTGTCTTGGGACCAGCTTAGAAAAATCCCTACAGAGAAATACTTTGCATTCAATGGACTTTGATGAACTCCAGGGCTGAATTCATAGTGTAATCTGTAAAATATATGTGGTTTCAAAGGGCTGATGTTTCAAGTCTCTGATGGTGCAATATGCCATCTTTTGCCAGCTTTCAGTTTGTGAAATATCAGTAATACGAATTTTAACTCTTTGGAATTTTGTAGGAGTTAGCTGAATAAGAATATTATAGAAGTATGATGCAAGTCAATGAAAGCTTCTGTAGCATTAGGAATGTGTCCAAAGCTGGTGTCTGTATTCATGGAACCTTATCTCCCTTCAGTTTCTGAGTCCAGCAGATGCTCCAGCAATGAGTAGACTTCAGGCAGGTTTGAGACTGCATTACCTCAAATTCCCTTGTGTTAGAGCCAACCTGGAGCAAGAGTAGCTGTGAAAAGGCTCTGACTTGGATAGCAAGGCACGAAAAGTTATGTGACTTTACTTTGAGTTTACTGTGAGTTTGCTTCCAGCCAATAATCAGTGACATTTTTTTTCAATAGGGAAACATATTTAAATTATACTATACCAAACAATTTCTAAAGCACTACTGAAAGACTCTTCTTGGTTTGGTGTTGCTGTGGATGAGATCACCTTGGGAGCTGTCGGGGAGCTGAGGGGGCGTGGGGCAGCAGAAACATGGTGGTGGGAAAGCTCTGAAGTTTGAAATTCCCTCTTGAGAGTGGAGTGTTCCCTCCCTAGACATTGTAAATCCTCCTATGCTGATTTGCCTTAACCTGATCCCTCACTCTGCCCCTGCCTTCTCCCTGCCCCTGTGCCCTCAGACTATTGGCTCTGTATCTCTATATCAATGGTCACTCAGGGTCATTCGTCCTCTTTTGCTGCTGGACACCTTTGGGAATAATCCATTCTTCGGAACTCCAAGCGACTGAGCCCTCTGATTTCTTTATCTTTGGTAAAACACATGAGCTGTCTGAAGCTCCCTGGGTGAGTGTGTGTGTGCCTTCCACTGGCACGGGTGAGAGAACAGTCTGCCTGCACAGTACCAAGCTGTACTGGTCGAACTGATCTCTCAGCCTTAGAGACACTTTTGGTAAATGCAGAGGCCTAGTCCAGTCCACCACCCCCCTCTACTTGGGTTTTTTTTTTTTTTTTAACGTCTCCTAAATGTATACACAGGCCTTTGGACATGCCATGTATTTAAGAAGGCACAGTGCAACATAATTTCTACATTTCTCTGTTCATTGGTGAGCACAGACCATGACTTTTGTCTTGTTGCTTATTTATTGCAGGTTGTGAGCCATGCTAGAAATTTGCATTTTGCTGCCTTCATTTATAAACATATTATAATATTTTTTCCCAGGAAAAAAAGCTGTAATTTTATTATGATGGTGTGGGGTTTTTTTAAAATTTCTAATCCGTGATTTTCATAGTATTAGCTTCTAAATCAGTAACATGGAGAAATGCAGAATATGAGTTCAATATCCAACTTTCTCTTGCAAAAGATAGAAAGGAGGAGCCATTGACATTTTCATTTGGCATCAACATTCTTAACTTAAAATATGCAGTATGGGAATATTAGCTATCTTGCTGTTGCTTTTGTGAAATTTTTGTAATTACAAGGGAAACATGATGCATTACTGGTATATTTTAAAACACTTTTGCTAATTACATATTTATACACAGTGATGTCTGTATCCCTTAGGCTTTAATTAGTTTCTTTGCTATTACTTGCAAGTTTTTAATAAGATACCGAACTTGCTGAAGCTTCTACTAGATATGATTTTGTAAGTAAATGTTTGACCTTTTTCCCCCCCAGAAAAGTTAGAATAAGCATAAGTAGGTAAGTATCTCACTTTCTTGACTTAGTTGTTTATTTTGCAGAAGGATAGTTTGGAGGTGATTTCCAATGGGTCCAACAATATTTTGTGATGTGTCCAAGAGGCTTACTTGTGACAGTCCTGCTCAGTTGATAGTATGCAATTGTTTTTCTCTAGTGCAGATTTGCATTTTCATAGGAGAAATCCATCAATGAGATGGTATTCCTCCTGTCACATTTGGTTAAAACTGAGAAATCAGTGAGAAGACTATGCATTGCTGTGTTCTTGCTGGGGAAAAAGTTGAAAAGCTAATTGTTTTCCTATTCTCTTCTGCAGTCATATCTGTGCTCTTCATCTCATTTTTATCTCAAATCACAAAAGATGTTATTTTAAATTCAGCATGTTGTGAGAGGAAAAAAGAAAACAGAAAGAAGGAAAAGAAAAAGAGAAGGAAAAGGGGAAAAAAAGGCAAAAAGAAAAAAAGAAAAAAGGAAAGAGAAAGAAGAAGGGAAAAGGAAAGAAAAAGAGAAGTTACATATTATGGTGTTGTAAGGCATTTTTTTCAGCAGGAGAACTTATTCATTTCTGCTCTTCCTCCCACCTCCATCAATTTTTCTGTTTCAGAGTCACAATTTTCTGTCTCTTAACTGTCAACAAAAATATTAATATTATATATAATTTCTAATTATAAGTATTATATAATTTTTTAAAGAAAAATTTTTACACAATTTTTTAAAAGAAAAAATTAAAATTTAAAAGAAAAAATTAAATAGTTTAATTACTATAAACTGGAATTAATTCAAATATTTGGTTACGAGTACTCTGTAAAAATATATATACTAAAAGCGCTTAAACTGACTTGATAAAGGAGCACTGCAATTGTCTTCTCTAGGCAAGATCTTCTGATCTTGTCAGTTTGTTTTCATTGTTATCTCACTCATTTTCCCCCCTCCGCTCTCCATCCAGTAATTTATCCCTTTCTTAAATGTTTTTTTCTCTCTGAGGCACCACCATCTTGTCTCCTGTGTTCAGTTGTGCTCTGTAGTGTGTCCATTGTTGAGCTGGCTGGAACTGACTGTGCCTGGCTAAGGGCAGCTCCTGGCATCCTGTTGCAGAAGCCACCCTTGCTACCACACCTGGTCATGTCCATCCACCACAGGCACCCAAAATAAGTTCATTATTAAACATTTATGTTCAGTAATTCCTTCAGGAAATGTTCTGCACCAACACTTTTAATTTTTAGCTGACTACCAAGAAGAAAGAGGCAAAGGTGTAGGTGTATGAATCTTTAAATATCGAAAGTGTGTAGGAATATATCATTACACTTGTTTCACCTGTGAAGTAAGATTGATCCAACATGAGAAATTAAATTTTCAGACATCTTATTTGAACTATTTGAGCTCCCCATGTGATCCATTGGATCCCAAGGGAGCCATTTTAGCATATCTACTGACCTCAGCAGTCTGAGAATTCTACAAAAGATTAGTTACCTTAACATGTGACTACTGTTAGGATAAATAAATTCCTCCATTCTTCCTTTATGTTAAAATATCTTCTGCAAATTATGCCCTCATTACAGGGCTCTTTTTGTTCTCTATTCTCTTAGAGTAAGTATCTGAGTGACTGTATGTATTATTTTGTGGGTTTTGATCACTGCTGACAATTAATTAATAGCAGCAGGAATTTATGGGCAGAAACATTCAATAATTTTGCAATAAATTCATTACTGACTATACTGCCACACACACACCCCTGATTGCAAATTATATATCTGAATGTACTCCTGAGTCCATCATTTATAGTTATGCTTCATTAAGGGGTCTCTTTTCAAAATGTAATCTTTATGATTTTTTTCTGGGCTTCACAGCTGCCACTGAAGCCACCAGAATTAAATTGCCTTTTTTTTTTTCTGATATAAATCTCTAGTAAATTTTATTGTTCTTTTTTTTTCTCCTTTTTGTTTTCCCAGTAGCTTTAAGGTGGCAAATAACTAAAGCTCTTGGCTAATTTCATTTCAAAGCAGCATACTCTTTCTCTGTTTCATTACTAATTCTTCTGGGTATACATTTCTTATCTTTTATTCATCGCAAATAACTTTCTCACATTTCCAACTTTGTAATTGGTCTCCAAGTAATATATGCAGGTAGATTTGAAAATTAGTACTGAAACACAAGAAAGCAATGTATTTAAAAACTATTGAATATCTGGCTCCTTCATTCTCAGTGTTTCATCTCCTTCTCTGAAAATTATTATATATTTTGGACATGACATATAAAGTGATACAGAGATTAAAACTCAGCATTCAACCCAGCCGAGGGAGACATATCTTGTTAAACAATATTTCTCAAAAAATAATTAATTTTAAAGAAAATAATTATTTTTGCACATAAAGCCAAATGTCTGCATCAAATCTCATTCACGTTCTGTTTTCCTGTAAAGGAAGCCTCATCAATTTTTCAGTTTTGGCAATAACACAAAGAGACAAATGGTTCTGATAGTTCTTAAGTGTACCTTGGGAGTTATGTGTAGTTTATTTCCATTCATTTTGAAGCACACAATTAGTTATTGTCAGAACAATTGATCAGGATTCTGCTTTAATTTCTATATGGATCTTTTTGTTTATCTGTACTCTTTACAGAGTCAAAATCAAACTTCGGATGAATTAGCTGAGATGTTCAGTTTTATTCAGACTTCTCAGAGGGGGTAGGGGGAAGTTATAATTCATTCTAAATGAAGCACAAGTAGAATACTATTAATTTATTGTAATTTTAGCAATCTTAGAGTTATGTAGGTTGGCTAGTTGTGTAAGCTCCTTCCATAGTCAGAAGGGAGAGACAAGTACCTCTAAAGGCTTATATAATTCATTTTAGCCAATCACCTGAAATACCTGGAGTAAAAATCTGTTTGTGATCACTTGCTTTTCAGATACACCTAGATTTATACATAATTCTCAAGCATCTGATGAAATCTGCCAAAGAGAAATTATCAGGAAGCTGGTCACATTGGGTTTATTGCTATCATTGTATTTAAAAATGTTTTTGCTAAAGCAATAAAATTAACTTTTCTTTTTTTTCCTTTTTGCCTGAAAGAACATTATTCTTAATTAAATGTTAAATAAGTTATGGATTGCCTCAACTCTCTGGAAACAACAAAAAGAAAAAAAAGGAAAAGAAACAGAAACAGAAAAAGAGAAACTAAACAGGCCAAAGCTTTTTTCCTTACAAATAGGCATTCCTTCAATAAATCAGAGGACAGATGTTAAGAAGAAACAACCTGTGTTTCTTCATTCCATCATTCAAAACATTATATACAGTTTGCCATATCTGGATAGTGTTTATCAACATTTCTTTCAAAGATCACAAGGAGTAGAAATTCCCTAAACAAATTATTGATTTATTTACTAGTGTTCACACTTAGATTTTTCATCCCCCAGTGCCTATCATAAATTTTGGCATCTCCAACAGAAGCATATTTAAATGAATCAATTTATGCAAACGGTTTTAAATAAGTACTGAACTATGAACTTAATACATAGTGTAGCTTTTCACATAATGGCTTCTGGGAATGTCATTAGTTCCCCCTAACTCAACTGAGTTTTACATGTAGTCAAATGACTAGAACAAGATTTTTTTCAGTGAGTAAACTACACACATTCATCTCATTCGCCTCCTTAAAGTAACTTGGCATTTTTCCATATTTGATACTTTTAATTCTCTAAGACCAGTAAAAATGTTCACTTTAAATATCTACTCTATATATTCAAATCAAAAGCCTTCCTTTCTTCATAGCCAAAAGAAATGTTTCTAGTTTGTTTAGCTTTTTTTACCTTGACAGGAATATACTGAACATCTTACCAGGTTTCTTTTCATTAGCATTTGACATTGTTGAATTAATGTAGTAAAAAAACCAGAACTGAACCTACACGCTAAGAGATGATAAAAAAGTGAATAAAAACAACTGATTTATTCTCTTATCAATGTTACACAGTGAAAATATGAAGCAGCAGACACAGACCACTATTTCAACTGTCATATATGTTTTCTTGCAGGCAATACAAAATTTTTAAATCAAAAGCTCCCCCCTCACTGACTTAAATAGTTTAAAGGCTGGGTAAGGATTTTGACCAGCTTGTTTTTTTGTTTGTTTTTCAACCTGTTTCACACCATACAAACCCAAGACCTAACATTGTACACATTTTCTGTTGCAGTCTTTTCCACCAATGTGGTGGGTTAACATTGATTGGCTGCCAGATCCTCACATTCAGCTGCTGACTTACTCCTTCTTCTCAACAGTATGAGAGAAGTCAATGAAAAAGTTCATGGGGTGGAATGAAGGTAGAAAGGTCACTTACCAATTTCCGTCACAGGCAAGGCAGACTTGACTTGGAAAAAAATAAGATTCATTGCCAAATAGCATAGAGTTGGGTGGTGAGAAAAAAAGACAAAAAACTAAAACACCTTCCCGCCACCCTCACCCTTTTTTCACAGGTGGAACTTCACTCAGGCATTCTCAAGTCCTCAGTCTCCTTCCCCTGCCTCCCAAGTAGCACATGGAAAATGAGAGATGTTGAATTATGATCAATTTGTAACACTTCCTTTCTGCCATTCCTTCCTCCTCACACTTTTCCCTTGCTCTAGCGTAGGTCCTTCCCACAGAAGTGCTGCAGTCCTTTGGGATATAAGCCTGCTCCATCACTGCATGAATTGCAGTTACTGTCAGAAATTTGCTCCAGAGTGGGCCTCTCACAGGCTGCAGTGGGGTTATTTCTTTTAGTGTGGTCCTCTCCATACATTGCAGGGAAATACCAGCTCCATTTTGGTCCTGTCCATAGGCTACTGGGGAATATCTACAGTCATTGAAGCCCCTCCTCCCCCTCCTTCTTCTCTTACCTTGGTGTTCATAGGGCTTTTTCTCTGACTGCTGGGCAGCATTTTTCTTTTCTTTGTTACATTATAATAGAAATATGATACTCAGTTGTGCCATGCAGTGGGTGCGTTGGAGCCCTCCGGAACCACCTGTGTCAGCACTGGGCAGCTCCTGGCCCCTTCTCAAAAAACCTATCCCTCCAGCTCTGCCCAATTACCAAAACCTACCAATGTATTGTAAACCAAACACATCACAATATTGACAAATAATTTTATATCACACGAGAAAATTCTCTCTGTATAATTGCAAACCTCTTCTGGAACAGCATTCAGTGCTACCAAATTGTGTGTTTGTAAAAGCTAATCTTGGCTTTCAATATTGACCATGCTCCACAGGGCCTTACCCCAGACCCATGGCCACTAAAGACCACAGAAGAGAAACAGAAGACAACCCAGCATGCTGGTCCTATAAAACCTCTGAAAGAATCTGATGTAACACGGACCGGGAGGGCTGCACAGGCCGGCTCCCCCCTGGTTTGGGGTCCCTGGTCCGTGTAATCCCACCGGATCTGGTGCGCCCAGCCCCCGAGGTTCTGCGGCATGGCGTGAGTCTCCAAACCACGTCAATTCAAGCAGGAATATAGTGAGGCTAAGAAAAGAACTGGACTCCATCTCTGTTCTGGCAGGGAGGTTTATTTGGGGTATGGGGGAGAGGCTCACAGGGAAAGGAGAAGGGGAGGGAAGCAGGAATGGAATAGGGGCTGCCAGCCCAGAGAGAAGACCTCGAGCTGATCCGAACATCGACTTATAAAGGGAAAGGAAGGGGAGGGACTGTCTCCCCCTAGAGCCAGTCCCGGGGAGTCTGAAGGGAAGACAGGCATAGGGAACCCACCAATAGATTTCGGGGTACAGCAGAGCATATTTCAAAATGAACCAATGGTATACAAAGCAGAGGGACAAAGGAGCACATGGAATCCTAAAACCCCACGTTGCTACAAGAATCTGTGCACTTCTAGTGAAGAGAAAGGAAACCAAGTGATACAGGTGCAGGTGGTACACACATTTCAGGTATGTACAGAAGAAACATAAGCTTTGAACTGGTAAAATTAGAAGGTTATTTTTAACTTGAAATAATAAGGCTAAATAAATTCTACTGTTTCATTAGACATAAAACCCAAATTTTTTAAACACATCTGATGGATTCAGACATATTTATGAAGAGAACATTATACATTATGTGACATCATTAAAAATTTCCTGGTGAAAGCATGCAGAGATGTCATTTTATAAATTAATGTGAAAAATATGCAGCTTCTAATTAATGTTACTGCTTAGATAGCTAGCAAAAAAGCTCATAGAAATAATCAAAATTTGTATCCATCATTTTATTCTCCCATCTACTGTGGTACAGTAGTAGTACACTCTCTTCACCTGCGTCTGTCACAGGTCACAGATTCCTAGTCTTTACAGCACTACAATTTCCTTTATAAATGTAAAATTTTTATTTGAGCATAAGTAGCAACTCCCTGATGTTTAACCTTTAATTCTTTTCTCTTTTTGTTCCAGTCACCTAGCAAATACAGTAGGCATTGTTTTTCTACAGCTGAGTAAAGCATACTTTCTCACATATCAAACTGCTTTTTCAAGTTTGTCCATTAGTGGTCTGAATCTAATAACCATGCAACACATTGATTCATTGCTCTTCCTTTAATATTGGGTCTGGCAGCCTTATTTGTTGGAAAACATAATTTCTCAAGAAACAAAACATGACACAAGTGTTTGCAGTCTGCAACCCAAATTTCATCACTGTTAAGTAAATACTTTTCCTTATAGAGAAGAAAATAATTATAATTGGTATTCTTTCTGAGGTAGCAAATAATGTGATTTTATTAACTGAGTAAGAATAGGATAAACTGCAAGATCCTGTTCCAATATATTTTGTTCTAACAGATTTTTTATGGAAGTTACTAATTCTGTCCAATAAAGGACTGAATTAAGTGTCCAGAATACTGTTCCAAATTTAAAAGTATTGTCAAATCTGTCTTATATATTACAACAAGAATTAATCCTCATACAATTGACCAATACATCCTAATATTCAATAAAATACCAAATAAAATTAATAGATGGTAGGGCATTATTATTATTATTATATAATTTTAATTATCATCATTATCATTGTCATTATAAGAAGATTGAATACATATAGACCATGTATCCAAAATGAGGAACTTTTGTAGGTTTTAAGGTTTTCCTGTTTACTATATAGACAATTTAACCTTGTTAGAATATTTTTGTGCTTAGACTATAACTATGATTTTCCATATGTCACAAAAAAAAAAAAAAAGAAAGGAGTATGCTGAAAAAACAAATAAAGAAGCATCAAATCACAGAAGTGTGAAATCTAGTCTACCTTCCCCTGAAATGGTCAGGGAAATCTTCAACTAGACCAGGTTGCTCAAAACCCCATCCAACCTCACCTTGAAAACTTCCAGTGAAGGGACATCCACAACTTCTCTGGGCAAACCTGTTCCAGTGGTTCACCATCCTCATGGTAAAATATTTCTTTCTTATAGCTAGTCTCAATCAACCCTCTTAGAGTTTCAATCCATTGCCCCTTTTCCTATCACTCTAAGTCCCACTAAAAATCTATCCCCATCATTCTCATAAGCCCACTTTAGGCACTGGAAGGCTGCTCTGAGATCTCCCTGGAGCCTTCTGTTCTCCCACCTAAATAACCCCAATTCTCTCCACCTTTCTTCACAGGAGGATGACTAGAGGATGGGCTGGCACACTGTGTATAGAGAAGGAGTCTGACAGATGGAAACCACCAAAGTCAAGGTCTCTACATGTCTTGAATTTACACTCTGATTGTTAATATAAGCTGAAGGCTGTATCAATGCATCTGTTTTCTTCTCATTCTCAGATGGATCATTAGATAGAAAGGCAGATAACAGACAAGACGTCTATTTCATGTGCAAATCTGATCTCCATTTTTCTGTCATTTATGTCTTAAGCACTGTAAAACTGAGTAATAATTTCTTAGCCCTGATTTGTTTGAAGAAAAAGCTTGAAAGCAAACCCTACTTGTTAGAAAAGCAAAGACTTGAGGAATATCAGAAAATAATTTTACCCTCTTTACAGAATGAGATGTATCATTTTCAATAGCACATAGTGCTGTCATACAAATGTTTGAGAAATGTAAACTTTCTTACAATGATCAGTGAGAAAGAGAGAAATACCTTCCATTAAAAAGATACTGCCACTTCCAGAACATTGTTGATCATCTTTGTCAGATACAAGACATTCAGTCAAAATGTTGCAATTTCTGCTGAAAAGTTTTCAAAGTTCTTGATGCTTTTATTCATGTGTCTGCCTAAATTGTCTCCAGTCTCTAGTCAAGGGATGATCTGTTAGGGATAGCAGTGGAAAAGGACGTGAAAACTCTAGTTATAGTTGTTTTTTGGGTTTTTTTAACTTGGATCAGTTTGGCATGCACAAATGTTATGTCCTTTGGAAGAACTGGAAGCATTGGTACATCTAACTTACCCTTCTATAGTGGAGAACATTATTGTGCTTGCTAAGACAAAATTCTCATTTGTATCCTGAAACAAGGGAGAGCTGACAAAGTGTCAGCAAAATTAGGCAATGATAAAATTATAAAAGAAAGATAATTACATCTGGCAACACATGAGAGGAAATACAGAATTACAAAATAAATTAGGATGAGAGGAGAAACTGGAGTTCATCTATGACTGTAGGAAAAGTCTTTAGTGCTAACTAAATGTTAATGAATTTAATGAAACTGGAAAATAAATGACAGATTTAATTAATTCAGGAATGAATTAACAAGGGTGCTTAACTTAAAAAACAAGAGATTTATTTATCTGAGTCTATTTGGAGAGAATATTTTACAAAGGAATTTGGATAAATACAAAAAGAATAAGTGGGAAATTGTTCTATGTGATTGTCTTAGGTTCAGAAAACCTAAAATTAAAGGACAAAAATATGAAGAAATTCCATCTTGTAAGATAGTTATCATAAAGAAGAAAAGAGTAGTCAATCTTTCTCATCCACTGGAAAGCAACAAGAAAATACCTTAATATGCAACGCAGAATATCAATGTGTTAATACTCTCTTTTCCCCACTTTCACAACCACACAGGTAATTAAAATATTGAGATAAACTAAAGACTAAAAACTTACATAAGTTTATTTAAGGAGTTAATTCGTCTTATAACCCTATGGAAGTAAGAAACAAATTATATGGATTAGGGTAAAGAAATTCAATATTGGCTGTTTATAAATGCACTTTTTGTTAGATACATTTCCCTGAATTTTGGCTGTCTAGCAGGTAATACTTTAAGAGAATTACATAGAATTTTGTGAGACTAAGTGAAAAAAAAAAAAAATAAAAAGGAATCCATGTTTAAATGGGCTAAATTAACTTCTGAGCCTTCCATTACCTAAAGATAACTGTGTCCTTTGTGGTTTTTTCTCTTTTTTTTGTCTCTGTTTCTTTTAATGGTATTACTGGTTTCTGTGCAGATTAATAGGATGGAACAAATGGAAGACAAAATCATTCTAAAATTTGTGTTGTTCCATTTCTCCATAAATACTTCAGTTTTTTTTACTACTGCACTGGAAACTCTGTGATTTGAAAATAAATATAGAATTAATGTTTCTCATTATTTTTGGTATATTTGAATCACCTGGAGTGTATAGACAGTGTGACAGAGCTTAAATGACCTGCCCACATCCTCTAGAGCTGTCAGATTGGTGGTTTTCCCAAATGTAAAATTTCATCAGGGGGAAAAAGCAAGCAAGCACGAAAAAGGGCAAGAATTTCTTTTAAGTTCTGGGAAATACTGCTGAACAAACAAAACATAACAAATATTGAAAAAAATTCAAAAGGTATATATTTTATTGCAAATATTGTTTGGTTGTGGGGGTTTTTGGAGGGTTTTTTTAACTTTGGCTATAAAATCTGCAGGCATCATCATTCACAAATAGGAGAAAATGATCTGGTATTATTTTTAAATGCATGAAATTCTAGTTAGGAAACAATGCGAGACATATTGAAAAGAAATAAAATTAATTAATTGAACCATAAATATATACATTTATACAGACTTTTTGTCACTTGAGGAAAGACCTATGTGAATGTGATAAAGCTCAGGGCTTTTTTTTTTTTTAAAGCCTCACAGATGACATCTATATGTTAATGATCCATGAGTGACTAAACCAGACTGTTATTCATGCTGAAAAGGTCTACTCAGTAAGTAACCTGTTGGTGTTTACCTGGTAAGGCAGGTTGCTTGCCTATCAAGTAAGTAATTTGATATATCAAAACCTGGTTGAGTTAACAGTCTTTTAGTATTATTTCTCTAAATTTTGATTATCTATAAAAGGAACACAGATATTTTAAAACCAATTTGCAGTATTCTTGAGGGAATGTTATCCTCTTTCTGCAGTTTTATTAATTGCTTAGAAGCTCTATTCTGTATAAGTAATTTAAACACCTAAAGGAAGTGGACTGAAAGATTTAAGCCAACTGGATTTAAACTTATAATGCCATCAACTCAAACTCAATTATCACTTAAACAAAGAGACAGGAAAGATTCAGATGTAGAATAAGCTTCTTGCTCTTATAGTAGTAAGGCTCTTCCATCAAATACAGAGACATGCAGACACTGAGTGTATCAGTGCCTCAGCCATTGCCTGTGCCTTATAACTACATGTTCCAGACTGCACTCATGAGTGCTCTTATTCTTTTTCCATTGAGTTTTCAATCTCTGTTTGTATTCAGTAATACAGACTAAACATGAAACACTGCCAGCATGGACTTCTTTGTTAAGAACAAAAAAAAGGGTTTTGAATCCAATCTGACAGGAGTAAATTGAATTCAGTTTTCCTGCTACCTGGATCAGGGTTTTAATTATGGTATTATTAAACACATTTGCTGTTTTTCTTTGCCAGCAAGTCCAGAGAGTTCATTGTACATACCCAAAAGTCTTGGTAAAACCTTTGATTCAATAAATAGTTTTAAGTTTTGAGTCACTGCTTCAGAGACTTTAATCTTCCAGGGCTGCATAATAAAGCTGATGGATTTTAGCCATTCCTTTTCCAAAGGAGAATAATGTATCAAAACATAAAATACTTTGTATGGTTAAAAGCGGAAGAATGGTGAAGAGATAGGCAATGGAGATCAGTACAGTGATAACTCAGACATAACTTATAAATAAAACCCTTAATGTTTTGTTAAGATTAATATTCCACCTTGTCGAATATTGCTGTTTATGTTGTCATTGGCTGTTTAATACAGACTCCAGAAACTCATTAAGTTCACCATTAAGTACACAGCTTTTATTTTTTGGTTAAAGCATCTCTCTCAGTCAAAAATTAACTGTGAATTTAAACTTCAAGTAATGGAGAAACTACCATTCTTTGTTGGTTTTTCTTTTATTTCATGAGGTTTAAGTATGTATAGCAAACAATGTACTAGTCTGATAGAAGGGTAAGACACAATTTCCAACAAAGCATTGGACATAATAATTTGCAGTAAGCAAATCTACATGAATCCTTGATTGCTTACACATACTTGTCATTCGTGTAAATCAAGTGAGTGTGTGGCAGTTTTTTGGTTTTGGGGGGGTTTCTATTTACATGAACATTTAAACTATGTGAGATTTGGGTTTAGTTTTTCAATAAAAATAAGAAAACAAAAGTTTCTAAGGTCACAATCTAGAATTATGACTTTTAAAAGTGATGTTTAAGACATTTAAGCAATCAATAAAATTTTGTAAAGCATTCTGGGATCATCTACTTCTCCAAATTCTGTTCTTAAAATTGTATGATCTTATTAACCTATCCTTGTTTAATATTGCAGAGGATACACAGCAAATAATTATACTTCATTACACCTGATCTTTGGCTGAGTATTACCAAAAGCGTACACAAGATTTATCTTGAACAAACCTACTGTAATGACAGATTTCTGTTCCTAATAATAAAACAACATTTTCACATACATTTATAAACCTGCTCCACTTCAACCAAGGTAAATGAAAATCAGAGTTTTCATTCCTTGTAAAATGTTTGGGTATTTTTGTTCCAAACATGATGAAAATTTGATGGGTATATGTTTTCCTATTTTTGTATAGCACAAATTGCCTCATCCAGAGAATACAGTATATTAAGCAAGTTTTCACAATTAATTTAGTATTTCAAGTGTTTTTAATTAGTCTGTATCCATTTCCTTTTAAGTCAGTGCAAATCTAAACTGTATTTTTGCATTCAGAAATGTTAGTTCTAATCTGATATCCCATTCTCTTTGAGCAGAAGACTTGCTGTTCAAACACCTGTTGCTGATATACACTGCATATAAACTGCAAGCATGGGAAAATAGTCCTGTAGCACTCCTAGATCTTGGAGGCAAATAAAACACGTTTTCCATAGATATACATTAAAAAGAGAGGAGGAACTTGGCAGAGAGACAAATAAGTTAATCTCTTGTTCAAATTGTTTGAAACATAGTTGGTCAGCTGGGAAAAGCTTAAATATTTCATTGCAGGTTAAATTATTGCCAAATGGAACATTTATTTGAGTAATTTGTAAACTTTTAACAAAATAAAACCAAACTCAAGAAACACTAGAAGCTACACTTTCAGTTGAAAAGTTGCTCTGGTGGCTTTAAATTAGATTGCCACCTGACTTTGGATGTGGTTTTATGTTGTGTACACCTTTCAAAGGTTGCAAATTCTGCCATTATGTACATATTTTTCACCACTGAAACAGAAAAGAAATAGAAGGTTCATACAATCAAAAAAAAAAAAAAAAGAAAAATAATTTTTCCACTGGCCTGTTGTTCATTCTGCAACAGAAATGCAAGCATACATAAGGCAGAATAGAAAAAAAGGAGAAAAGCTCTTAATGTAGTCCATAATTCATTGCCACAGTCAAAATACTTCTTTCTTTCATAAGCAATTGCTAGCCCTTTACACAGTAGACTACTATTTTATGGAGGCAATTATAGAGGCACAGAGAAATACTAAGACTGAAAAGTAAATATGCACACATAAACCCTAAAATACATCTAATTACCAAATATGAGAGGTAAGAAATTTGAGGTGTCATTACTGTTCATTATATAGAAAGTTATTAAATCCTAAATTTACAAAGTTGGGGTTTTTTTGGATAAATTAATTGCTCACTACATTAATAGAATGACTTTTGATTTCCTGAACAGGGAATTCAGAAAAGAGCTTTTATGCTAAATACTTGTATATTTTCAGACTAAATAGCTCTGGTATGCAAATGTAATTCTAAAAATTGCAAAACAGCTACTACCTGCACCACCATCCTGCATCTTTATTAGTGGAACTGTAAAGCAACATACCATAGTAAAATTATATTTGTATAGTACAATCCTAAGGTTCTATTTGCAATTTAAATTACCTTAACTGGAATGTTAAAATTGCTTGAACTTTGTTCCTCTTTGATACAATAGTGAATAAAGACTCATCTATACTAGATGCTTTATGTTGACACTTTAACTTCTAGTTCAAAGGAAAAAGCCTAAAATACTTTTTTGGAAAAGTATTTAAATAGGGCCTTCCAATTTATTTCTTGAAATCAGCATACAATTGTATTTTGTTAGTCAATCTACCTCAAGAAATCCCAGTGGCAGATACAAGGAACTGCCCTGAGTATCCCCCAACATTCTACACCTTCTGCCTGTCTCCTCAGCGAAGATGAAGTCTGCACTGTACAAAGTGATAAAGCCATTTTCAAACCAGTACCAAACAGGGGTTTAATGTCATCAGAAAAAAAAATCTGGGTGCATCTAATGTGAACATACAGAAATAAAATTGTTATATTTTCTGAAAGTTACATTTTCTATTAGCAGTTTATTTTCTTTAGGCATGCCTTCAGATAGGAATGAACTGTGTGACAATAAAGAACTGTAATAAAAAGATGGGGGTCTTTTGGGGTTTTTTTTTAATTCACTACTGAATTTACTGATGTGTCTTTCATGAATTTTCATTTTTTATTGCATTTTAATAGGAATTCAAGAAATGAAAATATTTAGAATAAAATTCTGAGCAGTGTAAGGCTGGAAGTTCAGTATTAAAAAGCAAACAAACTTTTGGTTTAATTTGGGGAAAATATACCTCTGATTTGAATGTTACTTCTCTTGCTTTTTATTGATTCAAGTTTTATTACATTTGAGCTACTGATATCCAACTCAGATATCATCTTTAGTATATTCATATTCTGAGAGATAAGTGCATCCATCTTGCTTGGAAGCATAGAAACTTGAAAGCCAGTAGCACTACTCAAACATGAGCAAAAAACAAAAATAAAAATGTGTTGCTTTGTAATGTGTTGATCTTTTTAGATCTCTACTTATCTTTATTAATCTCTGCTTTGATTCTTGGGCTGCTTTTAGGTTATCAAGTTGCTGCTGCAAACAGCCTGAATTCCAGTAAAGTACTGGCTAAAAAACCTGAACACAGTGTAAACACATAGAGAAGTTCGTGTAAGAATAACATTTAGGTTAAATTTACAAAAGCCAGGAGAAACACAGGAAGAAATTATTTCAGTAGGAATGGAAATGTTGAAGTACCTATAGGCTAAGACATGCCTTTCATTGACTGTAATGACAATAATCAACAAAAAACACTCGAGATACACACTACTGGATTTTCTTTTCTGACTTTGACACTAATTTTTAAATAAATTACAATTTTTTCTTCAATGCTATAAAATAAAATTAAAAAAAACACCCAAAAACAAGAACCACCCCCCCGCCAAAAAGAAACCTCCCCCCCCACAAAAAAAGCCAAAAACCCGAACCAAAACAATCACACAAGAAAAAAAAACCACACAACTTTTCTGATTCAAGTTACACTGAAATTAATTAGGCCTCAGGTTGACTTCTGTTATATGCCTGCACAGTTCTCTTGTCTATAAATAATAGGAACATTTGTGTATTGATTTCTGAATTCCTCAGTGGAAAATGGAAGAATATGTTATATACTACTCCACTTGTCTAATAAACAAGGATGACTAGCCTGATGAAAAATGGTATCAGGGATAGAGAAAAGTATCATAGCTACTATTTTCTCCCACTAGTATTTTCCTTTTTCTCCCCTCCACCCTCCTGTCCTGAGAGTATCTGTTGACAGTGGGAATAAGGATGAGGTTCATTTCACATATTTTAAGTCATCTAGCATATGTAATTCTATTCTTCCCTGAAATCAAGGAAGAAGTGTTGACACCTCTGCAGGTGAGTCACTGCACCTTTCCAGCAGCTTATCTTCACATCAGATGAATAACTTTCCTGATTTACTCTTTGAAGGGACTACAGAGAATTCTGGTCCTGCTTCTCTTTCCTATCAAAAATATTTCTATTTAGATCTTGTAGGCCCTAGCCAAGGAAAGAATTTCAGCACTTTCCAAATTCTAAGTATTTGGATATTTTCAGTATTCTTAGTGATTTTACTTCTATATTAATCTACTTAAAAGTTACCAACTTTTATGTTTTGCTGTGTACATGGATTAGGTAATCTCTTCAGTTTGATTATTCAAGATAAGTTTACTATAGATGCTATGCTCTTTTCCATATTGATATAGAAAATCAAATTCAATTTATTTCAGCAGAATTAACACAAAACAAGAGAAGACAAATCCACTAATAAATAAGTAAACACAGAATTTTCTGTTGCATTTAGGATGATATGTACCTCCCAAAAATTAACTCTACTTTTTTTGGCAAAATTCACCAAATATTATTAAATTTTTAGGATTCACCTGTCCCTTTGCAAAATGCCTACTAATAAAATTACTTGATATTTTATGAAATGGTTGATCATAGAAATGGAAATCTGGTAAATCTAAAAACCATAATAAAAATGTAAAGGTTTTGGCATATTAGACATGCATTTTTAAAGAGGAAATGGATAAATTGAATCCAGAGTCAGTTTTGAAATATCTTATTACTTTGTTTGCTGATAAATTGTATGAAGTATTCTGACAAAACATAGAATTAAATGCGTAAACTGAGAACATCTTTAACTAGCATAAGCTTCTTCAGCAATAAGCCAGACCAGATCTTGACTTGTTACTGTGTTCCTTCCTTAGGTCAGGGCTTTTTTAATTTTGTTAGAGTCCTGTCAGTCTATTCTTCCAGCCTGGCTAGGCACCTTTTTTGCTCACTCTGCCCCCAAGTCTGGTATTATTTGTAAATTTTATTTTAAATATTCCTAGCAGAGGAAGGGCGTAGACCTATTGGAGCAAATCAGAGGAGGGATAAGAGGGATGGAACACCCCTCCTGTGAGGAAAGTCTGAGAGAATTGGTGCTGTTCAGCCTGGAGAAGAGATGGTTTTAGGATGACCTTATCACAATCTTTCAATAGCCAAAGAGGGCCTACAAGAAAAATGGAAAGAGTTTTTTGCAAGGGCAACAAGGGTGAATCGTTTCAAAGTGAAAGAAGGTCAGTTTAGATTAGATATTAGGAAGAAATTCATTCCTGTGAGGGCAGTGGGGCACTGGAACAGGTTTACCAGAGAAGCTGCAGATGCCCCATCCCTGGAAGAATTCAAGGCCAGGCTGGATGTGGCTTTGAGCAACCTGGTTTCATGGGAGGTGTCCCTGCCGGCACAGGGGATTGGAGCTAGCTGATCTTCAAGGTCCCTTATCAACAAAATGTTGCAAAGTGTATCTGACTCATATACTTGGTATAAAAGAGTTATAAACAGAATATATGTGTGCTCTTATTAGAACAAATTAACAAAATTCTACAAATAAAAACAAATCAGCATTTATTTGAACATGTTTTTAGAACAAGTTCCAGAAAAGACCAATTCCTGTGTAATTTATCCCAATTATAAAGAATTTGCATTACAATATTTTACATGCACACAGTTTCTCAGCTGGTAACATAAATTCTAAACTTCCTTCTGGAGCAGAAAGAAAAGTTACATAAGAAATGGGTTTATTAGATTTTTGATAAAATACCATCCTCACTGGGAAATTTCCTCTTGAAATTCTTTTAAACTGATATGGCAATGCATACTTGTGATTATGACAGATATTAGAAATAAACAAGACAAAGATATGGTAGCCAGATGCAAACTTAATTAACTGTCTCTCGTCTTTAAATTCATAGGTTTTTTGTGCTGTCTTTTAATTCATGTGCTACTGTCTTCAAACCTTGTGTCATTCACTAGTCTTCATTTAATAGCTCTGATGAGACAGCTCAAATCATTAATTACATTTTAGCAGAAATTCAAATAATTTTAATTAATATGATCCCACCATTATTAGTAAAGCCTAAAAAAACCATTGAAAATCTCTAATATAATTTTAAAAGTAATGATTCCAAATTTCTGTTTAAATTAGTAGATGTTTATGATTATCTTTTAATATGTGTTCTAGACAGATTTTATTCATGAAAGACTATAAAAGGGCTCCAGTGGGATGATTTCAGTGTTCTTTTGTTCATACATCTAGATTCATACATGCATTCATATTGTAGAAAATGAAATGTCATGCTTCTTGTCAGTGAAAGCTAGAATAGATATCTGCTAAAACTTTATGCAAAGAAATTTAAAATCTACTCTGACCCAGTGGCCAAAGAATACAGAAAAATTTTTCTTATGCAACATTACTCTCTGATTTGCATCTGCAGGTAATAGTGCTTAGAGACTGGGACAGCACCTGGGAAATTCTTGTGGGGAAAAAGGGTTCTTTGGACATGCTACTTTTCTATGAAAATTGTCAGCAAACTGCTTCACAAGGGCCTAGGAAGCTCAGATCAGGTTTATAGCCACTAATTCCTTTCTTCACACAAGGAAAGTTCTTTAATATTTCATGGGACCATATTTGTTCAGCTGGGGCTGTGTAAAGATTTTGCCAAAACATTGCCCTCAATTTCATCTTTTTAATTACCTAGGGTAGACTTTTGTCACTAAAATTTTGATGGCATTCTCATCTCATCAATCTGCTGAGTTTGATTTCACTAGACACACAAAGAGCTAGTGTTCTTAGTTTCCTAGATAATAATATTTTGTGTAAGCAATGAAAGTAAATTCAAACATTAAATATTGCAATCTGGACTGGAGTTAGACACCTCCCAACATTGAGATAATTTTCCTCTCTGCCGTATTTCCAGGTAAACAAAATTTCTATCTTTCAGGTTGTCAAATGCATAATTGAATCAAAAGTAAACAAATCAGACATACATATTGGAAATTTATCTTGTCCTTTGAAATCCTCTCCTCTCCTCTCCTTTTTTCTCTTTTTGAGCCAGCCATGGTATTTTCTCACAGAAGCCAACTCTACCCTCACTATAAAAACCTTGCCACATGAACCCAGTGCAGAAATACAAAAACTATAAAATCTAGACTTACATTGACAAGACTAATAGTGTTTCACTGCAGTGTTACTCAACACAGTAATGAACTCTTTTGGCAAAATGTTCAGACACCACACAGATAAGCTGTGTTCTGCAAGCTTAAGTCACTGCAAAAGAATTAAGAGAACAACTAGAAAATTAGCTAGAGATAAAGGATAAAGATAGGATAATTAGTCTAACTTCAGTATTTTTAAAAATGTATTCCATTTTCATGATGAATAATCTTGTGAAACATCCTCATTATAATAGAGCCCTTTCTTTAAGAAACAGGTGCTTAAAAACAGAGAACATGAAACTCCTGATCTAACTAGAAGCAAATAGCTGATGGATCATAGTACTATGGTTTGGAAAATAAAGACCCAGACTAAACCAGGATTAAAAAAGAACCCAGATTAAATTAAAATACTCTCTCAGGTGAGGGGAAAAGAAATTCAGTTTTGGAAGGCTGTTATTAGTAAAATGTGAATAAGAAATCATATTGTAGCTATACTGATTTTTTTAATCCTCCCATTATTCATATCCTGCCATAGTCATATTCATTTGAGTAGTAAAGTTTATGTTTTCCAGAAGTGTGATTCTAACTGTAGAGTTCCCAAGGGGTGACAGCTTCCTCTCAGGCACCCACCTGCTCCAGGCTGGGCTCCTCCACTGTGGCGAGCAATCCCTGAGTTCGCAGACCTTGCCTTTGCCTATCAGGCAGTGTGCCTGCAACAGGCAGTGCGGAGCTTCTCGGAGAAGCGTGGCAGAGATAGGCATGTGTGCTAGTAACAGAGATGCAGGCTCTCAGGTGAGGATTCCAGTGGGTTTGTTGTAGGGAAGGAAGGAAGGTGACAGGAGGGAGGTAGCAAGCTGGAAGCATCAGCAGGAGAGCCTCGAGCAAGGCTGTGCAGGGGGTTATAGGGGGCACATGACTGGGAGGAGTTTGGCACGCAGGCCAATAGGAACACAGTATGGTAAGATGAACAGAACTCACAACCAATAAACTTAACTTACAGGAGGGAGGGACATTAAACCGAACCAATAGGGAGCAACTTAATGGCAGAACAAAGAAGAACACTCTAGAAGACAACCATATAGGGGAGGAAGGGGAGGTGTTGTGAGGAGCCAACCAGGTACAACTCTGGTGCATATTCATGAGCACCGTCCCAGAGGAACTTGGGAGCAACTCACAGGGTCGCCACAAGTTAAAGCTCATCCAGCTCCCAAGACTCTTCTGGTGCCTCAGCCCCTGGTGGTGTGCCTTGAGCGGATAGCTCTGCAAGAGCAACTACTACAATCTACAGGCTGCAGGTGGGTCTTTGCACCCCAACAGATCTCCATGGCCTGCAGGGACACAGTTACCTCACCATGGTCTCACATGGGCTGCAGAGGAATCTCAGCTCCAGTGCCTGAAGCACCTCCTGCCCCTCCTGCTCCTCTAACCTTGTTGTTTGCAGAGTTCCTCTCATATATTCTCACTCTGCTTTTCTCTAGGCACAATTACAACTGCACAAAAACCTTTTTTTCTTTCTTCTTAAACGTGTTATCACAGAGGTGTTACAACGATTCCTGACTGGCCCAGCCTTGGCCAGCAGCACATTTGCCCTGGAGCTGTCCGGCATTGGCTCTGCTGGACATTGGGGAAGTTTCTGGCAGCTTCTCACAGAAGCCACCCCTGCAGCCCCCCACCACTACCAAAACCTGGCACGCAAACCAATACACTTAGGAATAACTACACTAGGATAGATGTAATTAAACAAAGTGAAGTAAAAAGCAAAATGACAAAAGGCACAGTGGATCTAAGATATAGCAGTCCTGTGAAAGTGTTAAGCAGTTTTTCATTACAAAGCCTAAAATGCAAAAGGAAAATTCCACATGCTTTGTCTAGTTCTACCTAAAAGGAAGACATTTTATTTTTTTTTTAATTCTTTATTTAATTATAAATGTATAATAATTCACAGTGCTGTAATACCTGTATCTGTCATCTAACCATAGTTTTTCTAGTTATTAAAGTCTAGATATTTAAGACTATTTATGCACTGTTGCCCATGTGAAATAATGAGACTGGGTATTATTTACTATGCACATTAGGCCCTGAGATAATGAATAAAAGATGAATTAAGCTTTCTGCAAATGAAACATATTCCTACTTCAACTTTAGAAAAAATGTTGTTTCTAAATGTTTATGGTTTTTTTAACTGTGTAAGGTTTAATATATAGTCTATTATTAATTCAGGTCATTGTAAATTGTTTAGGTGAAATAAATGTATGATTCAACGTTTTCAAGACAAAAGCAAAAAGAAGACTAATTTCAAAATAAATCATAGTGTAACCCCTATGTGAATAAATGTCAGCTCTAGAATGCTGGATCTCTGTATGTACTGAATACAAGTTAACTCATGGTAACTCTATGGGAGAATATATAGGATATTCAAGGAAATTAAGTTCATGGTAATTTAAAGTTATCAAGAGACACCTCCATAATCAAGCAGTAATGTTAATAGTTAAAGCTTTTATTTTCTAATATTTTCCTGAAACATACAATCTCTGATATTTACTGGAGAGTTGCCTCTTTTTCTACATATTATATTGAGATATATCAGGGAATCTATGAGCCATGAACAACACAATGAAATCAGCCAGCTCATTATAGTGATCTGCTTATTAGAAATAAATCAACTCTGTGACTAAGCAAAACTGAAGTAGCAATTCTAAGAAAGGTCATAAAAATATAGCACAATAATTTGAATATATCCTTGGAGTCTGTTGACTAGTAACTATATCACAGGAAGCGTAATTGCACATTAATTTTTTTATTATTTGTTAAAATATGTGAATAGATTGATCATTTATCACTGTCCCTTTCCTTTTTCTTGAGTGAGGACATAAAGAACAGAAGCTGAAGCTGAAACTGTGTGGGACACCTTACAGATACATGACACGTATGTATATAGACAAAATGCTCTCAGACATGCAAGAAACCATTACACAAAACAAGAGGAGTAAGACGGAGTGGATAATAAAATAAACATGGGAAACTCCTTCAAAAATAACCTTGTACTCTGAGACTTATTTGAATAGGCTGAATTTGACTTCCAGGTGGTGAAATTTTTACTCTTAATATTAAGTATTAGATTAATAATTTTGAAAGTAAGATTTAATTCTGAACATGAAACAAATATGTGAGGAACAATGAAGAGAGCAAAAGATTTTTTTTTTCCAGAACCACCTAACAAAATGATACCAACTGAAGCATGCAGGCACTATGAAAGTGTTAATTGTTCATCTCACTTATTCAAATAATGGGTTGTCATATGAAACATAAAATGTATTATTGATGCAGACAGTTTTGCTTTTTTGTGGTATAAATCTTTACATATATAGTAATTTATTACATTGCCTTCTTGTTTTTCAATCGTACCTAATCATACACCAAACTCTTTCTCCAGAGCAATGAAATACATTGCAGTCTTTTATGACAATTCCAGTGTCATTGCTTGGATCACATATGGCAAAGAGTAATCTGAGTTTCTAATTTTTTTTTTTGTTAAAACAATGGCCTAAAATTTGTCTTTGCATTAAGTGCCTTTACATCCAAAAGAATTACCTTGTATCTTGGTCTAAAATTATTTGGTTTTAAGGTGTAACTAACTATTTTTCAAACTATTTTTTCAGGTAATTGACAAATTTGTTAATCTTACAGAAACAGATTACAGCTATTACTACTTGTGGGTAGCAAAGAATATAAGGTCTTCTTAAATCTGTATACCCCTAGAATTTAAATACGGAAATATGCATATTTTTTATGTATAAACTGGGAATTTTGAATTGTTAGTGGCAAGTCTCAGAGGTACTGACAGCATAATGACTCATTAAAAAAAATTCTGAATATTTATTCTGTATTTTAGTTTTTGTTGAAAGGAAAACTATTTTATAGTGGGTTTTTTGCATGCATTCTATATTGTGCATTTCTTAATTTTAAAGAAATGTGTAGGAGACATGAATGTCTATGTGAAAGTCATTCCTGCAGATCCTACCTTCACTGAAAGCTTGACTAAGTAAACAATCTTTAGAATGTTTCTCCAGGTCAAGAAATCTGATCTTTTTGAATTTATTCTGGAACAGAAAGGTAATAAAAAGGGATGTCTACTAAAAGGCTAAAAAACCTGAGACATCAAAAGCAAAGGCTCACTAATTCAGTTAATAAATATAGTATTTATAAGATTTCATTTTGCTAATACATGCCAGGGTTATTTCACTAGATGTGCTAAAGTGAAATTTCAGTTATTATCTGATCATTTGAAAGTCGAATTTTGCTACATTTTAATTTTAATGGCATATTCATGGAAAAGGTTAGTGCAATTTTTTCTCCTGGTATTACCAATCCGGATGCTTTCTGCTTCTTTAATCAAAATTATAAAAGTCAAGAGCTCCCACCTTTATCGAAGCAATTAATCAATATTTTTTAAGCAAACATGTGAGCTTGCTTTTTTTTCTAATTTTTGTTGGATTATGAATTTCCAAATGCACATGAAATGTAGATATTCTTTACTGTCTCTGATTAACCTTTTTTTATTGAAAAAAAAACCCCATATGAACTCGAAGACATTCTGAAGAGATGGAGCCATGTTCTTGCCTCTGGTGGCCAGTGACAGGACCAGAGGCAATAGACACAAACTGAAACATAAAATGTTACCCTTAAATATCAGGAAGCACTTTTTTATTGTGACGGTGACTGAGCATGGGATCAGTTTGCCCCAAGGAGACGTGTGGCATCCTTGGCAACTTGCCCAAGGTGGCCATGCTTGAACAGGAGGATTGGACCAGATGACCTCAGACCTCCCAGCCTTGACCATTCTGTGATTCTGCAAACTCACACACAGTGGAAGTAGGGGCTTTATTAATGTACTTTAACTCTCATGTTTTGATTTCCAGAACTGGAGAAGATTTGACACATTGCAAGGGGAAGGGAACAGGAAAGGGAAGCAGAAGGACAATGGAGAGGGAAAGAAGAAGGAGAAATAAAAGGGGAAGAGGGATAGAAGGGTAGGGAAGGGAAAACCATCATCATGTAGTAAAATGAGTCTTAGAAAGATATCTGTCTCTTATGATTATGGCACTTCAAACTTACACATAGAACAGATTTTGGTTTCCCTATCCTAATTTTAAAGAAATGTAACTTCTCATTAGTTGTTGACTGACAAGAAGTTCTTAGAAGTATTCATCTTTATATATTTATATACGTTTAGTATATTTGTACATCCATGTACATATAGTATATAAATGTACTTTTTCATTTACATATAAACATATACATTAAAGAAAAACCTTACTGTTTTCTAAAGATGTTTGTAGAATTAAAACTCCCAACTTTAAAAAAGATCCTAATATTCCATAAATGACCTGCTAAATCTGAAGACTCCTAGTACCTGAATCTGAAAGAACAATTTACATCTTCTCATAACAATCGGACTCTTTGGAAAACCGTTAGTCCAACTGGCATAACTTCACTTTGGAGTACTTAAGTGCTCTGATGCTGCATATGTAGGATACTATGTAAATGTTCAGCAGAGTCCTAAAAAGTGTATAAGATTTACTGTACTCAAATATAAGGAGGTACCACAAATCTCTTAGATCTTTTGAAGACCTAATTTGTTAACTGTGTATACACAAGGATTTATTAATCTTTGAATCACTGGTTTTTGTTACTTAAACTGAGAAAATTGTGCAAGTTGGCAGCCTGTATTTGCATGAAATCTTTGTTTTCCATAAATGAACTTAGGCAGTGAAACAAATTAAAGGAACAACTTTGACATTTGTCAGCCTATATTCTCAACACTTTGTTTAATGTTTGGGACAGTAGCATCAACCCTAAAATATAGGATGTTTCATAAGAAGAAACCATGTTCTGCAGGATGGCCAAGGGATAAAAATATTTTTTGTAAAACCAAAACTCACTGAAGCAAAGAGGGCAAGTGCATGGGATGCTGGGAAGAAATAAACAGAGATGGAGTCTGATCTGCAGTTCATGTGAAGTGAAGTCTTCAGGCTCTCCTTTATCTTCAAGTGTCGCTTTCTAAGGCACCCTGTTTTCCACTAGGTTCCTTCTACATTACTCTTCCTTATCCTCTCAATGACTCCATTCTTCACTTTACTGCATAGCTGTCCCTCTCTTACAAGGAGGAGGGAGTAGGAGCTCTGCCCACTGAGTATCCAAGAACCTGGGCTTCCAGGGACTGTCTGAATGGCTACGCTAGATGCAAGTGTAAATTTTGATTATACAGATGCCTTATAAGGGAGTAGTAATAAACAAAATCCTTCCTGTCTCTATTCTTTATACAGTACAAAATATTTTTGTCCCAAATGTGCAGTATAACTTAATGAGAAGATATTGAAAACATTTTCAGGATAATTGTAAAATTGTCAGTTCTCTGAGTGTGAGATACACACTGGCACATGTTGAGTGAGAGAGAGATAAGCACCAATTGCTCTGTTATTTTCAAGCATCTATGAAGCTCAGAAGTCACACCCAAAACAGTTGCATTGCTAACTTTAAGGAATTTATCCATATTTCTGAGTTATTATTACTTTCCTATCATCTTAGAAGTCTAAAAGTAACAGAATAAAAATGCACATAATATGACCCCAAGGACTGAGCTGCTTGCCTTTGTTGCATGAAAAATAAAAAAAAACCACAAAAAATGTCCATGTGAATTTGGTAGGAAATTTTTTTTTTGCCAAGGGGTTAATTCAGAGCCAATATATAAAAAGTGAATACTTAAAAAAATAAAGAAAAATAAAACAAATAAATGAGAAATAAGTTAACAGGAAGCATCTATCATTTATGGCATCATTTAATTACAATCGTCTGATTGTTGTCCTGTTTTTAATTACCACACTCTCATATGTATTACTTTTTTGCTATTTTTCTTGCAATTAGTTTTATTTGAAAAAGCTAATTATGTGCCATTTATTTCTTTACACTCGATGCGCAATTATCACTGATCCACAGTGAACCAAGAGGTTAATGATAATATCAGGAAATATCTGTTTTCTCCATTCCAAGGAAGCAAACACTATTTAGTGATGACTCTCACATTTGTTGTCAGAGTTCTGAAATATAATTATGGGAAAATATTGAACTCTTTTTTTTAGTCAAAAGGAAGAGAGCATGTTTTATCATAGACCTATGTCCAGCATTCAATGACACTTCAGCAAAATGTCACACATTTATATATCACTTTCATTGGCTGTCAATCATTGATACCTTTTTTCTAAGTGCCTTACTATTTAATAAAATAATTACTACTGCAATGTTATTAAATGCTAGAATGTATAATGTATTTAAAAATTGCTTCATTATCTACACAATGGGCTAATAGTGAATTATCATTTCAAAAACAAAGCACATTTGTTGGATTTTTACATTTTAATGTGCGTCATGATCTTATGTAGTCAGCATTAAACATGACTTTTAATGCAATAGACACTATTAAATACAGCTGGAATAATAATTTTTTCTAAAGGAGAATGATACACATAATTAGATGGCAAAATGTGGTTGATTAGATTTCTCAAAATAGCTAATTCTGTTGATTAATTCAAAGCATATTATTCTGTAAAATCTTGCATTATGCCTAACTAGGAAGCTGCAGCTCTAAGATGCTGAGAAACAGAAGCAAGTAAACCATGCATAAATGTTCAGTTTACAACAGTGCCGCTTTTATTTCTGTTAATCTTACAACTGACTTGCTTGAAAATTAAAATTATCAAAAAAGGAAAAAGCAGCAGTAATTCTTCATTTATCATTATTCTTAACCATAATATTAGAATTTTACAGGATTTGAAACAAGAAAATACTTTGCACACTTTTTTGAGCGTAAAAAGTATTTGCTTCATTTTTTTCACAGTGCTCTATGAAAAAAAAGGAAAGTTCAGAAAACTAAAAAAAAATTGATAAATCACAGAATCACGAAATTATTGAGATTGAAAAAGACTTCATTATTAGAGTGTGGAGCCATCCTAATTAAGTAGAACCACCTAAAACCAGTTGCCCACTCTCATGTTCAAATGGCACTTAAATATTCTTCAAGTGAGACTCCATGACCTCTCTGAACAGCCTTTGCCAATGCTCAGACATCACCACACAATGTAAAAATGTTTTCTGATGTTCAAAGGGAACCTTTTGTGTTTCAGTTTGTGACACCTGAGCTGTCTTTGTGTGTCACTGAAAAGAGCCCAGTATGTCCTTTGCACCTTCCCTTCAGGTGGTTGTATAAATGGAAAAGATCCTTTAGGAGTTTTCTCCTCTCCAATCCCAGCCCTGTCCTCATAGGAGAGATGCTCCAATTCCTAGCAGATTCCAGATCTTCTTAGCAGCCTTTTGCTGGACTCTCTCAAGTATGCCCATGTCTTACAACCCCTGCTCCAGTGGCAGCATGGCAGAGCCAGCCTCCAGCTGACCACAGCTCAGCGTTGCCCAGCCGTGTGCTCCACCAAGCCAGCCACACCTGCAGGACTGTAGCTGGTACACTGCAGAACTTTTCTTAGAATTAAATGTAAAAAAAAAAGTATTCCACGGTTTTGCTGTAAGGTGATGTCAAGCTGCCTGTTAACAACAGTTTATAAAGTAGCTACTATTTTGTTGTCACATTTTAGAAGCTGGATTCAATGCCAGCAAAGTTTTTCACAAAATGTTAAGTATTTCCAGCTGCAATGAATTTCAGAAGAGCAGAATCTTCAACACATGAATTACAGTACAGTTATACAGACAGACCCTAGAGTTAGAAAAAGCAGTGCTTCGAGTTCATGTTCCCTGTTTGTAATAGATGATTACTTATACCTTCTTTTAGATGGGTGCTGCTAACATAAGCACATTAATATGCTGAAACACTCCATTTCCCCATAGGGCAAAGATAACTCTACAAGCAAATGAGCATATCTGTGTGTGGAAAAGAGATGCAGATGATGTGGTAAATGCAACATGGCACTGCATATATTCAGTACAATTTATACTTTATATAGACCAGAATGCACATAAGGGCTGAGGTATGTGTATGTGTAAATTGGATTTACACTAGTTATATATGTCTATATATCTATACATCTATATATCTAAGATTATTTCTCTTTGTGAGATGATTTATGTGGATGGGGCCACATCAATCGTGGTGGAGCGTGGATAACCTTCCTTCACAGACCTTTCCCTCTTCCCTCTTCAAATCCATGAGGCTTCTGAATTCAGGAGCGTGTTCAAACAGAAACTTGAAGCAGTATGTCTCAGCAATATATCAAAATGAAGCAAAACAGAAATAAAAAATGGCATATAAACAATATCACTGTCACCCACCCTTCAGGGCACAAGATAGTTTTCTCTTTAGGCTTATTTTCCTAGACTTTCTCATTTACTCTTAAAAAAAAAAACAACAAAAAAAACCACCAAAAAACCCAAAAAAACCAACGACCAACCAACCAAACCAACCAAACCAACCAAATAAAAAAACCCAGACAAGATATATTTTTGAGGTTTTTTTTGTTTTACAGGGATTTCATCTGGCATCTGCCTTAACTTTTTGCTCTTCTCATCAGAGTTGCTGTCACATGTGATATCAATATTATTATATTATAAAAAAAAATCAAGAAAATCAAACCCATATTGAATGTGTATAATAAAAAGACAATAGGTTACAGTTTTATGCAATCATTTTTCTGATCAAATAAAGAGTATTTTACTTTGAGTGACAATGCACAACCTTTAATTCAGTTTCTTCTGTCTTTCAGAGAAGTATATCTTTACCTCCATAAGACCAATCTCTGTGTAGTAAATATCTTCTAATGATTCTCAACCTCATCTTTGGAGAAAAGTAATATAATTTTTGAAAATAATTGAGCTGATGTTTTGGCTAGCTGGTAAGTAGATCAGTAAGCAGATCATCCTTTACCTAGCCATCCCCCCTCCTGGCTACTGCAAAAATTAACCCTGTCCTGGGTGGACACCCAGGACACCTTTGTATGGTGGATTTTGTTGGTATGGAAATCACATCTTAAAAAAGAAATATAATTAATGTCATAATTAAGCATCATGTACATTTGCCATGAAAAAATTACTTCTCTCAAGAGAATCAAACAGACCAAGAACTTAATACTATGTGAGAAGAGTTTGGTAAAGTTTCTATTTTCTTAAAAATATTTAGAAGCATTAAGAAATCTCGTTCTAATACAGTATAGATATTTTAAAATATTTATTGCAATGTCTTTGTTCATATCGATGTGATGCAGAGCAAATTATCAGAATTGCAAAATAAAAACAAAAACAATCCAAAGCCTTATTTAGGTTTTGCGTAAATTTTGATGAATGTTTCTAGAAATACAAAAGAGAGTGCATAGACGCAGAAAAAATAGACATGAGCAGAAAAAAAAAAGGAATAGGAACTTTGATATTCAGTAGTTGAGTTCAGACTACCTTATTCTTTATCAGAAGATTTTTCTAAGTCCTCTGACATCCACATTTCAGTGGTGAGGTGAAATGCGTTATGTTTCCTGGACAGGAGGTGTTGACACAATGATCAAAATTTGAGAGCGCTTGATGTGACATCTAACATCTTGAGCTGCAGCCTACTAAATAGACTGGAAGAAAAGCTTTTATGTTTTTCACACTTTTAATTCCCCCACTAAGGGGTCAGAAAATGCTTCTGAGTCTTAACAATGTGACAGTGTTTTTTCAGAATCAATCCAAGCTCCTGTGTAACAGCCACATCTCCTTTGGGGAATCAATATCTTAAGAGTTACTCAGAGCAAAAGTTAGGTCTATATTATAGGTCAAGCAATGCTGACAAGTTGACAAGGCAGAGAATGTCATTTATCCTTTATGGCAGAACCAGGAACAGAGCTCTGTTCTGATCAATCCACTAACAGGATAAGAAAGTGTCTCAAAGTGACATGCTGTGTCCATTGAACTTAAACAGCACCAATCTGTTGTTCATTTAAGCCTTGCCTTTGGCAGTTTTCTGGAAATGTCTGTTGAACACTTTAGATAGCTGTTATACTTCTTTCTGCAAGGGTCTGTCTAGAATTTTGCCCTTGGAGAAAGGTTTATGTGCTCCCCCATGCAAAAGGAAGATCCAAATTTTACATCAAAAGACTGTTCAATGGGAAGAGCTTTGATCAAAAAACAACTGATGTACATCATGTTGCTATACGAATATAACCTTGAAACAGTATATATCCATTTCAATAACTATTCCAAAGTGTGTGTGTGTGTGAACATACCAATATTCAAATGTGAATTTTTCAGGTAAGTTCAATATTATTTAATCAGAATTGATAGTATCAATTAATCTTTAGGATCTGACATAAGTTATCTTCCTCTTCCTCATTATTTTATTCTCATTCCTTCTTATAAATTTACAAAACCTCGGGCAGCATTTACAACACAATGAAATTAGACTTAAATTTTCTGATTCCACAGGTGATGGCTAGACCAAAGAAAGTAACTTACCCACATTTTAACTTGACATGATGTTACATGTTTGAAATTATTCCTTTATTTTAGTCATCAACTCCAGCTCCGTAAATTCGATATTTCAAATATTCCCTGATAGCTAAAAAAACCATGTATGTCTGCATGTGCCTGTGTGCACACAGGTTTGAAAAGAAAGAATGCAGGAGAAAATTATCCTACTTCTCAGACATTTCTGTGGGTCATCATTCCTTTTTTACAACCTTGGCTAACTTGTAAATTACAAAGAAATGGCTGGGGTAGGAGGTTAAGAGGGTGTGGGTGTGCCTACAGGATCCACCCACAGCAAACAAAACCATCTGGAGGGCATTTGCCAAAACCTGATCTTGTTAGAAAGAGGAAGAAAAGCATCCGTCTGTAATGAATTCTGGTCATCAGTTGGACTCAAAAGTAACCAGGAAATACCAAAAAGACTTTTGAAGCAAAGGACAAATCAGTCTGGTTGGAAAGAGAAAAGAAGTATGAACATTTCTGGTATGGAGATAGAGACCTTGGAAAGAAAACATCTCAGAGCTCTGTCCCTGCTGTCAGTGTCCCCATGACATCTGACAACTGCCCAGGATTGGCAGCACAGCTTCCCCAAGGGTCACTGAGAGTAGTGTGGTCCCACTTAGCAGAATGACCCAAGTGTTTCATGGTGCAAAAGTAATGTTATAGTTTGCATATTGCATTAGTGTTACTAATCCAGAATGTGTGATTCACTGACTGTCAGATAAATAGCCTCTCATTAGTAAATTAATTAATAACTTTGGTCAGGAGTTTCCCTTAAACATTGAAATTGAGTATTTTCTCCTTGGAATATGAGAAGATTTCTGACACTTTGCTTATCAAGTTATATGGAAAGTAATGTAATTTAATATAGATTGAGAAATGAGATACAAGAGTAGTTCAACTTAAATGAAAGCAAAGTATGCAAATTAACACTGATTAGCTGAAGTCCTAAACCTTGATGGCAGGAAGCAATCATTAGGGGAGGAGAGGGATTAAAAAAATATTCCATGGCAGACCATAATGGGCTGCTTCAATCTTACTTAAACAAGATATCTTTTACTTTAGGTCTGACACATGAAACTCTAAGTCTAACAGTTACATGGTCAGAATTTTTTTCACAAAACCTACTAAAAAATGGAGCAAAAGATGAGGTTTTCTTCAATATCTACTTGATATATATTCTATGTCTCAGAAAAGAGACTGCACTAGAATGCACTGAGAAGTGGTGGAGTCATCACCCCATCACCAAAGACTGGATGTGGCACTTCATGTGATGGTCTAATTGACAAAGCAGAGGTCAGTAAAAGGCTGGACTCAGTGACCTTGGGAGGCCTTTTCCAACTCAAATGACTGTAGCAATATGGGGTTTTAGGATTCCATGTGGTCTCTTTGTTCCCCTGCCTTGTATGCTATTAGTTCATTTTAAAATATGCACACTGCTGTACCTGAAAACCTATTGGTGTGTTCCCCCTGTCAATTCTCCCCCTCCATCTCCTGGGACTGGCTCCAGGGGAGAAAAATCCCACCCCTTCTCTTCCCCTTATAAGCCCGTGTCTGCATCAGAGAGGGGTCTCCTCTCCAAGCTGGCAGCCCTTACCCTGTCCCTGCTTTTCCTCCTTCTCCTCCCCCGGCAACCCCTCTCCCCGTTACCCCAGATAAACCTCCCTGCCAGAACAGAGATGGAGTCCAGGTTCATTCCTTCGCCTTACTACGTTTCCTGTTAGAATTTCCGTGGTTGAAAGACTCGCACCATGCCGCAGGACTGCGGGGGCCGCCCGCTCCAGATCCGGTGGGATTACACGGACCAGAGACCCGGTCCGGGGGGGCAGCTGGCTCCTGCCGCCCTCTCGGACCCTGTTACATCAAATGACTCCATGAATCTGTGATATCAGGAAGGACATGTAACATACAATCCTATGGCTGAACTACTTCTAACTTTAATTCTGCTGTGGAATACAGATACTCACAAGACCATCCTAACCAACATCTTTACATGAAAACATACTTCCAGCAGTCCAGATTCAGAACCGAGTGTCCTCTGTAGGCTTGTTTTCTCAATGTTTTTGCAGGCATTCTTCTTCCATCTTCCTATGACGTAATTATATAATGAGATCTATACTAAGGCCATTTTTAGAGTTAATGCTTTAATGTCTTGTTAATTAATGTAAAAAATACAGTAAAATCATACAAAGGAAAAAGCAGCATATATACAAGTATTGATTTATTGATTTAACCATCATGTGGATTTATTCCTATTGAATATAAAGACAGCTTTAGTGTTCATCTGCCTTTAATCATACTAATAATTTATGAATTCTATTTTGAGAATGCAGGCTGTTTCAACACTGAATTTTTTATCTGCTATCTTCATCAATCTTTATGTCAAAAGCAAGTGTGGGATCAGTAAAAATATTACTGGTAATAATGATGGGGAAATAATAAAATAAAACTGAAAACTTTCTTAAGCATCAAAAATATCCATTTAGAATTTGTACAGCAGCTTGTGTTTGCGCTTATCTGGGCTATTACGTTCATTCAAAGACTTAGTACAGTTTCACTCATCTTGCTTTGAGTTTTTGTGCTACTGCATGAAGGTGCAGTTGCACAAAGATTGTATTTGCTGACATGTGAAAACAGAATATTCCCAGGAAATTATACAATTATTTCTATTCTATGTATGTAGGGATAAATACAAATATATATATGTAGCATGCACTAAAAAGGGGTCAGTATTTCAGCAAGAATCTACTCTGAACTCTAAACTCCTGTTCCTCCTGACTTAAACATTAAATGAGGGAAATATTTCTTGACACTCATTTGGTATTTTGCCCATATTTAACTAGAGGTGATGCCTGATGGTTTTTTGTCTTTTCTCTTTAAACACTTTTTATACATTTTTATACCCTTTCCCTTTCCTTGTACCTTTCATTCCCTGCACCTTAGCCCTACATGCCTATAACCCTTGTACTCTGATATTTAGCCTAGTTTGGGGTTCTCTGGGGAAGATGAAACATCCCTACTATGTCAGAACTAGAGGCTCCAACCTTGGACAGAGCCTCCTCTCCGGAACATGTTTTTGTAAACTAGACTGTAGCCTCATTTGAAGGAGAGATAATTAGAATAGGGGGAAAATTACTTCATTTGTTAAGTTTCTTCTTGGGGGATTTTAGGTAGATATACTAATTTGTGAGGTCCATAAAATTGTATACGCGTTGTACACGGGGTGTGCTCCTCGGTGTGATTCCACCTTCGATGAGGGTGCACCTGGGATCCTATTAAAACCAAAGTAATACCCTTTTTTTCCCTGTACTGCTGTGTCTGCCTCTTATTTTTATCAGCTTTTAAGGCATCGGAGGCACATACAGAATTTATTACTCCTCATTAAAAATACTCAGTTTCGTTTATACTTGAAAATAGTTCTTTTAAAAATTTTATTGCTGAGCTAACTACAAAGATATCATTAGTTTTGGGTGGGTCAGTGTAGTTTTGTTCTTGAGTTCTCCATTATGTATTATCAAATGAAAAGATGAAAACAATAAAACTCCAGTGCTAATATTATTCTTTTTGTTATTTCTTATATATGCATATCAACTTCCACAAATTTTATGGACCAATTTATGAAGTAAAATTAAAAAGCCACATTTGACAAAAAATTATTTTATATAATTTGGTTGACTGAAATTCTGCTCTTCAGATCATACTGAGGAACAGTTTTACCTTTAACAGTATGTGAAGAAAAAGCTAACTTCTTTAGAAAACTTGGTTATCACCTCATATCTTAGTAAAAGGAACTCCTTTGAAGGTGAACTAAGAAAACTACTTTTTCTAATTCCTCTCTCTTTCTTGTTATCCTGAATTTTATGGCTAGAACTAGGATTTTTTTTTTAGGGGAAAACCAACGTTAATGGCATGTCTTTTCTGCTGGGAGGTTGTTTCACTAACTTAGTGAAATACCTCATAGTTCATAATCCAGGTCAGTATAGGTGAAGGGGCATGCATTCACTGTTCATTCATGTATGTATTTTATATAACTCTTCCACGAATCAATATTTTGAAAACCAACCAATTAATTGGTCAAGACCATTAGGAGATGACTTAAAATATTGATTTTTAAAAATTACCAAAATTGTTACAAATATTTGCACATTTGAAATTTTGCGTTCTTAGAAAATATTTTAAAAGTGTATGGATTATCACATAAAACAGATTTAAAAAATTAAAATATTTACCAAAACATTAAGTTTTTCTTTCCCAATGGCATAGAGATAAGAACTGCAAGAGCACAGTAAAGATATTTAAAACTTTATCAAGTAAGGGTCATATATTCAAGAGCAAACTTGTATTTTCTAATTCCCAAGTGGAGGGACATTTTAAATTCAGTCCCATCAACAATTACAAATCTGGTGTCAGTACCCATGAGGGAAAAGCTAACATTTCAATACGCTCAATGTAATTAGACAAAATTGCCTTTTACTGCAATTCATAGGGAGAAATTGTTCCCTCAAATACAGACAATAGTTTGCCAGACTGCTTGGTATAACTACCATTGTTAATTTCTGGATATTAAGAGACATATGGACTGCACTGCTGAGAAAAGTCAGATGAACTTATAGAAGGGGTCTGGGGCATATTTAAGGACATTAAAAGGGCAAGATATTGCAAGTAAATTCAGCAATAAAAATTTATTCGATTCAACCTTTATTCTTTGTTGTCCCAAAATGCTTATTTTATCTTTATTAGGTAGCTAAATATGTAGAAAAATATAAATGATAAATCACCTTGGGAACCATACACCAAAACTTGAGTCATTAAAAAATAAGCAATAATCGTTTTTCAGCTGATTTTTATGTGTGAGCCAGACTGCAGACACTGCACGCAATTCCAAAAATGACATTTCACTGATGTGGGGAAGCATGCTTTGTTTTCCACCAAGCAAGGAATTGTGTTCTTGAACAAAAGATGGATATCTGAGGAATGTAGAATTTAATCTTAATTGCTTACAAATATAATGATCAAGTTTATTTAATCTAGTGGTCCAAAGCCAGCACTTCAGCCTTTGGCTGGAATGCTTTCTATATCCCAACGAATAGGGCAAGATTCTTTCTCTTCTAGAAAATTAATCTCAAAAACTATTTTGTCTCTGGTGTGTCAGTGGCGTCATGAAGGGTGTGCAAATACATGGTGAAACATAGTAGAGTGAAAAGAGCTCATAAGGCCTAATTCAGGCTCCCCCTCAAATGAGGTGGAAGACAGCCATACAATATCAGCTGGGAAATATGCTTCAAAAGACTAAAATCATTAGGATTAAATTTTTATACTGATTATTCCTAAGGGATTTTTGCTAAAGATCCCCCAAACCCTGGCTTGATAGACAGGATTCTCAATGCTTCTGAGAAGAGGATTCATCATAGTAAATATTATGTTTACTGTATTAGGAAAAATAAATATGTCATATTTTAATTCAGAGAAATTCAGTTCTAACCTAGAACCTTCATAGGTAAACTAGAAACCAAGAATAAGTAATTTTTTATAAAAGCAAGAAAATATCACACTACTAAAATTAAAAATCTAGTTTTTACTTTAAAATTTTGGACTTTAATAGCCAAACTATTTTATTCATTTTTCTTAACTCACAGTATATATTTAGCATAAATGCTAAACTTCAGAGATTGCATATACTAGACATTTCTTATGTGTGTATCCAATTACTTTGAAATGTGTATTGCAAAAAAACAAACAACAAAACAGCCCAACTACAAAACAAAAAATAAAAATGCCAAAAAAAGCCCATGCCACCAAGAAAATAAATGTATAGTATCATTGAGAAAAAATGGAAGGATTGTGAACTAAGTGAAAATTTGCTGCAGTACACCACCCAGAAAATAGATTTTTACAGTTATTAAGTAACACATCTAAAGCTTAATTACAACTTTCCTTCAATATACAAAGGATGTCAAAAAGAATTTACAGAAAATACTCTAAAGGAGTTGAAAAATAGAACTATGGAACTTGACTCAAATTCTTCTAAAATACTGTATCTGCTTCAAGTTACCTTTATTTGAAAAAAATGAGAGTCAGTCTAAAACCACTAAAAACCCCTACTATATACTCAATATTTTTCTATACTTCCTGTTAAAGTCTGACACTGAACAGTGAAAAAGAAAACTTGCCAAAACCTACTCAGGTAAAACAATTACCACTTTAGAAGTGGGAAAAAAAAAGGTAACTGATGAAATTTTTAAGGAATAGTAGACCATTTGAACATTCTATGTAATTTAACTATGGATAGGGAAAAAATCTATTCTCTAATGTGACATATGATATTCTAGACAGCATATGTGTGAGCTCATTTATCCTAAGAGGCTTTAAATTGATGCAACTTATTACCTGAAGATACATTGAAGTTGCTTTTTTTTTTTTTTTTTATATTTATCAATAATTCCCTTTTCTTCTTTCCAACCAACCATTTTCTTCTGGCAAAAATTATCCAGATTTAGGTTTTACAGTGTGGAAACTTTTGTGGTGTATGCCACAAAGTTCTGAAAATAGCTATATTCTTGGTGTTGCACCAGAATATTCTGTTTCCTGAATTCTTATTTTAATTTTGACCTCCCTTTCCACTTGTATTTTTTTCTAATTTTTCATGTGGTGAATAATGGCAACCCAAAAGCATTCCTGTCTCCTTCTCTCCTCTTGCTGATAGAGGAATTGAATGGGTTTGTGAATATAAAAATAAGTGGTCATTATTTCTTATGAGTGAATAAACAAGTGAATACCAAGTGAGTCATGAAGTACTCTCCATTCCCACCATATTTATACCCAAAATGCAAGCTAGAAATATGGTATGATGCAGAAAAAGGTATGATGCAGTCATTATTCCCATTTTATAAGTATGGCTCACAGGTATTAATGGGATCTAAAAGAATATATATGTTAGTGGTACAAATAGTTTATAGTTTTAGGGGATAGTCCATGACTCTGTGACTTGAACATGTAAAACAGACCTTGGCCTGATAGCCAAGCATTTTTCCATGCAATTCCAGGCATGGTCACAGTTGCTGTTGGTCAGAGACTTTTATAAAAATGCAGTATTGATGCATCTGCTGATTCTCTGTGTCTCAGCATGTTTACCAGTGTGGAAATCAGTTATTATATGGCCACTGCCAGAGAACAGGCTCACGGCACTTTTAATTTAATGGAGCAGGAATAACTCATGCAACCCTCTTCCTCTTCAGGCTTCTCCAGGCAGAATCTTAGTACTCATCCCACTTTAAAAATGATGCTGTAACACAGAGGAAATAGGTGCAATATTTCATAGATTCATATGCAGCCAAAAGTTATCTTTAGCTCCACTATTTCTAATACAATTGATAATGTAATTTCCTTCCACAACACCAGATGCTTAGTAAGAATTATGTAACAATTCATATTCTTTTCCACTGAAATAAGTCAAATACAGTGGGACTTACCTCATTTGCCTTTACATTTTTATAATGCAGACATCTACATCTAAGCTCGTCAGCTAGAGATTTTATTCCTTGAATAAAAGGGTGCACTTCTAGAACAGGTTTTATCTCATCGTAATACAGATACCTAAAAGGGTTAGAAGAACTTTGTTTTGGAAGTAATATATATCTCCTTGGATTATAAAGGATATCTGGTTGATGAATCAAGATGAAGATATCTATATAGCTGACACTGGGAAGGCTTTAGAAACAATTTTATGCTACATAAAAAAATCCTAACAGATTCCTTACCCCAGGTCTCCTATTCGAGTCTTTGCATTTAATTGAACTCATTTTAATTTTGCTTTCTCAAAAATAATAGGAAGCCCCAGCATAGCATACAGTCTTTAGGAGAGGCAAGAAAGGATTAAATATAGCAACTTTCCAACCATGCGACCAATTTATAAGAACTTCTTTTGATCCAGAATGCTGAATCAGCAAAAGAATAATTAATGGCAAATAAAGCTAATACTTACATTGAATGTGTCTTGAACGTCAAAGATTCTTCTATGAATCAAGATCTCAATGTACTTAATGTAACATCTTTTCCCAGTACTTTTCATTATTACATCATACCTATGTCAATTTGAAAAACTTCTTTTTTTTAACTGATAGGGGTTCTTTTAAACTATTCATCTTACAGTGTCTTCTTATACTTAGATGACATAAATTTGTAAAAAACTCTCTGGAAAGAAAGGACTAGATAGGTACTTATGTACACATGTAAATTACTGTTATGTCAGCCAAAAAAAACCAAAACAACAAGTCCATTACTCCAAAACTCCAATTTAACATTCCCCATATCCTTACATCATCTTGACCTGATTTGCCTTCCTGCTAGTGCTCATCAGAATCCTCTGCTTTTTTTAAATAGGATGGAAATTGCAGAGAAGGGAGTTGGCATTTTAAATGAGAGTCAGGCCCTCTCTATCCATGTCATTGTGACAAATTTTTATAGGAACGTTATAGATACAGAACTAGCGATTAGCTCCATTGCTATGCACTCCTGTATCTCTGCGACAGAGAGCGATCATCAAATTCACATTATCTGGGAACTTGGGAGTTAGCAGAAGCTGACCATGCCAGCTGGAAGGGGCTTGAAACATGTGTTATGCTATTAAGTGGTATTACAATGTACCAATAATGGATTACAAAAAACCTCTTACAGACCTCCTTACTCGAGGTATGGATGTACTGTGCACATTGCACAGGCATGGCAATGCAGTTTGCTGAAAGAAAAATGGTGAATTGGTATATGGTTTAGCATGCAATTATGCAGAGGTGATACTGGATGGAATCAATTTACCTAACAAAAATAAATGCATAAAAATTATAATAAGAACAGGACTGCTAGCAACACTATAATTTTAGAATTTTGGGGAGTTTGTCTCATGTTTTACCTAAAATGTATTTGCACTTCTGGCATTCACAAGAATCCTACAAATTACTTGTGCATCATGGCTGCACTTAACACAATTTACTTAGGAACACCTGAATGCGTAATGGGCAGTATGATAGAAATAATCATCAAAAACCATAATAAAATCCTCCAATTTAACTTAGGAAACTGGGATGAAAATAATTGAATCTAGAAATTTTGAGATCTTTCACCCCTAATTGTTTTAAACTGATCTTTGTTGGCATTCTGGTTTCATATCACTAAACTTCTAAATAGACAAAAAAAATTATCCTCTCAGGTTAGCATCCCTCCAACAGTGTTATACTGGTAGAAGTTACAAGAGCCATTGCAGTGTAATGAAATAACTTTATAAATGTCATATTTATTCATCTGTCCACTGTTCTGATACACCTGTCATTTTAGTTTTCAGTTTTCACAGGTAGTTTATGGCAATAATGAAATTTTCTTCAGGAAAAGCAAGTAATCTGTGCTGTAATTTGTGCTATTTTACATATTCATAAATGAACTAGATGTGAGCAGCGAGCACAAAAAGAATTGCTGATAGTATGGAGTCATTCTAGATAATGAGGACATACAGCCAGACCATGCAGAACTGCAGAAAGACCAAAAATAGCATTTATGACATCAGGAAACTTGCAGCAGGATGGAAAATTAATGTCAGTGTAGACAAGTATAAAGAGGTTGGGAAAAAAGCACCCTTTACTGGCTATTATCCCCAAGGTAAGGCCTTGTAGTAAAGAAAAATTGGCACCTGCTCAGTGGTGGTCAAAAAATAAAAGCAAATGTGTAAATTTCTCTTTCAAACACATCTTGAATATGGCCACGAAGAAAGATGACCAAAGTCACAAAACAATTCTCACTTGAGGTATGAGTTCTAAAACTTCCCTGATTGGAAAAAGATAAGTGAGGAGAGTAAGAAAGAAATCTACAATTCTAAGTCTAATGAAAACACAGCACAGATGAGTCAATGGATCATTCTAATATATTAAATAAGGAATATCAAATTAGACTGATAGCATCTAAGCAGAGAACTGAAGGCAGAAGCTTTCCAGAAAACAGAACTCAGTGCCGAAGACTCACTGAAAAAATGCTTAAGGTTTGTATCCACTCAAGGTTTAAAACAAGAAATGGAATCCAGGTGGGATAACTGGATTAATAAGTAAATCCATTGAGGGAAGCAAAGACAAAAATAACTCAGACCTAGAAGAGTAATTAAGAAAATCATTGTATTTGTAAGTCACATTATTGGTTCTTTATGTGGGTCCTTTCAAAACAAGATAACACAAAGCTGGTTTCCAAGTCTAATACAATATAGAAGCTCTCGTACTCATCTGCATTCAGACAGTTCTTGCATAAATTCATAGAGGAAAAAATATTGTACTAATATGAAATCACCACCTCTGAATCACTGAGTCTCTGAAGCACAATTTACAACACCTGGAGGAAGAATGCTGCTCAATATTGTTCCTCATCTTCTCTTTCCTGGTGATTTTTCCAGCACCCTCTATAAAAAATATAGTCATTAATGAAGGATTCTATATAATTGTATTATTTCTTATTTCTATTTTTCTTTTGTATTTATGTGTGTGTGTCTGTGTGTGTGTGTGTGTGTGTCTGTGGGTGTGGCAATTTTAAATTATCATTGTCACAAGATAAATACTTTGAATGTGACCCATGACATCATTTTTCCCATCTTAAAATTATAACTGGTTTCTGAATTTTAACTCCCCAACATATCAAGGCTACAATAAACTGAAATTTGTATCTCCTGCAGCAATTTTGGAGGAAAAAATGAGACTAATAAAGAAGTCTTTAGAGTCCCTCCTGTTTTTAAATAGATTTTAATAACAGATTCTAGATTCTCCTAGACAGAAGTTTGGTCATTGTGGGCAATAATTACATACCTTCCAGTCAACTGGTACCTCTCCAGATTTCCAAGACTATTCAAAAATCACTGAGAGAGGCCTCATAATGACATTAGCAAGCTCTTTATGTATTCTCAGGTGAATCCCATCAGAACTCATAGATTTATAGGGATCCAGCCGGAGCAGTGGATCCTCACAAGTTCAAGGTCAACTGGGAGTTTATCATTCCTTCAGTTGTGGTCTTCTTCCAACTCAGGGCACTGAAACCGTCTTAGTCTGTCATGTGTGATGAAGACAGAGGCAAAGAATGCATTAAACACCTCTGCCTTGTCCCCCTTCCTGTTTGTGAGGTGACCGTCCTCATCCTGTAACAGGCCAATGTAATTTCTGTTAGGTTGTTAAGCCACTATCCATTATTTTTGAAAAATCATGGCAGTCAGAAATCTGAACGAATCTTCATTTGCTAAGTACATGGTGATAAGTTAGTTTCTCTTTCAAATTAAAATTTCTCTGTATTTATTTCTTTAATTGTTTAATTCTGCATTGTAGTCCATGGTTCTTTCTCAATTTGGGTAATTATATCTGTACACTGACTCTAATTCAGATCTCACTGATGTCTTGCCCAAAGGTACTAACTAACATTTCTACCTAGCTGGAAGTATTTTGCTTATGGACTTGGGGGACCATAGTTACTGTTTTTACAGCTTTATTACATTATTGATTTACTATCATCCTTATAAACACATATATATACCTGGGCTTTTGAAAATTAATTTCCTTTTTCCAGCTGAGAAAACTCCAGCATGTTTGCAGGCCCAAGACTGCCCTACAGATTTTTTGTTCTGAGTCACCAAATGAACGGATTTTCACTTTGTTCTCATAAATTCCCCCATGCCCTATTACTTCACTCTCTAAGGCTATTCATTTATTTATGTATAATATTTCACTGCTCCCTTCTATTCAAAATTACTGCCAACTTTGTGATATCATTTAATTTCATTACCTCATTTTAGCCTTTGAGCCAAGGTCAGAATCCAAGATTGAGATCTGTGACTGTTCTCAGTCCTCAATAAATTACAAATATGACTTCTCCACAGTCTAATATTTTCTCTTTAGTACAACAAAACAGCTATTGTCATGTGATACCGTTTGCTCTGTGTAAGCTCACATCATGTGTATTTGATTCCTCAAGGCTTTAATAATTCTTCCTCAAATATTTCTTATAAAAAATTATATAATTTAAGGACAAGCAAATTCATGGTGTACATATATATATGTTTCAATGTTTGTTGTCTTTATATATATCAATATTTATCAAATCACTTTTCAGATTTAATCATACAGTGCGATACATTGATTCTCCAGAGCTTTCTAAGGGATATTTTCCTGCTGTTCTGTCATAAATGCATTTTTTATTTTAGATGCATTGTTTTCAATTGGCATATCTCTATTTCATATCACCAGTCCAGATGGCAATCATGTCTGTTTTCCTCGTCAAATATGATAAAATTATTAAGAAATCTTTACATACATAGTTTTGAGTAATAGACAAAGTATATTTAGTCAACATTTTACTCATGAAGTATAGCACTTGCTCTTCTGTGTGACCATTTCTCAACCAAAACTTCAATAGCTTATTCTGTAAATGCATACCTTGTGCATCACTGTTTAGCCTTCAGCAAACTTTTATGACCAACTTAAAAACTCCAGATATTAATAATTGAAATCCCAACTCAAGCTGTGTACCAGTGTATGACTGCACTATCTTAATTTCGCTCTATGTTCTCAGTGCTGTAACCATTTGTCCCTAGGGGGAAGGGATTATGGCTCTCAAACACCTCATCCGCACAGAGTAACTCAATGATGATGCTTTCTCCACCTGCAGTTAGCATTCTGTTACATTTTAACTTCTAGTATCTGAAAGAAATCGAATCTTTTGATGTTGTCCCAGGTTGCTTACTCGGATGCAAAACCAAAGTCCCTCAGGTCTCTAATATAAATGCTGAAAACCTAATAACTTAGCAAGAAATATGAGGAGATATTGAGTCAGGGATCTATTTTTAAACTTACCATGCAAATAATTAATTTTTTTTCCAAATTCTAATTTCAAAATCCTGTATAAGGTTTTTGCTTCTGTATCTTGGGCAACTTCTAGTAAAGAATACAACACTGAAATTTCAGGATGCTAAGTTTTCAGTACCGTGTGCTGATCAGATTAAATCATGGTACTAGAAGCACAACATTATTTGCCTATTGCTCCCTAATAAGGATGTTTGTGTTTGATAAAGGATATTTTTAATTTTTTCTTTTTTTTTTTATGTTCTGTATAGGAAGATAAAGCTCTTTATTTTACATTTTTATTACATACTAGAATTTTGCTTTTCATTCCTTAAAAAAAAATGTGATGCACTCCATCATATAAGATCTAATAATAATACATGCATATTAATGTAAAAATGACTTGATAATGCTGATGGTGAATAGCGTGAGAAAATATTAAAACTAGTAAAATATACTAAACCACACTAAGCAAAATGTTCGTAAGCATAGAAAACTAAGTGATTAATAGTCAGCAGGATTCTAGCTTTCTATGTCACCACTTGGATTTTATGCGGTGTTACTAAGCAACAAAGGTAACTCTTCAGCAACACTTAGATGCAGTATTTGCAGCTTTAATCAAATCAGCTGCTAAGTGAACAGTATTTTTGTGTAATATGTTTGTCACTGATATATAAGCAGTACAAGCAAATCAAATATATACTAGTTTATCTTATATAGCATAATTATTACAAGTCTCCATTTAGTTGGTTAACGGGCTTTTCTAATGTACACCTCTGTGTATATAATTTATCTTATTGTGACCATTCTTGGTAGCAGGCATAATTCAGGCAACATTTTAGTTTTACTTCCAAGCTCCAAATAGTATTTACTGAAATGTACTAAAAATGAGTATAAAAGCTGTTACATCAATATCAAGATAAGAATAGCCCACATCAAAATATTGGAGTCAGAACTATTTTTTATTGCTGTTACGTAATAATTATTTTAAAAAACAGAATCCCATAAGACATTGTACATCACTTTTTAATTTTGTCTTCTACTTCTCCCTGCAGTACTAACAAAGAATACTAGACAAAGTAACATGACAGGTTGTTGAAAGATCCATCAGTTCTGCCGCTTTTGATATTCCGGTTGTTTTAAAAGTGAAAAGAGCTACCCAAAGAAAGCTTCTCTATTCTAGGCAGCATAGACTGTAAAACAACAATTTGAATCAGCTACTTGTTAATAGAGCAAAGTTTCTTTCAGATAAACCATGATGCCTTTAAAGTTGAAAGGTCATAGAAGTGAACATTTTCCATTAATCTGTATGCCACCATATGGATGGCTTTTTATCATATTATAACAATTTTGCAGAGATAATTGTGGAATTTCCTTCAAAAAAACTCTCCCTATATATAAAGTTGCATCAATTTAAATTTTATTCTATGATCGATTCTATTAAATGCCTAACAGCTGAAAACTACTGGACAAGAACAGGAGGACATGAAGAACAAAGAAATTCTATGTTCCATGCTTATATGTATAAAATAGTAAAGATGGTAAATTAACTTTCTCCGCTTTTGGAAATTAAGTTTTTTCATAGATAATATAGGAAGGATAGTAATTGTATCACTGCTATTTTTGTTATGCTAATCTTTTAGAGAAGTTCTCATTAAAAAAATCCTTTAAATCTTTGCCTTCTTGATATAATTTAAATAATATACGTTGTTTTAGGGAAAGATGAATGCAGTTCTACCATATTTGCATACAGATTTCATTTGAAATACATGTCAGTCCATGAAGCTCAAAATCCAAGCCTTTAAAATATTGTCCCATGAGAGTACTGATGTAGCCCTTCAAGTACCATAGACAGTAAGATTGTACTTGAACATGGCAGTGAATGTAATCTATTTTCTACTCAGAGGATATATTGCCGGTTTGTATTCTTATGGCAGTACTTAGGGATGTCATTTGTGTCCTTATTGCTCCCAAGGTTGTGTGATGCAATTTATTGCAAAAGAGAGAGACTATTGAAGAGATATAGCAAACCAACAAGCAAAAATAAAAAAATAAGGTGAATAGGGAAATACTAAGATCCACTAATTGTTATATTACAAAGGTACTGTAAATTAGGAATCAAGAAATGGTGTAACTGCCTAAACCTTTAGGGGCAATGCAGCTTACCTGGAGTTTTGGCAGTGTGAGCTTGATGGGTTTTTTTCTAGGACAGGTCTATCTCACTTTATTGAAAGGCAGAGCCTCTACTCACGCCCTAAAAACTGCAAATAGTTTAATGTAATTTTCTAAGTGCAGTGGAGATAAGGTTAATATGATTTTATTGGAATAAAAATGTTTCCAAGCTCATATTCTGAAACAATATGGACTCCTTCAAATATCTTGTGTATGCACTACCTGTTAATTTAATGTATGCAGGAAATTAGTGACAAAGGATCTAATCTCAGTCCCAGTGGAACTGATGAAATTTTTGTTGTTATGCGCAATATCAGTCTTCAGAAGATACCTTGGGCTTTAAATATTACATTACCATTTACATTTGGATGCTTACATTTTTGCAGCCCTGGAAATATTTATCAAGTTGTGGTCAATTAACACAAAAAAATCCTAATAAAAAAATGTTTCCTCCAGCATGTAAGAAATCATATTTTAAAAAATATTTTGCTAGTATTATAGCTCCCTCTACTGGTAAAATATTATTTTCCTTATGATTAATTTTGAAAGCAGGCTATAATTAAAAAATAATGCAACATGGTAGCTTCTTTCAAAAATATGGTCCCATGATGAATATTTTAAAGAGACAAACAATAATTAGATCTAAGTATGGTTTCAAATTTGGGTAATGCAGGACATTCAGACAAGGGTTACTGACTGTCAAGGGAGATTGATCTACAGGGAAAATAGAACAATATTTTCAGTGCAGGGGTCAACTGGAGTTCTCACAGTAATTTCCCTTAAAAACAGAACAGAAAATATGTAAATATGTTAGTAGCCTAAAAAGGTTAATACTCTATTACAATAAAGGAAAAGACCAGGAAGCACAGGTTATCCCCTGGTGCCCCCTAACAATGTGAAACAATTAAAGCTTGTGAAATAATATCAGAAGTAATAATTTTTAAAAAGAAATTATGGCTGTAAAAATAGAAAACATTCACCCCTCTGTCAAAATGATTAAAAACCTCTAAACCAGTGTAATATGGACAATAAGTATAGTAAATGTGTATTCAGTAAAAATACCCTCAACATTCTGAAACAGATTTAAATCAAACAGATCGAGAATACCTTATACATTAGTACCTAGTAACATTGAACTCAGGAAGGCATTGTCATTTTCTCTAGGTTTTTGGTACAGTTCCCCAAATACACACAGGAGAAAAACTGTAGTGCAGGCCTCTTCTGCTTCTTTAGAACAAAGACAAACCCATTTCTGTACAAATTTTCCAGCTAAATCACCAGAAATTAAGTACCTGACATCCTGACTAAGGTTTTCTTAGTATTTGCAGTGTAGACACTGCTATAGGCAACACATATTGCCCTTGTTTTAAAGCACAGCTAGAGGAGTTGGTTGGGTCACCATCTAGCTTATATATAATATCTTCAGGGTGACAGAACTCACTCTGAAGCCAATAAGTTTCATTTCTTCAACACAAATAAATATTTCTCCCTCACAGGAGAGTGCTGTAAAAAGCAGAAGCTACACAGAAGGTTGATCCAAGTTACATTTTAGGTGAATGTGTGATTTTGCAATTTTGAGTATTTTGGTCATCTCAGTGCATGAACTAAACATTTTGTGACAGAATGCTCTCATTCTTCAGAATCTCCCTCTTATGGTAGTGAAGATATGATGAAGATGATGACATTGATGAGGAATACATTTGCACTGTGTGTTTTTACAGAAAGATTTCAAAATAAAATAAAAGCTTCAAGAATTACCCAAAGACAGTGAAATTTTTCTAAAAATATATTTAAAAACCCCCAGAAAGTCCAAGTAAGCAAGAGGGAGAATGATTGAGAATAAAAGAAAGGAAGGATGTGGGATGGAAGGGAGAGAAAGAGAGGGACAGAGGCAATAGGCACAAACAGAAACACAGAATGTTCCATGTGAACGTCAGGAAAATCCTTTTTTTCAGTGAGGGTGACAAAGTACTGGCACAGGGTGTCCAGGATGTTGTGGAGTCCCTATCCTTGGAGATCTTCAAAAGACCTTCAAAAGGAAGGAAGCAAGGGAGAAAGGAAGGAAGGAAGGAAGGAATATGGTTTCACATAAAGAAAAAGACATAAAAAGGTGTGCTGGCCTACTTTTGTAAGGAGATGAAAGTGGTATTTAACCATGTGATCAGATGAATGTCCTTTCTATGCTATCAGTGTCAAGGTAAATTGATTCATTGCTCATGGTGTGCACTGTCAGCATCTATTGTTATCTTTTATTTTCTTGCTTGTCACTTAGATAAATAATATTAGTGGTGCTATATGCTAGCAGCTTTCTTTCCCATGTCAGTCACAGAGGAATTTGCTCTGCACAGGTAATTTATCTTCCGTGGATTTCTTTGTAGTACTTCTTTCATTAGTTTAAATTGGCAGTAAGAGCACATTGTATCTCTTTCTGACTACTTGCATGGGTTCAACGTTTCTAAAAGCATGATGATGCAGTCACTGAGTACCTGTAGTTGCTTTCATTTTCACTGTTTTTCTGTTTGTGTGGTTTTTTCCCTCAAACTTGAAAGAATGTAGGTGGCAGATAGTTGAAAACCCCAGAAAAAAGAAGAATACTGTTGTATGTGCAACACTGAATGAATCTTTCTTTTACTTCAAGAACAAAATGCAATTACCCAAACATAATTAGAGAAAATAAAACCCACTGCTACAGCAAATAAAGCCTACATATTATAAATTATGAACTCCTACTAAAAGTAGAGCCAGAAAGGCTGACAACTGATTCTGGTGTAATAGAAATCAGATTTGAGACACTGATAGTAAACTAGTCCTCCAGTTGTTAATATTTTAATTCATTACACTGAAATCCAGAACTTGCTAACAAAATGTCAGATGATGTAAATCTTTGAGATATTGTTAAAACAGAAGAGGACCTGAATCCTATGGAGGATGAACTATATGAACACTGATCTAAGGCAAATGGGAAAAATACCATAATAGAAAGTGCAAGATCATGAATTTAGGGACTAAGAAACAGAATTTCTGCTATCAGCTAGGAGCTCAGCAGCTGCAGATATCATTGAAGCAGAAACCTGCATGTGTGAGCTTATTCACAGAGGGAAAGAATAATGTGACCTCAGATAACAAGTTGCTTCCATTTGAGAGAGAAAAATATTAAAGCCTTACTACAAAGGACCAGTGGGCATGTCTCAGTGACACTCTGTGAAGTGCTGTGTTTAATTTTAGTAGTACATGTTTAAAGAAAATAAGAACTAGACAAGAGTAGGCAACGATGCAGAGGAAATTATTTGTAATGTACAGAAAATAATAGCTGTATTAACACATTTGGGTTTGTTTACCATTTTTTAACCCAGTATAACTAGTCAAATTGGCAGTCAGAAGCTGATAAATTATCCTGGATATACTATATATATATATAATGCCTGGATTTGCAGTTGTTGTCATCACCAGGGCTTAAATTTGCTGGACACTTTGATGCATGCAGCCTAGATGGGAGAGATGGGATCCACATACCTGGAAAAGACAGGTGCATCTCCACTACTAAATTGGCCAATATCTTGCCTTTGCAAAAGTTAAAAGAACAATTTACTAAGTACAGCCACCTCAAGTGCTGGACCAATGCAGTTATTCTGGACTACAAATAGGAGGAAATGGAACTCTATTCCCTGTCTGAGAGTTATGGTGTTGTAGGAATCACAGAAAACTGTTGGAAAAATTAAGGTTACTGGAAGACCACAAAAGATGGCTACAAAGTGTTTCAGAAGGATAGGAAAGGAGGAGGAGAAATTTTCTTTATGTGAAAGAGAAAATTGAGTGTATGAGGTTGAGCTATGGAGACCCCAGAAGTTCTATGGAATTCCTGTCAAGAATAGAGGGATCACCATGATGGTAGAATCTTATGACCTTCCAGTCAGTATGATGAGGCCAATGAAACCTTAATTTGCCACTCGAGAAGTTTTATATCAATAGAATGCTCCTCATTGATGGGGAACTTTTATTACTTTTACATGGGAAAACAATGAGGAGTTGCACAACTTACCCATCAAGGTTCTGCAACTCACTCGGGACTGCCTCCTGCTGCAGATACAGGACATGCCAACTGGGAACAGCACATTACTGGATTTATTATTCACAAACTGAGACAACTTACTTGACAACACAATTAACACCGGCAGTCATTGATATAGCTATCGTAACACTGTGGAGTTTAAGATCCTTCTGAGCACAGTGGACATCAGTAGTAGGACAAAGACCCTGAATTTTAGAAGACTCAAATTCCATATGTTCAGAACCCAGCCCCAAGGAATTCCCAAAGAAAAAAACATGTAAAGGAGTTTGTGAATGCTGGGAGTTGTTAAAAAACAACCTTCTGAATGGCTGAAGAAGGGCAAGAACAGTCCATCCCTGAAAAAGGGGAAAGCAGAAAGCAGAAAAAAAGACTGCCCAGGCTTAACAATGAGCTTTTGGATGTTCTTAAAAGCTGTCCTAGGTTGCAATATAGATGTATTTATTCTATTACCACCTCCACAAGCTGTTAAAGCAGGTGGGACACTGGTTGTTATCTCCTGCTATGACTCACCCCTGATAACTGTTAATGGGTCATCAAGGACCCACCACATGACTCATGGACTTATCTCATCCTATTGTGAGATGCTCTGCCCAGGAGGGAGGAGCCAAGCATTCCCACCTGGGTATACCTGGTTATACCTGGTTATACCTGGGCTTTGAACTGCAGAAGTAGCTTCTCTCTACTGGATTCCCAGAGGACAAGAGCTACTACTGGACCTTCAGGTGCAGACCAGACCTTCCACAGGATCACTGAACTACTTCACTTAGACTGCTACCACCACCCTGAATAACAGGGTGTCAGGTTGTATCTGACTTTGTCAGGTTTTGGCTTTTCTTTTCTTTTATTGTTGCACTTATTCTTAATTTTCCTATTAAATTATAATTCTGGCTTGCGATCTCCCACTGGTTTGTTTTCAAACTAGTACAAAAGCAAACAAGAAGCATGCTAGCTATGGAAAAGAAGCTGAATAGGCAATAAGGACTACAAGAACCTTGATAGAACATATAGAGATGCAGTCAGGAAGGCTAAGGTTCAGCTGGCACTGAAACTGGACAAGAGAGATGTCAACAAGAAGGGATCCTCAGACACATGAGCAATTAGCAGAAGCACTGGCAAGATGTGAGCCCACTGTTCCACAGGGTAGGGAAACTAGTTATTAATGCTGGTGAGTCAGAAGTTCTCTATACCTTATTTGTCTCTGTGTTTACCGTCACAGGGTCAAGTAGCTATGACAACATGTGCTGACCCACCTTTAATGGAGGAAGGGCTGATCTTCAGCCTCCCGTAAGGTCTCAGTACACATAAATCTATGGGCCTAGATTTCATCCATTCCAAGGCATTAAGAGAAATATCTGACAATGTTACAAAGCCACTGTCTATAATATTTGAAAAGTTGTAGAAAACACGGGATATGCCTTATGACTGTAAGAGGTAAAATGTCACATTCAGCTTCAGGCTGGGCCCAAAAGAGGACCCAGGAAACTACTGGTCTTACTCCGGTCCTGGTAAAGTAATGGGATGAGTCCTCCTAGAAATTAGTAAAAACCAAATGAAGCAGGTAGCTAGGAAAGGTCAACACAGACTTATGAAAGGGCAAATCATGACAGAGCAACCATATTCCTGTCTACAACAAAATGACATTTTCTGTTGAGATGGGGAATTTTTACCTGTCCTTCAGGAAAGCCTTTGACACCACTACCCACAGTCATCTCTTGAACAAAAGGGCAAGATGCAGGTTGGATGAGTGGTCTGTGAGATAGGTAGCAAATTAGCTCACAGACAGCACTCAGAGGGTGGTTTTTACTGACTGGCAACTCAACGCAAACTCAGTCCCACAGAAACCAATACTGAGCCTCAAAATATTCAACACGTTCATAAATGGTCTGGATGACAGAATTGGAAGCATCCTCAGCAGCTTTGCTAGCAACACGAAACTGAGTGATGATGTGGCTAAGTTTGAAGGGAGAGATGTGTTACAGAGAGATCTGGACAGGCTGGAAGAGTGGACTAGCAAGAATTGTATGAAGTTTAATGAAGACAAATCCCTGCATTTGAAGGCTAGGATCCATGTAGCTGGGAAGCAGTTGCATGCAAAGAACCTGGAGGTCCTGGAGGATGACAAACTTGATGCAATTGGACAGGATGTTAGATATTCTCATCTTACCTCCCCTTTTCCATGGAAGTTTGGATTAGCTGTTGTGAGGTTCCTTCCAACCTTTTCTATGATTCTTTACGTGTAAGGTAGGTCCACAGTAACACAGATGAGAAATAACTTTTAAGAGACTTAGAATTACTTGGTATTTAGGTAACAAATTGATCTAAATTATATCCCTGGAAAACTTCAAAAGAGACTGCATAAAAACAACCACTTTTCAAATGAATATAGGACAGTGAAATAAATATGAGACATTGCACATGTACATTTGTTGTGTGGAATTAATTTGTCAGAAATGTTTACAGTATGGATATGTTAACCTGATTCAATTTCTCTAGGACGCCTTTGTAGTCAATGAAAAACAGGGGAAAAAAAAACCCCAAAGAAACAAAAAACAACATTACACAGATAGAATTCATCTGCATATTTTAAATTCCTGTTTTAAGGTAAGGTTCTAGAAGTGCCTACTTCTTTTCCATGAAAATGAAGATCACTTAAAGTGGCAAGTTATGATAACAAGCCTACACCATAGAAAATTGTTTTTGGCAAAGTAAATCATTATTGTGTCCTTGCTTGGTTGTGCCACACACATATCTGTCTCAAGAGGAGTAGACACAGTGAGAGGAACAGTGGCCTTTCAGATTTCAATTTGACATAAACAGACTAACTGATGTGTAGGTTTTTTGCCTAACCACAGTCCTTTCCAAAAGATTTATCATCATGCCGTTTGATTTGGAAAGCTGTATACAAATATTTGAATTTCCTCTGGCTATATCTTGGGTTTTCTTGGGTAAGTTTTCAAAGAAAATATTTCACTTCATGGCATATCCATCTTCCTTCCAAAGAAGTGTTGTCCTTGCGCTGTCCTACCAGGCCATCCCAGGGAAGTGTTAAGCTGCCAACAGAAGATTGTAGAGTATCTGAAAGATAGAACAGTGTTTCTGCAGAATCTACATATCCTAATTTTAGAGATAGTAGTGCAGGCAAAGAGGAGAGAAAAGGTATTTTCAAGTGGCTAGCAGGAATTAAGAAAGATCTTGTGGAAGTGACAGAAAAATTGGGAATGGTTGAGTCCAAAGTGCATTGAGAAAATATTTAAAAATACTTCTGCAGTCTGGCAACCTGCAACATGCATGTAAAAAAACTTACACATTAGTCTTTTTAGTTTATTTTATCTGTGGTGAGAACCAATAAAATTAAAATAAAAGTAATAAATGTTTAGTTACATTTTCTACCAAGTTCTGTTGCCTACCACAAATACCTTGAAAGGCAGGCATTTTCTTGTTTACACTGAAAGTCAGTGAGCAAACTGCCACACAAACAAGTAGAAGTTATGCCATGGATGATAGCTTCCTCAGTTTGAAAGAAAAGAAACCACTACAGCATCTAAATTTAGCATAGACTGAACTGAACTGAACTTCATGAAAATTCCCTGCAAATGAAATTTGACTATGTAGTCAGTGTGGTCTGCTATCAGTGAAAATGGTTATCAAAAACATTAACAATAATGTGGATCTGGCCAACTAGCTTAAAATTAGAATGTAATTTTTAATATAATATCTCATTCTCCACAGAGGAAAAACTGTAACATTTTGGTGGTTTTTAACGGGAGTTGCATGGTAAAAATACAAGTTGAGATATGAAGCTATCAATATTTGATATTGATAGGCTTTTTTTTCTCCTTATTGAAAGACTAGGTAAGCTGAAATAGTCTTGCATAGTAATAAATATAGGGAATAATCTCTGTTAATATCCTCCTTTGTCAGTTTCTAGACATTTCTGCCACAGATGTAAGTTCTTTCATATTTCAAAGCCATAATTTGATTAAAATTGAAACAGTGAAAGGAAACAGCAAAACAAAAGTGTGAACATGCATATGATCTAGTGTGTTTGTTCATGCATACATACATGTATTTATATGTATATATTTGCAAACATTCTATGCACACACATATATATAAACATTTACTCACCGTTAGACAGAAAACTTTATTAGCATGCTGATTGTTCTCAAAGACTTCTTTCTCATTATTTCAAGAAGAATTCTATCAGAATCCTATAAATCTACATACATGAACGCTTATAACTGAGTAATGTTCAATGGAGATTATTTCATGAGAAGAATACTTATTTCTAAACTCTCATTTTTCCAGAAAGGGGAGCAATGGACCGCTATCAACATTGATGGATTCAAGATCAGAGCTCTTGTCAAGCACTGTCCTTCACACTAAAGCATTTACTGAAACCAGTATTGCAACACATCTGTCTAAAATGTGTCTTATTTGAAAAAAGAACTATAATATTAACCCGTTGAAGATTGCTCACTGTTTTCTCAGAGCTGTATTGAAACTAATTAAAATGAATGACTGTTCAAGGCAATATTTCAATTAAATATTTCAAGTTCTGAAAGATATGTTTTTGGAGTGTGCTTATCTGTGTTTGAATGATTGTGAAAAAATGTGCAAAACTTGACTGAGATTAGCACTGCACCATTAATTCAAATCAGGCCTATATATAAGCAGAATATATAAAGAAATAAATTTGCTTAGTGCTATGTTCAGCACTGTATTGGTTTCTGTCAAATCACAGAAATTATATAAGACTGAACATCTAGGAGGCCTGTCACAATAAAGTATAAAGCAAATTATTCCAGTCAGAAACAGCTAATCTATTACAGTTCTGCAAATACTTTTGTGAGGGAGACAGCACTCTAAATTAGCCTAATTTATCTAGCTTTTTTGCAATATATTTGCAAAAAAGAGCTATTAAATAGAATCTAATGAAAAAAACATAAAATGAAAGGAGTGCTACGATATTGCCTAATTGCACTGATTCTTTGTCTTATATTTTTAAGAGATCTAGTGAAGAGGTTGGGCAGATAAATGTCATATGTTAAAGGTGACAAATTACATATATTTTGAAATCCAGGAGTTAAGAGGTGCTTGAGGAGTATTTAAAACTAAATGATAGTGTTTGATCAGTCATCCTCATTAAAAGTAATAACCTGTTCTCACTTGAATAGTTGTAACAGCTATAAAGGACTTCAAAAGAAAAGTTTATTTTTATAATTTATTTAGATCAACTTGAAGATTTGCAACTGCTTTCAAAAATTATGATTTTATACCAATGATGGTGGAATGTTTGAACTAGCGGTATTCAGAATTACAGTTTCTTAAAGTTAAATTTCACCAGCTCAAGCTGAATGAAAGCTATACTGCAAAAATATAGTTATAATAAAAGCTAATAGCCACATGTAATCAAATTTTTATAGAATATATTTAAATCCATAAGAGAGAAAGGCAATATAAGATGTACTGTTTTCCTGGACCCATTATTATGAGGAGTTCAAGCAACTCAAGACAGAGACCTATCAGACTCATTAACTAATATCACTCTTGTACAGACTGCAAAACTAGAAATGAAACACTCAGGAAACTACCACAGATTCCTTAATTGCTGCAAAAACAAGCACCAAAATTTATGGAACTAATGCTGAAACAATCAATATGAAAATAAAAAAGATGCACAGTTTGATATTCTTATTTCACACTCACTAGAAATATGCAATAACACTTAAATTTTGTATTACTATACTATAACATTTTATCAGATTGCAATTGTATGACATTGTGTTATTATATAACACACTTATAATTTGCTGCTGTAACACTATTACTATAATAAAAAAGCTGATAGGTTTGTCACTTAAGACGAAAACTAAAAATGTACAGTACTTGTGCACTTAGAAGACTAGGCAAGGTTCACTCCATAAAGCAAACATTAATTCTTTATTGCACACCTTAGCTCTACATGCAGAGTATAGGCAAAATTTGGCCCTTCAGAATAGCATCAGATCAATACTAAACAAAGATCTAGCTAAAGTATACCAGCAAGAAAATACCGAGATTAGGAGAAAATATTTATCTCAGGCTTACTTAAATTTACCATAAATAATCTTGAACATTCCATGATGAAGTAACTTATATAGAACAGTTTCACTCCATCAACGTGTGTTCAGCATAGCTGATCAAGTCGCTCAAGGGTATGGATAAGACTTAAAATCATCATCAGGCTTAATAATCTGTTGATAATTGAATTTCTCAATGCTTCAAAATGAAATGTTGCTGTACATATGTAGACATAAAAATTTAAGACATTTTAAAGTCACGTAATTCATTGTCTAGGTGATGGCTTATTTCTATAAAAATGCATATTTATATATAAAAAAATAATAGTAGCTTTAACTCACCGATTTGTTTCTTCTTCTTTGATCAGAGGGAATGAAGCAATCAATTGATGCTGTGCAGTGAGGATAACATTTAATACATATAAAAGAAAGACAAGTAATATATTTTATAAATTTGAGCTTACGTAAAAATATATTTCCATGAATCCCAAACTTTGTGTAATTCTGCTGACACTTATTGGTACAGTAAAAATTATTTTAAATAGTGTTGTTGGTGTTTTTATGATTGCATTTAAATGCATTCTTCAAGCAGTAGGAAAGAAGATGACTTTTTTTCAGTTAAAAATTAAATAAATGTCATAAAACTCTTATGGTATCAAGGAAGGTGTTGACTTTAAAGGACAATCACCAAAGCCCTTGCATTGCTTTTTATTCCCTCTAAAATTATGAACTCTGCATAGGTATTTGCTAATTAAAGATATCTAGTCATTTCCTGAGGTTAGTGGGAGACAGTCTCGATTCAGATCTCATGGAGCAACATTGTTCTTAAATTTAGCTCAGCTAGAGACAGACGGCTCAGTGTTAAGGATAGAAACTGTTCACTGACTTTACTCCAAGATAATGCATTAAACAGAAAGAGAACGTCTGTGTAGTTGTATAACTATGAACATTCACTAGATACTAGAAAAATATGCCCAGAATAATTTTTTTTATAATTTAGGGGGTTTCCAATATTTTAACACAACGATGTAAATAAAGAAGTTTGCTCATTCTCACGCAGAATATTCTGTACCTTATTCTGAGTTACTACAGAGATTTTTATTCATTATGATTGCAGAATACCTCAAGATTAAATTCTGGATTTCATCCAATGACATGCGTATTTGATAGCATTAGGAGTCTGAGATTTAGTGGTCTTGGGAAGCTTAAATATTATTAAACTTTTATTAACTAAGGATTTTCTCAGTGTAATTGAATAACTGAAAACACTCAAAACTTTGCTGAATTAACAGAGATTAAAACCATACAATCCATTGAAAAATAAATCTTAGATTTCACTTTAAAATATTTTAATTTGTAATAAAGCAAAACCAGTATTGATGGTTTATATTTACTTGTCCAACAATATATTCTTCCCATCTTCAGTTCAGTTTTTTCTGCACAGATATTTATAGGAGATATTAGGCTTAGCCCAGAGAGCTTTTATTCTTTATTCTATGGTTTTGTTTCCAGTCTCCATGTACCAGCACATTTTCAATAAAAAATAAACCTCTAAACCATTGTATAATTTAATGTGCTAATGTCTTAATACTGCTAAGTTTTTCAACTATTTTCCTACTTGTTATGGTAAAAATACAAAAGCAGATTCTCTCAGAAAATTAGAGAAGATCTGGTTTTAAGATTTTTTTTTCCCCAAGAAAGCATTGTGGTTTAACACCAGCTGGTAACTAAGCACCACACAGTTACTTGCTCAGTCTCCTCTGGTGAGATAGGAAAGAAAAACGGAAGGGCAGAAGTTAGAAAACAGAGCATGGAATTCATTCACCACTTCCCATGGGCAGGCAGGTGTTCAGCCTTCTCCAGAGCAGCCAGGCTACATCACATATAATGGTGACTCAGGAAGAAAAGTGCCATCAATTCATATGTCCCTGCTTTCTTCTTCTTCCCACAGCTGTATACGCTGAGCATGATACAATATATTATGGAATATTTTTTGGTCAATTGGGATCAGCTGTCATCTCTGTTTCCCTTCCCAACTTCTTGTGCACCCCCAGCCTACTCACCAGTGGAGTTCACATGTATCATGCTATTGTACAAATTTTTCAGCTTGTGAAAAGGTTAAAGTTCTGTGCTCTTTTCCTTAGTCTAAAACAACATCCTTTTAAAACAAAGACTACATCTTCACAGTCATCTATTTGTCATTCAGTGCAATGTCTTATAACCAATAACATACGTGAAAGATAATTCCAGGCTCTGGAAATAATTATGTTTCTTTTCAGCTGGTACACACATAAGAATGCAAGTGTACACAATGAACATAGTAATGCCCTATAGAATTTGTAAATCAGGGATAGTTCCAATTTTCTTTATTTTACCAGATCCACCAAATGGATCCACACTAATAATTTGTAGAATGTGTGAGTATTGCTGTTTAGAAAGTGTGAAGAAATAGTTTATTGCAATCAGATTCCTTGAAATTATGGAAAGAAAAAGATACTTAATTCAAACATCTATATTTACTTTGCTCCACTCTTTATAATAATTTCTGTTGGTTTGTGGTAATTGTTATGGTAACCACCAGACATTTTTAGGTTTTGAACTCTGTTTTTACTCTGTACTGCAAAAACACCTCAATGAAACCCTTGAAAAATAGACTTGTACTGAAGTAACTCTCAATTGAAGTGGGCAGGTTTCAGATTCTTCCTTTTTTCTACTTTACTTTGTAATTCACTCATCAGAATGTCCATGCTGAATCTCAGAAAACTCCATACTGAAAATAATGTCAACGTGTGCGTGCTTGCCAGAGTAGAAATGTTCTAGCTTTGCCGGAGCAGAAATGTTTCAGCAGGAAAAAAGCCTAGAAAGAAAGGGTTTGATCCACTCTGGTTCCTCCATATCACAGTAATTAGCTTCAAATGATATGGCTATAAAAGATTTATAGACTTTAAACTTGTGACTAGTGGCCCATCGTGAAAAAGTAATTGCTAGCATAAGTCACAAAGCTGACTAATGATGCACTGATCTGCCACAGAGCGTTTTCTGGGCTTGGTAAATGGACATCTGAGATACATGAAACACTCCAAAAGCAGAATGTCAGCCTGAGAATGCCTGGTTTCTTTCCAGAGAATTCCCGAGTAATGTCCCTGCTTTTCTAAGGACAAATTCCAGATGTAGTTGAAATTGCCTCAAAAGACTGTTACCACCAGGAGTCACAAAAAGAAAATTAAAGTTTTGCTTTTGCTCAGAGCTGTAGAATTTTTTGTCAACTGGGAAGAAAAAACAAAAGTGAAAGGTGTCAGGGATATTGCCATAATTGAATTGATATTGATAAAAAGTTGTTAAAAAATGAATATATGAACAAGTATATGTATGTATGTATGTATGTATGTACGTATATCACAATTTTTTGAGTGAATTATTCATAGACCTTAGGACGTTAATGTATTTGTGACTATTCAGTCAGTCTAAATCAGCAAGATGCATGATTATGTTGTGGTAAATAACATTAAACTATACTATCAAGAGGACAGAACTTAAAGTCTACTGAAACAAAACAGAGAGCAAACCAATCCAAACCTAAAAAAACTCCAAGAAAACAAACTAAAGCCATAGCCAACCTGAAAAAACCATCACCATCTCTCAGAAAATCTTGCTATTTCAATAGCAAGGATCACATCCTTCTTACATCTGAATGCCTGGCAAATTAACTTCTGGTTGACAGGTATGTAATATTTGAACCAAAAAAAAGATAGTCCATACTTCGGACAATTTCTTGTAAGTCTTCTGTAGTTTGGATTGTCTCTAAACTTTTACTTCATTGATATCAGATCTAAACATATGTCAGTTTTAAAAAGTCATCCTTGTGGGTCAGTGTCAAGTATCTTGATTATGGAGTAGTGCCCTCAGTAACATGTGACCACATAAGAATCCAGTGTTGAAGTAAACTTCCAGAAGTCAAATGAGAAGGATTTACAGTAATTAAACTGAGTCAGAAACTGAGAGATAACTTATCTGACTGTAAAGGGACTTTCCAGAGATTTTTTTCCAGTTACAGTATAATTGCAAAATTTATAAGCAAGCTCGGATTGGACCTGTAACTCTTCCTTCTCAATGTAAGCTCCTTCATTCTTTGCCTATGAGCATCTCGCCTTCATTTCTCCTTAGTGAAACATAAAGACATGGAGCATCCCATCTTGAAATTATCCTCAAAAGATCATCAAGTCCAAATTTTCATGGGAAATGAGTTTAGATGAGATTATTTAGTATCGTGTTCAATTGAATCTTGAAAATCTCCAATAATAGGCACTCTACTACATCCTCAAGGATGTTGTTCTAGTGATTGATTTTTCTCGTAAAAAAATTGTTTCCAAAATCAAGATGAAACCTCTCCTCTTGCAACCTGTACTTGTTATTCCTTTTCTCCTTGTTTTGGTTCTGCAATGGCAATGGGTGCTCCAAGAAGGACCTGCGGCGGGCCAAGCCTGAGTACATCAGTGACAGTGATTGCACCTCTGTGATAGCATATTTGGGATTGGCCAAAAGCCCATGGAGCTTAGCAGATACCTACCTGCAAACTGTGGGGGACCCCACACCAGAGCAGATGGATGCCAAAAGGAGACATGAGAAGCTTGTGCTGAAGCAAGTTCCTGGCAGGACCTATAGCCTCCTGGAGAGAGGGACCCAGGCTAGAGCAGGTTTGCCGGCAGGTCTTGTGACCCCAAAGAGGACCCATGTTGGAGCATTCTGTTCTTGAAGGACTGCACCAATTCATGAAAAATTGCCTGTGGCAAGGACTCACACTGGAGATGTTTGTGGAGGACTGTGTCCTGTAGGAGGAATAACATGCTGGAGCAGGACAAGAGTGTGAGGAGTCCTGCCCTTGAGGAGGAAGGAGTGGCAGAGACAGCATGTGATGAACTGAGCTCAACTCCAATGCTCTGTCCCCATGAGCTGCTGTGGGAAGGAGAAGGTAGAAAATTTGGAAGAGAAATTGAGCCTGGGAAGAAGAGAGGGGTGAGGGGATGGTGCTTTGTAATTCACTTTTTATTTCTTTTTCCTACTCTTATTTGATTGATAATAAATTATACTAATTTCCCCAAGTCGAGCCTGTTTTGTCCATGATAATAATTGGTGAGTGATCGCTCTCTGTCCTTATCTTGACTCATGAGCCTTTAGTCAATTTTTCTCTCCACTGTTTAATTGAGGAGCTGGAGGGATGTAGTGGCTTTTGTGAGCACCTGAAGTCCAGTCAGAGTTAAGCCACCACATTTGTCCATGTGGTTCCTTGTGAAGAAAGAGCCTCTGTCCTCTTTGTAGCTGCTCATTGATCACCATGGTCCAGTTACATAAAGGAAGCAAAATATTTCAACTTCAAAATTCCCCGTAGATTGCAATTGCCTAAAAATTACAAAATTGAGATTTAAATCACTAAGGAAGAGCAGGATGTATAATCCAGGTTCCCCATCCACAGCCTAAATGTTCAATAGGCAATTATGAATAAGATGGGCCTAATAACTGACTTCAGAAAAATTTCACATGGTCTTTCTCTGTCTTTCCTCATGAATGTGTTTGGTGTTTTGGTGAATGTTGTATGGGTGGGGTCTTGATTCAGAGGTCACAATTATTAAGAGACAAAAGTTTGAAACATTTCTACCTGGAATGTCTGATGCTTGGCTGTAATCAGCTGCTTTCTCAAAAAGCTGTACTGATATTCCCATTCCTCAGAAGCATATGGACTATTTAAACAACAATTTTCCCAAAACAGAAAAAAAAAATATGATATGCCAACATCTCTCGCATTCCAGTAAATATAAAGGTAGCCCATGAAGCAATGCTAGCCAAATTAAAATAATTTTTTTGGCTAGGTGATTATTAGTTAAGCCAAGCTGCTTGGGAGAAATGAATTTTATACCATTTTACACTAGCAAAGTAGCATAATTCATCTGAGCAACTTTAAATCTTAAACTAAGTTACATTGTATTGATTATTTGAATAGGTACCTGGACAGCTTGAAAAACTCAATCTTAAACCTTTTCCATTACAATTATTTTTTCTCTCTTATTAAAGCTTTGAATCATAGATTATCTGTAGTCATATTGTTAGATTTCATTGTATATATTTTGCTTACTTTTTATTTATTTTCAGTAATATTCATTATACGTAAAGTTGAGGGTGATTACATTAAATTTTAGAGATCTGAGGAGTACGTCTGTTTAGTGATTTTTTTATAATTTACACCACTTCTTCTTTAATTCTTCATCTCCCAGTTTTAAGATGTGTAAGTACATTTGGATCTTAATTTCATGAAGAACCAAAAGTGTGACTGAATAAGCTGATATTACCTGGTGTCAGATCTACAGAGGTATAAATTGAGGGCCATTTTGACAAAGTATAGTTCTACACTGAAAAAAATCCCCACCCCCAGCAAACTGAAAATACAACTACACAAAAATCAGTTTGCTCTCTGTTGCAGGCAAGAAGTGGAGGAGGAAAAATGTTGAACTGAAAAATTTAGAAATTTCATTATAGCAATTCACCAGCATGCAAATATATTCATTCAGCTTTGGCCATACATTATGTCAACTTTGTCGCAGTAATGTCATTCTTTAATCTTTACAATATTTCTATGGAATATATAAAGTGTTTTGTTTGTGCAAATAAATTTAAAAATTGAAATATATAGCATGACAGCAGTTTGTCTGATTCTGTAATTATTGGTACAGTGTCATATGCATTTTATGTACTTCAATAGCCATATACTTGAACTGATTTGTAGACTTGAAAGAGGAATGTTATTTGAACCACATGGAAAAGTTCTGATCCTAGAAATCCTTACTCAACATATGATTATTTTCTCTGGGAAGTTTTTCAAGTCTTATGCAGATACTGAGAAGATATTGTGAGTTTCAGAGTTTCAAAATATCTGCAAAATGGACTATAACAGTAACAGTAAATCATATTGGAAACAGTCAATACAAACCAGTCCACTCAGTATTTATGAAACAAGGTGTTTTGTTTATCACTAGCAGATTTATTTTAAAAGAAACTTGGAAAACTTAGTAAAAATAATAACTTAACTGTCAAACACCAACCAATTTATATCCATAGTTTAATGAATCTTCTTTCAATCAATCACCACATTGCTACAATTCTGATTTGTGTACCCACACACGCATATATTTGTCCTCTTTTGTATCAATGTTCTGTATTTAACAATAACAGTAACATTGCAATAGGTTCTAAAAAAAGAGGACAGGCCAAAATTATGGTTGAAAATAATCGGCTGAAAAGAAAAGAAAGTACATTCATTATATTGCATAAGCGTTCCTCTGGTTTTCTCTCTCTGCTTTTATCAATTGCCTCTGCAAGCTGTTCCAGCAGTGCAACTGCTGGCAAGTGGTTTGTCATATTACCTAACCTAGAAATTAAGGCACTTTATAATACCAGAAAAACCCCAACAGAAGCCACCTTATAAATATTTTGTGAAGAGAGAAATTTTTATTATCATAAATGCCACAGTGGAGTCACTAAGAAACCCTGGTGATGAGCACAGGATGAAAGAAAAACTATTTTTGCAGCTTGCATGTAGGAATTGGAACACAACTGAATTGTAAGTTCCCTTGGGTTATGAATAAATCTCTTTTGCAATTTTAGTGAAGATCATTGGTATTTTCTTGCAACATGTTTTTTTAATGAAAAAGGGAGTTTAGGAAAAAATAATAAAAAACTAATAATTCTGATTATAATTTTAAAAATCATTTTTGTACAAATGGAACACTGAAATACTCAAATGCTAACTTCATAAGGAAATTTGAGAACTAAGTAAATAATGGACTGAATTGCTTGCAAATGTCTAAAAGTAATATTTAACTATTTAAGTAGTCCCAAAGTTACATATTGAAGTTTCAGATACCACTAATAATTTCAGCATTTGAAAATACTACCAAAATTTTACAACTTTTAAAATATCAGATTTTTTCCCTTGAAAACGGAATTCAGTTTTTAATGTGCTCTGATGACACAATATGTACTTATTAAGAAGTTATGTACTGCCTTCAGAAATATGCAGTATGATCTGATTTACTGAAGCATTTGTCTACCATGAAGGTAGTTGAGTAGTATCACTGCATTTTTCAGTCCACAGCAGTGTTATAATTAATTTAAAGTGAAATTCTTCTTCTGTGCTTATTTGTGAAAAAAGTACTTGCTTTAACATCGTCCTTAGTTTACAAATTTCTGTGGAATCCAAGGTATGTAAAATTAGGATTCTACATTATGGAGCTTAAAGTTTGTCTGTTTCCATCAAATATATCTGTGAGAAATATATTGTCATTTAATTTGTTTGTCCTCAACTTACATGAAGTTTAAGTGTACTGTGTTTGAAAGAACTGCTTAGGAGGATGTTTGCCATATTCAATCTGTGACAAACTAAATTTTCTGAAAATTTGTACAAGGATGATATTTTCTCTTCCTTCAAGCAACTGTACCTGTTCAGCAGGAAGAAATGAACGAAACATTAGGACTGAGATGGAGCAAGCAGGAAGCTGGCAGTGTGCACAGACTTTTGGAGGTTCCTACAGAATGACAGCTCAGCCTTTGGTAAGGAGTTTTTCTGAAGTCAAGCCTCAGTGGTGATAGTAGGGCTGTGCTGAAATCCAGGGAAACACTGAACTTGATGAAAAAGAAGAGGTTAGGCTAGACTGAGGACTGTATCAATTACTGCACATGAAAGACATTTTTATATCTTTCAGTTTAAGCTATATCACACAGATCTGAGATTTCCTTGCATAAGTGTGTGAGGCATTTCATTAATAAATTACATATTGATAATTACATATGCCTATTCTGCTCAAGTTACCCAACCATCATCTTCAAACTTCCATGGAGACATTGGAGGGCAGATGCTTTTAGTTCTCTGGATATCTCTGAGTAGCTTTTAGCTGAACTTCCTTGAACTCTCCACAGATCTGTGCTTTGCTGTTCAGGGCAGGGAGATGGAGCTCTTTATGACATATGTGGCATCAGGTCCCTGCTTGCTTTAGCTTGCACAGAATCTCTTCAAAACAGTTCCTCTCTGCCTCTCATGGTTCTTCCCCATGTCCTTCAGGATCAGTCTGCTTCAGCATAGCTCCTCCATGGTCCACAGTTCTACTAGGAAAGCTGTCCCTGTATGGTTTTCTTTCCATGGCTCACAGTATCTGACAGGAATCTGCTGTAGCATGGGCTGCAACATGGGCTGGAGTGTGGATATCAGCTCCATTTTAGGTTCTTAGTGTCTGGAAACATTATTTTTTTCATTTCCATGCATTGGTGTGTTACATGTATTGTGGTCACAGTAACTCAGGAATTACAGGATTGCTCTCAAGAAACACTTTGACTTCTTCAAAAGCTGAAAACCTCTATTTTTAAGTATACAATTTATTGGAATTTAATTTAATTACCTCAATCAGTTAAATAATGTGGCAAATAGACTAGTGGAATATGAGCAGAAAAGGATGTCTGCAACAGGAATGGTAACGAATCCATTAGGCTTCACAGAGATAAGAAAAGACAGATGAATATCACCTGTGGAAAACTAAGTGGCTCCCTGGGGCAAGATATGGAGAAAATTATCTGTAGTAAAATTAGTACCTCTGCTGAGCCTATAAATATTACCATCTTCTTAATATTGTAGAGCTTTATTTTAAATATGTAGGCACTGGTAAAAAGAAAGAGAGAAAGCTTTCCTAGCTCCCATATTAAACAAAGTGATGTTGATGCTGATATTTAAAGCATATTAAAATAAAGAGACATTGAATACCGGCTTTCTTTTAACAATGAATATTTCTGCTTTTTGTTCCCTCAAATCCTCTTTGCTCTAATCTCTAATAATCCAAATTTCATTGTTCCATTCTTTTCAGACACTTTAGTATAAGAAGCAGAGTCATCAGCAGTAAATGCTGTTTCTATGTATGATAAGTAAATGTCTTTATAGTGAGCTATAACATGCAATAATGTACCAAAATCAATAAATATGTAGTGCTCCAAGATATCTGTCTGTCTATTAATTGCCAGCAGAGTGACAGATTGATGCTTGTTAAAATATATTCAATTCATGCCGTGAGATCTCAAACAGTGCTGAGTAGAAAAAAATGCCAACTAGAAATACCCAAGTCAGCATAAAAGATTAGCAGTAAGTTTTCAAAAAGATGGAAATACCAGTCAGCAGAATAAAAACTACATTTCTGCATGATTTTGATCTTTTTAAGCTAAGAATATTCCAGTGAAATTTAATAGGACAGAGTATAAAATATCTCACAGTTAACCTGTCTACTGGGTGCACAATTTAAGCCCTACAAACTTACACTAAGTGGTAAAAGCAGGCACCAAGACACCCAGTGCCAGGTCCCATGAGAGGAGCAGAAGAGAGTGGGGCAGTGGTTTTGGTCCATGCACAAAGTTCAAACTGCTAGTGGCCGAGTATGGCTGGTCTCTAGGGAGACTCAGTGACCAGAGTGAGCCTTGGCAGTTTCATATGCTGGGCAGTACTCCTTACCCATTGCTGGGTTGCTGCCTGCTCTTCTTGCCCACAGGTTTAGGCTGTGAACCTGATGGTTTTAATGATATGGCAAGTGGTTTTCGCTGCAAAGTCAAACCAGTCGAATAAGTTTACACAGATGTTGAAATACAGCTCAAATCACAGAACTGAGGTACAAACTCCAAGTTTAACTTGATTATGTTTTAATCCAGATTTGCCATGAAAAGTGAGAAGGTACAAAATTGAATCAGGCATTCAGTAAGTTAGGCAAAAACATCATTTGGTTATGCTACTATTTCTTAACTATTTACTTACAGCCTGAACTAAAATTTGCTGCAGCCAATGAAAATTTCTAGTGGGCTTTCAATCAGATCATAGGATGGCAAAGGAATATTTTCCTACCTCTTTTCCTAACTGGTTTTGGTATTTCTTTGTATTTTTCAGTCTTTCTGTTTGTCAAATACTCTTAGACCTGGTCCAGCTATATTTTCATTTCTATTTCAAATGTAGGAGAGGAGAAACAACAGCACAGAAAATGTAAGTGTACAACATTTCACCTACTGAAGCAAATATTATATGGGGAAAAACTTACAAAACCTATATGCACTCTGTTGGGCATTCACTGATATCAAAGAATTTGATGAGGAAAGCTGTAAATAGCAATGTACTACAACTTGATGGCTTGCTCTAATATTTTTACTAGCATTCACTCTGTACATTCTATCCCCAAACTGACTGTTTGGGGAAGTTAAAACCTGAAAACATACACTCAGGTGACAATGGTTCAAGGCACAGCAAATGTTCCCTTTTGTTTCCTTTCAAAGGTTCCAATAAAACGGAGTATTAATTTTCAGAAGATTTTAAGCATGTTGGTTCTGCACCAGAGAATTTTAAGAGCAGAAAATTGACAAGATTTTTCTTTACCTTGAAGTACTGCTCCTAAAGATACAATAATTTTTTCTGCTTTGCCAGAAATTCAAAACTTGAATACATTCTTTACACCCTTTAATTTTCCAGGATGCCTTTGCTAAAATGATTCTCCTGTATATTTCTGAGCTGTTGTTTGCCCTCTGATTATCATCTGACATATTACCCAATATTAGCCAGTGAGCTCAGAAATGGTCAGAAGTAGAAATACCATTTAATCTTCAAGGCATGAAAGTACAAAGCTGATTTTTGAATGGCAGTGTTTAGACACAAATTCATTACACTTGTCCCTAGAAATGAAAATGTGGAAGAGTTAAGGTATCATACTATCTAATATGCTTGTATGCTTATATTTTATTTTGATCTTCTCTTTCCTTTTCCTTTGATAATATGGGCAGGTTTACAGAGATTGTAGAAGACTAAATGAAGTAATTATATTGTTTCTTCTCACTGCAATAAAGGAAGTCCTAATAATAGTCTATTATCTTTTACATTATTCCCATTATTCTTTTAGAAAATACTGTGCTATTCTAGGAAATAGATTTTTTTTTATTTTGTTTATGAACTTAGGTTTTTAACCCTTTTTTATTTCAGTGTGCACCAACATATTACTCATAAACAGTCAACAGGAACACTTAAAAAAAGTGTGTATTAGTAGACTCAAAATTAAACATAGGCTTTTCATAGGGTCAAAAATCAACAAAGTTCATAGTTCTACAAAAAAAAACCAGAAAGGAACATGCTAGAATATGCTTCCATTTGAAATGTTAGAAATTAAAATATAAGTCACTGTGCAGAATATACAAACAGGACCGAATTCTGGTTGTGTTACTTTTCCTGACAGTCCTTTATCCGATAGCATTGATGCTAAACACCAGGGGGCACATCTTAACAGAAAATATAGTGTATCATGAGATGATACAGCCTGAATACATGTAGTTAAGGAAAAAATAATGCATTCAATGTAATTAAACTACTTCTACTGTGGAGCTGGGAATACAGACAGGAAGACTTGGGCTAACTGCCTTTTACACTGTAGGATTTTAGAATCCCAAATGGCAGCTCAAAGGAGTCAACCTGCTGAACCCTTCAGTGGCCAGTCAGCAAATTTAGTATATAGCTGAATGAAGACACTAATTAAGAAGCTCTGAGAAAAAGGACAAGATGCAAATTATGCTTCTTGAGCACTTTATCTAGAACTGCAGAGAGGTGTTTTGTTTCTGTTTTGAGTTACAAGTCTAAAAGTAGATCTATATTTTCTTGGAGTTATTTTACAGACATCTTAATTGGGTATACAGAAAGAAGCAAGGTGTGCTTATATTTTGTGTAATATCCAAGTAGTGAGAAAAGGATTGTAGAGTGACAATTACTTTCTTTCTTTTAGAGAATTTTAAATTCCTCTTTAACACCAGTTAAAAAAAATTCTTCTAGAGATGAGGACAATAATCAAAATCCTTCTTTTCAGTGAGGTGAGTTCTTCCAGATTAAATTTTCTTACTCTTAGAATAAGTTAAGCTTTTTCTGGCTGCTCTCCTGAAGCTATGCTTCAAGGCACAGAGGTCATGCTTCAAAGGAATGGCTCAATATATTATAAAAAGCATCTTTACTGTGCAGGTGATGGAGCACTGGAACAGATTACCCAGGGAGGTTGTGGAGAACCACTCACTGAAGACACTCAAGAACCATCTGGTCGCAATCCTGTGCAATGTACTCTGGGAAGACCCTGCCTGAGCAGAGAGGTTGGATGGGGTGACTCACTGTGGTCCCTCCCAACCTGATCCAACCTGTGATTCTGTGATTCTTCATGATCACCCATAACTACTGCCTGGAGGGAGTAGCAAAATTAAACCTTGGTCTTGTGAAGAACCAGAGAATCCATTTTTTTGCTCAAGGGCTGTGGACACACACCTGTGACAAGAAGGTTTGCAGTTCTACTGCTTCCTCTAAACATCTGTCTGCTGAAAGATGTAAATCTCACTGAGATGAGGTTTATGTGATTGGGTGAGTTCTTAATTCAGATAAGCACTAATTTTTTAAAGGATATCTGGCTTGATGGCAGACGTTCAGAGTGGGGGATTCTTCTCAACTAATTTACATATCAAACAGAGGTATATATTATTCAAGTAGAAATGGATGCCTGCCGAACATTTCTAATTTTCCCCTTTTTGTACTTCTGGTTTGGGTCTGGCTGGGAAGGAGCTAACTTTCTCTATAGCATTCTTCACACTGTCCTGCTTTGTGTTTGTAGATAAAACAGTGTTGATATGACACCAGGGTTTTGGCTACTGCTGAAGAATGCTGCACAGCATCAAGGCTGTCTCTCCAGCTTGCTACCACCACCAAAGGCCAGCAAGAGCAGGGGTGAGCAAGAAGATTGCAGTGGCTGTGGGGCAGGTCTGGTAGCAGTGTCAGTCTGGGACAGTCAGACATGAAACACCTGAACATTCCAAATTATACTAACACATCAATATTTAAGCACCTAAATTTCACCACTAGATTATATTTAGATATTAAAATTTGAAAAATTTGAAAATAATTTCCACAATTAGCATTTAGTTTCTTTTTCTGAAAAATAATAATTAGGCAGTTCTTCCCATTGGTATCTCCTAGTAATAATTTGAATTGATGAATTAATATGTATGCATGAAAGCATTCCCCCTTGAGATCTTCAGAATTCAGCAATAAATAAATATTCATGGTATTGCTCTCTCTTTTCTAAAGGATGACACCTGAAAATAAAACACATTTATTTTTAATGGAATACATGCTCTAAATTACTCTAGTTCAAGAAAAGGAACTTTCATGAGTACAGTTGTTATCCTTTCAGCTTCTAATTGCTCAGGGTTATGACATGATAGTAATTATTTAGTAATTATCTTTTTTCCAGTATTCTAAACACTGTCACTGAAAAACTGCTTGTTTTCCTTGCTTTATGGAATACAATACTCATTCAGATAGAAGTTTATATGGATAATTTTAATTGAATATAAATTATAAATAAAAAATATTCATTTAGGAGTAGGAAATTATGTAACTCTGCTAATGCTTTGTTGTTTCATATATGAAATAAATGAATGATAGCTCTTCCATGCAAAAATATATGGACATCATTTTGACATAAATTCCTGCTCATTTCTCATGATATTGTGATAAAAGTATTTTAAAACATCTCTTCATTGTTGAAAGGTGTTTAAACCGTCTCAGTGTTAGACACATTATTTGGCAGCAGTTGGCCTTCTTAAGGTAATATCACAATGAGTTTATTATTTGGTTTGATGTTTGGCTCTCTGGAAAAATATATATTTTCCAGTATGTGTTTTTTTAAAAAGTTTAACTTTGTTATCTCATTTTCCTGCTCATGTACTGAATGAAATGTACTGAAAAGTTTCTCATAACATACAAAACATTCAAAGACCTAATTAAAAAAAAATTCATTGTTATGAATCCTGAACCTTTTACAGCAGATTTAAGAACATACAGATTGTTCATTTTTGCTCTTCTCTTTTAGAATGCTTTGTGTTTCTCTCCATGTGAGGTAAGGTAACAATATTTTTAAGTCTTAAATGATGGTTCTGCAAAGTGCTTATGTGACATGGAAGTAGAAAATTATTTCAAGTAAATTGGTTGCTAAGTTATGATTTTCAAATGCTTTTCAAGATGCATTAAGACTCCTATCTCTTATTGAAAGACGTGCCATCAATGTTACTATCAAATTCTGTGAAAAAACCAGTGACACTTCCAAGCACTTTGAAGAGAGCTGGGAAAGCAAAAACGAGATGAAAGAACTACTGTGCCAAGCAAAAGCAACTTGCATTTATTGCTTTCCAAAAATTTACAGGATTCTGTGTTACATCTCTAATAAAAAAAACTTACCAGAACTGTAAGGGGAATGCTTTACAACTTGTTCAAACAAGTGGAAATACATTTTGCAGATGAAATAAGCCAGTTAACACAGGTAAGATTGCAGAACATGTCTGAGACTGGAACTCTGTTGTATTTTTGTATGTTTCTTGACTTTCAAATGGATGTGGCTTCAGTTCTCTTAGAACAGTTTTCTTTTAAAAAGGTCTGTATACTTTTACATAATTGCTTTAGCATGGTACTTTCTTAAAGAAATTTAAACCTCTTGCCTTCTCCCACCAGAAAACTGAAATGAATTCAAGCTCAAGTTCCTCTCTTTCATATTATGTAACATAAATATATTATCCCTTTGTAAATCATACTTTTCGTATGAATTCCAAATTAAACCTGGAAAACTGAGCTGAGATTAATTTTCTATATATTTTTGTTTACCTTAAAATGTACTTAAGAATATTAGATATCAGTGGTAACATAACTGCTACAGATTGATATAGCAGCAAGGAACAAGAGAATGAATGCAAGTAATATTGTTTTATGCAAAGTATTTCAGGGAATTATTTTTTTCTATCTTTAAATTTTTTAAAATGTTTTGGAATTACTTTTATCTTAATATAATTACACATAATTTTTAAAAAATGAAATATTGCTACTAGATTCTGTATTTTTTAAAATTTGTTTCTGCCAAAATATTGCAAAGTGCTTTTACATTATATTTCTTTTAGTCTATCTATAAAAAAATTTGAGTAGCCAGTAGTCAGTGATTCTATCAAAGTAGGAGATTAAATATTTAAACTACAACAATCCTAATGTCCAGAGTAAGATAACAAAATTAAATGTCAGTAATAGGACAGATGAAATATTTCTTACAGATAATAAAATAGAGAAAAATAATGTATTGTATTGAAAACGACAAAAAAATCCCAAGTTAAAATATTGCTTTGAAATCAAATTTTTAATACTTAATGTTGTTAGAGGAAAATACACCACTCCAGATTTGACAAGCCAAGAGAGATGAGGCTCCATACCCCAGGTCCCAGCCATAAAGAAGCTGAAGATTCCGTCAGACACAAGTACACAAATCACACACACACACGGGTAAATACATGCATACTTACATGCATACATGGGCAGCAGCCCCAGTTCTCACACAATCATTCAGGTCACTGGCGTGAAAACAAACAGCACCAATGGGCTTATCCATTTGACCCGACCTTCACTTTCAGTCACAGACTCTCTGGCTAACCTGCACTCACTGCAGCTGCTGGCAGCTCAGACTCCCATAAATGCACATATATATAGGACACCCTTACTGGGAAACAGCTGACAGCAGAGATCAACTCACACCCTCATACACACAGGACCAAGAGTCCTCACCCAGGTTATTTTTAGAAAGAAATTTAATAGGAAGTCAGGATAGATGTCTCTGATCAGGCACAGGGCATAGCCAGACAAGCACAGGGACCAGCTCCTCCTTTTTATTCCCTTATCCTTCTATTTCCCACAACTGTTACTCCCCAAATCATCTAACCCTATCCCTTTTCCTGCCATTGGTACCTCTAAATATCCAAAAGGAGTACTGCGCAATCCCAAAATGTTCTTCCACTGTACCTTATAATGGTCTAGAGCCCCTGGGTAGCAACCCCCATCAGTCTGAAAATTGTTCTGGAGAACCTCTCCCCTGACTCCTCCTGATGGGTTTCACACTTGGATAATTAGGCTGAGGCTATTCTGTTAGGTTTCCAGCTTGCCATTGTGTTTTCCTGTGCTTCTCTGGGCTTGTGAAGATGGACGTTTGGTGGGCTGATGAGCCTTGTGACAGTTCTGGGAATAGCCAGACAGAGTATTTTTGGGGGCCCTCGTGTGCCATAGTCTCTATGTGTTCCTTTGTAGGTGTGGAAATAAGATTTTTTTAACCACAAAATCTATCAAGTATCTTTCTGGAAAAATTAATTTTCAATTTTACTTTAAATAAATAAAATAATAAAAAAGTGTGAATATTTTTTGACCAGATCTGGATACCAATGTTTTTTTTGGAATATTATACAGAAGTTGAATTTATTCTGAAGATTCCTTTGGGCACTGAAGTGAATGACAGCAGAGACAACAATTAGTAGACAGTATACCACCACATTTGACAGTCTGAAGCATGACTCAAACATTGCTAGAAGCCTCTAGGACTGGGAGAAATAAATCACATCAAATAAAAGAAAAGCCAATGTAGATAGCAGCTGTGGAAAAAAATATGTAATAAGGCTTATTTCAATTAGAGTCACACAGATGAAAATGGGAAGGTTTGGATTGATTGCAATTCAAAGAGATAGGTGCTTAAACAACTTCAGTCTCCTGTGAAGCATTAAAAGATAACTTAAAAGCAAATTTTTAAGAGAAACATCTCTGGAAGGACCACCATTGATTCAATTTCAGCACTTCAGCCTGTATTTCTAACACGGTAAAATGAATATAACCTTAAACAAATAAGCTGAGATTAAAAACTTAACAGGAAATATGTGGGTTGACATAGATTGATCTGATATGTGAAGGATGCCTATAGTTCTGACTTGGTGTGCTCATTGGGAGATAATTGCATCAGAAGTGGATGCCAAACAACAACTTTTATTTTATGGATTTTGCAGACCTATCACATCAGTAATATTTTATTTTATTGAGTCACTTTTGAGAAAGTAATGATCTCAATAGAAAAATGAGTTTGAAAAATAGCTAGGATCAAAATGTCGGTGTCAGTCAAGGACATTTTATGATCATGAACAGAAAGCATTATTTTTTAGCATTTGATTAATTAGATACATACATGCTAGAAGTCATGCTAACGAACAGAGTTGAACCTACACTTTGTTCTGCTCTGTTTATAAAATAAGTATGCAGAAAACAAATCCCATTGAGCATTATGCCTCTAGGAACCAAAGGCTTGCTCCCGCCTATGGCATGATTCCTTATCCCTGGCTACTTATTAAAGGAAGCCTTTTAAACATGAGAGCTTCTTTTGCTTTAAGGAAGAAAAAAAAAGGACAAAAAAGAAAAAAAAAAGTCAAAGAAAGAAGGAAGACATCTTTCCAAAGGCATCAAAAATGCAAAACATATTTAGTAGGTCTGCACATATGTATAAATTTACAGGAGACATGCTGAAGAAAAATGACAGCATAAAATTTTTGTGAGACAGTATTAAATTTTCATCACTACCCAATCTGATCTGGCATATTTAAAAAATGTATATAGATTTTTTAGGTAATTCTTCTTAAAAAAGATCAAACATTATGTAGATAATGCCATTAACCTAAGAGGAAATAGATCCTACTTATAACCACTTTAGTCCAATATTGATGCCACACATCAGGTCTGACACCCTGAGTGTGCACAGAACACACTGGCCAGCATGGGAAAACTGCAGACATGGAGCTGCAGAGGTCCCATGTGCAAACAGCCTGTGGGACTGACTGTACCATTGTTGGTCTTTATCTTTAAAGGGTGTGTTTAGAAATCATTTTTAGAGAATGCTGTCTAGGAGTCAAATCAGAAAGTTACTGTTCTGCATTTCCAGCTGTCAGTCATACTTTTCAGCTGAACTGGTGACTGCCCATGTCAGTACTTCAATCTGTTTCAAATAAAATCAGATTCATTTAAACTACCATAGAGATTACTTGCAACTCTACTTGAAAGAGTACAAACCTGTATATGCCTAGGTCTTGTATGCCGAGCATCAGATAGGATAAGATATTAAAGGAAAATATTCTCCTTTAACATTCCCCTTATCCTAACTTATTTGTCTAGTGCTTAAGATGCTTACCAGAGAGAAAGGTAATCTTTGATCATTCAATATCTGTCAAGAATAAAAAAATTAACAAACAAGCAAACAATTGGTACAACCATTCTTATTTGTTTGAGAATAGTCCAGGAAAACATACTTATTGTCCAAGTGAATATCCTGAACATGAGTTTGAAGATTTTCATTCTCATTTTCTTTCCAAGGAATATTTTTTAATCTTTGCCACAGGTATGAATCTTAATCACTTTGATGGGAGAAAGTGAGGTTCTTTGTCCTGTCTCCTTTACCTAGAGTGAGCTGTGTACTAATATTTAAAGTATGGTGCTAAGGGGAGCCTGGCGATATGAAAAGATTTAACAGATTTTTTTTTTAATTAATTCTCTAACCTCTGAGGCATTTCATGAAAGAAATAAATACTGTTCTTTGTTTAGCTTGTTTGCTGAAAAAATAAAGAGTGTTTCTTTTGGAAAAAGGAACTTAAGAAGAAAATTAAAAATAAGGATAAAGTACAGCCTGTCCAGGTTTATGAGTTTTTAACTAGATTTAGCAGGGGGTAGAGGTGGGTGATGTAGTTTTGATAACAAAGAACCAAGCTCCCCTGATATTTTAGGAATCAACAGGAAAAAAACTATGCAATGCCTCAAAGGAATTTTAAAAAAATTAGAAAAATGGACTGACTTCACAGAGCAGTCTTTCAAAACCTGTAATGAACAGGTTGAGAGATTATGGGTGAAAATTAGGGGCCAAGACAACAAAGGAAACCTCAGGTTTGGTGTTTGCTTCAGGCCACCCAAACAAAGTGATCCAATGGATGAAGAGGTTCTTACTTCAGTTACAAAGAACAAAACAATTATACTACTTTCATGTAATTTTTTGTGCATTACCAACAAGCACACTGCCAATAGCAGTCAGTATAACATCAAACATATGGTCTTGAAGATAAATGAAAGCTATACATCTAAGTGCTACATACCTTGTGTTGAAAACACCAGCAAGTGTTCCTAGACCTGCCATTCATCCTAAGTATATGCAGAGTTTTGGTAGAAGTAACACAGAAAACTTAGAAGACTGAAAAAACATGGTTTAGACATAAGTAAATTATGCAGAGGACATTACAATTCTCTGTGTTTTGGAGAAAAAGTGAATTTTTAATGGGAAATCATATGAATTCTCATTCTTTTCTTTAAATGTAGCTACCCATAACATTTTTTCTTCAGAACTATCAAGAGTTTATTTAATAATGAAATGGCAAATCAGAACAACTATATCTGACAGACAACAGCAGATCTTCTAGGAAAAATCTAGTTTTGTTGCTTGCAATAGCAAAATGGGGGAAAAGAATCCTAAATATTTAATTTGGACAATGATGCAAAGGTGCAAGGGACATACGAAGCAGATTAACTGTTACTATCCTTCATAGGTATTAACTAGATAGAGGTTTTACAGTATGAGACTGGAAAGTGGCCTTATGGGTTTTGGAGGACAGGCAGCAAAGATATATGAAAGCAAAATGACATGATAAAAAGTTGCAGCTTTTGCTAATGTCACGTCTACTGAATCATTCTTTAACACTAAGGGAAATTAATCACCACAGTGCATGGTATTTCTGATTCCCTACTAGGCAGCAGCAGTATCTGAGGAGGAGATAAAATGGTAAAAATGGGGGTTAGATAGATAGCAGCAAGGTACTTTATGATGACCTATATAAAGCTGTTATTTAGTCACATTTTTTCCTTCCTTTTATATAGTACTGACAGGAAATATACTTTAGAGTTTCATGATATTTTAGAGTCGTGAGCTTTCCAGTTTGTTTTTTTTTCTGAGCATCAGCTGGACTTCATTCTGTGAGGCTAAGAAACAGAAAATGTCAGGTAATGGATGTTACAGTGCAGTGTCATGCAGCAGTACAAAATCCAGTTCACCAACAGAAGCTAGTGTCACGTAAAATATTTAATATAACTTATGGGACTTTAAGCACAATTCATCACAAGTACCAGCATTCTTATAGTACTTTTTACACTTCTTTACTGGAAAGAAAAAAAATTGTCATGTAAGGATTTTAAGGATGGATCCCAGAAGACAGATGATTCCAATTTGCATCACTATATAGTAGGTTATTTTGGTAAATTTTGTAGTGATGGAAAATATTTTAAAACAACACATGGAACACTGTAAGTGGTATATAAAAGAGAACTGACAAGCAGGAAAATATCTTGCTACAGCTTGAATTACAACACCAGTCTATTCAGGGATAATTGAATATATGTTTATCACAAGTGTCTTTTTAAAATTTTCTTTGGAAAGAGAATACAACTGAATTTACACTGTGCGATTGCCAGCAATTTCAAGAAGATATATTCATTCAGTTGTAATATTCATGTCAACATCTGCAGAACAATCCCTTTTGTTCATTTCCATGGAATAAGCAGTATCTGTGTAAATGCCACCATCAAGCGCTGGATGTTGAGTCAATGTCTCTAGCCAACCTCTGTACCTATAAAGGAATAGAAAGGTTTTTGCTGGCAAAAACCCCCCTTACTTATCAGTATCATTCAACTAATTAAGCAAGAACATTAGTATTTTTCATTTGATTGATTTGAGTGCTATTTTCTCTCCATTTATTTCTGCATTATGTGTTCTGATGTGGGTTTATGGATTCAAGATGTTTTAATAGTCCATATGTTTAGTATGCTAAATATCTGTTCTGGGGTGAATTTGCAGTATTTCTTCATGAACTTAAAGCTGAGAAGTCGTTCTTTGTATTCAGCTGAATGCTTGCTGACTGGTGAAGTGGACATTGGACTTGCCTGACGTATATGATGTGTTGGAATCCTCCAGGCTATAAGGTTCATTTTCCACTTATAAGAGATATGCTTGCTTCTGTAGCAAAGATCCCTACTATGCACTTCTTTGTATCCTTACTTCTATGTTACTAGGAAGAACGCATGCAGCCACACAATCTATGAACCACAGGGCCATGAGATTCTTCCATAAGGGCAAGCATTCCACTCCTCATAGAATTCCATTCCTTTAGCAATAGATAATGTGTAGATTCATAAAATATGCATACAGTACAGGAGCAAAAAGATCTCAGTTCCTAAACTTTTAGAATTTTGCAAGATTGAGTCAGAATTTAAATGTTTCATTAATACAATGCACTGAATAGTCAATTATACAGTAACATCACCCAAATATGTTCTATATGTTTTGTTGCTGCCATAATCCTATATACTTAGAATATAATACTAAGCAAGTTAAATGCAAGACTGAACTATGCTTTATGAGTTTTTTACATTTACATGTTATCAGCCTAGGTTTTCTTCAAGAAATTACCAAAAACAAACCTCAGACAAAGACTGTTTTATAGTTCTCACTGTGTACATGCAGGGATCCAAAGTCATAATTCTGTACTCTCATCCTGCATAATACTATTTATATAAGTACTGCCTCTTCAGAAGTTATTTTTGTAGCCTAATTATTGCAATTTCTCACAGGAAAAGTTCATCTTCCAATGCAGTTGCTCAAACTGACTTTCAAATCAGAGGTTGTCATATATGCAAAATCTCCTTTCCACACTTATTTTGGAATTCCTAAGTCCATACTTTTATGGTTTGCAGAAAAAAATGGTTTCTGCTGTCTTCTATTTTCCAAGACAAGTCTGCATTTATATTTAAAGACTCCTTTTCATGTTATAAATAACAGTTCTACCTCTGTTTCACAATATCCCCTGTCAAAAATGAATTTTTTAAAATCAATTGTAAACACAACAAACTTATGGAAAATGCTTTTTAAAATTTTCTTATTCCATTTTTAATTAAATTTAGTACTATTTAAATATAAATGTTATTATTTTTCAACATGACTAATAAGGAGAGAAAAATTCTGTCAGAAAACAGAGTGTTTTGTAGCATTAACAAAAATTTTTAAGGCATTTATTGTATTTCCTTTATTAATGTTTGAAAACCTTCCTCAATTTTGTCATGTTTAGATCTGAGCTTCTCAGATGTTGAAATACTTTCAAAGTTTTTCAGCTTCTGTGTTCGGGGGTTCTGAGAGTCCTTGAAATTGCTTAGCTTTGAAAATACTTGCTCTGTCTCCTCAGTTAGCTGAGTCTCCTTACATGCTCAGAGAAGACTCACAGAAGGCCATATGTTTTAGTAGCCAGAATAAATCTTAGATATTGACTTACAGCCTGAAGAAATCATTACATGTTCCTTCAGATTTTGAAAATAAATTCAGCTAAAAACTTGTTATACTCAAGGCAACAAACAAAACAAAACAAAAAACCCACAACTCATATAAAACCCAGACACAGATTCACTAATCCTAAAAAATTGGTGGGGGAGGAATTTTCATGTGTCTGGAGTCTGGAGAGGAATTGGTATAAATGTCTCTAATGTAGAGATGTATTTTTAAAGTCAATATCTAGTCTTTATTTAGCATCAGAAGAGAACAAACAAGTATTTTTAGCTACATTTCATGTTTTCTTTTATAGTAGACTTTAAAATAAGTCAGATGACTCATAATCTAAAGTGTCTATTTTTTCCTGATGACTAGAGGGGAAACCTTTTTCAGAACATTCATTTGACATCTCCAATTCTTACTATTGCCCTCTGAGGACACACGTTTTGTCTGTTTGTGTGTGTGGTCTAAGTTATTTTTAATGATAAAAATATTTATTTTAATTTAGTTTTATATAATACACAAGTGTTTCTCTCAGTCTGTTGCCTTGGTCTGGTTGCATGATGAGGTCCTCTTAGTTTTAAATCAACCAGTATATTTATTGAGCTTATGTCCTGCTTCTGGCCTAATTTTTGCTGTGTCTAGGAGGGGGCATGGCTAGGATGTGGAGGATACTCTATACCACCTCATGTCCTTGCTGGAAGTGGGGGGAACAGAGTCTTATTCCCAGGGAAGGAATTCCAGTTGAGTTTGCATGGCAGAGGAAGCAATCAAGGTAACCTTGGTTCTGAGCATTTTACATGTGAATCGCTCACCTGTCTCTTGTACAGTTTTGCTAATTATTATTGTTGCTGGTGCTCTTCATTTTTTTATCTCATTTCTGTTTCCAGTAAATGAGATTACATTATCTCAGCCAGTGATTTTTACCTTCTGTAAAAGGTACAAATTACCTACCTCCAATTCTGTCCTCCCTCCTGCTGTGAGAGTGAGCAAGTGGCAGCATGGCTGGGAGACTACCATTCCTAAACCATGACAGCTTATTTAAATACAGGACAAAGACCAAAAGATTTTGTATTAAAAAACGTGTACTGAAATGAAATGAAATATTCTGATATATATAGTAATGTTGTTCTTTTGCTGTCAAAATGCTTCAATCTTAAGAACTCAGTTTTATGATGAAATGACAAAAAAACCAAATCAAGATCTCAACTTTTTAGGCTTTAGGTGAGGTCTCAGAAAAATTAACAGCTGATTTGCACTTGCTACAGTAGCTTTGCTTTTTATGACATGAAATCCTACCATATGGCCCATTAGAGAAGTGTGTGGAAGGGACATCAAAATACTGTGAGATGTCTCTTCATAAAGACATAAATATATAACTGACTTTTCTCCCATTTGTCAAACCTGAGACTTAAGTTTGTTAGATAGCAGGTATTTATATCTTTATTACTAGTTTTAATGCTTTATGTAGGACATCTGTATTAGTATGCACTGCCATTTCAGACAAAAAAAATCTAGAACAAGTGTGCCCTTAAATACCACTGTTTCCAAATTGGAGTTAAGAATCAAAAAGCAAGATCCCTTTCAGATGCTACATCTGTGTCTCAGATGATATTTTAAATGCGCACCAAAGTATATAAACAATTTTTTAAAACAGGGTTCTGAAATACATCTAGATAAATCAATATGGAGGTAAGCAACCAGTTTTTCTAATGTAATTAGAATACATGTGAAAATAAAGGAACTTGGAAGCACTTAGTACCAGTTACTATTTGGATACATCTTAGTGCCTGGTTGTGGAGCGAGTGATCTATTTTTCAAAAGTGTTTAAAGATAAAATACATTATATTAAAGTTGCAGACTTTCACAGTCATTAATCTTTTGCTACGTTTACCTTAAAACAAATATACAATGCCAAAATTTAAGGACTTAGAACCAAATGCATATACCCCCCCAAATTTATTCAAAAGAATATTTAAAATAAAGTTCTATGATCTACTAAATAGTTGATCTATACCTAAATTGGATAATGTAATGCACCTGTACAGGTGTTTTTAATAGTCCCAATCAAAAAAGCACTCAAACACCATAAGGTATTTAATTAAAATGTCACTTATTAGCACTAACATGAGAGTTAAAAAAAAAACTCAAACAAAATGAAATAGAGTGCAGATGACCTTACATTCCTTCCATAATCTTCCATGTGTCACTGAACTTGAAGGATCTTCATTTTGGGGAAAACACATGACAGAGATCATGTCCATTTAGAGATTTCCTGGTTCTTTGGTCTTTACAGTTTTGATAGCATGCTGCTAGAAGAAAACAACTTGATTTCTCATTTCCACAGTGACGCACAAGGATGTTCACATGAGAACATCCTGCTTTACTTTAACAAAAAGAAAAGGAAGTGCAGGTGGTGTAGCATCATTGCCAAGTGGGAGATGTCTACTAGTCTATCTGTCACAATCTGTTGGTCATATTTATCCAGGGGCCAAGGAGTATATTTGGCACACACAGGCCTGAAGGCAAAGAGTTCACAGCATCTCACAGACCTGCACCAACTCATGTTGACTGTTGGGTGGATCAGCAATTCTCTCATGCAATAGTCTTCCAGTTAGAATCAGTACTGCTTATTTGTAATTCTGAAAGTCTAGAGAAGTCTTTAAAAGAAAATTAAGAAATAAGCACAATACTTTTGGAACCACATCTCTAGGCAAAAGAAAAAAACTTGTTTTCTTTGAAATCAATACCCAAGTAGGGTGGTTTGTTCTTTCTTTTTCTGAAGGGTGTCTTTGGATGTCTTCTGTGGAAAGTCTGTTAGAAGATTTACCAAAAGGAAAAGCATTTTTGCAGAAACAGTTAAAGTGATACAATTTTAATATTTACTTTTGTATATTTCTTCCTGAATCGTTGCAACAGATTCGTGTTTTCAAGGAAAAATAAACAGAAACTAACAAATTCCTCTGAAGGATGAAAGGGAAAATCTTTCCAAATGTAGCTGCTCTCCCTGTGAAGCCGCTTTCATTTAGCCTGAAAATCAAAGTCAGCATAGATTGACAATATTCATAAGTTTCCATTTGCTCTCCCTCATATGCTTGGTTTGATAAAAAAAAATTGTCTCACTAGCTTAGGTTTACAACAAGCTCTAAATTAAGTTAAGCAGTTATTAATTCAGCTTTGTTAATAGGGTTTGATAAAGTGTTGATTGCGGTATATTTTAAAACACAGTCTAGATTAACTTGTATTACTCTAGCTTTAATATCAACATATCTCTCTGAAACCAGTGCAGTACCTTGGACATGAGTCATTGCTTCATTATTCAGCCTAAAAAAACACAATAAAAAAGCTGCTGATTTTGCGTCCTTCTAGTAACAAATCAGATTTATTTAACCAAACTGTGAGGTTTTCTTTATGCAGTCACTGATATGGGTAGCTTTTTTTCAAAATTGTACAAACTCTTTTTCCCAAGAAAATTCATGAATTATACCATTGTTTCCATCTGGAAATACCTAACTTGTGTCAGTAAACATTGAAACACAGCTGTTACAGATCAGAGCCAATAATACTCTCTATCTATATACACTTATCTTTAAATTCTATTTCAGCTTCTGTGCAACGTGAAAGGTGTAAAACATCCCTTGCTTTTATAGCAATAGAAAGAAACAATAACTATAAAACATGCCACTACTTCAAATATCAAACTGAATTCCTCTGGTAGTAAATATTAGGTGAGAAAAGAGACTACTCACCAAATAAATCTTCACTGAATTTACTTTAATACATATAGATTCTCATGCTCCATGGATTCAGGGTGGCTGTGTGTGAACATTTCCATTAGACATTAACTCCACAAACAAAGGATTATTATATCATTTTGTGAGGACAAAAGACAATACCTAGGGATAAAATAAGGCACTGACTTGGATTTGTATTTCCAAGACTGACCTGTAAAGTTGTCCATAAGGAAGATTTTTTTGGAACACATTAGCATTGCTACTGATGAAAAACATGTAATATCCCATTGGATATAAACAAACATCATAAGACAATTTAGATCTCCAGATTACATCAACTGTATTGAATAGAGGTGAAACACAGCTGCTTAAAAGCATCGATAAAAGTAGCCAATAGTATTGGCTAGGTATCTGAAGCACTCTTGTAAGCCTGAAGAGTCTGATACAGATCTTAAAGGAGACTAGAGTCTTTCTGGATCACTAGCATACATCCAGGTGACCTACTCTAATGAGCCTCAAGTGGCATGAGACCCCAGTGATGAAGCCAATGAATTGTGGTTTTGTTTTCCTTTGAGTATCCCAGTAGTGTAAACTTATAACCAACTGGCACCACATCTAGACACTTCAATGTAGGAGTCTGTGACTGAATTCCGCCCTTGATTTCTGTAAAATTACTATTATTCACCCCTGTGTGTTCAGAAGTATTTTATGTTATTCCTGTGCTTGTATCCAAAGTAGCCTCCAGAGGATGTTCTAATTAACTTGTCTAATGTCATTGAGTTTGCACAATTAGGTGTGTGACCAAGTCTAAAGATTAATGCAGAGCTGCAGGTGAGCACCACTGAGAATTATATTCACTGAGAGTCATCTTCATCTTAGCCTGACCCTCTGTGCCAGACTGACCTTTCCACATTGAGCTGGCATTTAGAAGTAATAATCACATCCACCAAGTAAATTGTACCCACAAAGTAATTCTAGTTCTTCTATTTCTGTAACATTATCAGAATTACCAACTGAAGCAAACAATAGATTACTTTCATGCAAACAAGCTTTTCAAAACCAGTTTCATCTAAATTCTTTGATAAAATACCTCTCCCAGGGACATGCAGACCCTGATCTATCATGATTAAGCATTTCCTTGAGATTTTTTGTGAAGTCTAATAAGCTCTCATCACTTTGATACTAAAGACATTTCATGGACATGAGGGAAAATAACAGTTTAAAATATGTCAAGACTGAATAATCAGTCCTTGTTTGTTTCATTGAGATGGCAAGCAATGTAATCAAATGTGCTATGCCTTGCTGGCACTTGAACACACTCTTTTTATCTGGAAGTGCACCTGTGATTTAAAGTTAACCATAAACAATATTCATCCCTTTCTTCTCTAAGTGCCAACTTATTAGTTAAAAGCCTGCTGCCATATGGTGAAACAGTAGTGACTGAGAAAGAAAAAAAAAAAGCAATTAAAGTAAGCTTCTAAAGAAAGATGTTTCAGAAGAAAAGTTTATGTGATGTTCGGCAACAAATACTGGCATCCAAGTTTGGTATTTAAGTTAAAGAAGGAAAAAAAAGACATTGTTGTGCATGGAAAAAGATTAATAAGCAAACAAAACTAAGGAATAATTATGCACTTTTCATGGTGTCCCGTTCTCACAGTTTGCAGTATACTGACAAAGCTTTTCCCTAATAAACTGAATGCCAGAAATATTGTATTTGAATGAGGTAAAACAGCTGGCTGGACTAGTCTGCCCAGCTTGATCAAACCATTATGGTAACATTCAAATTTCAAATTAATCTCTATTTAGGCGTCATGGTTTAAATTGGAGATGCTTGCAGCTGTCTTCTAAAAGAATTAATCATTGAAATCTATTTTACTTGAGTGGAGTTGTGATTGTATCAATTAATTAGCTCACTTGCACCTGTACAGAGATTATTCAGGATACCGACCTCTTTAATTGAAATTAGGTGGAAAACCTAGAACTGAACTGCATAGGTCAGAGTGGCCAATCACATTGTGATTTACACACTCAAGTTACAAACTTTGATTCAAGGCAACTGCCTGTATTAGAGTGCCAGTAACATATGCTACAGGGCCTCTCAGTGTGGAAATAGCTGGAGTGTCTGTTTAAAAATGAATAGTTGAACAACCATACACTTTCCCAATAGGTGCAATGTTGTGTCTGGCAAACTGGGTAAACAACTAAGGTAGCTTGGCCAAAAATATAAAAAATCAGGAGGAAGTCACCTTTTTCTTTTGTCAGGAGAAAAAGTCACAGCTACTCACCTTGGAGGAATATAATTTGTTTCTATTGAAATGATTAAGTTAAGAGTTACCAGCTTCTATATTGTTTTGTGTATATTTCACTTTCTTATTTTTGTTAAGTTGCATGGGTCTTAATTCTAAGCATGCTAAAGTTGATAAAACATTTATAAAACACTTTATTGAGCTGCTTTCTTACATTTGCTTCAAGTAATCATAGAAATCTTAGTAATTGTAGATAGGCTTGAGTTGGAAGGGACCTTAAAGCTCATCTAAACCCCACCACCTTTGGAAGGGGTGCTCCCCACTAGACCAGGTTGCAGCCCTTGTATGACAGCACAGTCCTCTGACATATCACCTATTCTTCTCAGTTTGGTGTCATCTGCCAACTTGGGGGGAGTACAGTCTGTTCCACAACCCAGATCATTACAATGAAGATGATGAAGAGGGCCATACCCAGCATAGACCTCTATGGAACAGTGCCAGTTACTGGCCTTCAGCTACAACGTATGTTGCTGATCACCATCCTCTGGGCCCAGCCACTCAGCCAGTTTTCAATCTACCTTCCTGTCTGCTCACCCAGCCCATATATCAAAAACTTGTCTATGAGAATCCTATGACAAGCCATGTCAGAAGCTGCAGTGAAGTCTGGATAGATGTTATTCACGCTCTTCTTGTTGCGGTTTAGAGGATGTTACAGCAGACTTTACCCTAGAGCGTCTCTACCCAGCCCGGTTCAGCGCCTCAGTGCACCAAACCCTCTGTCCCAGGGCTGGAGACTGCACTCTCACCGGCCAGGGAGCCATAAGGCTAGCTCTGGTTCGTCTGCTTCCACAACCGGCAGTGATAAAGGAGGCGAGGAGGGTCTATGCGTTGTGTCCATGGAAGATGTTTATTCACATGGTGCAGCAGAGGCCAACGACCTCTCAGAGGCAGAGATGTCTCGTGGGCGAAGGCCTCACATGCACAGCCACATGTGGAGCATAGACACACATGGAGCATAGACAGGAAGATGGCAGAGGTTGAGGGGTTTTATAGGGAAACAGAGAGGGGCAGGGACAGCACACTGGCCCAGTGACCTCTGGGTACAGGGGAGGTACATGGGCGGAGTTAGGGTACAGGAACCAATAGGGGAAACTGGGGGAGTGGCCAGGGCCACGTGGGATGGGGAAGGCAGGACAATAGGTGACAAGTACAGTCATTAAGAAAGGGGTATAGGGAACTTGCAGTTATTATCACAATATCTTCTCTCATTTATCAGGACAGCTATTTCACTATGTAAGTTTATTAAGTCAGGCCTGATTTCCCCTTGGTGAGTACATGCTAACTGTTCCTGATTATTTTCTTGATTTCCATGTGCCTGGAAATTATTTCCAGGGTTAGCTGCTCCAAGAGCTTCCCAAGGACTGAAGCAGGACTAATTGATCTGTATTTCTCCAGTTATTTCTTCTTCACTTTCTTGAAGATGAGAGTGAAACTTCCTTTCCTTCAGTCCTCAGGCACTTCTCCCAGTCACTATGATTGATCAAAGATTTTTGAGGTTGTCCTTGCAATAACATCAACCACCTTCCTCAGCACTCATAAGGGTCAATGGATTTATGCGTGTCCGGTTTGCTTATGTTAACAAATATTCCATTTTCAATATGAATCCACCCTAATTTTCCATTCTCTGTGCTCAGAAGAAATCTGAAAGTATTGACAGAGAAGTAATATTGAATTTTTATTAAGAAACTAGGAGTTTTTCTCTCAGGGTGGAGAATTTAGAAAACATTTTTTAAAAAAGGATTAACTTGCTAGGCAACTTGTAAATTAACCGGTAAATCTTCTAGTGACACTAGATTATCTTTCCCTGTCTAATGAGACTATGCATAAGTTATAAAAATAATGTCTAAATTGTAATGTTATAAAGAGGAGCAAACAGAGAAGTATAAAATTTGTTCTTTGGATCAAGAAGCTTCTTTTAAATTCCCATGGTTCTATGCATTAAGAGAAAATTAGAAAGTTCAGAAGACAGACATAAAAGAAGTATCTCAGATTCTCTCTGATCTGAATGAAATGAAGGCAATACAGGGTTGAAAGAGGAAACTATTTATCAGTTGTGGATGTGTCATCTATTCTCTCCTGGATTTCTATACTGTCAGTGGAAAAAAACAAATATTTTAAGGGCTTAAGTGATCTAACCTACTTTTAGATATGTCCCTCGAGATAAATCATGACCTTGGAGCACCTTTTTCTCTCAATTGGTTATAAAAAGATCCAAGGATGACTATCTTAGGTCTGGAGACATTTTTCTCATACTTTTAAAGTTAGATAACTAATCCCATCTGGTCTTTTACTTCCAGTGAGAAAACTCCTGAGCTGAGATAAAGACAGCTTAATAACTGGAGCAAAAACCTTGCATGCAAGCAAAGCAAAAAAAGGAATTCATTCATCACTTCCCATCTGCAGGCAGGTATTCAGCCACCTCCAGAAAAGCATGGAAAAAAGAAGGCTTTAGGGGGGACCTCATTGCAGCCTTCCACTTCTTAGTGGGGGCTTATAAAAAAGGGAGAGTGACTTTTCACGTGGGAAAGTAGTGACAGGACAAGGGCAAACAGGTTTAAACTAAAAGAGGGTAGACTTAAATTAGAGGTTAGGAAGAAATTCTTCACTTAGAGGTTAGTGAGGCACTAACTGGAATAGGTTTTTCAAAGAAGTTGTGGATGCCTCATGCCTGCAAGTGCTCAAGGCCAAGTTGGATGGAGCCCTGAGCAACCTAGACTATAGGGTGGCATTCTTGCCCGTGACAGGGGGTTGGAACTACATGGCTTTTGAGCATCACTGCACTGATTTTAGTTTAAGCCACTAATGGAAAACATTGTACAGGGAGACAAGTTTAAGTACTGTAATTTCTCCTAGTCTAGTTATTCTAGTTCCATACATCATAGCTGCAGATAAGCACTGCTATGAACCTGAAATTCATTATTTCAGACTTTGTTTCATAATCAGAGAAACTAGACTGTTGCTGACACCCATTGCATTCTTTATTTGGATTTCATTCTTGTCTCCAAAATGCTTAAGCAGTCGGGTTAAAATCAAAACAAAACAAAACAAACAACTCTTCCTTTAAACTTAAATTTCTTTGTTCAAGCAAAAAAATCAAGAACAGCATCTCATTTGCAAAAACAAACAAAAAAACAAACAAACAAATAAAGTTTAGATTTAACTCAAATAGAAATATATTTTCAGAAACTGATTTTAGGGTTCTGCAGTATGGAAATCTCAATCTTCCTTCAAATAAAAAGAGGTAAGCTTTTTAAAATGAACCATCACTCTTGTTTTAGATAGAATTAATTGTTTCATCTTTTTATGAACTGAAGAGGAATCAAAACATTATTTTAGACCATAAATGTGACCTTCAGGCAACTGAACTCATATAAAATGAACCTAAATGCAGGTGCCTAAGGAATTTTCATTACAGAATTTAGTTTTTTTCTCTTAAACTAATGCTGAACCTGTATTTTCCATCCTCTTATCTGTCAGTTCATTCCCTGTTTACGTTTTTACCACATGAATTGCTTTTTCCATGACAGAGTGACTACAAAGGGAGAAGCTCTACCCAATTTAGATAAAAGCTGTTCAGTGTCACTTGGCATCAGATTACAAGCTGGTGCTTTATCAGCATTTATATATGGATATAGATGATTCATGTTCCCAAATTCTTTAAGACAGGAATTTATAACATTGATGTCTTGACTTTATGTATTCATTTCACCAAGTTGCCCTTAATACACTGAAGTATTGCTTTATGTTTAGTGTGGATTGCCTACAATAAGGCCTTTTCTACATCTAGACCTCAAAGTATTTTCAATAGATCAGCAAATATATAGGATGGGGATATCAGAAGAGTTAAAATCAGGTGTGCTAAGCCCCTGGTTAGCATCCTCACATTTACTGCTTTCTTTTCTTGTTGTGTGCTCATTTTTCTTATCTCAGTGAACTTATTTTGGTCAACTCAGTTTTCATAATGATGTACAAATTGCATTTCTTTATTCTGGCATTGAGTTATTTCACTTAACAAAAATATATACAATGTGCATTTACAATCATCTGATCCATTTAGATTTACAATGAAATTTTTGCATGTGTGTGTTATGCTTACATATTTATTTTAGCTAAGTCATTAAGCTTCTCCTCTAGAAAAAAACCTGCAGATTAATTACCTTCCCCTCAAATAAGTTTGATAAGTGCATAAGGAAAGGAAAATTGTCTTGTAACCAAGAAGGCAAGAACAGAGAGTTTTTGTAAGTTGAATTTACTCATTGATCAAATATACAAAAAATAGACATATTTTACCAAATATGCCCTTTGGTAAAATTTTATTTTGTTTTTGTATCTGTTTTGTTTCCTTGAATTATCTTCTGCTTCCATAAAAGAGAACAATGGACAGATTTTATCCCTAAGCTAGTAAATTTCATGACTTTTAATCTTCCTGCCTTATACAGTCTGCCAAGAAAAAAGTGCAGAAATCTAAATCCTACATGCTGCAATAGTTCTCTGGTTGTAAGAAACACTGTGGGATTTTCAGGCATTGTGAAAATAAACCACACTTCTAAACGAGAGTCAATCTACATACTACTCCTTCACAATCTTTTTTTCATCTGAATAGCTTTCAGTGCTCTTCCTCAAAATCATCCTTACAATTTTGTATTCACAGAATCAGTTGTGTTGGAAGTGACACACAAAGATCATTTAATCCAACTCCTGGCCCTACACAGGATACCCCAAGAATCACACCATGTGCCTGAGAGCATTGTGCAAACACTTCTTGAACTCACACAGGCTAGGGTTGTGACCACTTCCCTGGGAAGCCTGTTCCAGTGCCCAACCACCCTCTGGGTGAAGAAGATTATCTTAATATCCAATTTAAATGGCCCCTGACACAACTTCAAGCCCTTCCCTCAGGTCCTGTCACTGGTCACAGGAGTGAAGAGATCAGTGTCTGCCCCTCTTGTTCCCCTCATGAGGCAGTTGTAGACTGAAATGAGGTCTCCTTGAGCCTCAGTAAAACTAAAACCAGGAAAAACAGTTTTTCTTCCCATCATTTTATGAGTGATCTTGATCAACAACCTTGAGGAATTGCTGTCAAAAAAAAGAACTTCTAAGTTATTACTGGAAAGTTAACATAAATTAAGATTATTTCTGGAAAAGCTATTTTCCTGTGATGTTAAAGGTCTGAGTGTATTTTTTAAAAAAATTAAAACAGAAAATAAGCCAACAAATAAATAGAATCAGTTTACCCGACAAATGCACTTTTAACTTTGTGTGAAATGAAGACTTTTCACAAGAGTCTGTAGCTATCAAGATTTAGGCTAAAGGTTTTAGATTGTTGCTTACTAGAGATTTGTGTCTACCGTATGTCAATCCCCATTATCATCTCTATTATATTGGTTAAATTACACTTTTCTGTATTATCTTGGTAATTTTTGAGTGAATGAGATCTTTATACACCACATGTGCTCTTTGTGCTATTTAGCATCACATATCAAACACCTTTTACAGTAAGTTAAAGCACAAAGCATTTTGTTTTGTTGCTATAGCAATATATTGCAAAGCTATTCAGTTATATGTTCACTTATATTGGCATAGTGAATTCTCCTTAATATTTTCTACTGTGTTTTTCATGTTATATGAATAAAAATAGTTTCAAAATACCATAAACAATTTCTAAGATACCTCAGCTTCACACATCAACAGCGTAACTATAAACTCAATTTTTATAAAAAAAAATCCAGAACAGTTTTAAAAATAATTTCAATTTTGCAGAAGTTCAGTAGTACATGGGAAGAGAGCATTTAAATTGAACGCCTAGTTAAAAGCTAACAAACAAAATCAAGAAAAAAGCATCTGAAACCATCTGAAAGACACAATATTTTGTGTTCATTCTACTGAACACAATTTCCTTCCTAGATAACAGAAAGTCCAATTCAAAACCTCTATCTTTTATGTTCTATTGCAATGTCACATACATGGATAATATATTAGTACGGATTTGGGTTAGTGCTTTTTAAACTGTGCTGCATGGACAACTGATGGTGCAGACAGCAGTGATACAATGTCTACATATTTTTTAAAACACTTGAGTTTAAAATTTTATGATCAATGGGGATGTTTCTGTGAAAGAATTGTTGGGATTTAACAGTGACCTGGACAGACAATATGTTTAAGAGCAAGTAGTTCAACCAAACAGAATATTTTTATTATATATTTTATGAAATCAAACCTGAGTAAAGACCATCTTTAAAATATTTTTACTATACTTAAAGAAATTGGGGTTATCTTTAATATATTTCCATAAAAGAAAAGGTTTCAGACCAATGAAACCTTTTCATATCTTGTCCACGGCATGTCTAGGCAATCTTTATTTCTTCCTCTTTTTATTTTGTAAAAATCTTTATCTCTGTCCCTTTTTTCTGACCATATTTCCATATATTTCACTTCTGCTACATATGTAAGTAAGCCATAAAAACAAGACTATAGGTTTTTGTAACTTTATATCATGTCAGCTGAGGGAGAACACAGTCTCCTCTTGCTCCAGTGAGTCAGAGTCATTGTCTGACAAGTCTCAGTATTTCTGAAGGGTACTCAGAATTCCTGAGAAATCAAATCTACTTTGATCACTTAGAGGGTTTGGGCTGTGTTTATAAAATATGGTGTTCTTTTTATTTCTGTTATTATCATCTGATTATTGAACACCCACATATAGCTGTGAATATTGAACTTAGTTATGCTTGGCTCCCTGCAATGCAGGCTCTTCCTGTTCCTTGTTGACTCCAAGAAGAAAGGCACAAAGATTTATAAGGCAGACAAATATAATAGACAAGAAAACATAGTAGAAATATTATAAAATCTTACATCACTTTAAAAACCATGAGATGTTACAATATTAGGCAAAACGCTGTTGTATAGGTCTATCAATGGAGAGTGTCTCCAGCTATAAGGTCTTGCTCATGGTTCAGAATCATCTGTAGCAGCAATCAATCAGTCCAAGAATGAGTACTCATCTTTGAAGAGTTCCTTGGAGAACACACTTTAATATTATCTCATTATGAAAGTTACTGAGAAGTTTCTGAGCAGATTAATGTAAGATCTCAAGTAGACAAGCCAATAGTCTCCCTATGAATTTATGATTAAGTACATATTTATCTCTAGGTACATTGAGCAATTTTTCAATAGCTATGCCTGCATTTATTAACTATAATATTGATTAGATACACCTAGATTAAGTAGTAGTCACATGGTATCCATCATACAGAGACAAAGACCTGGATTACGTGTTACATGCATCACCAGCTTAATGTAAAGTAGTCTTTCTGGCTGACAGCTATGTAGGTTCTGAAGGCTGAATGGTTTTGGCATATAAGAAAGTATAAGAAACATCTTTCCCCTAGCTAAGCATTTGTAAGATCAGTTTCCTGTACAGATCTTCTAGTTTCTTCTAAGAGGTACGTCTAAACTGTGATTAATTTCTTAAAGTAGGTGTCAATCAACTACTCAGATAATGCCTGTTTCCAAAAATATATTTTCAGCAATAAGGTGCTAAAATTTATTGTAACTGTGATGATGTGGGTAGTCACATTTGTAGTTTTTAATAAAGAATATAATCAGAAAAAAAAGCCAAAACCAAACCAAAACCTGTACAACCCCTCTGAGGTTGCATCAGTTCATTAAATAATATAATGTAATGTTGTAATTACAGTTATCTACACAAACTGAGTAACTGGGAACAAATGAAAAAGCATTTAAGCAAGAAATCCCCACTATGAATACAGAATAAAGTACAAGAGGTCAAGTAAAAAAAGATAGCATCAGTTAGATATAAACAAGGAGCAGAGATATCTCGTACAAATGATACTGCCGAGCAGATTTGAAGAAGGTCTAGTAAAACATAGTATCTTTGCAAAATAGGCAGAACCAGGACATATTTTGATCCTCAAAAGAAGATATGAATAGCAAATAAATAAGATCACTTGTTTTTATTTTGGATACTGCCAATGAAAGAATGAAAGAGCAGTAGAGAAGAAGGAAGGAAGGAAGGAAGGAAGGAAGGAAGGAAGGACGGTCGGGTCCTCTTTCTTTTTGCATCTTTTTGTTGTCAAGCTCTCAAGCCTGACAAGCTTAACCCCTGGTACTAGTAACCATCAAGGATCATACCCATCAGCTAAACCAACATCAGTTCTGTAGTATTGTATACTGATAGCCATAACAAAAGTATTTGTTACATAAGGCAAAATTATTTGCCTATGTAACTGCCGCGGAGAGGGTGGAGGAGGGGTGGAACCAGGCCTCTGCGTTTACCGAAAGTGTCTCTCAGGCTATTGAGAGATCACTCCAGCCAGCACTGCCTGGTGCTGTACAGAACGACCCTTCTCACACCCGTGCCGGTGTATGGCACATATTCTCACTCACCCACAGAGTTGGATAGCTCGTGCGTCACCAGAGACAAAGAACTCAGAGCGCTCAGTCAGCTGGATATTCCAGAAGTTTATTCTGAAGGGGTCCAGGATGAAAGAGGAAGAGAGACCCTCGTTGTCTATATTTATAGGGATAGCTGGAGGGTCAGGTAAGAGGAGGCGGGGGAACATCACAACCAATGGGGAGAAGGAAGGGATGGGATCAGGGCTTAGGTTACAGCTGGGGGGATTTACATAATTTGGGGAGGGACCATCGTGTTCTCCAGGGGGAGACTAGGATGTCTCCCACCAGTGAAGCCCTGCTGTACTGGAACCACTCGGCTCCCCAGCAGCTCCTGAGGTGGTATTATCCACCACAACATGTAACTACAATGTTTAATAGTGATTAAGAACTAAGCACTGGCAATGTGTATGGAAAAGTTGAAAAAAATCTGGTTTTCTGTCTTTAACACGTTCACAACAAATATCCAATTTCCTAAGTATAGATAAATCTATACATTCATTAGCAACATAGATCAAGTCCTGCAAGTGTTCTACAAGGTAGATAATACAATTCAAAAGTCAATCTTAAAATAAACCATACAGCCAACAAAAAAAAAGCCTTTTCTGTCAGGAGGATGTAAAACTATATATTTTTTTTGTCAGAATTACATGAATATAGAATGGTTAAGTTCATAGCAGTGGATGTTTCCTGCATTTCATATTATTAACAGTTTAATAATTCTAAATGACAGAAGGCTAACAATAGTGAGACACAAATTTGCAAGTGGGAGAAGTTGGACAGAGATATAATGCAAGTAAAAAAGATCAAAACAGAATGAAAAGTAAAACTACCACCACAAAAGCAAAAGTTTTAAAAGATTTTAAGATGGTTTATAATTATTTACACACTATCGGGGACTGCTTGTCTGAAATGGCAGGAGATGTCATGATTACTTTCTCTTCATTACTGAAATAGATACATAACTTCTACAGACATAACTTGAATATGCCATCTTCTTTCTTGACAAGACCAACAGTGTTTAAAGCACAGAACTTAACCTCATGATATATCAAATAACTGTTCAGTTTAGCATGTAGTCATCTCTCAGTAGAAAAATATGATGCCCTATATCCATCCATTTTAAAGTCAAATGTTTTATGTGCTTCAAATACTTTTCTATGCATGGTTTTTTTTCAATAAGAAAAAATAGGACTCATCCTTTTGTCTTCAAATCATTCTTCATGATAATTTTCTACTTGCACATTTCTAAAGCATATGGCAGATTACAACACCCAGAGTTGTTCTTGCATGATAATTTCCTTCTGTAGAACTTTGATAATAAAAACCTATTTGTTCACAATTGTAAACATTGCAGAACTCATTGCCACTATACACTAAATCATTTTTGGAGATTATGCTGTAACCATTAAATTATAACATATTACTTAGGAAAGAAGAATGGAGCATATTTCTAGCATAAATACTGAAATGTAAATTAACACCTTTGCTTAAAACAAAGGATGGTTGAGAGAGGGAAGTTTCTAAGGGGATTACACATTTTCCAACAGTTTATGATAAATTCTAGTGATGTTCAACTTGAAGATTTTGTTTTCTAGATCTTTGGTACATCTGTTAGTAATGTGGGGTTATTCTGGACTACCTACAAAATTTAAAATTGATTCTTTGTATTACTATTTCTGAAAGGAATAATAGTACCTTTCCTTCATTTATTTAATTAACTGATGTAACTGTTGTCTGTAGATTACTTTCAAGTCTTCACTTCTAGTCTTCCTAGTCAGTCATACTGATCTTTTCAGAGAAGTCTTGTGAAATATCAGATCAGTCGGGACTATCTATCATTCCTCAGTGCTGTTTCTACAGTTTTTCTTTCAAACACACTCCTAACATGCAGTAGCAGAGCACCCATGAGGGTCTCAGTCATGCTGAGGACTACTACTCTCCAACAGTTTCATCTCTATTAGCAGTTATAGGAACAGGATCTGAATGACACAACCCTGAAAGTGAAAACCTGAGAATGGAAGTTCTGAGAATAAGTGGATATATCTACCAGAGTTTTTTGGCTAGGAATGTAGCTTTGGTTTTATATCAAGGAAGACCAAGAGATAAATCTCTGTCCAACAGCCCACTGAGATTTTTGCATTTCATACCGAGTCTACAGTTTCGCATGACATAATTTCTGAATTGCAAAATATCCTACAAATTTCATATGCTTCAGTGATTTTAACTGCTGTTGTCAAAATGCTTATGACACTAGGTAAGCATCTGATTGTTTTCCTCTTGCTCCTTTATTGTTACTTCTAACTGCCACGCCCAGAAATGTGGGCACAGTGTATATAATTTTCTGTTGCTGATAAAAGAACTGAGAGAATTTGGAGAACACTAAAAACTTTTTAATTCAATTAGCAACTGATGTGTTTCCGTGGTGTACTATGGGAGATCCTGTGAATAGCACATCCTGCTGTCCAACCAAGATAGCTCATTCTTGCTATAGGGCAGAAATCAGGGTTTTCCATTATCTTTTATGGTTGAATTTTGTTGTAGTAGTAAAAAATATGTCTTTGAGAAACCATGATGATCAAAATCAATAGATGATCTTTTGATTGGGAAGTAAATCACTTGTACTGACTCTGGCTGGGATGAAGTGAGCTTTCTTCATAGCAGCCCACATGGTGGTGTGTTTTGGGTTGCTAGCTAAAAGTGTGGATAAGACTCCAGTGTTTTGGGTATTGCTAAACAATGCTTACAGCATATCAAGTCTTTATGATTTACTAATTTACCTTTTTTTCAGGCTTTTTTTTCTTTTCCTCCCCCAGTTTGCTCCAGAACAAGTAGCCTGGAAGTGGGCAACAGATTAGGGGGAAACATGGATGGGATGGCTGACCCAAAATTGGCTACTGGTAGTAGATTAAAAAGCAATAGCACTGTCCTCCAAGGTAGCTGGACATCAGTGGTGAATGATTGCCTTTGTATCACCTGTTATTTTTCTCCATCCTTCACTTCCTGAACTGTCTCTATGCTGACCCACAATTTTTTGTGTTTTGCCTTACTTCTCTCTTTCACCCTGCTTAAGAAGAGGAGAATTAGAGACACTGTGTGGGTGTTTCGATACTGAATGGGGAAAACTCATCACGTCACTTTAGAAAATTTTCAAAGTTGTTGTTAATAACATTAACCTTTGAAATATTTTTCTTTCATTCCAGATTTGGCACTGGAATATGTAGCTGATTGGAATTTTCTATTGAGTATAACTCTTGCTATGTTATAATATCTGCAATTTATAGCAATTAATTTTTTTGAAAAGCAAGCGCATTAGTGTCTTGACTGCAATAGAAGTAAAAATTAGTAATTTTTGGAGAATTCCATAAGCAGGAAGGTTAGAGACAAACACCATCATTAATTTTGGATGGCTTAGGTTTCAACCCTGTTTTTATGTTCCTGTTTTGTCATAAAAATTCCCTTTGTTATTTTATTAAGCTGAATATTACTACATGCTGACCTAACTATCTGCTGAGTAAATTGAGAGTTATAAGTTATAGCTTAGTTCTTCCATTCAGTTCACACTCCAGTTTCCTTATTTTGAAACATAGCAAAATGTGTTGATCAACTAAACAAAAAAATATGTGGAAATCAGTTAAATTAAAGGTGATGGAAAAAGCAATTTCAAGGTTTGGGAAAACTGAAAATGAGTATTGTGCTGTCAGCATTAGCAAACGAGCTGATCGTGAGATGGGGATTTTTGTTGCTGTTATTTTTTATATATTAATATCATATTTTGTTGTTGATTTTTGCATTTCTTAAGGATCTCTTACAGAAACGTTTTCTATAAAATATTTTTCCTGTGAAATTAATGCATTTCTTCAATAATTAGATATATCAAGTATAAAGAAAGAATGGAAGAAAAGGGAAAAAACAAAAACCGCAAAGAAAAATAAAGCCAGAAAGTCTGTTTTGTGTAAGAAACAAGACCTATCAAGGTAAATCTTAAGCCAAGCAGAGCACAGCACATAGATACATTGGCTCCTGTGCAGAGTCTGACTTCATGTATTCAGCCCATGCATAGTAATGAAGCAACACAGCTGGAGCCACTGCCTGGAAATAGCCTGTTATCAGAAAACTGGCACAAGTGATGGAATGTCACAAGCAAGGAGTATGTGTTCTTCATTTTAATGACAACAACTTGTGCAGTAAGAGCATCTGGTGCCTGAGAATATGGTTTTGCTTATGTCTCAGTCTGTGCTATGTTTTTTTGCTTATTCAGGTGATTTAGTACAACATTAATGTGGACTAGATTTCACTAGACAGGATTCTTGAAGTATTTCAGATGTCAGAAAATTATCTCTGACAGATCACATTCTCAGTGTTCACATTACGGTTATCATAGAATTATAGGATATCCTGAGCTGGAAGGAACCCACTAGAACCATCAAAGTCCTGGCCCTGCACAGGTGTATTGGTTTGAAAACAAACCAGTGGGAGATCACAAGTCAAGATTGAAATTAAAAATAGATGAAATAATACAAGGAAAAGCACTGACAAAGTCAGATACACCCTAACACCCTGTTAGGGTGGTAGTAGCAGTCCAACTGAAGTAGTCCAGTTGAAGCGGTGATCCTGTGAAGGTCTAGTCTCCAGCTGAAGATCCAGTGGTAGCTCTTGTCCTCTGGGAACCCAGTAGACAGGGCTAGCTCAGGCAGGTCCAAGGCCAGGTTATATCCAGGTGGGAACACCTGGCTCCTCCCTCCTGGGAAAAGCATCCCACAATGGGATAAGTCCATGAGTCACACAGTGGGTCCCTGATGGCCCATTGCCTGTCATCCGGGGTGGGTCGTTAGCAGCTGATAACAGCTAACGGCCCACAGCTGGTGGTAATAGAATACTTAAACACATCTATATTGCAACCTAGGACAACAGGACAGACCCAAAAATCCCACCACGTGCCCAAGAGCATTGTCTAAATGCTCCTTGAACAGTCAGGCTGCTGCTGTGACCACCTCCTCTGGGTGATTAATGTTTTCGTAACATCTAACTTAACCTTCCCTGACTCAGTTTCATGTCATTTCCTCAAGTCCTGTCCATGATCACAAGAGAAATGAGATCAGTCTCTTCCCTTCCACTTCCCCCCATGAGGAAGTTGTAGACTGAAATGAGGTATCCCTTCAGTCTCCTCCAGGCTGAATGGACCAAGTGACCTCAGCTGTTCTTCCTATGGCTTCCCCTCTAGGCTACACTATTTCACATACTTATAGTCCTCTGTTTCAATTAAAGTTGGGTGAGTGAACAACACCTTTTCAGATTTTCAAAGGATATGTATTTCTTGTCTTGTTGAAATTGTATTTCTAAAAGCTATAGTTAACTTATTTATCCTAGTGGTATACTCAGCTCCTTTACCTAATCAGCAAGCACAGACCTTCTACTGTTCAGCTTGATTCCTGTCAAAGAGATTGTTGTCTGCTTGGCAAAGGAAGGAGGCATAAAAAGTTGCAGCCTAAACAAGAAAACCTCCTAGTAATTATTTGACTAAAAAGAACCCTGTAATATTGCTGCTTCTAACAGCTTTTAATCAAACTTAAAGCAATGAAACAAAACTACTGGTTATATATGTTGGTGACCAATAGTTTGAATAATTAAACCTTTATTTCTACCAATAGGAAGAAGCACAGCGGAGGAACAGCAGATGGGGCAACAACACCCTTGTCAGAAATACAAGCTGCTGTTCTGGCCCTCCAAGGGCTGTTTCTGGAGACTCTCAGCCCTGTGGGCCTGGGAGGGATAACCATCACCCTGAATCAGCAGGGGAGGCTCCCCAGACCCCTTTTCAAGCCTGGGGGAGGTTTACTTATTTGCAATGTTCAGGTGAGGAACCAGAGGCAGGGAAAGTGGGAATCAAATGGGAGTTGTGAGGAATCAACGTGGAAAAGTAGAGGGATAAGAAAGAAGTCCTTTTGTGTAGGGCCAGAAGTGATCCTTGTGGGGCCCTTCCACCTCAGGATGCTCTTTGATTCTATGATAAGAAGTAAAAAAGGACCAGTCTATTAGAAGCCCTTGGTAGTTTATTCTTAATAACACATGCATATTTGCATACTTGTCAGTTTTTTAGATTTTTGAGGACTTTGATCTATTGACAAATCATGTTAATTGAAGACCGACACTCCCGCTGTTCCATCTGGAATCCATGGAGAGAGATGTTTTACAAGAACATTTAGTGGCAGGACAAGGGTGAATGGCTTTGAACTGAAAGAGTGTGTTTAGATTAGGTATTAGGAAGAAGTTATTTACTATGAGGGTGGTGTTGCATTGGCACGGGTTGCCCTGGAGCATTCCTGGCAGTGTTCAAGGCCAGTTTGGAGGGGGATCTGAGCAACCTGTTCTAGTGAAAGTTGTCCCTGCACATGGCAAGGGGCTTGGAATTGGGTGACCTGTAAGGTCCCTTCCAACTCAAGCCATTCCATGATTTTATGATAACATAGTCTTAGCTTTCATGTGACAAACATAGCTAAGATAGGAAAACCACTTTTATATCTTTAAACACCAAAATATGTTTCTTCAATAACACCGTACACAGCAGAAAAAGAGAAAGGTAACATTTCCTTAACTATATAAACAGCAGTTCTTAAAAACACCATTCATTTCTTTATTTTTATCAGTTTCTGCATGAAGGATCTGATATAAAGATCAATGTTTATAAAATTGTTCAAAACTTGTGGAGAAAAGACTAAGTATGAAATTTTCAGTTAAAGAACTAAATTCTTATATAAATTCTGCACACTTTCTTTTCTTCTTGTTTGCTAAATGTTAATTTTATTTTACATAAAAATACTGAAAAACATAATTCATGTTTTGAATTACATAAGAGCATCTTTTGTTTCTGAAGAGATGTCAGCGTAATGGCTAGATGCTATTTTCTTGATGGAAGACATGGATGTGGCTAAATATATTTCATTGCTCTTTGCATAATTTAGCTTAACAACTGCTTCTGTTGGTGTGACTAACCTCATGACTTATTGACTATAATCTTTGTTAAATAGTGGACAAACTAATTCTGTACATTGAATGAGTTGTTTTTTCATGTACTGCAGTGGTTTAAAACAATTTATGTGTGGTCAAAATAAAAGCTCGTGTATAAATGAATGTTTATATATATCATAAAGTCATCCATAAATCAAGACAGACAGCAATAAATACTTGAAAAACAAAGCAAGAAAACAAACATAAAAATTAGTTTATAGTTCACGTGTATATTTTTCACATGCTCCTAGAACGAAGGATAGAAGCAGTGCAGAAACAGAGGAGATAAGCTTAAAGAACTGGTCCTGTGATTCTCTACAGTTTATTCATTCCTATATCCCATCTAAATTTGTTTGAGAGTTCCATACATATCATTGAAATCTGTTAATTGAGAATATTTTCATAATATATGCAACTAACCCCTGCTAAATTTTATATAGATTTCCCTTGAACACTTGAACTCGTCATGTCATCGTTTAATCCCAGCTGGCAACTAAGCACCACACAGCTGCTCATTCACTCCTCTTCAGCGGGATGACGGGAAGAGAACTGGAAGGATAAAAGTGAAAAAACTCATGGGTTGAGATAAGAACAATTTGTTAATTGAAATAAGAGAAAATAAAATAGTAATAATTAGTATAATTTTATAAATTGCAATGAAAAGCAAAATAAGAGACAGAGAGAGAGAGAGATAAAACATGAGAAAGAAAAGTGATTCCCAGCCAATCCCTGAGCAGTGTCTCCCCAGCCAGTTTTCCCCCTGGTTTATTGCAGAGAATGATGCCATATAGCCTGGAATACCCCTTTGGCCAGTTAGGGTCAGCTGTCCCAGCTGTGTCCCCTCACAGCTTCTTGTGCACTCCCAGCCTCCTTGCTGGTGGGGTCATGTGAGGAGATGAAAGCACTGTGAAAGTGTTGCACAGAAATAACAAAAACATCTCTGTGTTTTCAATAGTGTTTTCAGCGCACATCCAAAACATATTCCTGTATTATGTTACTGTTTTGTTACTGTGACAAAAATTAACCCTAACCCCTACAAAAACCAGAACACCTTGTCTCCCCTTTTGTGTCAGTTCTTAAGGAAATTCAGAGATAGGAATTAATTTCTGAGATTCTTTATGAAGCCTGTAGCTTCAAAAGAGAAAGCCTTTTCTACAAAGACATATAGTTCATCTTTGTTCTTCACTCATATTAAAGAAGAGCATAAGGATTTTCTTTTTTATCAGCTTCAGCCTGGCGAGCGAAAGAGAATGAAGAGAATGGAAAGAAGCAGTTAAGACATGAGTCTGCAAGAACAGCTTAATTTCTGTCTCGACACACACTCCAAACTTTTAAATGAAAAATGTCATTATCCTTCAATAAAAGAAATGGGAGTAGCAGGCACAGGAATCAGTGGAATATGTACAATGAGCAGAACCTTTCAAATTTCACCTTTCCTAGATCTTGTGAGGACAGTTGGAGCTGCCAGGCAATCAAAGACTTCACCTGTCTCTGTTCTACTCTTCAAGTATTTTAGGCAAGTTCACAGTAAGGTAGTGGCACATTTTTCTGCTCTGCTTATGTTACTGTGTCTGTCAGCAAATTCACTTCTACTTTAGATTTCTGCTAACAGCAAGCTTTTAGACTCTTAATAATATGGATTTTGATAATTTCCACTTTTAAATGACTAACAGTAAATAACTAATCGAAATGATCAATGCCAGAAAATTCACATTAACTTACATCAATTGAAACTTTTTAACAACTGTTTTGGCAGCTAGCATTGCAGATAACTCGTATTTATTTGATTGCTTGGGGGTTTTGTAGACACTGAGCACATTATACTAAAACTGCTTCCTAGTCTTATTCTATATGACCAGCTAAGCTATGTATCAGAGTTGTAATGGAGAAAATTTTACGGTATATGAACAGATTTAAGTAGAAAATTATTTGATTTATGTTGGTGATAATAAACTATAGGTATCTTAACAAGGAAATGGAATCGCTGTGCTTAAAACTGGTGGAGAGGGAATAAAGTGTCATTTCGTACAGCAAACTCTATTACTAAAGGACAGAAGAGAAATATTATCTTGCAAATCAATGCAGAAACAAATTATTTGAAAAGATTCAAAGTTGAAAACCTAGCACACTAAGTGCTTGAAGTTTACTTCCTAGTTTAATGCTTGCAAGATGCAAGATGATGCAGACAATGGAATTTATAGAATTGCAAAAGTCAAAACATGTTTTGAATCAAATTTACCTTGTGGATCACTGGCTAATGCATTAATTGCTGACTGCAGGTTACGTTTAGGTGTATCAGCCTAACAGAAAATGGAGCTGCACAGAGAACTAAGAAACATCTCAGAGCCTGGGAAAAACACATTGCCTTTCCTGTTCAATTTTAGAAGGGCAAAAAAATATAGTGATTAGAATTTCAGAAACAAAAGAGCAGAAACCACATTTTTAGAAAAGAGACCATAAATTATTGCAATCTACTAAATGTACATAACTTTACAAATACAAAAGTAATCGTACACTTTCAGTAGCTGATAAGGTGATTTTTTGAAATTAGAGAAAATAATCTGTTGATAAAGAGATAACAAGGTCAAGAAATTTTTCAGAAAAAAACCAAACAATTACTTTCTTTTCTTTCTGCAAATGGTTGATGAATAAGAGTGGGTTTGAATCCTGTCCATAGCTTAAGAGTAACCAAAAAGCAACTAATAAATTATGAAAAAGACAAACTGAACATCCAAATATTCCTTCAGGAGTCTGATAAACGTTCTAGAAAGGAATATATTCAAGATTCAGCTTTTCTGTGAGGCGTTATTTCTTTATTTGGAGAATAAGCAACTGAAATTTAATTAATTTTTCTTGATCGGAACTGCATTTTCTATGTATTCATATTAAATTTTCACAATCAACAAATAAAACCCCTTTAATTTTTGCTGTGATTCGATTTTTTCATTTTTATTTTATTGTTTTTTTTAATGAAAGAGATGACTGAGAAGAACTAAGCTCTTGAGTTTTGGGGAGGCAGAAGAGGATGAGGGACCTGGTAGTTTCAGAGCTCTTTATTAGATATTCTTTTTCTCTTCAGCATATCAAAAGTAATTTGATAAGAGTGGTACTGTCTAATTATGAAGCAATTTAATTGAATTCTATATTCAGATTACTTAGATTATATATCTTCAAAACACAAAAGCACAAAACACCTTTTCTATGCCTACAACCAAAATTTTATGTCTATTGTTTTACGTACAAAACTGAAAAGAACAGCCCCAAGGGACTGTCTGTGTCTCCATCAGAAAGTATACATATGTATACTATTTTTTGCTTAATATCAGTCTCTGCAGTCTGAAATCCTTGTTATTTATTCTGCTGGTTCCCCCATCCACACAGTGTTGCTAACAATTTAACTCATTTTATAATAAAATTAGTTAGAGAAAGCTTTACAGCAACATAATTGCATCAAGGCAATAGTATTAATTTTCTTTGTTTGATTGATATTTGGTGTAATCACCACATTCTTTCTTGATGACTCTTATCTGGAAATTACTGTTGAAAAGAAAAACTAGCATGTCAATGTTCTATTCTTTCTTTTCACTTTTTTCTGTTTTTTTCTTCTTCTGAGTAATTAATTCTGTCTCTACTTCTATTCCTGGGAAATTAATGCCAGTAAGCTTCCCACCATAGGTCTCTAGATGTCATTCCATAGAAGGATTGCAAAGTATTCACTTAATTGTCTGTTTTTAGACTTGATCTCCTGCCCTCTCAATATAGGTCAAGTGCAATTGTTTTTCCAAAATTTTATTGATGACAGTGGAATTGAACCAGTCTCCAGTGGACTGAATTCCAATTGCAGTGAAGGCAGATATAAATTTCATTCATACAGATTCACACACAGTTGGAAATTTAACTGTTTCACCTCTGATTAATTATACATTTGACTTTGTAATTTTTTGTACTCAGGTCTTTCTAAATACTGTGGGATATCTAAGCTCTCGAAGAAAATCGGTTGATATAGCAAATGAAATATTAAGTCCTCGTTAGAAACTTCCAGTATAAGCTAAGCTCAAAAAGTTTCCAAAAAGTTTGGGAGAGATATATATGACATACTGGTAAAGCTCTCTGTGGGATTTGAAACACTGACACCATAAGAGTTATCACCTGTATTTGACATTTTATCGTCTGTACACAATAGTCAGATTTACAGCATGGACGCTTAGAAAATCTACCTGAAAATTTGGTGATAAAGTTCTCTTTGTAGAAATGGTGATATCTCCTTCCTCATCCCTCTTCTATCTACCAAAGTGTTACTCTAAGCTTTTCTTTATCAATGAGAATCAATCCATTTTGACAGGTCAAAACTTTAAAAATAGCCTCTCAAACATACTGCTAGGTTCATTTTGGAAATTAATGTAAAAATACTGAGGAAATTGAAGATAAATCTCTGCTACTAACCCAAAAAATTTTGTGTTCTTGAGTGATTATGAGGTTTTCTCCCACAAAAGTACTTGTTCAGTTTAGCAATAAAAGAAAAAGTGGAGACAGTAGTGAGTCACGATAGTCACTAGCTGAATGTAAGTGCACATGGAAGTGTCTGTCCCTATAAGCTTACCTGGCCAAAGGATAAACAAACTAGAATATACAAATCTGACCAACAAAATGATGAGGGAGGTAGTGATAAGAACAAATCTGGTAAATTACATGAACTGGTAAGGGTATGTCAGGTACGATAATGTTTGTTTTCATGTTTTTGATAACTTGATTGTTTTAATGTTTTGCAAAGTATTATCACTGGAGGAAGCAAACAAACAAAAAAAAATTAAAAAAACCCCAAACAAACAAACAAAAAAAACCCCACAAAACCAAACCCAAACAGAACTCCAGCAAATCAAAATAAATCGAAAAAAGTTCCCATCAACAAAAAAAGATAGAACACTAAAGAGCAGAATACCTAGTATCTCATTCCTCACTTCTGTACCCAGAAATGGGAACCTAATCAACCCATTTTTATAGCTTCAGAATGTTGTTATTTTTGGTAATCCTGTATCTTTAACAAGTACACTGAAAATTATTCTTCCACTTGTCAGTTTTTTATCTTCCAGTAACTTTTCTAGGACGGAAAAGCTGTGGATTGTAATTAGGGGTGAGAACTCAGTTTTCCTGCTTAATGACTGACTGGTCTGATCATTAAGCTGCTTTGCAAAGAGTGTGTACAACCCTCGTTTTTACAGTCTGAGCACTTATATCAAAATTCGTCTTGAACTCAGGAGCTACAAATGCTCAGTGCCATCGATATTAGGCAGAAAATGAGTCCCCAGGGAATAACATTGGAATAGTCAGGAGTGCAGCTGTCAATTGAGCATTTACCATAACACAGCTGTTAGACCCCCCAAAAAGGTCTATGTAGTTGGTGGTTTGTTTTTGTTGGTTTGTTTGACTGCTTTTCCTCCTTGGTATAATGTCTATTTCCTGTATAAACTAGATTGAGCTTTCATAAATTACTTGCTTGGGCTCAGGCTTCTGTGTCTAAACCTTTGTTACACACTTGCTTGTTCGTGAGATAAAAATGTTATAGAATAATCAATCCTTTCTACATTTTTCTCAAAAGAGGGTGAATTCTTTCTGTTGGTTTGTGTATATTGATGCTAGGTGATATGAACACCACTGAAATGTCACCCAGGAGTAACGTATCTCAGGGAAAGCACATGGATTCACATCAGCTGTTTTTCCCAAACATGACAAGTTTGTTCACCCCTTTGCAAGTCATTTGTAGAGAACAACTGCAACACCCATGTTACTTATAAAAATAAGCATTCCCCCACCCCCCGTCCTCCCCTGAGCATACACTCAGTACAGGAAAAATAAACGCATACATTAAAGACATTTTGTGAGCACTCAAATTAAACATAATGATTTTTACAATCAAAATTTTAATGTACAATATGCAGTGCTAACTATTTTTCCTATATTTAATAAGTGATTTTGAGGTGATAGAAGTTTTATTGTCTTGTTTCACTAATTGCTAGGTTTAATGGGTTACCAAGCCCAAAGCTAATAAGCTCAACTAGAGGTTATAAGAATGTGTTAAGAAAGGGTCTTACAATTTTTGACCCTTCCTCTTTTAGCTTTCCATTAAGGCAACTAGAGAATCCTTGAAAGAATCAGGTTATGGTCTATTTTTTGTGTTCTTTGTGTTCTTTCAGGGATGTTCTCTTACTCCTAAAACATGTCACACGTAGAGACAATTCTGTCTTTTAGTCTTGAGCTCTGTTAGATATGAGCATTTCTGTGGAAGGAAATAAGTTAACTAAAGTTATGCTTTTAAATGTCATCCTAGAATCTAACCACATCACAGAAACAACCCAAGACCTGGAAAATCATTCAAAGACCATGCTATTGCCATCTGCAGTCCTTGTCAGAGCTCCTTCCTTTGTGGTTCTCGGCCATATGGATATTTTGATAGATGGTCTTTACAGAGGAAAAAAAAAGTTAATTACGAATGCATTAAAATCTAGTTGAGATAAGTATCTGAGAGTATTACAAAATTGGTAGAATTAGCTTACTAGGATAATCTAGAAAATATTGAATTTATCACAGTGACTGAATGAGAAAAAAGAAAAGTAAATTGCTGGAATGGTTGGTTTGCTCCTCCTTCCTGAATTATATTCTGATTTGTGGCAACCAGCCACAGTACTTATATTTGTGTATTTCAATTTCCACAATTATGGTTCAGAAGGACCCTATTTATTTTATATATATGCAATTTAGAGTGGCTGCATGAAATTGTGTTTTCTGGTTCAAGTAAGAATGTGTACCATCTCTCTGCTCTTCTCTGCAACTCCAAACCAGATGCTGTTTGTCCAGTTTTGCAAGGTTTTTGTATTTAACTAGATTGTATTTCTTTGTCTGAGTGTGACATTATAGTTGTTTTTGCATCTAAAAACCTCTAGAATTTTAAAGAATTTAAAATTGTTTGATTGCTTTTCCCCCTCGGGAAAAAGCATTAGTCAGACATACAATTATGTAGGAAAAAATGAAATAAATGGAAACTACATGAGCAACAGGTATATCATGCACTTTTGGCAGTGCCTGAAAAACTACTTTGAGACATTATCATGGTAAGTACATCAAGTACTGGTTGGCTAGTTCAGTTTACGAAGTTGTACCTCTAGGTCACAAGAATCGTAAATGTTCACCAATGCAACAGGATATCATGCTTTCTGTTTCATGCCTAGGTTAACTTCCGTATGTACACAGTGTAGATTTTTTAATTCATTTTCTCTTTTTCTCCACGTTTCAGTTACATCCCAGCTGAGACCAAAAAATAAACACCTACCACTGTAACATCTGACTGAAGTTATGACTACATGTTTGAATCTAGAGATCTTCATCCAGAGTTATAAATATCAAATATAAAATCTGAATATATTTGGATCAACTCTCTTTTGATTTGCAAAAGCTTACGGATCAAAAATTACTCTGCTGGCTTACCATATATTTAGGAAAAGAAGTTTCTTTTTGTCAACAAAACTGAACTTTCTGTGTTATTCTGGTCTGCATAATATGATGGAGTGTTGCCCTATAGCTGAATAGAAACAGATGTATATGGAGAAAATAACAAAAACAGACACAGATGGTGTATCACATGTATAACTTCTTAATTTATCCCTCATTGTGTGATACAATTATCCCGGCAAGTAGGCTGTATTCATCCCCTTTTCACAGATTCTGCCAGTTCCTGCAGGGACACTTTTCTGGATCGTGCTACAAACTGCCAGGGCAGCACAAAAAGATTACTCAGTCTCTCACTGCACCCTCTCTAGGTCCATTCCCTGTCCATTTTTCCTTTTGTTTGTTTGTTTACTTATTTCTTTTTGAGTAACTGTGATTACGGTGAAAGGTGAAATTACAGTTAATTTTTTTGCCAGAATAGCAATGTGGTTTTCTTTAGGCAAAAAACCCCAAAAGACAAATCCAACAAAACTCATCCCATTTCCTATATAATATTTGCAACAATAGGATCCTCTTTTCCAAAAGATAATGTGTTATTTTAACTTTGTGCTCAGAATTCATATTTATCTCATGAAATTTGTATAAACTCAATCTCAGCAATGTTGGGTTAACTCTGAACTTTGCATAATGAATTACATTGGGACTTTAGTTTGAATCCCAAGCTTCTCAGTGTTTCCCCACCAATTTGTTAAAAGTGATTTCCTGTCATAGCCTTAAAGATGTCTTTAAGCTTATGGAAATTGTGAGTATAGAAATATTATTCATGTAAGTATGGAAATAAAAAGTATTCATGAGTGTCTTAATTCAACTACAACAGCAGGTGGCTATAATAAAACAAAGATGTGTCACCAAAAGAGTTACTGGAAAGGAGGATACACTGTGAAATAATTTACATTGGTTGTTTTGTCTGTGATTTGCATCAGATCTTCTCTTTCTTTTTTTCCGCTTTTCCTTTTCCTTTTCACAAGGATTAAAAAGATAAGATACTTGACTGTTCCTGGTTCCATTAACAGTACAGAGCTGTATGCTTGGCTGCATTACTTTAGGTCAGCTTTGCATAAGTCCATGGCTTCATGACACTTTTTGCCCAGTAAAGACCTGACAGATACATCAGGAAGAAAACATGGAATTTAAGTTAATTTTAGGCAAACAGAAAAGAAACAACATTGCAACAGTTTTCCTGAGAAGGTGGTAGATGTCCCATCCCTGGAAATATTCAAGCTCAGGTTGGACTGGCCTCTGAGCAACCTAACTTAGTTGAAGATGTCCCTGCTTATATGGCAAGGGGTCTGGGCTAGAGGGATATTAAAGGTCCCTTCCATACCAAGACATTCTCTGATTCCATGACTTCAAAAAATGTGTAAACATGTTCATACTTAGTGTTCTTAACAGGCAAGATGATCTGTTTCTATTGAACTATTTTCTTAAATTTTGTATATATTTTCTTTAACACCAAACTGTATCATTAGGCAAATTTTCAAAGTCAAAAAAGCCCTGTTGAGATGAAGCTGGTATACAGCCATGCAGTGCAGAATAAAAAGCATCCATACCTTGGGTAAAATCTGATGGAGAAATATTTGAAAATACCTTATTGCAGTCAGAAATCAAATAAAGGAGCAAAAACTATTATGAATATGCTCATCAGAAAACAATTCAACCTATAGTAACTGTGACCTTTTTTTTTTCTCCTTGGTCAAGGTTGTATATACAGGCAGGAATATCCCCCATACTAAAAGGAAGGAAAAAAAGGAAAACATCAACCTGTATTCTTGTCTGGTTTTGAATTTGCTCTATCTCAGTTATTCCACAGTATTTTACTCTGCTGCTTCCCTGAAGCTCTCCTACAAGGTCCTAAGCCAAGGTTCTGGCAAAATCTTTTTCCTCTGATTCTGCCAAAGACAGTAACAAAACTCCATTAAGTAGTCTCAACTGTTTGTTTTTAAGCCACTTTCACCATCAACCCTCATTTCCCTCAATCCTGAGCTGAAATTAGCCACAAAGCACACACACATGAAGTAAGCCTCCACACCTTTGCATAAGACAGATATACTTCACTGACTGTACTACATGTAATTCTTCTGACTTTAGCATTTTTGGATGGAGAAGACAAGGTCTGTGTTTGTGCTTGAACTATGAAAAACTAGATAATGAAATGGACTGGATTTACTAAAAGATTGCACATGTCTGCATCAAACTAAGATTTCTACCGTGACTATTAAGATGTCAATTAGCAGAAATGTAAATGAACTTCTTTTCTTCTTTCCTATTCTTTTTCTGAAAAGCTCCAGATTTGTTTTCAATATTAATATTTATAATTATTTGGATTCTTTTATTTTCATTGTCTTTTTTATTGGTACAATAAAAAAGACAAATGTGTTATATCATTTGCCTTTTTCATTCTAAAGAAAGCAGTGCAGAAAAAATGTCTTTTGTGTCAGTATTGAGAAGCATGCAATGGAGTTGTTCTGAATTCTGGTGTTGACAAAACCAGACAGAAAATTGTTAGCTCTCTATGACTTATCACAAATCCTTTCAGCCAGTAATATTCATGTTTTGTACTTGTTAAATAATAAGTGAAAGCACTATGATGTGAGAAAATATATTTTGATGCTCTTACTTTTAAGAAATGTTGGGTGAAAATTTACTTAATTATCCAACTTAAACTGGTGAATTAATATTCCACATCTATATGTCAGTAGCTAGGGTCCTTTTTCTGATAGCAATATGTCCTTCAGAGTATTTCACAGGTGTAAAATCCTAAAGCTGGAAAGGAAAATGACCGATTAGATGCTTGATCTCATGTTTTGTAGCAAGAGTTGTTTTGAATACTGGAGTCCAGATTAATGCTTAGCAATTTCCAAACTGCATTCACATATCCTGATGCATATGCTGCATATCAGAACCAATGCTAAGAAAATACAGCTGTGTTGAAATGAATTTCTGTCCTGAGAAACTGGAGAACCAGGATTGAAAGCCTTGCATATCACATTTTCTTTCACAATTTAGGCTGCTCAAAGCTTTAGATCAGTGAGGCATGGTATCTATGGCAGCTATTTCATACAATAGCAGCAGTGGTTTTTCGTAGACTTTTTCTAGGTCATGTTTTCTGTATGTTACTTCTCTGTTCTGTGAATGAGGGAATTACTTCAACAAGGGATAAAAAACGTTCAGATTTTCTGTTCCTGTTCTTGCAATTCTTCAAATCTGTTTTCATTGAAATAGAGAGATTTTCTTTCCTATCTTTAACTAGATTCTATCTCAAGATTTGTTTTTAAAATGTTGCCATTATAAATTATTTAATTTGGATTCACCTTATTAAAGCAACACTTTTTTTGATCTGCCTTTGAATTAAGCACTTTACTAGACTACATACTTCTGTTTCAAGTTTTATAGGATGCTATCCTTTGTTTTAAATAATTCATTTTTTCTGAGGTATTTTTCTCACAGTATACGATCTTCAATACAATAGAGCATTATTTATTTTCTTCTAGAATATCATGTAATTATTTCATCATGTATTCACCAAAAAAACCCCACATCATTAAATTTATTTGCTTCAGGTACCTTTCTATATGTTTTGAATTAATTTATTTCAGTCTAAGGAGACATTTCGTCATACTTGTTCATATACAGAATTTTTCTTACTAAGCAACACTTAGGTGCTTAGAGGTTTTTTTCTGCATAGAAACAAACTTTATTCTTCTAATGAATAGAAGACATTTTTTAATTGATTAACTCAATTGTTGCCTTAATAAAGATTTAAAAGAAATCCTGCTGATATATACGTAAATTCAGAGAATTATATTCAAAAACAGTTTTGATACAACAGGCACCAAATTAAAAAATATTTTGTGTTTTTCCCTGAATAAAATTCACTAAATTTAACTAAGTTCTCTTAGGTTTTACTAGCTATTTATAGATTGAGATAATGTGTCAGGGTTTGACCTTGAGTAAACGCTGACACTCCGGCTCTCTCCTGCTGCAGATGTGCAGCAGAGGGGAAAGGAAAAAAAACTGTAAAAACACACACCAATCTCGTGAGTTAAGTGAGATAGGACACTGGCAGGAGGATGCACAGAAGAAAGGGCAGACAGGCTCTAAACTTAAAGTTGCAAAGTGATTTAATTACCTAACCGAGTTGAAGGATAAATGAGAGGCAAAAATAAACTTTTCATACACTATTTTGTTCACTCACTTTTTTCTTTCTTACGAACTTATTTTCATTTACTCTCTTGCTTTTTTCTAACTAACATGTCGGGTAGGGGGGCAGGGTATGGGGTATTTTTTTAGTCTGCAGAGCAGGTGCATAAATCCATTTATCACCACAATTTTTCTACTACAAATACTCTTTATCTCTATTTATGTCTCTCTCTCTCTAGACAGTTTTTCTGCTCTCACCCTCGCCTTTTTAAGAAGCAGTCTTTCTGCTCACCCCCCTTTTCTCTTTCCAAACCAACAGCATGAGCAGGGGGCAGGGTGAGGGGTTTGTTCTGGTTAGTCCATTGGGGAGAGGAGCTCTCTACTTAGCCACGGGGTCCCTCCAATGAGAGACAGTCCTCTGGGAACTTCTTTGGTGTGGGTCCAATCTCACGAGCAATATCCCACCCGAATTCTGCTGCAACATGAGTTTTTTTGTCTATAAGGTGCAGACTCTCCCGAGCCGAGGCCAGGCTGCTTCCATCCCAGGAGCAAGGCCTTTCTCTCCTTTGCAAGGCCTTTGCAGTTTTAACTCTTTAGATGAGACTCCCACTGGTTCACAGTTTTTTCTAGGCATCTACTTGGTCTTCTGGCATGGGCTGTGGGTGAATTTCTGCATCTTTGTGGACTCCATGGGCTGCAGGGGGACTTCCTGCTCCCCCCATGGCATTCACCATGGCTAGCAGGGGGTTTTCAGCTCCGGCGCCTGGAGCACCTCCTCCCCCACCTTCTCCACTGACCTTGGCATCTCCATGCTGTTCTGCCTCCACATATTTTTACTTTTACTTCCTCCTCCTCTAACTACAAGGAAGTGCGTGCCTACCTTGTTCTGATTTCTTCTTAAATATGTTTTCACAGAGGCGTAACCAGCACCTCCAATTGGCCCAAACTTGGCCATGTCCATCACCTTCAGAGCCATCAGAGATTGGCTCTGCTGGACTTGATGAAAAACTTCCAGAACTTTTACTCAGGAGCTATCTTTGTGCCACTCCCCACCCCTCAGACACTTCCTCAGGCTTACTACAACAGCTTCTGAGGGGTTTAAATTTCTCTTAGATGTTAGAGATACCTTGCTGATGTTTTGGGCCAATCAAAACCACCACATAATGTTAACTCCAGTTAAAATTAGCTGAGGCATATCAGTGTATCACAATGAGATTAGATAACAAAGAGTTAAGAACATATGGTTATACGCCAAAGTATGAGAGTATAATTTTTTCATTCAGGTAATGAAGTTGTAGTGAAATTTTACAAGGAAGTGGTAAATATAGTGTGTAGTTCTTGTGACTTAACATTAGGGAAAGTTTCTACAGATTTGTAAAATTCATATGTTCAGGGAAAGAAGAACCTACCAAATAAGACAAATCAAAAAGTTTAGCATAGAAACACAAAATCTTAGGCGACTTTTTTTTTTTAACTCTATAAGTATGCACAGGATAATAACTATCCACATTGACACAAGAAGAAATAGGTATAAATTAATCAGGCTCTAAATGGTCAGTCAAAAAACCCAGAGAATTTACAATATATTTTTCCATAGTAAAAAGTCAGCAAAATCCAAGTGTCTGTAATATAAGAGATATTAAAATTATACCGTCATTAGTAATAAGGTCAGTAGAGCAGGTTAAGTCCTGATTCCTTTCAGATTTTTTTTCTGAAACCTGTACTTCTATTCATTTTTCAGGCTTAATTGCTTCTTACATTAAATCACTACTTTACTTGGCTTGAACCAACTTATTTGTTATTTTAACTCAGCAATTTATTTAACTACTTTTAACAGTAATGAAACATGGTTAAATAGAGTAAATCACTTAATCTCAAATAAAGCAAAGCGTATAGAATATGTGTCTGTAAAGTCTATTGGCATAGCTGTCAGACGCCGAGATTGAATGATTCATGTAAATATTGTATCCCTCACATGTGTAAAAGTTTGCAGTAGCAAATCTTCAGTGGCTTGTTTTTGTTCTTCTTTTAATGCATTAGTAGCAAAGAGTTAAAAAAGAAGGAACAATTGATGAGACAGAAGAATAAAAAGTAAAATACATTGTATGCCAAATACAGTGCAAATACTTGAATAAGTACTTTTCTCTCAACAGACTGCTCTCATGTGTGCATAAAGGCTACTGTGCTAAGAGATTTTTCCATCTGTCTTTCACAGTCAAACAGGGATGCAAATAACTGTGCATTTTTTTCTGTTACTATTTGGGGATTTTTCCTGAGCAATTTGAAATAGTGGCACGTTTCTACTCCAGTGAGAATGAGCATTACAAGATGATCTGGTCACCCAGATCATGTCACTTGGTTGAATGCATTAAAAAAAAATTAATTTTGAAGCAGGACAACCTCCTGCATCATAAAACACATGTATTCTACAGATATTTTTGTGCATCTATATATGTATATAGTCCCCAGAGTCTCAGTACCTTAGAAAATAATGCATCAACTATCAATATGTGTCTTCCAGTTTAATGAGCCTCCAACTCACATCCCATATGCATCCTGGTCTGCACAACCGAGATCACCACCAGCAAGACCAGGATGGCGATACTTCCCCTTTATTCAACACATCTGGACTGATATATCCAGCTTTGTGTTTCATAAGAGGAAAAGCATTTTTACATGCTGAAACAAGTAGAGGTCATCAGGATAGTCATGGTGGGAGCACATTTTATAATCAGAAGCCGAGGGATCAGCCCTCAGCCTTGCCTCCAGAATCTTGGTTAACGTCTACAATTACCTCTTCAGAGGACACAGAGAGGATGGAGTCAGACTCTTTTCAGAGTTGCACGGAGATAGGATATGTAAACTAGCACAAGGTGGAATGGTGGAAATTCCAGATAGATATAAAGAAAATACAAGCTTTTTTTTCCTCATGAGGATAGTCATACTCTGAAACAGGTTACCCAGGGAGACTGTGGGTTCTCTACCCTTACAGATGTTAAAGGTCTGATTGTTCATGGTCCTCAGCAATCTTATGACTGAGACCAGAACTGCTTTGAATAGTGGATTTTTCCTTACTGACTTGTGAAGGTCCTGTCCAATCTGTTTTATCCTATTTTCATGATTCATATTAAATGTGTAAAAACTTTGGGTGTCTTTTGTCCAAATTTGTAACTTAATTTGAATAAACATAGTGTATGAGAAGAAATCATGTAAATATGGTACTGTCCTTTTTAAATACTCTTTTTGTCATTCTTTTTTGTTTTGACGTATAACCTGCAGTCATTTTTTAACCCTGAATATATGTGCACTCTTGAAAGTATCTCAGCATGGTGTGTTTTAACTAGTTTGTGCGCATGACGCAATATATTTTTTTAGAAAATACCTATCTCCTTTTGATATTACTAGTACTTTTACTTCTTTAGCAGACTTTTTATGATTCTTTCTGAGAGATCAACATTGTAGCTGCCTTACAGGGAGCTTCTGCATAGAGCAGATCTTTGCCAATCAGGACATAATCCCCAAATTTTGATTTTTTTCTCAGATCTTATCTGAAGCTGTCAAATGATCTGAGGAACTGACAGATAATCTACTGGTTTTGTGTTACACTCAGATGGGAAATAAGGATAACATAATCTAATTTGTTTTCATCTGCTTTCAACTGTGATTTGTTCCCAGTTTTTTTCCTTTGGTAAAGCAATTGGTCATGTTTATCTGTGCAGATAATTCATTACTGCACTATCAGAGCAGCTCTCATCAATCAGTCCTTCACACTCTGCAATTCCCTGGTCACAATATTAAGAAATCCTTTGGAAAAATTATGGAGCCATTAATTTAAAGTGACCCCCTTGGTTTTAATAAGGTTGAATGAAAAGTACAAGTGCCAAATGTAAAACACTGAACTTGATGTTTCATATGTAGACATGCACAGCAGAATTTGATAATCTATTTGCACCCAAAGTTTCTGGTAGATGTTGGAAAGCACTGATCTATCCAAGCTGTACTTGGGCACAAAGTTCATAATGTAAGTAAAAATCACCAAATTTTTTAGGTCTCAAATACTAGTAGGGGTTTTAGCAAAGAAAAATTTATTATCCTAACTGCTAGCTACATAGTTTCTTAATTTTCACCCTAAACTCCCTTTGTTTATAAATAGCATGTATAGATATGTGGATTAATTGCATTCAAAACATGGGGATGGTGTTGATTAGAAAGATATAAAACTTGATTTATGTCCTTTAAGATTTTGTTTAACACAGGAAAACTCTCCACCAAAAATATACTTTGTCTTCACATCACCAAAACAGCACTTTCATAGTCACCTACTGATAAGTTAAAAAAATGTAATAGCTTGTGTAAAGTAGTGGTTTCATGTACTGTATTCAACTGCAGAAATAAAAGAATTATCCCCCCCCAAAAAAAAAAATTCAATGGTGCTTTAATAGTTTTTGACCTTTCAGGAAAAGATACAGTCCACTTCCCTGCTGGATGCTAGACTCAGTGACACAGAAGATACCTGCCAGGCTTCACAGTTTCCTAAGATTTAATATAACAAATGAAAGACACTGTGAAGAATAAAGCATCCTTAAGATAGATATCAAATATAGGTCTGTTGAACCAAACTAACACTTGCAAAGTCCTGGTAGACTTTATAAAAAAATCAACATTTTATTGCTTCTGTTTCATACCATAGATAGATTAAGAAAGCATTTAATTTGGTAACTTTCTGTATACAAGATGCTGAAAGCCCTTTGTGATGGAATTTGTAAATCCAGAGGCAAGAAATCAGATTATGATAACTCTTGTCTCAATGTCAATATGAATTAATGGAAATAGGTTTTTAAAATTGAAAACATTTACATTACAGTTATATATGTCCAATTAATTTTGAGTGATCTGCTTTCATTTATTTAATTAAATCTTTCAGTTATCTCTGTAAATAATAAAAGATTAGATAATGGTTTGCATCTTTAATTTAATTAGAGCAGCTGTACAAAATGATTCTGCTGTTTTGGAGACTAGTGCATTGGTCACAGTTAACAACCAAACACTCATACAGCTGCACACCCCTTCCCCCTCGCACGGAACAGGGAACAAATGGAAGGAGAGTCTTGGCTCGGAAGTGAGAATGGAAGTAAGAAGCCTTGTGGATCAGGTCAGCTCTTCCAGTTGTGTTGCCTCTCAACCTCTTGCCTGCTCTCTGGGGAAGTGCAGAGTGGGGAAAAGGAGAAAACCTCAGTGATGTGCAAGCACTGGTGATGACACCTCTGGAATACTGCACTGAGGTTCTGAGTCCCGAATTCAAGAAAAATTTTGACATATGAAAGAGATACCTAATGCTACCCAAATTATCAAGTGGTTAGATTGCATATTCGACATGAGACAGGGAGAGGGAGCTGGGGCTGCTTAGTCTCCTAAAGAGGGGCTAAGGGGTAATTTCACAGCAGTCTGCTATTACCTGAAGGAGAGTTACAAACATGAAAACGACCAGATGACACAGCAAAGACAAATGGTCACAAGCTGTGGCTTGAGAGGCTCATATGAGGAATTAGGAAAATAACTGCAACTAAAAGGGTGGTGTAATACTTAAGTGGGTTGCCCTGAACCATCCTGGGCTCTGCACCTCTGGAGGTCTATGAGACTCAGCCAAAGTCACGGGCTGAACTCATTCTGGCAAACAGGACTACTTCAAACAAACATTAACAAAATGGCCTTCAGAAATATCCTTAAACCAACTTTTTTTTTTTAGTAATTCCATGACTATCTGTTTCTTGGTTTTATATTATAAACATCAAGAATTGTTCATTGCTGCTGACAGCAGCTTGGAACCCCTTTGCCTAAAGTTTACTTTGAAAAGAAATTACCAGTTTATAAAGGTAAGCTGTCTAAAAAAACGTGTTTAAAACTTTCAAATTACAGCTCTTAATGTATCCGAGCACAGTCAAGAACTGGAAATTTTACCTACAATTTCATTTTCAGAGTTTTTCAATGTGTTAAAAATGAGATATGTTGTCAGGATAGTGCAGGATCACCAATACTGTCTGAGCAGTCTGTGTTATCTGTTGTGTCAACACAAAAAAAAATTCAGTTCCTGGGATTTCTTATACAGAATCTTTCAGAAGCATAAATTAAGTAAAAAACAATAGAAAATTTTTTTAAATGAAGAAAAGATTATTCAGTGTCTGGTTTGACACTGGGTTACAGTTTAAAGCTGATTTGTTTTATTTCATTAACAGCATGATCATATGAGAGGTTAATCCTTTTTCGGAGTGGTTTTGAATGGAACCAACTTTAACTAGAACTTGAGTTGAAATAAAAAAAAAACTATGAGCAATCCATTGAATTCTGCTCTTTTTTTTATTTAAACAGACTGATGATCAGTAATCAAAACTTGTGGCTTCTCACTTTCGAGTTCAGGCGGCACGCCCCGAAGCCACACAGAAAGGACGAGCCGCCACGCCGCGCATCTGCCGGGTGTGCCCTGGTACAGAAGCTCACTGACTGGTCTGTGGAGTCCCTGGGGGACAGAGGTGAGCTGGAAACGAGGTGGGGCAGAAGAATGTACGACATGCAGTCTGCAGGCTTCCAGGGATTTATTTGAGGGTCTTTGGGTGAGGGTCCAGGGACGGCGAGAAGGGACGGAGAGACGGGGACGGGCTGAGGGCTGGAAGTCCGGAGGCTGCGAGCCCCGAACAGCCAGTGACAAAGGGTTATATGGGGAAGGAAAAGGGGAGTGGTTTGGTGCACAGACCAACCAGGACAGTCAGAGGGAAGAGGGACAGGGACACAAACCCATAGTTACATGATAGGGGAGGGTACACAATTCAAATGAACCAATGATACACAACTCAAGAGGGAAGAAAGGAGAAGTCTCTAGAAATAATTTCTTCAACCGCAGGGGCTCATGGTTGGTTTCCACAGGTCTCCATGACCTAAACAGTCCAGGCTGTCACAGGCCCCTGCGGCTGGTCTCTTGAGCACTAGAACTTGCAGGCATGCGCTGCAACAAAAACTTTCTTCAAATTAAGGTAGCAAATTTGTTTAAGAATGTGTAAACAGTTTGTTTATAAGACATTTGTAAACAGCACTGAAGATCTGAGATAAGAAATCAAATACACCACTGTAGCAATATGTTCCTCACTTTCAAGATTTATCAGGCTGTATCTTCCTTCTGAACACTGTGAGGTTTGTAAAAAAATAAATAAATAAATAAAAGAAAAAACACGTAAACTCCATAGGGGAAAAAAATATTAAAAATTGTTCAAACATTTTTTTCAATTCATGTCACTTACTTTTGATTAGTTTGAATGGATCAAATGTAGCCCTAAAAAGCAGAAGTCTTCTAGTTGTATGAGCATCTATTCTCCAACAAAGGTGAGATCTTCTGTAGCCCAGGTGGATGCAGATGACTAACATGGATAGGAAGGGAGGTGTGGTAGGACTGAGCCAAGTGCTTATTATGAGAGAGATCTGAGAGAACACAGATATAGCCCTGTTACCACTGTTTTCTATTTACTAGCTAGGATCATTCATCTGTTTGCATACAGAAAGCTGAAAGGCATATTGACTCCCTATAAAGAGGAAAGGGACCTCTGAGTCAGGTACTCTTAATGATTTTAAATAGTATAAGATACCTAAATGCCCATTTTCAGGCTTCTGAATTACCCCGTAATTGCAATGCTTACACTCCACTCTGAGATCTGAATCTGTCTTCTAATGGCTAATCTTTTGCTCTCAGTCGGGTGACACACAGGCGATCACAAAGAACCATAAACTGTGAAGATGCCAAATCTGAAAAACTGATGCAGCTACCTCTTTCCAGAATAGGAGCATTTGATTGTTGAAGAAGAGGATTAAAAAAAAAATCTGGGAATTTAGACTAGCACAGCTGCTGCTGTTGTTAGTGAGGAAAAGAACATGAAATGCAAAAGAGGATGGTGAGTTAGTTTCACTGACAGGGCATTCAAGCTGATTTCCAGTTGTTCTGCCCTGAATAAATGTACTGATACTGCAGTAAAGACTTCACAATGATTTCCATGTCTCTTACTTGGCTTTGTCACCCATACACATCAGCTGAATGCTGGAAATAAAACTAATTAAAATCCTGCCCCTTTTCACAGTAAGAAAAGACTTCAAATAACCATTGCAGTCTTAAGCCAAAATAATTATAAAATGCAAATCTGTATCAGATATATTTGTATCTTGTAGTCATTAATGTTTATAGCCAATAGAAACTTAATTTCAAAATCACAGTTTCATTTATACTGGTTGTACTTCTCAAAAAGAATATCTTTCATGTGGAAGTCCTAGCTTTCAAACTTTTCAAGCCTTACAACCCTGACATTATCATGCTTCCTGCAGACTTCTGCTCCTATTGTAGTAACGTAGGGATGAAAAGGACTTCATGGATTACTGAGTCTTGTCCCCTGCTGTGTATATAATCCTGAGCCCACTAAAATCAGTGGGAGTTTTAGCTTTTTCTTCAATGGTAGCATGATTAGGCCTAGAGAATCTAAAAAATGTTCAGATTAACATTGGTTTTTTGCACATTTTTCTAATGTCTTGTTAAAGATAGTATTAAAAGGTCTTAAATTCCAAATGTAATTGGTTCAGCGTAGTTGCAATTTGTTTCTAAATTCCTTATGCTATGAGGAAAATCTAAAATAACACTAAAGAATTTATTCTTGTTCATGTCATGTCTAGTGAAAGGTCAAAGCACGCTGAGCTTAGATGTCTCAAGCAAAGGACAGGCTAGAGGCAAAGGACCACAACCTTTAAGCTGATTTAACTCTTCGTAAACATAATGATCCAGGGAATTGGAGTAACAACAGTTACAGATCATATTTGTAGGGGAAATAAATGCTTACTGCCCCTAAGAGCTGTATTTATGCTATTCTGCATCCTTAAATATGTTAAAGACATAAGATTAGTCCACTGGATTAATCTTTCCGATCCACATTTTCACAGAGTGAAGTGGATATATCTCAGGTACTGTCTCATATCTTCAAGCTGCATTAGGAAAGAAAGACAACAAGGTAGAGTGAAAACATATATTGGCTTACAAAATTTGCTGAAGCAGTCAGTATTTCCCAGTTTATTTAAAACTAAAATTTATTTGAGCCAAAATCACTTATCTAAAGTTACTTGTCTCATGAGAAGAAGTAAAATTTCCTTTATATAATCAACAGAGAGAAGTGGAACACCTTGTGAATACAAATCAACATAAATACCTGTATTAGATTACAATGATTCATCCTATGAGAGAAAACAAAACAAAACAACCAAACAACCAAATATCCAAAACCAACAAAAAACTCAAGCATCTGATTCTAATACTAATTTTGGGGTGGTATTTTTAAATGAAAAATAATCAAACTGATTATATATATTAGCTTTTAGGGTTAACTTAACTATGATTTTAAATTATGACAGTATATTTAGGACATCAACACCTTTAAAGATGTTATGAAAAACCTAGGATAAATTCCAAACAAATGTGTGTCATTATTCTACAAAAGAGAAGTAAAATTTTAGAAATATAGCTAGTTGACATGTCTTTAGTACTAGAACACCTGTAAAATAATGAGGTCTAATGATATCTTGATGATATCCAATGATAACTAATGATATCTTAACCAGCATAAAAACTGATTTTCTACAGCTTCTAAATCAGCAGTTAATGGAAGAATGAAAGTAGCAGCTTTAAGTTAGAAGCAGACTTCAGAGAATCACTACCAGGATTTAATGTATAAAAGGTTTTTCACTAATGCATATTCACATTCTTCCAATGTCAGTAAAAATAGTTCTTGAAGTATATGAGGTTCAGCAAACTACATGCAATGAGATTTTCTGCATTACTCTGCTCATGCAAAACAATAGTGAGAATTTACATCAAAACAGACAATGCACTTTTTGTTATAGTGATATGTTCCAATATGACTATAGGAAACAGACTCTTCTGTTTTCTAATCATTACACTTTCCTGCTTGTCCTTGTGAATATTTTCTTAAAAATCAAGCATTGATGTATTTTTTTCTGTTTAGAATCCATGAACTCATAACATATTCCCTTATTCTATGAATTTTTCCTCTTTTCCAGGCATGTTCAATGACTTTCAGGATTTGTGTCTTAAAGCAAAGGACAGTTGAATGCTGGGTTTCCTGATCCTGGGTTTTTGCCTCTGTTTACTTTTGTTGCTACAAACACTATAAAAGGTTGATGGTGATACAGTCACTCTACAATGAACCTTTGAATAAAAGCAGTAAGAATTTAGGTACAAGCTTATCTTCTAAATTGGGTAATTTCATAGTAAAGTTTGGTAAGGTGTGAAGAGGGCTACCTTAGGAACATACAGTACAAAAGAAAAGAAAAAAATCCAAACAAACACAAAGTTTAAACACTTACTAAAACACAAAATCTCATATTTTCTCATATGCCATTACCAGTCAATTTTCATTTACATGATAGGTCCTTTAAATAATATTTTTAAAAGCAAAAAAAGATGCATTTTTCTGTGGCAAGTCATTGTAAGATTTATTTTTAATGATGAAGATATGGTATCCTTTAAAATAAAATTAATATTTCACAATGAAAATACTGATGAAACTAATGCAAAAGTTTTCTGACTTCCATAGCTGATGAAACTTGCTGCATGAGTCTTTTCTCTCTTCACAATTTATTTCAAATTCTTGTTTCAAATCAATACCACCTAACATAAAATCCTCAATTCAAATTTATACCTGTTAATACCTATGGGGACCCATATAAAGCAATCGATTTTTTATATTTGGGTTTCATTTAAACATCTGTTTATAGATAAATATAAGGAGAACAAGATGAAAATCATAAATACTTATCTGAAGTTCCAGTTAATAGTACATCTATGCCTAGGTCATTTTGAGAAAAAAATTCTGTTATTTCTTTTCCACAATACTGCAGTCCTGGAGGCAAAGATAAACCAAACAAGACTGAAAATACAATTGCAAATCTATACAGCACAGGAAGAAAAGAAAACAAAACTGAAAAGAACAAGGAACTGACATTCATTAAAGACTCTAGTATATGAAAGATAGCCTTTTATAAAAGCCTTTATTTTGCACTGGGATTTGACTACCACAAAATATATTTATCTATCTGAGTTCCTAGCTACTATTGCCCTTCATATTTAACATTGAAAGAATTTTTAAAAGTGTTGCTGAACTACAACACTAAGTTGTGGATTGGAAGCAGATTATGTTGAGGAAGTTTCATTTAAGTCTATGGTTTTGTCTCTTATAATCGAATTTTCATTGATAACATTTTTGTGAAACCATCGGATCAGATGGAAATAATTTTATACCTTTAGACTCCTGACTTTTTAACAGTTTTGGAATTTTTTTAGTTGGGTTTTTTTTTGTTTGTTTGTTTGGTTTTTTTTTTTTGTTTTGGTTTTTTTGGTTAGTGTGTGTTTTCTCTTAGAGTTGTTTTAGACAAGTGGGTACTGGCCTAAACTGTATTTTATCTTTTTCAGAGACATAGAACACTACACTCTATACAGACAATGAGCCATCCTGAAAATGGATAATACTGAAAGATAGTGAAATTTGGGCATCAGGGACATGAAAACAGCCCTGGCTGGGTGTTGCAATCCACACATCCCAGCTGAAACACATGCTCTCGTTAAACCTCTTCAGAACACTCGGATCTGAAAATAAAAGTGCTTAGCAGAAGATAGAACTATATTCAAGCCACATAAGTTAACTAGCCTTAAACCCTTCAAGTCTAACTATTTGTATGTCTTTTAGAAACCTCTCAAAATATAAGCAAATTAGCCTTTTTTCTTTAAATACAGACCTCATTTCCACCAGCTCCCTTTATTTTTTCCTCTCTCTGCACTCACATTATAGCCTGTAACAACCTATTAATTAGAACACTTACCCAAAATGATGTTGGAATTAAGCTCTTCCTATGAGAGAGAAATATATTTATATACTTACATATTTTTATTTATTTATTTATTAGTGATGCATGAAACACTTTTCAGAAAGGAGGTCAAGGCAGGTTTTACAAATCTCACACCATAGTACAATATGGATCCTCAAATTAGGAATGATAAGTCTAAGTCAAACTTCACCAACAGCTTCTTCATGTGAGAATTAGGAAATTTGCTCACACCTGGCCTGTTCCATCTTTCTGAATGTCCATCGGGAATTTTGTAGTTCAAAGGTTCTAGCTATTACCCATAGGGGTTTGTAGCTGAAATCTTTAATCAGTGTTTGTTCCTTTATTTCTAATTTCTGCCACAGTATATTAATTCTGGGAACATGTTTTTGTATTCAAGTCTCATTTTTCTTACCATTAAAAATATTTAAACATGCAACATTGTATGTTTTTGAAAATTGCTCCAGCAGTTTCTGCATTTATTCAGGAAAAGGAAAAATTATATTTCAGGAAGTATATATAATTTGACCCATTCCTTGACATTTGTTTTCTCTCAGCAAGTGGTTCCAAATTATGCAAAGCAGATCAAAGGTAAAGCTGTAATAAGAGGATAAATTCATTCAGGTCTATTTAATTCTTTCTAATAAAATGTTGAGTAATGCAATAAAAAATATCTCTTGTCTAATTACAGAGTTTTCGTGATTGACATAAATCCACATGCTCACTTTGAAATATGACACCTTTATTTGAGTAAATTAGAACAAAATCTAAAGTACTTAAATATATGGAAATCCCATAGTTAAAAATGGATGAAATACCACTTACAACTCCCATGATAAATTACAATCTTACAGATGTAGGAAGACCTCACTTTGTATAGATCAACACTTGTATTTTCATATTGTTGGAAAAAGGAACTAGTTGGTGCCTTCAAACATTACTGACATTTCTTTTGCTTTCTAATTGTGACTGACCGTTTGCAATGTTGATTCAATTCTTTAACACGAACCTTTCTCACACTTTTTTTTAAGTAGCAGGTTCTCTAAGTGTAGCCAACTAATGTGAACACTGTCAGAAAATTGCTTCATGTCTTCCTTCTTTCTAGATGGAAAATGTCTTATGTTGTTTTAATGTTGCCTTATGTTTTCTTCAGACCTTTATATTTTACATTTACAGAATCACAAAATCATTTAGATTGCAAAAACCCCTTACTATCGTCAAATCCAATTAACCCAGCAGTGCCAAGTCCACCACTAAATCATGTCCCCAGGTGCCACATCTACACAGCTTTTTAATGCCTTCAAGAATGGGGATTCAATCACTTGCTTCGGCAGCCTGTTCCAATGCTTGACATTTTTTCAGAAAAAACTTATTTTCTGATATCCAGTCTAAACCTTCCTTGACACAGCCTGAGCCCATTTTCTCTTGTCTTACCCCTTCCAACCTGGGAGAAAGGACTGACTCCCACCTTGCTACAACCTCCTGTCTGGTAGTTGTAGAGCAAAAAGGTCCCCCATAATTCTCTTTTTCTCCAGGCTAAACAACCCCAGCTCCCTCAGACACTCCTCACAAGACTTGTGCTCTTCTTTTCCTGACGTTGCTTCACTTCTTTATTATATAGGTATGTCTTGATCAGCAAAATTGTTGCAGATATGTTTTAAAGGCAGCTGTTGGATGACAAGATAAATAAAATAATTATTTTGATAGATAGTGGATAAAATGAAGATTTGTTTCTTTGATGCCTGAATTTGATTTCCTTCAGAGCTCACATGAATCACTGAGAATTACTAATTCCACATCTGTGGTATCTGCATTATCTTTAACCTACTGGTATTTTGCACCAGCATATGTAAACAGCAGAGCATTGTGAGATGTAGACATATACTGAGAACCTCAGGAAGGGAGCTATAACACCAGCACTTGAGCAGAAATTAAGACACTATCACTCAGACCATTTACCATGTCTTGATTTGAGCCCCTAATACAGGGATATGTTGAAAATCTCCACAGACCAGAAATCATTCCTGATGGAACATCTAGATTACTTTAAAAAGCATTGTGTTGATGGAGCTGTCTTCTTTTTATGTATTTATGGTATACTCAGATTCAATTCATTACACTTCTTTAGCAGATTCAAACATTTTTCTTGCATGGACAATGTTTTAATCATCAAGCTGTAGGAGGGGTAAATTTAAAATTGTGTTAGCTGTTTCCAAAGTACTCAGATATACCATCTAACGAGCAACTTCAGGGATTTCAGTGTAGTTCTAAACTGATAAATGGAAAAGAGCTAGGAACTCAATGTCTTCTCATTTTCTGCACTTATTAATTGTTAGGTCACAGCTGGTTGTCTCTGAGACAAACCTTTAAGGAGTGCTTGACTTAAGCAATGTGAATGTGAGGTAATCAATGTCATTTGGCTTCAGGTTCTTTCTTATTTGCTATCACTAAGCCAGCTCAAGTACAAACAAATCATGCAACACAGATATGCTGTTACACAGAATCTGAATGAAGATTTCCCCAGATAGGAAATACATTATTGCATATTACAATAGGAATAATTATCCCTTTCCATTTGGAGTTTTCATTTGCAACAGACCCCCTGAGAGAATTGGTCATATACAATCTCTGGATTTTTAGAGGTGGAAAGCATAAGCTATAAACCAGAAAAATTAGTTACCTTGGATTACCTATTGCGTTCATGGCAGCAATTCTGGTGTTGCAAAAAAAAAAAAAAAAGTCGTGCAGTAATTAAAAGGAGATTTCAATCATCTGAGATTTGACTATCTTATTTACAAGCCATGAACAATTGAGGTGTAAATCCACAAAAGAATAGAGGAAGCTTTGTGGATGCCTGGTTAAATGTTCACAGTAAAAGGAAATACCTGATTTTTAGGAGTCCTGCCATTTGACATTGTCCTAAATTACTTACCTGGGCTACTCTTCCACTGATGCTGAGGGAGGATTAAGTGCCCAAGAATGAGAGTCAAAACTAGTAGCTGAGTGTGAATCACATACAATAGATTACCAAGTAAATCATAAACCCTTTTCTCTTCAAGGTTTAATTATGTAACTGTAGGAATGCACTCATCTTCAATCAGGATCCCCAACAGAGTTGATATAGTCTGTAGTTGCTTAGGCGTAATGACAAATGTGAAAGCTCTCTGGACATATAGAAACTGAATAAAAAACTCTATTTGCCATTTAACATCTTGTCTTCATTTCATATGCAGCTGCCTACAGAGACAATTAATCAGGATTTAAGTGCCTTTATTTCTTTGCAGACCAAAATCTTATTGTGTGATAGCTGAAAAACAATGAAGAAAAGAGAGCAGAAAAGCACTATAAAATCTAACAGTCCTGAACATTAATGCTTTAATTGGAAAATAACGCTCCATGAGATGGAACAGGGTCATTTCTCTGACACCTATTTCAACTCCACAAGATTGCTGTTTTCAGTTGAAATAAAAGCTGGTCAATTTCCTCTTCTGATTCCATTAGGTGTTTTTGATGAACATATCTATATCTATATCATCTATATCTATATCTATATCTATATGTAATAAATATTAAAAAAAACCCCTAAAGATATTGTTACCAGGCTGAAAAACACTGTAAGGTTTTCAGTAGACCTTGACTGTAAGATTCTGAGGTGAATAACAGAGGGAAGTATGGATAAAATACTTAAACTTAGATCTTGCAAAACACAAAAAAAAATAGTCCCTTTCAAAAATCCAGAATTTTTTTCTTGGCACAGTATGTTTCCATAAACAAATAGTCAGAACTAATTTTTTGAGTGATCAAGTAAACATATCCAAGATTTACTTTTTGCATTGCTTGCACTTCATTTTAATCTTGGAATAATGAGTATTTCAAAAACAAATGGCCACTGAAAAAGTTTCAGTGTTCTATCCACAGAAGCTATATACCACAGCAAAAAAATTACTTTTGATAAACTTGGCAGTGAAAATTGCAATTGTTAAAACCACCAATTTGTCCCTCTCCAAAATACAGGCCTTTGCACAAATGAAATACAGTGAGATAAAATGTGATGAAATTATATCACTACCTCTCTCTGTCTCTCTCTGCATTTTTTTTTAGTAAGAAGATTTTTTTTTAATTTACAACATATAGCCACACAGAAATATGAAAGAAATGTGTTTAGTTTGTCACTAAAATGCTTTCATGAAATCTGAAATATGAAAATATTTCCCTGATTTGCAGAGGAGGAAAACACATTTAGTTAAAGAGTGGATCCTCCTTCACCATTACACATGATGGGGCCCTGCCCTCCTGGAGATGGCTGAACACCTGTCTGCCAATGGGAAGCAAATAAATTCCTTATTTTGTTTTTCTTGTGTGTATGGTTTTTGCTTTCCCTACTTAACTCTCCTTATCTCAGCCCAAAAGTTTTCTAGGTTTTAGCCATCCAATTCTCTCCCCTATCCCACTGTTGGGGGATTGAATGGTTCTGCCATGCTTGGGTGATGGCTGGGGTTAAACTATGACACTCACTCCTAACGTACCATATAGTGTGGAGTCACAGAATCACACAATGGGTCAGGTTGGAAGGGACAGGGTCATCCTAGATCACATTGCACAAGATTGCACCCAGAATGTTGAATATCTCCAGTGAAGATATTCAGCCTCTCTGGGCAACCTCTTCCAGTGCATGGTGACCTGCACAGTAAAGAAATTCTTCCTCATGTTCAGATGGAACTCCCTGTGCATCAGTTCCTGCTCATTGCCTCTTGTCTTGTTGCTTGGCACCACCAAGAAGAGCCTGGCTCCATCCTCCTGGCACCCCCCACTTCAGACGCTGACAGACATTGATGAGGTCCCCTCTCAGTCATCTCTTCTACAATCTGAACAGGCCCATCTCCCTCACCCTTTCATCATAAGTGAGATGCTCTTGTCCCCTAATAGGCATCACAGCCCTCCACTGGACCTGCTCTAGGAGCTCCATGTTCATGACTCTTGTACTGAGGAGTCCAGAAATGGACACAGCACTCCAGATGGGCCTCACTGGGGCTGAGTAGAGGGGCAGGATCACCAACTGCTGGCAATGCTCTTCCTCATGGACATCATTGTCTTTCTTGGCCACAAGGTCACACTGCTGGCTCATAGATAGCTTGTTGTCCACCAGGACCCCCAGGCCTTTCTCCAGAGGACTGCTTTCCAGCAAGTCAGCCTCCAGCCTGTGCTGGTGCCTGGGATTATTCTTCCCCAGGTGCAGGACTCTGCGTTTGCCTTTGTGGAATTTCAGATTGTTCTCTGCCCATGTCTCCAGGCTGTTGAGGTCCTTCCAAAGGACTGTACAGCCCTCTGGAAATCAGCCACTCCTCACATGTTTGTTTCATCAGTGAAATTGCTGAGGAGGCCTCTGTTCCTTCATCCAAGTCACTGATGGTTAAGTTAAACAATATTGGACGCAGTATGGAACCCTAGGTGATGCCACTAGTGACAGGCCTTCATCTAGACCCTGTGCTACTGATTGCAGCCCTCTGGGATCTGACATTCAGCCAGTTCTCAATCCATCTCACTGCCCACTTATCTAATTCATGCTTCCTTGAGCTTGCCTATGAGGATGTTGTGATAGACAGTGTCAAAAAAACTAAACCCCACAACAAAAACAAAACCAAAAACACCACTCAACAAACACCTTCTGAGTGAAAACAGAATCAAAGTGCCTCAAAATGCATAAATGAAAGGCAGTGAGGATAATAATAACATTGCCTAAACTCTGCCACCAAAACTTCAGACTGTGTAGGCTGCAAGACAAAAGGCAGACTAAATCTGCAAATACCTTCAGTAGTATTAAAGCACTTGACCCCACTTAATACATAAAGGCTTCTGTTTTGATCTTCATAAACACGTAGGCTCAATATCTCACCGAGGTAGCCAAAATCTTTTTCACAAAAACTTGTAGTATCTGCAGGAATATTTAACTTTGTGCATGAAACAACTTAGTCATTTCCCTAGTTCCATCTGCTAGCTCTCCAAGCCTTTCAAAAGATCAGTTAGGCCAGATAGCAAACACAATAACTAAGACTTTAGGCAGAGATTTCTTTTAATTTATCAGTCTGATGCCAGGAAAAACCTGGGCATGCTAAGATATTTTTCTTACCAACAGTAAATGATTTTTTAAAGATAATCACTTTAAGTATCATAAATGAAAAAAATAAACCTAACTAATATTTTGGAAATTTTAATAAGATAATTGTCTTCTCTCTCTCTCTGAGTAGTATCTTTAAAATGAAAGTATCTCAAGATAGGTAGAAAGGAGGTGGAGAAATGTAGGAACAGTATAGAAACAACACATGCTTTTCTACAAGAAACACACTTTTCAGTAGATATATCTCTGCTCTTGTGTTTCATTAAGTTTATTTTACAGCAGGGGAAAATGAAGTCTTGTACTTTGTTATTAATCCATAATGAAAGAAACCAGAGGAAGGTGTTTTCTTGCTCTTTTTCCCATTAAAGTTAGGTATAATGTTTCTGGCTAGCAAACTTTTTCATTTTAATGGATTTTCTTTCCCTGCAAACAAATGGAATATCTCATTTGCTCAGGCAGATCTGTGATGATGCACATACAGCTCTACGTATCTACTGTGTAGGTGTTTGCAGCTGAATATAGCACCTAAAGCAAATAAACCAGAGGCCAGAATGTTTTGTGGAATAAGCTTGGGGACTCAGAGAAAAAAGGTCAGCACAAAGGGACACCCCACACCATTGCCCCCATGTTTCAGCCACCACTTTGAATTTTTGCCACACCTCTGATTTATAATTACATTCTTTACCCTTAAAAACTGGTTAATCAGGTATTTTTTTTCGGCTGCAATACTATGGGCACATGGATTTTTCACAATGCTCAGAGTCTATATCTGGATGATCTGAGTCATATTATTTAGTCTGTATTATTTATATGAGGGATCTTAGTGGTTTTAAGAGCATTAGAAAGAGAGAGAGAGAGGGACAGTGGTCCATTTCTTCATATGGACATGGCAGATTTTACTAGGTTGTACCATAATGTAATAATGCATTCAGGTTTTCTTTTGCGTGATACTAATATTAGCATAAGGCTATTGCTTCAGCTTTAGTGAAGCTAGATTTGGATTTCTGACTCCATGGTATTTTTATCTCATCTACTTTTATTTATGATATGAACATCAGTCTTGCTGTTGCCATAGGCAAAATGGATTAGAAGCAAAAAGGAGCCCAGAAAGCACATACACATGCAGCCCCATTTTCAGAGTTCCAGCAAGAGCTTATCTGTATTCAGTCACTTCAGCCAAACTGCTTGTCTGCCAGGTTTTGCTTCCAGTTATGGTGTTACTAGCTCATACACCACCCTAAATACATTAAAATACTGTTGTAAGATTACATATTTGATTTGTCACTCAGCCACGTGTATTGTGGGGTTCAAGTGCATGGGTTGCGTCTGGATACATTTGTTGTATCAATACATCCAAAGTTGTTTCAATACCCATTTTACACCCTAATATTTCAAAGGAACTCTACTTATGTAGATAACAGCAGCATGTTCTATTCAGTATTGTTTAAATTAGGTGCAGAAGCCTTGAAGATAAAAAATTTTAAACAGCTTTGAAAGAAGATCCTTGGATCATGTTAACTGCCTGCTTATAGTCTATATGTAAGAATGCTTCATTTGAGAAAAGAAATTGATGACAGTGGAAGAAAAAAGAGACAGACATTAAAACACAAATAGTAGCAAACAAAGGGCAATTTTAAAGCCATTTGTTACAGGTTTGTTTGGTTTTTGGGGGTTTTTTTATACAGAAAATTCATTTAGACTACAATATGAAATAACCATCAAGTTCTTTAGGTAACCTTATTTTAAAGTTTACAGTATTCAAAAAAGAAGAATCTAAGATTATGTGTTCTCAAAACCCAATAGTTGTTTTCAGAATTAAAATATGCAAACTTTTGAAATCAAACTTCTCAAATCCTGCTGTAAAAACTTTTACATACATAGCTTATGAGATTAGGCGTTATATAACTGATCTCAACAGTTTATTAAATGAGGCTATTGGGAAAGCTTATTGTCAGTAAATATTTTGGATGTCTTCTTTTTAAATCCCACATTTTTAAATCCATTTAGGACATTAAAATCTGTAGACACTGTCAATGATGAGGTCTGGTGCAGAAAGTGGAACAGCTACCATAATTTAAAGCAAAATTTTGCTTCTGCCACAAAACACTTATATTTCTTACTTATCCCCAGAGTTTGTCATATCCATTGTAAACAGATGTATCCAAGCTTTTCTGCTTATTCTCAGGTACATTTCTGAGCTTTTATAAATAGAAAATATTTTTTGACAAATATTTTTGGAAACTTGCCAACATAGATTATGTAGCAGAGTAGTTGAGGGAAGGTTCTCAGCCAGGCAGGAGAAGTGGGACACAATGATTACATGGATGATTTTGATTAGATGTTTGCTATTGCTGATACACTATCTAAATATTATTAATGCAGTATCTAAATAACAACTCTGTCATAACTTACAAGAGATTATAGTATCATCAGGTCTTGGTTCCTCCTGTTGTGTCAAACTTCAGTGAGATCCCCTTGCTTTCTGACTGATCAGAGAACTTGAGCTGCAGCTAGGTCCACTAAGTCTCAGATTTGGTCAATGACCCTTAGGGCTAAGAAGTTACAAAAAAAGGTTCAGCTGGAAACAGTTTTATTGTCTTTGACCTTGCAGAATTCACAATTAAAAAGTAGAAAAACACCTGTGTATCTATTTTAGGATTTTATCTCTATGTTTAACCAGATCTTAATTTTTTTTCACCCATTCAGAAGTGAGTTTTCCCTGTCTTTGGGCTGGACATATCCTGCAGGCATCCCACTGGGAGTGGGAATCTACCCAGAAGCTGCCTTCAGCCTAAATAGACCAGTTTGCCCAGCTGACCCAAACTCGAGCAGTATTTTGTACAATTTTGCAGGCTGAAGTGCACCAAAGTCAGTCACAAATGTCTCCACTCTCCCCATCTCTGGAATAGATTAATTATGACAGAATCAACACAGTTCCTCCTGCAATACCCACCCAGTGTTCTTATTTTAGGACAAGCCACGTTGCTCATCAGAGACAGCAGAAAGGGAGAGGGTGTGTATGCATGTGTGTGTGTGTGTGTGTCTATAGAAAGGACACACTTGAACACTCAATTAGCTTTTCCCACCAACACATACCACTCTAATGACATTGGTCTGGAATAATACACTATAGCTCATAACATATCCTGGATAATTCATCTGAAAAAGTGGTACTTTATGTGCTCCTTATGGCATGTTTGGCAGTCAAAAAAAAGTTTCCATAGCAACAGGATTAGAAGTAGTCCTCAAGAAAGTTGACAGAAATCACAGTCTACCAGGTGAAATTTGCTGAGGTAATGTTTATTTAACAGTACTTAAATGGCTAAGTTCCTAATACCTAATTATGTGAATAAATATTTATTTAAAATAAAAACAACCAAAACCCCCTGTAAGGTCTTAAAATGTTTTACAAGAGCTTTTTAAGAGCTACACTGAACTGCCTTTATAAAGTTTTTAGATAAAGTTTTAGTATTTGTTAAGGTGGATTTCCATGGTGATTAAATGTCCCATGGGATTCAAGAATTTATTTTACAGGCACTAGTATATTCATAGGATTCTTTTGAACTTTTTTGTATTTTTGGTTATTCCCAGCAAGAAACATGCTTGTGCAGGAAAATGTGATAGCAGAATCTTCTGTTGTTCTGATCAAATTCACTATTATCATTGTAATAGCAACATAGTTCAACCAAAGTTGATAAGGATGAGCTCAAGATCTACTTTATGTTAAACAAAAAACAAGTGCAGAAGCACACACCATCTCTACTTGAACCCAATATGTCACCTCTACTTTTAAAAATCACTGCTTCCCTCAGAGAGATGAGCGATTAGTTGCTTCCTCTTGATTTGCCTTAAGTGTCCAGGAGCTGGAAGTACTAGTAAGACCCTAATTCATATGTTTGTTGTACCTGCAGACAGCCTGGTTTTGATCCTCTCTGGCTTTGCAGTGAAAAACATAGGGGACATTCACAAAAAAGATATTGTTCTTCATTTGCCTATTGCCACACCTCATAGACACATAGACAGAGGTATGGCCAAGACAAGACCACTTCTCATAACCAGGAGAAAAATGTCCTCTTGTGAACAGGGCATACCCTCTTCCCCAATGTCTTGGTCTGCTTGTTCTTCAAGAGATAAAAATGGCAGACATTTGGTGGGATTAGTTGGCAAAGCCTGTAAAGATGTTGCAATTGCTATCTGATTGTTCAATTAGTTCACTTACATGTGTAAGGTTGATAATGAGTGTGCTTCCTGCATATGAGAATTATTAGAAATTATAATTATTTATTATAGCCTTATGTTTTACACCTGTTCACTCAGACCACAGCAGTTACTATTGCACTGAGCACTTCACCTGGCTAATGGGCATCTAAACCCTACTTCTAGACAATTATTGAATTGTGTTCTCTTCCATAAAGATGAATAGAGAGCAAGGTCCATGAACCAAACTCACAGTTTAACAAATATGGATAATAGTATTACATAAGTTCTATTTTTCATGATCATTGCAACAGCTCAAAGAGTTAAATTTAAACACATTGTTTTCAATAGTCATTCTTGTTAAAGACTAACAAGTAATTCTTGAAATAACTAGACACAATCTCAGATTCATTTTTAATATCATCTGTGTAGAAAGCTACAACAGTAGCTGCCCTCTTTTCTGTGTCATCTGAAAATCAGTTCACCTAATTTAAATAGTACAGAGAAAATAGAAATGTCTCAAAGGGCATTTACTTTGTCTGGACATCAACTCACATGTTTTGAGAATTTGTGAGGATGATGCTACAAGAAGAAAAGCCAATGCAAGTTAATCCAAATTTAGAAATTACACTCTTATTAACCAATTAACACAATTAACTAATTAAGTTACAGGAACATGTCAATATCTATTTACAGAAGGAGAAGAAAACAAATTGGAAGAAAACTCCAACTTACACTTATAAAAAAGGAAATATATGTTTAAATTATATTTCTGTTAGCCTATTTAGTTTTCTAGAATTTACAGGACTAACTGTGGGATGGAGGAAATAATTCTGGTCATATTTTTAAGCCCCAGGCAGTTTAATTTGAAATGTCTGCTATATTCTATGTTCATACTTGCAGAGCTGTTTGGCATCATAATCACATGGAATCAAGTTCTCTGGAGACATATACAACTTTAATTCTGCTTAAGTCCAGTGAGTTTTTTTGTTTGAGTTTGAAGAATTTCTTGTACTTGATTACTTTGCTAATGCAAATATTTAACGTAGAAGAATAATCAAAAGAGAATAAAAATGAGCTGTTTGGATTTTTTTTTCTGGTGAACGATTTTCTGTTTATTTTGGAGGCCTTTCTGGTTTAACAAGCATAAAAATCCTTATTTTACCATGCAAATTGGATGCAATACCTTTGTTTTTCAATTTTATTGTATTAGTTCATATTTTGTTGTTGGAGAATAGAAAATGTACTGAATTTTTGAAAGCATATTGTAAGAAAAGGCATAATAATGGCACTTTGCCACAAGCTGGAGGACTGCACTTAACTTATACTTGTTGTATGGAGGAGGAGACAGTCTCTTCTTCCAGGGACCTAGTGATACAACAAGGGGAAATAGCCTCAAGTTTCGTCCTGGTAGGTTCAGGTCACGTATTAGGAAAACTTTCTTCACTGAAAAGGTGGATAAGCAGTGAAACAAGTTCCCCAGGAAAGTGGGTCACCATCCCTAGAAGTGTTAAAAAAATGAGCGGACATGGAATTTCACAGTAGAGTTTAGTGGGCATAGTGATAGGTCAGAGGTTGTGTTTGATGATCTTGGTGGTCTTTTCCAACTTTAATGATTCTGTAATTCTACTGAATGCTGTATCTGCATTTGTGAATGGAAAAATGTCCACACATTGTTATCAGGACCAAATTTTCTCAGCCTGGACATAGTTAATCGTGTGCCATTTAAGTATTGCTAGAGCTCAGCAACAACAAACAATAATTGCTGAGCACATTTAGGGCCTTGAAGTCAGGGTACTAAAATCCAAAGTATTTCTGGCTCTGAGAAATTTAGCAATGTGTAAATTTGAGGGACTTGGTCTAGATGTTCCTAGCACATTATGGTGTTGATGAAGTTCATTATAAACAGGCTGAATCATAACCTCTTATATACCAAAATACTCCTTAAAGTGGTTGCCAGGGAAAAAATGTACTTTTTTTCTCTTTTAACTTGTGATGGAAGCTTGTGTAATCCACCACACTTACAAAACTATGAAATCTCTGGAATACAAGCAGTAAGACTGCATTGCTGGAGGACTGCTGCAGGCATACTTTCTGAAATATGAAGGACGGAGTCATCTTGCCATCTGCCTTACGGCCTTTTATGATACATCCCAAAAACAGTGGCTAAATTTCAAGTAAAAAGGCATGTAGATTACTTATACAACTGTTGTAAAATACAATGCAATATCTGAATTATCAATTTTTCATTGAGTGAAAGTGTTAGAACCCTGGTACAGAGCCTGACTTGCTTTTCTTTAGATACTGTTTTCTGTAGCAGCTTTGAATGACTCAATAGGACAAAGTAAAACTGATTGTTAAATAATTTACAGGAGACTGAATAATCTTTAAAAAACAATTTCACAACTGAGACTTGAATGCTGAACATTATTTGTTCAAATGCAGCCTTTTACATTGTATTCCTCATATGTACCTGAAAAGTAAACCTGTTTATAAGCTGGGAGTCTAAATGAGCTTACATAAAGGAAAAAATGATAACTTTATTTTTGTTTCTTTTTTCCAGTTGACTAGTCACTACCATCTAGTTTCATGTCAAGGGCTGCAGTATCCCAGTGTTGCAGCAGCCGGGCCAGCAGGGTCTCTCCTGACTGGGGACTGAAATCTTTTCACATATCTCACAGCTCATCCAGAGACAGGGATCTTTAGGTAGTCACCCTGAAAGTATTAAAGAAGGCAGAACTATTCTTGCTCTGGATATTTGCACTGGCAATGAATAGTACTCTTTACATCTGCCTGACTCTCTTTTCCAGTTTTAGAGAGTTCAGTCACAAAATATGTATTTGCATCATATTAATTCTTTAATAGCTTACATTCATGCTTAATAATGTTATTTAACATATTCTCTCTCCTTTTTGTGTAGCTGAACATGGATGCTGTCAAGTTTTTTGAAATCTTTCTCTTTGAGACACAGACAAAATAAATTGAAAAAAATTAATATCTGGGTTTTGTTCCTGTCTCACTTCCTACTTATTTCTTAATAACAGAGTAGCTAAATATTCAATTTTATGCATGTATTCTTTCACCTCCATCTCTCATTACCTTATTAAGCAGAAATTAAATACTTATTTGGAGACACTTAATTTAAAAGGCTGTCCTTTTACTTGTTCTAATTGAGTTCCCAGATGCCAAATATAATTTGTAGTCAAAGTCTGTACTTTGGCAGGATGCTGCACTTTAAATAATAATTTAAAAATAAGCTTCTTTTTATTTTTATATCAAAATGATACTCTATTTTAATTCATTACTCTCGTATTCAGTAAAATTGTTTTCATGACAAGGGACAGCAATTTCAGTTTGTTCAGGAACCTGTGGGGAAGTCAAGAAGACGTAACGTTGGGACAACATGGATGTGCAGAGAATGTGCATGGATATTCTGCATGTGTGATCTTTGTAGCAGAGAAAATCTGATCAATACTCTGTATAGATGTGATTTATTGCTTTATTAACAGTCATAGTTCAGAATTAATGCAGTGCAAACCAAGAAATTCTGACTCCAAATCCATCCTTTGCACGGTTGTGTACATATTTACCCACCCCTTGCAACCAGCCAGGTATCCACTATCACATTTCCCCTCACTGGGGAGCACAGGTTCCCTTGGGTGCACACCCTTCCTCTTGACACTGTGGGTGTGCCAGCACGAGGTATAATTCTGAATTCCCTACCATGTTAGTGGTGGTAGGCACCATCTTATTAGATCTGTCCACACAACAGCAAGTAGTTGTCCCAGGTTTTGTGCTCTTCACCCCAAGGTGGAGTTCTCTGTGTGCAGACATCCTGTGATGGGGGTCTCTTCTACCACCGTCTCTCCTCATTGTGACAAATATTAATGTTTCTTTTATTTTCTTTTTGTGTTGAATGTTTTTTTGTTTGTTGTGCCAACAATCTCTTGGTCATTCCCTAGTCACTGCCTGCTTAGTCCACCTGATTAACAGTAGTGTTTTCTCTGGGAATCACTGTTTCCAGCATTTCACTCACATAACTCTGCTCACACTTATGTTTCTATATTAACAGGTGCTGTTTTCTGGGCCATTTCTTTATCATCTTCAAGAGGAAGGCAAAATGGAGGATTTCAAGAACTACAGGCAAGAGCACTGCATCTCAGTCCCAAGAACATGAAATAATTTCTCCTGAAAATCACTTCCCACCTATGAAGAGCAGGAAGATGATTAAGAACATCTAGAATGGATTATCTTTTTTTTAATGTTACAATATTTTATTTCAACAAGCTCTGAATAAGGTCTTCTACAAGGCAACAAGCCTTCTTTCTTGCTCCTACAAGGTACAGTAATTTAAAAAAAAAATTGTTAGTTGTGTGTGTAGAAACTATATACTTTGCCAACACATCATTGTGCCCAGAATAATGAGTCTTGACTTTTCACTTTGAATGTGATTTCCTTATCTCTGTATGTCTTACATTGCATATGTAATGACAGTAAGAAAATTCAGGAATGAGAGCATCTCAGGAAGCATAGCACAGCAGATTCTGAAGTTACATTAAATAATGTCTTTCCAATCACAACAGCAGATACATGCATGAAATAGAAGTAGTGGACTAAACAGGACTCTTAACATAACTGTTCTAAAGGAAATTAAGTAGGAGAGGGCAAAGAACAGCTCCAGATATGCCTGTGGGACAACTTCTGCACCATCAAAGTAGACAAGTCTCTAGTCTGTCAATATTTCAGTCATCATTTGATTTTGAACTTTTATTTTTGTTTTTAAGTCTTTTAAAGGATAACAAAAAGTTATAGAAATAATACATTTTTGTATTTCCTGCTCAATTAAAAAGTGTTCTAATTTCACCATATTTTAAACAAAGGCTCCAGCACCATACTCAGTTTTGCTGTTTGCACCTTGAAGCTAAGCCAAACCATACCAAAACTAATACATGGCATGTTCTCATTGACAGCAATCAGGTTCAGGCCTTGGAAATCAGTTTGTAAAGAAACATTTTTTCTTTTTAATATGTGTTTCATGATATATATCCACTTTCACTGGTGGAGTTTTATCAGTAAAAACCTTTTGCGAGAAAATGCACGTTTTGGTGAACTCCCCAGAGATTTTTTTAATATAAAATATACTTTCTTTTCATTTTATTGAAAGTATATTAAATATATGTACATAAAAAGCAGCTCAGCTATTCTCTGAAGTTAGACAAGCTTCTTCTAACATCACCACTTTTCATGTTACTCAATCAGCATATTGTCTGTATATTTTCTCCAAGATGTGTTAGCTTGCAATTTCTATTCAAATTTAATTTTATTGTCTTTATTTCCAATGCTAATTGCTCTTCCTTTTATGCTTATTGATGTGTCACATCCATCATTCTTTCAATCTCCACAAGTTGTCCAAATATCACTAATGTGAAGTTAATTCAACATACAACACAGGAAAACTTCAAGTCCTCTCATTTACAGCAGAAGGACACCAAATTTTCATAGAAAAAAATCTTTTTTTTTTATGTAAAGTACCTGTGGGTAGTTATTAATTTACTGCATTTCAGTACTTTTCTGATTAAACTGTTCTGATTATGAACAGTTGTTGAAGTTCTATTCTGGATGGAAAGATATTTCATGAACAGGACAACATGAGATGGCATCAAAAACAGAGCTCCAGCATTTTAATTTACTCCATGCAAGCAGGATATTGTAGAGAAACTTCTGGCTTCAGTGAAGAATTGTGTGTCTATAAAAGAGCTTGAACATTCAGAACACTGTTGAATTAATGATGAAATATTCAGCCTACCGTAACTATCAGAGAATTTCACAAGGCAAGTGAGACAGCTGGCGTCCAGAGCATTTATCACGTGCAACATTGCAGATCTGGAGCTGAACTCTAATTCTTCTGTTCAAAATGTTTAATCATGTAAGAGGACCAATTCCTCCAGCATGAAAATTTGTGAGTTGTCAACAGTGCAACTCCTTATAATCTTCATATATGGTTACTCATGTGGAATAATCTCAATTTTTAAGATATTACATGTGTGAATATGTGGTCACCTATGTACACTGCACTGTACAATGCAACAGTATTGCAAACTCCAGATATTGGGAATTTTTTTTTTATCTTTAACAGAGCAGCACATTTTTTTGGTTGTGAAGATTAACAGCTTTTTTTTTCCCCCTGTGCTTTATAAATAAGTATAAGCCTCAAAGTATTAAGAACTATATACTAAATTATCATATGCTTTGAAATTAATAGTATATTGTGTTAAAATAGTCTAATTTACTGAATTTAACAGAGACATTCATCCCAGTTCTCCATTTTAAAGCATACTGCTTCAATTAAATTACATGTTTTTTCCCCTTTTTTGACTTGGGTTACAGCAATAGGATTAAAAATGTGTGCTGTGTTTCTGTTCTGAAACATATGAAGATCAAATGTGGAAGAAAATTATCGTCTAAGTGATCTACATATTTACTACTCAAATGTAGCGGTTGCTCTCACAACTGGGCACTGACGCACCTGAGGAGTCTTGGGAACTGGATGAGGTTTAACTTGTGGTGACTCTGTAAGTTGCTCCCAAGATCCTCTGGAATTGGACTCATGAATATGCGCCCGAGTGGTGCCTGGTTGGCTCCCTATGTCGCCGCCCTCTTTTCCCCTATATGGTTGTTTTCTAGAACCTTCTGCATTGTTCTGCAGTTAAGCTACTCACCATTGGTTCAGTCTAATGTCCCTCCCTCTTGTAAGTCAAGTTCATTAGTTTTGAGTTCTGTCCATCTTCCTATACTGTGTCCCTATTGGCCTGCGCGCCGAAACCCCTCCCAATCCTGTGTACCTTATAACCCCCTGCACAGCCTTGTTCTAGGCTCTCTCGTTGATGCCTCCAGCTTGCCATCCTCCTCCTGTCATCGTCCTTCCTTTCCTACAATAAACCCTCTGGAATCCTCACTTGAGAGCCTGCATCTCTGTGTTGTTCGCGCCTGCGCCTCTCTTCGCCACGCTTCCCCGGGAAGCTCCACGCTGCCTGCAGCTGGCTCCCTGCCTGGTGAGCAAAGACAGGGTTCCACGAACCCAGGGATTGCCACATTCAAAGAATGAGTTTATACAATTAATTTGTTGTCAAGTGCACTACACAGCACTAGTCTAAACCTGCATTTTCCAGCTCACTAAATGTCTGGATGATAATCAGGTATTCTTCTCTCCCTCCAGCATGCACTATAGCCTACAAGCTGTAAACTGGGTGATAAAGTAGCAAACCTGCAGGATTGCACTGGAGAGCACATGGGCATGACAGCACTGTTGCCACTTCTACTGTCCACTGTCCATAATATATCACAAGTAAAAAGCTTTGCACTTCCAGAAAGATATAAGAAGGTGACCTGTATTTCCTGAGAGAAGCTTGAAAAAAAAAAAATTGAGTTGTCACTATAATTTAAAACTTTGTTAGGTTAAATAAATTTTCATTGCAAGTTAAGACCCCCAAAACTATTTCATTTACTGCTAAGTTCTTAAAGGGATACAGAAAATACTTACGTGAAAAGATGTTTACTAGAAAGCTTTCTCTGTACCTTAAGTGCCTCTAGAATTTATTGAAATGTTACAACCTATTAAGTGCTTGTCAGATGAAGTCATTACCTTTCATTTAATCTTTTTACTTAGTATCTATTTATAAGCATAAAAAAAGCCTTAGCTTCAAAATATTTGTATTTAAGAAGCAAATTCAATAAAAATTAAATTAAATGGACATTACCATAAATGTATTACCATCATAAATAAGTGTTTAAACCTTTTTAATAATAATTGCATATATGTTAATAGTTTTTCATAGAATACATATTTTAGCTTTTCTATTTTTCCAGTGATCATTACTAATAACCATATGTTTGTGTTCTAATCAAAACTGGAACTTAGGAAAAAAAATAACTTTTTCAGTGACTGATAAGGTTTTTTAATGAAAAAGATAAATTTGATGTCGTTGGCTGCATAAATTTTAGTGTGTTTTTGAAAAAGTACTTATTTTAAACTTTTAAAGGACTTGCATTAGTCTGGTTTTTAACTATTTTTCATTAATTTTGGCACATTTCCCTTTCAGGATGTGATCTTTCACTTCTTCCTGTGCAAGTTTTTAGTAATGAGAAAAATGAGGAAGACATTAAAGTGAGAAAAAGAAAAAACCTTTTTCCTTTTTTTGTTTTTTTTTAATTGAAATAAATTGGAACTAATCACCAGAAAGGTTTCGATAAAATGAGGCATTTTACAGAATGGACATTGTTCTGTTTTTCTTGCTCAAAAAGCCAGGTAATAAAAAAGTGAATGATGGCCTTGGGTGACGTCTGATCTTCAAGAGAAGACACAATCTATGCCTCCATAATTTAAAGACCATAATTTGCTAATCATAAGCCAAAAGTGAGACACAAAGTTTTTAAGATGTATGATATTGTCGTTGCTGAATTTCACTTCCCAAGTGTGAAAATTTAGAAGAAAATTTTAATTAAATTTTCATTCAAAAGTAAATTACATGGAAAATGTGATATAAAGAAACCAGGCATAATTCACCAGAAAAAAATGTGTGTTGTATACAAAAAGCATCATTAATTCAATTATTGCATTCTATTTTCACATTATGATTATGATTACAACCTAATTTAGGGAGCTACCTACAACTATTTTTACACTTACAAGAGCTGCACAGCATAACTTCTTGTTTCTCATAACCATGGGGAAGACTTTGGCAGCTGGAGAAGTGAGTGTTCCACAACATGAAACAGAGATACTTGACTGGGTCAACAAAGAGAACATGCTTCCATTGGAAAGGTTCTGTATCCAGCTAATTAACCCTGTTCCTCTGCAATTACCTGAACAGGATAATTAGAGCTTCAGAGTCAGCTCATTTACTGCTAGCCTAGATATCTGTGCACCCCACGATTCACAGTTGAGAGAAGAAATTTATATTAGCATAACTATGGTTTAAAATGTGTGATGATGTAGCTAATTAAAAGAGTTCCAGTATCTGTACCTTTGAAAGTCAACTCTTAAATCAAAAAGATGACACCATTGTCCAGAAAATACTTTAATGATTGTTTTTATAGACCTCACAATAGAATGTTTTAACATATAACTTGTTGCTTATACTTACATTGCATTTTTTTAAATGTCTGAAACTCCTCTGTTTTTTATAAAGCATTCAATGCATTTAATTGGAAAGTACAAATGTATTATAATTGGTATACTTAAGCTTAAGGGCAGTTTTGAACACAGTCATTTATAAACACTCTCACAGGTTGGGTAAGCATTCAAGACCAAAAAAAGGGTTCAAAAATAGTTACATTCAGCCTGTGTATTTTGAATGCTATACTTCAGCTTTGTAAGAAGACTATAAAGAAGATTCGTGGCACCCAGGAACTCAGGAAAAAATCTGCCTGCTAAGCAGTGAAAGGATGACAGCAATTGTTTTGTTTTCTTTGATCTATGTCATCATGAAACGAATATGTTTTTCACTTCCGAAATATTACATGAAGAAAGGACTTATAACTCACTGAATTGAGCAAGAATTGTTTTCTCCTCTTTGTTCTCCTTCACTACTGCGGGTTCATCACAGCATATCTTTTCTTCTTCTATAAGCAGCTGTGATCTGAAAGACCAACAGAAAAAAAGTACAAAGCAAATATAATGATCAGAAAGAAAAACAACCTTCTATGTTGTAACGTGTGCCCTTCCCCTGATCCCTCCCCCTTGACCCTTCCGGACTGGCTGATGTGAGCCAGGACCGCCTCCTAACCCCACAGATAAAAGCCCAGCAGGACCCGGAACCCAGCCTCTTTGATTCTGGGCTTCATGGAGCAACTGTCCTCCCCCGACTCTCCTTTCTCCTCCCCCACTCCCCAGTTCCATCCTTTATTATCCCAATAAACCATCTGAAGCCTGGAATGAACAGCTACCTTTCTAGACCTGCTACGCTTCCACAAAGACCCAGTCTGACCAGTCCCACTGCTCGTGGCCAAGAAGAAACCATCCTGCGTGTTCCGGCTCTGGGGCAGCCCTCCCCCCCGCAGCAGGGGAGAGCTGCCCTTGGGTACTGCACTGCTGCACTTCTAGACCTGACAAATAGAAATTCAGCACTTCATGAAAAAAAAACCAACAATAACTCTGACCGGTAAAAGCAGGCAACCTTGAGAGCTCTAAAGAGGCTAAAATGTCATAGGACAGAGTGCATAGTCAGATATTTTGGAATAACATTATTCACATCTTGTTCACTGCTATGAGATGCATGGCTCAAGGATGCAGCTGTACTGTGTCCTAGTGAGCCACCGTCCAAAATATCACTAAAAGAAGAATGATATCTTAGACAAAATTGAGTATCTCATAGTATTTCTCTAAAGGTTCCTATGCTTCACGAGATACGATTCTATATCTATCTCATGGTTCTTGCCCTTCTTACCTCTCTTAAAGTGTTTCCAAAAAATGCAAATAAAATGTCACCAGTTTATGTCCCAAGTGCTCTTTAATGTTCATGCTGCTCTTTCCACAAATGGAAGGTAAAAAAAAAAAAAAAAAAATTTCCAGATGGGCTGAAAAGACTACATTGACTACATTAACATCATCAATAATTCCTCTCTGTTGATCTTCACCCTCCTTATTCAGATTACCAAAGAAAAAAAGTCTTACTTTTTTTCTTTTTTTAAGTAAGAGAAAAGAGTAAATGATAGGGGAGAAAACAGAGTAGAGATATAGCTGTTTATAGATGAAAAGAGATGTAAAGAAGGGAAGTGATTTCCAATGTCATAAGGAAAGAAGTGTCTTGGAGCCAAAGGAAAAATAAAAGACTCTGGAAGTAAGCAGAATTTTTCCCCTCTGAACTTTGGTAGCAGTAACATCAAAGTAGCAACTCTTCCATTTGCATGTTCTTAAAATTCCTTTGCCTATATTGTATGTCAACATGCACTTTTAAGTTTTAATTATAACAAATGTGAATGCATTTTGTAAGTAAGATACATTCTAACTTTATGTATACAGAACTATAATATTCAAAGATGTAATTAAATTTTAAAGGGATTTTAGCTTCCTGCATAAATCCAGATTAAATGATAAATTGGCTAAATCCACTCAGCAGGTATATTTTTCTCCTCAACCTGCAGTGTGAAACCCACAGTTTTCACATCAAAGAATATCATAATCTTAATTTGGTTTGCAATAGGCCTACCAACTAACTTACTCTAAATGTGGAGGTGATGATTATGCAAAGAAATTTTGCATCCAGAAAACATTTGGGCCAACTGAAGAGTGTATAATGATGTTTGATATATAGAATAAACAATGCAAATGCCTAAGTTTTATTGTAGGTAAACCAGTTTCTATTCTGTGATGTTTACTTCAAGAAAACACAGGAAAACCTAGTGATTGACAAGCTTGTGAATTGCAGACATTTCCGCTTCTCAATTGACGCTGACTCTGGTCCCAGAATGAATGGCTGTGTCATCTGGGGCCAGATTATTGAGGAATTAAGCAATTTAAATCATGGGGTCTGATGTACCTCAACTCTGTTCCTTTTGCTCACTTCACATTCACTTGTTCCCCTAGGAAATTAATTACTTTTGTTGTTTCTCTCTGGTACTAATGACCCTTTACATCATAGACAGTATATTTGACATGTACTGTCCTGGAGGAGCTAACCTGAATCTGGATAGGTAAAAACCTGGAGGAATTTCTCACAACTTGTGTTGATTTCTGTCCATTTTTCCTAAATGAGTCACTTTAGTGATCAACTGCTATAAGTTTAGCTACTAAATGCTGTATTTAAAAAAAAAGTAGAGACAATCCACAAATGACAATGACTTATACATGTCTTATATTTTCTGCTTATGAAAATAAAAATTAGAATATTTCTAGAAGAATATAAAAACAACCAAAGAATATCACCTCATGCATATTGAAAATTTTTGCATGTTTACACAATATGTAGTTCCTGGTACTCTATTTTTATTATATCTACAATGGGGAGTATCTTCCTTTTTTGTATCAGAAGAGGAAAACAGATGATATAAATATTGAAGATCAAAGTACAGTGTCAGAAAAACATGCCAAAATCAAATCAACAGAAATGCACATAAATACTTGAAGGCAGGCTGTTTCTCTGATGAATTACATCACACAGACAAGAAAAAAGCTCACATGAGATAATTCAGCATCAACCAAATGCTCCACTTTTTGCAAGATTGATGTCAAACAATGCTATGCTAGTGAATAGTCGGCTGAAGGCCACACTTCTGGCTCCAGCAGACTTCTTCCACTCCTGGGAACCTCCCACCCTGTGACACAAATGGCTGTTGCTGTCCCCACCCTGGGTCTACAGGGCTGTTGTGTCTGTCTGCTTGGGGGGACCCTGAGCCAGCAGCAGCTCCTGATGGATAGTGACAGTCAGAAGAGTGTGGGGATGGAAAACTGTTTTCAATTCGTTTCAACTCTCCATAACCAGCCAAGGCCACTCCAAACCCCAAGAGACGTGGAGACCTGCCCTGTCTCCTGTAGCACAGGTGTTTAGCACCTGCTATATTTGGTGATCAGAATTATAAGCTGCAGAACTACATCATAAAATAGTTATGCATCTCTGAACAAGTTTTACCTGTAGATAAACATCAAATTTGTTTTCACAAACTATGCTTTTTAGATGGTCTGTACTGCCCACAAGAAACAGGGGCTTCCCTGAAGTTTGTTGCTTACCCTCTGGAATCTGACATTGGTGCTATCAGAAAGAAGTCCTTCACTTCCAAAGGCATAACACTGTTACAGAGAGTTATTTCTACTCAGAAAAGAATAAAATTAATGTCCTTATACCTGATTTTAAAAAGGTTCACTTTAGTGTGATATTATGGTGTTTTTCTGCGCTCCTTAGCTCTCCTAATAATTAGGTTCCCTTGCTTTGAAAATGCAGAGGGAAAAAACCGCAGGGCGAGACAGCTGCAATGATACAGAAATTGTTGTCATGCCTTGTGAAATGAATTCTCCTTTCAACACCTCTTCAGGATGAGCTACTCACATACAACATGAGCCAAAAGGCCCACAGAAATTGTGATGCCAGATCAAATAATCCATTTGCTTCAGAACCTGAGATGAATACTGCTATTTTTATGTGGCGTTGACATGCTAGAACTGATGGGGGGGACGGGATGATGTGCTCTTCAGATTCAGCCATTATATTTATGATTAAGAATATTGTTTTCTTTCCTGGGATTAGGTATCCGGTACTGGCAATTCCTAAGGGATGTATTGTGGCTTTGCCCTGGGTGTTCCGCTCGGGTCAGGCGGCAAGCCCCGAAGCCACAACGAAGCGGGCGAGCCGCCGTGTCGACAGGGCACCGGCCGGGTGCAGCAGTGAAGCTTGCAGGTGAAGGCAAGAGATCCTCCGGGGATGGAGGCCAGCAGGAGACAAGGCAAGAATAAAGAAATGTAGTCTCTTGGGTTTGGAATCCAGGGATTTATTGGGAGGAGCAGCAGGGCAGTGAAGGTAGGTGGAATCGGGGAGGGACGCGGGGGACAGACACGGGCAGGATTTGGAGCTTGAGAGCCCAGAATGTCCCCGTGCAAGGGGTTAAGAGGGGCTGCAGCATGGGAGGGGTTTACACAGGAGGACCAACAGGAGCAGGAGAGGTACAGGATTGACAGGGACGCCAGGGAATGGGGACGCAAGGAGGGAAGGTACAAAAATCTGAAACCCAATGGGGAAACTCAGCTAGAGGGAGCAAAGAGGAACTTTCTTGAACAATAACTAAATATGGGATAAGGGAGGGGAGATGTGCAAGGCCAATGAATTCGTTGCCTGATGCATCTGAGAGAGGGCCACTGCTACAATGCATGTCCTAAGTAAATTCTTGTCATGAATAAAAGCTGTTGTGACTGGTATCTTTTAGTTTCGGTATCATCTGATAAACCTACAACCAGTGTGATCAAATAAGACCTTGCTCTAGAAATGCTTAGAGGAACATTTTTTGTTCATGTGTTGCAAAATGACTGAAGATCCACTATGTGAATTCCAAAAGCTTCCTTAAAGACACAAGGGGCAATGACATTATTTAGCAGTGCAGTGCCTAATGGACAGGCTAATGACCCAGGCCTCAGCTAAGGACTTAAATTCTCCATGCAATATTAAGTAAGCATAAGAAATAAATAAAGTAATAAATAAATAAAAGCAGGATGATGAAGGTAAGAGGACATTATAGAGGAAAGAGAAAGCTGTAGCCATTACAAATATTGATCACAAATAGAAATTTGATTTTCACAGGCCTTCACACTGCATCACTTTTGATACTTCATTTGGTCTCTTATGTTAGGAATAGAAATGGTCATGCAGGCAATAAAACTTTATCTGAAGATTTAGGTGAAGGAAGATATTCATCCAAACATAGTACACAAAGGACCTTACATGCTAATTTGGGTGATGCACCCATCCAATCGTAGTTCTGGTTGAGATCTGACTCCAACCCTCAAAGGGGAGAAATAGCCACCAAACTCTTACTGAACTACTGTCTTTTATGTTGTCTTCAGAATCACTGAAACTTTTCTGTATAAACTACCTTGTTTACACTCCCCAGAGTAAGATATGAAGTTGCAGACTGTAGCAGCATGCCTGCAGAGATGATTGGCACTGCGTATCTCTTCTCCCCTATCCCATATTGAGTCAAAGGCCAGAACATTCCTCTTTGTTCCCTGTAGCTGAGTTTCCCCATTGGGTTTCAAAATTCTGTACCTTCCCTCCTCACATCCCCATTCCCTGGCATCCCTCTCAATCCTGTATCCCTCGTGCTCCTATTGGGTCTCCTTTGTAATCCACTCCCATCCTGCACCCCCTCTTAACCCCATGCACGGTTCCATTCGGGGCTCTCTGCATCCTGAATCCAGCTGCTTCCTCCCCCTTCCTTCCTGGTTCCATCTGCCTTCTCCGCCCCGCCGTTCCTGCCAATAAACTACTGGATTCCGACCTGAGAGACTGCATCTCTTTTGTATCGCCTTGTCTCCTGCTGGCCTCTGTCCCCGAGGCACTCTGCACCTGCACCCGCGGGACTCACTGCAGCACCTGGTCCGGCGCTCTGGGGGTCGCGGTGGCTTGCCTTCTTCCGTGTGACTTCAGGGCTTGCCGCCTGACGCAGAGCAGAAGTCACAGAGGCTGCCTTCTTTTCTACTCAGTCCTGGATTTGTGCATTGGTCAGATCTATTCAAGGATAAATTATTCTTCATTTCATCAATCCCTGAAAGTAGCCTGATAGAAATTTTTTTTTACATACAAAAAGCCATATTTTTTTTACACTGGAAGTAGCTAAGAGGAAACAGGTTATCTAAGCAATTCTTAAATGTTTGTCTCTTCTAAAATGCACTGAAAGGCTTATTTAATTACTAAAGAAGTCTGATATTTGAACCACAAAGCACATACAGCAAATATTATGCAGCAGAAAGTATGTTTGATTTGTGATGTTGATTAAATTGATGTAGAAAGCCTGCTGGGAAACCTTCCAGCCTCTGAGATATACCTGACATCGTGCTGTGGGTGTTATAGTTCATTTGTTATGATAAGTCTAGTTTCCAAATGACAGTAAGAAGAAATATTGGAGTGAGGGAATACACAAACAGATAAATTCGATCATTTTAAAGGCAGATTCACTGCATCAAGCATTTCCAGCCAAGATCAGTATTCAGTCTAATGAATGCTTAGTTAGTGGAATTCAACTTCCTGGGCTTTCTAGATTATTTGAGGCTTGATCATGGTATTCTACCAAGAAATATTTGACAAGTCATATTTGGACAATCAGATACGGGAAGGATTATAAAAACATTTAAAGTGTGAAGAAACAGTACAGAAGATAACAGAATTGTGCAGAATGAGCAGTTTATTGGATTCTTCCCTCTGTCATATATGTTCTGAATCAGTAACTACATCATTGAAGTAAGGCATCAACTGAATCAATCTGTTTGACAAGATCACATCTTTTTAAGCTGATACTTTATTGGGTTGCTTCCATATTGGCTGGCATTCATCTGAGAGTTAAAACCAGTCCTTCTACAGAGAAAGCCCCCAAGATGTCTAATGCTTCTACACAGATGGAACTGGTAAGGAAAGAGACTTCAGTATAGATAGCATGTTGCAACTAGTGCCCAGACTCTTCTTCTGGAGACAAAGTAAGAACCTGCAAAAGATATTCACAGGTTGATGATCTGTTGTTGAAAACCAAGACCCACTGTCAATGAAGGGAATGTTGGTTTGTGAAATGTTACAGGAATTTTTTACAACCAATGAATTGGCCCTAATAATAACAACCACCCAAGGGTGTTAAGAGAGCTGGCTGCTGTCACTGCAAGGCTGCTTTTCCTAATCTTTGAGAAGTTGTGGGAATCTTGGAGAGAAGTCATGGAGGTTGAGAGACTTTGTAGAAGAGTGGAACAAGGCTAATGTCACCCCCATCTACAAGAAGGGCTTAAAGGAGAGTTCAGGAAATTATAGGCTTATCAGTCCTACTTCAATCCCTGTGAAAGTGATGGAACAAATCCACCTGGGAGCTATCCCATGTAAAATGAAAGATATGGTCTGGAAAAGCCAGCACAGACTCACCAAGAGCAAATTGTGTTTGGCAAAGCTGATCGCCTTTTGTGACAAAGTAACCTGCTCAGTTGAAATAGGGCAAGTGGTGGACATTGCTCCAACGTTTTTGATACTATTTCCCAGAGACTTCTCCTAGAGAAACTGGTGCATTAGAGTCTAGACAAGTGGTCTGTAAGGTGAGGGGGGACATGGCTGACAGGCAGCACCCTGAGCGTGGTGGCAAATAGCTCCTATTCAAACTGGCAGACTTTCATATGGGGGTCCCCCAGGGACTAAAATTGGGCCCAACATTTTAATATCTTCATAACTGACATGAATGATGGGATCAAGTGTACCCTGATGGAGTTTTGTGGCTAGCACAGGTCTTTCCCGTGAGAACATTTTGCTACATTTCATAAACAAAGATAAAGTTTGGATGTTTTGCAAACAACGTCTCCGGATTAGGTCAGTTCGGGCTTGGCCAATTGGGCCTAGGGGGAGGTCTCAGGCTGACCAATCTGGGTTGTGGCTAGCACAGGTTCTTCCCGTGGGAACATTTTGCTATATTTCATAAACAAGATAAAGTTTGGATGTTTTGCAAACAGTTTCTCCGGATTGAGTCAGTTCGGGCTTGGCCAATTGGGCCTAGGGGGAGGTCTCGGGCTGACCAATCTGGGGCACTTCTGTAGACTCTATATATATGGAATTCAAAACAATAAAGTGCCTTTTCTCCTCTCTTTCCTTGTCTGAGAACTTGGGTCAGTCCTCAGCTAGCCGCTCAACAGCGGCATCGGGTGACCTCTGAAGACTCTATATATATGGAAATCAAAATAATAAAGACACCTTCTCTCTTTCCTTGTCTGAGAACCTGGGTCATTTCTCAGCTGGCGGCTGAACAGCGACAGAGTTTACCAATGATGCCAAACTAAGTAGGGAAGTGGGCACTTTGGAAGGGAAAACCACCCTGCAGGAAGACCTGAACAGACTGGAAAATGGGCTAACAAGAGCCTTGTGAATCTCAACAAGTGTAAGGTCTCACATCCAGGAAAACATAATCCAAAAGTGCAGCACAGCCTGGGATCTACCCAACTGTGGAGCAGGTCTGTGGAAAAAGACCTGGGGGTTCAAGTGGACAACAAGCTCAATATTAACAGTGTGCTGTTGTGGCAAAACAAGCCAACAAGATGCTGGGGTGCAAAAACAAAGGTTTCATGAAGAGATGAAAAAGCCATTTTCCACCTCCACACAGCTCTTGTCATGTCATACCTGGAATACTGTGCTCAGTTTTTGTACCTGATATAAAGCAGAAGAGCACTGGCTGAGTGTTCACAGAAGGATCACAAAGATGATCAAAGAACTGGGAAACCTGCAATATGAGGAAAGGCTCAAAGAACTGGGTTTTTTTAGCCTTGGGAAAAGGAAGCTTAGGGGAGCCTTTAGCATCATGCATCACTATTTCCAGGGTAGCTACAAAAAAAAAAAAAATTAAGACTCCTTTTACTCAGGAAGTCACCTGGAAAAGACGTGGGGTAATGGGTACAAGTTACTTATGAAATTTTGATTGGACATAAAATGATAATTTTTTTTAATGAGACCAATCATCCATTGGGATAATCTCCACAGGAAAGTGGTGGATTCTCTAGCTTTTTTAAGATTCACCTGGACAAGTTGCTGCCATCTTGTCTAGACCATGATTTTGCCCAGAAAAATTGGACCAGGCAGTGTATGACCAACCCAGTATTCTATCATTTATTCTATCATTCTTTGATAGAAGTATCAGGGTACTTTCTGATACTTTCAGGGTACATTTCTGATGACATCAGATATTATTCCTAAACTACTGATCTCTAGATCTCCACTGACTGCATTTGGAGCTTGTATACCCAGATCATATGATTATGCCTACATTCACTCTTCAAAATCCAGTGTCTACAGCCTAAAATCACATGCTTCTTGAACTTTTATTCAATTGCCTGAAGACATCTGAGACTCCATCAGCCATCTAAGACATTGAAACAGATGGCTGTCAGATATGATGTAACCAGTGGGAAAGCGAGACACTTCTGCAGCAGCAGTTAGAGGCCAGGTGACCCTAAAAAACATCTCAAATTTCTTTAATCAGCAATGAATCAAGGGCACAGTGAATTTGTTTGTGAATAACAGAACAGTGGGAAACTGATGGGTATTTTGTAACAGTTCTATTATAAATATACAGATCAGTAAAGACTACGTATATAAAACTTTACAGTCTCATTATTTACAGACAGCCTAGACTTAGAGGAGCTCTGTAATATTTTTTTTTTTTTTAGTAAGAGCTATTCTCTCTCTGACTTCACATAACCATTATACTCTTGCAGTACTGACCTCAAAGGAACCATCATTCAGTTCATATCTGTGAATTATATTCTCAGGAGAAGAGAGAAGAAAAATGGATGAATGGATCTTATTCCTCAATCATCTTATGAGGATGGATCTCAATGGATCTTATTCCTCAATGCATTCTAATCATGAAGATGTGACATGTATGTCAAGCAGAGAAATATTCTACCAAACTCTACTCTGTTACAGAGAGAACCCAACAGCTCTGTAAATGGCACACATGCACAACTGGGAGGCCAATACCACATCACAGTGTCAAGACTGCCTGCTGCAATATTCAATTCTGATGAATCCAAGATATTCTATTATTAGAATATCTGCACTGTCATCCATTATTTTCTTCTTTTAACCTTTAATATGTCAAAACATTTAGGAAAAGAGCTTATTTAAGTCAGCTTGGCAGGTATTTTTTCACAATTTTCATCACTAATATCGCAGGATCTCTTGAGCTGGAAGGGACATGTAAGGATCATTGAGTCCAATGCCCTGTTCTTTGCAGGACTACCTAAAAATAGACCATATGACTAATACATCTACACGATACTTGAAATCAGGCACAGTCCTTGCCATGACCACTTCCCTGGGGAGCCTGTTCAAGTGCCCAACCACTATCTCAAGGAAGAACTTTTTTTCCTAGTGTTCTACCTGAGCTACCCTGACTCAACTCACCAGTGAGGAGATTTCCACTGCCTGCCTTGGGGAAGTTTTAGTCTGTGATGAGGTCATTCCTCAGCCTTCTCTTCACCAAGCTAAACAAGCCAAGTGACTTCAGTTGTTTCTTAAATGTCTTGCCCTCAAGACCTTTCACCACCTTTCACCATCTTGGCTGCTCTCCTCCAGACACATTATGAGGCAATGGCCTTCTTAATTTGAGACACCCAAAACTGCAAATAGTACTCAATGTCAGGCCATTCCAGCACAGAGTAGAGCAGCACAACCAACCACCTCCCTTGCCCAGCTGGTGATGCTGTGCTTGATGCATCCCAGGATATGTTTGGCACTTTTGGTTGCCAGGGCGCACTGTTGGCTTGTATTCAACTTGCCATCAACCCAATTGCACAGATCTCTTTCTGTGAGGCTCTTCTCCAGCTCGTCATGCCCCAGTTTGTACATATAATCAGGATTACCCAGCCTAGATGGAGAATCATAGCTTATATAACAGTTTGGATTGGGAGGGATGTTTAAAACTCATCTGGTCCAACCCTCTGCAATGAACAGAATCTGGTTCTTGTACTTGTTAAAGTTCATATGATTGATAAATACACATCTCTTAAGTCTACTCAGATCTCTTTGTAAGGCCTCTGTGCCCTTGAGGGAATCCATCACTCCTTCTTAGTTTAATATCATAAGCAAATTTCCTTAGTGTACTTTTGATTCCTACACCTAGATAATTTATAAAAACATAAAAGAATATTGGCCCAAGACAATAACCAATAACCTCTTCATCCATGGGTCTTCCTTCCTTCATAAACAGCAAATTTGGAAGGAGTCCTTTACTAGTTAACTGTCTTTCTTAATCGTGCTCCATGATGTTATCTTAAACATGCTTCAGTGGTTTCCATGGCCTGTTTGTGTCTGCTGTATGATATTCCCAGTTGATATCCGGGAAGTTAAAATCAACCATAAGGACAAAGGAAGCTGATCCAGAAAAAACCTTGAATTTGTTGACAAAATATTAAGAACTAATTCAACAAAATAAAACCATGATATTTTTGAGATATTATTTGAAAAAACTGCATTTACATGTAACATTATTGTATTAAAATTATCACAGAGATTACAGATTACGATAAAATGCTTCTAGTTCAGACTTTACAAGAAGATTTTTGTGTGACAAGAAGTGTAAGTCTCCCTTTCCTAGGAAAGTTAGATTTAGGTATTATACAATTTCTATGGACATCTCTGATCAAACTTTATATTCAAACTGTAATAAAGCCATGCTAAATTGGACCAAGGATCTACCTAGTTCATGGTTATTGTAATGTCCATCACTGATTTTTTATTATTTATTCATTTTTCATTCACCCACTCTCATTGGGATTTTCATAGGTTTCTTTTCAAAGGTGGCTTTTAAACTTTTTGAGGGGGGTTTAAAATTTGTCCTAGCCTGTTCTTAAAAGTTATAAACAACTAAGGCAAAAGTTGGTAACAGGTGAGATAAGAAATGGACCATCAAAAAAGGCAGCAACTAACAATCACAATGATGGTCATCTTAATCTTATTTTATATTAGTTTTGATGACTTTAAAAATAAGTATTTTTCATTTATTTGGCTTCAGAAAATCAACATGATCTCATTTGCAATTTTGCCCAAAGACCTCTGTACCAGACCTATTTTAACTCAAAACTATCAGTATTTGACCACTAACTATTAGCAAAACTACATCTTACTTGTCTGTTACTTTCTGTGATTTTAATAATTCAGTACAATAGAAATACAAAATAGTTAACACAACTTTGAGGAAAAAGGCAAGAGGCATAGGAGGAGGCAAAGCAAGAGATAAGACAAGGGAAAAACAAAGCAAGGCAAGGAACCTTTCGGCTGTAAATCCCTGCGAGTAGTGGAAAAATTAAAAACATCTCACATGGTGTGTGTGTGTATTTATGTATATATATATATACATAGATACACACCCCTATAAATATATCTATGTATATGTATGAAATTAAAATTCCATAACTCTATAAGGAAGCCTGTACCTGTACAGCTGTTCTTTTGCTAAGTTTGGAAAAACACTTTTGGTTTTACATTTCTACTTATGACCATTGCATAATCTTAGGAATTAATTATGTTTTAGCACTGAAAATTGTATAAAAAATATTGGTTATTTCTCCTGTTTTCTCATCTTATTAATTAATTTATTTTTTTGAAAAGTTTTCAGTGTTTCTGATGAAGCCATTATCAACATGACTTATTAATTGAAAACTTAAAATAAAATCTTTTCCATATTTTGTCTTCATGTTTATGCATGCACTTAAAATATTCCTAATGAGGTCAACAAAAAATAGTCTCCAGGCACTCTAAGCTGGCACTTTCTGGACTCTCACTCATAATTGCCAGGTAATTTACATTTGACCTGTACCTCCAAGTCAGAATGTTAATGCATTTTGCAAGGTGAATTCAAACCTGTCCTTAATTAGGGTGCCAAATAGGAAGAGTTATATTTTATCTGGAATATAACCTCAACATTTCTGAATAATGGAATTAATGTGCAGGATCAAAAAATATGCATTGGTAAGCACTTCCTTCGTTATAGAATAATAATGAATTGGTATTTGAAAAATTGAAGAATTTCTGTTGCATCATCAACTATTGTTTTTTTCTTTTACTTTGGAAAGAAAGAGATATACATAAATGCAACCACACATATACCTATATACTTCAGAGATGCTAGGAACAAAAAAAAAAAAAAAAAAATACAAATGGACTGACGCTGTTGTCTCAGAATGATAATTTTTATATTCCATGCTTCATGTTCATCCCTCATTCTTGTATACCCAAAAATCCCAGTACCTGGAAGTGCTACAGAAAATAACAACAATTAGTTGCCCAAAAGGTCAAAAAGAAACTGGATCACTTTTTCAACACCTAATTTATTTATTTTAAAATATGCTACTATGTATCCATTGCATTGTTTCTGGACAAATTTACAAAAAAGATTGGGAGCATAAATTGTCATAACTAATCTACCAGCTACCACAGATGGGCCTATATTTTGAGTGTAAACCAGTAACTGGGTAATCCAGTTCTTCAAGCTGTTACATCTGTTTGGCCTTTCATTCAGGGTCTTCCTTCCAGTGAATGTCATGTCTCTGCAGGATTTATGAACAGCTAAGTCTCCACTTAACTAAGTACTTCTTTTACTCTGTACCCTGACCCAACACAGTGAACTGGTGATTTTATCTTTCTTTAAAAAAATTATTCTGTTGCAATTCATAAAATAATTGTCATATCCTACAGTAAAGGGTGGTTTTAGTTGGCATAATTTTTTCTGGGAAAAGGTGGTACTTTTTCCAGAATTTTTCTTTAAAATAGATGTATTTATTTTGTAATTATTGCTATTTTTTAGGATTTAAAGGACATAGCTAAACAAGCAAAGTAATTAACAAATACCAACATAAAGTTCCTCTTGCTTAGCAGCCCTGTAAAGCTCAATATTTTTCTATATGCACATAGGTTGTGTATTATCTGACTAACCAAAAATGTAATCACTAGGCCGCTGCCACATGCAGCAACGCTTAAAGAAGAAGGGGATCTTATAAACTACCAGTGAGAGACTTAAAATTTAGGACACACAGATGGGAGAGAGTTGTAGACCTAAGACATGCAGCAAGGGATCTCCCAGGTTAAAATGGAGTTGTTTGGGTTTTTTAAAAAATGTCTATCATATACCTGAAATATAACTTTTTTTTCCCCGTTTTCTTTTTATTTTCCCCTCTGATTTCCTTCTTTTGAAATGTCTCTGATTGATCTTTCCATTGTAGAAATACCCTTGTCCTTCTTGGGACCTCTGGAAAGATGAGGGACTGTATCACAGAATGTTCATTAAAATTGAAGTTTGAGAACCAGTAATTGCCCTGTAATGAAATTATATCGCCATCTCCTCTGACAGCAGCAGACTATCCCTGTGCAGCAACTGGAGTCATGGAGTTGGGTTAAGTCTCCCCTTTTCTAAGATAGAATTAACTTCAAAGATATTAATTATTTGGGAATATGTTTGAGCATTTTTGTATTCCAACATTTCTAAGGATTTCCAGTATTTCTTGTTATCCTAAATTCAACTGTATCTAAAATAAACAAAATCCATTTTAATTTATAGAATTTTATTTTAAAAACAAAAGAGATAAAAAAAACCCTTTTAAAGGTTTAATATAAATAGTTCCAATGCTGTTGGGGCATGCTCTTTAGTAACACAATTCAGGTCTCAAATAACATCTGGAAAAAAAAAATGGCTGAGCAATTACACTTCTTTTTGACAACACTGTTAGCTCAACCAATTTTGCCAGTGAAGTATCATTACTCTGCAAATGCCCCCCTTCCAAAATCTCTTGACTTTGACCTTAATGCTTCATATATTGGATCAAAGACTCATTGTATTAACAAATTCTTTGAGTAAAGATCAGCTTCTAAAAATATCTGGTTTTAGGCTGACATTTTATTAAATGAGTTTACATCAAATACTGGCATTTCATAAAGATAGAATTTGGTACTCATAATAGCTAATTCTCTGAGATATTTTTGTTTTCAGTTTCATGTAATTTTGTATAGAAGAGAAAAAAGGAAATCATTTGCCTCAGATTATTTTGTCTGTTTTTCTAAACTACCAAATTAGATTGCTGAATTAAAGCATTAATTACAGATGGTCCGAATACCTTCTTTTTTGTAATGAGTTCTTTACATAATTCATAGTCAGATCCCTTCTTAGATGGTATATGGAATTCATCCATTAATTAAAAAAACCATTAAGTTCAGAATTGTGAAGTGGAAAGGGCAGGGGATCTGGACCTGGAACCAAAAGTCTCAAATGGGGGACAAATTATTGGCTTTCTAGTTTGGTGGATTTTCAGGTTCAATTTATATTATACAATCCTCTATAGGTCTGAATATTAAAAGCATATTAGGTCTCCACATAAAACTGAGTGGAAAAATTCAGCACGAGTCAGTAATTTTTAATTATATGCATTTCTAAGGCTACTTATCTGCCCACGGAATGATTGCTTCTAAATGAAGTTGAGGTTGTCATGGTTGGTTTCATGGAACTCAAAGGTAAATTTTACCTAGCTATCTATCAAAGATTGTACATTGGAAAGAAGTTATTACATACAGAGGGGAAATATGGCATTATCTTCTGTACAGCACAGTGCAACACGTGCATATGGTGTTGTGTGGTTTTGTTACTTAAAGTCCCACAACAAAATACAATCATTTTGTTTTTGCATTAATAGTTTGAGCCAGAAATAGTCATCAAATTATTATAGTAACTGAAACAGTGACAACACTGAAAAGAACAGATCATTTTCCCATCTGTTCCTCAGGATATGAATACAAGTAAGAGCATCATAGCACATGGGTATTCCACAGCACTAATTTATTAATTGGAAATGTAAACAAAACTGCCATTCTAAAGGATTTTGGTGTTTGCAATCTACTGGTCTTCAACCTTAAACTTAACTGACTAAATATATTTTTATTAATACAAAAATAGCAGATTTCTAAGGAAATTTCTTGTAGAAATATATATATGCAATGTATGTAAGAACAAAGTAAATATCTAGTAGCTGATTATTACTTTCTCCCTGGTACTTTATGAAACATTAAAGGTTAAACTACTATTTTGTTCACTGCCTTTGTCCCTCTGATGTAGTAAAAATCTCAGGTGTTATAAAGGAGAGGTCACGTGTATGATAGTCTGGAATGTAAACTTGGCTGCAGAGCATTAAATTTCTGTTATTCTCAGAAAGTGGACTTAGATATGACTCCTAGAACATTCATCCCACCACAGCACTGATATACTGAGCAAAGAATTAGAGAGATACATTATTTTCTTGACCCACACATTATTTCGATGAACAGAAGCTGAGCAGAAAAGAGAATTTGTTCTTGCATATAAAATGAATTTGCAACACTATGCATTGCATATTAATTAGTTTTTTTCCCTCAGATGCTGAAGTTAATATAATCAGCCTTAACTACCAAAAATCGGCTGTGGATAGAGACATATAATTTGTTTAAATGCAGCATTCCTCAGGCATTTCCTCAAAGACTGCAGTAGAGTAACTAATCGGCTTGGCATTACTAATTTTGTCCTTTACCACAACAGAGACGATAAGTTTCAGCTGGAAGAGATTGCAACCAACGTTTTTATCCCCACCATGCCTTTAAAAAATTGAGGAAAGTCATTCATGCCAGAAGGCTCAAGGCTTGATTTTTGCATCATATATTCAGTGTTATTTGGCTGAATATCGATGTGTTGGATTTGAAGGGAGCTGAAGTAACTAGTTTAAGGATGCACTGTCTAGTATAAATTAAAACAAATGCCCTCCAAATGTTGAAAAACTATCACAGCTGTACTGTCCCTAGCCAGATGAAGTTTATTTAATGTAAAAAAATAGAAATATGTATTTCAGCTAGATAGCCAATAAAGAGAAACAGACACTCTCAAGAAAGTATTTATCAATGTTTTAAAGAAAAGTACTGCAGGATGCAAGAAATTCCCAACTTGAGATACCTGTTTCTCACTATTGTCAATGAAAAGACCAAACAGTGGTGTATTAGTTTGAAAACAAACCAGTGGGAGATCGGAAGTCAGGATTATAATTTAATAGGAAAATAAAAAAAAAAAAAAAAGCACAATAATACAAGGAAAAAGCACTGACAAAGTCAGATACAACCTGACACCCTGTTAGGGTGGTGGTAGCAGTCCAAACAAAGTAGCTCTGTTGAAGCAGTGATTGTGTGGAAGGTCTGGTCTCCTCCTGAAGGTCCAGTAGAAGGTCTCTTGTCCTCTGAGAACCCAGTAGACAGGGCTAACTTGGGCACTTCCAAAGCCAGGTTATATCCAAGTGGGAATGCTTGGCTCCTCCCTCCTGGGTGGAACATCTCACAATAGGATGAAATAATTCCATGAGTCATGCAATGTGCTCTTGATGACCCATTAACAGTTATCGGGGTGAGTCATAGCAGGAGATAACAGCTAATGCCCCACAGTTGGTTACCACTAATAGAATACTAAATACATCTATATTGTAACTTAGGACAAGTGGGTAGCTCATATCTGGATATCTAGTGTCTGGATGTCTAAATTAGAGGAGATAATCCTTGCTCAGAGCTGCCAGAAATCCTTTTAACTTTCTAGTGTAATACTACATGATGCTGAAACTTCTTTGCTGCATTTGCTTCCTCCCTGCTGCATAGTGTCTTAGTCTGCACAGAAGGTGTAACCAAAATTATGTATTCTATCACCATCTTCATAAGCTGTTAAATACAGGTGGGCCAGTACTCTTTATCTTCAGCATAACTCAGCCCTGATAATACCATGGGGGGGGGGGGGGGGGGGTGGGGTGCTATCTCTGCTAAAAGGCAATCAAGGTCTCCGGGAATGACTCACAGAATTACATCATCCCATTGAGAGATGCCGCGCCCAGAGGGGAGGGACTGAACACCTCTATCTGCATATAAGCTGAGACTTTGGAACACTGGTTTGTTTCTTTCACTGGATTCTGAGACCAGAAGAGCTTGAGAGCTACCACTGGACCTCCAGAGACAGACCAGATCTTTCTTTGGGATCACCACTTCAACCAGACCACATCCATCACTCTAAGGAGACTGTAGCCACCATTTAACTGAACTGCTATCAGCACCCTGACCAACAGGGTGGCAGGTTGTACTCTGACTCTAAGTTTAAGCTGGTGTTTCTGTATTATTACCTTGAATTTTTCCTGTTAAGTTGTAGTTGTGACTTGCAATTTCTCGCAATTTATTTGTGTGGGGTCAATACTTCTGTTGTGGTTTAGAGGATGTTATAGCAGACCTTACCCTAGAGCGTCTCTACCCAGCCCGGTTCAGCGCCTCAGAGCTCCAAACCCTCTGTCCCAGGGCTGGAGACTGCACTCTCACCGGCCGGGGAGCCATAAGGCTAGCTCTGGTTCATCTGCTTCCACAACCGGCGGTGATAAAGGAGGCGAGGAGGGTCTATGCGTTGTGTCCATGGAAGATGTTTATTCCCATGGTGCAGCAGAGGCCAACGACCTCCCTGAGGCAGAGATGCCTCGAGGGCAAAGGCCTCACATGCACAGCCACATGTGGAGCATAGACATGTGCTGTATAGACACACGTGGAGCATAGACAGGAAGATGGCAGAGGGTCAGGGGTTTTATAGGGAAACAGAGAGGGGCAGGGACAGCACACTGGCCCAGTGACCTCTGGGTACAGGAAAGGTACAGGGGCGGAGTTAGGGTACAGGAACCAATAGGGGAAACTGGGGGAGTGGCCAGGACCACATGGGGTTAGGGTACAGGAACCAATAGGGAAAACTGGGGGCATGGCTAGGACTATGTGGGGTGGGGAAGGCAGGACAATAGGTGACAAGTACAGCCATTAAGAAAGGGGTGTGGGGAACTTGCAGCTATTATCACAACATTAAGAAAGGGGTGTGGGGAACTTGCAGCTATTATCACAATATTAAGAAAGGGGTGTGGGGAACTTGCAGCTACTATCACAATATTCTTCCGCTGGTTTGTTTTCAAATTAACACACATAGTCACATGAAAATGTCATACTTTTCTGCTTCAAACACTTTAAAAAGCCTCAGAGTAGAAAAGAACTCATATTATTATTAAACAACATAAGATATAGGGAGAAATACAACATTTTGTGAGGCAACAATTATATTTTTTTTAAAAGCTACCAGAAATAGGAAATAGCAAATCCAAAATATTATCGTCATCTCAAATTCATTGCCAGAGGCAGCCATGAATGTTAAAACCTAAGGTTGATTCAAACAGCCATTGAATCAAGTGAAAAGGGGAGATTTCCTCAACCCTTAGTGCAAGGAGATTTCTTCAACCCTTAATATTTGATTCATCTGTCAGCACCCCAGGAAAGCTGAGACCCTTGTGCCTGACCAGTCTGTTAGTGTCCCGTTATAGGGACCCTTCAGTGAACACCCACTTGATCAGGGTGGGGTTTGACTGATTTATTCAGGGGCATACATCAACAGCATAAGGGAGACCCCTCAGGGGTTCTTTCCACTGTATTTAAATATATTACCAAGGATTGTTGGTGAGAGTATCTCATTGCAAAAATGTATTCAAAGCAATACACAGACAAGCTCTAATCCCCAATAAAAGTACTCAGAATTCACAGAGTATAGTTCTTACCCAGTAAGCATCCCTGTGGGGGAAAAGACAGGTTCAGCCCATCGACTGATCCCAGTAGTTATGATGGAGCCTTTAACTTTTACCAATTCTCAACCCACTTTTAATACTATTTCTTTATGCTTAGGTGGAGCTTGAATCACTCTAGTCATGCATACCTTTGTTACTGATTGGTGCAAAATTCTCTGTCTTCAGTTTTAAAGATACAGTAAAAAAAAAAATATAGAGGGCAAGCTCAGTGAGGTGTGGTCAAATCTTGGAGGTGGGTAACTTTAGGATAAAGGTGTGCATTAATATTCCATTTAGGTTAAATGGACCAAGTGCATTTGAAGAGAGCGATTTCACCACAGTTGCTGGCTCAGAGCAGCAGGACAGCTCCTATTTCCCCTGGTTAACAGGTGCTATGCAGTTTATCAGCTGCAATGTACCTTTGGCTTCCACTCCTTGCCAGGGTTTCAACAGAGCCTGGCTGAGGTATCTTCACCCTGCTCCACCCTTTGTTCCATCCCCCTTGGCAGGTGCTTATAGTTGCAGATTGTGTGTACGGGGAATCATTGTGGAACAGGCTTTGAGAATGGCAACATGTATTCCTTTCTAGGAGTAGCAACTGCATTTCTCCGGATACTTCCTGTACCACTAGAACTTCTGTTAGGGAATGCTAATTTTACCCCCAGCCATTTTTCCACACCGTCATTACACAAATTCCTGAAAGAAAACTTTATGAACTTTATTGAAAGATGGTAAATCAGCTCCAGTTCAACTAAGTCTTAAAGAACATATTGCTTAATTTATCTGAAATATATATCATCTGTAGCATCAGTATGCTAAGAATACCTCTTAACCTCATGTACGTCAGCTTTAATAGGCTGCTCACTGAGTTATGTGTTTGTATTGCATCATGGCTATCATAATTAAGAGAAAGGAGTAACCTCTAGGACATTTTGATATTTCAGATTGTGGTGGGTTGCACTTGGCTGGCTGCCAAAGCCCTGCCATCTGGTTTCCCACTACCCCTCTTCAGTAGGATGGTGGGGTAAATAAGATGGAAAAATTCATATGTCAAGAAAAAGAAAGAGTGTTTACTTACCAATTGTCATCACAGGCAAATGACACTTGACTTAGGGAAAAGTAATTTAATTTATTGTCACTTAAAAATGAAGAAGGATGGCAAAAAAACCCAAAAAAACTTCAAAACTCAAACCCCATTCTGCTTCTCACCTGCCCTTCTTCAATCATTTTACTGCTTCATTTCCCACACTCTACCTCTTCCTCCTACCATGTGGCACTATATTGCAGTGTGCTTATAGGATTTAAGATTAAGAGACCAGACGCAGCGGACAGTGAACAAAGAAGAGACCAGCTAAGGGTGAGGAGCTGGCCTGGACTATTGTGGTTACGGAGACAGATTGAGACCAACCATGAGCCCCTGCGGTTGGGAGATTAAACATGCATATCAACAAGAGATCATTGGCCGTGCACTCTCCCCTGCCCCCATTCCATATATGGTTTATGTTCCAGAAGTTTCTCCCTAGTTCGATGTCTTATTGGTTTCCTGAGTTTGTACCCTCCCCTGCTTTGAACCTATTGGTTGTAACCCCTTTTCCCTTCCTTGTCTCCTCCCTTCTGGCTTTCCCTGGTTGGCTCTTCGGAGCTAACCACTCCCCTCTTCCCTTCCCTTTTAATCCTCTGCACCCCTTTGTTTGGGGTTCGCAGTCTCAGCTTTACGCCCCTCTTCGCCGTCCCCGGACCTTAACCTGTGGACCTTAATAAATTCCCTGGAAATCCCAGCGTGCATTCCTACATTTCTTTCACTCCACCTTGTTTCCTTGTGAGCTTCGCCTTTCTGTGCAGCACTGGGGCTTTTGGCTATTTCGGGCGTGCAACGCCACGGCACGACACGATGGGAATGGGGTCCCCTGCTCCAGTGTGGAGCCCTTCCCATGGGTTACAGTTCTTTCAAGTTCTGCTCCACCATGGAACCTTTTCCACCTTCTCCCACTCCTTCACTGATATTGATGATTACAGGGGTTTGCACTTTTATCTCTCACAACCACTGCACGCTGATTATTACCTTTTTCTAAATATGCTTTCCTGGTATTCAGCCATCTTGCATGGTGGGCTCAGTCATGTCCTGAGGTATGTCCCGTGGAGCTGACTGGAACCAGCTGTATCCAGTTTGGTGCAGCTCTGTCATCTCCTTGCAGAGGACATTCCTGCAGCTGACCCACTACCAAAACCTTGACACCTACACCCAATACATAGCTTTACAAAAGAGAATTATAAATCTTGTTTCAATTAAAGAGAGCACACTAAGGAAATTTTATTGGCATAACTAGCATTACAACACTAGGATTCCTCTTTTTAAGTATTACTTTTTGGAGCTTTACACCTGAAAAACACAGTGATCAATTTGGCAGCCATAGACAATCTCTCCAGATATATGTCTGATATCTTCAAGCAGGCACTCAGCTGGCTACATGCTGTAGGTGTAGTAGGAATGTTTATTGTGTGGTGGGTAGAAAATGGTGTGAGAAGCAGAGATTGAAAGCAATTTAGCAAATGCCCTGTACTTGAAGTCTGTCATTCAAGTCATTGATTCTTCAGAAGAAAACTTAAATCAATATGGCTAATGGAGAAAGTACTAAACCCTAAAGCAGAGCTTTCACATTTCTAATCTCTGCTGCATAGAAATGGTGCAAGTTTGGGCTATGCGGCCAAAAATCTTCCCTTAAGGAAGCAAAAGCTTGATAACATTCAATATTACTGGCATTTGAAGTTAACGTAACTTTTATCAATCTCTATATGATATCATCTGCTGGTGCATTATAACCAAGCTAAAGAAGTCATATTTACATGTCCCCTGATTTTTGTTTCCCATTTTACTCTGAAAAGAAAGAAGGAGTTGTATGGTGCACAAGAACAATCTCCTCCAATGCCAGCTATCTATAAATAATTGGCACCTCTTTTGAGCACATCAATGGACTTATAATCTTAAAGTTGGACTTGGTAATCATAAAGGTTTTTTCTAACCTAAATGATTCTACAATTCTGTGATCTAGGTTGCTTCAGCAGCCAGTGAAAGGAGTTCTTCCTATTAGAAGAGACTGTCAGCCTAAAATATGTAGCATGGATAGATTTCATGGTCCCTCTTCACCCCTTTGTATGTAGACTCGGGTTCCAGAAAGATAACTGGAATTTTAACGTACTGTGAAGCTCAACAGCCTAATTGAAATGTGGTATTAAAATCTTGTCCTTTATATTTATCTGCTTATTTTCTGTTTGACAAAATATCAAGAACAACTAATGCTTCCTTGCATATTTCTAGACATTTTCTGCATGCTTTTCTGAGTCTCCAGCAATGAGTTGTACAATTTAAACACACACAAAAAAATATTCTTTTATTTAAATAAAATCAGTTGGGGGAAGAAACAGTTGAAACAACTGTTGAAACAGTCTATAGAACAAAAAGTTTGTGCTGACACTCTTAAATGGTCAGGACAGAAGTACTCCTTAGAAATGTCCCATAACAAAACTACTTCATTAATCAGAGAAAGAAAACATACCCTGACTCAGAAGGACTTGTTCAGTGAAAATTTTATTCTATTTCGTAAAATATTTAAAACACTTGAAGAATAATGTTTAGGGTAAGTCATTAAAGAAAAATGAAATTGCTATTTAGGCATATGTGGTTAATAATTTAGACTTGATATTCAGGATGAGTTTAGAGTTTAAAGATTTGATGTAAACCATAAATGTTTAGAATAATGTTCATCACTTTGTGTTTGCATTCACTTTTTAAATTAGTATTGTTAACAGGTAGTATTGTCAGCAAAGGAAAAGTAATTTTTTTTTTGGTACAGATTTGATACTGAAAGATTAAAATATCATTGTAGCAACTAATAATGGTCTTAGACCCCACCTTACATTAATTATTATTGGAGGCATAATAAAATCACTGAGCTATTTCCAGATTATCATGAAATAAACAAATGTCTTCAAAGGTGCATAGGTCAGATGTACGAAATATAATTTTATTTAAAATGAAATGGTGTTGCAAGACACTTGGGATATGAAAAAAGCTTTCATAATGGACCAACATGAAGTTGGGGTTTTTTTTGTCATGTGGAAGGATGTCACCTATTTTAACTGTGTGTGCATAATTAACATTAGTGATCTGTCACAGTCTCTGAATTTACCTGGCTTCAGCTACCATTTTACTTTTAAATACATATTAATGATGAATGCTCAATCTTTCCATGCTGAATTAAAAAGGCGCCCGTATAGCAACTTTAGTTCATGTCTACTGGTGTTAGGGATATTTTAATATTGAAAATTACTCACATGTTGATAAGAAATAGTTTTTAAAACTTGCTAATATTGTGCCCAGCACCTTGAATTCACTACTCCAGAAATGCCTGGTAACTGTTTGCCAGTGATTTGTAGTCAGTTCAAGTAATCTGCAGAGACCCCTTATTTCCTTCTTTTCTCCTTTATCTTTGATCTTTTGTAATCAGTTCAGTCTCTAAGTATCAAAACCCAGATTTTATCATTTAAAAACATTTTACAACTGTGAGTAAAAAGATTTTATATCTTTTTTCTGTAAGTAATTGTTTAAAGAAAACTCTGACACACCCCCCATTCCCCAGGAACCTTGCAATATATTATGAATGTTGTCATTAAAAACTGGGTTCATAGATATTAGAAATGTCAGTCTGTGAGGCGCTGCACATGTTCAAAATTAGTAGAAAATGTATTTTTTACAGATTTTTTGTCATTTTGTTAACTGGGATATATTTATCCACATTTCTGTTTATTACTTTGTGCAGTAAATTAGACTCCTTAATAAAGCATGAACTGAAAATCTGCATCAAAAGTAGCAATTAATATTTTATACTTTTTTAAAAATGAGATGTTTAATTATAGTCTGAATACTTGTCAACTATATTTTGTATGAAAAGCATACATGAAGAACTTTTGATAAAACTAGAATTTTCTCTAGCAATTTTTTCCTTTTAAAAAAGTACATAACCAGCTTTGAGTCCCATATGCAAATGCATCAAAATGCAAAGCTCTTATTTCAGTGTTAAAGATGATTGCTGTATCTCTTTGGCAACACAGTATTTTCCCAAGCTGCATTATTCACTTTTCTGAATTCTTAAACCATCTTCTCACTCCTTGAGTCTGCTCATAATTTCCAGTATTTTCTTAGCTCCAAAACAGTTTCAACATTCATTAATTCAGTTTTCTCTGCATCTCTCTCACACAGATTAGTAGTTTAGCAAAGACCGAAAGCATTTATTCTATTATTAACTCTGATATCCAGCAAGAAACTCTGATCAATATTCAGGCTCCAAGTACCCTAGACATAGTGAAAAAAATACACCACAGACCCCCAAAGATTCCCTACCCTAGAGATATTTAAGCTGTGTACTGTCAGTCATTACCTTCCTCCCAAAGCAGGAGAAAAAAAACTACTTTCCACCTCTAGTGAAAAAAATACAACAAAAATCTTTTCCTTCATGGAACCTATTGATTTATTCTAGTTGGATAATTGGTCCCAAGAGTCATGATCGGAAACTGAAACAATTCCTGTGTCTTATTAAGGGGCTTAATTTAGCAAACTTGCAGTACTGTCATAAAAAATTACCTGTCTTCTCATATAAGCTACTTGCCTGCTCTTTACCTCAATGACTGATGACAATTAAAAAAACATAACTCAGCCCTCATACCTACTTCATTTGTCTTTATAGAAAAAAGAAGGTAGACCTTGTCTTATGCATCCAGTATCAGAAATTCCTTTTAGTTAAATCAGAAATTCCTTTTAGTTTAATCAGAAATTATAATTTGGACCTGGAAAACTTGCAGAAAATACTTGCATGAAAGGTTTGAGTTTTGTTATGGGAAAGGAAACGTCAAATAATTGCATCTTGAGCATCTATTATTTATTAGACCATTATAAGCATAACAAACCCAAAAATAGAGCCAGAACTGTCCTTTTACATGTGAGTGTCTTAGCCAGAACTTTGTGAGTAATTTATGAGCATACATTAAACTTTCTTTTTTGGATAAGTATATTACTTTATTAAAAAGTTGCTGCACTGGAGAAAAAAGTTTCCCCTTTCCTGATTTATTTTGGTCTCAGTTACTCTTGGACACTTGTTTATTCAGTGGCTGGGTTTGCACATCCATTTATCCGGAATGATTCTTTTTGATGAAATTTTTTAGTCCTGAGATGTGTGAGATTTATCATTAAAAGCTATAAACACTGTCTTGATCTCAGGACAATATTCTAACTTTTTATCTCCTATACAAAAAAGATCACTATCAGCACAACCAAAATACAGTCTGAAAAAAATGAAAAGTGTCATGCAGAGGACAAGTGGCTTCCCACAAATTCTAGAACAAAACAGATTTTATGTGAGAGAATTAATGTATCCCTAGGCTCTTCTTAGAATAGGTATTGAAGAAAGAACACCTCAAGATGAAGACAGTTGATTAAAGACCTAGAAAAGACTTCTGGAAACAGAACCAAGGGGTATTTAGATTCCTAAGCCTGCATGTAAATTAACTTTACAGATCAATATTTGTTCACACATCACAAAAAGATGAAAAATATAAGTAATTTTAGAGAACTCCTTTGAGATTTATCCACAACTAAAACCATCAGCAGTCAAGTGTTTCTGCATTTATGCTGGAGATTGTGTAAATTTGGTACTCACAGAAGGTCAAGAATATTAATTAAGAATGTAAAGCACAAATTACCTGAAACTCACTTTCTCTTGCAATTTCTCTTATAGACTCAGACTGTTAAATGGCTTGAAAGATTGTGACAATATGATGAAATGACTAAAATTTTATGGCTTGGTTGGAGCAAATTTCCAACTTCAGACCCTAGACAACGTTTTCAAACATTGAACATCTCTCTTGTGAATTTTTACAAGGTAGTGAATTTAATGATTGAACTGGTTGAGCTATTCAATTTCAATCAAGACATGGATGCTGAAGCCCTCTGTGGCTTCATTATGAAAGAAACAAAACAACAAAATAAATTTTATTTTTCTTTTCGTATGAGTTATCACACCACTTTTTTTGTGTGAGATTCTTGATAAAAATCTACAATAGCAGAGTTCTGCTGGCTGGTACATACACCCTCTTTCCATGAAAACTGTTAAGTGGTATATTTTCATAAGACACTCTCTGTGCAAAGACAAAAATAATCGAAAAGGTTGTTCCATTTGCAGTGTTTAGACTCCCTTGCTACAGAAACAAGTTTGCTTGCTTTTTGTTATCTGCAAATCATGTGGAAAGTGCAATTTTATACCAACAGCATCATCAGCTAATAACACTCAGGATTTTAATTTTTTTCATCACTAGAAGGCTCAGTTCTGTCAACCAATTAAACTGGAATGATTCACCAGTCCCGTTTCTTGTCTAATGCAGTAGAATGTATCTTATACGCTTCTAGTTCCTTTTGTTATTTTCTTCTTTGGCATATTGATAAAACAGCATCCCTTCTTTCTCCTTCTACTTATTTTCCAAGTAATATTAGTACAGATTTTTATCCAGAACTGTTTCCCAGATTTATTTCCATGGTTATTATTCACTTTTTGGTCTTTCTGAGGACATAAACACTGTATTTTTTAGGGTCAAGAATGGATGAGAAATAAATATTATTTTAATTTTAGTATTGAAGCATCTTATATAAACCATATTCATTAACTTTCCCTTGCTGAAAACAGGGAAATAAAGGACTGTTTCTTTATAACACTATCCACTACAGCAAAATCAACCCCTTAAATGAAAGTCATTGAATTGATTAAAATATCAGAAGGTGATACACAGAGCCTTACTCTGCTAAACTGCAGCTAATAAGGTCCTAAAAGCATTTGAATCTTGGTGCTTAAATTGTATTGCTCTCAGTCACATATTTCATTACCTTTGAAAATTTCAGATCAAACTAAGCTCCTCTTATGACTAGTGATAAGCCCTTAAATCCAAGCTGTCCTACTGATAATGGTCGAAGGTTATCATTTTATCCTTCTTTATGATTAACCTTCTTGTCTTTAAAACTAAAGGTATGTCTACAGAGACTGGGGGACAGCTGTGATAACAGAATTGAGGGGAAGCCTTATTCACTTTTGATTCTGCAATAGCTTTGTGTAGTGTTCAAATGGGCAAGTTGCAGTATCTTATATTCCACCCTAGTGGGACACTCTATTGCTTCTCAAAGGTCTCTTTGATACCAACAGTGAGCCATTGTCGCAGGTCAGCTCAATAGCAGCCATGAAACAGTGGGAGCCATTTCACTGATAGTTAACATATGAATATCTCTAGAAGTAAGCAACAGTTTATGTAATGTCAGCTATTGAACAATGAAGACCAGAATAATATTTGTTAGAGACCAATAAATTGCACCAAACCATAACTGAAAATGCTTTATGTTCTGTTAAAGAATTGTAATGATGACATCTAATTTTCACATTATTTCACTGTTCTCCTTTCCTTTAGCAAATTATTCAAATGAGCTATGATGACAGTGCAAAATTAAACAGTTTTAAAAAGGAAATATGCCAAAGTTGTGTCTCTCTATGAATGTTTTTGCCTTCCTACTACATCATCTGAAACTATATTAAAAGTAGGAATGATGTCAATAGAAAGTGCAATCTTGACACAAATAGCCTACTAGTTGCATTATAATATTTGTTAACTTTCCATAGCTTCTAATGGTTTTGTAAACTAAACAAACAAACAAACAAAATATTGTAATAGACAGCCCTGTTGTTGAAAGGACTGCATAATGTATCCCTGCTTAGTGGGAGTTCATATTATTTTGCTGACAATCAGCAGTGAAGAGTAAAGCTTCATAACATCCACATCAATGCCCTATCATTTGTTCTCCCCATGTCTGATCATTAAAGACAACAGAAAACCAGCAAGGGTGCAGTGGTTTGGTTTGGGGGCTTTGTAGCTGTTTTATTCAGCTTTCAGTCACAAATATCAAGAGTCTGTGATCAAAAAATTACTAACTTCCTTGGTTTCTGATTAAAGTGCTCTTTCATGTGGCCATATTCCCTTATGCCTGTCACTTCTGTTGTATTTATATACTACAGAAAAATTATTAAAATTCATACCTAAGTGCCTTAACTTTGGTAAGTCTGACCTGGAAAACTACAGTGTAAGATCAAGTTTTCTTTTGCCGGCTTTGTCTTGCTGCTTGAACAATGGATAATTTCTTCCTTTCTCATCTGACTTTGCTGTCAGCATTATTCCTCCTGAGAAAGCGCACTACAAAAATCAGCAAAAATACATTCAAAGAGTAGGTCAGAGCTTTGGCGTCTATCAGAATTTTTTCTTCAGGCTCTCCCCATTCCCATTGCTCTGCAATGATCTTTTTTCCTAGAAAAAATCTTTGTTCCTCTCTTCACAGGCAAAGTCAATTTGTTTTACTGTTTGTTTTTGTTAACAGTTTTCTCCAGCAAACTGACTAGCTTTAGTATACAGATGAAAATCCCACTGCAGGTCTTCTTTTATTTTTTAGACCCCCTCTAATTTCAAACATGTTATAAATGCAGAGGCCAAAACTTTTCAATAAGTGATGGCAGTGCAGAAATCTTTTATATCCTTCTAAACATAAATGGCTGAGAATGTCAAGATCCTATTCTTATAAAAATGAATTGTACTTGCCCTAAACCTCTGAAAAGTGTGATGTACATTTTCAAGTACATTTTTAAGCATACCAAGACACATTTTATTGGCACTTACAACTATTATAAATTTGATAGCTGAAGTTTTATTAAGCCAACATCATTCATTGTATACATAAATGTGACAGTTTCAAGTTTCCGTGTACTTCCCTCCTTGTTTTTTTGTTGGGTTTTTTTTATTATTATATTCTTTATACTTATTTTCAGAGGAACATTTTTGTTAAATAGTAACATAAAGTCATTCTGTTCCATGTATATTTCACTGCTGACAATATTTGTTTCCTTACTCTATGTCAGACTTGCTGAAACCAACCTCAAAGTGCCAGGGATGAGGAAAAATCAGAAAAGGATCAGAAAATAAATTCTCGACAAACAGTAACCCTAAATCCTGGAATATATTTTCTTCCAAAAGACCCTAAGAAACAGTAGTACCAGAACAGAAAATGAGGTCTGAGAGGGAATAAAATGAACTTTTTCTCTTACACGTGTAGACATCCACAGTGTGCTTTATCTGATCCAGCTTCAGCCATCTAAAGCATAAGTTTTAAGATGTTATCAAGCAGATTTGACACAAGAAGTTCTAGAAGATTTAGCTTTCCCTACAATTAGATTAGTTACGCGTTGGAAGCACTGATCTGTACTGACTAGGCAGAAAACCTGAACAAGCTGCCTTGTACTCTAGTCTTCTCTTAGAGAGCTGCAGTAATAGTGAATACTTATATGTGGAGAGCACATGAGTGGTATAGCTGTAAAATCCATGGAGCTATCTGATTTTACAGCAACTGTAGAACAATCTTCTTCCTACTTTTTTTACCTCTTCGGGCTGGTTATAATAGTAAACTGAAACAAAGACAAGTACACTCCAAATTATAAACTGTAGTTGATAAGAAAGAATGCAAAGATCTGTTGGGAGATATGACTAAAGAATATGTGAATATAAAAATTAGAAAAACTTAGAAATATTTAGCAACAAGTCTTCATATGCAAAAACTTGCAGGTATCACAGTGAAAACTTTGCCTCATATTTCAAATGGATAAAACAGACTGAATAAAATAGAGAACAATTTTACCACAGCCTTTGGTTTCTTTGGACTTCCATCCAACTGCCTCCTTCTTCCCAGACTGGCTTCTGTGCAAGCTCTATGAGATTATTTTCAAGTACATAAAGATGAGGTATTTGAGATGCTAAAATTTTACTGGTATTTTTCAGAAGTAGAACATTTAAATTACTTTTGTACTGATTCTGACCAGGAAGGAGGTAACTTTCTTTATAGCAGACCATATGGTTCTGCATTTTGGATCTTTGGAATGTTGCTAGCACATCGATGTTTTGGTTATTGATAAAGAATTCTTGTAGTGTCAAAGTTTTCATTTTCTCTCCCAGCAGCTCAGGGAACAGGCTGAGGGTTTGTTCTCCTTTCAGCCAGGACAGAGAGAACTTTCTCTCACTTACCATGAGGGAGGCTTGTGGGCATGTGTAGGGTGTTATTCTCTACCAGGTCCCTTTCTCACCAGAGGAGGTGGGGAGAAGGGAAGGGGCTGCTTGAACCTTAATTTCCAGCTGGTTTTAAACCACAGCATGATGAGCATGGAGCTGGGAGAGGACACAGATGGACAGTTGACTCAAGTGGGACAAAACAACAGTCCATATCACAAGGTGTGATATTTAGCAATAAAAACTGTGTATAAAGAAAGCTTGTTGTCTTCCAAAGGGGAAATTACTGAGAGGGTGTCTGGGCATCACTTTGCTTGTGGGAGGTGCTGAGTGATTTTTAGGACCTTTTTTTTGCATTACTTGTTTGGGTTTTGTGGGTTTTTTCCACTTTTCTCCTTTTCTCCACTTATTAATCTGTATTTACCTTGATCCATGAGCTTTCCTACTTTTGTTCTTTCCATTTTCTCCACCACCCTGCTGATGGTGAGGAGAGTGAGCAAGAAGTTGTGTGGGTGCTCAGTTGCTGACTGTGGTCAACTCACCCCACTTCCATAATCGGTTTGTTCATTCAGTGGTTCATAGCTAAACTGAATCTGTGCTCTTTAGGAACTGAATTCAATGGCTATCATCACTACCCAAAGAATGCACTGAAAATTGGTTGAGCAAAATAATTGCAATTTTAAAAAAGAAAATACACAAAAATGAGAGAAGAAATAAAACCACATTTTTATAATTTAGTTTGTCTAAGGTTTCAGGTCTGGAAACAGTATTTGGATAATTGAAGTCTAACATATTCTTTTTCTTTTTACGAAAAAAAAAATCAAACTATAAAGTCACTTTAAAACAGAGCAAAGAGTTTCTGTAACACTCCCAGTATTTCTTAATGGTTCTGTCTTTTCTCTGTGAGGAAATGACTTTGTTGATAAACTCTACTAGTTTGTGTCTCAAAAAAACCTTCAGTGTCTTCATTCAAGCCAGAGACCTCCAGAGGTCCCTTTCATTCAAGTAATTCTGCGATTCTATTATACAATTAAAATAGAAGATACAGATCATTTTTTAGCATAAAGAACTTTACATTTATCACAATATTATAATGTGCTTTCATGAAATTTATTCAAAGTTCTGCTTTTGAAATACATTTACTGCGACAACTTGCAGTTCTAGAATTAGGATAATTGGATTCTTCAACTGTTACTAAACAAGCTGGGAACAGAAAATTAGAAAACTGGCAGATTTAAGGTGTTAAAGATTTTCTTAAGTGACTGTAAGTTTTTAAAATATTTGGGGGTAACCTTAAGAAGCATGACTTGTTGCAGGTTAAAGGATTAATAGTTATTTAGTGTCATGTGGTTATTACAAGCACATATATATATTACTTAGATCATGACTCTTATTCCATAATGTGCTTAATGTGCTGGCTTCTCCTGCTGAAGTCATATATATTTTTGCAGTGTTGAGGTCAAATTAAAATAAAGGACCTCAGGACATAAACATGAAAGATGCCTGAAATTAGCTGATGACATTTAGAATTAACAAAGTGATACAACTTCTAAATTAATGTATTAAATGAAAAACACCTGCTTGTGTTAGGCTGAGCCATACAGTAACAGATTTGCTTCCATTCATCTTTGTCAAAGTGAGCTACTTTTGCATGCAGACCCTACACAGCTAGCCCCATTTTTCCAGCTGTGCTAACATTATTGATTTAACTGGGATCCAGGTAGCTCTTTACCTGGAGCCTTTTGTTTTCTCCTCAGGATTCAGCTTTTTTCCAAAGTTATTTTTAATTCCAACAGCTGTTTAGTCACAAAAAGAGCAGTGTCAAGCCCAGAATAACAAGCTGTGCATAGATGCAGAAGCTAAGCCATAGCACCAGGCTAACTTGCCTTCAAGGCTTTCTGGTTGGAGCTGACAAGCATCTGGCTAGTGACAGGCTGGTCTGTAACACTGCATGAGCTCGCTTGTTTCTGTTTGCAAATTACCATGTAAACACAGGTAAAGGAAAGCAGAGCAAATTGTTGCTGCATCTTGTCTGTCAGATTTAGCCTCTTTGTGAATTCACTGTGCTGATAAATAAACTGAAGCTTATAAGATTCTCACAAAACAAATAAATGCTCAGTCCTGCAACACTTTTCCTCAACTCCTTCAAAACGGCAGCACCCTCAGCAGAATTCCAAACCCACAGATTACATTGGCTTTTGTAATTGCTAGAAATTCAATCATAATTTTAGAAGAAAATGAATACAAAATAAATTCTATTTCTTTAAGATGGATACAAAGATATATGGGAATGGGTCCAAACTAAAAGAGAATAGGTATAGACTAGATATTAGGAAAAAAATTCTATGCTGTGAGAGTGGTGAGGCACTGGAACAGATTGCCCAAGAAGTTGCGTATGTCCCATCCCCAGAGGTGTTCAAGGCCAGGCTGAATGGAGCTCTCAGCAGCCTGGTTTAGTGACAGGTGTCCCTTCCCATGCCGGGAGAGTTGGAATGAGATGATTTTTAAGGTTCTTTCAAATCCAAACCATTTTATGATTTTATGAGTACAAGATAAAATCTCCCTGTTTACAATCTCAGCTTTTGTGTGATATGTGAAAATGATAAGTTCCAAAAGTAACTCATTATTCTGGTCCTGATTCAGTCAAGTTCCTAAACATACAAATTTTATGCTTTACCTGAGTTAGCTATTTGGGTATTATTTAATATTACCTATGTGCTTTATAGAACAGAATTTCAGATAACAGTTGTACAGAAAAGGGTGCTCATGGGCAGCTTGTCAGACAATGCGGAGCTCACAGTATAAAGGGGGCAAAGCTATCCTTATCCCTATCCTTATCCTTATCCTTATCCTTATCCTTATCCTTATCCTTATCCTTATCCTTATCCTTATCCTTATCCTTATCCTTATCCTTACCCTACCCCTTCCTGAAAATTAGCGTAGCTTTCTTTGTTTCCTGTAAGAGACTAAATTCCTTTGAATAGCTTCTGAAATGTACTCTTTGCTATTTGTTCTTCATCTAAATAATCTACTTTAAGTACCATCTAGTGCAATTAATTGCTTACCGCACCTAAGAGGATACATATTTTGCCTCAAGCAAATAATTTTTAAAAAACTTACACATATTTCACTTCTTAAGAGAATATTAACTTACTTCTACAGCTTCTGTTGCAGATAAAGACACAATGATTACAAAAAGCAATAGATACATTAGAATAGAAGCAGATAATTTTTAGCATGAGTCTTGACTTCTATCACAGTATTAAAATATATTTTCATGTAATTGATTCAAACTTCTGTTTTAGAAAAACATTCTTTGAAACACTTTTCAGTAATGAATACAGGTATTTTTGGGTGCTGTAAGTTTCATATATAGCTGACAGCCAAGTCATGAGCCAATCTAATTCTTGAATTCCTACATATTAATGAAACTGCATAAATACTTGTATACTAGACACTGAAGCTAATAACGAGTAAATGAAAACCAGAATTACATAGATGTGAACTCCAGATATTAGTGACTACAAAATAAATAATAAATATATAAAATCCTGACAAATAGTAAGACTCCTCTAAGAAAAGAGAGGGAAAGTAAACATTACGTATACAAATATTTCTTTTCTCTCCTTATTCTAAAAAGAAGATGAGGCAACTAGAGTGTATTTTAAGTTCATTAGAAAAGTTGTATATGGGATTAATTGAAATATCAAGGTAAAAATATTCGCCAGGCACTTTTCTGAAGCTCGGGGAGAAACAGAAGGTAGTATAGCTCTTAATTATAAATTCTCTTTCTCTCTGTATGTAATTTTTTTTTGACCATTAATTTTCCTATCTTGGTTTTTATTTAGACTTCCCACCCAGCAATACAGGAGTTTATGCATTTAGCTGAATGTCATATTAACACTACACTAAACAGGCTAAAGTGTTTTATGCTTTAGCATTTTTTCACACACCCTAATGCTAATATTCCAAATGTTGCTATTTCTCTGTTCCACAATTCTTAGTCTTCATGTGTGCATGTGTGTCCATGAAAAACAAGCACCTTGACTCAGTTACTGACCATTACTTCTTTTCATTCTGGCTGCACTGGAGTGCATGAAACCTTGAGCTTACATGAGGACTTCATCCAGAATTGTCTATCACCCTCAAAGGAAGATGAAAGTAAATTTAACCTAGGTGAATTATTTTTAAGTCTACCATAGATTTTAAGGCTACTTGGTTTTTTGGGGTTTTTTCCTCCCCAATATTCACTAGCTTTTCCTTATCATTAGCATATTAATGTAATAATACTTTTGGGCTGAAACTCAGTAGAACTTGGTGCTTATTTTCCTTCTGTATGCAGCTGGTTTCATTTTGATATTCAAAGCAACAAATAATATTAATTTCTTCAGTAACTTATCCCACTCAAATTCATTATATTGTTCCATGTTGTGAACAGCAGGAGTGTGATCCCTCAGCTAGCAGAGGCCAGGAAACAATAGTGTTGAGTGCAAATGGTAATTCCTTTCTTCTGTTTTGTTTTGTTTTGTTTCATTTCATTTGGTTTGGATTTGTGGCTAAAGGCAAACAACATTCTATTTCATTTACCAAGAAACCAGCTGACATATTGAAATAATATTTTTTCAAAATATTTAGTGTCCTTTGTTTGATGTAAACAAGGAAGAACATTGACACTAAGGATGTTGTTGACACTTGTATTGCCTCTCCAACAGAACTGGGCATTTTGTACCCGTGAAAACATCCAATGAATTAACTATGATCATGCCATTAGAATTAGCACCACATGAATTCATAATGTCAGAATTTTTTTATTGTGTCTCTATTTCATTTTAAGTGTCCCATCATTATCAATATATTTGATATTCACTGTGTGAATAATGACCATTACTAATTCATTCAGAACTGTCACGGAGATTTCCACCAAAATCTCACCATAATTCCCATTTAGGAAAACACTTAAGCCCTATGCTTAGATAATGCTGTCTGTTGTTATAGATGAATTGGAGTTAAACAGTTTAGCTACAAAGTGTCATTTCTGTTGTGATCTCTGAAAATGTGTTATCACAGGCACAAAAACTTTAGACTATACCTGTGAAATAATAGAAACGTGATTTTTCTGCAGTCTCACCGAATTTTCACACTTTAACACTCAGAAGGATAATTCTTTTTATTATTTAATTGTGATAATCTAATTATTTTCTGATTTTACATGAGACAGAGAGAGCAGTATATTTACAATAATATAGACAATGATAATTTTCAAGTTTGTTTGTAATATGCTTATGTAAAATAAGCTGAAATTGGTAATTTGAAAATGTATGGAGTCACAGTGAAGCTTTTTTTACCACATTTCCTGATTTCTCTTGTTGGCAGGAAGGATTATATTACTAATTGAAGCCTTGGAGTTGGATTTTAATAACATTTTATCCATTAGGATATTATTTTACAGATAGCTACACTGGCTACACTGTTTAGACGATTTGACCTTAAATAGATCCAAAATAAAATCATAGAATATAAAACCACATTTCAGGTTAAAAAATTGAGCCTTTATGGGTTATGGTTTAGCCCCAGCTGTCAACTAAGCACCACACACGCTTGCTCATTGCCCCTAGGACAGAGAATTGGAAGGATAAAAGTGAGAAAACCCATGGGTTGAGATAAAGACAGTTTAATTGGTAAAACAAAAGCCACATGCAAAAACAAAGCAAAAAAAGGAATTCATTCACCATTTCCCATGGTTTTCAGCCATCCCCAGGAGAGCAGGGCTCCATGATGTGTCATGGCTACTTGGGAACACAAATGCCATTACTCTGAACCTTCCCCCTTCTTCCCCTTAATTTATAGACTGAGTAAGATGCCATAGAGTATGGTATATCCCTTTTGTCAGCTGGGGTCAGCTGTCTTATCTGCGTCCCCTCCCAGTTTTTGTGCATGCCCAGCCTGCTCCCTGCTGAGGTGCTGCGAGAGGCAGAAAACACTTTGACTCCATAGACGCCCAGCTCTGCAATAATAAATGCATCTCTGTATTACCAACTCTGTTTCCAGTACAAATCCAAAACATGGCCTCATACCAGCTACTATGAAGAAAATTAACTCTTTTCCAGCCAGAACCAGCACAGTAAGTAATTTGATTGCTATGCTGTACCATAATGCTTCTTTTTTATATTTATGGGCCAAATATGCTCAAATTATTCAGCACAGGTTCAGCATATGTGGGCTATGCTATCACTGAAAATAATTTACAGATTAGTAAAAGATGCATGTTTTAAATCTGTTCAGAGATAAAAGATACTTGAACCTGTGAATCACACAGCTTGGGCAAGGCTCCTGTGTACTCAGGTATGGATAAAAGTAAACTTAACATTTCCAAGTAGACAAAAACTCAAGCTGTTATTCTGGAAATACTTTGGTTTCCAGTGCCATGTTTCTGATAGCTCAAGGCATTTCAAACAATGCCAGATATTAAATGGAGGCAACTGAATCTTGCTCTTATAGTGGTATTTATCTGCATAGAGACAGATATCTAATGCAATTTCAGTTTCTCTAAGATATTCCTTCTGGCCTTGAGCAGTAGCAAAATATGACAATAGGTATCTCATAAATTCTGTGTCATTCTCATAGCCTGGTGTGGCTGTCTCAGATACTCTGGTGCATATGCCTATGTTTAAGTAACTTCATGAAGTTCTGGATTTCCACCGACAAAAATGAAGTTATGAACATGAACTTGAACAACTTGCTCTCATTAAACACTCACTTGAATGCTTATGTATTTAGATAGATACAATATAACTGAAATGTGCCATCAGGATTTAAACTTATACCATTCTTTTTTTTTCTTTGATTTGAGCTGTCTTTTGAAAAATATGTTGTAACACTACTTCTGAGTCTAGGACTGAATAATTTAGATCCAATTCAGTGGCACCCAGCTCTTCTAAAACACCTCTTTATGGTTTTCTACTCCCTTCTGGCAAGCTAGGTGAGTAAGTATGTGAAATAATCAAGTAGGGGAAAAGCTCTAATATCAGTGCTTCTTAAATAAACTTCAGTAATCTAAAGCGACCATGGGTCAATCTCTGTCACTGTAACTGACAGCAGGTATCTGACACTGCAGTTCTGTGACAACTCATTGCTCCAAAATGCTCTCCAAACCTTTTGTGGCAGTGCCACTTTACATCAAACCTAAAAGCAATCAGGTGTGAGACCATGTAAGTATATTTGCTTTTTGTAAGGAGAAAAGGGAAGAGGGCAAAGATCTGACAGATCTCCAAAATTAATCACTGGACGTGTCACAGCTTTTGGAATCCCTTTCTTTCAGGGTATTGACAGGTCCTTTCTCTGTCACTTGAGGACCAGTTGGGGTAAGCAAGCCAGACCTTGCTATCCCAGTTAACTTTCATCTCACAAAATCCGTTCTAATAGGACTTACTGGTACTTTTTAATTTTATTTATCATTCTCACTTCACGTAATTTAATTTTTCTCTTCCCCAATGTCATCATTGTCTGTGTATGAGTGTATATGCTCCACAGCTTCTTTGAAGAGGAAATTGTCTTTCAGCTCCTTATTCCTGATCTATTACTTTTCTTTTCTTTGAAGAGTCTATGGATATTTACTAAGGTAAATGAATCCAATTACTGCCTCAACCTGCTTTTTGTTTTTTTTTCTTGCCTACATGCTTCTCCAAAACATTGTGCACATATTTCAGGCATTTCTAATTTATTAGAATTGCACTATTATTTGTGGTACCAGTAGGAACTTGGCCTTGAATTTGTTACAGGAAGGCAGCTGTAAAAAGTAAATGGGTTCTTGCATTGTATTAGATGTAGTTTTTGCCTTCAGTGATAGAGTCCTTTGTCCAGAGAACCTAGTTGAAAATAGCTATAGTATTCTTCACCAAAAATAAGTTATTAGGCATACAAGTAATTTCTATGTTAGTACACCAGAAAGCAGGTTCAGAATCAAATATCTAATTTTTTCTTGAATCACACATATTAATAAAAATTTATTTAAAAAATCTCTAGCCATGAAAATACTGTAGTCTTCATGTTTAATTCATTTGCAACTTTGACATTCCTACTTAAAAAAAATTAACTAGGAATCCCTTATTTAAATATTCTTTATTTCTTTATATTAAATATTTCTTTATAGGAGGAATGAAAATATTCCTTCTTCCCTGCTATTCAGGAAATTTTTGCATGTTTTTGACGTTTTTCAGTTAGGTTATCATGCCTTCTCTACAATTCCTTTCTATTAGAGTAACCTTGTTGTTCTGAGTTTACTTAGTATACCACTTTTTTCCACATCAAAGCTTTAATAGCAAGACCAACTCTAATTTCAGTTCCTAATTTCTAGATGCTTGTTGTTTTATGGAAGCAGATTTTTTCTTCTTGATGAACCTTCAATATTTGCCCTAAGATTAATGTTTTTAGCATTTTGAGTAAAATTGATACTGCTGCAATGATCACATGTATTTATTATACATATATACATATAGGATATATAATAAATATATAGAGAAATGTATATGACTGAAGAGTCAGTATGTATCTAGCTATGATTACTGAAAATATGCTTTGATATTCTTTTCCTGACATATCTTTTGTATAGTTCAAGGCAAAGGTCCCTACCAATGCCATTTTAATTATCTAACTATCATGATAGCTAAAGAAAACCTCCAATATTTTTTTCTTTAAAATATTTTAAACTATATCAATTTTGGATGTAATAGGAAGAAGATTTTTAACCAAAATATGTGCTGTTGGAATATATTGAATATTTCTTCTTTCTTGTTTAATACGGTAACATTTTGAACCTGAGAAGGAATATATGATCACATTAAAAAAACACCCAAAAAAACCCCAAAACAAAATTAATCAAAACAAAAATAATAAAAAACCCTGCTCAAACCACCATCAGAATAACAAACTGTGTGCTAAAATAAAAACACTCAAGAATGTTCTGTGATTTCAATTATCAAATTACTTCTTAACTTTTCATGCATCCAATATCAAGGCACCATCACTGGCCTTTTTTCCCAGATTACCAGCAATATTCACTTTGTGAACCCTGTGACCTCACAGTATTTTAATTTGGATATGCAAAACCTGACATGTCCCAAAACCAATAGTCAGGTTAAAAAATTACCTTTTATATAAGTTTATAGGTTTAAAACTTCCAATTTAAGAAGATTATAAACTGTTTTCACAGTTCATGCATTACCTTTTTGGATAGATTAGTGTCTGGCTCTTATTAGTACACTACATCTCAACGTCTCAAGTTCTATTAGAGATGCCAGTCTCTGTTAAAGTGTATATTTCTATTAAGCCTTCAACTTACAAAAACAACCAACCAACCAAACAAACAAAAAAACATAAAAACAAAACCAAAACCAAAATCAAAACCAAAACAAAAAAACAAAAACAAAAAAAAAAGCAATCAAAACCCAGTGAAATGCCCAAAAGAAAATGTTTTCATTATTTTTCTTCTATGACACAAAATATTCTTCATAAAAGGAGAGGAATATATCTATGACATTGACAGCAATACTTCTGTCAATAAATATGTTCTATTCATTATGTGAAACTTCTGAACAGCCTACAAACATTAATTAAATACTTTATTACTCTCAAGTATGTGAAATGTCATCAATGCATCGAACATAAAAACAATTACCAACTTTTTTCCTTTAATAGTCAATACCACATTGTTTTATTTCTGCTGATTTTAGGGGATACATTCCTGAACCTGACTTCTGGAAGTAGAATAAATTTACTAATGTAGGTATTAACTCCAAGTATTTTCTTCCATGACAGTTCCCTTGTTCTTGTTATAGTTAGCCAAAATCTATAGAAAGTATTGCCTAAAATCTTGAAATACCAGCTACATTCCTCAGCCTTTCCTCTTACTTTCATATGTGATCATTCAAATTTTGCAGCACATTTCACTGCTTCATTAAAAAAAAATATTTATCAGGTTACTTAGTGTATTTCACAATTTACATATGCCTTATTGGATTTCAATCACAGGCAGTCTGAACCATTAACTCATAGAAAATCTCCCCTCAGTTCTTTGTCTTCAATGCTCAACGCAATCTAACTTTTCACATTTTGCCAAGAGAAAAATTCTGCCCAATTAATCATTGCTTTTTCTACACATTGTCTGCTCTAAGCCACTGAAGAAAACATGGTGGTTCTCCTGATTCTTTCCTTTTTCTCTTGACTTCATGTACAGCAAACTCAGTAACTTTTTAAATAAGGATGATAGCTATTCTCCTGTCCATGGCAAGGTTCCCTACTTCCAAGTTCACTGGTATTCTTCTAGAATCTTGTGCACAGTGCAGACTTATGCATCACTAACAGCAAACAAGCCTGGAATGAGGAGTCCCCTGTACAAATACATTTTTATTATATATTTATGTCACAAATAAAGCTGCAATTGCTAAAGAGGTGTGTGTAGTATTTCAAGTAAGAGAGACCTTACACTATATATATATTTGGGAATAAATATACATGGACTCTATGTGCAGTGAATATACACTGATTAATTATGCTAATTATCAGATACACCTATGTTAAATAGAGGTCACACATTATCTATGATACTAAGCCATGCATCTGTATTAGCCATTATGTGGATCACTAACTTACCAGAAAAATAGCTTTGACATGTGACCACTACATATCTTGGGGAGTTTTTGCTAAAATATGTCATGCTGTCATTTATTTTTCTTTGTACACCAGTAAAATTAGTTGAGAGATTGATATTTTATCATCCTCATGTGTATTCTGACAGCTTTGTAATAGATAAAGGACAGATTTCCTTAACTCTGAAAATAACAATTGTATTTCATTTGTTGATTTAAAAAATAAAATCAACAAGCATCTAAGCATGAGATAAACACAATAACTGAAGTTGGTGACTGTTGGTAATGGTAATGTAAAGCTGTTTTTCTCTGGAAATATTCTAAATAACTTTATTTTGAAATATCCTTTTTGTCACAAACAGTGATGTCAGTGTTACATGAGAACAGAATGGTTAAATGACTGAAATCAAGAGAACATTTCAATCACACACACTCATTTGTAGTGGGAATTAAGTTAAAAAGCAATCTTTTCCTAGTCTTATTAATTGTGAATCAGTCCATTAACTGAGATAAAAGAGTAGAACAAGTGCCATGAAATGAGAACAGCACACTTAGAAACAAAAAAAAAAAAAAAAAAAAGCCAACAAACCAATCTATCAACCTTTTTTACATGAAGACATTGGAAAAAGATCTCTGACATAATTAGTGCAGCCAGAGAATGGTGATTTTGAGCAAATATATCACATCTTTTCCCTCATATACTAGTTTCCCAGACTTGCTCTAGATTAAGATTAAGTCTAGATGTATTTAAAACCCTGACACATTAAATATTACTATTATAATGGTTTTTGTTATTTATGGATTCTTGATTTTTTCATGAGAAACAGTTGACTATACACATATTTTCCTTAGTCATTCATTTTAGAGAATGGGATTACTAAAAACAAATATGTAAGGAAGAAAATAAAGGAGAAAAAAACCTACTGTGTAGCTTGTTAAGACAAAGGAGATAAAAAAAAAGAAAGAAAAAAATAGAAGCCTCATCATTAAACACTTGGTTGCAGTTTTTAACTTTTCAACAACGTACAGGGAACGTTCTGGATTATACACATATTATTGTATCTAGTAATATCACTAAGATATTCGCGAAGAAAAGAATTCTATTCCCTTGCAGAAATCATGATTGAAACACTGAAATTCAGGAATCCCAGCTGCTTATGAAACTGGAAAAATTTTTAAAGAGAAAAACTTCTTTTTGCTATTTCCTAGTCATAGTTATATTCATGTTGAAAAAGACAGGTTTGGGTTATCATAATTACTTGAAAAACTCTTCCTTGTATCTTACTTCATTTTCAAGACACATTTTAGTTTCCAGCTACTTTGCAAATATCTGGAAGGTTAGAATAACTGTCCAGATCTTGGTTGCTAAAAATTATAATTAATTATTTTTCTCTGATGATAATACTTTACTAGTTTGCCAAAGCTATATAAAAATATTGGAGAGTCTGTAATGACCCAAACACTTAAAATGGGAACTTAACTTACATCCTCCCCATATAGATATATGTTATTCAATTATGTTTTCAATAAATTAGTATTTTTCAAATTTTTCATTGTTAATAGTTAACATGTTTTCTTAACACATCTGTTAAACAGTCATTGCAAACCAGAAACTCAATAATTTCTTCATTTATTCAGAGAATTATGGCTGTCATCAAAGAGATTATTTGTTCTAGAACTTAATAAATACCTCCCCTTCTATAATTTTCTTAGTGACCTATAGAATTTTCTGACAGAAACTGGTCCTCCCCTATATTCCAAAAGAGAAAAATATATATATAAATGACATAATTTTCCATTACTGTCAGAGACTTTGCAGAAAATTGAATAAGTGAAATATTGCATAATTAATTACAGGTTAAAAGCTATATGATATCCAAGGTCTCTAGCTGCTTCAAACAATTCCATTTCATCTTCAGGTAGAGTTTTTTGTATATGTCATTTTACAAGAATAGCAGTATCCCTGTAGTTAGTTTTTTCTTGGATGATACTTAAAGGACTCTCATTATAAAATATGACAGGAAAAGTGGCATCAAAGTTCAGATGTCAAATTTCTCTAAATGGTTGCACAAAATGCAGTTTTACTCCAGTTCTATTTAAATTAATCAATAATAGATCATGTATCAGCGAATATAAAGATATGTATTTTTCAATTTTGTTTTCCTACATGCAAATTAAATATTTGGCCCAGAAAGCCAGTGTTGCTTTCAACCCTTCTTCATTCTTTTCAAATGGCTTTTACTCATATTTTACTCATGCTACCACCCTTAAAATACTCTGAACTCCTGTTTTAAATAGTTGACTTGCAGCACCCTTTATGTCAGTTATTGAATGTGGTTTTCCATGGAACCAGAAATAGAAGAGTCATAAACTCAAATGAGCAAACAAAGGTCTGGATTTAGTTCAAATCACCAGCCTGTTACAGAAAAATTGGCTGCTGCTCCCATAATGCTGAGTCCATTGACATCCATGCTCAGGACAATCTGTGTGTCTAAAGTGGAACTGTGACCAGTGTCTTAAAGGAAGACAAGTGCTTTTTGTCTGCAAAATAGCACATTTGGGAATGCTTGGACACCCAGACTGTGGTGCTTGTAAGACTTAAAGGACAAATTGGAGGTGACTAGAAAATGTAACTGACAAACAGTAGGCAGTGCTTGAATTGCTGCTTGAGACTGACTGAGGCGAATTTTGGGTTGATTAGCAACCATTTCAGGACACAAGACTTGGCTAATTGATAGCACTTCACTTTTAAATCCAGGATACTAGCGCACTACTCTGGTCTGTGAGGCCTTCTGCTCTGCACTGGTGAGGTCACACCCAGACTCCCAGAGATGCTGAAATGAGGGCTGAGGGTGTTGGTAGTGTTTAACCCAGAGAAGAGAAGGCTGGGAGGAGGGAGATCTCATCTATGTATATAAATACCTGAATTATCTTTAGTAAGGGTCTGGACGGTGACTCTCAGCAAGTTTGCAGATGACACTAAATTGTGATGAGTAGATGAGTATGATTTCTGAAAAGGTCAGATGAATCAGAAATTTATGGTGTATTTGCTTCCAAGAACTTCCAGTCCTTCAGGAACTTTGCGGGTAAGATCCATGTCTTGATAGTCACAGGGGCTTTATGTGATGTATGAATCACAGCAAAAGCTACAGTTCACAGAGAACGAATTCACATGGCTTAGGCAATGCTGTTGGTGAGGAATTTGTTCATCTGTTAAGGAATAATCTTTATTGCAAAGCTGGCGTTGTGACAACACTAACCAGCTTAAACAATATGTCCATGTCCAAGATGAAATTGAAAAGTATCTTAGAAATAGAAAATAAATGGTTCAGAAAAGTAAATAAGAGCCCATAATAGCACAAGAGTTCATATATTGATGACTGGTTATTTGCAAGGCTGGAATGGGAAATAACTTTCAAAGAAAAAAAACTCCTCAGAGAGCTACAATCTGTAATTTTATGTTTAATAAATACCTATAATCAAGGTAAGAGAGGGATATGAGTTATGATCAGAGACTTTCAGAACACAGGAAACTCCCCAATATTTTCTCAACCCCAGGTACTACTGTCTAACAGAACACCAAAAATTTGAGAGCAAAAACTATTGAAATATCAGGAATGATACCTACAGCTGAGCCTATGCTAGGATGCATTTATAACTATTTAACTTGTAATATTTTGTTTCATACTGTTAGCTAATTTTTGACCTTCCCTCTGGTTAAATTACCCTTTTTACTTTTTCGTTAAGTCTATCTAGCTGTCTAGACAAGATACAGCTGATATAGCAAACCATTGGTTCCCAGCCATGATCAAAGCCAAGGCCTTTTTTGAAGAATATTAAATGACACATCTCAGGATGAATTTAGAAAATCCCAGGTCTGCAATCTATTTCTTGTCAAGGTGAAAAGATGGTGAACATGCATCTCCTTTTATGTAAGAAACATCCCTAATTTAAGAGGGAACCAATTTACCAGCCTTTGTTTGAGTAGCATAATTTGATTAATGAAGTATGGAGTAGCATAAGTTGATTAAATATTTTTGACCAAAGAATTCAAATTGATGAAACCAATTTTCTAATATAAAAGGCAAATTATAATTCCCCAAAAGCACAGAGTCAAACAAAAAAAGCATTTTTTTTCCTTTTGCTTCTCATGCCATCCATGCTTCCAACACATACCTAATAGCAAAATATAATTCAAAAAAAGGTTTAAAATACTAAGATGATCAGACCTCAGGATGTGGTACTCAAAACTATTTTTGACATAGGAACTTCAAAATCATTATGAAAAGTCCTCAAAATAACTTGTTTCGTTTAACACAGTAGGCAAAAATAGAAAGAAACAAATTAGCCCAATCTACTCACCCTTCGTACCTCAGCACTGAGCTGCCCTTCAGTATGCCATAAATATGTACTTGTAAATCAATGTCAGTTAGTTGCACCATTAGCAGATATTTTAAATCTGGCTCACTGAGTTGGGTTACTGAAGCATACAACTAGAAATATTTTCATCAGATTTACTCCCATATGCCACAGATTTCTTCAGTCTACAAGCATGTCACATAGCTTCTGGGTATGCTGATTTATCCATCTTTGCTAAAATTTTATCCACGTGTCTAGTGGCACTCCACACAAAAGTGAAAATGATGCTTCTAGAAATGTTCATCCTGACTTAATGTACTACAAAAACATGCTAAATAATCAAACACTAGCACTTCATGAGTGTTACAACAATTAATTATAGTTCATGGAGTATTTTTATTTCTTAAAAGTGATTATTGTTCTTATCTACTCCTACTTAAGAGCTCCCTTACAAAATAGACAATTATTTCAGTTAAAACTCAGTGTAAAATCTCACTTGAAATGATAATAATTTGTGAGTCTTAATTAGTAAATACTAATATGATTTGTATAGTATATAAGATTTAGGAAAGCAACCAAAATGCAAATGAAAGTTAGGGTTTGGTCTCCAGCAATATTTCTGTATTAGTGTGCTAAGACTTTAAAAATAATATACCCATGTTTTAAATGAATTTAACAATATAAAATATTTATACATGGGAAATGAATAAACATTTACTTATCTGTGGTTCAGATGAGATAAAGGAGCAGAACAATTAATGAACAGCTTTACTTAATAATACAGTGCATTTTTCAGAGGAAGAAGAATCACATTGTCACAGTAAAAGCCCTCTAGTGTGTCTTCAGACTAAAAGATATATAAACAGGGTAAATAAATTTAGCATTGAAACAAGCAAGTTTCTAGCAATTTCTGCAGTGATATTGAAGATTAATCTTTAAATTTGATAATGACAAACACAGGCCTTAAACAAACCTATGAGAGGGATTGTTAATATGATATAACAGAGGACAGGGATTCTCTGAGTTCTCTGCTTATATGGATGATGCCCCTGTTTCAAATATACTTCCTGAAGCACCTTTGAGAATTGTCTAAGTATCACGTGTCTCAGATTTTTAATAATAAAAAAAGACAATTTTGTTCCCATGAAGAAATTAACATTTGTTTATGTATGTTAATTTTAGAGCTAGAGCAAAGATGAGAAGCAGACAAATCAATGTAATGTTAGAAACTCTCAGAGTTTTAATTACAATGAAGAATTAATAGTTGAAAGTTTGTTAAGGAACAGGATTAACTTCTGACTTCACCTCTCAAAACAAGTCTAGAAAACTGAGAAGTACAGATTCTTAGCTTAGGTTTGCTCTTCCAAACACACATGAACTTTTCCAAGGGAAAAGAACCCATGTTTAGGGTACAGTTCCTTTGACTAAGCATGCATTTGGAGAGAGTGGGGGATATAAATAAATAAAAATTAAAAATACATAAAATAAAGTGTCGCTGTTGAGCCGCTAGCAAAGACCCGGATTCTCAGCGTGGCAAGAAAAGAGAACTTTATTATTTTGATTCCAACTTATATAGACTTTTCAGAGGTCACCCAGATTGGTCAGTCAGAAACCTCCCCCTAGGCCTGACTGGCCAGGCCTGAACTGTCCAAATCTCGAGACACTGTTTTTAATAACATCCAAACTTTATCTTTGTTTATAAAACACAGGATAAAATTCTCATGGGAAAGGTCTGTGCTAGCCACAATAAAGGATCTTTTTTGTCAGTGTGCTACAATCCATTGACTCAAATCCCTGAATCAGCTTTTCAAATCCCTGAAAAGCTGCCATCCATTCCCATTACAGCCTTCCTAGGTTTGTTTGTGTGACGTGCAGGATAACAAGTATCCTCATTACCAATGGTCAATTGATTAAGCCACTTTCCTAGATTTAGGAGATTTGAGTTAATTTTTGTTAATAAGAATCTATCTGGGCAAGAATCCAGAACACTTTGGTTAGAAATCTATGTAAACATGAATAGCTGCTGCCATCTTTCTGGTAGCAACTCCGCATTCGGTTGTTTGTCCATGATAATCCATTTTATGATAATCTCATTTATGTTAATGCCTTGAGTGAGAGAGAAGCTATCACTTCCATAACAGTTTCTGAGAATATATTAAAAAGTACTTAGTAGGAATGTAGACGGGGTGACATTCCACTTGCCATGTGGTACTAGTAAAACCTTTATTATATTTTGATGAGAAAGAGAGAAAATAATATCGTCTCCCCTGTGCTAATGTGATGTCATGTCAAGCTCTAGTTGTTTAGGATGGTGGGATCCCCTCTTTCAACATAAAACAAAATCCTCATCCTTAAAAGTGAGAAATGCAGTACTGCCTCTTAAATACTGGATATTAGGGCATTATTTAAAACGCTTTTGATAATATGGTATAGTTTTACATTCAGCTGTTTTAAGGTGTGCAATTGACAGAACTTTAACTTTGAGTATTAAGGAAACAACTTTTGTACAGCACTTCTATTGCAAACACAGATCTATGGTTCTATCAAATTTGATATCAAATTTTAGGTTTTAATATGTTTCTCTCTTTTTCTCTGTTAAACCAAATCATACTTTTGGTGGGTTTGTTCATTTTTGAAAGAATAAAATGATAACAGAAAAGGGAAGGTAAATGAACATATTTTCAAGCAGTCGTATGGTTTAGGTTTTTTTCCTTCTGATTCCAACACATGGACAAACTGCTGTCAGCAAGTGCCAAGCTGCCTGATCATGGGTCTGACTAGCTGTTACATTTTTCATCTGACATGGTAGGCATCTTCTTACATCAACTTCAGATGTCAGCAGCAATGCGGGCCCTTGCTTTTTCTGGAACTATAAAGTTGGAAAAGACCATCTGCTCATCCTTCTGTTATCTGAATTCTTCCCTAGAAATAGTTTTCAAAAATATATTAAGAAGTGCAAAGAAAGAGATAAAGTGTAAGATGTTGGTAAGATTATTTTAACTCTTTTCTTTTACATCATGAGATATATATTTTTTAGAGATGCTGAAACAATGAAAACCAAAAGGAAATTTGTGTAGTTCACAGTAATTTGGTTTATGACATTGAATTATTTAGCACTGCAATTTTTACCTTATAATTAAAAGTTTTCTGTACAGTTTTAAGTGTTATTACGATATATCCAATATGTAAGATTCTTTTGATGTTCTGTTCACATAAAAAGTTGGGAAAGTGTACATTCAGCAGTAATCTGTGCCAGACCAACAAATCTGCTAGAACACTCCCAAAATAACAACAACAACAACAAAAAAGAAATATAGTCTATGTAGAGCTTTATTTGGAATAAGGAATGAGTATGGATTTCATGAAAATTACTGTGTATAAAGCATTTTTTCCGAAAAAAGTTCCACTCTACAACTGCTTAAAACTAAGCTCATACACAGAGTGTTTTTACTGACACTTCATGGGCTGTATGCCCTGTTACCTGATTCAGCAATAACAGCACAACAGAGAAGTTATCTTGCTGGGGTCCCGAATACAGATGATGTCAAAGACAAAGTTAATTTTGAAAGCCAGCAAATGAGAGTTCTATTTTACAAGAGTAGCAATGAGTATAAGGGCGACTTTATTGTAATTTTCAGTATTTAAGCAGACATAAATCTTAGAGACTTCTTATTCAAAAGGTTTCACATCAAACAAAAATGAAGCCTGTGGGAACATTCTCATTGTCTTGAATGAACTGTGGATCAGGATTCCCCTTTATTAGACACTGAATGTTTGAGAAGCATGAAATACCGTAGGCTGTAGAGCTATTGGGTGTTTCAATATGGTCTTACCGCAATAGTTTCTAACACGGATTTTTTTTTTCTGTTTTCTTTCTTATGAAAGCTATTATTACTTGGAAAAGAAAAAAAAATTGTAATTACTTTTTCCATAAAACAGAATTAGCTTGAAATGCACTGTCACAACAATTCTTCTTGTAAACATTATGCTTATGTGATGGAAGCTTTAAAAAATCATACAACAGCTCAGTGTTATATGGAACATCTATTGTTCTCCTTTGTTTTTTAAACTCAAACAAGACAACTGAAAAGGTTTCCATAGTTTGTTTCATTAAGATATGTGACTGGTAGTGTGCCAGCACAGTTTTATTCTCAGTTGATGACAGAGCATTAGAAGCTATAACCAAGAAAAAAACCACACAGTATCCAGTGCCTGGATATTTTTAATATTATTTCAATAAAACTTTGCAAAGCAAACCTGGTAAACTTTACTAAAAAATTACACAGCTGTTGATATTGTAATTTGAAAACAATCCCTACTTACTTTCCTAACTAGAGTAATAAACTAATTTAGTGACTTGAAAAATGAAGATTTTTAAGTAATTTTAATTCTAGCATTAACATCCTTCTGGAAAAAATCACCCACAGAAAGGCCTCAATTGTCTTCAATATTGGAACAAATATGAAACCAGGCTTTCATTTACAAAAGAGCAAATATTCATTTTAAAATTACACTTAATTTATAATTATCTAAATAGTATATAATAGAAACCTGTTATTATTTTTATTGTTGTAATTATTTATTATTTTATTAAAAGCTGCTCAGAACACAAGAGTCTTACTTTTTTCTTATTCTCTAGACCCAGACTGAACAAATGCCACCCAAACAAATTTTCCTCAGAATATTTTGAGCCCTAAACACTTGGACACACTTGTTTCCTTTCAGTGGAGCAAAGTAAGGATGGAAGTTAGTTTCTTAACTATGTAGCCTTTGGGCTATGCAGGATGAAGAATAACAATTTAATATTTTTTAAAGATTTCTTTATCCTTTATGAGAGGTCAAGCCTACTGTGGTCTGATTGGAGGCAAAATCTCTATGTGGTCCTTGAAGTTTGATTATGTATTCTGGTACTTCATTGTATGCTTGGGAATCTGCAGTCTTACTGACAGTCATTGGAGAAAATATCTGTCTCTGCTGATCTGTCTGAACCATTACTGTCCTGATCCCACACATAAACAATATGGATACAGTAAGGCTAAGAAAAAGCATCTTATTTTCCTTATGCAACTGTGTAGTTTTTTCTGCTTCTCTTAGGCAGGAATTCTCAGATTTTGTTGTCAATATCCTCCAAAGCTTAGCACAATTGATCTTTCCCATGTCAACATCCCCCTTCTTTTTTCTTCTCTGTTTGGGGAAAAAAAAATTAGAAGAAGAAAAAAAATTCAACTCAGTGAAGATATTGTATTTCTATTGCTGTGTAAAGGTCTAGGTTGTTATGCTGGGAAGCAGCCTTAGTATTTATATTTTTGGTTTTTGATTCACTATATTTCTCATCAAGAAACTATGAAATTCTCTTTCCTCTGTGCAGTGGCTGTTAGGTACTCTTCTATGAGGAATGCATAATTTCCTGCATTTTACTTCTTACTTCAGCCTACACATTAAAATATGCCAAAAAATTATACAGATATTATATGTGCAGGGCTTTTTTTTTTAATTTAGACAGTCCAGATATAAGAGAAATCAAACACCCTTAAGTGTAATAGCTTTAACATGAAATGTTTTCAATGTCTTTCTCCCAAAAAGACTCAAGACATGTTCGTCGTATACATGCCTTTTTTCAGACACAGACATTGCCTACTTTAAGTCACACAAAAATAGTCAAATAAGATGTATGATCAAAATAAGTGCAACACACTGTAAATTTTGAATCACCAGAATGCATTTGCTAGGATAAATCTTCTTAACTTTTATCTGTTCTTTATACAATAACATTTTAAATTATTAGTTTTGGTACTAACTACTTCAAATACCCAGAAATATCATGCAAGTGATGGTGGCTATAGCTATGGATTTTGAAAGAGCAATAAGGTCAAAACAGGTCCATTTTTTTGTTTGGGAAGGCATCATGTACATCTAATGTTGGGCGTGCAAAGGTCTCAATTTATTATTTAAGCAGAATGATTTCAGAGACCATAATTCTGGTTAACATGTTTCTTTTTCAGCATTTGGTTAAATATGTAGCAATCACAGTTAATCAAATCAAATCATTCTTCCTTGTTATAACATTATCTTTGTCCATTTGATGAATATATCACTCTCAGATCCTCATAGCCTGCAGTCTTCTATCAGTAAGTTACATGTTAAGAAAATATTTCAAAAACTGTTGTCGAAATTGAGAAGAAAAGTAACACACAATTTCAGCATGTGAAGGAGAAAATAATCTATCTCTTGGAGGAATTTGCTCTCTCTACACATTTCGTAAACTTCTAATTAAAGAATAAGAATTATTATCTTCTCAAACAAAACAATGACTGCAGTGGGATGTAACCATCATCTTATCAGTTTTAATTATCCTGGTGCCTCACACTTATCTTTTTCTGGCACTGACATATCATTCTTGAACTGTTCAGATCAACAGAAACATTATGCTTTTTTACACTGTTTTGTTACTCTCAGCTACAGCCATTATCTCTGTTTCCTCAGTGATATGTATCTTTATATTTAAAAATGAATGAAACATTTATGAAGTTTTCTTCTGGTCACTGGGATGTTTTAAATTAGAAAGTCCTGTTTAATTTTCAGTGAAATGCATTATCCTGGTGTCATGAATTGCATTAAAATTATGGAGGTACCAACAGTTTCACCTAAAAGTGTGTTCATAATTTTTCTTTAAATTCAAAATATCAGCTAAATATCCCCAAATGCTGTAAAATTTATTGCATTAAGTTTTTCCTAGAACTTGTTTTGATTTAAATGAGATTAAATTGTTAAGGAATTTTCTGTTTCACTGGAATAGTTTGGACTTGTGAAGTAAATATTTTAAGTCATGAAAACCCACTGCATGCAGTTGCAGGCACATAAATAAAGCATATTTAGTTTACTAAACATATTTAGTTTACTAAATCAAACTACCAAACTTAAGCAATGTGAAGTCTGGCTTGCCTGGCCTCCATATCCAGAGACCTTCAGTCTTCTTTCTCCTTGGGGTACCATATATGACAGAATGAGCATAAAAAAGGAATTTAATTATCATGTTGAACAGGAATAAAATGACTGTGCTTGTGGTTTTTTAATGAGAATGTAGTTTGCTCTCCCCAAAACGTGTGAGAGGAAGGAATTTCTAGTTTGTGTGTCTGTAGTTGCAAAACACAATGTTTTTCTGTTCAGAGATGGTTGTACTGTGTTGGCAGTTAGCCCAGGAGATGGTGGCTAATTTACCAGGGAACTGGAAGGCCAGCTGGGGAGTGTTCAGATTAGCAGCCAATGAAAAACATAGAAAATCAACTCTTTTTAGAAGAGAAACTTAATATGAACGGAAGACAGTAAAGAAGAGAACTGTTGTAGACAAGGACTCTCTGCTTCTCCAATCTTCTTTTCCATTTTGTTACTTTAGTTTAGCAAATGAAAAAAAGATACATATAAGCCCTACTTTCTTTCTGGAAAAACAAGCCCACCTGACAAGTAAACCCACACAATTCATTACTTTAAATGTTAAGAATGAGATGAGGAAAGTTTGAGGAAAAGAGGGAATAGAAACCTGTAAGATTTTGGACAGGAAAAATGACATTAACAGTATATTCTCTGTGTTCTGAATACAAACTTGATATAAACTCTACACTGTCAAATGGGCAAAAGTTTGGTTATGAAGATTACAACTTTCTCCTGAAATTAGTATCATATTGTTTCCTGATAGATTATCCTTTAGACATCTTTAATTCATCAGTGTCAGAAAGGTGAGTTAATTCTTCTGTTTGCACTACTGATGTTATGTCTGATGTGTCACTGAGTTAGTGCTCTTAGTGATACCTCATGCAGAAACATCAGAATGAATAACATAATCAATTCCACTCCAGGTGAGCATTCACCCATAGACAGGAGGATTAGGTATTTACTTTGTGTTCAGTCTTCAGTTGTTTATTGACTTGCTCTAAGGTTTGGTAGGAAGTCAGTGACTTAGGGGATCCATAAAAATCTCAGCTGTGATGGCCCATGTTTCCTATGCCTGTGGAAAGACTGAGAAAGAAACGAGAGTATATGCAAGCTTTTAATTACTTTTAAGGAATTATATACCACAATGAGGCATGATGTGAAAAAAAGTCATGTGAAGATTGTTACATTTATGAAACAAACCCAATTACTGTTACATATTGAAACCAAGTTCAGACAATTTAGCTACAATCTGATATTCATAATTGTGTGTCTTTTAATAAGCCCAGGACGTCTGAGATCAGAAACAGTTTGAGAAGTCCTTTACAAATCTGCAATAAGCCTGGAATGTTAAAAGGGTATTCATTGTAACTCTTTCATGCCTGGATTGAAAAGTTATAGTTATTATGGAATAAAAAGCAAACTTGGGGTAAAATTACAGCCAAAAATTTGATGGTTTTAAATTGTATATTATTGTGCTCAGTACTACACTATACAGTTTAGGAAATTGTATTCCTCGACCTTCCTCTTCAGAAAGAGAACGTATAAGAAGAATGGTGAAAAAGCATTCAAGAGGTGCACACTGAGTTTTTTCATTTTGGTGTCTTTAAGATAATGTCAGGCCATAGTCACAAACTATTACCTCTCATAATTCCCCGGAAATTTAGGAAAATAAATATAAAATGAAGGTCAAAATAATAAATGAAGGTCAGAAATCTAAGTTGCCACTTGCAGTGGTAGTTCAAAACACTTCTATTTTTTTTTTAATCTGATCTGTGTGTGTAGACTCTGTTTAGATACTCCAGCTTTTATGTCATGACAATATAGGAATGATCACTTGCAAATATTGTCATCAGTGTCCTGCATGACAGTAGTCATATTTTTTTCTAGTTACATCAGAACACCATAGAAAATTACATGTTAGTTTCAATGAAAAAATTATTTTAGGTACATCATAGAGCATTTTTTTTTAATTGCATGTATATTTCTGCCATATTAAGTATCTTCCTTCTCTTCTTTCAAATATAATTGAAATAACCTTATGTATTGTTTTCCTTCTGAGTACTGTCTTATGGCTACAACTTGAACAGTACATTGTCTGATCTGACTGATGAGTTTTATGACTCCAGAAAGAGTTTTGGATATTCATTATCCAAGAGATTGTTTCTATTTATTTCAAGATTGATTGTCCAACTAGCTATGAATCCAGCACATAAAGTTCTTTCCACAGTAAGCATCACTTTCAGAAACCCTCTTTCTAAAATACTTTTGTTTGCATTCCTCCAGGTATTTCCAGTAAGTTATGAACAACTAATATGGTTGATTAATTTTCCTAGCTGTTTGTAGCTTTTGCTTGGCCTTTTTAACATTAAGACATCAACAGGGCTATTATAGTTTATTTATAGCTATTCAATTCTAATATGTCTCTCAAATTCCAAGGGAAAACATTTCTGTGCTCAGCAGTAAGATAATACATGTCTCAAACAGAGTTGTTTGAGACTGAATACTGGTTCTACTGCCTGGAATATAAGATTTTTCTGCTGTCTCCCCAATGTACAGATATACTGAAATATAATTTTTAAAAAATGATAAAAGGATGCAGTATTTCCATATTTTTTCCATTAAAAATTTTACAAGAGCTAGATAATGAACCAATTCTATACAGTTTTTCAAAGTTCACCATACACAAAAGTCCATGGATTCATGAGATAAGCAGAATTCTCATGTAAGAAGATTTAATGTCCATAGTGATAACAGCAATCATTTCAGCATGCATTTGGACAATATTCTCAGGCACATGGTGTGACTCTTGAGGATGGTCCTGTGCAAGACAAGGACTTGTACTCGATGATCCTTGTGGGTTCATTTCCAATGAAGCACGGAATTGACTCCACAACTCAGATAGTTATGAAGTAGGTGTGTGTTTATTCCAGCTGGGGTGCATGGGGGGTAGCCCCTCCAAAGACATGCACACCCTCAGCGGCACTTCACAAAGTTTATATTAGGTTACAGATTACATATGCATAAAGTTAGACAAAGCCCCTATACATATTCAATACCTATCCCCGCTTTGTATTATAATGAGTTCAAAGTTCATTTAAATATGCTCGCGCAAGCGCAGTGTCTCCAGATTAATTGTGGGCAAGGGTCCCAATGATTAATTATGACAGACTCCATCCTCTTCATCACAATGAACTGTTCACCCTGTTCCCTTGCGCATGCTCCCTTGGTCCTTGGTCCTAGTCCAAGCCTGAGAACCGACTCGTACCGGTCCTGGGGTCCAAGGGCGGGATGCTCGGTTACACTCAGTGGTTTCTCTCAATTATTTGGCTCTCTTCTCTCCATCCTCCTCGATACCAGGTAGACACAAATTCATTAAGAGAATAATAAATGAATCGCAGCTGGCATATCTTAGTAAATCATTACCCAATCTCTGGCTCTCTAAATCAGTTTAAAAATATTATTATTACTATTATCCAGCTTCTAGCTCTTTTACTTTAGTAATTTCTATTTTACCCTAAATCACCAACTCACCATATTCTGAGATTCTGTGATTCTGTAAAATATAAGCAACAGGACAAATACAAAGAAAGCTACTCTGTGATGTTCAATTTTTAATTGAGTTTTCACCATGCACAGTTCATATTGAAAAAGGCTGCTCATGTAGAACTATTGGAATAACAACAAAAAAAAAAAAAAAAAGGACACTCTTAAATGCTGTACAAACGTACAAGTTTTCTGTACTGTAAGATGGTATAAATTTTGTTTCATTTATGTTGCAGATTCAAAAGTATCAGTTCAAAACCATGGAACTGATCCTGCATTTCTCCTTATTGTTTGCATCATAAATGTTGAAGATGGAATACTACTTATCTTGGAATAGAGACAGCATTTAAATACAAATATCATTTGCAAGAGGTGGGACAACAGCACACACATTACAACATTAGGCAAAAACCACTATTTCTATAACAAATCAAGAACATGACTGTCCTAGGTTACAACATAGAGGTATTTAAGTATTCTATTACCACCAGCTGTGGGCCATTAGCTGCTATCACCTGTTATGACTCACCCCTGATAACAGACAATGGGCCATCAAGGTCCCATCACATGACTCATTGACTTATCTCATCCTATTGTGAGATGCTCCACCCAGGAGGGAGGAGCCAAGCATTCCCACCTGGATGTAACCTGGCTTTGGAACTACCTAGTTAGCCCTGTCTACTGGGTTCCCAGGGGACAAGAGCTACCTCTGGATCTTCAGGTGAAGACCAGACCTTCCATAGGATCACCACTTCAACTGGATTATTTCATTTGGAGTGCTACCACCACCCTAACAGGGTGTCAGGTTGTATCTGACTTTGTCAGTGCTTTTTCTTGTATTATTTCACTTATTTTTAATTTTTCCTATTAAATTTTAAAATTCTGACTTGTGATCTCCCACTGGCTTGTTTTCAAACCAATACAATGATATAAAACACTTGGTATCCCAGCTCCTGCATATTTCCTTTTCCCATGTGTCAAGTAGTCAGTGAGAACCAATAAAGGCCACTAGTTCTTCAGGGTAAAAAAATAATTCTCCGCTCAATTACTCAAAACTGATATAGCTTTCTTTTGTCACATGTTTTTCCACTATTCCTGTTTTATATTTCAAATTCCCTGAAAAGTCAGTCTCCCCTTTACCTGATGCTTTTTTTCTTTTTAGTAAGAAAAGTACAAAATTTTAAGCCTAATTCTTCTTTTCTTTTAGAACTCAAGTCAGTGCAGTCTGCGGTTCATTTTTTTGTGTAACAGCTTTATTCATTTTTTTTCTCTTTTATACCCAATGTTATTAGTTTATTTCCCAGTTATTTTACTGATTTGTCCATTATTTAGTCTAGTATTTTCACATAGAAATAGCAGCTTAAAATGTTACAGTGAAGACAGAGTTGTAAAACAAGATAAGAAGACAATGCATCTTATAGTAGAATATCTGTCCAGACACAGTTCTTATTTAATTCATTTGTCACAGTACGGAAAAACTTCAATCAATCAAACCTTCACATGGCAACACTACAGTTGTAACTGATGACTAAATGTGGCTTTTTTTTTTAATGGTATTCAAACAAAAAGAAGGTTTCTCAATAAAAATGTAAGGTAAAATACTTGTTTGTTTGTTTGTTTCTTGGGCAAGGTTCAATAGCATATCTGTAAGAAAAAGCATTTAAGTTAAATATTTTGCCAGTTAAAATGTGACATTTGTCTAAACTTCTGTATTTCATACTTGTAATCTTAAAATAGTGAAAGAGAATAAGAGAAAGGACAATTACAATAGAGATGGAGTTCTTTCCTGGAAATGTTGAATGTGTACAGAAGGCAGAAAGCATCTTTGTTTTTCATTAACAAGTAGGTTAATTTGTCATGGCCAAGAATTCTTTTATGAAGGCTATAAGCCTTCACAAGCTGGCTCTCAGGAAAGTACATTCCAGTATCACTAACTTATAACTAGAGGAGGACTTCAGTTCTCACAGAGATTAGCTGCTTGTGGTATGCTCCTAGCTACTGAAGAGATGAAGGTGAGCTTCAGAGATGTGTGTGGAACAACAGACAATGAGGTACTTTTGAGCTTAGGCAGAGGCCAGCACGACTTTCAAAGGAGAGCTGAAGAGGAAGACTCCTGCAAAAAAGAACCATTGTGCTGGTGTTTCTTTCAAAACCTTTACTAAGATGGTGTTTTGATGGATCAAGAACATGAGAAAGAGGTGAAAATCTGGAAACGACTGAGAGAACAACATTATTGCACGGTCCCCTGACATTTCTTCAAAACAGAACAGGAGCTGTCTTTGCTGAAAGCTGTTCTCAAACCTCCAGTTTTTTGAGAACAAGTACTATGCTCTGATGTCAAGAAGTAGAAGTATGAATTTCTTTAGAACTTTTAATACCAGAAGATGTTTTAAAATCTTGACAAAAATTACTTTGGAAAGAAAGAAAATAGAGAGCAAGGAGAACTGAGCTATAAGAGAACTGTAGATAGAATCATCCTGTATGTCCATGCATTTGTCAGTTGAAATTTAAAATTAAAAAAAAAAATCATAATTCTCACAATAGTTATCTGTCAGGGTGTATTTTGTACCCTGAATCCTAAATTGATGAAGGTGTAGCCATAATTATAATGAACATAATAATTATAATGATATCATCAAATGCTAGCAGTTGTGTCAGAAGAGGCCTGAGACCAAATTTTATGGATAAAAGAAAGGTGAAGAAACCATCAGCTATGTTGTCTTCTTTGACACTAGGTTTCCTGACCCATTGAACAGTAGGTCTAAATCTTGATGTAGTTTTCCTTTTTCTGCCAACATTCATACAGAAATTCTTTCAGTTGTCTTTTATGTAGTTTCAACTTCAGTTAATTGTTGGAATTTTGAGAGTCTTTCCCAACATCTTGTTCCTTAAGCTGCTTCCTCACTTCTATCTCTGTCTTCTCTGCAGGTAATTTTAAAGCCCCCCTCACTAGAGTTAGCAATCCTGTTAGGAAAGATGCTCTTTTCCTCATTTTTCAGATATAGCAATTCTCATTCTTGAGAAGAACCAAAGCCCTGTGACATGACCTGCACAGCCAGGAGTTGAGCTGCAAGATGCATGTACTTGTACATAGCTGAGTCTTTCTCCCTCACTGGAAGGACTGAGGAGAACATCTTGACCCAGAGCTTACCACTTTACTTTCTTTTTCTTGTTCTTTCCTCTGTTTCTGCCTATCTGACTATTTTTGTTTGACTGGGTTTTTTTGACAATGGGGGTCAGTACAGCTACAGCAGCTCTTTTCACTCATCAAAGCCAATTTGTATTATTCACAGACTTATAGAGCAGGCTTAATGTACAAATCTAAGCAAGTGGTTTTTGAGAAATAGGATGAATCTCAAATTGGAAATGAATATTCAAGTATTTAGAACTATGTTTGTAATTTAGGTTTGCAAATATGAAATGGAAGTGAAAAAGAGATAAAAAATTTCAGGAATACATTTCACCTAGAAAAATTATGTTGTGATTTTTTTTGAAAGCAGACAACAGTTCTCTAAGGAGTCAGAAGATAATTTTTTTAAGGTTTTGATTTTATTTTTTTAGTATATTTTTCCTCTATTTTATGAGGAAATTAATGAATTAAAAATCATAAAAAATACCTTTTCTTTGCTTTGTTGCTCTCACTTTGGCATGTCTAGAATGCTAGCATTAACTCTTCAACTTGCCTTAAAATGGTGATCTACCTTGCTTTTCTATCATATGGAGAAAAAAGCCAACCTTTCACTCTGTGTCTATTTTGAATCATAACAGTTGTTTTTGCTCTAGCAATAAGCGAAAATTTTTAATAATATATAGCCAAAAATTTTGTAAATATTTTTATTTCTATGAGTTGGGCAGATGAAATATGGAAATAGGAAAAATCTAGATTAAACTAAAATTTAATTAATAGCATTGGTTTAGTTCCAACTATGAGGCTATGTTCAGCCTGCATAACTTCATGAATAGCCTGAGATCAGAAATTTTTATAAGATTCTCAATCACAGATTTATATCGGCTTTGAAAGAGAGGGTATGTATTATGTTGAAGGCTCTCAGCACTTGTTTTCACAGGCAGAAGGAAACAAAATCCAGGCTATGTGAATAATTACGAAGAAATTAAGCAGCTTTATAATACCGTTATTTTTTACCTCAGTCCCACACAGTCTTTCATACTGATTTCTTACATTCTCTTCCTGAAGCAGAAAAGACCACGCTCAAAAATCTCATCAGCCTGGCAATGTGAAAGGGATTCTGCACAAACAAACATAGCAAAAACACAAAGGGAACAAAGAATCATAGGGTGGCAGCAGCCTAACAGAAGGACAGGTAACATATTATCAAAGGAATTAAGGGATATTGGAAGCAATAGAGGGACAAAATCTTTCTAAATGGTAGCAAAAAGTTGGCTTACCTGCAAGCATTTATTTCTGCATTGCCCTATCTACTCTTGCACACTTGACAAGGAGTCCTCCTGACAGAACTTTGTATGTTGAACCAGATTGAGCTCCCATTTTCTAGTATGATCAGGGAATCATAGAAGGGTTTGGGTTGGAAGGTACATTTAAAGGTCATCTAGTCCAAGCTCCCTACAATACACAGGAGCATCTTCAAGTAGATCAGGTTGCTCAGAGCCCTGTTCAATCATACCTTGAATGCTTTTAGAGATGAAGCATCTACCACCTCTCTGGGCAACCTGTTCCAGGGTTTTACCACCCTCATTGTTTCATGACAATTTCCTTGTGTAGAAATATGGAAGGAAAGTTGCTATATGTTTCCAGGCTGGTTTTTAGAAAAATGTTAGCTTCTCAACATGAATGTAATATATTGAAACTCTCATATATTGCCAGTTTAGGCAATATTGTGACACAGTCATCTCACCATAACTTAGTTTAAATAAAGCACATGAATCCCACTGTCCAAATGATAACTTGGAAGTACTGATTTTAGAGAACATCTAAACAACATAGCTATAAGTCCATATACTGAAGAAGTGCTAAATTATATGGAATGGATTCACACTCTGATGCAGTATTTTTAAAGTGTTTTCAGAAGTGAAACCAAACTTTGGAGTAGTATCATCAGCATCTAATCTTGCAACACTGTCTTTGCACAAAATGGATATTATTCATAAAATTATACATTTTAAAATCAATTTATTATTTTGTTCATTAACCTAAGGGAATGCTTGCAAGTGACTCAGAGTTTAGATGTTACATATAGCCAGTAATGTCAATAAATGATGCAAATATTATTTTCTCACTAATTCCCTTCTACTATTTTCCCCCTATAAGTTTTAGAGAAATAATTTTTAGATAAAATGACACTTTTCCTGCCAATTCAGAAGGCTAGCCAGCAACATAATTAGCTGATTAATTATTGTTTCTTTGTGAAAGAAGTCATCTTTGAGATGAATTTGCTCAAACATGAGAAGTTGTATATTTGACATACACTTTTGTTCCCTTCTGGTGGAGTGCCAAGGAATCTATTTTGGTCTTGTTTCACCAGCCTGCTTTAATCACTATAAAAATCACTCAAAGGATCAACCAATGCTTAGTTGACATAGGGCAAATGCCTCGAAACAGATATAGAGAATTCCAGCTGAAACACTACAAATTATATGGTTTTATCTTCCTTGTGTTGCTGTAATATTTATGATTATCAGGCTTTCAAGTTAATCAGAAAACATTTTCTTTTTAATATCAAACCACTATATATAAAGATCTTGTTTGCTCTTATAGGAAACTAAACCTCTTGATATACTTCCATAAAGTGTTTCCTCACAGTCATAGGAGGTAGATTTTAATTAACCTTTCCAGTGCCCTTACCTTGTAGATAATTAAACCTGTACAAACCACACTAACTTAATTCTGAATTGCAAACTTACAGAGATCAAAATGGTGAATATAACTCCCTTTTGGAGCTTTCAACTGACCTTGCAATTTAACATTATAGAGCTTTTGTTAAGAATACACACTTTTAAAGAAACAATGCCTTCATACTAGGTTTTTCTAGGTGTATTCAGACAGCCATTATTTCTAGAGCAAGTTGATGGCAGTTACTGCTCCTATGCTCTGACAGGTACCTTGGAAAAAATTTGGTATAATATGTATACATATATGTACATTCATACACAGATATAGGAATATCTTTAGACTGTTTCCTAGATGTGAATAAAAATTCTACTGACCACCTATACCATGACAATTAGAAGTAAGCTGGAACACTTAAATCTTTCTATTAAATAGCAAATCATGCCAAAAATCTGTGCTTGAGACTATGTGAACAGGAGCAAGTGTTTACTTAAGAGCCAGTGAGATTTCAAGACCAAGGCAGCAGATCCACCTGCAATTCAGGAATTATAATATGCTTATTTGAAGTCAACTCCTCTGTGCACACATCTTCTCTCCCAACATGGTGTAAAAGTGGCACCCCAAGGAATTTGGGAGTCACTCACTTATCCTTCTTATGTACATAAATGCTCATGTTCCTCTACTTGCTTTCCCTGTGCTCCATTCATTGAACATTGCAAAAACCTATTTTGTTATGAGCAGAAGTAGCATTTCTAGGAGATTTATGTATGCAAGGTCAATGTTTGCTCCTGAATAGTTCTTATTCATCTTCATCAAAAAATATCAGCAAGCTACATGAAAAGACAGGAACAGAAGTGTTGTAAATGAGCTAAATCCTAATTTATTGTATTCAAATTAAACATTTTAAATGTACACAACCATTAATTTACAATTAAACAAAGAAGACATAGAATAACTTCCCCATTTTTAAAATTTTCTCATGCCTATCTTCCTGCTCCAAAACTTAAAGCAAAATATCTTACAAGCAATATTAATTGTTTCATGACATAAATCCTCAGTTTCTATTTGTTGAGGAAGTTCTGATCTGTCTTTTTTCCCCAAATTAAAATATTTGGATCACAGTTAAAATTTAAATAACATCTTATTATATCAGTATATATTCTATGTTTCATTTAATAAGGAGATCCTATAAAATGGCCAGAGTTGACTTTACTGAAGATGGATTAAAATAATGCAGAATTATACAAGGATACAGTTAGGACATGATTGTGTTAGGTTTTATTTCCATGTCAAATGGCTAACTTTGTCTCCAGGTCAAGGTGCTTTCGGTGAAAGCATTGACAGAATCAAACTAAACTGGTAAAATACATATTTTTTAAATTATATTTCATTTCAATCAGTTTAGAAGTTCCTTGTCTTAGGCAATCTTATTTTATTTGTCGATCAAATACACACCCTTCCATACATAGAAAAAAACAAACAACCATGAAAGCCCAAAAAAACCCACCATAACATCCCAAATTCAACTCTTTTCTATCCAGTGACTCATGAATCGTTGAACAGTAGCCACATAAGGAGTTACATGTTGTGAATTTATGCATATATTGCATCTATAGTGATACTCTGAGCTGAAGTCAGCACCAGTGACAATTTTTCTCCTCAACAGTATTCTGTAGATGGCTTATAACAGTAATTGTATAAGAGATAAAACATCTTACACTGGTGGTAGCTAAATAAAAGCCTGAGTGTGTTTCATGAATATATATCATCCACAATAAAACCTTGGAGCATAATGGATCAGTCACTAGTAGTCTAGTCTAGAGCGGAATGGATTATTTACAATCCACAACATAAGAGCAAACTCTTCTAAAATATCTTTCCAGCCTTACTGATGAGAAGGACTCAGTTTCATGAGATCTCATAGGAAAGCCCAGGTCTGTTCCTTGCACAGTCTAATAGACTTAGACTAAGTTTGCCTCAAAATCTGCAAACCGTACTGTTTACACATGCTATGCTGGGTCACACCTTAATTAATGAGCAAAGATTTTCTCAATCAGCATCAGAAAATTGTAGATGTTGATATTTTTTTATTCAGACTTCCCATGGAAGAATGTTCTAAAAAAGATCCATCAAGACTCTGAAGCATTTTCTTTATTTCCTATAATATCTATGTGGGATTATACGGTAGGAAAAAACCTAAAGTGTTTCATTGGATCCTGATCTAGTAAAATGAGACTCTACATCCGTGAATATCTGTCCTGTAGACCAAAGTGTCCATGCAACTGTCTTTCATTTCTCTGCTACTGGGATATATAAAATAATTGCGTAGTCTCCCAGGCTACATTTACATTTACCTTCTGGACATTCTGCAGTGATCTGGAGGGATTGGATCCTCAGCTAGCCCACGTCAGTTACCAGGAAATACACTGAGTTTGCAATCATGGAAGTCAGGACAAAGAGCAAGGGATGGAGCCTTCAACTTGGTAATAGCACTTAGTTTTATAAAAGGTTCATTCTAAGGTCAGATCTTGAAATTGTTGTGCCAAGAACTCTCGGTAACTTTGGTTTCAAGAAGATTTATTGCTCTGCTGACGAAATATAGAATGACTATGAACAAGCTATATTAAGAAAGAAATGTAGGCAAGTCAAATGGGGAGAAAAGTCTTCTGTCTGAATATACCCTCAAATTTAGTGACCACAGGACCTAATCTGAGCTGTTCAGCAGGAAATGACTCATTTTCACCCAACTTCTCAATGAGAAAGACAGTATTCAATTTTTCTTGCTTGCTCTGAACAGAAGGAGTGTGCATCTGTCTTCTTTCACCTCCAGCTCATAAAAAGGATGGGATGGACAACTTCTATATTTGTTTTGCATTAATTTACTTCAATAGAACAAGAGTTCAGATGACCTCATTTCTCTTTGATTAACTTATCAGCTTGGCATTTTTTCTTATGACATTTTTAATTTATGTGGTTTTGTTCATTTGTGACTATAAATAAAATTATCTTAAAATAATGCTTCTTGACTTTCAGCATGGCCATTCAGTACCCACTTCACACATTGAGAATCTCAATAAAAATTTGCATTGTTATGTTTAGGGCATTGAGCTGCTAATAAATTAATTGATAAAATAATAAGAACATAATTTGTTTACATACACGTTTTCATTATCAAATTTCCCTCATAGGTCGGTGAGTGAACAATATTTTTGTTTATTTTCTGCTTTTAAAATTCCTTTTATATTTTTTATATGTTAGGGTCCATGAATTTTTATATGAAGTTCTAGAGTTATCTGAATAATTTTACTTAAATATTCATTTGGCTACTTGAATTCTCAAACACATCAATACTTTTAGATATATGAGCTATTTTAAAATCTTACTGAAAAGATGCAGTCATATAGCTCCCACTTTCAAAATCCACATTTAGCAAGTTTAACAATGAGGCTTTTGGGGGAGGCTTTTCATTTTCTGCTTTGGTAAAATGACAGTCTTCTAACACAAACACCCTGACATTAATAGGGATCTTTCAAAATATTTCACTCTGGTTTCATCCCTTAAGACATTTATAAGTAGGAAATACTACATATTGAAAAAAGTATTCTATTGTTATCCGTGAAATCTTGGTAGGAGAACAAAAACCTGTTGGACAATGTACAGAGACAAAAAAAAAAAAATAGAGAAAAATCAGGAATTGCATCTTGAAAATGTAGTTAAAAGAAATATTTTCTCTTTTTTACATGTGAAAAGAATATAATGTTACACTAAGATCCATCATGGGAATTTAGTTTTCCACCTAAAGTGTGGAACCTAAGTTCCTTCCATTATATGCAAGAAAATAGCAAGGATATGATATTGATATTTTTTTCTGTGTGATAATCCTTAATTCTTTACTGTGTGATTCCATGGGATGTTTTTAATACACCATAAAAGATAAAGCAGTAGTGGTCAAAATTTTAAATTGTACAAGTCTGCAAAATCTCAAATGACTTTTGGAAGACCCATTAGATATTAGATGACCTATTGGATAACCTTTCCTTGAGGCTTAAACAGATGTTAGATTTTGCTGTGTGCTGGCCAGAAAGAATGTTTTATCGATCAGTTAGAAAAGCTGCTGATGAGATCACGTGAGTTATGAAGCATCATATAGCCTTGTGCGGAGCCCTTGAACATTAGTGACACTAAAAGTGCATAAATAAATAGATCAGACAGAAAATAAAATAAATCCGACAAGAGGAAATAGCATTGTTCCAACAATCAACCCTCACAACAAAGAAAGACAAGTCTTGGACACAAATCAAAACCGACGTAGGAGAAATGAAAAACACAAACACATGGAATGAAACATTCATAAGTTTGTTTGAACACACTAGGGAGCCCTGTGAGGTTTATAATTTGCTTCAGTGAGGGTAGAATTAAAACTAGAGACAGGCTTTTAGATGTATTAAGACATTTCATTTGCTAATTGTCAGAATTTAAGCACCCTACTAATATTGAGTGTAACTGCCCTCCTTTCCTTTCTGAGCTGCCTTTAGCAACTTAGAGGCAACATCTTTCCTGCTTTAGACATATGAGACCAGTAGATGACTATCAGAGTAGTTACCAGAAGCATTGCCTAAGTTTCTTTTGCAGTCTTTTCATAAAAAAACCCCAAACAATGAAAAAAAAAAGCCCACAAAACCAAAAAACAAAACAACAACAACAACAAACACCCAAATGGAAGCATTTGAAGACTAGTCAAGAACCAGTAATAGGACATCCCAGAGACACAGTTAAGTCTGAATTTTCATTTCTCTGAAATATATGAGTCTAACTAAAGGTGACATATTGAGCATCTCTACCCTTTCACCCTTAAGATTTCTCTCAAAAGATGTGCAGACACTGCAGCATAGCTGAGTCTTTTTAAAATTATTAAATTTGGGAGTGAAGGAGTGAAGATGACCCTAGAAAAGAGGGGAAGAGAGGTCTTGATTTAGTGTTGATTTTTTGCCTACTCCTACTTGAAACAATGGATGCAATGAATTGTGCTTATTTTGACCAAATTGATTTTATTCTACCCAAGATGATAATTAGTAGCAATCTTCTTGTCTTTATCTCCACCTTTGCCATTCTTATTCTTTCTATTTTCTACCACAATCTTACTGAGGGATGAGAGTAAGCAGGTGGATGAAAAGAAGCTCAGCTTTTTGGCAAGGCTAACCCATCATAAATTAGTAAATACAAAACATAATTTCTATTTTTCATTGATATATTTTCATTGCAAAGCAGGAAATATATATATATAATTTTATTTTGTCTTCTCCCTTACTAAAAACTATTTTCCCTGAGTTTATTCCATTTAGAAGATTGTGGGAAAGAGATTATAGAACTTTGCTACTTTTCCTCACTTACATAATACTTTTTTCAATTTAACATGTCTTATATTTAATATATTTTATTGAAATTGAATATTTACAAAACAAATTATATTGATTTCAGACATGGACTAACAATTTTTTTCTCTTTGGAGTTAACATTGTGCAATGACAGCAAATATGTTACTCTTTACCTATCCAAAAAACCCTAAGTATACTTCACATTTTTATTCACTATTTATATGCCTGTCACTTTGTCAATATGGTTTTTTCTAAAATATTTTAGAATTTATCAGAACAGACTTCTTGAACATTTTGAATTTAGTATCTAATAGGAATGTCATGTATTGATTAATATACTATACACAGAATTAATGTAGTTTTCCTGTTGAGCAACATTGTCCTTTATTAGCAGTGTGCAATCAGAGCAAAAAAAAAATAGTTACTTGTTCAAAGTTTACAATGTTGTCAAATATATTAATTTCAGCTCTTTTGTTTCACATTGGAGCAGAAGTATGAAAAGCTAGTGACCACAATAAACAGTTGTGGCTTGAATTAAAAGATGAGTCTCTCAATAGGTACAAAATGTAAATTTGAGGGGAATTGCTAAAACATGCTGGAGTTTTCTAATCTAGATAGTGTCTCCAAGGGAGGAAATATTCTCAGTGTCCATGCATATATCATAGTCTAATAAATATTCAGTATACCTCAGTGGTCTAAAGAGTGAACAAAATGTCTCAGTTATGTTGTAAATAGAAAATCAGTAATTCAGACAGACTTGCTTCCTAAAAATTGTCTTTATGTTGTCTTTTCACTTAACCACCACAGCTAAGTTTTAAAAAGGATCTCTTTTATTAAAGGTATCTTATATATAAACACATGTATCTAGAAATGTATTATAGTTTTTTAAAAGCTGTTTCTAAAGGTGAAATGTAACACAGGATTTCCAAGAGGAGAAAAAAAAATCAAACTGTGAAAAGAATTAAGTTTTATATGCAGATTCCAATATATGACATCTTCAGACAAAGATATAGAGGGGAAGCCAGATAAGCTATGCACCACACTAATACAGAGCTTTGTTTATGACCATATTAAGATAAACCTAAGGTCATTTTACAGCTCTTGGAGTCAAGTTTGCTCTCATCTGTCCAGTTCAAAATACTGTTAGGGAATCTTGATACCTTCTGAATGTTCATGTGAGCATATCTGCAATGATACGTCTAGGGCCCTGTAAATAACTTGACAAGAAGAAAACCATTCACTTCTCCATTTAAACATATTTCTTCTCCTAAAACACACAGAGTCTCTTTCCAAAAGTAATGAATGATCAAGGAGGACAGTACGGCTGCTGAGAAAGATGGCTCAGCAGCTGCAGGGATATAGGCCCAAGAACAGAACAGGGTGAATGGGAAAGTCCTGTTCTTTGCTGTGGTTCTCTGACTCTGTTTTTGGAGCAGGAGCCCTGGCCCTGCCCCTGTGGCTCTGCTGGACAACCAGAAAAAGTTTGTAGTGCCTGTACTCCTGCCTCCATGTGTAGCCATAGTGCATGTACATGACGCAGCAGCTGGTGGAGGACATGCTATGCTTCTTCTACCACCAAGATGATGAGATGAAAAGTCAAGACCTCAGACTCCTCAACAGCCTGTGCACCAGCTCTTAGACATTGATAGAACTGTCTGCTGGTTCTATACATTGGTGGAAAACACCTGCACTGTTCTGCCTCAAACACACTTCTGCCAGTTGCCGGTGCTGCATACCACTACATTCCTGCAAACTCAGGCTAATGAACGTCTGCCAGGAAACTTTATCCCTTGAGATGATTTTTAGGGTGCAACTAGATGACTCAGACTCCAACCTGTACCACCTGCACAGCTTGAGAGAAGAGCTATGATGTGGCTGAAAAGCCAGCACATCTCCCACCCCAGAAATGACAACTTCCTATAAAAATAATGAATATATGACTATCTAAAACCACAAATCTTGCACATAATAGCTAAAACTAAAAAAACCTCTCAACCAATCAACAAAAAACCACCCACAATAATTCCTGTTTTTTATATAAAGAACAACTATTGTTACTTACTCACTTTCTGGAAATAAACTTTATTTCTACTCCCACTGTAGTACACTAACTAAATCTAAAAATTATTTAAATGTTTTTATTAATTTTCCTAGCAACATATACTTTGAGTAAATCTGTTGCCAGTTTCTTCTAAATATTCTGTCTCTGAGGAGTTTCTTTAGAATTAATTGAATCTAATATTAATGATGATGAAAACTTAATTTTAGATATTATCTCTTACATAAGGCAAAGATAATGCTGAAGAAAAAACTTGTAGTTATCGATTAAGTCTGTATAACATCACATAGCAGAAGCTTTCCTTGTTAAGCTGCCTTCCCTAACATACTCACTTTAGTAATTTACACAACAACCAACTGAAAAATTATCATACTTAAAGGGTCAACTTCCTTAAAAACCAGAGCTTCCCTTTTAAGTTTACCAAACTTCAAATATAACACTTGTTTTAAATATTTTTCTGAGAGCTGTGTAATTTCATTTTTGTTTTGGGTTAATTGTTCTTCTTGAGAGCAATGTCCTGCTGCAACCTCAAATCCCAGTCCATAATACCCACAGAAATTACTCTACAATTACTCTAAACATTACTCTGCAATATTGTTGATCACCTTTTAGGTCCCTGTTCTTACTATTATTGTTTTTATTAGGTAAAAGTGGAAAGGGTTGGTTTCTTACATTTTATTTTTGCAGCCTACTGGTTGGGTAACACCTGGGATTTAAATCTGAGTCTTTAGTTCAAAATATTAGGGTTTGCTTACTAAATGCACCATCTGTAACTAGAGAGCTACAACACATTACTTTCCCCTGAGTATAGTTTGGATTCTTATTTGCTGAATTTGAAAGTGCTTCCCTTATAACCCTCTGGCTGACTGCAGCTTTTGAAACAAATTAGGGGAAAAAAAAGTCATTTTCATTATGCCAAACTCTGCTACAGCTGTGAGAGGTATCATCTGTTTAATGACACTAACTGAACTACAACTCTTTTAAAAATCACGGTAAAAATTGCATTTTTGAAGCTTGCACATTCCTACTGCTGAAATATTATCCAACTTTTCAGATGCCAGGTCTTGCAGTATGTATCAGTTAATAAAAGTCATTAATATATATCTGTTAATCTATATTAAGATAGAACCAGAAATAAGAAATAAACCAAGGAAATCAATGCCAGAATTAAAAGAATAGAAACAAGGTGGAAACAAAAGGAAAACAGTGATAAATGTATAATTTTAAAAACTCTCTCTGAATATAATTGTATTTGATGAAAAGTCCAATTGTTACTATAAATATATTTCAATAATAAATATTAAATAAATTTAAAATAAATATTAAATATTATTGTTTATATTATATTGATTTATATGTAAAGTATCCAAACAGAAATATTCAAGAATTTCTTTCCTTTAAACAAAATTTATAATTTTCAGCTATTGAGGAAAAAAGTACTATTTCCTCAGTTATTCAGCTACAGCCATCTTAAGAGAGAAATCAAGGATGTGTGTTACAATTATGTCATTGTTAACATTAATAAACAGCTAAGTACAGTTGTAACATATTTCTAAAAGTACTAAACTATAATACAGAAAAGCTCATATCAAGATTTTTCTATTCTGATCAAGTCATGAGATTTGATTATGTAATGAGATTACATAAACTTCATGTAATAAATATATAGCATATACTATCTAACAAGTATATCCTAGTAACACAGATTTAAAAATCCTTTACACCTAATAGTCACAAAGGTAAATTTTTATTCACTTCTAGAAGCATATACCTTATCTACTTTTGAATAGCTTATTATTGGAATAATGCTTAACTTATCTAATAAAAACTGTATAATGACATGGGTAACACATTCCTTCAAAATAATTCTCTTCAAAATGATTAGACTAGGAACAAAGTGCAATAAACCTGTATCACATGACTAACAGCTGAAGATCTAGAGAATTAATTTTATTTTTTTCTAAATCTGTTTCCTTGTTGCAAATATGTTAATAATGATTTTAGTCATATTTGAAAGGAAAACAAAATATTATCAATAAATAAAAATATACCTTATTTAGTGTGCATGGTCATGAGATATTGCTATCATCATCTGGAACAAGAGTAACAAATCAGACAGCTTCCTTCCTTAGTCAGAAACTAAGCGACATTCTTCACTGGTGAAAAATTATGTTGAATATATTAGAAAATTGAATGTGCTCTGTAGTATTCCTTATTCTTTGATTGTGCTTCATTGTGCAGTTATTAAGAAATTTAATAATGACCATAATTCAACTGCTGGTAAACTCTTAGGTGACAGCAGGTCAGCTAGAACACACTGGAAATTTCCAATTCAGCAATTGCATAGTTAAATCAAGATTAAAAGAGAAACAAAGAAGGACTGCTGGAATAATTGGTAAATTAAAGCTTAAAAAATTACTTACAGAATAAATTTTTTTCCTGGAATTAACTAGCATATTCTTACATGTAAAATATTTTGGCCTAGACATTGTATTTTAAACTTTTGTATCTGATTAATATCTATCTTATTTTTGCCCTGGGTACTGTTTTACTCTGGATGCTGTTTTGAAACCTGTGAAAAGTGCCAACAGCGCATTGAAGCAATTACAGAACTGCCTCAGCTGGTGAGGAGAATTTTGCTCTGTTTCACAGCTGAGACTTAATGTAGGATGCTAATGGCTGTAGAGAAACCAACTTGATTTATAATCCCCAATTAAATCTCACTTTATAGTAGTTAATTAAGAGAAATGCAACTGCAAAGTATTCTTGTTCTAACTTATATATCACATATATGATAAAGAAAACAATAATTATTTTAAAAACTGTACTTTGAGTATACTTTGGATTCTCAGGTGTGAATTTAAAGTAGGTGAAAGATGTGATCTTTTTTAGAGGGGGAAAACTTGCAAAGGACTGCTGGACTGGCCACCTTTCCTTTTTGTCTAAGGGTATACTGCACCATTCAAGCTGCACCATTCTTGCAATGCATCAAAAAGACTAGTAAACTGTAAATTGGGAATACAAGAAAAGGAAAACTAGCATGCTTTGGAATCTCAACCATTACAGTAAAACTGATGTCATAACAACTCTGGGTTTTTTTGCATATATACATAATAGAGTTTTAAAGTGAGAAAGAACTTATTTAAACTGAATTATATGTTGTCCTGAAAATGCTTGGTGAGTTTACAGGTGTATAGGTATACACCTATCAGTAATTTCACAAGATATTCAGATTGTACTTATAAAATTCTGAAGCACACATGCATTGATGGGGCCATACTTTCTATTATAATGTTACAGATTTTTACAAAACAAACAAGCAAAACAGAGTTTTCAAATATTATTTTAAAATAAGGGTTTCAGTAAAAAGTCCAAAAGCTTCCCAGTAAACTTGCACAAGTTTGGGAGCTCCCTACATCCTGAATAACAGCAGTTTTTGGTCTGGACTACATTATTATTTTGGGTATTTGTAGTGAATATTGAATATTGCTATTGAAGTTAAGGGCAAAGCCATTCTCTCAAATTCAGACTATTGTCTCACTTTATACATACACACAAAAGGAAAGTATTCAGTGATGAATTGCACATTTGACTTAAATATCTGCCCTTTTAATACTATCTCTTCCTTATCACTTCAGCTCAGACTATCACTCTGGTATCTGCAAATCAGGCTAATCTAATGATTTATGTCAAATCCTTGTCCTAAAAGAATGAAACTGCTGATGATAAAATGAAATGCTAGACAAGTTTCATGATGCATTGACAACTTTTTCCCCATATCTTATGACACTTTTTTCTTATTTTTTCTTCAAATCGCAAAAAAAATTCTTTGTAATGAAATATTTCTTTGCCACCTAATTATCAGTGCAGGTTTATTTGGTCATCTATTTTTATTTAATTTTGTCTGACTTCACATAAGATATAGTTTTACTCCAGACAATAAAACTACAATATCAAAAAAAAAAAACCAAAACAGCTCTAACTAGGTAAAACAGAACAGTATACTTGATCAAAAATTAGATCTGTTAAATGAGACTGGATTAAATACAAAACACACTTTTAACAACGACAGATCATGTCCAGTTTAACTGCCATATTCTTAGACAAGATAATTGATTTTTTTCACAGTAGTAAAATACTCGTGATCTAATCTTCCTAGACATCAATAAGACCTTGGTACCCTGCCATATTACTAGGAAAGCTGGAAGAGGTAGAGATTTGTAAAACAAAAAAGGAATTACTCAAAAGGAAAGATACAGTTGATAATGATGAAAGGGGACCACAAGTTTATTTGTTCAGGAAGAGATTCCTCAGCAGCCTTATTTAATATTTTATACTTTTCACCAATTATTTATAGGAAAATAAGTGTTTGAAATCTGATAAAATTGCTGACAGACAGTAAGGAAGCAGTAATACTTTGGATGATTAGAATAATATTGGATCATGTTTAGAACCTAATTTATGAAGTGGGATTGCATTTCTTGTCCAGAAAAGTAGGTCATACACTTTGCCATCAAAATAAGTGTTTCTGACACAATATGGAGCCTCTTTGTTTAGGATGGAGGAGAACTGAAGAATGTAGCTATGTGTGTAAATCATTGAGGGGACGCCTATAGGAGACGGTGTGACAAGGCTTGGAAAATAGCAAAGACATTCTGAGAGTGTATTGGGTAAGAAATCTATAGTGAACAGAGGTTTGGCCTCTGTCTAGCCAACCCTGCTGGTCTGTTCACAAAAGAATAGAAAATTTCTATATTCTTGGAAATCACTGAGAACTTTTGTTCTAAGAAAATCTGTAAAAATTAAGTTCCCTCCAAGAAGCACTGAGATATTCCAAGATCCATGTATGTACGTAATGTGCAATAGTTTTTAAGATTTGCATCAGCTAGCATATAAAATTTAAATCAATGGAAATCTTTTCTTAAGAAGTATTTATGTTTCTATTATTGTTTTCATAGCAAAATTACTGTGTTCTGAGGCTTTGTGGAAGTGACAGTATCTATATCATATCTAAGACCTTATTAAGATTTACAATCAGGTAATACTGAGAGCACTTGGTTGTTTAGTTGTTTTTTCAATTTAATGATTGAATATAACACAATTATTTTTCAATGTATTGCTGCACTTTTCATAATTTTTTCTTGCAACAATCTATTTTTTTTCAGATGACCTTTAAGAAACCCTGTTTCCCTTTAGAGACTTTTTTTGCCTCCTATGGTTGAAAAGTCCCTCATTTAGCATAACTGCAGTTCTCGTGCAAATGAAATTTCTCCTTTGATTACATGAATAGTAATTATGTAGAAATACAGAAAATATTTCATTATTACTAATTATTGGAACATCATAGAAAGTGAACTGTTCAGAACCACCACCTACTTCTATTCTTCTAGTCTTTGAACTCTGATTCCTTTTCTCTATAGCTTTTCCTATTCTTATTGTAGAAAGCATTTCGATTTTCTGCATTCTATACAGTAATAAAATATCTTATAATTTTGTAGGCTATTATTAGATGACATAAAATATTTCATATTCTAAATATAGATAAATATTATACATCTTAGCACATTTATATGTATAAATATATTATGTTTCTATGCCTTTAAGTAACATCTTCCCTTATGACATGGGAATTTTCTTCCAGCCCTTGTCCCCACTTGCTGACTTGACTTCTCAGGTGAGCAGGTGTAAAGTTGTTCTGGTTAGAAGGGAAAAGTTACTGAGGAGAAGAAAAATACTGCTGAAAAATACTGACAGTTTTGTCAGGGTGGTGGACTCCCTTGGGGATGCCCCTGCCCTGCCAGAGGGGCTGGCACCCCCCGCCCCTGTCCGTACAGGGCAGCCAGGTCTTGCTGCCCCTAGACAACTTACTTTGGTTGTATTTGGCTGGGAATTCTTTCCAAGCTAAATGAGTATTGCAGTGGGAAGGATTAAATAATACAATTTAAGAATTCATCATTGCTATCCAGGCATGTGGATACAAATGAACTGAGTACCCCAACGCTTTCCTGTAAGATTGTTATTATTGTTATTTTGCATGCCATTTGATTATAATTACTAATAAACAAACACATTCACAATGTGTAACTTGAAAGTAGTTACTGAACCTGTCATAAAATAATTATTTCATTAAATGACTTTTCAAAATCAACAACTATTAAATGAACAGCATTGAGTCCACTGCAGCTAATTGTGGTTAATTTCTAGGAGAGGTACAGGATGCTTCTTCCAATTTATCAGCTCAAGTTATTGGGGTTTTTCTTACATTTTGTTTCATTACTTTTTTAATCGAAGTTTCATTGATAATTTCTTATTAAATGAAAAATTTTTATTATACTGGAATTCAAATGGTAGATAATAACCTCTCTATGAGTTAAGTGCAAATAATCTGATCTATGCTTTTGTCATACTTAAACTTAATTGCTAGGCTAAAGGTTTCTGCTAGCTGGCAGGTTTAATTGTGAATGTTCTGCCAGCTCTCATTTGTCAGCACATGGCCTGTATTTTCCAGCTCTACAAAGTGAAAGCTTGGGTTTTCAATTAGATTATGTTTTTTGAATTGTTACAACTTCCTACTGTCTGGCACCGACCTCCTGATCCCCCAAACCAAAATAATTTCCTTGTAAAGCCTGATGTAACAAACTGGATTTGAATGATTAGAAGATGCGCTGCAGGAGTTAAACACTAGAAGGGCAAATACCCAACGGGCTAAATTGAAAGCTTTCACATTCTTTTTATACCCAGTTCTCATAAGTGATAGCTACAGATGTAATTAAAACTCTTTTTTTGTGAAATGTGACCCCCACCTAAACATAAAAATTCTTTCATATGGCCACAGGGGAGTAGTACCTACCTGCCTAAGGTAAGACCAAGTCTCAAACCATCATATAGTTACTTTAAAGACTGGTTAATAAAACTGAGATGGAAAAATTATCCTTATATATAATGCTATTTAATTTTCATAAGTGTTCTAGTGTCATGATAAGTTTTTGTTGCCTGGCTCAGATTGCACTTCCTCTGTATTGATGGCTGATGTTGCAAATCACCTGGGGGCTGCCATGTTTCTCAGCAATGGAATTACTGCCAGCAGACACCACAGTTATATTTGCCATGTATTCTTTATTCTTTCACGTCAAAATGAGAATCTTTTCCCCATGATCACCTTCATATCAGTTTTCATGATAAGAATACTTACATTTGTTCAAACGTTCTTTTAAAATAATTGGTCTGGAATTGCAGCTTATGATCCAATCTCCAAATTCCAGTAAGTGTATGAGATGAATAGGCCTTTTTGAGGCCAAACCCATTTATCACATCACTGGTTTAATACAAAATCCTTTAGTCTTCTGGCTGATCACTTAGACTGCAAGAGGAAGTGCTGATAGAAGCAGCCTCTGGTATCAGAATAAGCTGAAACGTGATCATGAAGCAAAGACATTTATATCACTATGCATGTCAGATACGAGGGAGGGGAAAAGGTAGCATAATGTGTTTCTATAAATAGTGTGGAGACTGGAATTAGAGACACTACACTCCAATGCTCCACTGACAGAAATTATATGGGAAGTTGGGACAGACAGTAACTTTTATATAAGATAGATTAACCAAGGGAGATGATAAGAATGAATTTTCATAAACTTAATGTTTCTCTCAAGACATGAAGGAGAACTGGAAAATATCCAGTCTGCAGAAAGGAGAAATAGAAGTCAGGAAGAGGTAATGAATGAAAGAGAATGTCACTTTTATTCTGAAAAACAGAAAAAAAATATAATATTTAAATATACAAGGCAGAGAAAAAATAAAAAATGTATTATCTGAGTCTTAAAATTACTAAATCTCACCCAGATTATATAAATAATACTATATTATGGCAAAGTCACCGATTTTATGTATTTAAGATGGCAAAGTAAATCAGCCTCACCTCTGTGCTTCCTAAGATCATTGAACAGCTGCTCCTCAAGCACGTCTAAACATATGGGCAGCAGGGAGGTGATCTGAAACAAAGTGGAGAAACTTACAAGATAAAGACTCTGTGTCTTTTTGTATTGCATAATTCTACAAACTAATGTCAGGGGCCCTAAACAACAAAAGCATGGGTAAACGTTCAGGTTGTGATAAATTGATATTCCTGGGGTTTTATTCCATCCAAGCTGGTTGAATGAAAAAAGGTGTGATTACATCCCCTGCTGAAAGTATCTGAAATTTGACTTAACCCTAACTATTTCCATATGGGTTCTAAGGAGAATAGACCAGACTAGAGTAATTTCCCATTATATTATCTTTGCATAATATTTTTCTTTAATTCTTAAGATATTTTCTACATATTGTGCTTACTTCAGACAGGACCTGAAACAAATTTTCAATACTATGCTTGCAAAAACAGTAGATTATGCAAGGATTTGGCTTGCAGAGTAAGTTCTAATTTTGAATAAATAAAACCACATTAATTAAGACTTTATAAAACACACCCCAAAAGCCATTTCTTGAACCAACATGTGTTTCATTTTAATGTATTTTAACAACTTGTAAAACTATTATTTTGAAAGGATATCTCAAACCAAGAAAGGGGCAGGTAAAATCTGATGAAAAACTGAAACAAAATTGAATAACAGATAAAATCCCATATTCAATAATTTCCACTGAATGTAGAAAAGTATTAGGAAGCTTTATGTTACTCTAGCAAAAAGAGAGATACATTTATCTAGGGGATTCGTTTAAGGCCATATCTTACATTTCCTAAGCCTCCTGTATGGTTCAGCTATATACCTACATATCCAAAGAGCTTTTAGAGACTATAGATAAAGCAAACAAATGGAAAAACAAATCTTCATTATTAATTATGCTTTTATTATAATCAATGAAAAACATTCATAAATTACATAGGAAAGAGGAACACACTGTTTTTCGGTGGGATGTCTATTACTGCTTTTAGACACAGCAATATTGTATTGCTGATTGTGAAGTGTTTCATCACAAGTGATGGTACTGATAGTTCTCCTAAATGGATACACAGTGGCAATATTCAATACAGAGTATGTCTCTTCGTATTTGGATCTTCATGCTTTCCAAACCTCTGAAAAAAATCACTCTGAAGTGTGACAAAAATGATATTTTATTATCAATAATGCCAAAAACAAGCTTTAAAGTCTAATCATTAAATTGAAAGAATAGTAATGAGATTTAAAATATTGATGAATATAGCTGTTTCATACCTCTCTTTTTTTAATCAGTATGTCATGTTTTTATACCTGCATTCCGATACAAAGCTGGTAATTTACTTAAAAAGGAAATATGGCCTAATGTAATCACAAGGTTTTAAGATTTGAATCCCTGAAAAGCAGTGACTTTAAAAGTCCTGTAATTCATGTAATAAAAACATATCGCAACTCTGAAGGTCCTTCGCTAGTTTAAGTCTGAATTTGGAAAGAGTCTATATTGAGTTCCTGAGCAGGCATTAATGTATCCTACTAATTAGCCCTAAGATAAAGCAAATAAATGCTACATGTATAGTTCTTATTGCATTCTGCCTAATGATTTCTCTTCTTAGGTCTTTGCCTACCCTGCAAGAATTGGAAGAACAGCCAATTCTTGTAGAGAAAAGATGCTTCAGTTCTCATTAAGTGAATAGACCAAAAAAGATCAAAACATGCATGACAGAAACAATGACATGAATCATTAGTGAGGAAATGAGGGATAAATTCTTGTATAACTGGAACAGAAGTCCCTGCAAAATAAAAAATGGAGAAAATTTATTTTAGAATGCATTTAAATTCTACGCAATTTAGAAGCTTTGGTTTCCACCAGTCTATTAATTTCTTACAGTGCTTCTACTGTGATTACTCTTCTATGATCCATGCTTTACACAAGTCATTTTCATCCTCTATGATTATTTCCAGAGAAAAACAGTAAAATATTCTGCTTCCAGTATTAATAATATTACCTAATTTATTTTTGTGGCACTTACATGGATTTACACCCGTGTAAATGAAATGACCATCTCATCCAAAACATGAAAACTATTCCCTTTTAATCCCAAACATCTGCAGAGGAGTGCTATCTCAAATCTGTAGGTAATTTATCTCTTCATCATAACTTAACGCTAGCTCATTTTCCTGGTAACATCCAATTCAACAATGACCAGTTCTGCATTTGTACTTTCTTCTCTTGGCATTTTCTGTAAATGCGTGAGACCTGCCAAATGTGTGCTAAGAGATAAAGGTCTTACCTCAGAGTTTCATGGATACAATACTGTGACAGTCTGCCCCCTGATATTGAGTTCTGTATTTCCCCACCCCTTTTCTTCCTTATATGTCCTCCCTTCCCACATGGTCCTGGCCACTCCCTCGGGTTTTCCTTATTGGTTCCTGTACCCTAACTCTGCCCATGTACTGCCCCTGTGCCCAGAGATCACTGGGCCAGTGTGCTGTCCCCACTCCCCTGTCTCTACAGAAAACCCCTGACCCTCCACCATGATGATGTCTTTGCACATGAGATGTGTTGGCCTCAGGGACATCTTTGTCCTCTGGTGGGCCATGAGAATAAACAACTCCCGCAGTCATCATGCATAGACCCTTCTCACCTCCTTTACTGCTGTCGCGTTGCTAACAGCAGACGAAACCAGAGCTAGCTCTCTAGCCAGCCAGTGAGAGCACAGTGACCAGAAGTTTGGGGCACTGAGGCATTTACCCAGGCTGGGCAGAGATGCTCTCAGGTAAGGTCTGCAGATTGCCATAACACCGCATGAAAGACACCGTAAATCGCAACACAAAACTGGTAGTCTGGTATTTAAGTATGAAAAATTATTTTGTCACAAATTATTTAGTTCTACATCTCTTCCCTAGACTAAATTCTTTTGGCATTTCAAATAATTTTAAAGTAACTCCCTAATTCCATTCTTCTTTTTTCCTCATTATTTTTTTAAGTAGCCCCAATGTATTGTGCAATTTTGGAAGCTGCTAAGTTATTTTTTCATGTAGGTTCTCTACAAATCTGTGTGGTTTATCTGAGTGGTGCTACACACCTTAGAAATATGTTACTATTGTGAAAATAAGGATTGAGGTTTTTACCTAATTGTTTCTTGCTCACAGACCCTGCTATTGCTCTTTCTACAGACTGAAATCCTTATAAGACATCAGTGTCAAAAATGTAACGAGCTCAGCTAACATACTACCTCAAATGTCAGAGTAATTTACAGACAAATATATATGCCTGTTTCAGAAGCTCTTTTTTCAATCCCATCATGGCCTTAATGACATAAAGACAATGGACAATCCTTCAAATCGCATAAAATTTCATTTATTACAACATTGTCTGCATTCTCTTAAATCTGTAAAAGAACAATCAAATCAGTATTACATAGCATATAAAGCTCTGACACCCATATCTCAGCAATATCTGAAGTAGCCACAGTTAATTTTTATATTGTTTAAAAGACAGATTTTTTTTTAGAAATGCCTGATTCATCTAAATATATACCCTGGAGGAAAAAGGGGTTAATTTGCTCAATAAGGGTCTCTATCTTTCCATTACCTATAAAGCAGTCTGACAGAGTCATTCTCTCTCTACAAAGTGAGACCAATGAGTCATTTGTTTACATGATACTCATCCATCAAAAATCCTGGCAAGACAAAAATGTTGTTACTTGGCTTCAGTCAAACAAATTAGGCAAGAGACCCAGTACTTAATAGTCCTGTCATGGTTTACATCTTTCTTTTAAAAAAAGAAAGCCTTTGAAATGACTTGGTGTGAACAGGAGTTGTCACGCTACCTTCCTTTTCCTGCTCACTGATTTGTTACGGTATTGCATTAAAGGCAAGGAACAAATTGGGATCACTTGTACATTATGGGCAATTATCAGAAGAAGTGAAGAGGAAGCTGCCAAAAAAAAAAATGGGAAAGAACCTTGCTTAGAGTTTCTTTGGTTTGGTTACAAAAGGACTTTTAAGTCCCTTGTGAGCTGTAACAGTGACATGACATCAAGGCTCAGTCCCACAAGTCACTGACTCATCATTGTAGCTGTTTGCCAAGCTGGTGTCAAGAATCTGACTGTGGGAGGCTACTGGTAGACAATTTATAGCTAATTTGGAAAAATTTCAGCCCCACATCTTTTCATTATATTACTGGATAAATTTTCCTATTTCCTTGGTGTCAAAACAGAATGAAACTTGCTGGCTCAGGTTTCTAGTTTGCTGAACATATGTAAAAGAACAACTACCTATTACTGACTGTCGCTGTTGAGCCGCTAGCTGAGAGAAAAAACCCAGGTTCTCAGACAAGAAAGGAGAAAAGTGCGTTTATTATTTTGATTTCCATATATATAGAGTTTTCAGAGGTCACCCAGATTGGTCAGCCAGAAATCTCCCCCTAGGCCTAATTGGCCAGGTCTGAACTGCTCTAATCTCGAGACGCTGTTTGCAAAACATCCAAACTTTATCTTTGTTTATGAAACGTAGCAAAAATGTTCTCACGAGAAAGACCTGTGCTAGCCACAACTGACCACTTGTTTTGTTTCTTTGTTGGATTTTTTTCTCTCTTCAAGTCAGAAAGAAAGATGAAACTCCATATTATCATCAGAGTAAAGATATATTAGTTACAGCATAGTAGCAGTGGCAGCAACAGGATTGATATGATCTTATAACTATACTGTTGGAACAGTCCAAGAAATATTTGTCAATTACAAATTGAGACAGGTGGTGAGAAAAGATAACTGATGGTGGTGAAAAAAAACAGGAGCAGAAAGATATTCCTGAATGAAAATTAGCTATTCAAGTATATTGCTTTCTCCTTATCTTGAGGAACGAAAAAAATTTGATTACCTCCTATCATCTGCACCACAGTGTCCTCCCTGTATGCAGTTTTCTTTATTGGTGTTGAGAGTGCATTTTCAGCTCATATTCAGCCTGCTATCTACTGTAACCCCCAGGTCCTTCTCAGCAAGGCCATTGTTCATCCAGTTCATTTTCTTTCTTTTTCTGTCTCATGCACATAGGCCTTGTTTTCTTGATCCTTATGATAACATAGTGTCTTGCATGGGAGACAGGAGCTTTATGAGTTTTTGCAGTTTGCCAGGCTTTAAAATAGTTAGTTCCCCAAGACTTAGTCCCGTTCACAAGATTCTTTGATATTTGGCCGATTTGTCTAAAAATACCATTTATTAGACACAGAAAATAACAAACATACAAACATAGAATAGATTGACACATATAAACACACAATGAATGCATAATTGCAACACTATAATAGCTAAAAAATGCAATTATGGGGTAAAAGCTTGCTTGAACTATAAAAATAGTTAAAAAATGCAAGTTAAGAAATGCTTGCTTAATGCAAGTTAAGAAATGCTTGCTTGAGCTAGCTGAAATGCAAGTTAAGAAAGGTCCCTGTAAGTTAGCTGCAATAATACAATTTAGGAAACTAATGATCTTACCAAATCTAATTTTGGAGCTGGAATACATTAGAATTCCTCACTCAATCCCAGGGAAGTAACCACAGGGCTGAGTCCAGACCCTGGGGAGAAGACGTTCCTTCACGCTCCAATGTCCATGTAGAAAAGCTTCTACCTTTCTGAGACTTCGTGAGCTTTTTATAGGATAAAAGTGTGTATTTGTAGTCACTGAAAATTTCTCACATTCTCTCTACATTCCACAGGGGAGTGTCTTTTCAGACTTTCAGTTGCCAGCACTAAATAGCTGTTGATTAGGCTATCAACCTAAATCTGAGCCATCCATTTCTTGGGACCGATCAGGGAGAGAGAGAAAGGGGAGGGGGGGAGGTCCTGCCACACATAGCATCTTCCAAAATATATTTCTGCTCCATATCTCAGTCATCCGTCTTAGCATTTAGCTATGTGTTTTTACTCTTTCCTCCCTAATATCATATTTCATCTTAATTAAAAAATTATGAACAAAATTATAGTAATTATAAAATAAATAATTTTAATAATGGACAGTAATAGTAATTATGATCAATTTTCTGTCTACGCTTTGCTACTGGTATCATACTGAAGACCTCTCCTATTCATAATAAATAGTATTAATTTTGTCTTGGTGCACCAAATGACTTAAATCTCAAAGTTAATGTCAATTCTATCTGTATTTCCCATTTTTTGCTTCATCAAACTATAAGAGAATTGGCTCCAGGTAAAATCTTTCATTCTCATATTTCTTTCCTGATGCACTACTTCTTCCATAGACTATCTCCATTCCAATAAAGAAAAAGATTTTTGTAATGTCCCAAGATAATTTTTTTAAACTTTTTCCTTGAGCTAAAATCTCAATTGCCCAACAAGTTTCAAATTCTTCTATTTTTTTTTCTTATAGTACTTAAAACATGTTTCAGTTTTTAGTAGTATGGATAGCAACAGAAATACTCTTCAGTTGTTTTCTCTAAAGTCAATATAGATGAGACAATGGCTAATTAGCAGACACTATTTCATGGGGGTAGTTCACTTTTTTTCAGATAAATGTAAGCTGCACCTCATAATAACACCTGAACAATATTATTATCATTAATTAATTAGTTTTCAACTAGCCATGAACTCTATGGATGTGAGACTCTGCAGCTGGCACTTTTTTTCTCCAATTTCCAGTATAGACATAGACACTGAAACCAGCCTGTCTCAGCAACAGGCCAATTCAAAAAGGTCTTATATCAGAAGTCAGCAGAATTGCTGTTGTACATGACCCTACTTAACACTAGTTGCAGAATGCTTCCAACGGCCTCTAACATTCTAAATGTCTGAAGTACAAACAAGTAAAATCACAAGCCAGTATTCTCCACAGAACAGATCACACAAAAATGAAGCCTGAAGTTTGCCAAAGTAAAAAGTTTGTGATCTGACATGATAATCCTTGGAAGACAGCTGTGTCTCACAGAAGGGAAGAGAGAAAAACTGTCCAGGAGTCTCTGTAGATATGAAAATTCCATCTTGATCCTAAATTTGATTTTACAACTAAGCTTACCCTCAGGACATAGTGACTAGATGCTTTAAAGATCCTTTGCAACAGGCTGCAGTCCATAAATATAACTGTGAATTAGCTTAATTAAATACATGTGTTAGCTACAGCTAACACGTGTATTTAATTAAGCTAATTCACAGTTGTAGTATGTTGCTTCCTTAACCTATTACCAGGAAAAAGTACTTATGTTCTTTAATGCAATGGAGTGTTTTCTTCATGGATATGTGTTTTCACTCATGGTACCACCAACATTTGCCATTATGAATTGTCACTGTGAAGCTGCTCTCTGAGAGGTGACAATAACTGTAGCCCATTGTTAACAGAGACTTGTTTGTCAGTGTTTAATGTTGGATTTACCAACACAAGTCAAGGATATCTCTTCTAATTATTTTTTTATCATTCTGATCATTTAGACTTGTTAAGAAGCTTTATTGTAGCAGCAATAATTGTAGGGTTTTTTTAGCTGAACCTTTGAAAAACCAGTGTCTTAGAAGAAAAGTTTATTTTACTTATAGTGAAGTTTGCAAGGGAAAAATCATTGTGAGCACCTGTGTTTGAAGTTGCCATGACTTTAAAGAACAATTTGATCATAGTGGTAACTGGGCTCGAAGTAGGATGTTTTTAACACTCTGAAGAGATTGGTTAAGTAGAGGAAAAATGTAGGGAACGAGTCAATTGTATTCCTCAGAGAAAGGCTAAACCCCTCAACTGGCAGATAAAGTAATAAAAATGACTGTAGGTCTGTTAGAAGCAGCAGGGGGGAACAGATGATGTTACAAAAGATGTGTTTTTACAAAGAAACTATTTTTTTATACACTGAGTGGAGATGATCTATGGGCATCTTATTGTAAATACACACATTCCTACAGTATCCTATAGTCATTTATAATCAGTGAGAGATTCAGACATTAATTCTGTACAGTTTCAGAGTAAGTAGAAAAAAACCCCAGCTCAGATAACTTGCACCATGTCTACTCTGTAGACACTCCAAAAGTGTTAAATTCACTGGAAAATAATAAATTACAATAATAATAATAATATGTTTTCATGGTCAAATTACAAGAATTTTTTTTTCTATGTGAAAGAGTTCAAAAAAAGTTTGTGGATTTCAAACAAATTTTTTTCTGTGTTTTGCTCCATGACATTGAGCTTTCATGGTTTGTTTTTAAGTAGAGAATGAATCTGTAACTAGCAGCTGATTTAGAGCCAGTTTTTAAAGCCTAAAATTTGATTTCACATGGATAGTTGTGGGTCTTTTTTCTGTGTGTTGGGAGTTAGCCCTGGTTATAAACTGGTATAATCTCAATTATATCCTGAAAGATAGACATTGTGTTTCTTCTGATGCATTTTAAATAGCTTAGCTACATTTTAAGTGTTCAGATGCATTAGGAGAGAAATAAAGTAAGACTATTTGTAGTGAATTTTGTAGGTAATGACTATGCTTTGGTGTAAGCTAATTTCCATGTTGGCTTGAAACATTATGACTTAAGTACTTTCATAAATGGAAATTTGAAAGTTCATGAACTTTGCTATTGTAAATGTAGATAGAGTTTAGATGCCTTTAAGGTTAGCCCTGCCAATGAGCAGGGAATTTCAAGGCAGAATTAAATCCTTTTGAATTAAGGAATCCCAAACCTTTCAAATTTAGGACCCAAATAATATGGTGGGAATGTGAACTATGTCTCCTATAGTAAAATACTACACCAGGAAATGAAACCATATTAACTTAGTTCAGACTATTTTAAAAATCATTTATTAATGAATCAGTGGCTATGAGTTGTTCTTATATTTCTAAAAAAAAAAAATACTGTAGAGAGAATCAAAAGCAGAATATATTGCAATTTTAACTAGGCAATGTAAAATTCTTGTCAAGGAAACAATAGCTGCTTGTTTGTGTAGCAATACTATGGAGGACACATGTTAACATAAATAAAAGTAAAGAGTAACATTCCTTTGCAAACAAAAATCTTACAGTAGTATAAAATGCAGAATGCAAAAGTAAACAGAAGGATCTGAATTTAAAAAAATGCCAGAGTCCTTCACACTTCAACTGTTTCTGTGATAGAAGTACTTTGTGTCCACTTTGCTCTACAAGTTCTAGGTAAAAAAACCTGCAAAATTATTAAAAACTAGGATTGTGGGTTTTTTCTGATAAATTTGCAATCTAAAAATAATCTTAAGACAAAACTTTCTTTTCCGCCACCCACGCCATCCTAAAACAAGGCCAGCTTTTCTCCTCACTTCCAGAAATGCAAACGTCTACAGTCTCCTTTATTGACTCACTTCCAAGCTCATAATCTTTGTTTGCCACTAAAAGAAGACAACTGTGTTTTTCTGAAACACTCACACTGTGAGCAGGTGTTGATCCTGCTGGGGAAAGAATTAAATATCATTTATGGCAGTCAGGCACATGAGCTGTTTTTACCTTATTCTGTTGAAAGAAGGCAATGACGATTTTTCTGACAGAGAAGCCAGACAACTGGTTTGATAGCCCTCAAGGAGAAACTCTTTGGATCAATCCAATATCAGAACATGATCTCCCTGGATTTAATGTTGTTTTAGAGTTTGTTACCCAGAGTGAGATCTGCTAAAGTATTCTATGTAAAGAATCTCTTGGGAAGAACTCACATGAAAAAGTAGATGTGGTCTGGGTATGAAAAGGGGAATATAGCTATAAGAACCTAGTTGTGCATTACTGCACAGGAGTGAGTTTTAAGCAACTTCAGGTTAAGTTGGCTGTCTTCGCCTTCTGATTAATTTTCTTTGATTGAAGGACCCAAATTTTTTTCAGCATCCAACCTTGAAGACAGAATTATTCTCAGCAGAGAGGTCTCAGGTTTGGTGCATTCTACAACTGACAGCATCACTTAGTGTTCGATACACCTTCTGTCTTGGTTTCTGCATTGTGCAGAGCTTAGATGAAAGGAAATTGACTGCTCTTTGGTAAGTTTAATAGAGAGCTTAATACTCAGTGATCCTGTTCCAATGTCAGCTCCAATTTTTTAGTTGCTCTCAGAATTTGTTGGATGCTTTGAACCTTCTGATTGAGTAAATCTTAACTGTGGTAGCCAGATTATTGTGTACTATAGATAAATATATGATTTTATAGAAAAACTTTACCAAATTAGGGAAGTAGCACATACATATATTTTCAAATTTTCACTATAGTATTTACCAGAAACTGTTATTACAAACCTGCAGGAGAAGGTTACTCTCAGCTATGAAATGGAGTCTGCTTCTGCATTAATCTTTACATCCTCAGACTGTGTGAATATATCTCATAATCTTGGTTTATAAGAAACAATATAAAACTTGTCAACTTGTTTATGGTGAAAGGTGCAGTTTCTGAGGAATAAGGTGACAGCAAATAATGCACACAGAAAGCTGATAAATTTGACCTTTCCTTTGGTAATATTCTTGAGGTGAATATATAGTAAGGTCCCTTAAACAACATTATGTTTTAAATTGATACAATAAAGCAGTTACAATGGGAAAAAAAGAATTACATGTTTCTTGACTGTGGTGGTTTTAAAATCTCAGCCTTGTGTTTGAACAAAGTAGTCTTCTGCTGTGTCCTTGAAATACGAATTTCCTAATGAAATCAAGAAAAAGGACATATCAGTATGGTAATTTTGCTCCTGCTGAGAAAAACAATCTTTACCTTAGCTAAACAAGATTGATTTGGATGTTTTTCATGTAAAAATGCTCATTATAGTATGTTAATAGTCATAATAGTTCTTTTAGCATAATTATGAATTGTCTTATCGTTGGCTTAATTTAGCCAATAATTGCAAGCCTTCTTTCCTGTAAAAAATTGCTCTAAATAATTGTTTTTAAAATGTGGGAGCTATCAAATGGGATGTAAAATATATAGCAAAATATTTTAATGATGCATTGGATAAAGTATGGCTGCATGATTAATGCACAAAAAATGCATAGCATAGATCCAAAAATAAATGTATGTATTATATGTAATTGAGCAAGGGAAATCTAATTATTTTTTCATATCTATTTTTTCAGAATTCAAGGCACTTAAATCCAAACATATGTCAACATATATACGTACATACATACATACATAGGTATTTATATATAACTTTGCCTGAACACAATGAACTCATTTTTTTGTCATTCATATATATTTGCCTTTTTTATCTTAGGAAAAGTAAATGAACAACAGCAAACCTTTCTTTTGTTAGTTCTAAAAGTTGCACAGATATTATCTAGAGATGTTTATGAGAGAGCTCCTCTGTAGCAAGTTATTCCTTTGCTAAAAGCTTTACTTAGGCTACCACTTCCAGTAATTCCCTTTAGTTTGCTCACTTTTAGCCTTATGCCCTTCAGTCTGCACTTACAGCCAAAGTACTGTTACTTCTGGAAGATCGTATGTGAACTGTGGTGAAGTTTGTCTTAACACAAATGTTGGCATTTTCCGTTTAAAATTTTTTTGCCAAATAAAGTACCATTTCAGTTTCAGGATACCAGTTAAGTAGTCAGTGCTTGTACAGGTCAGCACTTGTATAAGTTTGTGTGTGTATTTGTGAGTGTAGGTGCACTTATATATAGGATCACGAAATGGGGTGTAAATATCCTTGCTCAATTGGAAAAGCTCTGGAAAACCTCATTTCCTCCCACTCCTCAGGGAATCCTGAACATTTTTTCTTTAGTGTAATGAATTTAAGAAGATGAAGCTATTCCATTCCACTATTACTACTTTAATGTTTGCTTACAATGTGTTGTATGTTTAGGACACTCTTTAGCACACAAACTCTGTAAGGCAATAAAAAGTATTAACAGGTCCCCTAAAAAGCCTATAACCATTGGCCTGTCTTTAAAAACATACACCAAGGAAAGGGAATTTGAGCTCATGCTTTGCAAGAAGTTGATGGTCACCATACATTCTGTATGGATTCTCACCATTTCAGAAAGCCAAATGTAGAGCTCCTGATGGCAGAGGGCAATTTACTTTGCTTCCTCTGTGGGATTTGCTATGACTGGTTTAGTTAGTCTATTTCCTATTTTTGAAAGTTTTACGTGGAAATTTAAAAGCTCTGAAAATATCTTTTTGCCTCAAACAACTTATGGTAATGCCTTGATTTTTTATAATACATTTATTCTCAAAATCTTTGACTGATTTTTTTTTTTAATTCTTCGTTATTGATTCAATCCAATAGGGTAAATTAAATGTCTCCAAATTTTCTAAAAGACATCTGGAATGTTAATTTTATGTTATATTTTAGTCTTTCTGCCTTGTCACAAATCACAGGCTAGGATACTGCAGTCAGTTATGAAAATGAACTAATGAAAATTTTAATAATTTTATGTAAGTACAGAAACATTTTCATCAAATGCACAAGATTCACAATAAAACTATGAATTTATGGAATTCATTGTCTTAGGCACAAAACAAACATGTAGTTTATCTGTCTGTTTTAAAGTAGATTAAAAAGAGTAAAAGTATAGTATATATACATGTAGTCTGGCCACAGAAATATACATTCTTGTTTCAATAGAATAATTTTTAAAGTTGAAATAATATTATAGCTGCTCTATCTCCTATGAAATTTTTAAGCTTCTTGAGATTTTGGTATTTCAGGAAATTTAGATGATTTCCTATTTATAGATATATAGATGACATATGGCTACTCTCACACAGTTCAGCAGATGTATACACAACTGTCATAAATAGCATCTGTAGACTGTAAAACTTTAAGGTCTTTAAAGAAAGCAACATTATCATGTCACTAATATAACTATGGGGACTAGAGGAAATTAGTTATTTGGTCTCACCTCCCCTTAAAAGAGGTAACCTGGTATATTGGATTTTCTTTTCTCTTTTCCTTTATGGAATATATGGAAAGAATTCTCACCCTTTGGTACTACGACTCTACCACTCAAAAGCAGCCAGACAAGGTGAGACAGTTCAATTTCTGTTTTAATATTTTTACTGGCAAGATAAGATGTATGGATGCTGCTAATAGTAACGTACAAAATACTACTGCTTAAATTGGTTTACTACAGTCCTCTCAGTGATAATGGGGTTCTGTAGATGGGTCTCCTGAGGCTTTTAACTATCTGACTTCACAATGATTAGTATAATGAATTTGTGAAGTCTTTAATAAGAAGAATACCCACTCAGATTTTTTTTAAGTAGGCCCATTTTATACTCTAGTTGATTTTAATTCATATTTGGCTTTTTTCCCCCTTTTTTTTAATCTAAACCAAGAAATCAGCAGTGTAAGGAAAAGAATGTTTAACTTATATTCAAGTATATTTTTCCATGTCTTCCAACACTGCTGTGAAAACAATTAATTCTAGACGAGATCAGAAAACAAAGTTTCAGTTTCAGTTATTTTCTAGCAGAGCATATTGATATGTACTAATGGTCCCAAATCCTGAGTTTGCTACTATATGGATGAATACTATTGTAGCAATGTGGTTTTTTAGGATTCCATGTGACTTTTCTTTGTTTCCCTGCTCTGTATGTTATTGGCTCATTTTGAAATATGCATCCTGCCTTACCCGAAATCTATTGGTGTGTTCCCCTTGTCTGTCTTGCCTTCAGACCTCCCAGGACTGGCATCGGGAGAACCAGCCCCGCCTCCTTCCTTTCCCTTATAAGCCAATGCCTGCAGGAGTTCATGGTCTCCATCTTCGAGCTGCCAGGTCTTACTACCTTCCCCCGCTTTCCTCACCCTTTCCCTCCCCTGCACCCCACCTAAGGACCCTAATAAACCTCCTGGGCAGACCCAGAGACGGCGTCCAGTTCGTTCTTTCATCTCACTACATTTCCTGCTGAATTTCTGTGGTCAGAGACTCACGCCACGCTAAGCACGCCCCGGGAGCCGCCCAGCCTGGACTTGGTGGAGATACGCGCACCAGGGACCTGGTTTTGGGGGGCTGCCGGGTCCTGCCGTCCTCCCGCAGAGAGAAACATCATACTATAGGGTCTTTACCAGCAGAATATTTTAGGAAATAGCAGAATAACTCAGTAAGGAGTTAAAGATGTTTACAGTTTGAAGGTTTGCTGAGAAAAATGCCTCTTTTTGAAAAAGCAATACCATGGGAACTTGCTTCACTGCTGTTTAACCACAAAATTAACATTTTATCACATAATTTGTAAATGTTACAGCACTGAAGCTTTACTGCTGTCTCCAATTTCCAGATGGAATATGGCTGAGAACAGTTACTAATGAAAGACACATAATGATGTCCTGAAACACATTTAACGAAGGTCCAAACAGATTAGATGGCTAATGTTGTTTACTATATGGTGCTAAATGTGAAATATGCATTAGCTTAATGATCATGTATACTAAGCTTTAATAGATTCATTTCAATGTTATTTATATTCTGCTTTATGTGGAAAACCAAGTGAAAATGCATTGTGTTGAACATAATAATGCATGACACTTCATTTTCACTAACAAACACAATGCATTCTCAGTAATCTTTAAGGATTTTTTAATTATTTAGAAAAGAAACACGGAAGATACTATCCAGAATGGATATGCATGTGTAGATCATGAGGCCTGTTCTTGAGGAACTCAGGAAAACAAAGAAAAGTTGGTGAACATCTTGAGGGATATCTTTCAACTACTGGGTAATCTGCCTCAGTACTGCTGAGAAATGGAAAGGAAAGCAAACCAGTTTGTCAGGGACATCGCATAATGTTTCATTTTACAAATCAGCATCTCCAGCCTCGTGTCAGTGATAAACAGGGCTGATGAAGGTGGAAATCATCTCTAGATTAAGAACATACAGAAACCTATAAAATTATTTGCACTGAAGAGAAGAAAAATTAGAAACAACTATTTCATTGTATCTTTAGTACTGGAAAAAGGGGCAGTGAATGAAATTGAGGATGGCAAGCTCAAGGAAAAAAGCAGCAAATTTTTCCTCATTTTTTTATGTTATCATTTCTCTCTCATAAATTAAACAGTGGTACATAAGTGTGTTTCTCTTCCTCTGTACACTGAATATATAGAGAATTCCTCAGTAGTCTCAGGAAAATGACCTGAAATATATTTGTATATTTCAATCAGATACACTGCATTTATGTAGTTCCTTTTTTTTTTTCCTAAGAATCTTAATGCCTTTAATAATCTGCTTTATGCAAATAAATAGAAGGGGGGAAAATTAATCCCAGGAGACTTTGGAGAAAAGAAATTTTAAAAGCAGTTGGGCATAATTTACCTTGTCACCCATTGTACCTTTCAGCATTGAAACAGAAAATGTCATTAAAACATACAGACAAATTAACAGTAGAAATAAGTTACAGATATAAACCCTCTGACTTCCTTTACATGAATTCAGGAATTTAAATGATCAATCAATTAGACAATGATTGATCAAGATTCACATTGTACTCAATGGAAAGAGATATGCATTCCCAAATCATTGCCCTCCTTTGACTTTGTCAATAGCTGAAGGAAAGCTACAAAGTATCATTAAGTTTTCAAAATTAATTTGAGTGAACCCAGACTTTAGCCTTCTCTTACAAAAACTGATCTATTCTCTTTCAGTAAGCCTGATTACTGCCACATTTTCCAGTTCAACGGTATAAAGCAAAATATAGTATCACTTTTTTCACTTTTTTCATCATTAAGGCAAAATGTTACACCAGACTTCTGAATTTCCAAGATACCCATATATCAAACTACACAGATTAGGGAAACATCACTCCGGTGTGTCATTTACTTCCTAATGAGCAGAATTTTTTCCATTAGCACAGGAAGTTATGTAAAAATGTTCCTGTCAGGCATCTTGAATGTTATCTTAAGAGTATGGAACTGAGGCTGCTACAAAGTATGAGCAAATCTGATAATGGAATAGAATTTAAATTTTAGTTCCTTTTTTGAACTACTTTGGTGCATTATTTACTACTTTAATTTTTTAAATTTTATTTTAGATGAAGGTTGTGCAAAAAAAGGGTGCTATTTGGAGCTAAGTTAAACATCATGTGAGCCTTGTAAGTCTGTAAGAAACAGTAAAATGTGTAGTCTCTCATCTCAAGCCCTTAGTGAAGCCAAGTTCAATAGATTAAACACACCCTAGAAGTACTCCATCCTTTTTTATGCAAAACAGAGAGAGAAGTATTACTTGAATGTTTTGACAAATTTGTAATCATTTAACACTTTCAATCGGAACTATACAGCACGTAAAATAATGGCTTACACCCACTATTTGAAGAGTGGTATAAATATATATTTGTTTGCATTTCCCTGTATGTTGCTGTTTGACATGTAAATTGGTCTTTTGTTAAGAAAAAAATCAAGAGGGGAAAAGTTATTTAAATATAGTCTTTTTTTCTGCTAATGGGATTTTTCCTTAGGTTTTCTGAAAATAATTTCACTGTTATTACCAAAGGACAATGTTATCGGCATGGCAAAATAACACACATGCACAGAACTTATATACTTAAGTCCTTTCTTTTTTGATCATTTTTTTCTCTTTTTCTAGTGGCTTGGCACCAATGGCAGACTTCTCTTGCATTTCAAATCTTCAAGTGCAGAATCTTGGAGGAAACACTGGCTATGCTAGTTTAAGTCTTCTTTTTTGCCTTGATTTTGTCAGAAATATATTTGGGCTTATTTCTGCTGTGCTTTCGGAAGTATAACATATTACAATAGGAAGTGGAAAATTTTATAAAAGATGGGTCTTTCCAAATGTCATTTCCAATATGCCTCCCTCTGATTTTCTGACAGAGGTCACTTTTCAATAGAAGTCAAGTATGTCAGCTTTTGAAAGAAAATGTGCAGAGGAGATAATCTTAACAAAATAGTTACATTCTAAGGTTCACTGAATATCAGCTCTTGTCTTATATCATTGCTTTACTAGCAGAGAGTAAGAGTATAAGTAAGAGAGGTAAATTAAATGTAGGTAAAATTTGCACATTTTGTGATATATTGTAATTGTCCATTCATTTGAGCTGGATTCTGAGGAAAACAGTGCATGAGCTTCTAAAAAATTCCTGTTCTTTACAATGAATTAAAGTAAATGAAATGAAATGAGACAATACTGCATAATGAAAGGATGATTCTCAAATAAATATGAAAGTGAAATGATCCTACAGTTTTCAATTTGTGGAAACTAACACTGTATATAACAATATACTTCACTGAAGCAAAGTTACTGCATATTAAATCATACTGTTTACTTAAAAAAAAAAAAAAGTCCCTTCATAGAGTTAGTTACTTCCAAGTAGTTATTTAACTACTGGCTAATTAGGCTTTGGGATTATTTCAAATCCCTCTAGGCTTTGTTCATATAAATTACTGAAGAAGTGACATTATCAATTGTCTAGACTCTTTTACTTTCTTTTAAGGTTTTTTCTTTTTTTTTTCTTGTAATAATGTCTTTTTCTACAGAATTATGACTTTAAAATAATATTCTCAATTGAGAAAATGATACTTGTAGAAATACTTGAGATGAATATACAAAAAACAGTTTTTTCTCTTCCTTAGTCAAGCCATACTTAGTGCATATTGAATTGAAAACTGAAATGGCTAAGGTGATTCATGTACTTAATAACCAAATTGAAGATCTCCAGCAGAACCCTTTTATGTTTTAAAAAAAAACCCTGTTTTTTGAATGTGTGATATATTTTTAAGGTACTTTCATGTATTTTTTTAATGCTAAGAAACATGTAATTTCTAACACTACTTGTATTCTAATACCTTTTCTTATATTTCAACTCTTCACCTCACATCTAATCATCCTGAACAAAATCCTTATATAAGTTTACAGAAGTTCGTATCAGAATCTTCAGGTTTTGGGGTTTTTTTTCAGATCACTCTTTTTTCAAAAAAAATTTGGAATCCCTCTTCTGACTGTTTTCAAAAATGAAAAAAAAAAAAAAGGGAGGACTCAATATAATGGACTAGTTAAAGGTCCAGTGACACATGAGGTACCCTACAATGTTTGAGATATTTGAGTGAAGATCTAACTGATATGAAACCAAATATAGGAGACTGGTTATGCCCTGGGGAGGCAGCTGAACAACAGATGGGAGACTTAGGCATCTAATGGCATTGAATCAAGTCCATTCAGTTATACTGTAAATAAACACTTGGTACATGTAAAAAATGTGTTAGTAGCTTCACTGTAATAGCCCTGAAAATTGTAAGGAAAATTCAAGAGGTTTTTTAGGTACAAAGTGCTCTCAGTTACCTCTCAGTACAGCTGTAGTAAATTAAGATCTGATCTCATCACATCACTACATACAATTTTTTCAAACATAAATGTAATTTCAGTGCATGCAGTATATGCCTCATATATGTGATCCTGGTACTGATGTGCTTATTTATGTGAAACAACTTCCATGAATAGGAGTTGTTTTAGTCCATGGATAAACCAGGTATATTAATATGCTGAATGACTACCTAACAATTAAATAGAACCAGAATAGTGCTAAGTTGATTCTTGCTTTTGTTCTGAGAATCTATCTGGTTTCTGATGTATCCAAAAAATCTTTATTATATGCTGGAAAATAAAAATATTCTAGGAACTCAAAGTGTAAATGGAAGAAATTGCCTGTATTTCCATTAAAGTGTTGAAAAAAAGTACTGCCAGAAAGATATCAGTGGAACTGTGAAGAGTTTCAAATAAGTTGTGAAAAGGATCTGTATTATGAAAGTAAAGAATTCCTACTGTGAGGGTATTTTGTGTGGTAAATCTCATGGAATGGACATATTGTTGAGTAAGTAGTATATCATCAGGACCAGGTAGTAGTCATATACTGAAAGAATGAAGGAAATACTTAAAGCAAACCATATTTAAACAGAAATGTGATATCTTATGTAACTTATTGCTCCCTTCATAGTATATTATTACTCACATGATGTTTTTTGGAATAAGTTCACATTTTGTTTGCAGTTTCCTTAAAATGTAAGGCATTAGCAACCCTCTTACACACTGTCAGTACATGTGAGACACATTCAACAGCCCTTCATTTTATCTCCACAGTTTTAAACAAAATAAAAAGCTTAAATCCTAGCATAATTTTCATCCCAGCTCCCTCCATTCTTAGAACTTTTACCACAAATACTCTTTATCTCTACTTCTATTCTCTACTATCTACTATGTCTGTTACTATTCTCTAAAAAGCCTGGTTTTAAGCAGGCTTTTTCTTTTGGATGGGTAAGAATAGGTGAACATAAACAACATTATCAACCACAAATCCTACCTGAGTAGAAAAACATTGGGAAAGTGATATTACTTACTTTTTCCTTTTGTATGGATTTTCATGGGACTGTAATATGACATTCTTCCCTTTCAAGGCAACTAAGAATGAATGATTCTGGATCATTAAATAAAGCTGTAAGATATATATCCAAGGAATAGACACACAGTTTAAGATTTTGGACCCAAGGAACAGCAAAACATATTTTAACTATCATATATCATTCATCAGGTACCTTATGCTCATCCGGATTTACTGCCTAGTCATAAGATGAAACTATGTATATACTACTGTTACAAGATACCTGCAGGTTCTATGGTTTTCATCTTGAAATAATTACTTTAAATAGTTTGTTCCTGAAGATCATGACAGATAACTTGTTTTTTCTGCATTGTCATACATTTTATTCTGTTAAACTGATAAAATAGTGTTTTAGTCAGAGTTAAAGATAACATGACAAAACAATTCCAGATTTTTACAGATAAAGACCAATAATTAAAATACCAATGTGTGAACAAAGCTCCATTAAACCAAGACTGGTGTTTCAATACCTACCTTTTATTTCAATGTCCTTGCATGATTTCCATTAGGCATTTTTCTTTCCTGAAATTGCTTGAGTAAGTTATTTCTATTTTAAATCTCTAAGAAATATGCTGATTTTTAACACTTTTGCTGCTTAGCACTAAGTGGTTTTGATTTTTGAAAGTGAAATTTGGCAAGTGAGTCATACATATGTCTTGACTGCTTGCAAATTGACATTGAAAGAAGGATGTTATGCCTTCAGAGAAAGTAAAAAGTTTCTGAGAATGTTTTGAGGATTTTTTTAGAAAGGTCTATATTACCTCCATTTTGGTTAGGAAAAATGCTGATTAGTGTCCCTCTGCACATCATCTGATCATTCCAATGAGGTAAAGAAGACCTTCTGGTACCATATGTGTTCATTCTTCCAGAAATGCTGCCATGGTTGGTGTTGAGTTAAACTTACAGAGAGGTACAGATACAGATATAAAACACAAAGAATTCTTCCTAAATGCTGTGCAACTGAAAGGGTACACTCTTTCATCTGGCAGATATATCATGTGCCAGAATAGTAGAGTCTGCCAATTTGTAGAGTCTGCTTATATTCAAAATATGTAGTATATACTTAAATAGTTTTACATTCCCATTTTTATGACAACCTGATTCCAATATTCATTTTACGTTAAAAGACTACACGTAGTTCCTAGGGAAGTCTTTTGAAAAGAAAATATTTTGCCCTCTTAAGAAGCACAAAAAATTTTGTCCAACAGAGAATATTGAGGATAACTTGGTCGGCCACCTCATAGAATCACTGGAATCCTGTCTGCAATGTCCATAGTTTCTTATTAGTATGTGCTCTAAAGAGTTGTTGGGACGCTGGTTTCTTGGTGTAACTGAGAAGATGGATTTATAATTTTCCACAGAGCATTCAACTATTCATGGGTTTGATTTGGAAGTGCAATGGAATTCAAGGGAGGCAAGTTTAGGGAGAAGTCCAATGTCATAATCCTTCATGGAACAGAATTACTATGACTATTTGTCAATATATTCCTGTAGAAACTACTCATTTCACTTTCTCAGTATCTCTAAAAAACTACTCAGAATGTCTCTTCTCCTTGCAGAATCTGTTATGCATATGATGTCATCAATATTGTTAAACCTTTCAAATAGTATAGATAACGGTAATGAGCACCACAGCTAAGTCCTGTGAGAACGTGAGTATTCAGCTGTTCAGAACAGAGGCAGAATAATATGGGCTAAGCAAAGGAAACAAAACAAAAATATTGAATAGATACTTATGAGAAAAATCCAACATCTTTTGTATTGGCTAATACCATGGTTCAATAGGGAAAAATGCTGATAATTAATAGTCTACTTAATAATGAGCCAATATAGATGGTCACATGAACACCTTAAATGAGGGGGTGTTATCCCAGGTCTGCTGTTGCAATGAAACAGTAAGGCACTAGCTTCTCTAAGTGGTATAATTGAGATTGAAACCTTGGAAATAGACCACAGAAACTCAAACTTCTCTCTAGATTTTCTGAGGCTAAGTACACATATTTTGCAGCTGATTCATAAGAAAAACGATGTTTTTACCTTCAGTTGAAAAAAGGCACCTTGATAATACATTCTGAGAGTCTACTGAAAAACACCAAGAAAATGAAACATTATTTTTCATTTAAGTGCTTATTCAAGACAGCGTTTAATCTCACAGCATACCCAATTATAAATTAGCAGTTTAAAATTCTAGAAATCTATCTTTGTATAGATTAATCAGAGTCTGGATAACCAGGCCAGGTGGTTTGTTGATCAACAATCAAAAAAAATCTCATGCCAAACCTGACTAGATATGGGATAAAACCTCTCATTCAGCCTATTACATGTCTTAATATATTTTTCCTACCATCTCAAATAAAAGTCATCATTCTCTTTATTTTCAAGGTGAGAAAAAGAAGCATCATAAGAAATGTTTCTTCACTCACAAAAGAAGTTTTTGTATGTCTTGTCCTTGTTGACTATGGTCAACTTTAATCTGACTAGAATTTGCAATACTAGCCAAGTTTCCCTCCCTACACAATGCATGAGAAGAATTTAGTTCCTCTTGAACAACATTTGCAAGCCCAGCACGATGGTGACCTAAACCAGGTAATAATGAAAACCTAAGGACAGGAAAAATGAAAACAGGTTATTTAAAGAAAAGCAGAAAATCGTTGTCTCTGTGGTTTGACCATTTGGCCATAAGGTTAAAATAAGGTGGTCCTGAGTTCTAGTCTTTGTTTCCAGAATTAGTATTGGAGTTAATACTGAGTAGTGAGTTCACACAAAGTAAAAAACTTTGGAAAGAAATGGAGTCTTTGAGTCCATTCCAGAGTTACAACATAGGTGAGGTTAGAATTTTTCAATAAACTTCAGTTTTGTAGGGGTTGTTCTAACAATCAATAATAGAGGTCCAGCATATATTGTATCCCCCTGTTCTCTGACTTCATTTTTAACATGTTATTAAAAGCTTTTGATGATGGACATAATTTACTGCTGCAAACTCCAGAGAGCATGAAGAAATGCTGCAGTAACATTCTCTTCCTTTGATATTACACTATTTGCTTACACTTCACTTGATGAATACCACGACTGAGAAAAACACTCTCTGTTTTCCTTCTCTGTAAGAAGATAGATTCTAAGAGATTTAACTCAAAACATAAATGTTCACCATGTAGACTCCTAAAGTTAGAAATAACACAGGGGATTTATAATTTTCATGCTCTATGGAATAAGCAATCTTGCTGAAGTAAAAAATTTTAACACTCCTGAGAACCATTTTAATAAACCACTCTTTTTTTGTGTTGAATGACAAAATCTAAATGTTTTACATCTGCATAAGAAGTTAATATATTCTGGGGGGAAAAACGTAAGCCTGAAAACCCACTAAAAATGGTGTCACTTGGTGTATAAGCACTGTTTTAAGAGGCATATATTTTAAAAGATATACTCCCTCTATGCAGTTCCACAAAAAAATATTAACTAGGCAAATGCAAAACATTTTTAGCACTTTCAGTTTTTCTGCATCTCTTTTAGACACCCAAACATAATAAGAATCTCAGACTTCAGATTTTGTACATAATACTTTTTTCTCTTTTAAAGAGTATAAATCAATCATCAAGAAGTGAAGCCCTGCAAAAGTAAACCTTCTTGTTTTCCTTCTGTAGGGACTATTTCATAAACATGGAGATTGAATAATGTCTTGTCAAGACAAGACTGTGTGACATGAATATTTAAGGAACACACATCATTTATGCAAAATTGTTCCCGTGTTGCCTTCAAATGGCCACTTGTACCACTTTTCATATCACTTAAAAGGATGTAAAAAGCAACATTGTGAACATACTTCATAGATGAATTTATCCTTATATGCTGTGATTTAGCTGGTATAATTTCCCAGTGGAAATAGGAGAACTGCAAATAAAACAATGTACATGTAGGTGTTTTTGTTTCCTCCAAGCAGAAAATTTCTTATTAGTTGCTACTCATGATGTTATTTTGCATAATTTGTATTCTGGATAATCCAGGAGTGGAAGAAATTATTAGAGGGGACTTCTGTTTTCATACTGAATGGCACTGCCAGAACAGATTCCAGGCACAAAATAAAATAACAATCGAATGGTGTTTGCAACTTTCCTTAGAGACATCCAGGAGAGAATGCGATATTGCGCTCATACTTCCTTTAAGTAAGCAGGTTAACTTATTAATTTAACTCTTGTTTCATGAATGAACACTTTCTCATAATTAAAAAAAAACCAAAAAAAAGTTGATTTTCTTTAATGTTCTTTTTGTGGTTTGTATAATTAGGAGTTACAGAATCTTAAAGCTCAATATGTAATGAAGAGAGATACTGTCATAGGGGGCAGGGAAAAAACCCCACAACACCAAAATAATTCACTCACATATGTAGAACAAATATTAATTAGACAGAAACAGATACTGATAATTCTGCTTAATAGTATCTGTTTCAGTTATTTATATGCTGTTCTGTTGTGTTTCTTATGGTGGTAATTGCAAGTCTTACCAATATTTTCCAAGACTTCTGAGAGAAATCAAAAAATAGACTATATTGTAATAATTTTTTTTAAGTTTAAATATAATGTGATGTTTATTTATTTATTGTGTTTTTTATCCATAGTATCTTAAAAATTAGGTGAATTTTGTTCAGACATACACACACACATATATATATATTCATGTATATATAAAAGGTGTCTGGAGAAGATGAAATTTTTATTTATTACACAGCTTGAGAAGAAAAAGGCATTAGAAAAGAAGTCATGGGATGCATTACTTCAGACAAGATCCCTGATTTAAGATATGGACAACAAAAATCAAGTAGCCTTGGGGACATTTCAGGAAAATATTATGTAATGGTAGATTTTATACTGTTGGAGCAGTTAGAATTTTGGAAGTTACCCTTACATTTTGCTATGAAACCTTTTCACCTGAAAATATCCAACAGTTAGAAGCATTGGTACTTGGTACATCTGCAGAGTGTAAGCATCCTATCATCAATTCAGCATAATTCAGGTGCATTCAGAATTTTACAAATGTCACTGATTTTTGAATATAAAATGTGCAGATCTTTTTAAAAATGTGACTCAAGAAGGTCCGTAAACAAGATATAGCCATATATTTATCAAATAAAAATAGAAGTACAGCTGAAAAAGAAAACACTTTAAAGCTCATGCAGATTACTTCTCTTCTGCTCTCATGTTTTATTCATTTAAAGCACAGTCACATATAAATGACAGCATGGCTAACTTAATTTAATCTTTGATTGTGGAATCAGCTGCATTTTGTGAACAAGATTTTAGAGATAAAACAGGCTATGGTGCTGTGCCAAAGCAAAGCATCTAAAGTCTTTCATTTAGAATAGACAGATATAAGCCCCACTCCTCATTTGGACCTTGAAAATTATTAAGGTTCTTCACTTGTTATTTGAGCCAGCAGATTCCTCCATCACTACAGAATGCAATGTTCTAAAAGCAGTACCCATCCCTCACGTGAACTCACACATGAAGGACTACGGAACGCCTCGAGAAAAAAGGAAACTGTGGAAATGGAAATGAAAGAGTTTCTTGCCATCTTCCCATTGTGTTTCCAAGCTGAAGAGGAGAAAATATTAACCTGACCATTTAAACTCAGATAAGTGCTGTTCAGTAACATCTTCACTGAAGTAAGAAAACTGCACAGTTTTTTACAGCACTGTATGTTGGAAGACCAGTAGAAATAAGCTTAGAAAATAGTAAGTGCTTGTCTTCCCTTTGCTGACATTTTAAAAACATCTCTTAAACAAGATTTAAAAATCTCCCTCTGGAAGAAACTACCCTGGGGGCTGTGCTGCCTTCAATGTCAGAAAACCCTACCTTGCTTTAAGACAGCAAAAGTGCAGCTTAAGCAAAACCATCTTAAAGCTTGGCAAATTTTTGCTTTCTCCCACATGAAATTTGAAAGAAAAATTGTTGAACTGACATCTGGCATGCTGTCCATAAGGATATGCAAATTTAATTTGAAAAAATGTCTTCTCTTATGGTACATATAGTTGCCAATATCCAGTGTTATTAACATATCAGAAGGATTTAAAAGAAAAACTCGTTTTCATTTTTCCCCCACTATTTCTGTTGCTTTCTCCTACGTATTCTCTACATGCACTTTTCATGTGAAACTATAAGAGGTTTCAGAAAATTGATTGATCTGATATGGCTTGCAAATTCATTGCTTATAGAATATAAAGTCTATTGTATTTTTTGAACTTGAAGACAATTCCTAAAATGAAATCTGTTATCCATGCTGTCATAGGTAACATTGCAAGACTTAAAAAGGCAGGCAAATGAAAGGAATTCAGATCTCAGAGAATTTCAGCTGAAATCTCTTAAGATGGATGCTCAGATAGATTCTGCATTTTAATTTGCCATGTTTCCAAAATCTGACTAAAGAACAAGAAGATACAAATTATATATATATACATATCTGCACATGACCTAACTTTAAGGGACCATAGCAGAAATAGGTAGAATATATATCAGAACCCAAAAAAAGAGCCGTCTGAAGTTTCTACTTGTTTGGTTTGATGTTTATTTCTTTTATTTCTTTCTTTTAAACATGGACTATTAAAAAACCAAAATAGGGCAAATCAGAGTGCATGCAAGTGTGCATCCAACTTGGAGTTTAACAGCCTTCTATCTACTGGGAGACATTCTACAGAGGATGAAAATAACTACTTTCATCCCATTTCCCTGAAGAGATGAAGCTGCTGCCATCATCCTGCCTGCAATCTGCCTGCCGTTATCTGTAGTATCCATTAGCAAACTTGACTAAAGGAAGGCTCTATGGTTACATTCTTTGTAAAAATGAGAAAGGAGTTAAAAATGAGAAAGTGTGAACATGAGTGCGCATAAAAATGACTGATCAAGTGAAAAGTTTCAGATTGAGGTCATGTGTTCTTAGAAATCAGAGAATCCAAAGAGGAAAAAGACTTCACAAATGGGGTACAAGATCAGTAGACCTCTGCACAGTATTAAAGAACAAAATCAGCCAATGACAGAGCCAGAATTAGACTTCATTGGGTTGAAAGCTTAAGAAGTTTTAGTTCTTATGAATACAAATTTTGAAAGTCAATATTAAGTTCTTACCAACTAGATAGAGTAGTGAAGAAATAGGTTCATGATACCCTCAGAAAAGATTTTGACATTGATAAAAATAATTACTTATTAAAAATGTTTAATATATTTATAATTTTAGCACTTCTTTACAGAAAATTACCTTCAATTTGGAAAATCCAGAATTACAAGAGCAGAGTGTGGAATTTAATACTGGGTTTTTGTTTGTTTTCTTTTTTTCACCCTGATTTTAGAATGTGATCAGCAATGGAGTTGTTCTGAAATTACTAATCAACTTTTATTTGAATTGACCTTCTTTTTTCCTTCTATATTCATACTCAACAGAAAAAATAATGTGAGAGTCAGTTTTTCCCTAATTCACCCTCATGCTAGCAAGGTAATGACCACATGTACAGTGACAGTTTTGCTGACTTTAGAAACATACCATTTTTTAAAAGCCTGCAACCTCTGTTAGGACTAAAACTTTGTAGAGGTTTTCAAACAGACAGTTGTGGCTAAGAAATGTATGCACCCAAATTAGACTTGCTGTTCATCATGAGGTCTTCAAAGACAGTTACTTGTTTTCCCTGACTCTGCAAAAGAATTAATCATTTCCCATTCTAGTTCATTTTGAAGCTGGGCTTGGTGATGGCACAAATGCTGTTCATACTTAGTGTGAGAGGAAAACAAGTAAGAGAAAGATGCTGGAGGTTGTATTGCTTAAATCAAAGGATGCTAAATTCTACTGGGAACAGATCTCACCATTCCCAAGGGAAGAGCTGCCCCTGGATATTATGACTTCGTAGATCTAGTTTTAAGATGTTGAAAAATGCAAATTTATTTTAGTCTTTCTGATTTAAACATCCAGCTCTTTCTTATATCTCACCCAAGTAATTCCCCTTTGTGGACAAATAACAGGAAATGTACAAACTAATCTCTATAGTGATATTTAGCTGTTAAAAAAAGCTTATTACTAAGCAATTCTTCTCTCTAGGCAATCAAAGTTTAACATGTTATGATTTCTGTTGTTTTCCTGTGTCTCATTTTGCCCCAGTTAAAATATAACAAGGCTGTTGTTTCTTATTAGTTGTCTCAATGATTAGTTTTTATGCCTTTTCCATTTTTCTTAAATATTTTTTCTGTATTAATGATTCATACTCATAATATGGAATCTTTTTATCTAGGCAAAATACTTTTACTGTGTTTCATGAGTAAGTAAAAGGGAGAAATTCCTCTGTTAACTCATGTTTGAACTCAATGGTATCTATTCAATAGGAACAGGGGAAAAGGGAAAAAAAAAAAAGAAAAACCTACTGCACTGGCTCATTTTCTGTTCATCTGTTTAGACTGACAATTTTATGCTACTGCACCTCAAATTGGATGTGTGTATTATGTTCACTGCTTACTTCCCCTAGAAATTATCTGGTGAAATTTCAGAATCTGCAGATTGTGGTTTCCAACAATGACTGAGGCTAAGTATGTCAAATTTGTCAATATATATAAACCATAAACATGAAAGAAAAAGCAAAATAAGGCAAAACTTTGAACACAGATATACAAACTTGTTTTATTTTGAGTTTGAGAATGGATACTTTTACATATCTTTCAGGAAATGTACATCTTACTGTTAGTATTGAAAGGCCCAGGTTAATCAATCTTAAGATATTTAGAAATAAAACATGACTCCAAAGTTTCTGTTCTAGTCACTTAAGAGTTACTTGAAAGATGTTTTCATAGGATAATTTTTGTTCACTCTAAAATAAAAAAAACAAGGTTAGATAAGTTACCCTCTGGAACTGCTTTTGTATTAAGATCCTTTGAGGTCACTATTTCAGATGTAAACACACAACCGTTGGACATCTAATGTTAAACTAGATTATTTGCTTCCTTAGAATACTAGGAGAGAATAAAAAATGCCAGAAGATTATTGCAGAATAGCATTTAAAAATTCAGTGATAAATAATCTTAGTACACACTATTTCATGCTATTTAACCTCAGCAAAGTTTATAGCAAGCTCATTTATATGTTGCTCAGTCACTCAGAGTTATGTGATCTCCTGATCTTACACGGACAAGAGAATAAGTCCTACACATAGTGTGATTCCAGTAGCTAAGGATTTATTGTTTCACCAGTTGGAAGACAAAAAATTATAGATTTCAGAATTTTATTCACTTCAGGTGCCCACAAAGTATTTGTTGTTAAACTGAAAAATGCCACAAACATGAGCGTGTTCCACAGCCCTGAAAATTATAGATATTGTTTACTCAAAGACCTATTAAATCATAAAATTATGAAAAATATCCAACTGAAATGTAGGTAATTGGTATCATATGGCCATTTTTTATGTCTACATTCTATTTTAAATTTTCAAATATTGCAATGGTTGCAAATGAAGACAAATTTTATAATTTTACAATTTCTGATTCCATATTTCCATGGTTTTTTGAGTTTCATTTGCCTAGAAAATTTGATACTATAGAACCTTTAGATTTTCTTCATGTGAGTTATTTGCTTCAGTGTTTTGAGACTTGCATCTTAGAAGAAACCAAATTGGACTGTGAAGATCCTTATTTCCACTGGGATTTTTATTTTTAGAATTTTTTTGCTTTCCCTCCATCTGCCTTTAAGCAATTTTCTGTGCTTCAAGCATGAACAAGCAGTATTAATCCAACTCCTAGTTTCTGTGAGGCACATTAAGTTAGATCAAATGCACCTCAGATCACTCTTTAGGAACTGTGCATTTTTTTAACTATTTCATTGTCTCACTGCCATCAAATCTTTGCAAAAGAGACCTACATCCTAAGAAAAAATATGAATCTGTGTAAAGTGGATGTGTAGACGAGAAGGAAAAACAATCAAACAAACACCATAAGGCTTTTTGACAAAGGAAGGATTCTACTCTGATTTCCCAACTAGAAATCAGTCAAACCCATCACATTTTAGGATTATAATTCAGTCAGCATTCAATTTACTCACCAGGTAAGGTACAACAGCAGTACAGTTAGTACTTTCTTTCAAAAAACACTTCAGAGTGTGAAGAAAAAAAGCAATCAGTTTCTTCTTTTCCCTTTCCTAGCTTCCAGTCAGTTGTAGCAGAAAGAAATGGGAGTGTTGGCCTTCTCCTCCTCCCCATTGATAGGGCAAGGCATTATCTTCTGTACTCAGGAGGAGAATCAAGGGTGACCAAAACTCTTCTCACTTTACCTTGCTTTTATTAACTGAGATTCACATTCCCTTTCTGATCTAACGTTGTTCCTTTGATAGTTTGAATCAGTTTTCACTTACAGGTAGTAAATGTTATGTAGAAATAGCTTCAGACACTCTATTCTAAATGAAAGTAACCCTTCAACAGATTTGCATTTCTTACCTGTTACTAATTAATATTTATAGTTGTATATTTATATACATATATATGCTCTTTATAAATATGTATATATGTATATAAATATACAACTATATATATGCACTCTGTCTCTGTCTCTCTCTCTCCATATATATATATATATAAAACTTATGCTATATATACATATATGCTGTTTTAGACATAAATTCAAACCAGGAGGGACTAATTTGTAGGTCACTGCAACAGAGCAGTTGTTCTGGTACTGTGCTGTTTGGCACATTTGCTACATTCTTGCTATTAAGTTAGATAGTCTTTCTTATTTCCTTCTTTAATTCACTAGTGTGTTATTAGGTTTCCCACATACTTGGGGAAAAAACCAAACAAACCAACAACAATATCTAATTGGAAAAAGCCCAAAATCCAGTATTGGGCTGTTGTCTGGGTATACCTTTCCATATGCAGAGATTCTCTTTCCTTTCTCTCCTGGAAAAATAATATGGAGAAGAGTACCCTTATAAAATGAATTGTACTGGGTTTTTTGTTTGTTTGTTTGTTCTTTTACTCACCAGTTCCCCTAAGGACAATTTCATGTCTTTCTGTCCCCATCCTATGACTCTTCCTGCAGAAAGTTGCAATACGGCATAAAAAATAGGAATCCTTATCTGTGGATCAAAGAGCTTTTCTGCTGATATTCTTTCACTGAGACATCAAGTAACTTTATTGAACTATAAAAAAATATTATGATATTAAACACTTAAAAGAGGTCATTTGTTTAGCATATAGAAAACAGAGCTTCTCAGGACCAGGGCAGGGACTGTCCCCCTGTACTCGGCACTGGTGAGGTCACACCTTGAATCTGTGTTCAGTTCTGGGCCCATCACTACAGGAAAGACATTGAGGCACTGGAGTGTGTCCAGAGAAGGACAATGATATTGGTGAAAATTCTAGAAAACAAGCCCTATGAGGAGCTACTGAGGTAACTGGGGTTGTTTAATATGAAGAAAAGGAGGCTCAGGGGGGACCTTATTGCTCTCTACAACCACCTGAAAGGAGGTTGTAGCAAGGTGTGGGTTGGTCTCTTCTTCCGAGTAACCAACAATGAAATGTATTTCTGAAATGAGCTAGCATGCTAATGTTAATGCCATTGATGTCACCCAAACCATGGTTTGAGGTAAATGGCTCATTCAGGACCCACTAGACACAAAAAGTGGAATTCCATTTTAAAGTAACTTCAATTATGAGCTGAAGAATCCATGAGAGAATTAACATGCCTACTTTTCACCTGACTTTCATAGCTTCAATTTGAGAAGTGCACCAAATACTGGTTGAATGTTCTTATGATAAGAAATTAGAAAAATAGATGACATAGGGTTAATAATACCTATTCAGAAATTATGGTATTTTTTCTCCACATCATTGTAAGTTTAATGTTAACAATCTAGTGTTAAATTCGAAGCCTGCAAATGATTAGTTTGTATATAAAAGAGAAGGAAGAAGGAAATAATTTAAACTGCTGAGAATGGAATTGGTTTCTGGGTTTATGATATGATGATATCTTGTCAAGCCACAAAATAACAATTTTTGATAGCTGTGAATCAAGATCTTTTAAAAAACTTTCAATGTATATCTCAGAGAAGGAATGAAAACTCACCAGTGGGTAACTTACTGGAGTTCTGAAGAATAGATAGGGATTAAGTTCTAAATTTTTTTTGATCTCTAGTTGTACTATTCATTAACAAAGCATTTCAGCTACCTATATTTCCCTCCATGTGGTTGCTTTCTCACCTATTTGAGTCAATGACAGAGCTCCCACTGGAGAGTCAGAATCAGCTTAATAAAGAATAGAAACACTTTTTTGAGAAATTCTAGGTCTATGAGTAATTGTAATGTTTGATGATTTTCTGCAGTTATATAATAAAAATTAGATGTTCACATCAATTTGAACCTCAGAAAATATTACATATTAGATTATAGGACATTATGTCTGGTTTGTACTTCTTAACTGCTAATGAAAGGGCAAATCAAATTCACTCTGACAAAGAAAATTTCTTGCATTCTACTGTTGTTGTCTGACCGGGGATCCAGGCAGCTCTCAGCCGAAGGCGCCAGCTAGAGAGCCCCAAGGTGCAGCTGCTGGCGTCTGGCCGCTGGCTGGCACCTCCAAGGCTGGCGCGGGTGACTCGCGCTGAGAGGGCACAGCTCTTGGAGACTAGCTGGCACAGCATGATATAAACAGTCTCAGAGGCAAAGGGTTGCGGGAGAGGGTCTCCCCTGTGATCCCTTTATTGGGAAAGGTGCGGGGGTCTGGTTGGGAAAGAGGTCAAGGGAGAGCACCCATGGACTCAGCCTTGACAGGGGTTTTTGAGGGGAGGGAAAATGGGTTGGAGCATGAGACTTTAACCAATGAATACACAGCTAAGGGGCAGATACACATAACAGGGAGCGAATAAATTTTTCAGAGGGGAGGGTATTAATAACAATAACCAATGACTAACCAAATTCAACTGAAGGTTCTGGAAGGAGGGGCAGGTCTCAGACTTCAGTGCCACCCTCAGAACCCTCCTCCTGGGAGGAGTTCCACTCTTCAGAGGCGGATTCATCTTGGTTGACAGTTGCCACAAAGTCTGGACCTCCCACATTCTATGACCAAAAACTCTCAACAAGGTGGACAATACCTTGTCTCTAAATATGAACTGTTTCCTATTTTAAGTAATTATAAAAAGCCAGAAGTGTTTTCTGTAGTCAAAACCATGTTGCATTCAATTAACAAAACTTATCCAGCAGGCTCAATAAAAATTGATATTTCATTTTCCATTTACATTATTTTCTACTATGTTTGGTACAAGTATATGCCTTACAAATTTTTTTATGTGGTTGGCAATAGCATAATCTTTATGCTAAGCACTTGGCAAAATGTCTGCACTATTTGCCATATTAAATGGCAAAAATGCCATATTAAATTCTCTAAGAAAGCTAAAAATGTAGTACATATTTTTGCCCAATGTGGACTGAAGTTCTCAAAAAAATTACTGATAATTATGGGTTTAAATGACAAGGACATTTTCTCATTGGCTTTTATGTATGATAAACAAATTTTTGATTATGTATTAATACTTTTGTGGTTCTATATAACACTAAAGGGTGGTGACTTTCTTGTTTGCTTTCAGAGAATCAGATACTTCTGAATGGAGCTGTTAATAATCATTCCCATGTCTTCAAGCATTCAACAAGATCACAACCAAACCACTTAGAGACATGAAATTAAACATTTGTTTAGTGATCAGGATGACTGTTGGGATAGATAGCAAATTCTCTTCAACACAAGCACACACAGGCTCATGCCTGTTCTGGATAGAAAAAGCCCCACACCATCCAATCCAACTGTGACTGGCAGCTTGACTCAGAGGACTAGGGCACTCTCTTGCCCAGCTGGTCAGGGTGTCCAAGTCCTAGCTGCCAGACTGGCTTAATGTGTAATTATTATACCTTGGCTCAGTCTTCAACCTTTGGTACAGTGTTACAAGTTCAGTTATGTGTTTCTCTTAACCTCTGTAGGATTATTGTTTTCTGTTTCAATTTTCCATTTATTGCTTTCAAGCAACTATTGCAACAAACAAAATTGCTTTCAAATGACTTTTCTATGTATTGCTTTCAATTTTCCCCTTACTGCTTTCAAGCCCAGATTCTCTACATAAGCTGCCGCAGGCCTCTTTGATCAGTTGAGCCAAGGCCAAACTGTTTGACCTTCTCTATGTCTAAGGTCAATTAGTGATCACTGCTTAGGTCACTATCATCTTCTGGCATCCTGCCTTAAATGCCTCATAAGGACATAAAGCTCTCAAGAGTTCACCTTTCCTTCTGTTGTTTCTTTGCCAGAAGGAAATAATTTCTTTGCTTTGTCTGAGCTTTCAGTAAGCCTCCCCCACAAGAATTATGTTTGCTTGGCTTGTTTTCCAACAGCATATAAAATTCACCTATTGAGACAGAGTTAGGCAGATGTAGTCAAGATGTTACATACCTGGGTGGTTCTTTGGGGTGGGTTTCACACCTGAATATGTTAATGGTTGTTCTGACAGAAAATACTTTCAAACACTTGCAGAAAATTTAGAGTCAGATCTCTGATTTTTGAAAAAGGCAAATTAATATAGAAACAATACTGTTTCTTAGTATTTCAGTAAAAAAAAGTTATGGAAACTCTTTAATTAACTCATTAAAATAAAAAAAGAACTTAAACACTCCAAATCAAATACTTCCCCTCAAAAGCCCTGCCTTTTTGCTGATTCTTGTCTAATGAATAAGGTGTTTGAGAACTCACTGCTGTAAAAATTGGGTTTTGTGTGTGGATGATAGTTACTTTCTTCTTTTGTTCATATTGGGATCAAAGGATAATACAGCTTGGGAGTCCAGCTGCCTGCTCCAAGTAGGGCCATTTATGAGGTCAGATGAAGATATTCAGGGCTTTGTCCACCCTGGTCTCCAAAACCTCCAAAAATCCAAAGATAGAGACTACACAATTTCTCAGGGGAGCCTGCTCCACTCTCCTAAAGGGAACAACACTTTTCTCTGTATAGTTAGTCTGAACCTCTCTGGTTTTACTCTCAGACTCATTATCCAGTGTCCATACCGTCTTGCCTACCATTTGGGGATATTTTTTCTCTTTTTGATGTCTTTTTTTTTAATTATGGGCCCCAAAGGGGATGGAGAAGCTAGATGTTATCTAAGGAGAGCTGAGTACAGGGAGACCATCACTTCCCTTGATCTACAGATAGTGCCCTCATTAATACAGCCCAGGATTCTGCCAGCCATATTTGCTGTCTAGGCATACTGCTGGCTGATGTTCAGCTTTTGTCCACTCCCCAGCTGTCATTTCTCAGATTGTATCACTGCTCAGGGCCTTTTCCATCCCAAGGGCAGGGCTTCGCTTTTGTCATTGTCAAATTTCACTATCTCCTTTTCAGCTCATTCACTCAACTTTTCTGTTACTCTCATAATGACAGTGTTGTCCTCAAGGATACCTCTTGGTTTCTGTGTTTATTAATCTGAATGTGCCTTCCTGTTATACATGACTTAATACCAATACTCTTTCAAATGAGGCACCAGGCTTGTGGAATGGAAGTAAACATTTTGACTCTGTTGAACAGACATATCTTGACGTATCCTAAAAATATATGTGTCATTTGTTTTACATCATCCTTACCACTGACCACGAGAACCTGGATTTTTTAACTCTTTTAATCGTATCTGTGCACTGTAACTTAACCCAGAGACTCCTGTCATGATCGATCCCTTATGGTACGGCTTGTCACTGTTTTCAAGATGAGTGAGAAGGAAGACCCTGATTATTCACAGTCCTGTCAGTCTCACTTCAATCCATGGTAAAATTCTGGAAAATGTTATTTCGGGAGCTATTGAAAACCACTTGAGACAAAATGCAGTCATTGGTCATAGCCAGCACAGACTCACAAGTGTTAACCGTTAAGTTGGTTCTGCTTAACCAACTTAATTCCCTTTTATGGTAAGATCCCTCATCTAGCTGGCCAAGGCAAGCCAGAAAATGTGAGGTGGTTTTGTTTCTGTTTTGGTTTTGGTTTTTGTTGTGGTTTTGATACTGTCTCTCATACTATCCTTCAGGACAAATGTCCAACATAAAGCTAGACAAATCCTTAACACATTTGATCAGCTAATGCATTTGGCTCCTACTTTGGGAGGGTGGCTGTCATCACTGGAGTGCCCAAGTCCTAATTTATAAGTCCAGTCCTCTTTAATGTTTTTATAAATATTCTGTATGCAGGAATCACACATTAGTTTTGCCAACAATATAAAATTAGGAGGTGCCTTGGACTCCCTCAAGGGTAGAGGCCTTTCAGAGAAAACTGGGTAGACTACAGACCTACAATCACCAACTCCGTGAAATTTAACAAGAGTAAGTGCCAGATGCTGCACCTGAAAGTGTGTAATCTTTGTCATACATACAAATGGGGGGGACAAGAAATTGGAAAGAAGCCCTGTGGAAAAAGATCTGGGAGTTTGGGTTTATTTTTAGATAACCCTGCAAGGAGCAGGGAGTTGGTTTTGATGATTCTTATGATCCCTTCCAATTTGAGATATTATATGGTTCTATGACTATTGGACTTTTGTATCATTGAATGAATTATCTATTGTTTCTGTGCTCACAGCTACAGAGTTTGTTTCTCTGAGACTCCCATCCAAAGTTTTTCCTGTCTTGTAATCATCACATTTCACAGGTAGACTCTTGTTTTAGTTCCAAGATCACTAAAATATTTTATAAAATAATTTCCGTGGTCAGTCATTGTAGAATTTTGTTCCTCAATTGCTCACTTCTTATAAGCAGGAAAGCTCATATTTCTCTGGAGTGTTTCTTATGTGTTGTGCTAATCAATAGTCTGCTGTAATAGAGCATATTTGTAATAAACTTGTGAACAATTACTTGAAATGCCTCTTCAGAAATTCAGTAGTGAGTGGTACTACAAATGAAAAATGGGAGCAAAGTGCAAATACAGTATTAAAGTCACAGACAATCCCATTACTTGGCACTTTTTTGTTTGTTTGTTTCTGTGTACAGTATTCAGCACAGGTTTTTATAATCAGGAAATTATTACTACCTTTGAAACAGTAGCAGCAATTTATTTTGCATGTTGTTTCATGATAATATTGTAGAGTACTAAAAGCTAAATGTTTTAGGTTCCATGAAATCACAAAGTCTAGAAAACCCCCTTAATAATACTGGTAACAATAAAAAGTTGCAAATTTTGATGAATTGTTCCTGCATTGAAGTAACATCTATTTAAATTTGCACTGAGTGTAGCCATGTTTTAGCTGTCATAACTAGTTTGTTACCCACATTCAGCAGATCTTTCCTTTTACACTATTCTCAAAAAATGCTTGTTCAGATTCATTGAGATAAATTGAAATCATTATGTTGAAATTATTCCCTTATTAAATATTTTATAATGAAGATGCTATATGTTCTATGGGGTATTAAAAAGAAAAAAATTAAGTAAAATGTATGATGCTGACTCAAAGACAAGTTACCATAACAAATTGAGAAGGGCATCCAGTGATAAGCCCCAATAATCAATTTTAAGTATTTCAATGGTCAGTTAATATAACTTGTGAGAGCACCTGTGATCAAACGCTATTTATCTTTCCTTGGCAGTCTTTCATGGGTTCTTTGCTACCTTTTAAAAAGGGTGAATCTAAGATTCCCTAGCTTACTGTGAAAAACAGATGGAATGGCTGCTTTACTAAAACCATGATCTGGGAGAGGTAAAAACAGAGATCAAATTTATAAGAGACACCCTGTTTCCAGTGAAATATATTGCATTGTGACTCCCTCTGGGATATGCAACCCTACTGTTATCTTAAAACTCTTTCTGGGAGCTGGACAGAAAAGTCAAATACTGCTTGACCTTTACCGATTCATACATACTTTTCATGGGCTACTTGAGTCAGTTAATAAATTCTTTAAATCGCTCTGGGAAGCACTATGGATGGATTTGGTGCACTATACTGCTGTCTTTAGCTCACGATGGAACTTCAGCTCTAGACATAACAGATTAAGATAACACTGAGGCCTCCAGCTATGACTTCTGTCTTTTGTGTGTCTACATGATTGATAGGAAAGTTATTAAAAGTAAAGTACATCAAATGCCTTTACACCTTTGTCTCTGAGACAGAAGCAGACACTGATTACAAGCCTCTGATTTCCTAGGCGACTGCTCTAACAGTAAGAGATTATTGTAAAGGGAGTAACACCATTTCTTCCATAGTCAGAGATTCTTAAACTTTGCAGCTAAACACAATTTGCAATTTGCTTTGCAGAACCAGGGGAAGACATGATTATACAAATACTCAATAAACTATAACCATAATGGCTACTTAGCCCTTCTATGATTCTAAACCCCTAGTTAGATTATTGCCACACAGGGAACTAGCAGAAAGGTAGTTTGTTAATAAAGAATTTGTTAGTTGTTTTTAATCTAACTCTTTTATTACAAATTATTCAGGCAGTTTTAAGTTTGAAGGAAGTAGGAAAAAATATTGAGTGTTGACTGGGCATGTCAGGCATGAAAGATGAATAGAAGAAATTAGTTCTACATATTACCTCGATGATGGAAAGAGATTAAACATCACAGAACAACACAAGCAAATGGACTTCTTTGTGGTGAAAAGTAAGCTCTGGTCAAGTTTTGTTTTTCTGTGATTATATTCCTTTTTTATAGATGTTGAGTAATTTATCCTCTAAAATTATTATGAGAGTAATATTTGCCAATGAACTTGCAGGAGTAAAACATAGAAGCAGCAAATGAAAAGTTTGGCATTCAGTAAAATAAAAATAAGCTTGAATATTAAGGAATTTCTCAATAAATATCTACAAAAAATGAAATCTTTGGTATGCAACAGAAGCATAAGAAAGTGTATTAAAATATGTCTCTGTCTGTACAGATATAAGTGTATATACGTCAGTATACACTTACAATTGATACACTGCTATAGTTCAAATAATAACATAAAGCAGGAAATTATAGATTCTATAGAAGTAAGTTTTTGTTGGGAAATATTAAATTACTTCCACAGGAGACTGCTTTAAAAATATATAATACTCAAGCACTCAGGGAGCAAATGCAAGAAATATATGTAAAATAACTTCCAAAATATGGGCCATCCTAAATTTCTCTCTTCCCTGCTGTCACATATCACAAAAATATTACTCTACTTTATTTTGACATCTTTTGACATCTTTTGTTCTTGAGGATGGAGACAGAAACAGAGTTGTGGAAAGAGTTCATAAAAAAAGTGAGAAGCCTTAAAGCTGTGTGTGTTACTTAGATGAGTATTTGAACATTTGGAATTACTGAAGAGAATATTAAAAATATAGAAGAATAGCTTTAATTCACTGTTTTGGAATAAGTACTCTTCTGAAGTGTCTGTAGAATAAAATACCAGAATCTTCAGCTATGGCTTTTCTTCATTAGAATTTTAATATAGGGAAGAGACATATTAGATATTATATTCTTAAATTCTGTTGCTAATTCTAATTTTTTTCTTAATTTAATCAGCTTTTAAAAAGTAAAAAGTAAAATGTAAAAAGTAAAAAAAAAAAAATTGCAAGTAATAGAAGAAAAAGGGGAAGCCAAAAGGTTTTTTTATTGTTGTTATTGCAGATATTTTTAGGAAGCTATTTTCTTATCCTCATATAATCAAGAGAGTGTTGATATGGTTTAAAAGATATGAATTGGCCAATGTTTCTAATAAGAGGAGAACGACATCAAGAAGAAATTAAATTACTTCAGTTGATAAGTCTAAATAAGTACTCTGGTGTGATCACACATTGTAATGATCCCTAGCATTTATTTCTGGTGAACCACAATATGTCACTCTACATCTTTAGCTACTTAGATATATTCTCCACAATTCAAGTTTCAGTCACACTTTGTCTTTATTAATAAAGCTATCTAAATATTTAGGTGTATAGGCTAAAGAAAAGAATCGAGACGTCTTTCACAGTCAGTGAAGAATCAGGTCTTTAAAAGGCTTCTTCACCCTAAGGTTGTTATTCAGTTATCTTAAAAAAGGTAAAATACCTTCTGCAGCTTCAATTCTCTCTACTGACTGGAGAGTTGGAATTAAATGGCTGCATTTGTATGCCTGAAAGAGATAAAGATGACTTGCATTTTTAACCTGTTGGACTCTAACAAATGGTTCTCATCTGTTTGTTTCAAATAATTTTTGTACTGTATACTTTGTGTTACCTCCAAAACCATAAATTTAAAGTAATGTTTCAATAATTTAAACAATATTTGCATAAAAAATAGATTATTAATCTTTTCTGTAGGGGTATTACTTCTTCTTTCTACTTTTGTCCATCTAGACTTTCTCCATAGTAATAAATGTAATATTACTGACAAGTGAGTACATTATTAACTATTTCACTGTATAATTAAGAATTGAACAAGTCAATACATTGTTGCCTAATCTAGTACCTTTTAATGGCATTAAGGCTTCTTAGCTAGTCCTTTTACAACATGATCCATTTACAATAGATTCTTACTTATCTTGTCAGTTGAACAATAAAACATCTTTTTTGTGGTTATTTTATGTCCACTTGAGTTAATTATGAAAATGTTGCTAGTATAGCAAACATAATGCTTATTTTCTCTATTATCTGTTAGCAAGTCATCAGGTAATAATCACTGATTTATACAATATGGTAAAGGAGTTTTACAATTCCACTACTTTCCTCAAGAGAGAAATTCTTATTGCTAGCCAGGCAGACCAAACTACCTGTAACGGCTGAATATCACTGAGCTATCATGACATATCTAATTCTATATCCTAAAGGTGGTGTTCGAGATTTTGTTAAAATGAGACAGAGTTTTCAGAAGTACAGAGTACCTACAGCTTGAAACTTAACGATGAGAATATAGTGGTTGCAGGTTTATCTAGTTCTTGATTCTAAGAATAAAATTATTGTCAACTACAGTACAAGATACTCTTTTTAATGCACATGGTTTCTAATTCAGTAAGTGCTGTTAATTAAAATGAAAGTGTTTATTGTGCATAGGGTATAAAAGGGAGAAAGGAGCTTATTAACTTGAACTATTACATCTGAGGTAATAGGCCTCTGAATCATTAAGTAGCTATCTTTTATCTGATCAAAGAAGTACATTTCTAGTATATTGATTTCTATATCTAGAAACTGAATCTTATAACAACCCCAGACTGATTTTTTTCCTAAAACTATGAGCCATTATAATAATGATTCTGGAGGTCTTGGTTTAATTTTGCCAAAGAGATGCTTTCTTCTTTAAGAACAAAATTTTAGTGTGGAATTTTACTTGATCCAGTATCAATGCCTGGATCCAAACACCAGCTGCAACCTGGTTATTTTCCAGGTGCTGAACTTCTATTCAGCTAATTTAGGTTGAAGTTCACTAATGGTTACACGCAGACATGAAATACAGCCCTGCCCTGTCGTTGGACCAATCACTAATTCTTTACAGTAGCTGGATCTAGATCTTACTCTCCTCTGGTAGCTGGCTTTTAAATTTTCGAACTCCTTGGCCACTCAGCTCTTTTGTCCTACCTGTTGGCTTGTGTATCTATGAATTCTCTAGTAGCTCATATGTCGAGGCCGAAAACAGAGATGCCATGCCTGTAGGTGACACTCAGAATTAGAATTTATTGCAAAGCTAAGTTGGACTATGGTGATAAGGTGCGAGGCTTAGTCCAGCAAGGAGTTAGGAAGTCAGCAATGAAATGAGAATAGGTCATGAAACTGTAAGAAATGACACAAATGGATAAAGTAAAATCTAAACAAATCAGTCTCGTCAGAATTCTACACTTGTCGTTGTACCTCTAACAGCAGTACTCTACACTACACACTATACATTATACTTTATACACTTGCTATACAGATTAACACACAAAAGAGTCATTAGTGTCAGAGCTAAAATTGTTATACAAAAGTCATTTAAGTATCAACTCAATTTATTTTGAGTTTTGCTTCCCCTTCCTAGGTCATTTTGAGTGCTAAATTTAACAGCGACTGCAAGCAGGCAGCTGGTGATTGTCATTGAGTCTTCAGCATCTTGGTTTGCTCAATGGGGAAAATGTAGGACCAGCGCAGGTCCCTGTCCCTTAATCTTAGATACATGTGGGCTTGTTTTTATGCACACAATGGTCACAGTCTGCTCACCTCTCTGGGGTTCCCAGCTAAACTGTGAAAGCCCAGACATTTCCTGGGATTCTATAGTGCAAAACTCATAGCTTTTACTAATAAATGGGGAAAAATTATCTGATTTAGTGGGTGGCAGTGCTTGATCTTCTTTTATGAATATTGCCATCAGAATATTAACTTATGAAGGACAGAATGGCCTAGGTGAGAAATGCATAGACTTCAAAAACTTTAAAATATTTTCATGAAAGTTGGTTTTTTACCTTTTTAAAAGTAAAAAATGTTCTGCATTGGGAAAAGTACTTGAAAATATTCATCATCGTCCATAGTTCCAAGAAGTCAAATCCCTCAGGTAATAAAGCTCCCAGGATTTGGCATGTTAGTACAGCTGATATACAGTTCTATACTGTTGTTAAGAGTTCAGTCTACCTGAGAAAAGATAAAGGCAAAAAGACTGACATTTGAGAAGTGTATAATCACAGAGACTGGGAAGTGGGAAGAATTGCAGCCAGAACATAACTGTGATCTCTCTATAAAAAAGTTTAAGAGTCCTTTGTCTATAGAAAATCCCCCAGTGTGTCAAGTCTTCCAGGATTAATGTACCAAATTAAATTTGCCTCTTTTTTAACAAAAAGGTTTCAACCCTTCCTTCATGTCTGGACATTTAAATGTCAGCATGGCACTAAATGTTCTTTTTGTATGACAAAGTGAATTGGAGCTCTTTAAAGAAGCTGCTAGACTTTGGTTTGACAGAACAGTTATATCATTAAATGAACCAACAGGATTTTATATCTGCTATATTTGATTCTGAGCGGTTACTTGTTAGTTCACAGCCCCCAGCTACCCTAGACCCATTTTTGTGATTTAGCAATTCATTCATTAGTATCAGTACATTTTTCACATCATCTTTCAAATAAATTCCTTTTGCCATTTACACAAAATCACAAAATAAAGGTTACTTAGGTTTGCAAGCAATGAAACAAGAGCACACTGTGCCATTCAGCTATTCAGATCCCCACTGCAGTTCAACTTCCTGTATTTCAGCATTTGATAACCTGTTCATATTAAAGAATTATATTTTGGAGTGGGGGAAACAACAAACAAAAAAAATTTATAAAAGCCTTTTTTTTTTTTAATGCCCATAATATCAGATGCATTGTAGACATTGTTGGATTCCTTAAATGGCCAGTTATTTTTATACAAAAACCAAAAAGCAATTACCCTCATTCTCATTTTTATTTTCTTCTTCAGTGTTTAAACAGTCTGCTGAGAGATCTCAAAAAGTCTGCTTCTTCTACTAGGTGCCTTCTATTCAGTGACCATTCTTGCTTAACATTTATGCAGGAGACAAGCTTTGCTTTGCTTTGCTTTGCTTTGCTTCTAACTGAACTAGTTCATGACAGTAGAGAGATTCACAATTTATTTTGCTTAAATTCTTATTGGGAAATCTCTACTTTTCTCCTATTCCCTCTGCCATCCACACACGACTTCTCCTAAGTTAAAAAAGAGCAACGTTTCCCAGTTATGTTGTTTTATTTATGTAGAAATACAATGTACAATTAAACCAGAATTTAATGTTTATGTTTAATTTACTTTATTTCCTACGAAATACCCTAGTGCTTGTGTGATTATAGGCTTATCAGCAAAAATACCATTTCTTCTCTGAAGGAGCAAATTCTACTTTTTGCTCCTCCAGATCGGGTTATCTACACTTCTTTCTTCTCTCCTTTTTCTTATAGAAGATATGACTTGTTGTGCCACAGAGTGTTTCAATATTATAGCACTGTCGAGTACTTACACAAGAGCACTTTTTAAATGAATATATGACTTCAGCTATCACATGATTCCCTTGTGTACTGCATATTCTCTGAAGTCTATACCTTTACTCAGAGTTATGGATACTTGTTTTCATTTTACCTCAAAAACTCTGGTTCTTTCCAAACCTCCCCCCCCCCCCCCCCCCCCCCCCCCCCCCCCCCCCCCCCCCCCCCCCCCCCCCCCCCCCCCCCCCCCCCCCCCCCCCCCCCCCCCCCCCCCCCCCCTCCCCCCCCCCCCCCTCCCCTCTCCTCTCCCCTCCCCTCCCCTCCCCTCCCCTCCCCTCCCTCCCCTCCCCTCCCCTCCCTCCCCTCCCCTCCCCTCCCCTCCCCTCCCCTCCCCTCCCCTCCCCTCACCTATATTCCATTTAGTTCCATGTTAATATAGCAGGGAGAAAAACTAATCCTTTGTGATCAAATTAGAAATACATCTGTTCAGTAAAGATTTTGTTCAATTGGTGGTTTTTGTTTTTTAGTTAGTTTGTTTATGGCTTGGTTTGTTTGGGTTTTTGTCTTCTATTTACAATACCTTCTTTCTTTGATTGGTTTGTAATTCACATTTACATTATTACAGACTTCTAATCAAAATGTCAGGTGATATCCACAAAAACATTTCATGAAAGTTTTCTATGTTATTATCAAACATACACTAGACACATTTTTTTTTGTTACCTTCTGCTTTTCCTACAGAAATTTGAAAGGGGAAGAGGAAGATTTTTTTGCAATTTTTGTAATTTAAGATCAGAATCTTTTTATAGAAAAAAATGTAAAAGTGATTTACTCTCATTTGGGATGATTATGTAAAGCTTGATTTCACAGATTACTTGATACCTGTTGATTATTTAATTTTAAATTTTAATACAGTAATGAACTAATCCACTAATCCTTGCCGAATACAATGGTAGGATCCCTCAGTGCTACTTCAGAACAGCATTTCAGTAGGCAGTCAAATTATGTCTGAATTATATACTCCTACAACCAAATGTAACAGTTTATTGATTTCTGAATCTTCAAATGCTTAGCATTGCGACTTCTATTTCTGTCAAAATGAATTATGAAGAACAAATCTTATAATTTGAATAGGAACTCTTAATCCAGCACAATATTATGAATAACATTTGTAGAATGTTATAGCTGGATAATTTTCTGAAGAATTCCACATTATGTTCAAGAATATTTGAATGCCAAAAAAAGTAAGGCATGGGAGAAGCTTGCTGCAATACTGACAAAAATAAAATTTAACATTTTACAGTGAATTTTCAAGGAAATGTACTGCATTTGATTATTCTGGGTTTCAAAAATCTCATTAAAATTATATGCTACTGAGGAATGAAACACTGGCCCAGAATCAATAAATATTCAGAGAATGTAAAGACCTCAACAGTATACTATAAAGAAAACATTTGGGCTGCTTAGCATATGAGTGCTTTGAATACCCATTTAAAACAAGGAATTTGAATCAAAATGTAGTTTTTAGAATTTACACTTTTTCTGGGGTTCTAGGATTTGACTGTTCAAATAGTGGGTACTCAGCTCGTTAAATAAGATTTCAGGAAAGAACAGGGGTTTCTTTGATTGCAAGATTTCTTATTGTGAGAAATGCCACAAACAAGTAGAACTGAATTTTTAGCCTCCAGTACTTCCAGGCACAGCTTATATGCTGAAAATAGATTTTTCCAAACTACTACATGTAACACAGACTGCCATAAACCGAGGGGACATGGTGCAGCATATCATAGTTGTATGAGGTGCAAGTGTAGACAGGGAAAGGAAAAGGAAGGGATGGGTCAGATATATCAGTCTTAGATCTGACATATTCCGGGTGACATGGTGGTTTTTGGGGTGTTGGTTGAGGGTGTGTTATGTTCAGCGTGAGGCAGGGATTTAGATCAGGAAAATTGAGCTTATGTAAGGTTAAATGTAGGCTACTTCACCTAATACCCATTCATAGCAATTTAGAGGCTCCTAGGATGAGAATTCTTCTCATACAAACTTGATATCTACAGTATATTTTATTGCATTTTGTCTGGTCAATTTCATCTGACTTCCTAATTCATGCAAATAGTGGAACTTTACAATGTACAGTTCAAGTACATTTTGATACATACAGTTCAAGTATCCATTTTGATTCTACAGTTTAAAGGAGAACACCTGTAATTTATCTTTATTCAGGTAACAAGATAGCTGAGCTTAATTTTATCTCTAACGGCTTCATTGGCCATAAAATTGTTACTCCATTTATGTCCACATAAATAACCTGTACAAGGATTACCCAAGGTATGCAAAAGTAGTAAAGAAATGAGGACTTACTATACAGAAATTTGAAAATGCATAACAGATCATCAAATACCTGATTCCACTGCAGTACAGACTTCTCCCTTGAGATCTGGGGTACAGTGCTTCTACTACATAGGGACAGACCCAAAGTTGCAAAACTATGTATAAGTTCTTGCGCTGTCTGCCTTATCAGTTGAAAATATGATCTCCCCAAAATTGCCATCCTGGAGCAGGTGGATTCCTGAAAGGAGGCTCTGAACCCATGGAAAGTCCAGGCTGGAGCAGGTTCCTGGCAGGGACCTGTAAATCTGTGGAGAGAGGATCCCATGCTGGAACAGGCTGTCCCTGGTAGGACTTACAACCTTGTAGGGGACCTACTCTGGAGCAGGCTGGTCCTGTAGGACTGCACCCCATGGAAAAGTGACCCATGTTGGAGCAGTTCATGGAGGACTGTTGCCATGAGGACTCACACTGAAGGTTTGTGGAGGACCATCTCCTGTGGGAGGGACCCCATTGTGCAGCAGGGGAATGACTCCTCTACCCAAGCAGCAGCAGGAATGACCTCTGGTGAACTGACTATAACCCCCCTTCCTGTCTCCCTGTGCTGCTCCGAGGGAGGAGGCAGAGCTTGGGAAAGAGGAAAGGGTGAAGGGAATGTGTTTTTAAACTTATTTTACTTCTTATTATCCTGCTCTGATTTTGTTGATAATTAATTCAGTTAATATCCCCAATTCGAGCCTGCTTTGCCCATGGTGGTATTTGGAAAGTGATCTCTCCCTGTCCTTATCTTAACCCACAAACCAACTCTTTGTTATATTTTCTTTCCCCTGTCCACTTGTGGAGGGCAGTGAGTGAGTGGCTTTAGTGGGCACCTGGAATCCAGGCAGGGTTGACCCATTACACATGGCAAATGACAAAACATTGTTGAGTCATTCTACTGTTACAGTTTGACATTCCAAAACCACTTGCTTTTAGCAAAATAGTGATAACAAAAATACCACAAAATTAAAGGCAGTTAGTACGTCTTCCTTAGAAAATTCTTGCTTAAAAAAAATATTAAATTGCCAAGGGAATGTTTGAGTCCCACTCTTGTTCAATGCAATAAATTTAAAAAAAAAAAAAAATCTTTGAAATAGTTATTTGACCTCTTGTTTTCTAAAACACTATATTTTACAATATTATCCCTATTTCACACAGGTTTACACCATTTAATGGCTTAGCACAACCCAAAACTAGTTACAGTATAAATAAAACATTTTAATATACTCCTAAGTTGTTGTTATTGACATTCCATTGCCACTAGATTAAATAATTTCTTAACCACTGTCATTAGATTAAATCTGTTCTTAAAGAGATATCACAACAAAAGTTGCACTTTAATTATTAAATGTTTTTCCTTTCTCTTTCTCCATTGGTAATGCACATCATACAATAAGAGTAAAGGATCTGTAAAACATAAAGCAATCTGTGCAAATTTAAAAATGCTACCATGTAAAGAGTTACAGAATTTTATCTCCACTGTTGGTGGGATTTCCTTGGACTTGTCTGCCAGAGGGTCTGTGAGCCATAAAGATGTTTTACCCCTGTAATCCATCCTGCGATGAATCTGTAGACAACATTGAGCTCTCTAAACTGTGTTTGCATATGTAAGGCTTAGCAGTTCAAACAGGACTTCAACACTAAACATATTTTTGAGGTCATAACCTTAACATGTTCTGAATATTACCAAATCACAACAGATGAATGCTCTTGCTCTTTTGAAGATGACTTACCACAGAAAATTTGTGGCAGTATCAGAGGAATGAACAAGGCGGACAAGAATTGTTTGTTCACAGGAACTGCTCTCCATGTTTAAACACAATAGTCAGGGAACATCTGAAAGAGGCATAAGATGGGAAAAAGAATACTCTTCCTGCACACACGCAATGTGTAGTGAGACTGTGGAACTTTTTCACAAAAAGTTTACAAAATTCAAAGGAATGCTGTGTTAGCTTATGAATAAAAAAAAAAATAACAACAGTTTTGGGTTAATAGGCACTTAATTAGACGAGTTACAATTTTTTGAAAGGCGAAGATTATTAGAGGGAAATATGCACTTTCCCTTTTCCTTATGCCCTTTCTGATAGACTGACATTTGGCTGCTATCAGATGTAAGATGTTGATCTAACACAGTACTTTTGACCTTATGTTTTTATGTCCAAGAAGAAATGTACAGGTCAAGAACTGGAAATATCCCAGGCATTGTTATGATCTGAAGACCTCTGCAGAGTGTTAGAGGAGAATACTTGCTGAACAGGCAAGGAGTCTGACTGCAGTGATGAAAGCAAAAGCTATGAAATTTTAGGTTTTACGCCAAAAGAATTTCAGGAGATTTCTCTAAACAGTAATGGCTTAGAATTTACTTCTTTCATATAGGGCAAAAATAGATTATATATTATTATACTCAAGATTTTATTTGAAAATGTCCTATTTCTGACGGAAGATTGGCACATTGAAGGACAAGATCTCTAGAAAAAGCATTGCCATATACACTATCAAAATTAATCTTCTGCATGTACTTCAGACAAAAGCACCATGTTGTCTAAACATAATTTTAGTTTTCACGTTTGTAACTTCTAGAGTTTCAGTATCTTTTTTTAAATCTACAAAGATTGATTCAGCGTTTCCTGAAGACTTGTAATAAAAAGTGTATTTTTTATTCCTGGAAAATGATTCTTCCATGAAAAAGTACTGTTAAGATTGGAATTAATTACCCGTCTTCAGGGTTTGAAAATTCTTCTTGTTATTCTGCATTATTGTTCCATTTCTCTTCCTATATTGAGAACAATGGGTTTGTTTCTATATCTTATAAAAAATCATAAAGGAACTGTTTTTCCTTTCTGAAGTTCCTGAGACAAGTTTCAATGCTCAAAGAATGAAAGAAATAAAAAAATTGTTTTCTGCAAATTACAGTTCAACAGATATAAAGACTCACCCCTAGTCTAAATTATATTTGAACTGGACCTTACTATTATATCTGTCATTTGAGTAAATGCTAAAATTTTATCTAGCAGACAGTCTGAATTTCATTTTCTCCATCCCTCCTTCCTTCTCTACTTCTGTCCCTGCCTTCCTCCCTCCCACCTTCCCTCCCTTTGGCTGTACATCCCTCCATCCCATCTTTACTTTCTTTCTAGACATACAAACAGCCAATATTCATAAGTTTATACAATAAAATAGTTTCTAGAAATTCTTAACATCACACTTCGGGCTCCCTCTCCTTTTCCAGTTCAGCCAAAGAAGAATGTTACAAGTCCTAAGGACATTTATCAAGACAATCTGCAGCTGATGCATTTTTATATCCTTTTCTGTTTGAGCTCACCCAAGGAATAGGATTTGCTCAGAAAATAGTAAAGCCCAATAAATCAAGCTAAAGTATTTTGCAATGTATTTCAGTATTTAATCCACTATCAGCAAGCTTATACACCATAAAATGTTCTCCCCATTGACTGTTCCAACAGCAGAATTTGCACAAAGCACAGAGCATAAATTTTACATTATTGACATTCTCCAGAACGTTATATGTCCAAGGTTTTGCAACCTGATAAAACAATGGAGTTCACAGAGAAAATGTTTCCTGTAAAGAGTACAAAAACTGCCAATGTAATAATTTTAATCATCAAAATAATTATTTTATTAAGGTTTATTAGTTAATAAGTCATCATTACAAAATCTGGCTGTGTATGCATGTACCTGTGAATGGAATTTCTATCTCTGTTTTCAGCATATTAGGGAAAATAATAAATAATAATGAACATACAAAACAAAACAGGTACAACTTTGAAAAGTCTTTGGCATCTTTGCCAGCACATAAAGCTGAATCCAAGAGAGCCTTTGCAAAGAATTTCTAATATATTCTGATAGAACGGATCTTTTTTTTTTTTTTTTTCTGTGGCACGTGTGTTTTAAAACACATTTATACCAGTCCCAAGTAGTGGTGCCATGCATAGTTCAGCTTGAAAAGATGTAAAGGATCCTGAAAAATGGTCACAAATTAGTTTGACCATACATTGGGCATCCATTAAAAACTGTCAAACTTATACCCCAGACAGCAACACTTATTAAAATATACATGCAGAATTGTGAAATCACAACAAAGTAACTGCAGAACTTTTCTGTTGCCTTTGTTATATAGGATGTATCTCTCACAGGATGCAATGACTCTGATGCTCATGAAGAACAGAAAAAAATTGTATTTTCTTTTTATTTGTGTCAGAACAAGCTTTCTGATTTATTTTTCCCCAAGCAGCTGTTTCTTTACATTTTATGAGGAAAGTACCTAAACTCAGGAGCAATCAGATTATTTAATGTTTCACATTTTAATTTGCTTCTTATGTGATCCTGAAGCCCAAAATGTTGACTAGATATTAGCTTCTATTGCTCTGATGCAGCAACGGAGAAAAAAGAAGTGATGTTCAATTTGGTGTCTTAATAAAAAAATCCTTGGGTTTTCCGGTAAAATTGTGATGGTTTTGAGTCAGCTACATGTTGCAACTGATGCTAAGAAAGTTCAAGTACACATCTTGTGGAAAAAATTAGCTTCCACCAGGGATACATTTAGATGCCCATCTTGTTTGTTATATTTTATGCAATGCTGCATTTTGTAATATTTAAACACATAGCTGGATTGGTTCCTGAAAAGATTTTAAAACTTGTCTTCTATTTTTTCCACTGTTGCAGTGTAAGTGCATTCCTGTCTTCCACTACTCAAATATAAGATTTAGTCATGATGAACACTTTGACCTTTCAAAAGACAAATCCCCCATGCTGCTGTTCTCTTTAAGGTTTAAAATTCTGTACAGGCACTTCATAAGTTTTCTCAGTACTTAAAGTGGGCAGTGCAGTTCTATTAGTATTTAAGTAACGTATCTTGTGTTTTTGCCAGAAATAATTAGCATGTCAATGCGATAATTAATAATTAAAAATTCAAATTGTCATATTTAATGCCTTGCATGTATTTGTAATTGTCATTGACTGTTTCAGGACCTTAGTTTTAATTAAAAATAAACAACAATGAAAGTATGTAGCATTTTCAGATAAAATATTAATTAGTTTGTTGTGAATTACAATGTCCAGTGGGAAATAAAGAATTTGTTAAGCTGCCCTAATTGCCCTACAAAGTCTCTGTAAAAAAATTAAGTTTCATGAAAAACATTCCAGTTATTTGACAAAAAGCAGCATCTGTTGGTTTATTCGATGTAGTAATTTTTAGCAGTCTAGCAGAAAGTAATGGGATCATTAAAACTAAATTCTCCTCTCCTGTCTGCACAATGGAGCACTTATTATCCATTCTGCTCTTCTTCCTTGCAGAGAACTCTTATTGCTGGCAGTGGTGTTTCTACACATGCAGGAACATCAGAATGGCCCTATGAATCTGTTCTGTTCACATGAAAGAGGAAAATTTAGACAGAAGACTAACAAAAGCTTAGGAGTGAATTTTTCTTTTAGACATTGAATGGAATGCCAGCTGATACCTGTTGGAAATTCACATAAAGATTGAGAATAAACAGCTGGGACTATATGTCCCTAATTTCCATGACAAAAAAAAAAAGCATTTTTGTCTGTCTCACAGGTTTCTAACATAGCCCACTGTTGTAATAATTTAAGGTTTGTCTGATACTACTTTTCCTAGATGCTTTGTGATGCTATAGCCTTGGCTCAGCATATTAGCACTAAATGCTAATATTAATTAGCATTTAGTGCTAATATTAAGCCAGGCTGGACCCCAGGACCAAAAACACTACCCTAGTTTCTCAGACAATGTGAATGTGTCCAAACTGATAATCTCAGATATTTCTCTGCTCCAAAGGACACCACTGACAAGCTTCAGCACATATGAGACATGGAAGCAGATATTTCTCCTAATTTTTTAATTGCAGATGATAAGGATGCTAGGAGTTACTAATGCAAGATAACTGGATGTCTACTTGGAGCATTCAGAATTTCTGTCATATGCTCCACTCCAGTTTAGTATAAACACTCATTGTGAGGTGTCCCATAATAGGGTGTTCAAAATATCTCACTTACCACTAATTCAGAAGGTATTGCTTCTTTTACTCTGCATATACATACTGATTTCATTTGGGACATACAAAATTAGGTCTTCTCTTTGGTATCCATCCAACCTGAAATACTTGTAAATATTTCTACTATTTAAAGTTTTCTCTATTGATTTCTTAATACATTGGCCATGTCAATTAAATGTTTTACCATTTTCTCTCTCTCTCTCTCTCACTCTCAAACCCCTCCTAAAAACCCCACAACTATAACCACCGTAAACCTCAAGCAAATCATAAGAAAACCAAATGCATAAAAAGACAATCCTCTGAAAAAAACATATACATATTTGTATATTTGGTTCTCACAGAGAATAATATAAAGGAATTTACATTAACAGCAAATGAATGAAAAGAAAACCAGAATTTCAGGATAGGATGATGTCTCTAGCATTCTCTATGTAATATGGAAAGAAACATTGCATACATTTACAATTATTTTCCATATGTTCTCTCAAAAAAGAATTTGCATGGACATCTTTCAAACAAGTGTCTGTTTAAGTGAGCTGGAACATCAGTTTAAAACATGTGAAAGATAAGGCTTGTTGGTGTGTAATTTTAGATGCATTGATGGCCAATGTTTAAGCAATTGGATCCCATTCCCTAAATCATATGCAGCTATTTATGCATGAAATTTTAATCTGCTCTTCGAATCTAAGTTCTATCCATAAAGTGTGACACCATCCCCACTCTGTTACTTAGTGGATATATAGGAGGCTGAATGAAAATTCTGACTAATGGACCTAAGCAGCAAGTTACATAGACAAGGTGAATGAAATGTGACTTTTTTCTTTCCTTCTCCCTTTTATATGGCAATTCTGAAACTGAGAATGTGATCATATAATTAAGGACTACATTATAGAGCATATGCACAGGACCCCCAAATTAACATTTCATCTGACCTTAATGCTAGTATTTCCTACTTGCACATGATTAACAATTTTCCACTCTCAGAGAATCTGAATAAGTGTACTAAAATATATGAAACATATTTGTGGATTATGACAAAGCCCTTTGGGTTTTCCTTGATTGAATTCAATTCACAACTAAGTCCCAAAGGCCAGATACCAAACCAAAGACCTCAAGCAGCTTACCTAGGATAAGGAAGCATAGCTAATATGTACACACAATAATTTGTTGATAGTACAAATAAAACATGAGGAATCTAACCATGTAATTATGAATCCAGTTGCCACAGTACTAACATGTACCACCTCAAGTATTCTATCAGTGCTACTTCCCAATAATAATAATTTAAACTTACATGCACAAGCTTTCCAGTTTCTACCCCCATTTCTGCTATTTTACCCTTTTTGTGCTGCTCTGAGTCCTTAAGAGGCTGGGTGCCAGAAGGATTGCAGCAAATTTTTAGTATGACAAATTCTTTGACAAGATAAGTACAGTATTGATGGTTGGGATTGCTTCCTCCTTCCCCTAGAATACACTGAGGACTACTCTAACACGTTTTCAAATACACAGTATGCCTTGCTCTTTCTTCATACATGGTCTTCTTTCCCCCTCTTTTTCATCCCCATAACCTCTTCACCTGTCACTTTAAGTTGCTTTCCTTTGATGGTCAATAACTGGAGATCCATGACCTGCAGGAAGCTCTGGGCTTTCTGGCTTCACCCTGTGCCTGCATTTTAAAGACTGCACTTATGTGTTACATTGCATAACCACAGACCATTCTGCCGTTCTGCCGCTTAGTATTATTAGCGAAAGTTATGGTGATAATGGTTTAACAACAAAATTGCACAAAGCTAAACAACTAAAATGAATAATTTAACAGTCATCTGTCTGTGGTATTGTTGCTATTAACTAACCTAAAACAAAAGTTCCTGGCAGATCAAGAAATGTCTGTACAAAGCAAGCCTCACAAATCCTAGTCTGAGGTCCAATCAGAATTAATGAAAAGCCTGAGGTCTGTTACTGGGGATGGAAGTACTGTAATTATAGGTCCACAATGTTATGGTCTACGCTGGTGCCACATTTCCATTTAAAGATCATAACTTTTTTTCCCAGGAAGGGTCCTCTTAGAAACTGTTCTTTTAGTTAACAAAGAGAAAATTATTGATACAACAGAATTGCATTTATTTGACAATTTTCTTTTGTGAAAATCTTTAAAGAAAAAAAAAAATCCAGCAAATGGAGACTTACCTGTTCAAGTATAACTACTACAGAAGATGTATGGTTTATCCCAGGCAATGCTGCAATGATTTGCCCTACCACTTTGTTTTTGCCCTGTTTTAGTGAAAGCTCTCAATAAAATTATACTCAAATATCTGGGTTGGGGAAGGAGAGATGGAGCGATGATAAGAATTAAAGTAATGTTTGCAAGGTTTATGAAATTTGTTGGAGACTACAAACTTAATGTGTTTGAATAATTCAGCAAATCCTATGACATTTCAGGTTATCAAGATGAAGTATTTTTTCTTAATTCTGTTGCAGATGGCTTTACTTTTGTACAGTATAAAGCTATTATAACAAAGCATGCAACTTTATTTGCAAGAGGTTTTATTATCTGGGTATCTGCTATGACAAATATTTTCAACAGCTGTGTCACTACTGTGGATAAATGCCCAATGCAAACAATTATTTTATGATGTGTTACAAGATCTTCATTTGAAAAATTTTGCAGAGATCGTTCTCTAGCAGAAAAATGTATATTGGCTTACTTTTATAATTTATCTCAAATTCATTGAGAGTCTAATGTTTTCTGAAAATTCCCTATGCTTTATATTAAAAAACCTAAAACAATGAACACAAAAAAAAACCAAAACAACAAAACAACACTAACAGAAAAAAATGAATTATGGTCTTTTATAGTTATAGCTACTCTGAATATGGAAGTTCAGCAGTATTTATGAACAAATTATGAACAAAGCAGTATAAATGAACAAATTCATTTATCCTGAAAAAGGAAATAGTTGGTTGAGGTTGAGATTTCTTGATCCTTAGAGATCCTTATGAACACAACTGGACAAAGCCCTAAGCATCCTTGTCTAACTAGACCTGCTCTGAATGGGAAGTTGAACTAACTGAGCATCTAGATCTCCTGAGGTCTGTTTAAAACAAAGATTTGATGATAAGCATAGGTTTCTAGTGTGATAAAGGATCATTAAGGTTGGAAAAGACCTCCAAAATCAAAAAGTTCAACCTTAATACGAGACCTTCCGAGTTATCCAAGACATCCACACACAGAGAGTAGATGCGGTAAATGGCTTCTAGGGAACATAAAAATTCTGTAGTGCAAACAAAACAAGGCAAGCTTTAAAAAGGGAAGATGAAACTCAATGTTTTCTGATGTTGAGGTTTCAGTAAAAATATGTGAGGTTGGGAAGCCATGTGTGGGCAAATTGTAATTCACCAATCTATAATTCCAAATAATAATTATGCCATGAGAGATAACATAACATCTTCTCCAAATGTTGTGCTTTCTGATTTACACGCCAGCATGCATCCTTTACAGAACAGATGACACAGATTTATTCTTCTCAGCATCCGACAGAGAAAAGTAATAATTTTTTAAGATCTCAAAGTAATAGCTGGAAGTATGCAGAAAATCTTGCTAATGTGTTCTGAATACGCTGGTAAACTCTCACACAACTTCATTACATTTTGAAACCATGTAAGATATTCTCAGCAGGTTGTGTATTTCAATATTACCATCCATTGAATTGGTCTATCTTTGCTAAAAGCAGCAGAAAATAAAATGTCAAACCTACATGATCAAGCCATTGTTTTGGAGGAACGACAAGTGCTAAATGACCTAGAACTGCACTTAGGAGAAGCCAGTAGAACAGCAATAAAAAAGAAAATAATTTTTTTAAGATGAACAAAGAAATGCACTCACTGTTCTTCTGGGTTTTTCTTAAGAGATATGTTTACTCTGTAATAATCTGCTTAGTAGCTCATTAAAGAGCAATTTTGCAATATTTACTTCTATTCTTCATGCTTAGCTGCCTCAGTACATCTGAAAAGTTTAGATGCCATCATATCACCTCTGTTAAAAAGAAGAGGTAACACTTTCTCAGTCACACTTTCTGTGGAAACCCTCATGTTATCTCTCATCTCAGAAAAATGCAATGACTCTGGGGAACCACTAAGCTGTTAAAGTAAAACACGGCTAAAGGGGATATTAAGCAGAAAATTTACTGCCTAGGAGATAAAAATGCTCTCATAATCTGAACAGAAACCTATGCCATAGACCAGGAACATAGAATTACATTATATACGCCTGCCTGGAGACCAACCCCTTGTACCTGGTATATTTCTTTCTATTATAGATACTTCTTTATCGAAAAGATAATCAATACTTCGAAGGACTTAAGAAGCTATCTGAAGAATTGACACATGGGCATAAGTCTTAAATAAATTAAGTATATAATGCTTGTCCTAAAGATTAAAAAAGAGTTACAGTATTGGTACTGAAGACAAAGAAAATATCTTAACCAGGGGAAAAGAAATTAAAAATAAATAAATAGATACATTTTAAAAGGTATTGTTATGTAGAAGATTTTCCATAGTGAGATATAAAATGGCTTTGCAGGGGAACTAGAGAAAATTTCAGTGCCTTGCACACTTTAAATAACAAAAGAGAAAAAAATATTGTCAAGCATCCTGCTTTTGCAGGGATTTACATCCAAAAAATGCAGCATCTATCTGCAAGAGCTGTTTTTAAAGTTGTAGTCCCATTTTCCCTCCCATTTAAAATAGCCCCAGCACTAGATTCAGCCGTACATCTATTTTTCAAATATTTTATTATACTAAATGTGTATTTCATGGCTCTGCTTATCACTTACAGCAGGTGGGGAAGATTTTTTCTCTGGCCTTCATATACAATTTTTAAGGTTTTCTCACTTTCCTATCAAACATTAGGTACTGATCAGTGGAAAAGATAGTGTGCATAGCAGAATGTATGGTTTTTCACTGCTGTTAAAACCCTGAAGTTTCCTTATTGATGTCTTACTCCAGTACTCAGTGTTTATGTGATCACCAGATTTTGGCACAGAAAGAAATTCTCAACACACTAATTTTTGAGACACTGCTAGGGATTATTATTCTTTCCCCTTTGGCATGGAGATCATCAAATTTCATACCATTGACAGTAGAATACTTGCAGCACTCTTGATGTTTCTTGCTCCCTTTTCCTAGAATTTCACAGCTGTGACTGTTAGTCTTTCTGCAAGGATATATATAGCTTTCCTCAGCTTCAGAAACTGCAAAGTGCTTTGTGAGCTGTGGTAGTTTTTACAGTGGATACTTTATGCACTCTTCAGATAACATCTTGAGTGCTTGTGTGTGTGTGGATTCAATGCACAAAATTCAGTGACAAGTTGACACCATATTCTATTTCAAAACACTTTCTGACAAAATCACAATTCTTTTTCAGTGCAACAGTTCAGCAAGTTTTTACCAAGTACTCTTTGACAGAGCTCTCCAAGATTTTTTCTGTTTGGTTTCTTCTCTCTTCTTTTGACATTCCCTCCAATCCAACTTCCATCACCTACTTATCCCTATCTATCCATAAATCTCTGATTCCATTTATTTAAGCGTTTCCAATTTTGAAAACAACCAAAACGTTTAAGCCTGTCATTGCCTCATTTTGCATTTTCTCACTAAGGTATTTGAGATACTGGCTTTGTCCCATCTCTGTAAAAATTCTTCTTTTTCCATCTTCTTTGATAGTTTTCAATCTGGTTTTAAATCTACTCATGCTGTGAACACTTCTCACTTCTTTTATGTAATATCATTTTCATTTTGATTGCCTTTCATTTTGTTAATTTTCTTTGGGGTTTCTTTTCATTACACATTATTTTCTTCTTGACAATTCTTAACTATATATATGTTGTTAGTTTTCTTCCATTTCTGCTTCAGCCTATTAAGCTATCTCTGTGTGCACATGGCTGTGTCCTTGCCTGTGTTTCAATAGCTCATCTTTAAGACCAATTTTCTTGGGCAAGGCAGTACACCCACAAGTTTGTCCTTGTCTAATTATCAAACCATACTCCCAACATGGGCAAGGGATGGACCAGATGGAAAATGGCTTACCAAGTCTCTCAGGAAATCATGTTGTTCAGAGAGTTATGCTGAGCTATCAAGTAACATCAGGGAAAAGACACATTTTACCTTGGACCATCTCTTGGAGATCAAACCCATCTACCTAAGTCAAGTCTCACACTGCTCCACGTTCCCAGAACAATAGTGAACTTGAGCTTGTATTCCCAGTAGGCACACAAACTCACATCTACAATACATATGCAGATATAAACACATCCAGTCACACAGATCACAGACACACAAAGCACTCACATGAGCACAGTATCAGAGGTCTCATCCTGTGCCTCTCTCAGACAGATCCATCATTACAAGTCTTACCCATATGTGTAATATGGATTGACCCCACAAGCTGGATGCAGACACTCAATATCTCCAGCTGCCCCAGGATTCCTGTCTCCACAATTGATATCACCTGGACATATCAGAGTACCCAAGACCAACAGTCCCACTCCAGATGCCCTTTGCTAACTAACACACATGTGCACTGGGCATCCACATAAATGCACACCCCCATGCTGACACACCACAGGTTCCTCAGGAGTTGTCCTTGACCTCATGGTCCATGCAGCATTTGGTCCTAGATCCTTATTCTCCCAGCCTGCCTCCCCCTAGACAAAAACACTCACAGACTCCATAGTGCCTCCAGAGTTGGCTTTGGGTCCCACAAATGGCCAACTCCTCCTGTGGTCCTGGTCTTAGAAACATCTCTCCAGCTCCTAGGCCACTTCACCAGCTGGTCTGGTAGTCTAGTTTGATCTAGCTAGTTATCACACTATTGGCAAAGCTTTAACCATCAATCTTTCAGGTTTCTGGAAGAGACTCCATCATATAGGTATGATCGCTGACATTTCTTAACATTACAGCTCTCAGCCCTTTAAGTATATGAGATCAGTTCCTGTCATTTTCCGCACTGAATAGTTTCCATTTCTCTATCTTTTTTTTTTCTTGATTGAAAATGTTCAGAAAGACATAAGAAATAAAAAGTAGATATGGGAGTCTAAGGCAAAAAAATGAGACTAAAGATTTAGATATACACATGAGAACTAATCTGACATTCACCAAATTAACAAAATAAAACCACTACATATGTAACAAAATCCCAAATACCGTGCCTGTGCATTTATTTCTTCCCCTTTCCTTACTTCTTTTGTTTGCTTCTTTACTAGCAGGAAAAGGGAAGGGGAAGGGGAAGGTTAAGGAAAAGGAAAAGCCCTATAAAGTAATATAATGCTTTTAAAGATATAGAAAATTTACTTTTAAAGTATAAGGTGACACTTCTAAATCCTTTTATAACAATTTTATAAATTTTAAAAGAGAAAATATTAATATTCCCAAATTTCTAACTGTGATTTCTATGACTTTTTGCTATTTTAGAGCCAAAAATTATTAAAAATGTTTTTATAGGTAGTTTATTGTCTACAGTAAGAACCAGGCAAAACTAGAACACCTCAGTTTCTTATTAGACCTATGTATTTAAGGTTAATCTGTTTTCACTAATAGTACAAAATTTGAAGTGTAATCTATGACTTTTCAGGAGATTAAAAGCTGCACAATTGGCACACTGTCCTATAAATCTGGCTTCAGTTGTAGTGCTAAAGAAAGTTTCTCCAAAGATTACAGCCTTTTCTCACAAGTCAGCATGCATTAATGTGTGTTAAAATGTGGATAAAAGGTGCAGAAATATGCTCCAGCAGCATGAATTCCTTCATCCTAATAGAATAAGGCTAAAAAAGAACAGACTATATCTCTCTTTTTCCGTGGATATTATATTCATTCTAGAAAACTGGTAGTTATATTTCTAATTTTCCTTACAAAAACTAAGAGAATGTAATTCATATGGGGTTTTATATCTGCAACTATCAGCTTCAACATGTTACTTTTGTTTTTCGTGTTTCTTTTTATCATTGAATTTCACAGAATCAGAGTATTCTAAGTTGGAAGGGACCCATAAAGATCATCAAACTCCAACTCCTGGCCCTGCACAGAACCATCCCCAAGAATCACACCATGTGCCTGAGAGCATTGCCCAAATACTTCTTGAACTCTATCAGGCTGGTGACATGACCACTTCCCTGGGGAGCCTCTTACAGTGCTCAATCACCTTCTGAGTTTCAGGCTATTCCCTTGGGTCCTGTCACTGGTCACTACAGAGAAGAGATCAGTATCTGCCCCTCCTCTTCCCCTCAGGAGGAAGATGTGACTGCTGTGAGATCTCCCCTCAGTCTCCTCCAGGCTGAACAGACCAAGTGACCTAAGCTGCTCCTCTTATGTCTTCCCCTCAAAGCCCTTCACCATTTTGGTTGCCCCCTTTGGATGCTCTCTAATGGTTTAATATCTTCCTTATATTGTGGTGTCCAAAGCTGCCCCCAGCACTGGAGGTGAGGCTGCCCCAGTGCAGAGCAGAGCAGGACAATCCCCTCCCTTGCCCAGCTGGCAATGCTGTGCCTGATGCTCCCCAGGACAGGGTTGGCCCTCCTGGCAGCCAGGGTACTGCCGACACATATTCAATCTTGCATCAACCATGTGCCCCAAGTCCCTTTCCATGGCACTGGTCTCCAACATACTCCAATATGGACTCATACTACATGTATAATTTGGGAGGTCTTGGAAAAGTAATAATGGCAGAAGATAACCATAGAGGTTGGAAATCTGTAGACAGAATCATAGCCTAGGATATTCCAGCATTGGAAGAAGACTCAGACACAGTAATTGTAAATCTGGAGCGTAGCGTGGTGAGATTTGTTATTCCATTTAGTACTGTAACAGAAGGTATAAAGAAGGACATTTTTTATATAAAGAAGGTATAAAGCAGTGTTTATTTCCTCCATTTTTATATGTCTTTTTAAAAATTACTTATCTTTAATAAGATTAATCTAATCTTCTATGAAATTCTATTATTAACTCATTTTGGGGAATCTTTCCATGGAATGATGAAATAATTCTTTAAGCTTAGTAAATAAAAAGGTATTCAAACATTGACATAAAAGACACTGACATGTAATGAAAAAAAAAAAGAGGGATTTGGATGATTGGCTATGCACTGAGAAGTTCCAAAATATTTTCTTCTCATGAAAATTCTTTCATTACATTTTTGAAGCAATATGTGTTTTCAGAAGATACCTTTTTGCTCATTCGATGTTGATGCATAAATGTATAACACCTCTACAAATAAAAGTTCTCTTTCTGATGCAATCTCATCTGAAATTCTTTGAGATGATATAGCAGCACTGGTTTAAACCCACAGAAATAGCAAACAGCTTCCAGCAAGTGCAAAGCAGTAAGCTGATTATTATAATCACGTCTTAGGGTTTCAGGAGAAGCTATGCAGTCTATGTTTTCTGATATGATGTCTTTTGAAACACTAGCTATTTAGACTGGCCCATCAAAATAACATGTGAACAACTATGACTGTCCATCACATCACATTATTAACTATTGTGTTCTATTAATATTGTTCAATCACATCAAATTATCGTTGCATTACACCATGATGATATTAAGGCTTTTAACATACTGCTAAGAAAGAGAAGCTTTTAAATAATAAAATACAGCAAAGAAATGTTTCTTGAACTTGCAATATGTACTGGAAATATGTCTACATCTTTTTTTTTTTCTTTTCCAATTACTATATTGTACATGTAAGCAGGATTTGAATTCTTCTGGGGTTAGAATATTTTTTTCAAGAAATTACAAGTAGGCAAATATTTTCTGTAGACTCATAGATTGTGGAAGACTTATTGAGGCACGCTGCAGCAGAACCAGTTCCCTCCCTCTGAAAATGATGGAATGGTGGCAGCAAAACATGCTATTCCTGTTTGAATCAGTGAGATGTGTTTTGAGAAAACTCCATTGCAAAGATAAATACTAAAACACTAGGGAAAAAAAAAAGCAATAACAAAAAAACAGGAAAAACAGCACAACAGATAGAACATTCAAGGAATGAAGTATCCATGGAAATATACAGATATGGAGGGGAAAAAATGCTCCTCAAAAAAAAAAAGAAAAGAAAATAGAAACATTGTCAAGAACCATTGTGGGAAATTGATACAGAATCAACAGTCATTAAGAAGCGAGGTAGCTATTACTTTTCAAAAATAATTCGAGGAAAAGGTCTAGAACTTAAAAAATAAATTTCTATACATATTTTAGCATCGTATGAATACAATAGGGAATTGTATTTTCCTAGCATAACAAGGTGTACGAAAACAAAACAGTGCTCTCTTATAAATTTGGTGATTTCTCTAAAGTAATTTTTTCAGAACTGTCATCAACTCAAATCTTCTGGCTTCCATGAAAGTCTGTAAAAGTTTTCATTGCAGTTTCATATGTGGATATGTGAAAGAGTTTTCTGTATCACTGAAATACTTTGTGATTTGAAAATGTTGACTCATGGATTAGGCTTGGCAGAAGAACTCACACAAAATATACAGAGAATTTAGATTTAAGGAAAAGTTACATTTGATCAAGATTAAATAGAAAATGGCCCAGACCTTATTTTCGATCATTTTGTCATTCTGTCTCCCACAAGTGCCACTTGCAGACAGATGAGCGAAACGAAGTGCATTCATCATACAGGTAATTCCTTCACTACTTTGCTGCTCACAAATGTCAAGAATTTCATTCAAAGATTGCATCCTTCACAGAAACAACAAAGGAGCATTGTTTTCCATACGTCTCCTTACTTATACCTTGCTCACAGAATCACATGATGTTTTTAATAAAGGTTATGGTGATAATTTTTGTTCACACTATTAAAAAAAAAAAGAAAAAAGCTTACTTCCCTTTGGTTGAACTGAAAATTTCTGTTCATTTTAGATTAGTTTAAATAGGCACTATTTATGAGATAAATTATCACTTCCACTCTTTGAAATGAAACAAGTTTCTTTATAAAACAGAAAATCTTTTGTATGATATAATGGACTGAGAAAAACATATAACTACAAGTTTCTTGTTCTTTATGAGTACCACTCTCAATTCTGCTCTCAAGGGAGCAGGGAAGACAACACCAGTAAATTTGAACACCTCTTAGCTGTTTTTTGCATCCCAATAACAGACCAATTTTTCAGATAATGCCCACTAATTACATACAGCTGATCAATGTTTTTTGAAGGTTTTTGGTTATTTTCTTCTTTTTTTTTAATCACTTTGGCTGCCTAGAAGTGGCCATGATTCATATTTTACCCAGAGAAAGCCAAAAGCATGTATAGTAAAAACACTGTCTAGAGAAAATTAGTAAGGAATAGGATTTATCTCACTCATCTTCAAGTCTCCAAGCCCCATGCAGGACAAATAGTTCCAGTGGGCTCCTAGGACACAGCTGAGCTCTTTAGCTGAGATGGCAGCTCCTGTTATTGCAGGCTCCAGGAGGGTGGCACAGGCTGGCTCCCTCCCGGACCGGGTCCCTGGTCCATGTAATCCCACCGGATCTGGAGCGGGCGGCCCCCGGGGGTCCCACGGGTGGCGCAAGTCTTCCAACCACAGAAATTCTAGCAGGAAACGAAGTGAGACGAAAGAACGAACTGGAACTCCATCTCTGTTCTGCTAGGGAAGTTTATTTGGGGTATGGGGAAAAGGATTGCAGGGAAGGGAGACAGGGCAGGTAGCAGGTGCTAGCAGCAGAGAGATGGAAGACCTCTCTCTGATGCAGACATGGGCTTACAAGGGAAAGAGAAGGGGAGGGATTTTTCTCCCCTGGAGCCAGTCCCGGGAGATGGAGGGGGAGAATTGACAGGGGGAACATACCAATAGGTTTTCAGGTACAGCAGAGCATATTTCAAAATGAACCAATAGCATACAGAGCAGGGAAACAAAGGGAGCACAAGGAATCCTAAAAACCCACATTGCTACAAGCTCCTCTGTGAAAATTCATTTGAGAAAAGGCAAAATTCTGCCCAGGAGGGAGAAGTGAGGGGAAAATTTAAATACGAACAAAGAAACCAACAACCAACCTGAAAGATATATCTCTGCAGACATGAGAGGTGAAGGGAAGGAGGTGTTACTGTAGGCCATGGAGAAGACCACATCAGAATGGATGTCCTCACTGCAGACCATGGAGGTTCCAGACAAGAGTGAGTGGATACTTCCTAAAGGAATTGCGGTTCAAGAGAGGACACATGCTTGGGCAGGTGAAAAGTGTTAGGAGGAAGGGGAGGTAGAGTTGAAATGTGGTTACCACAACATCTGACCACAACACTCCATTCCCCATCACCCCTGTGCTGCTCAGAGTAGGTAGGTAGAGAAGTCAGGAGTGAAGGGTTAACGCTGAGCTGGAGCAAAAAGGAATGGTGTGGGGAAAGTGTTTAAATTATTTTCTTTGTTTTTCACCATCCAACTTTATTTTGTTTGGCAATAAATTGAATTTATTTTCCCCAAGTTAACTGTTTTGCCTATTACAGTAATTGGTAAGTGATCTCACTGTCTGTGTCTTGACCCTCAGGATCTTCCATTTATTATCTCTCTCTGTCCTGATATGGAGGGAGGGTGAGAAAGCAGCTGGGTGGTGATGTGGCAGCCAGCCAAGGTCAACCCACCACTGTTATTCAAAGAATTCGTTGGTCATAGCTTTTCATTAAAAAAGCTCTAAATATTGTTATCCTACAGAGAGTTGATTTTAGATAAAAGTTTTATGTTTTAGTTGAAAAATAATTAAAAAATATTTCTTAAACACCTTTCAAGATTTGATATCACAATAAAACAATTTTCTCTTAATTTATCTTTTTATTGACAATCTCATTTCTCAGTTTTCTATTTAGTTTTTATCTCCTTTAAATAGGCTTTATTGGAATTTCTGGGGCAGAGGGGTGTTTCTTTGGTTGTTTATTTTATTCAGGGCTTGGTGTGTTTTGCTTATTCATTTGTTTTGTCCTGTCACCTCTCTTCTTCATATGTAGACCTCTATAACCATAAAGTCAAAGTTATCTACCTGAAAATTGTATTAATTCCTCATCAAACCAATTTTCTGCAACATCTAATTACTGGAGCTGCTTTAATTTAGTTTTGGTTTTTACTATTTCTGCTGGTTTTGGCTGGAGTAGGCAGACTTAAATCTTTTTCACAGCAGCTAGGATGAGGGTATGTTATGGATTTATGCTGAAAACAGTCTTAATAATGCAAAGATGTTTTTGTTGTTGCTGAGCAGCTCTTACACAGAGACAAGACCTTTTCTGTCTCGCTTACTGCCTCACCAGTGAGGAGGCCAGGGGTGCACAAGAAACTGGGAGGCAACACAGCTGGGACAGCTGACCCCAGCCGACCAAAGGGATATTCCACACCATAGGGAATCATGCTCAGCATATAAAGTTAGGGAAGAAGAAGAAAGGGGAGGACCTTTGGAGTGATGCTGTTTGTCTTCCCAGGCAACCATTACATGTGAGGGGGCTCTGCTTTTCTGGAGATAGCTAAACACCTGCCTGCCCATGGTGATAAAAGACAATTAGCTGAAAACTGTAGATCATTTTCACTGTGAGAGAAGGATGATCTGTCTTAAGGTGGTATCAGCCTTAAGCTTTGAAGTGCCAGTCATAAGGTCATGGTCATGAGTTGAAATCAATTTAATCTCTAAAACATACTTTATAAAATCTTGGTAAAATTGAAACTTTTTGCCACAGAAATCATTCTGGAAGAATATATGTGTGAAGTTAAAACTGTCTGCAAAGTTATGACCTGGATAGTCATTGGTATACAGAAGTGATCTTACAGTTCTGCAGAAAAAAATGTGCCACAATTTTTACATTTCCAATTCCATCTATACATCATTTATTAGTGAGCAACTACACAGTGTTTACTGATGCTGAATATTTTCTGGTTTGTTTAAATGTTTCTTCTTTATTTTTTATGTTTTCACTGCAATTACATACCTCTTACTTAAAGCACTTAAAAAGAACAAGCACTTAAAAACCCCGCAATCTATCAATATATGGATCCCTGGTAGTAGAAAGCATATTATTAAAGGTGTGAGCAGATGTCAAGCTAAAGTGGAACAGTTAATCATGCTAATTGCTCATTTACCTAATTTCTGCAAAAATATATTAACATGGATATAACTCATGACTCTGTGCACATTTCTGGCAGAAATGCAGGTAGTCCTGAATTGCCATATTAAACTTAAGAACCTATACCAGATTCCCCTCCACTTTTTTTTTTTCCTAACACTGAAAGAGCAAAAGGGTGATAAATTGGCAAAGATGTTCTTCACCTTACTGTTGTCCTAATTCCTTTCCTATTGTTTCCAGTATCCCTGCAATTCTCTAAACACAGTCTTGTAAGTGTAAACTGTTGCTGAATGAATATGGATTTACTCAAATAAACCTATACTGATTTAATATAAGGTTCTACTAGAAAAAATTGCAGTCATGAAATGCTAGGAATAACTGATATTAACAAATAAGAATAGAAGGACAGTTTACATACTATTATGCTTCTTGCAAAATTTCACTATGTACACCTTTAGGTATCCATGTGTTCCCTTAAATACTGATAATACTTTTACAGAGACAGATTTTATAAATGGTCTTGTTATTTTATAATGAAGATTGATTTCTTAAATGAAATTTACTGTGGGATTTCTGTTGGGTTTTGTTGTTACTATCTCTAGTACAGCATGTTGACCTTGGTAGAAATAAAGGAATAAGGATATGAACAAAGACTCCAAAATGAATCCTGGCACTGTGCAGCACTGATGTGGAAAGTACAAAAAATTATATAAAATCTCTGCTCTCACCTCTTATTTCTGCTAGAACTGCTATAGAGTTCTGTGATTTCCATGGAATCTCATTTTGATCAATGTCATTAAGCGTATGTTCAGTGGTCCATGGAAGAAGGCCATGAGGTAGGAAGTACTCAATTTTCATTTTGTTAAATAAAAGTCCCTGGTTTATTCAAACTTAATTTTCTTCCCATTAGAAAAAAACCCGAAAATAAAATATTGTTATTCCTTTCACTCTATTAAAATAATAATAATAATAATAAAAGACTAATATCTCTGGTCTGGTCCAATTCATAGCTATAAATTCTGCAACAATAGCCTTTCTATCAGTATTTTATCATTTCTGGATCTTGGCTGCAGATATAATCCTTAACAGGAAATTAAAAGCAAAGGCAAAGAATTTAGAATCTCCAGACTGCCCACTGACTCAGAATTAACTTAAACCTTAATTCAATCTTAATTTACCCTCTTTCTATTATATCCAGTATTTAAAAGAAACTTTGGTTCATACTTCCAATATTTAAATATACTTATGATTCAGTCACTTATGAAAGGATTCATTTATCTTGAGTTGCCTCAGAGGCAGTCATCTAGGTTCTGTCTTCAGTCAATGGAAGAATCTGAAAACCAAGAAGATATTGATCTAATTCTGTGTTCTGGGTTGCTCTCTGGGTTACAATCTAATTTATGATTGATCTAAATTACATGAGCTGAATCTTGGCTCATTGGTTACTGTTATATACAGCTAATATATTTAACTATATGTAAGTCTGCAATCTCAGACTTTTAAAACTAGCTGCTTAAATCCCTTATGCATCTGCATTCAAAAGCATTGTTTGGGTGTTCAGGATTCTGGAATCCATCCTAAGATTTTCTAGGGTTTAGAATAAAATTGTAAACTAGAACATGAATAGCTAACCAGATCTGAAACTCTCTGCTCTAAAATTCTAACCTGAAAGCTTTTTCTCTGATTGGTATAAATGCAACCGTTAAAAGTTGTGTGCTCGTTGAGATGCACATACCCCCTTAAAAAGACAACATGTACCTCTTAAAACAAACAATAAAAAAAAAGCTTAAGAAGGATGGTCACTAGGAATGCTGAATTTTTGCATCATTGTCAAATTCGAAGGAAATTGTTCTCCAAAGTAATAACAAAGGAATAACAGATGGTGCAATCCGGCCTGCAAAAAAACCCACTTCTAATCGCAGTAACTCTTAAAATGACACCAGTCCTGCAAAGGAATTCATGACAATCTTAGCAGCTGCCAAGCAATGTACCTGTTCTGAAGTCAGTTAGGTACCCTTGGGACTCTGTAGTCTTCTCTACTATGTCTCTTTTACCTCACATGGTTGTTTGCACTTGCATTACAGAGATGTTTCTAAAGATGACAAGGATGTGGATTCTAAAGGCTGTACATAGTTGCTGGACATAAAATGGGACATTTCTGAGGGAAGAGAAAGTTGGAAGAATCTCAGATTTTTTTTATTGTGTAAACAGGTCATTTGTCTAAGCCAGGTATAGCTGTATCTGATGATGAGAGATAGGCACTTTTAAAAGCCCTTGATAGGCATTTGAGATAAATGGGCTAAATATCTTCCCACTGACCACTAATTCACTCGATGTTCATGTTCACATTGGAATTTTTTCTTTGTGTGCATTTAAAAGTACAATGTTTTATTAAGGTACTTATTTTCAAGTATCATTACAAAATTACTACATAGAAATATGCAGGAGTATCTTTGACAGTTCTGGTATTACATGTTGTTAAAAAAAAAAGTTAAAATCTTACTTTTTAGGGAAGCATATATACAGTGCTTATGTTCTTTGGGAGTCCTGACTCCTGTGAAAGGAAGTCCCTTGATCTGCTTATGGGTCTAATTGGCTAATTGTTATAAACTGAGATTATGTCTGATTTTTTATGAGTATAATCCTGATCCCTGACTGTTCAAAATGGGGAACCTCTTATTTATTTTCCTTTCCATAAGAACCAGAAGATACAAAGAAATATTTGGTACCTAAATCTTGTCCCAACACAGATTAAAGCTAGAGACATAATATCTGTCTATCCAGACGTGGGGTCTGGACAACCATCAGGATTCCTCTGATTTCTTGAAAATATACATTAAGATTTTGAGACTTCAGTGGCAAGTACTCAAATTTTACAAGTACATTGGTTATTTAAATTACCTGAGACAATGCAGTTAAAAGTGTTGTGCATTAACGGCATATGCACATCATTGCTGCAAAAGAATCGAATTAATTAAAAAGGAAAAAATCTTGGAAATATCTTTCAATTGTAACTTGGAATCCAAAGACACTCTAATTCCTTGCTAATAGGTTCCATAAATATGACCAGCACTTTATCATTTCAGGGTTAAAATTGCCTGGAAAAGGACACTCTGCACACAAAATCAAAATGGCCCGATTGAATTCAAATATAATGCAAGAGAGAGCCCTGCTGGCAGAGCTTAATAAATACAATCCCTATTTTAGTAGCCTAAATAAATAATTTACCTTAAAATAAATAGGTGAAATGCACATTCTGGAATATTTGCCTTCAATTTTAAATGGTTCATTGAGAAATCAAAAAATATATTCATAGAGTGTAGCTGCTTCATTATCCCATTTCCCCTGATAGTGGTGCTATGCTGTAACATCCTCCTCAATGGAATAAATTGACTATGAAACGTTTTACCACAAGAAAGCAGGGAAGCGCCCCCCACTCCCTTCTTTTGGGTGCTCTAAAAATTTGAGAATAAAAATCAACTTTTAAGTTGCTAATCACTCTGTATTGCATCGCCAGGAAGTTTCAGTAAAGAGAAGCAAAAATTATACTCCCGGGGAAAAAAAAAAAGGCTGAAAAGGAAATCCTTTGCTGCTTCATATGGGCAGCAAGGAATGTAAAAATATTTATGCAGTTTGACAAAAGCATCTAAACTATATCTTTCTGAAATACACTACTGTCATGTGTGGGTGGTGTTGGGGGTTGCAGGTGTTTCAGCAGATTTTACATGTACTTAAATTTGTTCTGTAAAACAGCAAAAAAAAATCCCAAGAATAGTTGGATTTGAATAAAGCTGTAGTAAGCAGGCCAACATCAACTCTAAATGAAAGTGAGTGTAAGCAGGGTACAATGCATATAAGAAAGACTTAATTACTGAAGGAAAAGAAGAAGGAAAAAAAATTTCTTGTCTCAATTTACATTATTGTTTAGCAGATATATTAATCTCAGTCATCAGCTTATGAAACAATCACTATGAGTGAAAAATTTGAGACAGTAGTAGAAGCAAAAAGATTTCTTCATGCCTTTGTATTGTTCATTTTTCCTAATCTTCCATTCACAGCATCAGTGATATCCCAGTAAAAAGCAGGTGCAGCACTAAATACTTTCTTATGTGGAATATTAATTTCCTTAACTAATTCACTCAGTAGTTCAAGCTAGGCATCTAATGCAATACGAGGCACTGTAAGAAATCCACACTACCTCCACAAGGCTGGCATACTTGACACAGAACCTACAGCAGAGCCACAGCCATCTGGAGCACCAGGTGGAGGTCATATAAAATACTTTACAGCCTCCCAAGCTACACTAAAAATCTTTGATTAAGGTTTAAGATACTTGTGTAAAAATATGTCTGAGCTCTTGTTACAATTCAGTGGAAAGCTAAGGGAAGAATCAGTTACCTAAATGTAAACAATCCCTTGAAAGTTGTGTCAGGGTAACCTGTCTGGCCTGTGACTGCTAGTTAGTTGGATGAAGATCTCCCTGGATCATACCTGCTTGCCTCCTGTAGATATCCCAGACAGCCTGAAACAGCTCAAATGACTCTGGAAGTCTACACTTAGGCAAGAGGACTAGGATCTCTCTCAGTACTGACAGTAAAGACCAGAGAGCAATCCAGCTCCTCAGGGAAGAGGCATTTACATCTGGATTGGAGAACAGCTCCCAGAATCAACAACAGCATTGGCCAAATTGCCCCTAGTTACAATAGCAGTTTAGATGAATTAGTGGCTTGTTTAGTACCCTTTTGCTGTTTGTTCTTTAGGGGGAAAAAAACAGTAAGAATTCATAATGATTTCAGTATTTTCCCCAGGAAAATATAAGGCAAGAAGGGTACAAGGTCATTCATAGAAATTTTCATTTTGGGAAAAGTTTAAATAAGCCAGACAGAATAAAAATAAAATTATAAATTAAATGAAATTAGAAGGAGTTGGTCCATGCCAAGATTATTCATCCACATTTTTGACATATATGACTTTCTGATGGAGAGTACATAAAATGAGGAATCTAGACTGTGAACAAAGATTAATACATACTTGAAGAAGAAACAGGAAGGGTGGTCTGTGCAGCCAGTCTGTACATCTTGTACCACTAACCCAAATTATAGGTTTTGTGATTGTATGCCAAGAATTTGAACAGGATATTAGCTGTGGTCCTAAACAACATATACAGGAACTAAAAAAATAATTAGCATTTACAAATACACTCACTAGAGGTGCATTTAGCCATCTTCTGTATTTTAGCAAGCTATCTATGGATGCAATCCAATTACTTCCTGCACAGATGCTGTGCAGGTACAAAGTGCACCCGTGACAACTGCTTTCCCATAGTTGTTGCTGACAGGCTGTGTATCCATAAATTTACAGGAGACATGCTGGCATTTTCATCTTGTCTTTTTATAGTTCCTTGTTTCTTTATCTTTTGAAATAATGGGACCCAAAAAAAGAGAAGAGCAATTGGATTATGTATTTTTTACATATAAAATGGCTTTTTTTAATATTTTTTTTTTATGTATAAAATGGCATCATGATGTTCTTACTAGTAATTCCCAGCTTCTAGTTTCTTTTTTGATTTCCATTAAGCAATGAGCTAATATTTGTACAAAACTATCCATAGTAAATTCAAGGTCTTTTTTTTTCAGTTACAGTGGTCAGCTCTGAGCCCATGAGTTACTTTATAAGACATATAAATAATGTAGCAAGAAATTTAAAAGCTAAGTCAGATCACGGCACTAGTACAAAGCTTATTTCTCTGTATGAATGAACACTTAAGGAAGACTCAACTCAAAGTTTCTCAGCTGTGTAAGCAAAAGTGAATTTACAATAGGCTTGATGAATGAGAAGGGTTACACAAAATTTGAATTATGGTGAGGTATACATGAGAAGTATCCATCCCTGCAACCACTTCAGGATGGAGAACCTAATTCTCACTAGAGCTGTTCATCCTTCTGCTGTGCAGAAAGCCATCAAAGTCCAATGTATTGGTTTTCCTCAGCCCAATATATTACTGTGGCTTAGTAGCAGAAATTTCTATTTGCTTCTGCCTTTTTGCCAGCTTTTTTATCACAGTCTCTTCCAACTGCTTCAAGCACTTCCAGCCACCACCAGCTGAGCACACCTTCTGTGCATGAACAGCATGACTGCACACCAGATGAAGAGCATGGCCAGTGACCTACAGGGCTGGCTGGTTGAGGGAGTACTTTGAGCTCACTCACCAGTTGATCCTTAAAGGTGGTGGGAAAGGGGATTTGAGTAGGCAGGACAAGAAGGTATTGAAGCTTGCCATGTAATTTCAAAGTACAAATGAACAGTGAGTATTGGCTGGCTGTATTACAGTACAAAGAACTGTAATGGCCAAGGCAGCACTTAGAAGACATACAGGACACAGCAGATCAGCCCCACATCTACTACAAATAAGTAAATCCATGGTCAAGTGAGGTTTAATCACACGTTATGCAAATGCTTTGTGAAGTCCAGGTTTTACTGCCAGTTCTCAAGCCTTAGTGCTATTCTTTGGTGATGTCAGACTAAGAAATTATTTTGTTTGCTTGTTTTGTTGTGTGTTTTTCTTCACACTCTTAAATCATCAGTCACTGCCTACAGACTCCTTCATGCTATACATCACTGAATTCTTCTACACATTTTGAGCATACCCAGCACAGTCAGCCACCACATCACACTCCCTACAGCATGCTGTAGCTTACTAAAATAAAGCTGACCATATTAAAATAGATTCAGTGCAAGTAAAGGCACTTTGTGCTAATTCTCAACTTTTCCAGTGTTCCTTGCTTGTCGTGTTTTTTGACCAGGTCATTCCTGATGTTACTTTTGTGATCTGAATGATAACATTTCCCACTGACTACAGTGTGTCTGTTATTTACTATGTGCTCTTAAATCTTCTTGGAATCTCTAACTGCATCAGCACTGCCTTGAAACTAGATATGAAAAAGAATTTTTTATTATGAGGGTGGTGATACACTGGATCAGTTTCTCACAGAGTGGGTAGATGCCCCATCCCTGGTAACATTCAAGGTCAGGTTGGACAGGGCTCTGAGCCACCTGCTCTAGTTGAAAATGTCTCTGCTAATTGCAGGGTTGGGGGAGGACTAGACAACTTCTAAAGGTGCCTTCCAACTCAATTCATTATAATACTTTGTGCTGGGAGAGAAACCTCCATGGCCCATGTGTTGTACCTGATCATCATGGCTTTGTACAAGACAAAATACCTTCTTTTCATTTAGACATCTTACTGGAAGATCTAAAATAAAAAATTAATTCATTTCTGTCTACCTAGAGTAGCTTGTTAACAAATATGTGAGAGTCATTTAGTTTAAATGGAACTTCTCAAGAAGACCTAAAGGTATGTTGTACTAATTAAATTAGCTGCTTAAAGCTTGCCTCCAATAATCATTTCATGTGATTTAGTGGGAAAGATGGGAAAATGTAGAGGTATTCCCATATATTGTACAATAAGAAATTTTGGGTTGGAAAAGATGGATGTTTTGGGGATTTTTCTATCTTCCAGTCCAACTAAGTATAATATCTGTTTCTGGTTACCCCAGTCTCTGAAGAAATTTTTCCTTTACATATTCAACTGAAATGTATAAAAGCAAGAGGCTCAAGAGTGTGACAAATTGTTTCTAGTTCATTCATAATTTTGATAAAATATTCTTTGTTATTTTCCAGTTCCTGTCAACTCACTGTTATACAGGCATGAATTTTTTAGAAAGTCAAGGAAATCATTGAAAAAAGCATAAAGCTAAGTAAAGAAAGGGAAAACACATGTCTGCTCTGTCTCCATCTCACAGTCAGTCAGGTATCTAGTGAACACTTCTGAAATAACATCAAATGTAATTTCACTCTTAGTGCACATGAAGGTGTTATTTCTTAACAATTGCATGTCCTTTACTCTTGTTTTGTTTCATTCAGCAGTAATTTTTCTGCTTCAAGAATTTGTGTCTGAATTATCTGCAAAATTATATGAAAACTTGCTTCTTACATTTGTTATTCGGTTGTCCCTGTTCAGGTTTGATGTTTCTTTTCATCATACATGCCTGTGCATTTTAGTGGGGCAGTCAAGTGTGCTGACACTGATGAATAATTTAAAATTCTCAATATACTTCTCCTGCATAATTTTGAAGCCTCCTTTTTGCACTGCTGTACAGCTTTCTCTGTTTCTGTAGTACCTGTTTGTTTCATGAAATACAAAGTGTTGAGAAGAAATTTCAGCACCATAAATCTGACTTCTTTTTGCCATAACTTGTAGAGCCCCAGGGACTGTGGGGCTCTGTCCTCTACATCCTTTGTCCTCCCCCACAGGACCCTCAAGAGGAGACAGAGGAGAGTGTGGAAGGAGAGATGCAGCCCCAGAACGCCATGCAGGGCCCTGTCTGAGGAGTCCAGGCTCACCATGAGTGTGCTGCTCCTCAAGGTCCTGCAAGGACCACAGGTCAGCCACGACTCAGATTCCTGCATGAGTAATGCTGAAAAGCAACCAAATGGTTATTGAAGATACACAGATTTCATGGAAACTTGCTGGAAAGCCTGAGTTTTCTTTTAGATAAATATAGATGTCTTTCTACTATTAAAAATCAGACTATTTTAGAAGCAGAAGGGAAGGCAGTAGAGGCAGTAGAGAAAGGGGAAAAGGCTTTACTTTAAAAAAATCCAGACTAAACAGAGATTTATGTTCTAGCTATAGATGCAATGCCCTCAAATCTTAGAGAAAAAAAATAAAAGGAAGCCACAAACTGTGGTCTCATACCCTTGCAAAGGAATCCTTTTAAGTCAATGAAAACTATGAAAACATAGAGACATAGAGCTTGGACCCTTGCTGTTAAGTAGTATAGCATGTTAAGTGAAAACTGGGAAATAAATATTTGAAATGCGTAACTTCTCTGTCATTCCCTAGCTGCATCTCACTGAACCTTAAAGGAGCCTTCCAGCTGACCACAAATAGTCTGACCAATGTGACCTTGAATGTTTCCAGGGATGGGACATCTCACACCTCTCTGGACAACCTGCTCCTTCCATCCTGCTCTTAGTTTGGGTATTCATACAAAACCTTGCCCTTACAAGACTGTGATTCCACAGGTAGTCTTACTAGAGTTAAGTTCAGGATTGTGCACACAGCCCTTTAGGATGACAGTGCTTTTGCATACCATGGATTTGCTATCTGATACCTGATCACTGTATCTTGGCCAGCACAGCCCATTTTGCACTGTGTAGTCACCCTTGTGTCATTACAAGTGTACATATGGGAACTTGCCTGCAACAAGGGTAAAACCTTTGGTTTTCATTTAAACAAATACATTCATAAACAGTTTGATGAGAAGCACCTCAAAAGCACCAAACTGATACCACATCTCACCTTACTTTTGCCTCTTGCCTGACCCTCAGTTGCAGAATCGGTTTGTGTCTTGCAGTGATGGTGTAACATGGCAGTAGTGAGGCTGTAACACCATTACATCATATTCTATGACTTTGGAGAACGTGTTTAATTGATGAATAGATTGTTCATAAATTTTCAGCTTTACTATAGCTACTACCAACGTCATTAAATTGTGGAGATTATCCAAATTGTCTCAGCTGCTTACCTTTCATTTCCTTCAGGATCTCGAGCATCCCCTGCATTCTAAGTCTGTATCTCAGCTATATTCAGCAAATTTTTCCTTACTGCCAATCTGTTTAAATCAGCAGAGTTCAACAAACCTTCACAGCCATTAAAATTCCTTTTTATCCAAATAAGCACAGAGAGAAATCAAGCTGCCTCTTATCTAACAAAACCTTGTTTGGAATACTGCCCTTTTAAATGGTAGTCGCACTTCAGTTTTGGAAGTCAGTGTGCTGCTTTGGCTTTGGAACACTTTTTGATCTCTTTACAACCAATGTATCTAGCAGCTTCTATCCAGTTGTCATTCAGAGAAGTGTTCTGTTTTTTTGGTCTTAAACTCAATGAGCCAAACTTTTCATGCTATAAGATAATAACTCTAGCAGCATTTGCTACAGACTGACTTTTGCTGAGCACACAGGGATGTAAAAGACGCTTAATGTCATGTTTTATAGCTGGCGCCTTTATGGCCTATGCTTTTTTATAATATGCAACGTTTACTGTTGCACTTTTCTAGTTCAATATCCAGCAAAGAAATTAACTGAAAATATTACAGACATGCCGTAGTTGATGAGAACAATAAAGCAGTGAACTGTGTAAGTAAAGTCTGAGCTGTGAAGGGATCATTTCAGCTGTAACTTTTGAAGGTTTTGTTTGCTTATTTGCTTGTTTTAAATTGAAGGACCATTAGTATACCCAGATAGAATGCCTACGCTGATCATTAAAATATATCAATTTTTTTTAAAACACATTTTAGCACTAATGTTTTCCATACAAAACCTTTGCCTGAATAAGACTGTATATATCGTGTAATCAGGCTTTTCTGACATTTCTGTGCTTCTGCTTCCATTCTGTTCTACCATTCTGCCTCATTCACAGAAGGGAAAAACTATTTTACAGCACATAAGAAGACAGAGCTTCTTAAAGGAAATTTTCTTTCTAATATTGGATATAAGACTGAATCACTTGAAGATCATATGGGAGGGAACTACTCCAGTTCAGTATTTTTTGTTTAATGAAAAATTTTCTATAGTACTCCCTTGCTCCCTGTTTTTGGGGCAACCCTCCAGAGAAGGATCTATAAATGCATCTTAACATTTAACTTTTCTTAAAGAGTCCTCTGATACTAATGAAAAAATCTTTGCACAATCACATAAATGCCCATAGGTGATTGCATTACTATAATCCCCTTTGACTGTAATCTCCTTTTACATTAATACTTGTTCAAGTATATTCCTGTCTTACATTAACAAATTATGTGTGCAAAAAAATTATTTGCTTGCAAAGAAGTGATTGTCAAATTTTGTTTAATGTGAAGATTACTATTTTACTCTCTTTGGACATTATTATTGTTTCTCCATAATCAGGCTCCTTTGTGATTATTGACATATTAAACACAAAAAAGTTATTTTGTTTAGTTGATTTTATGTATGACATTTGTATTGGACCATTTGATATGTTTAAAAAACATTTATTGAATTGTTGAACAAACACAGTTACTCCAGTAACGTTATTAGTAATAGACTAATCTCCATGGGAATATGTGTAAATAATAGATCTTCTCTCTACACCTACCTGACAGTCTGGCATTTTTAATCCAAGAATCCTCTTTGCTTTATTTTATTTTATAAAGTAAAATAAAATATGCTTTTATGTTTTGTTTTATTACAGAATCATGTGATGATCTATTAACTGGCATAATTCAATAGCTATGCTTGGATGAACTGCTTTTCTGTTATGACATAATGCAAGTGAAGTTACAGTGACATTTCTAGATGACTAACATATATGAATAAATGAGCATATGAATACACTGATATTATATACTCCAAAATCCATTTTATCACTTTGTGTAAGTTATGTGCAGCTAGTACATTCTTCTCATTATGTTATTCCTGGTATTTTGAGATGCTAATGACCTTAGCATTATGGCACTCAGATGCCATCTGATTCATTAACTGCTAAAGGTAGAATGGATTTATGCAGACTCATACGACTGTCTAAAATGGTAGCAGTGGTAGAAATAATGCTCTCATCCATCAGTGGATAAAGATAAACATGTTCAGAACACAGTTTTATCTTTCTACAAGTAACCCTCCAGTCTCTCTGCACCTAGAAGAAGTGGAGATCTGCCCTCTGACTCAAAGTGGTTTCATAACAAGAGCTTCTTTAGGAGGAAACCTTAATCTGTCTGTAGGTTTAAGTCTCTAATTTGATTTTTTTACAGTTTGATAATTCTTACTGTTTACCCCTCATACCTTTTCTATCCCAGTAATCAAAGAACAGATTTCAGAATTGTATTTTTCTTAAAATATTCAATTGTTCTGAAATTAGTTCTTTAATAATAAATTGTTCCTAAAAAAATCCAAAGCTTCCCAGCTCTTAATGCTTCACATCTAGCTATCTCTAATATCCAGCTTTCATAATTCTGCAGATTTTGGATGATTTTGTTTCAAATAAAAATAGAGACATCCATGTTTAAAGCCATGATTTCTTTGAACAACAAGAGTAGCCAGAGGATATATATTCATACCTAGGCAATTATGAGGTTTTAGTTGATCTTAAATAAAAATAGTTCAGGTAATTGGTTAATTTAAAATGCTTATAATTGTGTATCATTTGTAATGACATTATACACGGCACAAAAATTTTACTCCTTATATTTACTGGCTTCCTTAAAATCCACTAAGATAAATTATTTTTTAACAAATTCCTTAGTTAAAGCTTTGATTACTTGTCTGTTTGTTCATCGGTTTATTATCTGTTTCACAATTTTTTTTTTTAATGATTGATCAATTTCTGTAACATTTTATATGAGTGGAACTCCTAAAGACTATTTATCTTGTGTTTCATTAGCAGGTGGCTGAAAAGGAAAGCCTGGCCCATATATTTGCAGTGTGAGAAAGGCCTAAATCTATCAATTTTCTGTTCTGTTTGGCCTGTTGGCAGCCAAAAAATAACAACTGGATCAACATGTTCCCCTTCTTATGTAACTGATAATTAATGAGTGAATGAGTAAGTCTGAGTTATCCTGGGAAGCATGTGCAAGGTCAGAGGGAAACACTGTAGGGAAATGTGGAAAATAGTGCCAGGGAAAATACAGATACAGGACATATATCAGGGATCTGAATTCATTCTGTCCTTGCAGCATAGTTCAGCAAGCTATAGGAAATCAAGCTGCACCTTTTTCACTGCTCAGAAAACAGTTTCATCACTCTTGTTAGAAATAAATGTTAGAGAAGCTGCTCATCCTGTTGCTTCTCTGATTTGCCAGTCTATGGATAACCTCTGCCAAAGTACCACTGTGTGCCTTGTTCCATACTGTATTTATATTGATTTCCACTCACAGCAAGCCCTGCTCATTTTTAAGCTCTCTATAAAGCCTGTGTCCCTTTTTTAACCTCTACTCAAAGATAACTGAAGGCATGCATTCCTATGAAATAAAGAATAACTGAATTACATTGTATCCTAGAAAAAAAGATGTATTTTGGTTTTGCTTCTTTCTTTCTTGATTATAAACTCTTACTACTAAGGACACTGATTTACTCATTTAGTCTTTGTTTATATGACACTAAGTAATTAGAGGCACAATATTTTTAAGTGATAGCAACAGCTAGCTCTAGTTAAAAGAGACTGACCATGAAAGCACTGCCTTATGTTGCATTCAAAATTCTGTAAAATATAACAATATATAAAACAATTAATTTTGAAAATATCTGCCCACTGGTACTCTTTTCATTACCCATTCATTGCATTAGACCCTTTGCAAGTGGTGTTGCTTAACCAACAAGAGAACCACCATACAGGATTCTGAGCTTCACTATGTCTGCACTGGGATGTGCATGTTAAAGAAAAGAGCAACTTAAAGAAAAAGAGAATTTATCTAATGAGATGGCAGAAAGTTAACAAGCTGTAGTTAAATCATAAATGCCTGTTTCTGTACTAATATATTCACTATTCAGATGTTATATTGTTACTAATTCCCATATTTCAGTGAATGAATGTTTTTTCTGTTTTTGAGTCTCCTTACTGTAGAGTCCATTTCTATTCCATTATTTCACCCTACAGACAACACTGCTGCAGGAGTATAGCAGTGAGTAGGAGGCTGCAGTAAATAGGTCAGAGCAATTATCTCACAACTTTCCTTTCAATCTCCTATGACTTTAGGACATTAGGTGTAGACATGGTGATGAAAATATCTTTGTCTAGCTCAGCAACATGCTGTGAGAGGCAGTTTGTGGAATAAGATCCTGAAAAAGACAGCAGCATGAGAAAGAGTAAAAATAAAACATGAGGGACAGAAAGAAAATGTCGTCTTTGACATTAAAGAAGTATAAAAGGGTAAGACCTGATTCTCTTTGCAGTTAGTTCTGTAAATCAGGGGAAATGGTATCAAAGCAGCAGAATTAACATTCGTTTACTGAGAAAATATACAAGGCTTTAACTTTTAAAAATATCTACTCTTTTGTCTAGGGAAATAAAATATGGCAAAATCACGGGATGAGGCAAAAAGTGATTCTGGAAGCACAGGCATCCAAATTAATTTTTTTTTAAGTTTTGACCTTATTGATAATGTGTTTAATAAGTTGTTTGCTTGTGAAACTTGCAGGTCAGTGTACAGTGTGTACACAGAGATTAGGTTATCTTTTACTGTTTTACTTATGAAAACAGCAAACCGTGTATTGTGACATATAAAAAGATGTAATAGATGATGATACCAGGCTAAAGCAGAATTTCTGCATTTTTCATAACTGTGATGAGAGGAAACACAGTTTACTAACTTGAGCTGAAAGTTAGTGGTTTTTTATGCATGGAAATAAGCACTGAGCATTTCAATCAACAGCTGAAACTGATCAGTCAACCCAGTTCCAGTGCCATGAAGATGTGAAACCTATTAAGGATTTGGAAACCTCAGACATTACATTTATAACACCTAAACCAGAAATCTATCAGAAATAGTTGTATCTCTTCCACTGATCCTAGAACAATTCTGCATTTCTGTGTGTGCAGTTAAATGTGTTTGGGTTTTGTCTTCTTTTGTTTGTTTGGACTACTTTAATTTTTTTTCTTTTTTTAACAATATTGGTGAAGAGGTAAATATCTATCACAAAACTGAAGGATTTTGTTGGACAACTCTCTGCTTTGTCACTGTTAATTTCACCTATTTCTAAAAATATTAATAAAAGAGAACTGTTTAAAATTTAAAACACCAAAACAAAATCAAAGACAAAGAAAAAAGGTAAACAGTTCACCATATTTTAAATTCTTAAGAAACACAAATCATGGATTACCCTAAGGTTTCATATTTGTATTTGACATACTTATTGTAGAAAAGTGTATTAACTTATTCCAGGCCTCTGTAATTAATTAAAAATAGATATATTTATGTATTCATAATTGGTTTTTCAATAGACTTTCTGAGAAAAGCCTCCTGGCCTGATAGGAAAAAATCTAAGAATATACCTAAAACCTGCTTGTCTCAGTGTGAATTGCCTCATGTCTCACTACGAAAAAGTATAAATTCAAAAAATGTAGTCTTTTGCAATTTTTTTTACTACTTTTTTACCAGTTTCAAATGATACCTCAAGTAGTCATTAGACATATTCTTGCTGAGCGAATGTAGCTGCAACAAATAAACCTGGCATGACACTCCATTAATGCTGTTGCAATTTGCTAATTGAGTTTTAACAAGATCTAATTTTTAATTCTTGCGTTGGTTGGGTTTTTGCTTTTTTTAAAAAAAAGCAATTCAGAAAAGGTTGGTAATTCAACGTAACCACAGCCACATAAAAGTCTTGTTGCACAGATGTCTTTGGGATGGCCTGGGGACTTTGGAGCTTGAAATCTAAGTCTGCTATCTGCTGCTTGAATACTGAATTCCTTAGTGAAAATTTGAGATTGACTTGATTGATTGATTGATTGATTGATTTTAAAAAATCAAACAGGAAAATAGAGATGAACAGGACAGGACTCCTGCAGATTTAAATCCAGCTGTACAGACAGTGTGGACAATCTGAACTCAAAATTAATAGTGTGGTGAGATGATGAAGTCTAATGCCCTATCTAATAATGACTGTTCATATTTGCACACATTCTTTACACTGGATGTCAGTGTGCAAAGCAAATTTTTTAGACAGTAATATCCTTCTGGAACATACAAACAAAACCAGGCATCTTTAGCTCATTATTTTTGTTTGTTTGATTGTTTGTTTTTCATGTATCTGTGGCCCATAAGCTGAAACTTCATTACATCTGCCTGTTTATTAAAGGAAGGCTCATGCTATCAGCAGAGCAGCAATAGGTATTAAATGCCTATGGAGCACTATCTATTTACCTATGAATCAGTTATTCCTCTCTGATGTCAAAAGCCAAAAACTTTTAAGAAGTTACAAATAAAAAAAATCCAAAATGTCAATCTCCTAACTAAGCATTTGACGCTGACTAGTATTCTATCAAGAATCTACAAGGATCCACAAACTGGGTTTTCAGGTATTTTTCCCCTGTGGGCTAACTAGCACCCCACCAAGATCAAAAGTGCCTTTGAAATCCAATGTTTAAAGACAAGGCATAAATGATCTAGGGCACAATAACGAGCATGAAGAGAAAAAAATAGTACATTTCTCCCCAGATGGTGCATCAGATCAAGTAATACACTGCTAAAGTGCAGATTTAACCTTGGACCAAAGTGATAGTGACTTCTGGAAGGCTTTCAATAATGAAAGATGATCATAAATATCAGGTATTGAAGATGACCAATTATAGAACAAATGGATAGAGTCCTGTCTTAGAGGTGTAAACATTTTTATGCTCTGTGATGCTGTCATGGCATGTTCTGAATGGTTATCCCTAATTTTCCCAGCCAAAATGAGGATGACTATTAGACTTTTTTGTATCTTTCCCTAAAATGAGGCTATAGCTACTCAGGAAAGGTTTCACTGAGCCATTTCAGCAGAATGCTGGCTTAAAACCTCCTCATTTAACCTCCTGGGTGAGATATCTTGGATGGCTAACAGCTATGCTTCTGGATCTCAGAAGTCTAACTCAAAGTGATATCCATTTTCTTCCACAATAGATTATCTGTCAGGCAGCAGAAGACTTTTATTCAAGGTCCAGCTCAGGAACAAGAGGCTTAAGCCAGCATCTATCACACTCAAAGGAAAAAACTGTAAGCAGAGAAGGTATTTGGATAGCAAGTTTTCTTCACTAAAAGCTGGGACATTACTTGTTTAGCAGAGAGAGAAGAGGAGGCTGAAGGGAGACACTTATCACACTCTACAACTGCCTGAAAAAAGGCTGTAGCCGGGTGGGGGTTTGGCCTCTTCTACCAGGCAACCAGTGACAGGCCAAGAGGACATGGCCTCAAGCTGCACCAGGGAATGTCCAAGTGGAACATCAGAAGGAATCTCCTCACTGAAATGATTGTAAGGCGTTGGAACAAACATCACAGAGAGGTGGTGGAGTCACCATCCCTGGAGGGGTTCAAGAGACGACTGGATGTGGCACTTATTGCTGTGATATGGTCGACAAATGTGGTGATCCATCAAAGGCTGGACTCAATGATCTTGGAGATGTTTTCCAGCCTTACTTATCCATGATTCTATGATTCTAGCTTGGCAAGTTCCTAGGTTAGGAAGACTTATATCTCACTGGGAAATTGTAAAAATGTAGGATTACTCAATTTCTATTAAAAACTGCATTTTGAGGAAAATGGCTCTAGACATATTCTGCCTTCTGGAAAAACCTGGAATTTACTGCCATGAATTTACACACACACACACATAGACACACACACACACACAAATATATATGTATATATGTATGTATATACACATACACATACACACCCATATATATGTGCACTCACACATTATATATATTCATATGTTCATATATATACCTCTACTTATATATGCACATCTATATATACATATACACACATATATACATATATAGATATGCAATAAATATATATATTGCTTAGTACACACAAAATATTGTTCAAAATCTCCAAAATACCAGTATTTTAAGAGTACATAATCTGATGATTGTTTGACAAAAAAACTTACACTATTTCAGAATGTTTCATAATATCTTTCATAATATATGTGGCACTTAAATAAGCTTTAGTACTGATATTGTCATCCAAGCTCAGTAACATTCTCTAGGAGGAGGTGAGAGAAAAATGGCCATGTAGTAAGTTGTTTGTGTAGTTTTGCTGGTGGCGATTAGTAGTTAAGAGATATTATTCTGCTTTTGCTTATGAGGTACTGTAGTACTGACAACCATTCTTCTCTTGCTTTGACCAGACAGAGTCAAACATCAGGATTCTTTAGACTTCACATTTTTAAACCCTTGTGTCTTGAAAGATAAATATTATTTTCGTGATCAAGTCCAGTTTTGCCTTTGGCATGATGTGATTTGATTATTCAGCACTTAGAGACTTGAATTAATGATTAACTATATAAAATTTGCTGAACATGTTAACTTTTCAGTTGTAATTGGTATTAATGAAAATTAACAATCCTGTTAACTATAAATCAAAATTACCATACAGAAAAAACAACTACCCTGCTATTTTTTATTGAGGGGTTAACTTCATTTTTATGGAAAACTGCAGCAGAAACATAACCGCATAATGTGATAAGAAAGATTGTAAAATTGCATAGCAGTGGCTTATAACAGTTTTCAAAATTACTTGTCCTTACCAAAGTCAAACCCATAATGTAATATACAGGATGCAATAAGAAATAATATGATTTGCCTTAAACCATTTTTATGCCTTTAATTTTAAGTAATGTGTGTTATAGTCTTAATAAAATAGTAAAAAAAAATCTCTTAAATGCAAAAAAACAATACCCTGTGTGTGCAAAAGTATTATACTGATCAGCATAAGGCTTGCAGTATCAAAAAAAACCCCAAGACCGAGCAAACAAACAAAAAACCAAATCCCACAGCAACAAATTACTTAAGATATTTTAATTATGGAGACTGTTAATGTGAGTAAACTGAGATACTTGTTAGATACCAATTCCCAGTTCTTCAAAATTATTGATTGTGAAAATTTGACTGGTTCTTCTACTTCTTTCATATTTGCCACCAAAAGCAAGCACTGAAAATTTGGCCTCATCTTCCTGGTATGTCAAGCAAGGACATTACCTTATAGACATGTCAGAGTGATGAATTAATTAAAACTTGAGAAGTGCTCATATTATGCTAATGAACTCTGCTGCCAAAGCTAAAAATAAATAACTTCAAAAATACCCATTTAAAAACCTTTAGAGTGGCAATTATTTAATTACAGGGCACCTTTAAAGAAATGAACGATAACTCAAGTGACTGTAAGTATTTCTCCAGTTATGCAACTTCAAAACAGCAGCTAAAAACAGCATTCAAAGTGTAGAGCTTCAGGTGACATGGATCAATGCAGTTCCATGCATTTAAGATCAGTGACAACTGTTTGTGATAATTATGTTTTAAGTTTTATTGTTTAGTTGCTGTAAATGTGTTTGACTTTTGAGATGTCACTAAGCTTTCTGTCAAATTTATGATTAAAAATGGTGTAAAGGTGTCACAGACTAAGCTCTTAATATGTTGTTACACATAAAAGCCCTGACTGTTGCTTCAGAAAGGTCCTGATAGTGCTGAAAGTGCAAGATGCATTAATTAAAATAACTATAATGCTCAGATATTATGATAATCCAGTTCTAATGGCTTACTGATGATGTTTTACACTGTTAATTTCTATTTCCTGCAGAAGGGACCAAAATAAAGCCCCACAGTGTCTTTAACTAAAAATATTTAGGTCAGACTGAATGAAAAAACTTGGTTGTAATTTAACCACTTCAATGCATCTTTTGTGATCGTGAAGACACCTGGGAACTGTCTACCTGAATTTAGTAGGTTCTTCCCTTTTTGACTTGAAGTTTTTCTCCAGAGCTTTTGTAGCAGTAGATATAACTTCCCCTATCAGAGTAGTCAGATTATTTACTCTTGAAACAAGACCCACTGGAATTAGAAAATAGACTGACAAGATCTTAATGTCCTGAGGGACACAGTTGACAAGCAGTGCTCTAAAACCACTCAGCATTTACAGACTTCACTGAGACGCCAAAAGCAAACCAAGAAAAAAGACAGGAGCCTAAGTCTCTTTCATTCAAGAAAGGAGAGGTAGAGATGCTCTCTTTTATGTAATACCCTACCAAACAGACAGCTTGGTTAGATTTAAGCATACCTCAGCCCAGCAGGATTCAGACATGTTTTGAGTGCTTCAGCACTTGACCCAGCCTTCTGACCTGGTCAGAAGCTAAAGGAAGGGATGCAGGTGCTCTGTTCTAGTGAAATTGGGCTGCTGTGTAGGAGTAATTAGAAGACAGAGCCAAAAGACCGAGAAGAAACCTTTGTATATAGTGCCTACATTTCCACAGTTATCATGTTGTGTCTTGCATTTGATTTTGAGCTTTAAATACTACTGAATTTGATGATTTTGTATCACAGCAGTATTTTCCTCTGCTACTGGGCTCTAAAAACCAGAGATGTCAAAAGGAACAAGGTAGATAATAAATTCATAGGTTAAAGCTCTGACAACTGAGCCTTTTATGCAACTCCAGACAAACCAACACACCTCTACAGAATGGGAATATAGCAACTGTTCATAATGTAATTATATGCAAAACAAAATGTTTTGAGATTTTTGAAGTTGTTAGAAGAGTGGTTATAAACATCTAAATTTGAACTATTAGTAAATTTAAGGATTCAAGTCTGGAGACAAAAGAGGGTTTATGTTTCTGCCTTTTCAGTTGTTAAGCTCTAGATAGTAGTACAGTAGATTCCTTCGATGCCTTCCAGTATCAAAAGATAACTGAGTTAAACTGTCTGTGATAGAAACTAATAGTCCTTGAGACTGATTAGAGAACATCTGTTAAATAAATGTACTGAACTCAGAGCTTTTACTACAGCTTTTAGAATGTATGCCAGAGAAGAACAGAGAGAGGGTATTTTGAGTGATAGGGAATTTTGTCCTATTTTGTTGACATCCTTTGTTGTTGTCTTTTGGGGGTGACTTCTTTTTCTTGGGGTCAGCAAACAAACAGCATAGAACTAATAATATATATATGTCTGAATAAGGGCCATTTTATTTTCAATAATTTCTAAAACAGTATCTAAACATGATACAGTTATTTAAGGTTTCCAGCCACGCTAGTGGACTACTCTTTTCTCAACCACACTGCCCATATAGTTCACACAGAATCATAAAAATGAGATCCCAGGAGCATCAATAGTATTACATGTTTCCACTACTACAGGAATGGGCTCAAGCCAGTCTGCTGGGTTTTGGTGATTTTTGGTTTGTTTCGTGTTTTTTCCCCATCGTCATCTTTTTTCAACAGCCCAAACCTATAAAGTGTCTCCAACAGCCAGATTTATCTGTATTATCTACCATAAATATGAACATAGCTGTTCCTAGCTAGAGACTGCTGTAAAATATGAAAATACAATGTCAAATTCTCATAAGTGTAAAGACAAGTTTATTAGCCTTGTGACCATTCTTTATCAGTGAATTTAGCCCAGCACTTTAATTGTAAGAAAACACAGATTATGGGTCAATTTGCAATACTGACCTTAGTATTTGTTTTACCTAGATTAGAAAAAAAAAATTGTAAAAATGTACAATCACTATCTCTTCCTTTTCTTTTTCTGAGTAAATCCATAAATCTGTGTTCAGAAGACACATGATATTCTTTTTTCTCACTCTAATCAGTGGTGTTGTATACTGCTGAAAGATATATCTCCTGCTTTCTCAGTGTCTTGTGTGCCAGCAATGCCATACTATACAACAGCTGTCTCCTACCACATCTCCTGCAAACCTCATGCACATCTGTAAAGCATACACTTTAATCCGTTCTCCTCACGTTGTTTTGCCACAGGGACTACAGATTTCCAGTTGACTGTAAAACTTCAGGTTCAAAGACACTTTCGATATAATGATTAATTTCATGCAAAATACATAGAATTGCATTACAGCTGAATCCCAAGGCTTGTACTCATCATTACTAGAATTACCACAAAACTCCAACTGGTTTACCTTATAATTAAAAAATCTAAAATTAAATCTACAATCTAATCTAAAATAATTAAAACTAAAATCTAAGAAAGGTCTCGCTGAAAAAATCTTGATGTGAAAACAAATTTTAAGGTTCGGTACGCAGTAGCTTTCTATTCCTTGCAAATTAATTTCAGGAAAAGGATTATTGGCATCCCTATAATAGCAGGTAAAACGTTAATTTTAACTTAATTTTCTCAGAGTTACCTATTTCTATAAATATTGAACTAAAAATTACACTTTTTCTGTGAACCCAGAATCTTGAGCACCAACTTCAGAGATAAGAATTAATTTTGATAAATTCTCTGATAAAAGGAAGGACTGGTTCCATACCATTTTGATAATACTTTCTTTGCAATCATATCAGTAGTTTCGTCTGGAAGGAAGGAAGGAAGGAAGGAAGGAAGGAAGGAAGAAAAGAAAGAAAGGGAGAGAGAGAAAGAAAGGGAGAAAGAGAGAAAAAGAAAGAGAGAGAGAGAGAGAGAAAGAGAGAAAGAGAGAAAGAGCGAAAGAGAGAAAGAAAGAAAAGAAAGAAAGAGAGAAAGAAAGAGAGAAGAGAGCGACAGAAAGAAAGAAAGAGAGAGAGAGAAAGAAAGAAAGAGAGAGAAGAGGCAAGGTGAGGAAAAGGAAAAGGAAAAGGAAAAGGAAAAGGAAAAGGAAAAGGAAAAGGAAAAGGAAAAGGAAAAGGAAAAATACCAGGAAAATGAAAGAAAGTAAAAAAAAGTTTTAAAAAACAGTAAATTCCAAAGACTTTTATTTGACTTACCTGTTAGATAAATGCTGAGATTGACCCTGTCAGCATTCATAACTGTCTGGGATTTCCCAGATGTGTAACTTTTCTGTTGAAAGCTGACTCAGCTTTAAATGGAAACTGAACTGAGTTTTGAGGATCACAATAATGGCACTGAAGTCTGAGAGTTGTCCTAATATAATGCCCAATATTCAATTCTGTAGAGCAAAAAAATAAATAGGAATATGTTATCTTTTCTACAGTAACTATGCCTATATTCTTTTATCTGTATGTAATAAGAGTAGCAATTATTTTTGTTTGCTATTTTGTTATGATAATAATAAAAACAAAATTAAAAAGAGAGTAAAAGTAATATGACATTGTAACCATTAAATACATGATATCATAATGTTTATTTATATGTCATAAGGAAATTACGATTTTACTTAGAATATATGAAACCCTATTTATTCTTTTTACTCCAAAAAGAACAAAATCTTTAAATAAACTGCAGATCTCAAAATTACCTTCACTTCAAATGGCAATTACAACTAGCTCTCCATTTTCTTATGTACCAACTATGACTAATGCACTTGCCATAAATGCACATTTTTATTCTGAATCTCAAATTGAGTGAATTATTTCAACCTGGAAATGGAAGAAATAATTCTGTTTTCATCTTAGTGGTTATGATGAAAATTCAAGGAAATTGTTTTTCACTTTTGCTAGAAAAGAACCACATGAAGATAATTTAACTGTTCATTTTTAAATTTAGAAAAAAAAATCTGTATTTTTCATAACTAATTCAATACACAAACAAAAATTCAATTATTTCCCCTTATTTTCAACCCTCCTGGGACAACAAACCAAACAATTCTGTTTTCTTGAAATAATTAATATATCCTCCCTCATAGTCAAATGTTAGTAGTACTGAAATGAAATAAGATGAAAAGGATTGGAAATAAAAGACAATATATTGAACAAGATAGACAGCAACCTGAGGGGAGATGGAAAACAGCAGGACAGAGTAGACTCTTTCAGGAAAGACACTCTTGTAACCTAAGGAACCATCTCCCCAGTTATATTCCCCAAGTCCCTTTCAGTATCTCAGTCTTTCTCTTTCTTCTACCCCTAGAGTCTAAAAACTATTTTGATGATAAATTTGTTTGCTCTTCCAAACACAATGACAAAATGAAACAGCAAAACTCTACTTTGTATATGTTCCTTGGAAGTTTTGTGTATATTCTTCTTTCTATATTCACATACAAGCTACTTTTATATTTAACAGTGATTCACATGTCTCATAAAACCTCCCATTAGCACATCAAATTCCTGTGAGGATGTGAATTGGCTTATGGGATTAAAATAATTAATTTGGACAGGAAGCACTCAATATTTTCACTCAGTATGCTCTCTTGGTGTATTCATTCCTTTTAGTTTTTCTTCGGAAGTGTTAAAGATCCACAGCTCAAACATTTGTGGGGAATTTTTGAGAACTTCCTGGTTTTATACAAACTGAAATCCCTTGTGTTTAAATGATCAATTTTGGGTCAAAGCTCAGAATCCTGCAGTGCATTCTGGATGTCACTGTACTGGGTGTACATTTTACAGGCAAACATACAGTTTCATGCCTACTTTTACTTCCATTCAGAGCATTCTTCAGTGTGTTAGTCTGTGTGATTTTATATTGTCCCTGAAAAACTTGGACACTATGAGTAGCCATGAAAGTACAAAAGGATCTCATCCCCTGTAGAACTGAATCATCAAAACAAATAAATGCAAAACCCGAAGAGGATAAGAAATCTTTCCTGGCTTGAAAGAATTAAATGATCCTTTAAAAATCTTTTCATTTGCCTTTTAATACCACAATGTCTGATTTCTGTACAAATATAAGGGAAAGAATATAAAGAATATTAAAAGCAACAGACACTAATAGTGGAAAGTCGAAATCAGGAAGAGATTCTGGAATTTTGATTTCAAATTGGAATAAAGTTCTAGTAAGATCTTTAGGACAAGGCTGTAAAGGAACCTTTCCTGTCTAGTTCATTGTATTGTGTATTAAAATCTCTAATGGATTTGTACAACCTGAACAGAGAAATTGCAAAATTCAGGAATGAGCATATCTACTTAAATAAAGTTGAGCCAAGGAAGTTCTTACTCCCTCGAACACCTGACAATGCTGTGGGATTGTTTCTTAATTAGTAGTTTAGCCTTGATAGTGAAGATATATATGAAATTATATTGAAATACAAAAGCTGCCGTTTATTGCGACTACATTAGTCATTGCAGTTATCATCGTAAGTCTGTTGTTTAGCCTGATGTTTTTTGTAGCAGCTTTGTTGAAATAAACACTGCTAAAAAAAAAAAAATAATTGAACTATGAAATAGCTGAAAGAACATTGGTGACTAATGTTTCAAGGTCTCTCAAATTAAGAGAAGCTAAGCATTATGCAGCACTGGAGATGAACTTCTGATGCAGGAGCAAGCTCATATCCTGCTATGCTTAAATGCTAGCCCTTTTTTCCAACCCTGCTGGAAAATCATCCTCCTTGCAGGAATGTTTGCAAATGATTTCACTCTGTCTTTGAACATATACTCTTTACCAGACCATGAATGCTGAGCAAATAATTTGGTAGCTGGAATAAATATTGCCTTATAACATTGCTGAAGATGCCACAAAAGTGTTCTTAAAATGAAAGAGAAGCAGTTTCTAAAACATAAACCCTGTAATAACTATGCTGTGTTTTAAATTCCTCCAACAGTCATGTTATTTGTCTCAAAAATATCAGAGAACCAGAGGTGTTGAAGCCATTTTAAGATTTAAATTGAGATTTTTTTCAGCTAATATCTATGCAGTGCAAAGTAGTGTTTCTGATTATGATTTCATATTTCTTCAGTTTAGAAGAAAAGAATAAAGTTCACAACCTTTCTGATGATTTTTACAGATTTTTTAAGCCATTCTTAGCATGAAAATCTTTCTCATAATTTTTATTTCATAAGAATTTTTCCCACCTCACAAAATTTTTCGTAAATTCAAGTACAGTATCTGCTGTTTATGTTGTTTCTCAGGTTTATAGATGTTAGACTTTGCTAACTCATATTACTAGATGTAATGGAAAAATATTTGGATTGAGGTAAATTAGCTGTTAAAGATGGTCAAATGCAAACCTAAAAGCACTTATGACTTTAAAGTTCCATATTAGAGCCTCATATATCAAGTTGAAACAAATTGTAACAGACTGAACATTCAGGAATCTATTTAATTTAGTAACTTAAGTATATTTAATTGTTAGTCCACTATATTACCTCAAAAAGATTTGTACAAGAGTTCCTCTGGCAAAAGAGAAATGTTTAATGCAGTTAGGGTATATTTTCAGCTTGATTAACACATCGCATAATCCCTAAAATAAATTAGTCTAGAGTACCTAAAGTTCTGCCTCTGGATATTCCCCATAAACCTTCAATTGCTTTACAGCTGGGGCAAAGTTGTTAACAAGCTTTTCTGTTTGAAGTGTAAATTAGCAGAATTACAGAGTCAATGTCCTAAGCAGTGTCAATGATCTGCCTCCTGCAAATGTGGAAGTACTCAACAAACCTAAGTTTTTCTCAGAAACATTAAGTCATGCACCTGAAGTTTGATTTTGTACAAGGCTACATATACTGGAATGTTGGCTGACTTTTGAAAGGGGTCTGCCACCTTATTTTTGAAGTTATTTGGGTATAAAAAACCTTGCTGCCATCCAAATTTAAGCTTCTTGCTCCTGGGGGTGTTTATACATTTAATCATAGGATCATAAAAGCAGGGCAGGATAGGATTACAGAAGGTCAGCCATTTTATGTCAGTATCCACTCTAATAAAACCATTCTTGACAGGTATTTATTGAAGATGTATTTAAAAACCTCAAGTTATGTAAACTCATCAGCTATATAGGCAATGTACAATTTGGAAATAGTTCCAGTTTATGCCAATGTACTGGAAAAAGTGACAGTGTACTTGAGCTTATGGTCCTACGCTGATCTGCTCTGTGTTTCTGAGGTTCCTTCAGGATTGCAGTTCTTTTAGGAGGAGAGGAAAACAGGCCCCTCCTTAAGAAGCCTGTATGACTATGTTTCACAAGTAATTTTCCTAGAGAAACCTCTCTGACAACCAGTGTACATTGATCATGCCAAGTCATCCTCTTTCAGACCATGATTGTCTGCTGGCACTTTGGTATCTTGGCTTAGAAACATGAATATTGCATATGTGAGACAACCAAAATAATATAATTATGTTGGCCACATTATGAAAAATGTAGCCTTTAAAGAGCAACAATTTTAGTATTGCAAAGTGTTTCAGCTCAAAAAAGGCTCTGGAAGGCAGAGAGCCCAATGTCTGTTGTAAAGTGCTTTGAGCTACTCCAAACTGAGTCTAGGGAGAAGGGATGAAGTAAAAACTATGTGATTCTTCCTATCCATCTAAAAGGATATCAAAGGACAGCTTCCCACTGGGGGATTTCTTTGCCTCTTTAATCATTACAGAGAATTAAACTCTCCCTCCCCACTTGGAGAAAACTTCCAAAGTCATGCAATGAGCAGGAGCAAACAAAGATGGTATATCCAACAACTCTGATGGATCTGTGAACAAATAGGTACAACAGCTCAGTGGTATCGAGATTGTACACTAAGCAGTGTGCCATGGACAATACCAAATGCTAGATATAAATACCTGAGTGTCTGTGGGTCTACTAGAAGGGAAACAGGGACTTCTCCCTGAAGCATGTTATTAGAACAGTAACATATAACCATTATAATTTAATAAGTATTATTCTATCAAGTATTTTATTTTTTTAATCTAAACCCACTGTTTATTGCCAGCTTCTTTATTATCTTCTTTGGTTGAAAAATTAGAATATATTAGATCATATAACAGCTGTTAACTTTTTTTTTCTGCTTTGGTCACATTTTCCCTAAACTCTATTACTCCAGGTCTATCCAACTGTAAATCCTGATAAGAGTTGTGGTACAAACCTTTCAGCTTAAAGAGAGACATCACTGCAGTATAGACTGAAGAAAATTAGATCCCCTGAGTCTTTGTCTCTTGACTATCCCTACTGTTTAATTTTTAATTTACTCACAAGCTGTCTTCTCACAGAAACCTCTAGTTTCCTCTAAGACATACTTGGATGCAATTCTGCTGTGTAGCTCACACCAGAGGCTACTTCCAAAAGGAAATTTCAAAGACTACACAACACTGACTTCTGCCTGCTGTAGATAATGCCACACTTGGTAAATTGTGCACCATGTAATATCCCCATAACACTCTCATGTCATACCATGGGACTCAGTATACAGACCTTGAAATTAATGTTGTAAAGACACTATTTCATTTAATTAAATTACATTCCTCACATTGTTTGAGAAACTTTTTACTGGATCAAAGTCCCATTATGCCCATGTAAGAAAAACAGCAATTAGGCCCTAGGGCTAAAAAGACACCACATGGAGGCAAAACTGGACCTAGCCATGTTCTATGCAGTGCAGATGCCATCACTCTGCTGTTGAGTGTCTCCCTGGAAATACAGGTATGAGCCATTCTGCAGCATTAAACTTGGAATCAAGAGACTGCTCCCTGGAGATCTCTTCAGTAGCATAGATGAAGCAAGTAGATCTGGGATGTCTGCGTTTATATTGCATGTATTTTAACTATTCTACAGAATTCATAGATGGCAATAATAGTTTGCATACAATAAGGATAATAATAATTTATACAAAATAAATATATATAGTAAAAGTTGTAGTTTTGCGGGGGTTTTTTTACCATGGGGTTTTTGGATTTTTCCTAATAGATAGGGTCTAAGTTTGTGATAAAACAAGCAACAAAAGCCTATCTCAACTTTTTTTTTAATCTTGATATAAGCATTCTTAAAATTAGTGGAGTATTTGCTGGGCTTTGTGCAGGCCTGTGTTGCCCTCTGCTTCATGATAAAGGGAAGAAGAAACTTATCCAGTGAATAAACATTCAACACTACTGTAACTTCACAACAAGAAAAGTGAAAAAGATATGGATTTGACTAAATTTCAGGACAAAACTCAGCTAACAGTAATCATCAATCAAATTAGCATGTCTTCCCACTTTAATAGAACTCCGCAGGTTTCAGAGAGGAGGAGCAAAATTGCTGTTCAACCAGCAGTACCATGTATAATGAAATTCGTGACATTTAATATGTTTGTTCCACAAAATAATTTCAAAGATCTTGTAGAAAGGTAAAGAGGCAAAAAGAAATCATGCACAAACATGATGCACAAACCAATAGTTCACATCAGACAAAACTGCTCATATCACAAAGACTTTCTGGTTTAAATAATTGTTAAATATTAATGTATGCACAATAACATCAAGCAATTCGTTTTGTTAGTAGCCTAGTATACAGAAGACTGGAGCATGGTGTCAGAGACTGGAAAGATTAATGTCTTGAGACATCTTGCGATGCTTGGAATGTAGGGGTCAGTCAGGCCTTGCTCTGGTGAGGTGTTGCCCTGTCCCCCATGCCCTTCAGCCCCACAGCATCTGTCCATCCTGGCACACTGTTGGCAGCCTTGCAGTGTTGTTTGACTCAGCCCCTGAGTGGTTGAGCAACCAGAAGTCCCACCTGGGATGAAAACCCACAAGGGCACAAAGGTTTATAGGAAGTCTGCCCATGAGGCAAGCACATTGTTCTTTAACTCTACCTTGATCTTGGATTTTTCTATCTGTTACATCTCTGGAAACCAGGAATAGGCAGCTATATGTCTGTTTTTCTATAGCTTTCCTGTCTTTCTCTCTTCCTTCTTCTTTTTCTCCTTCTAACTCTCTTTTCATAGAACATAACATTGAATGGGTTTAAAGACTGCTAAATTGAATGGGCTAAGTCGATATTGTGATGTGTTTTATGTTGCACTAAATCTTTTGTCAAAGTTCCTTGATTTTCTATAGTTTGACAGTAAACTTTTGTGTGATTTTTACCTCTTGACAATATCTGGTTGGTATTTCTCCCTTGTGTCTACCCAGAGCAATATAACCTTTGTTTAGCCCCATACACGAAATGTGAAGTGTCCAGGGTGTTACAGAAGGTGATAGGGTCTCTTTGCAACATTAAGGAATCATTAATGGTAGTTTTCCCTGTATAAGAAAATGTGCCAAAAAAAGAGTTGTGTACCCTAGTTGAGAAGTCTGTTTGTACAATTTCTTATATCTAACACCATAAAACTGAAGACAGTCTATTTCAACCAGGTATTGCTCCACCTTTTTCATAAATATTACACTTAATAATACATAAGCATCCTAAACATTACAATGGGAAAAGTTATTTTATTTTTATCCTTATACTAACTTGTGTGCTCTTATCCTGTTTTTATCACAGTTTCCAGTATTGTGATCTCCTTAGGTTTATATGGAAAATGTTGGAATAAAATAAAGGTCAGAGTCTATTTTATTTCAGGAGGAAAGATCAATAGGCTTTCTTAAGGCAAACTAAGATATCGGAAAGGATGTATTTAGGATAATGAGAAATTTCTGCCACAGCTCATATTTATTGAAATTTGCAATTCAAGCCTGATGCTGAAAGTCATAGGCATGCCAATAATCTTCATTTTGTGTGTTATCCATCAGCTTCAATATCAGTGGATACTGAGGCTTTAGTATTATCCATCTCCATAAAGATTAAGAAATAAGCTTTAAGAAAATAAAGGTAAATCATAGAAAATATCACAACTTCTGGGCCAAAGATGGTGAGCCTGCAGCATATTAAGATTTTTGGAAGCGTGTCTCAGAACTGGGAGGTAGCTCCAAACACACATTTAGATGTCTGTGATCTAGGTGTCTTGCTGAGGCAGTTGCTTTAATCTCCATTTGAGATAATGGAGAACTAGTCAGTGAGAGGATGTAGTCATTGGAAGTTAGAGAAATACCCAGCAAACCAAATCCAAGTATTTTTTCCAGATTTAACTGAACAGCTTTCTAGCCTCCATTTGATTGTTGTCACAAACCAAATAAAATATGAAGCACAATATTGTTTTTAAGAGAAGATGAGAGGTAAGTAGTGTATTTTCCTCAATGACCATGGAATAAAAGAACATGTCCTCTTTCTACATGAATTTCACATTCTTTTTTTGCTTCCAAAATTCAGATAAAATATCTTCAGAATAACTGAAAAGTTTTTGCAAAAAAAATCTCTCTTGTTGTGCTTACTATTTAGGAAAGAAACCGTACAGAAGCAAAACATATTCAACCTCTGATCTATGCTAAACATCTGATATTAATCTTATTTAACTTTGAAAAACTTAAGAAAGAAAAATGTCTATGGGTTTCTTTTCCGAGGGTAGTTAGGCTGCCATCACCATTTATCTTTTCTTAATTATCTAGACAGTGGTTGTTTTGTATAGCATTTTAACATTTCATGTGGTTTTGCATAATTCTCACATAGTGCCAGCAAGGTCAGTAGAAATTCTTATTCTTTAGTACTCCATGTCACAGACCAGGCAATGTCTGGGGAGTTTCCTGCTCTTGCTACATCAAGTCCTTCACCTCTATTAGTGCATATGTGTCTCAGGAAGCCCTCAGAAAGCATGTCAGTGAAGAACTGGAAAATATTGAAATATAGTTTGCAACTGCTAGAATGAAATTCCACTTGTTTATATAAGAGAGAAACTTTCAATCAGAATAAAACGTTGAAGGATGAATGTTATGAAAGGTGAAGGAGTTCCTGGTCACTGGATATTTCTGAACTTAATCTTTATTTTAATGGGTGCAGTACAAGATAAGAAGACTAAAAGAAGTGGAATCCCAGTGCAGCACTGAAGAGTGGAAAATTAAAATTATCTAAGTCAGTTTTGACAAATGGGGATGGTCTTAAATACATGCAGGATATATTTTTAAGATGCTTTCCTAAAAATAATAGATTATTACTTAGAAATTATTGCATTTTCTAGAAGTGACAAATATTTGCATGCGTATTTTTAAAATGTTTTTACCCCACAGAAAACAATGATTCACACTTATTCAGATAATTTCAAGGAAATAATTGTGTATTGTTGGTTTTGTTAGTTTGTGGGTGGTTTTTTGTTTGATTTTCTGGTGGGGTTTTTTTTGTGGCGTGTTTTTGGGGTTTTTTTTTCCCCCAGGCATTTTGGTAATCATAAAGGAATGTAATTGTGCATGGCATAGTACTGAATGACCTCCTGCATAAAGGGAGTACATAATTTCTCGTCCTTAGCAAGGAGATATAGCTGTGGTGCTGATATAGGTAATTAGCTGCTTCTTACAGCTGATATCAGCCACATTTGCTGCCTGGCTGCTCTGTGCTACATGAACAGCTCCTATTTGCACAAGGCAGAAATATTAATAAAAATACTTTCATATATACAAAAATCTACTCACATTTAACAGTGCAAATAGCTTTGTGTTTAAATGGTTATTATGACCTGAGAAGCTGGAAGTCTTTTTCAGAGTGACATATGTTGAATTCATCATATAAGCAGGCACAACTGATGTCCTTTACATTATCGAATAAAAATGGTTCAACAAATTTTTAATCTCTAGAAGGTAAATGAAAGCATAACTGGCAGTTTAATATAATGTTTGCATCACACTTTTTATGTGATATAGTGTCTGTGGAAGACCTGTGTGGTAACTGTTAGAAATCTGAAATTTGGCAGGGACATTTGTTGACTTGTGAAAATCTTCACTTGGCCAAGAGGGTTTAAAGCAGTCCTGTATATGACAGCTGTATAGGCATGGGGAACTGAAACATAACAAATGTAATGACCCACCAACATTTTATCTCCCTCACACCTCTCTATGAATATGTTTAGTAGAAGTTTTCAGTCTGTGAGTGTCCTGCCACTATCAAAATGCAGCAGGGAAAGGAAACCATGTCAAGATAGAGGCATGTAGAGGTTGTTTTCCAGATAGGAGAGAGACATGATTAAATGTTTCAAATGAGCACTGTTATCTCAGAGTTATCAGGGTATTTATTATGTAGGAAGTGCATCGGTATAGCAATCATTTGATATGGCAATCAGAAGGTAATTTCTCATGCTCTGTAATTGGTATGGAACATGTGAGAGCTTTCTCTGGTGAAAGAAGCAGACTTGTGTCAGGCAGGACTGGATACCCGTCTGTGCATTGCCCTGAGCAAATCACAAGCATACAGGGGTATATACAGAAGGAAAACCATTTGTGCAGTCATAACGGTGACTATTGCAAAAGTATAATGCATTAATATACTGCACCATTGCAGAAAAGCGATAGCACATCACTGTCTTCTTCAGAAAACACAGTACCTTTCATGAGAAAACTTCAGTGTGGCTTGATGAAGTTTTTTTTTTCATTCTTTCTTCCTAATTTAATTACAGTCTATGAAATTAGCAAGCAATTACTATTGATCTATAAAATAAAACACTGCATGCAAAGGAGAGAAGTAATTACACTGTGGCTGTTGTTCTGCAATCATATTAAGTTTTTTAGTTGGTAGACACACTACTCCAGGTGCACGTGCAAATGAACATGCATGTGAGCTGTTCCATACACTTTATAAAATATTGCCTGCAGATTCTTCAAGTAACAGAACAGTAGAAACATAGTAAAGAGCAACAGAAAATTAGAAGTGCTGTCAATAAAATGATGTCTAAGGTAAAAATTTTCCTATTACAAAATAAAACTTAAAAAAGAAATGGTTCCTTTGGTTTTCTTATTACAGAACTGGATATATAATTTTGTGGTCTATATACAGTTTTTTCTGACTTCATTTTGTGCCTATAAATTACATTGATGGTAATGGATAAAATTTCAGCTGCCTGCACAAAGTTCCTTTTAAAATCCATGTAAATGAGAACAGCCTTGCATTTCATTCTACTTCATACTTCATATTTAAATGATTCTGAGAACACTTGAACAGAGCCTGCACAGGTGATTTTTAACCTTCAACCATCATTATGTACTTCCCAGGCCAATTCACTAGACAGCCAATCAAATTGTTGTTCAGTAGAAAGGAGATTTTAATTATCTAATACATTTCAGACTTATACCCTCTGAATCATTATTCAGTCAGGTACAGGACAAAAGGACAGAACATTCTGCTAACAAATTATATCCCTCACTCAGAGTAGTGGTATACTTGTATTTAAAAACTAAGCTTCCACAGTTCCTGCAAGAAGAAGATATTTCTTACCGAATCACCAGCTTTTATTATGTCTTAATCCTTATATGGATGTCATTTAAGTACAGCTATTCTATGTACAGTCTTCAGTTCTTATTTTTCTACAAGACAAGTGTATCCTGAGAAATGTTAGGAACGTTTTAGAAGTGAACCCCAGTTCTAAATGTCTTCAAAACACATGTATTTGATTGTTGTATCTGAATGTCCAGATACAATAAAGAGCAATGAGTACATAAAAAGAGGTATGAGATGTCTTCAATATAAACATGAGACTAACAACTTGGGATGCTGGAAGAATCCTGGGATGCAATAGAAGCCCAAAGAAAGAACATCTTTGAAGGCTTGGGGTTTTTTTGTTTCCTCTTCCATTTCTGTCTATAGATATCTGAGTATTGAGAGTTGACTATGAGTGCTAAGCAAATGCTGAGGAAACCGAAGGAGGGCGGAGTTACTTAAAAATCCTAAATGCTGAGTTGATGTTTTCTGCATAAACAACTTTGTTTGAAGGGTGCTTGAATTGTAATTGCTTCCTCAAAATTATAGTGCTAGCATTTTATTTACAAGAATATTCACAAATAGTCCCCTAAAAATACAAATTTGAAAAATGATGCTCTTTGTTTCAGTAGTACAATTACTGAGCTAAGAAAGGAAAACATTTTATCTAAGTGTGTGTCATAAGTACGTATTCTTCTTGTTTTGTCACTTGCCCAAATTTAGACAGGACTGCAAATTCAGCATCTTGTTTATAGGCAAAACCAGAGAACATGCAAAAGACATGGGACCATTCTTTTATAGAACATTTTCCATTCACTCAAGGCTCTGAGATCACTCACTGTATGAAAATTTGCTGTGAGGGTTTTGCCTGAAACTGGAGAGATATTGAGCTTTTACAGATAACATGCAAGTTCTGTGATGTGGGCTATTGCCCTGTAGGCATCAAACCACAAGCCCATTTCCAGAAAAAACCTGCATGCTCATTTTCAGCTGTTAATTAAAATGGAGCTCATAGTGAAAGGGGGCCCTGCTACTTGGATTTTCTGTCATATGTCCAAACTCCACTTTGATTCAGTCAAAATTTTTAAAAATCTGGTAACATAATATCATTGCTGTATCATTGGATTACTGTAAAGGCTGTCACAACTGGGTGGCTGTCAACGAGCTGCACTTCATTACTTTACGCCTCAGATTTCCAGTGAGCCATTATGAGTCATTAAGTGATCAGAGCCATTTGTGCAGAACTGCAGCTTCTACATTTTTCATTCCACTGTCTATTTTTGCATATGGGATATGTTTCCATATTTGTGTTATATATATACACACATATATATAAACACTTCACAGTAATCCATTGTGAATATATTAATATAGATTAATACGGAGTTTGTAATTACAAGGAACTTCATGAAAAACAGGTGATGGTAAAAATTCTCTCTTGCTTTGCATGTGCAACAGATGACAGGGAGTTGGGTTTTTTGACATGATTACCGAAATGCTTTGCTTTACAGCTGATGCTAATGAATATAACATAACTCAGCTATCCATTTGGATTTTGCATAGTCCTCTAGGTGTCCTTGAGCATGGGAGTGAATCCTAGCTCTGAGTGAAAGCCAGGAAAGGCAGTCCATGTTGTAGATGCTCAGCACTTCATGCAGATCTCTGCAGAACGAAGCCAAAAGTGAACATGCCCCAGAGTACTGACACTAAAATTGCTCTAGTTCAAATGCAGTTAGTCGTGGCAACCCAAGGAGGAGTAGCAGATTCTTTTCCTCAAAAAAGTTAAACACTTGAATATATGTATATGTGAATATATATATGTTTGTAAACTTTCATAAAGCTGGTGGTTAAAGCTGTTCTAAAACACTTCTTTTGAAAATTCAGTACATGAAAAATATAGGAGTTCACATATTTTCATCAAATAGTACAGCTGAAAAAAACCTAGTCTTGAATTTGGACCTTGAAATGTGTGAATAATTTATATAACCCTTTTTTCTAGTAAAATGAAATAAAATCATTATGGTGTTGTTTTAATCACCAGCTAACAAGTGTTTCAACATTGTGTGCTGACCAGAAGTATATCCATGAAATAAATATAAGGACTAGTTTGTTTTCAAATCAGAATTAAGAGTAAATTCTTTTTCTAGACATGATTTGTTCTATTTCACCCTGAAAAAAAAAATGTTTTTACCAAGCTCCAGAGCTCCTTCTGCATCAACATTTACACCTTACATTTCAAGAGAGACTTGAAAACAGCATCCTAGACTCACTAACACTTTTCCCTGTCCTGTCTTTATGAGAAGGTCAGAATCAAAACTGGGGCACGACAAAGACAATATAAAGAAGAAGATGATCTCTTCTTCTTTATCTGAATAGTAATAGATGCTTTGCTTGAAAAATATAAGCACTTAAGCACAGGATACAGTGCTGAAATGCTGCTTCAAGGTGCATTCTTATTGACTACGCTTGCAGTCCAAAAAATTTCCTTTTCAAATGAAACAAAGGAGATTTTATAAGTCAAAGTGAAGGTGACTGTTTAGCATGGTGCCTTTCTGGCAACATTGTAAATGAAAGTGGAAATAGAATCTCTGCTCAGGATCCAGGACCCATCCTGCTGAGAGTACAAAGGCTTATCAATGTAAGTGAGAGGCTGGGAAACAAACAAATGAGGTTTATTCTGTCCGACTGGCCTCTTGGTATGTCTTGCACAAGGCTATTTTTATCACCCTCCATCAGCTCTTACTGTTAGTAAAGCACTAGCAAAAAACTTGCATCAGAGTTGGAGTTGATTTTATGCATAAAGAAGTTAATCCCAAAACCTCTATTCTAATACATTCTTCTGCCCTCCTTATTCACTGTTGGAAATACAGAAGCAATATACCATCAACAATAATTATTATGCTTAAGCTTTATTGGAAGAGTTCCAGAATTTCCAGATGATCTTTACTTTCCAAAAAGCCATACTGATTTCCCAGTGTACTGGAATAGCATTTGTGCATGATTTATGTGCCAGATCTTCAGCTGGTCTAAAGCAGTGTAATTTTACTAAATCCAGTGGATGTATGTTGTTGTACAACCACAGGGGGCCTGAACTGTGTTCCACTCTTAAAAGAAAACCCAGCTGATTATTGAGTTTATTTGAAATCAATGGAACTACTTGCAGAACAAACCACTTTTCAGTGTGAACTGTGGGGTGCTATTAGATGACCCATGAAACTGAAAAGCACCTTAATAATGAATAAAAATATACTTGTCTTACAAACACTCTACAGATTCTCAAGGCAAATGTCCATATGACTGCTTTTCCACAGCATCTGGATTAATGTTATTTTAAAGGAGAGGAAGCTTTGTAACATCACTTGGGGATACAATTAAAAAAATTACGGCTGAGAGGAAAAATAAAAAAAGCTCTTGTACTGGTGTTTATTTTCATAGAAATTCACAGTACCAAACAGTCACTGAACCTAACACTTACTCTAACCTAAGGCAGAAATGCAAAAAAAAGAATAATATTTCCCACAAAACAAAATTTAAAACTCCTCACTAAACAGCACTCTGCCATAAGTAAGCGAATATACTTTTAGAGAGTAACATTAACCCCTTAAACAGAATTTTTAATCATAGAATCACAGAATAGTTTGGATTAGAAATTACCTTAAATGTCATCTACTTCCAAGTCCGTCTCCCCTGCCATGGGCAGGGACACCTTCCACTAAATCAGGTTGCTAAAAGACCCAACCCACCTGGCCTTGAACACCTCCAGGGATGAAGCATCCACAACTTCTCTGGGCAACCTGTCCCCAGTGCCTCACCTCACAGTAAAGACCTTCTTAAAATGTAAACTAAACCCACTGTTTTCAGTTTAAAGCCATTGCTTCTTGTCCTATGACTGCATGCCTTTGTAAAAAGTCCCTCTCCTGCTCTCTTGTAGGCCCCCTTCAGGCACTGGAAGGCTGATAGAACATCTGCTCTTCATGCTGAACAACCTCATCCCTCTCAATCTGACTTCATCGGAGAGGTAGTCCGCCCTGTGATCACTTCCATGTCCCTTCTCTGGATACACCACAGCAGATCCATGTCTTTCTTATGTTGTGTTCCCCAGAGCCAGATGATGCACTCCAGGTGAGGAAACACAAGAGCAGAGCAGAAAGTGAAAATCACCTCCTTCCACCTGCTGACCATGTTTCACACACTTTACTGACACAGATTGGAGAAAATCGTCTTAACATATATGCAATAGACTTTGGGTTATGATACATTTTGTAATTCCTCATATTTGACTTAATTGAATATTTTCCTGTGCATCATGTGAGTCAATATGTGTTGACCTTGGTAAGAGCATGAAAGTTACCAAGATAAAGCTACATAAATCACTGCTGCTCTGTCTTGTATCTAGAAAGGAAAAAAGCTTTTGAAGCCACGATCTATTACTCAATGATGTAATTTTTCTGTAAGATTTCATAGTTCTGAAGACCAATATGAACATTTCCATACCATTTAAATACAAACTAGTTAATAGATGAAATTATTTCACCCTCAACAATAAATTTTTTAACTGCTACATCTGAGTCTATATTTTTCCAGCTGTTAAAGGTAAAAGATGGTGAAACATGCCCGTGTCATTGAGTAAAAGAGGAAAGTCACCACCCTAAAGCCCCCAGCATGTTGAAAATCTGAAGTACAGTATGTTAACTTCTAGTTTCAATTAACTATTAACCTCTAGTGGTTTATTATCACTCAAGGTCAATACTTTAATTTAAATTTCATTAATTATAGTTTCACCTCATCAAAAATCATTACCTAATTATTATTTAAGTGTATATTACAGTTACTTAGTTTAATAAGGCAGTTGAGGGTAGAAGCCTCCTAGTAAAGTTGAGTTTAATTGTTTCTCTTAATCCATATTGTTTTAAGAAATTATGAAAACAATAGCTAATAAATGGTGAGTAAAAAAGTGAGGTAAGATAAGCCTATGGGGAACTGAGTAACACTCTGTGGTAGATCTTTTTGGCACAAGATGTGCCTGAAAGATTTTTTTTTTTTTTTTTTTTTTTTTTTGTATCCCAGGACAGATGTTGTTATTCAGGCATTTAAAACACAGTTTAAGTCTTGAATGGATATGTAATAGTCCGATGAGAGCCTCTCTGCAGAAGGCTGAATGGCAAATGGGTACAGATGTGATTTCATCTGTACTACACCTTGAATGATCAGTGATAGAAAATGCAGATATATTGCCAGCCTAAAGTCCATGATCTAGCATGTTGAACTTGCTTGGTGGACTTTTTTCACCACACCCAACTCTATCTGTCAAGATTGAATTGTAGTTAAAATGCCTAGGGGAAGCACACTCTTTCTTTTCAGAGGTTTGGGCTGTCAGAGTCCTAATTTGTAATTCTCCTTTTGAGACTGTCAGAGGCCCTTTTTGCAACTCAAAAGTTTAATTACTACAGTTGCAAGGGTCATCACTCCGTCACTGCAGGGAAGAGCAACAGTGCAGAGCTATTAAATAAAAGATATTTTCTAGAGCTATTTTTAAAAGCAGTTATGACAAAAGTACCACTGTTCTTTAGAATGATAACTTGGTCTCATCTAAATTTCTATTGTCACTTAGAATAAAATGACCTTCTGTCTATTCCATGTACTTAGCTTTTAAAATGTTCCATAGTTCACAAGTGTTTCTAACTGCAGCTTTGCTGATATCTTAAATTTCAGAATTAATAAATTAAATTGTGAATTCCTTATTATTTTTACTATATGCAGCTAATTAAAGGGTAGAAATAGAATCTTCAAAGACTCGTTCTTACACAGATCCAAATCAAACATGATCTACTGGGCAGGTTCAAAACCTTTGTCTGCTTTTCCCCTATGAACATTTGGATGTTCAAGAAATGTCAAAGAACAGGCACAAGTACATATACAAAGGACTGTATTTCACCTTAAATATTAATCAGAAGTTCGTTTCTGGTGTTTAGCTTAACTTGTCTAGCCGAAGAACAGCAACAGCAGAGTCATGTACTTTTGCAACTGACCCAAACTCTGTCAATTCGAACTACAGCTATGAACTCAAATTTCTTATTTGTAAATTAGTTACAAAAGTCAAGAAATATTTACTTCTATATTGTTGTCATTTAACTCTTATCTTTATTTAAAGTATTTATTTTGACAATTCATCATATCATTTAGACAAAGCAGCTACCTGGAAATCAACCCATAGGAAACAACTTCCTCTTATCTCAGGTATTTCCAGAAAATTCAGTGATTATGTTAGACAATGCTGATGTGTTTGATGCAGGATCCCAACTCCATAAAACTCTGCCTCAACACCAATACAAATCAGATATTCTATCCACATGCCATATTTTTTAGCATGTTCCTTTCACTGAACCAAAATCTCATGATTTTGTTAAAAGTAGTATTTTTGTCATAAGGCATCATTTCAAGCAATTTCCTAATTTTTGACTTTTTAATACATAAGGTTTCCACACTTTAAATTAATGTTTTTTAATTGACGATTAGCTGAGGACTAAGACGTGCCTTACAAATTGTATAATATGATGGAAATTGTACTGTCACTTGTGGTAATTTCCATCAATGTTAGAAAAAAAAAGCTTTTTTCCTGGCAATTTGCCTGCAAATAAACTGATTGAAAATGTATTAAATTTAACTAATTTATAGCTGGACATTTAAAAATATCTGCAAAATAATACATTATATTGACTGTGTGATGAAATAATTTACCTCTTTAGAAAATTTCTCCTCCCCTGACCCCTCTCCCCCCTTTTCCTCTGGTAAATACTGTGCTCACTCTTCTTTAGGTACTCTGTGAGAAGCACTATTTTTATTTTTCATCTCTTTCTGTCTCTTTCTTCTCAACACCTTTATATTTCTCTGTAGCAATGCAATTTCCAGATCTCCATGCACTCCCTTTGTTTCCCTGTTCTGTATACTATTGGTTCATTTTAAAATATGCACTCTGCAGTACCTGAAAACCTATTGGTGTGTTCTCCCTGTCAATTCTCCCCTCCTCCGCCTAAGACTGGCTCTAAGGGAGACAGTCCCTCCCCTTCCTTTCCCCTTAAAAGCCAGCATACGCGTCAGAGAGAAGTCCTGCATCTCTGAGCTGCCAGCCACTGACCTACTCCCTTCTCCTTCCACTGCAAGCCCTTTTTCCTTACCCCATATAAACCTCCCTGCCAGAACAGAGATGGAGTTCCAGTTCGTTTCTTCATCTTACTTCATTTCCTGCTAAATTTCCGTGGTTGGGAGACCCCCGCCACGCCGCGGGACCCCGGGGCCACCCGCTCCGGGTCCGGTGGAATTACATAGACCAGGGATTTCGTTCCGGGCGGGAGCTGGCTTATGCTGCCCTCCCGGAGCCAGCAGTATCATTTCTCAATCTTTTTAAAGACTGCTCATGAATAATGACATGATCTGCATTTAATGAATATCACTGTGAACTCTTAGTGTAGGACTACTTTTCTGAAATTAGTGCAGCTGTACCATGTTGGAGGAAGGATTTCCAGGAAAAAAAAACAAAAAACAATTAATTATATTGGAAATCCAATATAACTAGTCATTTCAATGATGGAAAGAATGTTAAATTCTCCAATAATGCAACCACAAAGTTTAAGAATCTTACTGTCTTTTAACTGGGATTTCATGACTCATGGTTTCAAGTATACTCTGACACAGCCAATACCTAGAGTTATTGCTAACAGGTTTTTCTGTTTGATTATGTTTTCCCTGTGAATATCAGTGAAATTTTATTGTTAGGTTTAGCTTGATCCATAAGTTTTTGCAATCAAATATCTAACTTCATTACTAATATAATATCTCAAATTTAAACCCTCATTTCATCCTGAACACAGCATACATATTTGAAAATTTGATTAGCTACTTCACTGCTTGCGGTCTAGTATTTTAAGAAAGACAGAGTTTTTGTACTTAACTGAAATTTGTTTAGGCTTGTTGCACAAGGAGACTTATCTAGAAACACAATGAACAAAGTATATAGAGTTTCTGTTCCAGTTAAAAAAAAAATAAACAAAACCAGGAAAAAATAAAAACTAACAAACAAAAACAAATTAAACAAAAAAAAATCCCACAAAACAAAACAAAACCAACCCACCACAACAAAACAGCCAAAACTTAAACCCATAGGATCCATAATCTCTTTGTAATGATGAAAGACATAGACTAGAAGTCAAGTGAAAGACCAAGGTTTCATTAGGTATTTGAATAAATTCAATGTTTCACAATCATTGGAAAGGGTATGTGAAGTAAAGATAAAAATATCTGTCAGTAACGTAGCTAGCCTGACACTTGTGTAGAAGCCTAATGAGATCGAACTGTCTTAAAAAGAGAGAGCTAGAAAGGCTGATCATTTTAGAGAGTCTGTTTACTTATTTTAGATCAAATGAATGATAGTTATATTATGTTTACTGTATCTAACATTCTCCTATTCCAAAACTTAATTCTTCTGCAGATGGGAGCATGGGAAGAACTTAATGATCTGTTATTGGTAGCAAGCACAGAAGGAGCCACAAGAGACTAAGCTGACATCCAAAATTATGGGTGTTTTTGGTTTTTTCGGTTTTTTTTCCAAAGAATGAAAATCAAACCAAGTAACTGAAATAAAATTGCTGCACCTGCTTTTATTTACCCTTGAGAGATAACTGAAGAAGCTTAAGGGGCCACTTAAGATTCTTTCTGTATGTTACCACATTTCCTTAACAATGTACTTGAATTGAAATTATAAACTTCTAAAGACCCTTGCTACAAGTCTGTAGAGGCAGAATTAGATACAGTCAAGGGAATTCTCCAGATGATTTTGTGTCTTTAGATATTCCTGTGGAGATCTACATCACCTTCAGGCTGTCATCCCCTGCAATACATTTTCTCTCAAAATAATACATAATTTAGTAAAGTACTAAGTCAGAGGTGCTTTGTGATGCATCTTTGATATCAGAATGGCAAGGGAGGCTTTGCATTCAGTCTGCGCAACATCCCACAACATTTGTAGTGAAAGATGCACATGATATGCATTCTGTTGAATTATAGGTCACACATATCACCAAGATCTAACATCTTCATACGTTCCTTCAGTTAAAATTTGGAGATGTTTGAATCAATTAAGTGAGAAGGGGTAAAAGAAGAGGGATACAGAATATCCAAAGCAAAACTGTGTAGTAGTAAACCAGGTTTTCTCCAAGCACTGCCAAGATTCATCATAACTAAATTGAAAATGAGTTAAAAAAAAATAGCTGCCATAGGCTCTCTCAGGAATCAGTGGAGAAGGGCGCTGCAGATTCGCTGAATAACTCAGTAAGTCTTACAATATGTGGAGCCACCAGCAGTATAATTGGTCATTTAGACACCTCAGTTAAACACCAAAAACAGGTATGAAGAATTATGATGTTTGTGCATTGCTCAGAAAAATCATAAGTAGCATGCAAACAATAAAGGGGCAAACAAAGTTTAAAGATAACACACTTTAGTTCAAGAGATTCATTGGAGGAAATAAAGGAAAATCAGGGAAATTCCACTGGATTATGATCACCCACCCTTACATCGTTTCAAAGTTGTCTGAGTCTGTTTCTGTCTGTTTCAAATAACTTTTAAAAGCCATTTTTTAGGCATTGTTTAAGAGATAGAGTCAAAAATCCTTCTCCGGAAGGCTGCATCAAATACACCATCAATGCCACCTTATGCAAGCCTTCAAATATATTTTTAAAGGTACCCTGAAGCATCCCATCCATCCCCAAACCATTCTTAATGACATGCAACTCATATCTGCAATTTCACATTTAAAAAAAGTCCGCTCCGTTGGATGGAGACAAAAACCTCTATTATTTCAGACTGAATACACAAAAGCAGGGTTTGCAGGAGAGCACAGGGCTCAGAGGAGAATCAAGTACTACAAAACACAGATATTTTAGTATGCCTTAGCTTCAGTTCTATTTGTCCTGGAACCAATGGTATTTCACTATCTTTGTTTAAGTTAGCAAAATGCAACTACAATACAAATACAAATATACACTACAATACAAAATACAAATACAAAAGTAATAACAATAATTATAAAAAATCCATCAATAATAGGTTAGACATTTAATAATCCCTCATTGGAAACATGGTTTCATCTTTCTCCCTTCCTTTCATATATCTTTCCTGGACATAAAGAGGGCTCCTGACAAAAGAGGCCATTTTAAAGGCTAGGTTAGCAGTAGGACACCTTACAGCCTGGTTATTGTTCACTCAGAGAGTTAGAATAGGTAGGATTGGCATTGCTTAATGTCTGCCGTGCTCTCTAAGGCAGGCCTGATTTAAGATGTCTTTAATGCGAATGCCTACTTCTCAGTTAACCCTTCTGGGTTACGGAAACAGACACTTCCAAGGAACAATGTACCTGCCCTGTTCTGAGCATATTCTTTAGAATAAGTTGAAATACTCAGTACTTTCTGTCCATTAAAAGCAAGATCCAACTCAGACATTGTAAAGGCAAAAGTTGAACATCTGAATCACAATATGGATGTTGGTTTGAAAAACAGAAAAAATCTGCTCAGATCAGTTTTATCATTTTAAGCACTCAGGAACTGGCACCCACCATTTTTCCAGACAAAATTCTCCATTTAAGAACATTGAATACATCTTTTTTTTTCTTTATCCCTATTAATCAGGCAACCATTTTCAAAAGTACCAATTACATGTTTTCCCTGGTTTGCCTCTTACTTTTAAAATACTTAAAAGGTCTTGTTGTTTGACACAACATTGCTCAGTTTCAACTTTAGTTGAGGATTGACTTTTCATATCTTCTCCCTGCATATGCAAACAACAGCTCTGTAATCTTCCTGTGAAGACTGACCTTGTTTTCACAGATCATACAATTTCTTTTTCTTCCTGAGTTCTAAGAGTTTCCTTTTCAGCCAAGCTGGTCTTCTGCTCCACTTCCTTGTTTTGTAAAGCAATATCCACATTGCAATGGACTATATACTGTAGTAATCCCATTCTGTTGGAGAAGTTTTAATGTAAAATAGCCTATGAAATACCTGAGAAATGTGTAAACCATTGTAACTTTGAAAACATTTAGACTAAGCCGCATGGCCTAGGGAAGGTCAGCAAAATACAGTCAATCCTCTCTAGTATTTTTAATAAATCTTTGCCATATATTTACATATGACCAGAAAAAAAACCACAATAATCAGATAAGCCCATTTTCTTGGCATTTCTTTCAGCACCATTGTAATTTTTTCCTTATCAAGTGAAATAATAATGAAAACTAAACTGTTATGTATTAGAATCCTAGCAAATACAATAAATCTTTTCTGTCATCACCTACCACTTGAATCCAAATGTAACCTTTTTACCAGTACATCAGAAGAATAACTTTTTATTAAGATTTTAAAAAAGACAGGAAATACTGAAGGTATGGCATAAAATCCCTACAGTCTTCATTCAGTTAATGAAATTTTCCAGTGCAACATGAGAGCACTATGGACATTATTTGTCTAATCCATCCGCCATTCCCACATCATTTTGGGTAGAAATATAAAAATAAATTAAGACATAGAGTTTGTTTAGATAAGTATGTTGAAGATTTTCCTGCTTATTTTCATTTTCTTTTGTTATTGAGAATAATGGAAGTTCAAAATATCTCAGAGAAATACTGTACCTTGTATGAAGCAAACACAACTTTTCAGAAAGGTACAGTCTGAAAAATGTTTTGTTTCTTCTATTTGCCTATATATCACACAGGTAAAAATGTAGGGAAGAACAACTCTCAATTTTTTCAGGTACTGAAAACTTAAATGAAATTATCCAATACATAATTAATGGATACATGAAAATATTATTACACAGGTGGCACAGGTTATAGTTCCCATGTTGCTTATTGGGTTTTATCTGAAGGTTTTACATACAGAATGGTTTTTAAACCTTTCTTAACTTTAGTGTTCACTAAATCATTCAGGAAATTGTCTTGACAAAAGATGTTCTTTCAACCCAAGTTTTAAATCTTTTTCACTGTTTGAATACTAAGGTCCAGCCTCACTGAATTTAATGAGAGCACTTTTGTGGGAAGATACTATCCAGTACACGTGCTGCCTACAAAGCTGGTTATACAATTCATAATTCTTTAACCTATGTATATTTGGATAATAACCACAGGCTACAAAAGGCAAATAACTGGAACTTTCCAGAGGATTAGTGATGAGCATTCTTCATTAAGTGATTAATTTCAGGTATCTTGCCCACCATGCACTACATTAAGTGCACCAGGTATCATACAGTGTCTCTACAGATTACATAAAATGAATTGCCTTGATTTTTGGATTTGTAAGCTGTGGTAAGTATTTGAGTAACCAACAGTGTCTTCAGTTTTATCATACTTGTTTCAAGGCAGAGCAGAATGTGGGTTCCTAAGTATGATGAAGAAAAAAGTGCTCATGTGGTTTATTTTATAAGCTTACCTCTCCCCAGACTAATACATTGTTGAAACCAAATAATCTCTGAAGTGTAGAAGCAGCATGCACTTTAGCTGTAACTATCATCCTACACACTCCAGAGAAAACAAAATCTGTGGTTTTGCTAGAGATTTCACACATACAACAAAAGCCATATAAACAATAATTAAAAAAATCTGCCAATCTCAAGCTGTTCTAAAACTTAAGAGGGAAAAGTTAAGTCATTGTGAAATGTTATAAATTCTTTTGAATTTTGCTCACTGTAAGAAACTTCTGAGAAATATGCTAATTAGAAAAGTTAAGGAAAGCCACTCTTTTATTCATTAAGCTACACTCAAATAACTCTGACTGTTAGCTATAAAGGCTTGTAACAGATTGCTTGCCATATTGCTGTCCTCCTACTTCAAGGGCAGTTGCGTTAAAGGATTCTACCTCAGATTGCATTGCATGATTTGCCTCAAGCTGGGTAACATTAGAATTCAGGTGTTGTCATCCTGGATCAGAGCATCTGGGTCCACTGTCCTAACCCTGACTGCAGCAAGTTCATAGACTTCATACTCAAAAGTTTCTGAAGCAAACTTCAGATCAGCTATACAGAGAGAAATATTTCCATATTTTTCTCCTATTTAGTGGTTGGCCTAGGATTTGAAACTTGGAGGTTTTGTTTCCCTCTGTGCACGTGCTCGCATGTGATTGTATGTGTAGTGTGTGAATGTATGTACATATGTAGGTGTAGTATGATGGAATAATTGGACCACAGATAATGATTTTGCAATAAGATGGTGGAGCAGTAGCTGGATAGTTAAAAGAAGGAGGGAAGGGGAGAACTGTGATTTTTCTCACACTGTTCTCCTTTTGCAAAGAGAACATGAGAAATAAGTTGTTTTTGCAGCTGTCTAGATGAGGCTATGTTAAGAAGGTCATCTGTGGAGACCATAGATATATATGTGACAGCAGTCAGAGCAAGTTATCCGATACAGATAAATGATTTCTAGGTGCAACCTAAAAAATAGAAAAATTTTACTTTATGCCACCAGTCTCAGCCTGTAGAAAAAGAGGTTATCCCCTTTGCAAGTATGTATTCTTTGTTGTCTTGGAATACAATACATACAAGACGTTAGAAGGCAGAATCTATACTTTGCTCTGTCAAAGCCCAAGGGACACGGGAACACAATAAGTAGAGCTCAACAGCTCTCTTGAGACCCAAGTTTGTTGCAAATGATATACTAGATTTATATTAGAAATATTAGTAACATATTTATATAAGACTTAATCCTGTCAGCTATTAAAGCAAAGACTGTAGTTTGGATAAAGGTCTTCCAAAAAAGACTGTAAAATCTTAATTTTCATTTCTATCTGAAGTCAAAAAAAAATTTTTGAAAATTAAAAAAAAAAGGCATTAAATCATTTTTAAAATCCTTTTTCTTCAACTTTTTACAAATGTACATTGCATTATAATATTTAATAAAAAACTATCTAGAAATGAAGGGAAAGTATGCCTGCAAAAGCAAAACAGTATAAAAATAGAAATGTTGCCCAGAACTTTTGAAAATACTTTCTTCTAGCAGATAGCTACCTAATACATGTTTTGTGTCATGATAGATTTACAAATTTTCACTTTCTTTTTTATAATTGTATATTTTTCTTAGCTATTAATTGCTGTTATCTATATCCTCCTCCAGCTGTAAGATGAAGAAAATTAAATTTCCTTAATTTTCTTTAATTTATAAATTAATATGAATCGTTCTTATTCTCCATCTTTGTAACTGCTTAACTTCAGATAACTTTCACTGCACCTACTGCATCCTGGTAGTTTATGGAAACAAAGTCTCACTGTGGTTGAAAAACCACAATTTCACTTTGTCTATTGGATATACTTCAGCTGAATCTTTTGACAGTCACATTTCTTGTCAAATTTGATTTCTATTGCTATCAATAATGTGGCCTACCTATTCTCGTCTTTATTTGCCACCAGAGACAAGTTGCCATCTTACAGCTGAAATTCATTTGATATTTGTCCTGTCATTGCAGCCCTGCTTGTTACCATACTTCAGTATCATCAAGATCAGTTGCTGCTCCCTATGTGATATTCCAGTCCTTCTCCATGTTACTTTCTCCATTTCCTCCCAACTTTGATGGTGTTTCTTCATACAAATTTGTTTATTGACAACAGTATGAGCCTCCCCTCTTGTTGAATTCCCCTGAACATTTAAAAAAATATCAAAATTGTCTGCATTGTAGGGATAAAACCTTACCTCATTATAAGCGAGAATGTTTATTTCTGAAATGCAAAGCATCTGACACATATAATTAAAAATACTAAACATTTCAAAGCAATCCTGATATGTGACTAGTCAAAGAGCTTAGAAATCTTGTAAATTAATTTTTCACTATGATCATCTACATTTATTTGAAGATTCTTCATTTTTAATCCCAGAAAGAAGCCTTAAATATAATATACTTGAGATTCTCTTTGCAACTCTCTTTTCAAATGCAATAGCATCTGGACATGTCTCAACAAACATTTTTAAGTCCTTGATTAAGCTTTCACTTGATAAGTTCAAAGACTTTTAGCATACAAAAAGAAAACTCCATGTAAATATTATTCAGTCAGCCATATTTTTTTACTCCCTAGTGACAGCTATGAAATGAAATTCCTATTACATTTTTCAGCTGAGATCTAGGTTGTGTATTGAGGAATCCCAAAAGACTGAAGCAAACACATATTTTACAGGGTATGCATGATAAGCATTTTGCCTCCAGAATACCTGTCATTTACTACAAAATATATTCGATTTGCATTCTGCATATCTAATCATTATTACACTGTTTCCAATCAATAAATTAAAATATAACAGTTATGATAGCAAAGGAGGAAAATATAATTTCAAAGTCAGTTTATTTTCATATTTCTCTTGCCAAGAAGCACTCAGTCATAAATCTTGAGGAAAAAACCCTAAAGGCAACAAAATTTATACACAGAATTGTGTGTTTTGCTTGATTTTGATTTTTTTTTTAATAAATATGTACTTGGGGATGTGCTTCCCCACCCTGTGATAGTTTCCCCTACTCACAGCAGAAAAGAAAATTGAAATTGATGCTTGAATTATTGTATGCTTTACTGCTACTGCCACAGTTTCCAAAAGAAAATTCACATCTTTGCTAAATTCCTGCCTGGACAATTAAATTTCTGGATGGTCTAGGCAGTTTTATTTCAAGTGATCACTTCCTTTACTCTTGACTGGAGCTTAACTTCCTTTTCTAAATAGTAAATAATCTTAGGTACCAAGGAGATGTTGCTGAGATTCAGTGATATGACAGAGATATGTTGACATGTCATCCCCCTGGAGAGAACCAAAATGAAAACATAGCTCACAGTTTCAAGTTGTTACCCAGTAACAAAGGCCCCTCCATTCTGTGCTCAGTGATGTGTACTGGAGAATTATCCTATCAAAATTTCAATTATAGAAAAGAGTTCTCAGTCAGTTTTAAAGAGAAACATACTAAAATAAAGGGCTTAATTGATCCTGGTTTTTAATACATAAGTCCATTAAAATGCATTTGTTGATTTACAACCAAGTTGGAACAACATATTTTTAAAACATTTAATTTGCTAATATTTTTCAGTATAAGGTGCAAGTTTTATGTCCATATTACATCTATTTTCTCTGCTACATGGTAGATTTAGAAATAAAAAACTTTGTAAAATATAGCAGATATAATCATTTATGGAAATTCAAACATTTGGTGAGATACATTCTGATGGTACACTTCTAGAAAGGAAAATTCATGTTATATATATGGCAGTGTAATGGAAATTAAATAGATGAAGTACAATAGCAATGAAACTTGGAGACAAAAGGTATGACGTGAATATGCTTTCTGTCTTTTTTTTCACTGTAGACTCCACTCATACAATTCTTTTATGTTGCCTAGTTTCTTTCTATAGTCTGCATTTGAGCTGCTACAGTCTGCCAGGTCAAACAACACATTCTCTCTTCAAAGAACGTGGCCTTGACTCAGACAGTCCTCCAGAGGACAGATGCCATCCCCAAGGTCTTAAACTGTGGGCTTCCCTGTGGCTGGGGCAGCGTTGGTGATGTCTGTGCAAGCCAGTCCATGGCACAGGGTCTGAGGCACCAGGTGAAGAGCTATGGGAGGAGTTGAGCAGGCTGTGTAGCAACAGGTAGTTGACAGTGTCTTCGCAGAGACCCCAAAAAACCCAAGAGCTTGAACAGCTCAGCGCAACAAAGGATAGCAAGAAGCTACACTTGAAGAAGTGGAAAAAGGATATTCCTGAAGATGGAAGTGCTTGGAAGCTTGTGACTTCTGGCATCAGGAGACAGACTTGTCATTCAGATCAGAATTTACAGAATTAGTGCAGCATCCCAAGCAATATAGAGGGGGATAAGTCTCTCTTAAAGAAAGCTTTGGAGCTAACTGAGCTGAAAACAGATGGTCTCCTCCTCTTTTCCACAGGTGGAGGGGAAAAGCCTGGGTGGGACTGGATCCATCCTGTAAATTAACAGTTACTCGTGCAGCTGGTGGTGCAGACATTCCTTCAGAATTTATGACCAAGGATTCCTCTTTGCAGAATAAGGAGTGAGAGAAAAGACATATTTGTCAAATTGAGGTAAAGGGAACTTTGCTAACCAGGTAAGGCAAACTATATACATAGCATATGAGGGATCAGAGTGAACAGTGAGGATAACAGTCAAGGGAGCTTGATTTAGAAAACCAATCAAGCCAAGGAACTATGGGCAGACCCATCTTAAAATAACTTGATGAATTCTCTGTCTGGCAGGCTCTTATGGGAACTTGAAACTTCCTCCTAGGAAATCAACAAAACCAGACAACTCTGAATTAAGTCCAGCAAAGCAGCACAATTAGGCCATTGCCCCCACTACAAAACCCACTAAGTTGATCCAGCAGAAAAAAACCTAAATTTCCAGAATGCCCCATAAACTAAGACAGCATATTATCTAAATGGCTATAGATATTACTGTGAGAGGCAGGAGGAAGAGAGTTCTGATATGGAGCAAAGAGAATTTTTGGGACTATATAAAGCTTACTCTGGGATGTTTTGAGGAGCTAGTTCAAATGTACTGTGAGATGTACAGGGTTAGGAAGAAAGGCGGGGAAAGGAGAAAATGCAGATGCATGGGGAGTATGGAAAAATGAAGGGAAAGAGAGACTTGCTATATATTCATACATTCTTATATTTTCATTTTCCTGCTTCACATCTTGTTTGGGCTCTCCAGTGTTTCACGGTCACTCTAGCCTTATTAGACAGTCAAAAATGTCCCTATTAGAAATCCATCCCTATGTAGACACTGTATTTGACTTTCAGTGTCTTTCTGGGATCCAACCACTTTATTGTTAAGAATTGACATGTTTCATTCTCCTTAATTTGTTATTTATTTATTGCTAAGATTTACTGAATTTTTCATAGACTTGTGAAACACATCTTCATCTCCACATAGCAGACTTCTTCTTTTTTTAAAACTGTATTCCCTGTTCAATTAAATTATCCTTTAATTTGTTGACTTTTTTTGTTTAAGCTTATATTGAATTAGAATGAGGCTTCTATTATTGACACCATTAATGTCAAGATATAGAAAATATAAGCCTTCGTAGAAAAAAAAACCATTTGAATGTAGTTACTGAAACCACAAAGGAAAAATTATTTTTGACCCAGTCCTTCAGTGGGTGGGATTCTATACGTAATACACACTATGAGGTTAATGCACTAAAATGTGATATCTTTAAGCAAACAAACAAAAACAGCATCAACAAAAAATCCAATCCAATAAAAATTCTTAGTAATTTTCATTTTAAAACAAATACATATATTAAACTGAGGAAGATAATTAAAAGTAATATTTGAAAGATTGATTCTAGCTTGCAGACAAAATTAAAGTGCTGTGAAGATTAAATATGAGAAGTTCAGAGTAGATATATGGTACCTATCAAAAGCCATTCAAAAGCCATTATGTTTCAATAGGAAAGAAAGCTACTCTAAATAAGAAGTGGAAGTTTCAGCCAAATTAAAGTTTAGACAGGGACATAAACTCCAGAGTGGGAAAATAAGGGAAAGTTGTTGAGAAGGATTGTAAACACATTCAAGTGATCTGCAGCTGAGGTTTTGAGAAACACATATATTACATTATTGATATTTAGCCTTGTGTGATTGATAAGTAGAACACAGAATCATAGAATTTGGTTTTGAAGAGACCTCTAAAGATCATCTAATCTAACTTCCTGCAATGAGCAGCAACATCTAGATCAGGTTGCTCAGAGCCCAGTCCATCCTGACCTTGAATGTTTCCAGGAGTGGAGCATCCTACACCCCTCTGGGCAACCAGTCTTTTACCAACCTCATTGAGAAAACTTCTTCCTTATGTCCAACATAATTTGACCCTCTTTTATATCCATGTTTAGTTAAGAGAGGCTTGTAACAGACTCAGAGACACCCTATTAAATATGCTTGTCACTCCTGCCGTCACTGCCATGGGAAAGATCAAAGCACAGTGATAACTTACACCTGCAGAAATCCCTGAAACAGGTAAAAACAGATGTGGTGATGCTCTAGCATGGGCTGAGCTCTGCTGTGCCTGTGATTTCACTTGTGACCCTCTGACTGGGTACTGCTTTGGGGATCCCCCAGCTGGTGAGGTGATGAAAATAAATTTTCTTGTTGCATTTCATCTGTGGTTTCAAGGTTTCTCCTACAATCTGCCTGTGCCAGCTCACATATCTAGGAAGATAAATATAGAATCACAGTAAGACATTCCAAGAAATATTTGAGCAAAAGTCTGCCAAAAGGGTAAGAAAAACACTAAAAACCTCTTAAGTGCTTCAGAATCAGGAAATCTTCCAATGGGTGGGTGCAGCCAGCAGATGAGATGTAATAAGAACATCCTGGGAAGATAAGTCCAGACCAAAATGATTCCATTATTTTTTCACAGTATTGTTAACTGGGGGATATTCTCGTACTGAAGGCATTATTTATACAAATGAACCAGAAGGATAGTTCCAAATCAAATGTAGGTAGCTGAAGTTTCAGAATTAATTAATAGAATTACCAACTTGGCCAAATGACATTTACCCAAGTAGGGCACTGAAGGGGCTCAAATATGAATAGCAACATCCTATCTGTTTAACCTAGCCTTGTAGAAAGTGAAAATTATTGCATTTAATAGCACATTTTTGGAAAAGGACTTTATCAGTGAAGGCAAAACTACAGCAGGTCAACCTGCATTGGTTAAAGATCAAATTCATAGACATATTATTATATGCAACATATAAAGGGGAAAGGACTATAAATAATTTATGTCAGAAATTCATACCTCAAAAACCCTACAGGATATTTGAAGAAATCAAGTAGAATATCATTCCATGTCATCTAGTCATAATGCATTCAAATTTCAAACAACTGCCAATGGTCTTCATCTCCAAAGACTTTTAAAGAAAAAAAATAAGGAAAACAGGAGGTCATGTAAAAAGATGATAAATAAGTACATTATAGGAAATAAAAGGTTTGAACAAAAAGGAAGTTTTCACTCTCAGGGAAATTTACAATTGTAGATATTTCAGAATTCTGTGGCTCATTATTTTTGTAAATATTCTAGAAAAAATGAATAATAGGACCACTAAGTTTGCTGGTAATATTTAATGATTCAAGATATATGACTAGAGAAATCTTAAAAAAAATTCCAATATATTGATGCAGTGCACAATGAAAATGAAATCCCATTGTCAGTGAATGCAAAAAGCAATGGAGGAAAATGTTCCATCTACATAGATAAAATATTGGCTGCAATATGAAGTAATATCACTTAGGAAAAGAGGCAAATCAATTTAATGGGTGTCAAAATTAAAATAAAAAATGCAGGATGTGAAGGCCTTTCTTCACATTTGACATAATTAAATTGTGAAATTTGTCAGTGTGTATACAAAGCAAAACTATAATGGAATAAAAACAGGACCAGAAGGCACAGAGGACAGATGTACTAGTGGACTTCAAGAACAATAAGTCCAAACAAAATCTATAGCTGAAAAAATCCTTGGGACAGTAATTTCCAAATGTAATGATAATAGAAACTCTATTCTTCACTTAATTTTATACTGTTCATCTTAAGTATATGTTAATAACCTTTGGATTTTATCCATTTTACATTACCAGAGGAATAATCCATTTTAATTTTTCATTGTCTGTGTGATCTAGCTTTAACAAAATAATCTTGACTGATATTTTTTTATTAATATGCATAAAAGCATTTTGTCCTTTCTGATCTTGCCTAAAATTTATTCAATTTCTAGATTGACTTGATGAGAATTACCATTTAAAGTTACCTGAAAACAAAATCCAGAACTGTCATTCAGCATGTTCTAGGTAATTTTTTTAAGTTAAAAACTGTTTTGTCATTATTTGTCATTATTTTTTCATTAAACAATAACAGAAAGCTAATTTTTAATCTTTGTCTCAGACTACCCACTTTCCCAATGTATCCCATTGTGTATGTTTGCACAAATTATGTTCATCTATACATATGATTGGAAATAATTTGTTTCAATAAATATTTATGTTTTCCTGTTTTAAATGGAAGATATATTGCCAAAACCAGGACACCTAAAGACTCTACACACTGAAACGCTAACAGTTATTTCTGCTCACACAGCTCAGAATCCTCATTTAATAGTTTATCTCTGTAAGTCAAGGAGAAGCAAAATTTATAGCTCATACCTAGAAGCAAAGAAAAACTGATTTGCATAATACCCAAGTTTAATGCAAACTGAATTTTAAGGTGAGGATTTTTTACATAGCTATTCAGAACCACTCAATCACCTGGGAACATCCAAAGGTATTATTGAGCTCAACTGATCTTTCCAAGTGAAATTCTTACTAAACTGTGTTTTATATATCTCATTCTTTTTAGATTAAAACCAAATTACACCTCTTACAATGTTCATCATTATCTGCCTGTTCTGGAATGCCAGAATTTATTTCTGTAGACTTTTAATTTCTTTTGCCAGTAGGAAAGAAAGCTTTCAGAAAGGTCCAAATGAATGCCTTTATAAACCTCACAATTATTCCATTTTATGGTATTTCATCCTGTACTGCACATTATCAAACTCCTTCTGCTGCCTGGTTTTTATTAAGGATGGTTTGGGGGGTTTTTGTGGCTGAGCTCAGTGGGGAGTTCACAGTTCATCCTTGCTGACTGTCTGCTGAATTTGCTCAACTTTCTCTCCAATTCAGTTTCCCAATGGAAATTCCAAGAGCAAGCTGAATTTGACTCTTCTGAAGTCCAGGGCTGTGGTTATACTATTGATTTTTCTCACTTCTTCCAGGATTTTAATCTCGCTAATCTCACAGTTACTGCTGACAAGGCTGCCCTCAGCCTTCCTACCTGTAGTGGGATATTCTTTCTTTTTAACAAATCCAACAGAGTACTACAACTATTTGACCCATCAACCAACAGCATAAAGGTATCAATATTTTAGAGTAACATAAACTTGTCTGTTGACATTAACTTGGTAGAACTCTGACTATACATCTATTGAGGGTCTAACCCAATATATTCTCATACAACTTATTTTCTTAATATTATTTGACCACATGGTTATATCAATCACAATACTTCTTTTAAATCTTCTGCAGAAAGATCTATCTCTACAAAAAAATAACTTTTTAACGTTATTACCTTTCAAATAATGTGCAAGTGCATTTTTAGGTTCAAAGCATGAACTGGCTGACCGTGAATCTGAGAAAGCTAAATTATCCAGTTTATTTTAATGTCATGTTTACTTCAAAAGCTTCTTTTAAGGTAAAATGGCAAATATTTTCAGTCTACAGGAAAAAAAATGTTATAGTAAAGTAGTCCAGATCAAATAAATCTCCTTAACAATACTAAACTCAATTTTTTCTTACTGTTCTACTGTTTTCAATTATTTACAAGGCTACTCTATTTACTAGCCTCTCCAAGGAAATTTAAAATCCCTCATTAAATTCTTCCCCACTATTACCATTCTTATCACCTTGAACTAGCCTCCCACTAGTCTGTCATGCAATCCCTTAAGGGTTATCTAATTTAATAATCTTTCGGAATTTTAGAATTATCTATACCAACTACACTACAGAAACAGTTGCTAAAATTATTCTCAATAATAAATCTATATTCATCTTTTGTATAATTTAGTGGCTGGAGAGTAGAATAGCAAAAGATCTGTTTTCCAGGACCTGCCTCAAATGTGTATCCAATTAAGCTACTATTGTGCTCTGCAATTTATTTTTTTTTATTTGTTTTGACATTTCATTTGGGTTTTAGCACTTATTTTCCTCCACTGTAATTTACCTTATCTTCTGTGGAAGATTTGGTCTTATTATTAATAAGTCCCAAAAGAAATTACGCACACTCATTGAGATTGCTTATCACTGCTTAAATGGAAAGGGAGACCTCTGGGAAAAACAGGGTCTTGAAAACTTGAAAACTTTAAAATATTTAAGCTAATACAAAGTCAATTGCTACTGCTGACAATGCTCATTTTCTTTTAACAATTACCTGGTTTGATACAACTTTTTCAAGAGAAGGAGAAGAATTACAGCTACTACTTCTGTAACTTTGTTTCATGCTTAACCTAGACTGAAATTACTCTTGTTTGTGTAGCAATGTGGGTTTTTAGGATTCCATGTGCTTCCTTTGTTTCTCTGCTCTGTATACTATTGGTTCATTTTGAAATATGCTTTGCTGTACCTGAAAACCTATTGGTGTGTTCCCCCTGTCAATTCTCCCCCTCCATCTCCCGGGACTGGCTCCAGGGGAGAAGAATCCTGCCCCTTCTCTTCCCCTTATAAGCCCGTCGTCTGCGTCAGAGAGAGGTCTTCCCTCTCTGAGCTGCTAGACGCTGACCTACCCCCTTCTCCTTCCCCTGCAACCCCTTTTCCCTATGCCCCAAATAAACCTCCCTGACAGAACAGAGACGGAGTTCCAGTTCATCCCTTCATCTCACTACGTTTCCTGCTAGAATTTCTGTGGTTGGGAGACTCACGCCAGCCCGTGGGACCCCGGGGGCTGGGCGCCCCCAGATCTGGTGGAATTATGAGGACCAGAGACTTCACTCCGGGAGGGAGCCAGCCTGTGCCACCCTCCCGGAGCCAGCAGTAACATGTTTGTACAAAAAAAAAGTATCTTTGAAATTGCAATCCTTTAAATGTGTTAATGCATGCAAATGTTTCCAAACCAAAAGAATAAAAATTCTGATCACCTTCAAATATTTCTAATAGAGCATCAGTGATACATAAAAGTCATGGATTTGCAATCTGACTGCTGTTTATATTTATATGTATGGTGAGAATATATGAGATTTTATTGCAAAAGTTTGCCTCTGACAAAAAAGTTCTTATGTTCCTGGAATATTCATGTGAGATTGCATATAAACAGATACCCTCATGTACAAAACTTAAGCTTTGATATGCTTGCATCCTCTGGTTTGAAAGAGGAACCCATAGATACTTGTAAGTACTAAACAATTTTTAATGCAATTATGATTGTCAGGAGTAATGCAAACTACTGAAAATTATCAACGCCCTTGACAAACATGATGTGGTGTATTCATATGGGTGTATGATATTTAATAATGGAATTCTGAATCTTCTCATTAATATACTGATGTTGAAGAATTTTTTTTAAATGGGGAAAAATGCAGATACATATACAAAAAAACCCACTGGAAAAATAAAATGCGCACTGTTGCTTTCATGTAACATATGGATTATTTTCACCCCTTCTCACAATCTTTCCCCCTTTTCTTTTTCAGTCTTTCATAGGATTTAAGAAATGGCAACAAAAAAAATTCATATTAATGAAAATAGAAGTTTTTCTAGCAATTTTTTTCTTTTTTCAATTGTCTTGCCAATATTTTTTAAAAGCTATATCAATTTTTATTAAATTAAATTCAATCTTAATATTTCCTAATTTTTGGTAAATAGCTCTTTTCTGTTTTTAGGAAGTTGAAGAAGTGAGGTTTTCTGCTCATGGCAAGGCGGCGAGACCTCCAAAACCTCACAAAAACGGGGTCCCGGCAGAGAACCCCCACTCTGAACCGGCCAGGCGGGGCCGGGAAGCCGCGGCACACGAGCCCGGGCTGATTCCCCGACAGAGGACAGCAGGAGACACGGCGGTTAGAAGATGCAGACTCTCAGGTCAGAATCCAGTAGTTTATTGGTAGGAACGGCGGGGCAGAGAAGGCAGGCGGGATTGGGAAGGAGCGTGGAAGGTGGCAGCGGGCTGGATTCAGGACGCAGAGAGCCCAGAGCAGAAGCGAACATGGGGTTAAGAGGGATAGAAGGATGGGAGGGGTTTGGAGAGGAGAACCAACAGGGACGCTGGGGATACAGCTTGACAGAGGAGCCAGGGAATAGGGGTGCAGGGGGGGAGGTTACAGAACTTTAAAAACCAATAATAAACCGCGGGTAAAGGACCATTCTGGCTATTAACTCTAAAAGGATGAAGGGGAGGAGAGGTTTGAAACCCAATACTTTCATTCCCAGATCCATATTTATGAGGCTGCCTGCAAGGTGTATCGGGGGAACATTTTCTGTCACCCTGACCTGAAGGTTTCTTCAGACCCAGGGGGCTTCATCAGGTATTTCAGCCTCCAAGCTCATCTGGGTTAACCTCACTGCTACAAAGAAGAAACTGTTGGGTAGACTAAATTTTTTAGAAGTTGGTTTTCTTATTGTATTTAACTGCCCCCTTTTGGATCACCTCCAGTTCTAATCTCAAATATCCACTTAGCTATATCACGTCTTTACCAGAACACTCTTTTAAGGGAAAACCTTGAAATGTGACATCTTGGAAAAAAATTATAAAAACTTAACTGCTGGAAATTATCTGGGGAAGCTTTAATAGCAAGATGACAAGGAATATACTTGCATAAAGCACAGATGGTGAGAACTTGCCCTGATATCTTCTTTGCCTACTCATTCACTTTGTTTGCTTAATTGCAAACCAGAAGATAAAGCCCTGAGTTGCATTTTGAAGAGAAGAATAGTAATTGTAAAAAGAGTGTGACAGTTTTTACCTTTGTGCTAACCATCTGCATGTTCTGTACCATTATTCCACTATGGTTTTTTACACACAGAAAATATTGTAAAATATACAACTTCCTGACTGAAATATTTTATAGAGATTTTATAGAAAGTATATAAGATATGCACACACATATAATGTCTATGCATTTCTCTATAAATTCATATCACATATGTGTGCATATACACATATTCACCCACACACATATGTAGGAGGGCTTTTTCAGAAGCTATTATTTAAATTTGCACCATTTTTTACCCATTTAGGATTCAACTGAAGGAATAGGGCAAGAAATATTGTCCTGTGGTTTTGGCTGGGGTAGAGTTAATTTTCTTCACAGTGGCTCATATGGGGCTGTGTTTTGGATTTGTGCTGGGAACAGTGTTGACCATACAGAGATGATTTTGTTATTGAGGAGCAGAATTTGCACAGAGACAAGGTATTTTCTGCTTTTTGGACTGCCATGCTAACAAGGATGTTGGGGGTACGTGGCAAACTGGGAGGAGCCCCAGCCAGAACAGCTGACCCAAATTCACAAAAGTGATCTGGATGTCCAGATCATGTTACATCCCCCTTACATCATCCCCATACATGGGGAAGGAGGGACATTTGGACAGATCCTGTTTGGCTTCCCAAGCCACTGTTACCTGAGATATGGCTTTGCTCTCCTGAAGGTGGCTGAACACCTGCCTGCATGTGGGAAGCAGTAAATGAATTCCTTGGTTTTGCTTTGCTGACATGTGTGGCTTTTTCTTTCCCTATTAAACTGGTTTTATCTCAACCCACAAGTTCTCTTGCTTTTACCCTTCCAATCACTCTGTGAGCCCACTGTGGGGGAGAGAGTAAGCTGCTGTGTGGGGCTTGGCTGCTGGCTGGGGTTAAGCCATGGCATGTCTAAAGAAATTAAACTTATGTCTGCTACTCCTCCTGGAATCTGTCAGTGCTAAGGGAAGATAGGAGAATTACTGCCAATAATTCAAAATCATTGAAAATTCAGAGAAGCTGTGTGAACTTTTTTAAAAAACTTCTTTTATTCAAAGAAGAATCTGACATTTGTATTAAAAAGAAGTTTTCATAAACACACGCACACACACAAAATCATTTTACTTTAAGGCATTGTGTTGGTTTTGCATGGCCTGGTTTTTGGTAGTGGGGAGGGGTGTTGCCATAGACATGGCTTCTGTGAGAAGCTGCTGGAAACTTCCACCATGTCCAGCAGAGCCAATCCCTGATGGCTCTGAAGATGACAGACATGCCACTGGCCAAGCCTGGGCCAATCAGAGATGGTGGCTATGCCTCTGTGATAACATATTTAAGAAGAAATCAAAACAAAGTGTGCATGCAGTTGTTACTAGCCAGGGAACAGGAGGAGATGAGAACATGTGAGGAAAACAACATGGAGACAACAAGGTCAGTGGAGAAAGAGGGGAAGCAGGTGTTCCAGGCACCAGAGCCAAGAATCCTCTGCCAGCCATGGTCATGATCATGGTGGAGCAGCTGTGCCCCTGCAGCCCATGGGGTCCACAGGGGATGCAGAGATTCACTCACAGCCCTTGGGGAGGTGCCCACACCACAGCGGTGGATGCCTGGAGGAGGCTGTGCTCCAGTGGGAGACCCAGCAGAGAGAGGGCCCTGCTTCCAGGCTGGAGCAGCCTGGCCTTGGGGGACTGCACCCCGTGGACAAGGAACCCCATGCCACAGCAGTTTTGGGAGGATTGTCTGCCCGTGGAGGGAGCTCACATTGAGGCAGTTTTGGGAGGACTGGTGCTCTTGAGACTGGATCCTCCCTGGAGAAGTTCACAGAGACCTGGCTCCCATGGGAGAGACCCCACGGTCCAGCAGGGGAAGGACTTCTCTCCCTGAGCAGCAGAAGATCATCTCATTGATGAACTGACAAAAACTCTTATGCCCTTGTCTCCCTGTGCTGTTGGTGGGAAAGAGGGAGGGGTTGGGGAAGGACGGTGTCATTAAGGGTTTATTTTACTTCTCATTATCCTCCTCTACTCTGTGAGTAATAAATTTACTTTGTACCTCTTAGTTGAGCCCGTTTTGCCCTTGGAGTGTTTCCTCCCAGTCCTTATCTTAACTCATGACCCCTTTGTTAATTTTGTTTTTCTCTCCTCTGCCCAGCCGTGGCAGGTGAGAGTGAGTAAGGATCTGTCATGGGTTCCTGGGGCTTGTGTCAAAGCATGACAGGTACATTCTTGGAAAGGATCTAACCAAGAAACAACAAATATTTTTCATTGCTACACGTGCTGGGTTAGAAAGATTCTGAATGTTAAATGCTAGAGAAATCAAATTACTCTGTATTTCTCAGAAATAGGGTTCAAGTTACTTCCCTGCTTGTCTTGTAATATTTGCTTTCCTTCCAACGTTATGGGTGGACATGTACCAAATATTACAAACCTTTTGTTAAGTAAGTTGTATATTTTCTGAAAGGTGCCCTCTGTGTTATTCATTCTTTATCTTAAGTCCTCAAACCCATACACAGAAAACACAGACACAGAGATGCATATGTACCTACGAACATGTTTATTGGTCTTTAATCAATATAAAAATATACATATAATAATTTTTAAGAAAATCTTATAAAATGGCTAATGTAGACAGACTTCTTTAAGATTCTGGGAATGAGGATCTGATTTTCTAAACTTATGGTTGATATTTATCTCCATTGGGGTATTTTCTCTAATACCCCAATATTACTCTAGAGGTAAACCTCTAGCTAAGCTACACCTTTAATGTGAACAAAGAGCTAGAAATACTTTCAAAACAGGAACAGTTAGTCTTTATATCAATATTATATTGAGAAGATTCATTTTCTGAAAGTATCTTACAAAAGAACTAAAGGTGATGGTATGATTAGCTTGGATGAAGACCCCTGCTCTGTAGATAAATTTACTGTGCCACAGGAGTTTCATCCCATTTCTCCTCAGTACATGAATAGTATTTACAAAGGCAACTTTGCTAATTAGATTTGCAGCCTTATTCATAATAATTGTGTACTGAAAATCTACTCTGAATGGTGTATCTTTCTGTAAGATTACATTGTCATAAGTAACTGAAGTGTTGCAAGGGAATTGCAAACAACAAATTATATTCCACATGGTGTAATATGAAAAGTGCTGGCCGTGAATTGTTATTCATTCAGTTGATACACATTAAGAAAAAGAATAGCGTGGATTACTACACCTTTACTGTGTAAAGGTTTTCTCTTCTTCTCTGGTTACCTTAATATTTTTTTGTTTGTTTGTTTGTTTATCTGGTTACTTAGCCATTTAACTAATATTCCCTTCAGCAAATCAGAGAATAGAAGGTGGCTGGCTGAAAGTTTCTCAAGTCTGTTGTGTGATGTGACAGCAGTATTAAAGAAAAGTTATTTCTTGAGTTACTGAATTATAAACCCAAAATGAAGCAAAATTGTTCATAATGAAAAAGCTTTTAAGATATATAGTCAGTATGATCTTAAGAAGACAAATTCATTGACCAGTAAATTAAATACAACACTACGTGTACACACATTCTTGATTTTCTTAATTTTCCTCATTGACCTGTATTCATTCCATCTTCATTTTGAAAACTTCTTTGAGGGTGGAAAGTGAATTTCTGTTGCACTCTCTCAGTTTAACAGCCTTTGAATACCAAAACTAGATGATTCCCAGATGAAATAATAAAGGAAAATGCAATTCAGGAGAGCACCTGGTGTATCGCAATCCCTATGCAGAATTTAGCCATGGGACCACTCTATAACTAGCATGTATCAAAATACCTTAAAATAGTATGGCTTGTGCTGCTGGTCCTCACACCAACTATTTCACTTTTTCAGTCCACTCTAGTTGTGCTGCAGTATTTGCTAATGTGTGCACAGCTTCCCTTCAGAGTTTTGAGGACAATCTTGTCCTCCCACTGGAGTCAGCTGGGAAAGGTGGCCACCTGCAGAATTTTTCCTGTCTTGACAAGTTCTGTTATCCTTCAAGTTACTGCACTCATTTTGGGCAGCTGGTCTAAGGTTATGTGTCACTTGTAAGTGCTTCAAGTGAAATGTCTTGAAGATGTGTCTGTGGCCCCACTTGGACCTACTCCTTCCTGCAAGACCCTTTCTTTAAATGAAACTATCTACTTGCACCCTTTGAGCTTAAAGTTTCACAAGCATATTCTGCAATGTTTCTGTAAACCTTCCAATATTAAGAAAATTGGAATTAGGTGCAGAGAAATGGGCTATTCTACCAAGTGGAAAACTTGCATAGGCTTGCCATTAAAATTATATTCTACAATCTAATCCAATTTTTATATTTCTTGAAGAATAAATAGTATCACATACCAAGAGTATCAGTATATTTCTAACAAATTTATTGAAATAGGAAAGAGAATCCTTGGCAAGAAATGGAAGCAATCTCCAATTTAAATGGTGCATGAATATCAAACAAAAAATACTTAAAATTATTGGTAATGTTAAAAGAAAGAAATAGAACGAAAATTAAGAAAATCTCTCTGTGAGATTAAACAGCATAAATTAATAGAAATTATAAGAATGGAGCAATAAATGAGCCTGCTTTGTTTATTCAGATGTTAATTTTGTATTTTAATACTTTCTGAAATGCTTAAGGTACAAGTAACAAGAAATAGATGGATATAGGATTTTTTTGGGTCATTTGGGATTTTTTTGTTTGGGTCATGGTTTTTGTGGGTGTATATGTTTTGTTATTTGGGTTTTTTGCATTTGGAAGGAGCTATTTTATTTTTTACAGACTCCAAATGAAGCAGTTAGAACAAAAAACTGGGATAGGTAATCATCCAGGTATAATACAGATAGTATAGAATTCTTATATCAAAATATTAAATTCATAGACAAAATATCACTTTTTGTTGTAATGTACAAGTCTCTGCACAAATATCACCTGAACATTAATTTTTCTCACTCATAATAATTACTTATGCAAGTGAACTTTCAAATATTATATATTCAGCTGGGAATGCCTCTGAAAGTACAACTCTCACAGTCTCTCCAGCCAATACAATCTTTACTACTTTCCTCTGATTTCATTTTTATCTATAATTCATTCATTCATGAAGGTCAAAAGTCTTTCAGCTAGTATGAAAAAACTCAAGAGTTTAAAATCCCACAGCAGAAAAAGTAAGAAAAAAATATTTAAGTATCTTTAACTTTTCACTTCTTCTGCCTTTTAGAAGGTTGATCAGTCCCTATGTGACAGTAATAATAATGTTGATTTCTTGAAGAGTAGACGTCCTCAATTATGCAGTATAAATTGAAGGTAAAAACAAAACTCTATTAGTATGCCTCCTTACATTTCTTTGCTCCTTCACAGTTTCCTCAAAACAATGCACTTTCTCTTCTACTTATTACAAAGAACTATTCCCTTAACTACTCCAGAGTCTTTCTAATAGTAATACATCAAGCTCAAAATCACCTGGATTGTGGTATTTGAATAGCTGAAGGGAATTTTTATTTCCCTTTAGTTTTTTTGTCTTAAACAAAAGCAGTATATTAAATTAAAAATGTGTATGTCACAAGTATTGAAAAATTATTCAAAAGCATCACCTGGAGAAAAACAAAACGTGCCATCTGCGAGCAATTTGAAAATCTTGTTCCTTTGTCATAATGTATTTTGTTTTATTTTAATTTAGGTAATTGTAATTAAAAAATAGTAGTCATTGTAATTAATTAATATTACTAAATTTCTGGACACACCATAAAGTGAACTCATTCCTATCTTTTGTTTAATGATGGTCCAATGTAAAATGAGAAACCAGTCTCGAACAGGAGAATTCGATGCTAAAGCCATAAGAGAACAGCAGTACTCAGTGTCACATAGTCTCAAATTTATTTACAAGCAATATGAATACGGCAGCTGGTTAGTGATTTCTAAGTTTTGATGTGCACACAGTTCACACTTGAGAAAAATTATGGCTTCATTCCCTGTGGTCCACTTTAGACCTCTATGAGGGATCCAGGGTATCCCCATAAATAGAGATAATTAGCGCTTGTTAGGTAGTTCATAAGAACAGCTCCAAAATAATACAAATATAAAGCTGTTAGCAGTTGCCTGACAACTTGGGTCATCTTTTCTTCTTTCTTTCCTTCCTTCCCATACGTACCAGATCAACCTAAACAGACAGAATTGGGTAGGCATAGTCTAGGTCTCATCTACCTGGATAGGCTCTATCCCTTTGCATTACCAAAGTAATGACTGATCTAGGTCAAAACTCAGTATGTAATGCTTGAATGGGGAGCGTGTCCAGTGAAGGTCACAAAGAGAATCAAGGGTCTGAAACATCTTTCATTTGAGAAGAGATAGGGAGGGCTATGACTGTTCAGCCTGAAGAAGAGAGGCTCAGGGAAATCTAGAAAAGAAAGACAGACTCTTCCCAATGGTGCTCTGAGACAGCCTGTGTAAATTGAAACACATGCTATTCTGTCTGAACATAAGAAAAACGTTGCTTACTGTAAGGGTGATTGAACACTAGAACAGGTTTCTCAGGGAAGTTGTGGTGTCTTTATCCTTGGGGATATGCAAAACCTGACTGAACACCATCCTGGGAAACTTTCTGTAGGTAAAGACACACTTATTTGGGTAGGGAGTGGCTCAAACAATCTCCAGCAGTCTTTTCTGACTCCAGCCATTCTGTGATTCAGTAATTTGGCTTTTCAGTTTTCCCTTCCACCCACCCCCTATGGGTATTGATGCTCTTTGCCCTTTCTCAAGGAGTTATCATAAGCCTGGTGGACATGCCTGCATGCCACCTCTAATGGGTTCACACTTGTTGGTGAGACTAAAAATAATACACTGGAGTGACTGGGTCACTATTTATATGGCCCACATTATCCCCCTGAGTTTTTGCATTTGCAGCTGTGGAGTGACTCAGCTTCATGAAAAGGGGTAGTGAATGCCCCTTTTGGAGTACTTGAATGATTCCTATGCTAAATAGTTTTTTTCTGGTCACTCCTAATGTATAGTGTATTAAAAACTTCTTGCTTGGCCAGGCAACACATCAAGGAAAAGATTAATTTTTCCTTAAACCCAGACTTGTTAAAGTAAGATAATCAAGATTTTCCTGGTTATCATAGGTTGACTTTAAAGTGAATGAATGCAGTTCAGTAGGGTAGAAATTCAGAATCTCCAGGATCATATATCAAAATAATAGTTTTGAGCTAACATTGTGAACAAGTTACACATTAATATGTTGCACTGCATTTTTAACTGGGTCAGAAAATTATTCTTGTTCTCACCCAAATGAGGCTGCATAATCACAAAAAAGGAAGTCACACTAAATATTTGAAGAAAATTTAAGTTTCTTACCAGGGTTAAAAATCTGAATTCATCTTTCAGTATTAGCCATTATTTAGTTTTAAATTCACAAATAACTTTCCTATCTGGGTCGCTTTTATTCATAATTCTTTTGGGGTTTTTGGTTTTCCAGTTGTATTTTTCTTTTTGTTGTTGTTCTTTTAGTGGGGTTTTGTTTGCTGGTTGGTTGGAGTTTTTTCAGGCATGTTGAAATACCACTACAGCTGGCTGAAAAATCCAGATTTTGATTTAGGAAAGTCTTACTTATTCAGAGAGCGTCACTGGTTTGAAATTATATAAGTTATAAAAAAATAGTTACGTGGGTAATGAGTTCAAGATATGTCATGCAATAGGGATGATGTGAAGTGAGTGCTGAACATAATTAAGTTTTCATTGTTGTGTTCAGTATGGAGCAGTAGTAAAGCAATTAAAACCTAGAATCAAATTGCCTTACTTAGGCCTTACTGTCACCTTAATTGATAGTTAATCGTATTTAATCATAGATTAAATATGAAGCTTTGCCTTTTGAAGGTTAAGCAAAACAAAATCTGTCTAATTGGTTCCAGTGTAATATTTTTTTCAATCAGGAAATCTTAGAAGACTGAAGTATCTGAAGAATACTGTATTACTGTTACAAAATGTAAGGAGCCAAGAAAAAGGAGCACTGTTACAGGGAATGAATCTGTCTATAAATAACGTAAATCTGTTATGTCCTTTTACAACTTTTGCTAAATATGAAGCGAAATAAATTTCCAAGGAAAAGACTAAGTTGAGATACATTGACAAGGTTTGGTTCAACAACCAGAACCCCTACTCCTCAGTCTCAATTACATAATACTTCCAAATTAACCAGATACAATACTTCTATAACATGAAATCCAATATTCAGACTTGAGCAGTGCTTATCTGCTTCAAAATACAAAACATAATTATTTATTAGAAAAATAGCTACCTAAAGTTAACCAGCTGGAAATGTCATTTTTATATTCACATAAGAGATGGGTAGACATACATACAGATTATTATCAAAAGTTGTCATGCTCATTTAGGTAGTGGAATATTTGTTTTTTTCCCTTCTTCAGACTGAAGAATCAGGAATGATACCAGTACTCAAAATAGGTGTGTGAAGTTCTGCCACCTGCAACAATTTGGATAAATTTTACTTTAATTTTTAAAAACTAAATTTTAAATTTTACATCCAGTAAAATTTTACTACAATATATATAAATAAACCAGGCAAAAGAGCAGTAAGAGTTACAGTTCTCACATGACCTTCCTTACTGAAAAGTCATTTCTCTTTTTCCCTTCTTTTTCTTTTGTTTTTTTTCCTATTTATGAATCTTTCATCCTTTTCTACATTTGGTCTCACTTCAGTGGGATGACATAATGACTTCTAGTTTTTAATCACCCATCTAGATCTACCACAATGAACCAAACATTTAAAGGAGACTGGAAAGACAAAATGAAACAAGATAACTGAAAAAAAAAAGCCATTGTTAAATTAAGCACTGTCTAAAGGCAGACAACAATCAGACTTAACTGTATATACAGTGGCAAACGTGAGAGGTGCACAGGCCACTGCTTCTTAGCTTCTCCATTTTCTCACACATCCAATTCTTTTCCTAAATTAGCTCCATTAGCAGAGATGCACTACCAGGGAAATCAAAGATGTAAAAGGACTGCTAGGTCACCTCATCTGCAGAGACTGTATGCATCTTAAACACTGCACAAGCAGGTCCTGATTCATTCTAGCACCTGTATTTTCTGTTTAATTTATTATGTTTTTTAAAAAATGCACATGCAGTACAGATGTTTCCTATTAGAGAGGTAAAAAAATTATTCTGGTATTTATTCTGTCTTGTTTATTTATCTTCTGCCACAGTAGACATTATTTTTTCCTTAAGATTCCAGCTCTTCAGGCAGCAACTGTGAAAAGACCTCCTTTTTCTTTTTAAGTGTTCTGTGGCTTGTCTAAGACTTTTGCATGGTTCATCCCCCATCTCTATTTTTATCACTTTCATGAAGAATTAGAATAACCAGTTTAATTTTGAAAGTGCTAAATGTTCCCATTTGAAATCTAATTGCAGTCCATCTGGCCTTAGTTAAAGCAACTGCTAAATAGAAGATATTAAGTAGAACATAATTACATATTACGTTTCAAAATTTGAAAATTAGAAAGTAACTTGATTGAACAAACTGTGTTGCGACACTATATATCACATAGAATATGCATTCATTCCAAAACGAACTGCTAACTAGGATAATTTATATAATCATTATCATGTGCTTACTCTTTTTGAATTTTTCTCTTTGACATTTTTACATTAAGAAATCATTAAGTTTTGTATTTTAATGCAATTTTTTCATTTAAATTACCCGCAGATACTCATTACGGTTATGACTATGCATGGCTTTTGGCACTAATATATCTCTGAAAACACATTGTTTGTAATTCCAAATCCTCAGCTTTATCATTTAAAATTTTAACTCCTCTCTGAAGCTGGACTAATACGGTTCCTTTGTCTTCAGCAAAACTATTCTGGTTTAGAGAAGCCAGGGAATTTTTTCCATTTTTGTTGCACCTTCCTTTCTCATAGGGCTCAATTGTTATACATTGAAATACGTACTTCCTACACCTGGTCTAGAACTTTTCCTTTCCAGCTGTGAATGAGTATGGACATGTTCTAAAAACAGCACATATGACATGATGCTGACATTACATTATCTTCCTTTTGACTACTACTTTCCACCAGCTTTTCCCTTGCGCACCCGTTCAGTTGTGTTTTCAGTCGTCCTTCCATCCTTTACTGTCTCTTGTCAGAGCTGACTGTTACTTGGTTTAACCTCCCTCTTTCTCGTCATTAACTGCTGTCATCTTTCCCTTCTTCAGTCCCTTTTGCATGGAAGACTGCATACTTGACCCTTGCCTACCCTCCTGCTGGCCATCTGGTTCTCCATTTTTAAACAGTGGGAACTGGGGACAGGAGACAGTGGAACCAGTCTGGTCTTCTCTCATGCAAAGGGCTACAACCACTCGGGACAATAATCACAGCAGATGAGTAATAGAAGACTATGACCACACCTGACACACAGTTCTATTTTCATTAAAAAATGCCAGATAAGTGCGTGTCCACAGTTGCACTATTTTTAATTATATTAAGGTTTAATCCTAGCACACATCTCTACAGTTTGGAATTTAATGCCCAACTGTGTCTGCAGTGGTCTGTATTTGAGTAAAAAAAAAAACCAAAATAAAAGAGAAGGTAGGGACATGCAAATATATTGTTGATTTATCACTTCAAAGACATGAAGCAAATACTCATGAGAAACTGCACCATTCCCCAAAGTATGCTGCCTTAAATATATCCCATAAAACTGAAAACACCTCTTCACACTACATCAAGTTTATTAAATTGTGTGTTTACCAAAGAAGGATCTGAAGACATGGCAATTCACAAATACATATTTCACATAGACTAGTAAGTGAATTGCTCAGTAGTAGGTGCTCTTTATTTTCCTTTCTCTAGCAGGGTAGTTGACTAGAGAAAGTGTATGTAATGTTTAATGTTTAAAGAGTGCTAGGAATGTCTATTTTTTATCTAAAATGACTTTATTCCTCTTAAAAATAAGAGGTATATAAGTATGTTCACCATTTGACTTAGCATAAGGCATTAACTGCTAATCTGATAACATACATAAAAGTCAAGAATTGTTAAAATATCTCTTAAAGCATATGAATTTCAGCATAATGAAAGAAGTATACATAATATCTCAGAATTTTTAGGGGGAACTGTATGGATATGAAATGACCGGTGATATGAAAGAAGGGTATTTAAGGCATCAGGAGTATAAATGCTTGGCCTTGGTGGACTGTTGATGAATTTGATGTTATGCTTCTGCTGTCAAAAGAGAGAAAAGCCCTAAAGCCTGTTCAGTTATGCATAATGATCGGCTTTTGACTGCAACTTTTTGCTGTTACTGAGGAAATCTGTGGCGGCAGGATCATATTTCAACATGGGGTTTATCTCTTTGCTATAAAAAATGTATGTTCTTAAAAGGGATATGACTGTTTAATTCATGTTGCACATACAGGGATGTACTGGGTTTGGCTGGGGTAGAGTTCATTTTCTTCACAGTGGTTCATATGGGGCTGTGCTTTGGATTTGTGCTGGGAACAGTGTTGATAATATTGAGATGTCTTTTTTATTGCTGAGCAGGGTTTGCAGAGAGCCAAGGCCTTTTCTGCTTTTCATATTGCCACTCTGGCAAGGAGACTGAGGGTGAGGTGGAAGCTGGGAGGAAATGCAGCCAGAACGGCTCACCCCAACCAACCAGAGGGATATTCCACATCAAAATACATCATGCTCAGTATATAAAGCTGGGAGATGAAGGAAGAAGGGGAGCCATTTGAGTTTGTCTCCCCAAGTAACCATTGTGCATGATGGAGCACTGCTTTGCTGGGAATGGCTGAATACCTGCCTGCCAAGGGAAATGGTAAATTAATTTGTTGGTTTGCTTTTTTTGCATATGAGGCTTTTATCTTTATCTCAGCCCATGAGTTTTCTCACGTTTAGTCTTCTAATCTCATGGGTGGGGGAGTGAGCAAGTGGCTGCTTGGAGCTTAGTTGCCAGCTGGGCTGAAACCACTACAAAAGGGGTTGAACCAGGTTTTCTGGTTTTTTTCAATATAGCAATTGCTCAAACTTTGCAGTATTTCCTTACAGACATTATTCTATTTGTTTCCATTGAGTGACATGCATAGTGTAGTTACATCCAGCAAAAATTCAATAAGAGTGTGAGACACCTAAATAAATATGTTTCTTGAAAGTCATAGGTTAGAAATAATATCAAGATCGGGTATGTGTCTGTATGCAGGGAGACATCTGAGATTGGTGCTGAAGATCCAATTACACATGGAAATCAGCAGCTCAATTACTTGCCTAAAATTGCCTTGTGCTATTTGAAACCACAGACTCATAGAATGGTTTGAGTTGTAAGAGACCTTAAACATAATTTAGTTCCAACTCACCCTGCCATGGCCAGGGACAACTTCCACTGGTTGTCAGAGTGTGCGTAGGGAAAGAACTTTGTCAGATATGCTTGAGGATTGATCATGTCCTCCTGCAATGGCAGACAGGAGCTGAGCTGATTCACAGCCTGCACAGGTGAAACCCACATTTTAAACAATGCACATCCTAATTTGTACACAATATATTTAAACTGAAACTGCCCAACTGGACAAAGAAAGTGTTTTCCTTTGTGCTTTTAAAGAGTTTAGAAAAAAACCATAAGAGCCCCAAACCAGTCGGCTTCTTAATTCAAGTCAGAATCAAAATACAGAGGTTTAATCCTGTCTTTCTTTTTATTTTCCTATATCAGAAAGCAATAGCAAAAATAAACCCCAAACCTAAGAAAAATGTAGGTTCTGAGATATTAAAGATGTACCATAGGACAAAAAAATGAGTTCTCAGCAAGTGGCTTACTTACAAATATCTCTGTTTTTTTCCTCTTTGTTTTCTTCTTTTTTTTTTTTTTTAAGATAAAATTCACACAGAAATTATGCAGTCAAACACCACCCTATTTCCTTCTCATGGGCTGTAGACAGGAGACAAAGGGGTATGACTGATTAGACCACTGAATACCACAGTAAATCCTAAATGGCAACTAGGGCAGATGAAATAGGGACCTTTGAAAAGAATATTTTGTGGGATGGATTAACTGTCTTCCAAACCTCTGTAATTACAAGAATTAGCATGTGTCGTGGATGGAATAGCCACCCCTGTTTCATGGTTGTGGTATGAATGGGGCAAATTGCCACGCTAGCAATAGATAAGCTTTTTTTTCCCTAGTTTCCTGAAAGTTGAGTATGTTTTGCTATTAGAGTATAAAGATTTTTAAATATTAAAATATTGCTATGATATTTTAGGAGTGGAGCTAAAATACAGAATTTGCTAATACTTTTCTTGATCTATTTTTTGACATCCTTACTGAAGAAAGAAGTCACACTCATAATAAAACTTGTGAAGAGAGAGACATTTAGCCTGCATTACCACCTCATCAGTTCAGTCAGAAGGAAAACAAACACGATAATGTGGGTTGTTAGTTTTTCTCTCCTTTCCAGTTAACACAAATGTGCCTTTTTAAAATCTTGATTGCCTAGAGCATTCCAATTAGCATTAATGTTAGCCAAAATTACCTAACACAATTTGAAATGAAAGACAGAAAACAGTTAGAAAGAAGCAACAGAGCTTGTTCATGAAAAGTATTGGAAAGGAATTGCAGAAGTCAGGACACGTGAAACAGAAGGAAATTTTGACACAATAAATACGTTCTCCAAATTTTCCGAAGTTAGCATTTAGTTCTTGTACTTATTCCACTAGTGATTCAGATGTACTGGCCACAATCTTCAACTGGACTGTAATTCGGAACAGCAGGGCAAAGTCCCCTAATGCCAACAAAACCAGCCATGGAAAGAGCACTCAAGAGAGTTTCCTAGTAAGTAGCACAGAGCGTTCAAGGGAAAAGATGCGATCGCTCGTGCATTTTCCTGCACTCACCAATTCATAGTGCTGCAGTTATACCTCTTCCTAAGTGGGTAGAAATTATTAAGTCAGAGCATTTGGTTATCTAAGATGACACCGAAAATAAGCCTTAAGTTAGCTTGAAAATCAGTAGAGTATCTTTGTGAGTAAATTATAGTCAGTGTTGATGAGGTAAATCTGTGCCTTTCCTCTTTGCAAGACAATGCCTGATGAGGGGTATCAGCTTCACACTTGTGTGAATGCTGGAGCTCCCCTAGAGAAGGCAGATTATCATCTGGATGTGTCAGCCAACAAAGAGAAAATCCAGCAACTAGAAAAGGAATTTTATTTATGGCTGTGCAGAGAAGTATATTTCCTTGAATATCCATGTCTTGTATAGCTTGACTATGAATGTTTGAGATTAACAAAATCCCTCCCAGAAGTACTGTCCTGATAGAGATATTCCCAAGAGAAAATTGTGAACTAAGAACCAGCAGAAAGGTTGAGGCATACTAGTGATCTTCTCTCTGTTTAAGTAGAATAAAAGCAAGTAGTAGAGAAACAATAAGGAAATGAGAACTTAATTACTTGGGAAAAGAGAGTTTGTGATAGGAATGGAAGGAATGGAATCTCATGTTGGCATAAAACAGTGCAATAGCCAATAATTTTAATGGATAAAAAAAAAAAAAAATTTTTTCCAAACAAAACCTATAGATTTTGGGGGAACTTACAAGTAAGAGGTATAATAGTTTAAATGCAATTACAAATACACCATCCATCATTTTTTCAAGACTGATTTCTACATAAGACAAAAGCTGAATCTGAAATCTCAAAGGTAAATATTCCAGGATAAGAAAATGTCATATGAGGAGTTAGGAAATAAATAAAAGCCAGAGAACATTCATAAAACTAAGAATGTAGAGCTATGGAGCAAATATTAATCAAATGTCTCAGGAAAGGTACAATGAACCTTTGTTATCTAAAGGTTTTTAGTTAAACTTGGCTCCAAACTTCATTGATACAGATAAAGATGATATAAAATAAGCTTTCTAAATTGTCAGTGAGACAGTGTTGAAACACTGAATGCTTATTTTGAATGACAAGACAACAGAAAAAAAGATATTTATTTATTATTTGAGGCTAGGTAACATGAGAAAGAAGTATAATTTGAAAAATAAGGAGGTTTCAATCAAACATTATTTTCAACCACATTAAGAAAATTGTTTGAGGAAAAATATATCATTTTTGTTGTAAAAAGTATGAGTTTAGCTCTTCAAAAGCGCCTAAAAGAAGATGGACAAGGGACAACCAATGCTAACAATTCGTATTTTGAGTTATTTCTGAACTATGTAATTATTGGTTTAGCCAAGGTATTTATTAGCAGCATTCTGATGGCCAGTGCTACTTGATGTGCCCTACCAAATTTTACATAGCATCCAGCTGCTAGTCCAGAAAGCACAGTTTATCTTTAAGTCTTATGTTTTAACTCGCAGCTCGGTTCAAGTATCTTTTACATCTGTGTACTAATGGCACTAGATACTGTTTGAGAAGGTGAATAAATCACCAAGTGTTTTCTGCACCAATTAGGGACAGAAAAGCGAGGAAGACCAAGAGTATTATGGCTGACATGTACAATCATTATCAAAATAAAAGCACTTTAAGTGCTTCAGAAAGTAGAAAACTGACCTTTTCACAAATGTTAAGTCTCACGGCAGAAGAGCCTCTATAGTAGTGTAGAGTGCTTCTGTAAGTCAGCATTTTAATTACCTGACTGATTTACATTTCCAGTTTATTTACCTGCTCTCAACAGCCAGCTCATCCTTCATCTTATGTGTGCAATCACAAGCAGTGTGAAATGTTATTAAAATGCTTAGGCATAATTGATAGAGTCGAGTTCCCAGCATGCTTAAATTACTTTCGTCAGGACATTTTTTCTAAATTTATTTTTAAGATCCTGCCCTAAAGGTTTTCTAAATTTGTTTTTAAGATTCTGCTGTGAAGATTTTCTGAAGCCTGCCTCCAAACTCAAGATAGCTGTGGTTCCTTATGAAAGACACTGGCTAATTCTGCAAGTAAATGTAAGAAGCTAGTGCAGAAAAATAATCTCGGTACAGAGGCAGGAAATGCAATGCCAAAGAAACATCTGGGTAGGAGGAAAAAAATTACATTCCTGCAAGAAAGGAAAAGCAGAATTAAACTGTTTTGGTTATCCCTATTTGCTTACAACTGAGGAATTTGGGGATAAGTGCCTCCTTAATAGTGATTCCAAAAATATAGCCCTGTTTTACCTTTTGCATAAATGTCCATTTTCCATCAAATGGAGTCCATACACATTCCTGATTAACGAAGGATGAAGACAACAAATATTCTTATCTTTCTTCAGATAGGTTAAACCCATTTTCCCCCAATATTAATTAAAATAAAATTGATTTTTCTTCCAAGGTGTATCTCATTTTATGGGTCTATAAAGTGGCCGTAGAACTAAAGGCTTTAATCTACACATCTTGTTCTGAGAAGCATTTTTCTTTTAGGCGAAACTAAGGTGCTGTTCCAAACAGCCTAATTTCTCATTACTCCATCCTGAGTAAGAGGCTGCTTTTTTCTTATCAGCAGAATTTTATTAAAAGTGAATCTGCAGTCTTCAGCAGACAAGATACATTATCTGAACTCTGCCTTCATCGCCTAATCAAAGCAGATTTATAGAAAATTGTGCACGTCTAAAGTACTGAGTATTTTGTTGAAAGGACCATATTGCAAAGGGATGACACCTATATCATCAAGGACAGAATGCTACTAGGCTTATAAGCTGTCAGGCACCATAAAAGACATTGCTGGCTGAAGCTACACTGTTTACCGTGTGATGTCATACTGGGTACAATGTAGCAGGATCTGGTGATATGATTAAAGGACAATATTAGTCCTGCCTCTTTTTAACTAAGGAATAATTAATTTCCTTTGTAGATAAATGAGGCTGAATAGCTAGTAGCTTATGTCCTGAGATTACTGCAAGGAAAAATCATTTGTGACTATCTTCAACCCTTATTTTATGAATAGGCATCAAAAATTGTTTTGATAATTGATGCTTGCAACTATTTCTAGGATTAAATTATGTATTTAGATTTTTTGTTTTAATTACCAACCCTTATTTAAAATAGTCATCTTGTTAAACTCAGACATGTTCATTTTAGGAGAATCTGTGCTTAGAATGTCACTTGAAGAAATGGCACTTTGGTCTCTGTTCACTAAACAATTCCAGTTAAAAGGGATCAGTTTATCCATCTGTGCTTCAGCTCTTCAAGCTGATACCTTCTCACATTTTTTTTCTGAAAGCCACAGTTTTCTTGAAATGAATTACCCTAGCAGTGTTCATGCTTGTCACGGGTTATTGCTTCATTTATTACAACATAAAATCTTAAACCATAAAGCAGATTCTGTCTCTTTTTGGTCTCTTTATAAATTTTGCCTTGTGTTCTTTGCTTACAGCTGTAGAGACAGCATACGATGCACTAATAATACAGATTACAGGCAGCGAGAACTTTGTGGGAAACAGCTTCTACATTTTACTGAGAAAATAAACTTCTTGGCTTCTACTGTCAGTATCTCTCATTCTGGAAATGACTCAGCCACAGGGAAACCAAAGAACTAATACACTTGGTGGCAAAATTGTAACTTCAGTGAATCTAAGAATTTATCTTTCTTTTTTTTTTTTTTTCCGAATAAGCAAACATTATATATATGTTTGCTTTCCTCCATTAAGTCCTTTTTTGCTTTTTCAATTTTTTTTTTAGTTAAACAGGTAACATACCTAACTCTTTATGTTTATAAACTTCCTGAAAGGTGGTTGTAGTGAGGTGGGGGTTGGTCTCTTTGTCCGGGCAACAACTGACAGAACAAGAGGACACAGTCTTAAGTTGCGCCAAGGAAAATATAGGTTAGATATTAGGAGAAACTTTTTTACAGAAAGAGTGATAAAATATTGGAATGGTCTGCCTGGGGAGGTGGTGGAATCACCATCCCTGGACGTGTTTAAAAAGAGACTGGATGTGGCGCTTGGTGCCATGGTTTAGTTTAGTTGAGGTGTTAGGACAGAGGTTGGACTCAATGACCTTGAAGGTCTCTTCCAACCTGGTAATTCTGTGATTCTGTGATTCTGTGATTCTGTGATTATAAACTTATATAGGCTCCAAGCAAAGGGGTACACGATAAACAAACATAAATTACAATAAAATTATTTAGAGCATCTGAATTATTAACATACTACCACATCTGTGTGGTCCAGTTCTAAACATAAAATGCATTCTGCTTGTGCTATTGCTTGTAACAGGTATAGCTAAAAGACAGAAACTGCAAATATTTTGGGATTAGGTTTATTTCAGACTTTTTAAACTAATGTGCAAATGTGTTTATAACAAAGTCATTATCAATAATTTCTTTTACCAGCTGAGAATAGCAACAGGTGTAACTTTGTTGTAATTTTCTAACTTGCCACTACTTTTTTTATAAATCACATAAAATGTTATTACAATTTATACCTGCAGCCTGGTTCTTGGTACTTCTCAATGCTTAATATCCTTGTTATGTTTCTCTAATAGGTCTGCTTCTATATAAAGGTTTTTTTTTTCTTCCCAAATGTACTGCATCTCTTAGTCCAATACCTATATTTCTATTTTTCTGACATTTTCTTTTCATTTATGTGATTTCTTTACTGTGAGCCTTATCTGACATTAAGGAAAAAACAAAAGGTTTTATTTCTGGAGCTAAATATTTTCCTTTAATTTTCTTGGTAATCTAATAGCTCCTGTGTTACTTGGATTTTTCATAATTTGATCACAAATCCAAATCCATCAGTCACTCTGAGCAAAAGGCTCATAATCACATATAAGCTGATATGTTAAGAATATATAGAATTCCACAGCATTATTGTTGATCTCAAAGCACTGTTATTAACAGCAGTTTACACCTGTAACTGTAAAATAAATATGCAGTCATTACACTAGTTAATGTAACCCGCCATATCAGTTCTCCTTCTTAAAATTATCAGTGTGAAATGGAGTGAGTTTTGTGTAGAGCCAAAAGCAAAGAGGGATATCCAAGAATATCTTAAACTTCATGATAAGTTTATTTCAGGTTAATTGAATCGAACTCCTTTTACCATTCATTTTTGTACAGTGAAGATTCTTTCTGATATTAAGACACCTAAATCTAATTATCTACCTGTGGGTCCTGGGAAAAGAAAGAATTCTTTCCCTTTTGAGAAAAAAAAAGAAAAGAAAAAGAAAAGAAAAAGAAAAAGAGAAAAAGAAAAAGGAAAAGAAAAAAAAACCAACCAGTTTCTATTCTCAAGGGAGAAATATGAGGTCTTCTGGAAGAAAACTTCAGTCCATAGCATCTCAGGTATGAGAAAAAAGTGGATCTATATGAATATTTAATACTTAGTATTACTGCCAAGTATCCTACACCTCCCACTGTGTGATCACAGTGTCTAATAATTTTCATAGCTTAGCTCTATGAATAAAGAACGTATTTCTTAAAACTAAAAGTTTCTTTTGTGCTTTTCAGAATGCAAGACATATATCTTGTTTTATAATGAATAGTTATGTATTCAGAAACAATTATGGCTCTAATATTTTAAAGCAAAAGACTAAAGGGTATTTGCTTAACTGCTACTTTGCAGATCCCTGTTGTAGGCCAAAAAAATTTCAGCCAGCCCATAAGTACATTCAAAGTTCAGGTACTCATATATATCTAAAGTAGCATGGCAGCAATAATACTTACATGTATATTTATCATTGTTTTGCATAATCAGATACTCCAACCGTCTTGGTCAAAGCCAGTAGAAGTAAAAAAAAAAAAAAAAAAAGTAATGTGTTCTACATTTATCCAGTGGATGGCTGCTTAAAGATCTCTTAGAGGATATGGATGAAATAATTCATTTTACCTCTGGGAGGGACCTGAACCACCTGTCATCACTGAAAACAAATGAAAAAGGCTTCCTGGGATGACAGAGGTGAGAAGATTCTTAATTCCCTGCAGCTAAACAGAAGTCTTTGTATTGTATCTGTGTTGCTGGAATAATTCACTGTACCTTATAAAACTGCACCTAGGATAAAGGACTGCTGAGATACAGGATCCATTTCAATTACTTTAAATTTGAAATCATTTATAATAATTTGGTTGTGCAGGAAATGGAAGCTGGAAAGTTCCCTAATCACAGAGAGGGACACTAGATACATTATCTGCTAAGCAGAATCAAATTAAAAGGTACTGTACCCTTCTAGGCAAGTAATACTCTATTGTCATTTCTAGAAACAGGCCACTGAATTTGCAGGTCCTCCCTCAGAACAGAGGTGTTTCACACTTGACTTGTCTGAACCTATGGTGAATGCTTGCAGCTTTACTTTTACTTACTTCAGCTATAACAATATTTTTTCTAATTTCTTCTTTTCCTAAAACAAATAATACAGTTTTTTGTGAGTCTCTGCTCTTAGGTTCCCCAGGTCCGGGAACTGACAAGCCCTAGAGACATCAACCTGGGATTAAATCTATTGGTGTTGGCTCCCCCTCCCTATCCCCTTTTATGGTTACTTTCTGTAGTTCTCCTTTGTCTGTTCCCCTTGCGACCCCGGATTGGTGCCTCTTGACTGTGTTCCCTCCTCCCCGTCCCTCGGTTGGGTAATGCAAATGTCAGTCTCCTGTTTTCTAACCCGGTTGGTTCTCCAAGTTGTGCCCTCCCCTAATCCGGGCCCCTTAAGCACCTTCCAGAGCAATCGGGCTTTTGGTCAGCGTTCCTCTCCCTTCCTTGTTCTGTTGATCCTTCAATAAACTCTCTGGGGACTTGACCAAACAGACTGTGTCTCTTCCTCGCCTCAGACCGCTCCGCTCTGGCTCCCAGTTCCCTGAGCTCTGCACCTTGGGCCTGCCCAGAGCGGTGGTCTCCCACCTTGACGGCTCGACCTGGGGAAGGCGAGCCAGCACAGTTTTTTCTTTCTAATGGTTGTGTCTGATTTATCCTGCCTTTGCTTATTTCTATATGTTAGGCTTACAGTTTTTGTACAAATAGTATCAGTAAGCATTTTCTCTTTTTCTAGCAGGCTGCTTATGCCTGAGGTATTGATGTTGTGCAGAGAAATACACACTATCATGTGGACTCATAGCAGAAGCCCCAGGAACTAGGGACACAGGATGTGGAGGAAGGAACACAGGCATGGGATGCTAGGAAACAGGAACAAGGCTAACACTGGAGATCACACTGTTGTAAGAAACACACTCATGATAGGTTTAAAGAAATGCAGAGCAGGATCTGAGCTAGTTTTTGCCATGAGAGAACAGACAAGGCTCTGGCATACATAAAAAGCACCGCATTGTAGACTAAATTTGCACATAGCTTGCAGACCAAGATGGTTTAAATTTTATCAAACCTATAAAAGCAAAACAACGGGGAATCATAGGAGGTACAAAAGGAAATAGCTGACATCAGCATCATGTCTCTTTCAAGTGAAGGGAGATGCTGATGACTGCCCACGTACACACCAAAGTGATTGCATTGACCTGAGGACCCAGAGAGACAGTCAAGAGTGAACAAGGAAGGAAGAGGAGTGGATTCTAGGAGCTGTGTGCAAAACATTATCCTGTCATTTTTCACTGTGCTTGATAAAGGCACTGCCTATGTTTGCTCTTCTTTGAATAAGAAGTGCAGGCAATTGTAACAACTCTTGGCCTCAATGATCTTAAAGGTCTTTTCCAACCTTAATGATTACATGGTTCTGTGATTCCAACTGAATTAATAAAAAAATATTTTGAGAAAAACAAATACTCATTGCAAATTTAGTCTTAATTATATTGCTAATTTTCCAATTTTAGTTTCTCCTATTATGGGAGAAAATAGCGGGGAAATATACTCAGATAGACATCATACCTAACAAAGGAAAGAGATGGCATTTGAAAACAAATAAAAAATATCCCTGTCATTTATATGCTGGTGTTTTATAAGGCCATGTTTCTCTTGAAACTAGATTGATTGCATAGACTTCAAACATTAGAGTTTCTCTTTAAAGCAAATGAACAAACAATTTATCTTTGCCACATACAGAAAACAATTCTGAACATTTTTAAATTATGTTTTCAAAGTGATAAAGCAATCACTAGAAAAAGAAAGAATTTGTATCCCATGGATCAATTTATACTATCAAAACCAGCATATTTATCATTCTTGTCTGAAAACCATGGTTTTTTTAGATAAAAGACTCTTTCTATCTCCAGTATTACATAGAGTTCTGGTCTAGATTTTAATTAAAGAACTCTCATGTTTCTCTCCCTTTTTGGGTGGATATTAGGTACCATATGATTTTTCTTTAAATAAATATAGCCTGAAGGATTCTATTTTCTCCTGACAAACTAATATAGAGTCTGAGACATAAAGGAAGTAAGTACAAAAGGTGTGTGAATAAATAATTTCAATTATCCACCATTCTGTGTCAGTAACATTTCAGCTAATACTGGAAAAATATAGAATGCTGCAAATATTAAACCTAACTGAAAATAAGAGTACAAGCTGGTACTTACTTCCAGCAGAGTTCAATACCTTAATCATGCTCAATAATATTTGTTTTGAAGATAACATCACTAGAAGAAAAATAACTAATTATTTGAGTTAATTGCTACTCAGCATGTGTAAAACTTCCACAATTTGGCCCTGCATATTTAGTCAGAACTTAAAGAATACATCAGTTCTAGAAGTATTTAAATAAGTTTATCACCTTAATAATAAAGTATTTGGAAACTTTGAAAAGTTATCATGAAGACTGAACTTCTGAAATTAAGATATTGCACTGTGGTTGAATGTAATGCTTATCTTACTGGAAAAAAATGGAATCATGAGATCCTTGCAGTTGGGTTTGATCATCTGGACAAAATAAGTATGCTATTTCCAGATATCACCTGGATTAATTCTGCAAGAACATGTCTTTGGGAAGGAGTCAGTTCATTGTGGTGACAATTTTTTTTTTTGGGGGGCAGTGTTTGACAGGGTGGAATCCAGGCTGCTGAAGCCTTTGAATGATATTCTGTATGTTTCCATGGTTTCTGAGGAGCAGGAATGGCACTCTTTTCTACAGAAAACCAAGATATTTATTTTTATAAATCCTTTTAGTTTCAATCTGTTTGCCCCATCTAGAGTATTCTGTCATTCATTCTATGAGTCTATGAGTGCTCCAGTTTCCATCCACCACAGCTCCATCCATTGTTAGAAGCAAGAAAACTTTGGCCATTCTAAGAACATAGAGTAAGTAGCAATTTAAGAGATAGTGAATAATATGAATCATCAATTTGTGGCCATAAAGACTTAACACCTTTTAAACCATGTGTCTTATTAAATATCATTCAAATGAAAGGCATGGGGAAAAAAAGGGACAGGAATTTTTTGTTCCTGGGAGAGAGTGACTTGCATCCACGTCTCCTAAAATATCCCCCGAAAACAGAAGGGTCATGTCTCTACCTGTTAACATGCCTTTGACATGTTATTGGTAGGTCAATATTGCATCTCATGTTATGGCTCCAAAAATAATAACAGCAAAAGCATTACAATTTCTTCTACCACGTATAGCATAGAGAAGAACAAACACATCTGAGGTCTGATGAAATCAGTGCTGGGTCACGGAAAAAGAAGTCAGGCATGCAAGATGCATTTTTGTCAGTACCTCTGCATATGGAAAAAAAGTAGCTATTCTTCTATGTCCTAACGTAGCATGCAAACACAGAAGTCCAGCAGCAGTGACAAGATGCTTCTTCTAAGCAAAAATAGCCCCATCTGTTATAAAAGGTGTGTGTACTTTTGCCAAATGGAAGATACCTTGGAAAACTGGGAAAGAAATGACATTTTTTCTGTCTTATTCAGAGTCCTGGGATTCTGAATTCAACCTTTTGATATTTAACTAACTTGCAAAGCACATGTTTTTTGGAAAACAGTCTATGGATTCTGTATAAAAGGCAATCCAATATTTTTGGTTTATTCCCAATACTACCTCAACTAACATTTACAAAAGTTTAGCCTCTAGGAAATATTTAACACATTACTTAGTATGGATTTTTTTAATCACTGTTTGAAATCATATACTGCAATTTTGAAGATTCAGGCTCTATTTCCCCACTTTTTTAATGTCAAATATAATAATTCTTTCAGACATCTCATATGCTTGGATGTAAGTGTTCAGTTAAATATTGTAGTAACAATTCATCATTTACTAATCATAAGAGTAAATTCCAGTTCTGTTTCTCCCCCTTTTTATTCTTTGAAATACAGGAATTCTGCCTCTCTTTCATTACAAAGTGTCTTAGTTGAGCACACGTAAATTTTTTTTACATATATTTGCTGATGTGTTTATTACTAAGTATTTTAAGTGCCTAATAGACAATTTCCTATGGTCTTTTTCTCTTTTATTGCAGAAGGCAACTATATAATACATATCTCATTATACAGCTCTTTTAAAAAATTAATTAGGTTATTTTACTTCCCTATGGCAATTATCATTTTTAATGTCATTTCTCCTACATGTATAAGCCATATTAAACATCTCTGTTGTATTTCTGAGTTGGGATTGCTTTAATGAATGTTCACAGTCAGGTTTTTATGTGAAAACATTCCTTCCTTTGACTATTTTAGGAGGAAGTGATTTCATAATAATTACATTAAACATAGAATAAACTGCATATATTTTATGACTGATCTATCCAGTTATTTCAAGTCATTTGTGTGTAATGTATTATTACAACTATGAAAAAAGAGCATTTTTTAATAATATTTTTAAAAATATAGAAGGTTTCATACAGCTCCAAAAGCAATGCATTTAGTTAGTTGTTGAGTCCATTTACAACTAAGTAAAGAAATGAAAAAATGGGATGTAATCAGTACTCTTCAGTATTCCAGATGTACTAGGAAGGCACAGAGATACACTGATAATCACTGTAAGCTTAAAATATATATGGAAAGTCAGACAATTTTTAAAAACAAGATCTTGAAAGCCCTACATTCATATTAAAATAAGTTTGAAAAAACCCCAGACAACAAAACAAACAAACATACAAAAGCAAAAAATCAAACCATCTTCATTGCGTCATTGCAACAGCACATAAAGACTCACAAGTCAAGGAAGGGGCATTTGATATCATACATATATAACTGAGAGAACTTGGTAAAAATATTTAGCAAAAAATTAATTTGAAATAAAGCGCTTGTAATAGGAATTCTTTAATTTCACTTCAGAAAATAACTATACTTGCAGTTGTGGGAGCAGCTATAGACTTTACTGAATTAAACAATGCATTATGATACAAAGGAATGGCAGAGCTCTAGGATTAAAGCAGTATATAAATAGAAGAAGACAGAGAAATATGGACTCAGGAGGAGAATATAGCAGAGAAGATGATAATGGAGATAGATATGATTGCATAGGTGACTCATCTAAGGGTCTCAGAATTCCTGAGAGCAGTCAGTGGCAGAAGAGACTAGTCAACAAAATCAATTAGGGAGAAGAAAAAGCACATGTGCAGCATCTGGCATTTTTGCACAGATGCTAGAGGGTCCTTTTGCTCATTAGAAGAAAAATACAAACAGCAGGCAGGTTGTTTCAGTTTTGACTACACTGCCACTGAACAAATAGGAACAAGCTTTTCTCTCCTACCTTGCATCATTTATAGTTTGCCTCCGCAGCTGGTGACTGAGAATTATTTCTAGACTATTTCTCCCAGCTTCCTTCTGATCTTTTATTATTTTTATTCTATTAACTGTCTTACTCTCTTGGATGTGTCAAGAAATTAGCTGAAATGCCACACTGAAACAAGGGACAAAATTAATACTAGCAACTTGAGTATTATCATTTATTCACTGGAAGTTGTGAACATCCTCCCCCCACCCCATTCTCCCTTGGCTTTGCTGTATGGTTTTGAAAAAAAAATTCCTTTTTCACAGGACAGGATGTCTCATTACATGCCAGGTGCACTTCTCTGCCTTTGAGCAATACATGGACAAGTGGCTCTGTAAGTCTGCATGATTGTCGCTGGCAAACTGAAAATTCAAATGATCAATTCTGTGCTTTAAAACTGGTTCCTTTCCTCACATACACTTCTGGTTTCTTGCAACTGACATGTAGGTTCTCTCAGAGGTGGAACTTGTGTCTGGCTCATGATATGGTGCTGGTCCATGTCAAATAATCAGAACAAATTGTCTAGATGCATAACTTAGATTAAATGTGAGAAATTAAAAATATGTACATTATTTTAAAATTCTCAATGCTTTCCATTGGGAGACCTATATAGCCATTTAGTAGCTGAGCAAGAAGATAGAGCATGTAAATGTACCTAACATGTACTGACTTGTTCGAGGATATTTTGCCCATTTCTTTACAAGCTATAAACAGCAATGCAAGCTGAAAAGACAAGCTTATTGTATTACTCTGGCTTGTTCTGAGCATTACAGCAGCGATTAGACACAGAAATTCCTGTATTTGTATGTGCAGCTCAGTGGCTTCCTAAGTTCAAGCACATGATAAAATGGAGAGAGAAGTTATATTTAGTCACTTCACCGTAAAAATATGTAATTATATTGGAGTAACTTTGAGGATACTGACTCATCAAGGATTAAGTGGCAGCTATAAGTACACATTTCCCAGTATTTATAATGTTCAATAGCATCTCTAACTGTTTGTTGATTTGTTTTAGTGATGAAAGCTGCATAGAAGGATTATTTATTGCTGCTGTATTCGGTGCTGTTATCCTTTTTGCTCTTCAAACCTTGCCAGGCCAATTAATATTCCTTATCTCTAAGAATGGTAGTTCTTTTTATCCCTGAATAAATGTGGTTTTACAGTGGCTCCCAACACACCAATTATTCTAGAATACCAGTATGATTCCATTATATTATGGGTAAGTGCCGACTTTGCTCTACTTATCAAACTCAAGCCATTCAGAATATGTTATATAAAGCATTAATAATACTTTTCACTTCCTGCCTCAATTTTTCCATCTCATCCTTTTTGAGAAAAATGATTTCTCAACACAGCTGAAAGCAAAAATTGAAAATCTAAATATCTGTTGAAACTGTAATGTTTTTCTGTTTTTTCCAAAAGTGATATTGTCATTTTCTGTTTACATTTGAGGCTGAACTGATGAGAACTTACTGGAGTAACTGATTGATGGGGAAAAGGGACATAAATACCTCAAATCACACATAGGAATGGATACGCAGCTTCACACAGGTGATGTTCAACCCAGTGACCTGGATTTTCAGCAGATGTCATATGGGTCTTCTAGACCTGTTCTAAAACATATCTATATTAATATTTCATTACTGCCTTTCTTCTTTAATCACTATAGCTGTATTATAAAACTCCAGTGTAGTTCTCCATCTTACATTAAAAAATATACCCCATTTTTTCAGGTCCTACAACTCTGAATACCTTCTCTAACACTAAAATACCTTGTCGCCTGTCAGGAGTTATGAGAACTGAGATTGCTTAGCACTCTCACACAATGGTAGTAGTACTAAGTATGGAATAAAACAAAAAATAGATTATATTTTGATATCTTTTAAATTTTTTGAACTAATAACCAAGTTTATGAATTGATAGAAAATGGAGATAAAATGCCTTTCTGACAAGAGCACAGCAGTGCATTTTGCAGAAACTTTTATGTCGGAGATTTTAGGCACCATTTTACAAGTCTCTTGTTTGTACTCTTCTCAGAAGACTGCATTACAGTATTACTTACAAATAACAGTAGATTCACCCTAAAATGAGAAGCTCTCAAGTGAAAAATATATTTAACTTGTGTATAAAAACAGTCTGAACCATAATTTTCTCATTGTGAGAGTTCATAGAACTAATCCTATATAATAAATTATTAAAATTCACATTGTTTCAGAAATCTTAGAAAGCACTTTTTATTCATCGAGGTATAAATTGATATATATTTAAGTGCTGTTTTTGTAGCACAAATCACTGAAAAAGGTCAGACTATAACATTCACTGCCCATTTTTCTAGTTCCAAAACGTTTCAAAGTAATTTACTGTTGTGACTTTTTGCTTACCTTTAAGCTTTAGGTATGATTGACTATCCAAAAAAAAAAAAAAATCCTTTCCAATTATTTCCTAAATTTTGTCACTACTATTCGCCAGATAAAGGGGTGATAGTCATGGCTCTGCACCAAAATGCATTTTGTTTTGAGAGTTCTCTAGGTTATGTAAAAGCTTTTTGGGGCCACAATTATATATATTGAAAACAGTAGTTAAAAAAACCAAAAAAAAACAACAAAACCAACCAAACAAAAAAGATAAATAAAACCACCACAGAAAACAGAAGAAACAGTCTTGTTGACATAGATTTATATTTTTTTTCACATTACCATAATTTCGCCAAATAATTTATTTTTTCTGTCTCAATAGAAACTGCAGAAAGAAGCTTTGTTCATAAGATTTACAAAAGATATGATCTATCTCACTCAATTTAAGCATATAAATTCAGGCCACTAAGTATAGTGATTCATCAACCTCCATTTATATTAAGTGGAGGGAGCTGTGTACTTCCATTTGCACAATAAGAGATTCCTTTTCTCTTGATTGCCTTTCTCACTCCATTTAATAAAGTGGGCTAGTTAATATTGCCTCATGGGAAGAAAAAATATGCCATTTTAAAAATAAAACATTAACATTTCCATCTAAAAGTATTTCTTTGTCATAAGGGGTTTTTTCAGAATTTTCTTCTGAAATAAACAATTTTACAGACTGTCGTTACCTGTGTACATTTATACTTTGTTGTCTGTTTTGAAAGTATTTCAGATTCATGAAGACTACTCAGAGACTTGAAGAACCAAGATAAAAAGAAAATCAAAGTGCTTCACCCCATTTTTTGTATCTGTGGCTGATTTGATACATACGTGTGTGTGTAAAATATGAACAATTTCAAAGATTTATATTCACTTGTATCCTCTCTCTTTCTCCTGAAATAACTTGTTTTCTATTTATCTGAAACTTTCCAGAGATGACTACAGGATTTCTGATAGTACATTGAAACCAAGGAGAGGCACTCCTTATAATTCTGATCTTTAAAGTGCAGCCACTTATTTTACAGCAGAACATTCTCTGTCTTCTGTAATACCTTTATAATGCTATAAACTACAATGTGGGGGGTTTTATTTTAATTTTTCTGTTCTGACTCAAGACACTAGATGTCATGTCTAAAGGTTCATGCTGCAGAATGCCACCAGCAGTGTCATCTTTTTATTCAGAAGAAGTTCCCAATGTAACTTAAAAGCATGTGGATGGTAAAATGAGTAAACTTCTCTCCATAGCCCTAAACAGAATGCTGGATATCTTGCTCTGCATGATAGCTGCATTGTTGTATTCCATGGTTAGGGGGAGAGCTTCATGTAGATCTCATTACAGCCTGGAATAAATAGGTGGCCAAAATCTTCAAGCTTCACGCTGGGGCAAAGACTGACTTAAGTGAGGAGAAGACAAATGAAGTCATTGATGGGGTTAGGGATTTCCTCTGGAATTTTGAAGAGGATGCTTTTTTTTGGAGACCTTGTAAATTTTGAAGTTATATAAGTAGAAGTGGAAGATTGTTGACAGTGACAAACTGTGAAAACAAAGCTTTTCCAGTATTTTCCGTTAAACAGAACCCAGGCAGAATTCTACTTCAGTGTCATCAGCTGCTTCAGATGCCTGGTAGTATTTTACCTTTTTCTGTATTTTCTGGGTTCTCAACACTGTCACTGGGTGGATGGAATTAGGAGACATTTAAATATTGAATTGAAGTAATTGTTTAGGAATGAAGATATGAAAACAACGTATCACTTCCCTGAGGAGGCGATGTGCTCCAAGGAAGAAAATGTACTATGTCCCAGTGATGATATTAAAGGGTAAATCATGGTCTAGTTCAATGGCAGTCTGTATTGTTTCCATGAGTGTTAAATTCTTGGGTTTGGGGGGTTTCAGTTTTAGAGATGAAACTAACTTTTCAGAAAGAAAATGATCTATTTGGAATAGTTCTGTTAGATTTTTTCAATTTCTTATTCTTTGAAGTAAAAATCATGACAGAGAGAAGAAATTCTAAGTAGATTTGATTGCTCATGTAGAAAGATAACTTCACTATGGTTTGAGCCATATTTCTAAGGAAAACCACAAAGGATGAATCAACATTTTTGAGAAAATTGAGTACATAGGGAGGTCACTTTAAGCCGTCCATCTCAGTCATTTACTAGTTTTGCTGCTTTTTAAAATGTTGCCAGGTACTTAAGTCTTCCTTCTGGGATGAAGTTTAATCATTAGGTCTCAGAATAAAATATCCTGCACACAAGGCTTCATTTCATATATGTACATATTGTTTATCAATGTTAGATTTTTAATTTATTTAGTCTTTATTAATTATATAGAGCAATAATTCCTGAGTGCTAAGTTGTCACTAAGGGAAGTAGTATTATGTGTTTAGGTATATGTATACATATTTATATGTATGTGGTTTGTGTGTCTAAAATATATTTATAGTTCATATAAGCAAAGTGTATATATAGCAGAAATATTTCAGAAATGTATTGACAAAAGAGGAACAAACGGAAATGAGCACACAGAAGAAATGCTTGTGTCAAAAATATAGCTATATGACCTGGACAGGGCAATCAGGTTTTATTAATTTGTGGTAATTAGGAATAACCTGTAATAATAAGGAGAAATTTTTTTCAGAAACTGAAATTGTTTGTTAATTTTGAATAATTGGAAATTTTTTTAATATTTTACCAAAAGCTTTTACATTATTATGTGCAAGACTAACATTAATTACTATACAGCTTAATAGTTGTCAAGTCCTACATGCCAATGTCCTACATTGGGTAATACTGAATAGAAATTAATATTATATTCAGAAGATAAATAAACTACATTGTTCATAGCCTGTTTTTTGCTCCTACATACCTACATAAACATGGTATTCAGAGTAGCCATTGTGATGTCTTCTGCATTTGGAAGGGTAAGAAAATACACATGTCATAATGTCATATGCAGAGTAAAGTAACCTTGTCTCAAGACACATGAAATGGTAAATCCTGGAATAGGGGAGCCTCTTGTTCTGTGACTGGCTGCTGCTTGAACACTGCTAACACTCTCAGTAATTTAGTTCTGAAAAGTGTGCAGTTTCCCATGCACAGGTATCCTTCAACATGTCCTTTCACAGTTCAAAACTACCTCAAGTTCCCACAGGAGCAATATACTCCTGCCTTGTCTCTTTATATAATTGACTGTAGTAGTGAGAAACGTGTGAGTGTGAAAGAGCAAGCATTGGAATTGGGGTTTTTTATATAAAAAAAGAGACCAAATGTTCACATGAAGGAGAAATAACTGTATTTTTTTATGCACAATTAAAAATATACAACTAACTGTTGATCTCTCTACACAGGAGTCCAAATTTTATCAATTTAGTCTGTACTTTACTCACTGCTGCCCATGCAAAGTGGGATTGAGTAATAAGTAGTGTTCTCACAAATAAAGCCACTCCTCAGGTTCACTCAAGAACACAAATAAAAAGTAGAATCATATGATTAATGCATAAAATCATCTTGGGGCAAAGTAAAGTTGTATAGATAATTTCACTGGGCTTCTCTATGCCTTTTTTAAAAAAAATTTAATTACTCCTTTCTATAATTTAATTTGTGGATAATTATAATATATTCCACTATAAGATTGCAGTGAGAGTTAGTAGTTTTGTTGGATTTTTTAATATAAATTATTCACATCGTTTGATACAGGCTCTTACATTTAAATCTTCTAGAGTAAAGATTTTCTTTCTCTGAATTTTTTTATTTTTACTTTTTGTTCTTCCTCTGAGGACACAGAGGTTTGTTTTGGTTTGCTTTGTTTTTCCTCCAGAGCTTTTTTTGTTTTGCTTATCTTTATCCATTATTGCTTCACTTGAACATGTTTTTATTCCTCTGGGTTTCTGTAATAGCAAGCCTGGAGCCTGGCTGTAGAACACTTAACCTCTGATTCTGACCTTCCACACACAGGATGAAATTCTTATAAGAACTCTTTTCTAACAAGAATTTTCAGTCAGGTAGAGTTATAACTTATACTGGAAAAAAAAAGAAAAAGAAAAAGAAAAAAAAAATCAGTCTACATTTTCTCTTCACTAAGGCAGGCTGCTGTGCTTATCTCAGTGGGATTTAATACCACTGAGATTGCAAGTCTTAAAGTTTGTGCACCACATACCAATAGACCACTTGGGAAATAATTTTCTTTTTAAAAAATCAAAAGCTGTGTCTGGAATGTAATCAAAGGATGAATCAATTTAAGAAAGAATTGTAAAGTTTTTTTTCCTTCCTGGGCATGCATGATAAACATGGAAGCTACTTGCAATCAGACAAATGGTTATATGCCTGCTACTATAATAATATGGTTTAAATATCTCTGTATTGATTGTATAGTCAGTTCACTAAATAAAACATGGGGTTTTTTGACTGAGTCTGGGAAGGGAATACTTTTTTCTTGTCAGCTGTAGGGAATAGAATCCCTGTAAATCGAACAAGTTTTAGTTGTTAGAACCCTGAGAAGTGTCAGGGTTCAGATTTTGTGCCTAAGGCTCTTTCTCCTAAGCCAAGGTGACCTCACCCAGGCTGCATATGGGAGACAATTTCCAGCCTTTCCTGAGCCCTTAACTTATCTGTGTGCTGGCAGCCGGCTGTCCAGCACAAACCCAAACTGTGCTTCCCCACAGTTAATACCCACATTAGGCACGTGCTTGAGGTGAATTCTCTGACTTTTCTAGGTTTTCCACCAAGAGTATTATTGATCAGGCTGTAAATGGACCCCACCCTTTAAACAAAGGCACACCAGCTAGTGCCAGAGTGCTGGTTTGTGTTATTTTTTTTTAACTCTAGAGAAAAAGAAATAAATAGACTTCAAGAAGATTCACACAGTAGGGAGGAAGCCTTGAATAATGTTGCTGAGATTCCTTCTACAATGGGAAGGATTCTGTTCTCCTTTTAGAGAAACTTGATAGTACATCACAGAGGATTAGGACACTGCTTACACTGAAGTCCACTTGTAAAATTTGCCTGCTTAGTATGAGGTATTATGCTAGAAAAAACACTGTTAAAATAATCCTCAAACTCTGGTTTGCTTTGATATCTGAGAGCAAGGCAGTTCAAGGCAGCTGCTGCCCCCAAATCAAAAATATTGTTCAGAAATATGGCATCTCTTAAAGGACTATATAGGGTCTTAACATTGACATTGTCATCCATGGTTGAGAAAAGAGCACCATATTTTCCAAACAGAGTTACCAGATCCTTTAGAGAAGGATCATTGGGCAACAGCAGGATAAGGAATCACAAAACACAGCAGGTGTCAAACTGAGGGGTTTAGCCCTACAGTGGGGATAATGATAAAGCAGACAGACTCTGTATGTAATGCATGGGATCCCTAGCTAGGGAGACCTGAATTCCAATTTTTGCTTCCCTGAAATGTCATTGAACAGATATTGAAGTAAATACAGAGATACGTAAAAGTCAGGAAATGCCTATGTGTAAATATGTAGTAATTAAGACAAAATCAATGATTTCACATAAACTACAAGCCAAAATGGTACAATTAGAAGCAAATTTCATGTTTGTACCAAGTGTTTGTTTCTGGTGCCTCCCTCAGATGATGATGTTTCAGAATATCCTACATTTTTCTATGGAAAAAAATTATACACTTGCCTGAGTCTGATGATAGTTCAAACATGTACACTCTACCTAGAAACTTTTGTTTATTGTTTGGTCAATCATTTGTAACAAGGTTGAGATTGCTTAAAAAAAGAAAAAAAATTGTGTCATAAACAAACAATGTCACTAACAAATAATGTAGGGTGTGTTATCACATGTAGAGTCAGCTATCATGAGCTGCATGATTGAGACGTAAAAGTAAAAGGTTCACTTACAGATATTTTTGAATCTCTATGTGTGTCATTAGCAATACAGAAGATTAATTCTCTGTCATAGAGAAGCTTATTATTTTCTCCACAGTGTAATTACATCTTTAAAGTTAAAATATATTAACTTTACTTTTAGGTGGGACATTTCTAGTGGTTTTTAAAGAATTTTCCCCAAAAACATTCTTACTATTCTGAAAAGAGCACAGATTTATAAATAGACAACAGGGCAGAACTTCCAAGTTTGCTTAGCTCTTTTTTAATATATTTCAGTCTTTGAACAATTTAAATGTTTAAAAAAGCCAAAACCCCTATCTTTTTGGTGGATGTGTATCAAAATTTTACTTGCAACTAATGAGAAAAATGAGATGGAAATTATTCTAAAAAGCCACACTGAAAAGGTTAAACACAGTTTAAACATTAGTGACATGACTCTATGACTCATTTTATAATGTTGTCCCCAAGGCTGTGTAATTAGATCCTCAGGTGGCAATGGTAGCATTCTCCAATGACATCAAAATAATTTCTGCCAATGTACATTAGTTTAAAACCTGAGAGTCAATCAAAATATGAATTCTTGTGAGAGAGGTCAAGAATGAAAGATGCAATTTTGTGTGCAAGACACATCACAGTTCTGAATCTTTCCTTAAAGCAAATTTTTCCTTTTTTTTGTTTGGTTTTGTTTGAATAGTATTTGTACGTTTTTGTTTGTTTGGGGAGAAGGAGGTATGGGCATATCTGGATTAAGATTCCTGGGAACAATTGATTAGAAAAATAAACAACAAGGTTGCTTCATATAATGACAGAAAACAAAATACAGAAAAGGACATGGATTCATGCTTTACCAGTTAGAAAAATAAAACATTTAAAGACAGAAAACTTGAAAAAAGGGATATTCTTAAAGATATCAGGAAAGACTCAATTAAACTTAAGATTTTATGTCAACTTTTACTTACTCAGTAGAACAAAAAATTCTATATTATCCATGCCAGATGAATGTTTATATCCAGCCTATGGGGTGTAAAATTAGCACCTCCTTCAATTTTGTATAGTATGTTTTGTATATTTCTGTATATAATGTGTTAAAAGCATATTTGTTTCAAAATCACTCCATCAGCTCCCATGGACAGGACTTAAGACTGTCCACTAGATAGAGACTTCAGAAACTCATTGTCACCTTGAATATCAATCAATACTTGAATGAGTTTTCCAAAATCAGCATTTTCGGTTTTTCACCTACAATGATAACTGGGTGCTTTATCTATCTGCTTTTGGAGGTCTTACTCCTTACACTATCCATTAATATGTACTAAAATCCTTTTTAATTTCACAATTTAATTTGACAATCAATGAGATATTGTGAATAGATCATCCATGTTTAAATATGTATATGGATATGTTTCTTCTCCAAGAGGCACTGAAAGCTAATATTACTTTCATGACCATGATATAAGGAGCACTAAATATCTCTGGTCTATAAGGTGACTGCAATGAGAAAGTAATTTTGACTCAGAGGAAATCACAGTCTTGGTTGTGATTCTCAACTTTTATTCTTTTGTGAGTTTGGTTTTTTCAGGTAGAGAATTTTCTCTTTTCCACAATGTAATGCTATTTTGTGATCTTTGCATAATAGTGTGATAAAATGCATTGGAGATTCTGATTTATTTAAATAAACTCAAAATCCTGTTATCAAGCTATTGCTCTGATTTCACAATTCCTGCTCTGCCTTAAAATTACTCAAGAAATATTCTGTGGTCCATTATGCTAAATCAATAGCTTTTAAAATGGGAGTTAGCAATCTACACACTGTATTTTCTTCTCCAAGCAGGAACAGAATATCCAAATATCCCCTCATAGACCTCTTCAGATTTGGATTCCCACAGACTTCAACATTATTATTCATTATCTGTTTTAAACTGCTTAGTAGAATTGTTCTTGTCATGCTCAGCTTGAGAGAATAATACACTTTCATACCGAATAAAACCTCTCTGTATAATATTTGAAAAGATTTTTTTCCTGTAGGGAATATGAAGCATTTTGAGTTGATTGCCAGTGAAATGCAGAAAATACACATATTATAAACATTTGCTTTTAGGGTGTTGGAGTCAGGGGAGTAAGCATCTATGAAATAAATTGCATGCTTTGTATGTCTGCTATGTACCATTCATTGCCCCTGCTTCTTCTGTTTTATTAGATTGCAGGATTTTTCACCTCATGGTAGGGATATTAAGCATTTAATCAGCAGTAGGAAAAAGATTTAGTATCTGCATAATGTTAAATTCATCCTTTAAATTGATTCAACTTACAATAATTTCAACATAGTAAAAAATCAAAGTACTTTAAAATTCTCTCAACTCCTGCAATTGGCAGGAATGGGGAGTTGTAAAAGGGGGAGAGGAAGAAAAAAGTAAAGCATGAACATAGAAAGAAAATTTTCTGAGCAATTTCTGAGTCAGAATTTGACGCCTAAATCCATTTTCTACATCAAGCAGTGGTATATCACTTTTCTTCAACTAAGTATTGGTGCTGAGAAGAAAAATTGACCTGGGATTCTTCTTAGCTGGACCTGTCGTTATTATTGTTTTTCTCTTCAGTGTGCAACTCAAAATGGAAGCTTCTGCTTGAAATAAAGAAATCACATGTATGAGACCAAGACTCCATAACATAAATAATCCAAATTCATATCCTTATGTAAGTTCTAGCTCTTTATTAAAATACAGGATAAAATACTTATATTTGGTAAAAAAATATAATTTAATCATACTTAAATTTTAAGCATAGTAACACTTTCATATCACTATACATTTGAAAACCTTAAAAATAATTTTAAAATGGACAATGCATGTATGTTTAGGATTTGAATAATCTGCAATATATCCTAGTATCCTAGTCAGGTAGCTAGACACCAGGCCATTAAAATTTATTCTCTAAAAAAAAAAAAAAAAAAAAAGTTCTTATACAAACTTTTCACTGGCATCTATATTTTAAAAGAAATATAAAATAACTCACTCTTTCATTCAACACAAAAACATTGGTGTGACTTTTCTTCCTGGGTTATATTTTGTAGTGCATTCTAAAATATTATTTTCCAACTGGATGGAATAATATCAGAGATACAGGGTGTGAAACTGTTTAGAGAATTCTTTATTTCACCTTAGAAGATGAGAGAGCAGGCAGCTGACAAGTCTGGTGCCTTGATAATTCTGCTTTATTCCATGGTATTATCTTACTGGACTTTCATTTTTCTACACCACTGCTTTAAAATAAATGCTTATTCCATTCTTTAAAATGAAGAATCTGTGATGTGTACCTGTGTAATCCTCAGTTTCTGCAGTAATTTACCACTAGTTCATGACATGTTTTAACTTCATGTTATGGATGCATTTGTTTAGTTTCTAGAAAATAGTTTTCATTTCTTTTAGTCTCCTGCAAGAATGACAGTATTTCTTTTGCTCTTTATCCTGATTCAAGCTTCTGCTCTTTAAGCTATTTTCTTACTTGTAAGTCATCTGCTTATGGAATAAAAGACAATACAGTATGAACCCTTTGATTTGTTAGGGAGCAATGCAGTGAAACAAAGGATTACATTTCAAAGTCATGTTCATTTCAGCATTTTTTCTTTACAATCTTTCACTATCTTTATGTACCAACCAGTTGATCAAGCTCCGCCAGGTTTTCTACTACAACTCAAGGACTGAAAATCAGAGACACATGAGATGATTCTCCTCATCTGACTAGGCACCTAAAACTTAGGGAGCTTAGAGAAATACTTTAAACTGTGCAAATCACTCTAGGTTTTCTATTTAATCTGCTGACAAGAAAAAGGCTTGTGTGCACAAGTGTCATCCTGGACATTTATTTTGGGATGAAAACAGAATAAACCCATTCTAGAGGTATGCTTTTTCTCCACTTGCTAAGAAGAGAATCTGGTATCTCTAGCTCAAAAGCGAATGTCTGACAGGGTATCTGAAAGAACTGAATTACTTGTCAAGTTATTAAGCTTTATGCTTGTGATTTTCAATTCTTTGGCTCATTTTTTTAAGCTTTAGTTAAATTTCAGAGAAGTTTTTTGAAGCTGCAGTTGATACATATTATGTGCTTCCAAGGGTTCCATATGTAGCTTTTGAGAACAAAACTGATTAAAAATGTGAGAACACCTTCACTTACAGTTTGATTTTTAAAAGCCTGTTCAGAAGAAAATAAAAATGGAATTACTGATATATTTCTATTTTTGTTTTCAATTAATTATTTAATCTGTCATTAGAAAAGTTATTTCTTTATTGATATCCAGTTCTCCTTGGTTCTAATTGCCATTATTTAATATGCTTTTTTAGAAACATGAAATACATAATGTAATAGTGTATGTAACTCGGTAAGAACATAACCTGAGTGAAGGATGATTACTGAATACATGTCTAAAAAGTACTTTCTGTGCACCCATGTATTTGGTACCATTTTAATCCTTGTACCAAGGAATTAGAATGTTCAGCACAAGAATTTAGGTGATTGATACCAATGTAATTGTAGATTTTCATTAATTTATCCTAGATAGCCTTAATCACTTATTCTTGATCTGCTCTTGAACCTCATCGCCTCTCCACTATCTTTTTGCAATAGGATGGAATAGTATAATTCTGTAAACTATTTTTTCCTTACAATCTTTTCCTCTCTTTCCTGAAATTTCTGAAACAGAAAGCTAGCCCCAGTCAGAGTGGCATTTTCATTTAAATTTAGGGGAAAAAAAAAAAAGGAAAATTAGGATATATCTTCAAAGCAGCTTTCTTGCTTGCTTTGTGTTTCAGAACTGTGTCAAGAAAAGCAAGGTCAAGTGGATGATAATTAACAGAAGCCACAAATTGCTGAGTTATGGGAGACAGAGAGGTGGAGGAAAAAAATAAGGTGCCAAAAAAAGGAATCCAAAATTTAAGGCTATTAATGACTACCATATAAACAGTTGACTACAGATCAGAACATGAATAACGTTACTAGACAAGGAACAAAAATCTGTGTGTGTACCTTGATTGAGATGCTTCATTATGAGGTATAATTAATTTACTTTTTCATGCCATAAGGATTCAGCCTTACATATTCTCTATCATTGTTTCCAGTGGGTGACTTGGAGAAGACAAGACTTCTCTTGTGTTTAAGAACTGATTTATTTTTGGGTGGTTTTTAAAGGGCAGAAACATACAGTGTGACTTAAGAAAAATACTGAATGTGTGGGCAGCAAATTAGGAGTGAAAGACCCAGAATCAGCTCTTTAATCAACATACTAAGCCAAATATTTTGAGATAAAAGTGATGTCTCTTGAATCACTGTCTGACTGGTAATATCAAAACTCATTATTCAACCAAGAAAGTACAAAGAACATGAACATCTAAGGTGCTTTAATTTATATGTCATAAATAATTTGAGTAAGTCCTTGAATTGTTTATTTAATTTTTTTTTTCAGAATCAGGATAGAGAAAGTTTTCATCTATGTTCCTTTAAACTACAAGAAAGCAAGGAGTCACTATGCTTGCTCAAATAGTTTCACTGACTTCATGACTTCTGATATAAGGAAGCCAAAAGATGCAGCAAACTGTAGAGATAAACCATTTATTAAGCCAATTTGCCAATTTATGTCATGTCAAGAGGAAATAAAGTGGAAATGCAAACAAAGGAATAGCAGAGGCACAGAATTTAAATGTTATGATATAGCTGAACACCTTCCTGTAAATTAAAAGAGATTAAAGATTCAGAATCAATTTTCCTCTTCTATTATGAAAATTGTCTCTCTTTACTTTGAGTATAAAGGTGAGAAAACAAGAGGAATTCTATATTATTTTAGAACTGAAAATATATGTATATATATACACACAGTGAAAAACAAAGAAAAAAAACTGATTACTATGACAAGAGTGCTTAGAAAACTAAGATAAGCCAGATTGCCTTTAAACTTCAAAAATTGTGTCTACTAATTTCATTCATTAACAGCACACTTCATGCCAGTGTTTAGTTATTGCACATTAAAGATCAATAGTGCTATAAAATTTATTACATTGTCTTCAACAAAGTCTCAACACAAAGTGCACAAGGTGCCTTCAGCACCTAAACTCTGCATTAGCTGTGTGTGTGTTCAACTCCACATCACTGATGCCACATTGTGTTGGTTTGAAAACAAACCAGTAGGAGATCACAAGTCAAGATTGAAATTAAAAATAAGTGAAATAATACAAGGAAAAGCACTGACAAAGTCAGATACAACCTAACACCCTGTTAGGGTGGTAGTAGCAGTCCAACTGAAGTAGTCCAGTTGAAGCGGTGATCCTGTGAAGGTCTAGTCTCCAGCTGAAGATCCAGTAGTAGCTCTTGTCCTCTGGGAACCCAGTAGACAGGGCTAGCTCAGGCAGGTCCAAGGCCAGGTTATATCCAGGTGGGAACACCTGGCTCCTCCCTCCTGGGCAGAGCATCCCACAATGGGATGAGATAAGTCCATGAGTCACACGGTGGGTCCCTGATGGCCCATTGCCTGTCATCCGGAGTGGGTCATTAGCAGGTGATAGCAGCTAACGGCCCACAGCTGGTGGTAATAGAATACTTAAATACATCTATATTGCAACCTAGGACATGTCATTAACTTCAAAAATAATCAAATGCTTGTTAATGAGTATCCCTTTGTATTGGTTTGAAAGCAAACCAGTGGGAGATCACAAGTCAGGATTAAAATTATTAGGAAAAATTAAAAATAAGTGAAAATATAAGGAAAAAAAGCACTGAAAGTCAGATACAACCTGACACCCTGTTAGGGTGGTGGTAGCAGTCCAAATGAAGTAGTTCAGTTCAAGGGGTGATCCTGTGAAGGGCTGGTCTCCAGCTGAAGGTCTAGTAGTAGCTCTTGTCCTTTGGGAACCCAGTAGACAGGACTGACCTGGGCAGTTCCAAGGCCAGGTTATATCCAGGTGGGAATGCGTGGCTCCTCCCTCCTGGGTGGAGCATCTCACAATAGGATGAGATAAGTCCATGCAGTGGTTTCTTGATGGCCCATTGTCTGTTATCAGGGGTGGGTCATAGCAGGAGATAACAGCTAACGGCCCACAGCTGGTGGTAATAGAATACTTAAATACATCTATATTGTAACCTAGGGCACCCTTTCAAACTGAATCATCGCTCAGGAATAGCCAGAAGATTCACTTTGAAACCTCATTACTGCTCTTAGCAAGCACACTAATGTAGACACAGACATTTAACAGATGTCTGTACTTTTATTTTAATAACTTTTGTCTATAAATGTAAGCTATTGCACTTAGAAATACAATAACAAACCATATTGACAAATATTAAAAAAGCACAACCATTCCTCCAAACACACATTATTTATAGGAACATTATTCTTAGCAACAGAGGGATGTGATAGTGTTTGAAGAAAAAAATGTACTATTGAAAAAATATTCACAAATAATCTGTTTTTTCAGCTTTCCATCAACTTCCATTTTGTTGTTATTATTTCTTCACTTGGTTTCAGATTTTTTTTTTAATTACGCTATTTAAATGCTACATAATAAATAAATAATACTATATTTAAATAATGCAATGTTATTGCTTGTGACATAACAATAGCTAGTTTATAGCTAATTTCTGCTAGTTTAAAGACAGCTCACATATTTCTTCTTTTTTTTTAACCTATGATGATTAGCAAACATATCAGTCATTTAATCAAACATTGTAACTATGCCCTGATAGATTAAGTGAATTTCCATCACAGAATACTCTTCAACTAGAGACGTTTTATTTTGCTAAAGACACAGATACACATTTCATTATGCAGTTTCTTAGGACTACTAGTGAAATGACGTTAGAAAAGCCTCAATTACTTAACTGTAGCACAGAACATACAGCATACATCTACAACAGAATTAATTTTGTACCTCCTAAATTGCTTTTTGGATCTGAGTTAACTTTTTATATAAGTACTACACTACAGTAGTATTATTACAGTTATAACCTAAAAATTAATAAATCATGTTGCAGCACTGAATAAATCCTTAAATGCAAAACTTTATTCAGTAAAAGTAAGGAAAAATTTTGTTTCCATAGCTTTCTAAAAAAATAATATAAAAAATAATGTGTATTATAGTGATGGGGCTAATGTAACTATTAAAGCTATAGATGCACTTGAAAAAATAGTTAATATGGAAGCTTCCTGAAAGTGTGTGTAAAATGCTTTACTGTATGAATTTATGTTCTTTTGTTTGTTTCCTTTAGTTTATGGGTTTATCTTTTTATGATTTTTTTTATTCTGTTCTATGTCCACAAGGTTTGTATTACTGGAATGATCTTCTGATACATAATGTTATGTTTGTGACGTATTTCAGCTTAAGGCTAGAAACTATCAAGTTGCTAGTAACTTCAATGCTTGTAAAAATAATGTTGATTTAAATTAAATCCAGTTATATTTAGAAAAAATATACTTCAGAAGAAAATAGATGTTAGAAATACTTATATCTAAGCTTCTTCCTGTGCTGAATTATGTTATGGCTCTAGCACTCCTATTGTCCTTTCCATGTGCTGACACCACTAACTTGCCGCCTCTAAAAGTGAGGGGAAATCTACCAAATTGTTTCACTGAAGATTTGAGTGTAAAGCACATGATCTCAAAAGGGATGAAGCTGTTTCATGAGAAAACAGAGCATTTCCTCTGGAAGAAAATAAGATTAAATAAATACACTCTTATGTCTTCCTCTGTGCAGTATAAGGGTGTGTAAAGATTATCAAAATTCACCTTTATCTGTAATTCCATATTAAATCCACTTAAGACTGTTTTGTTGGATGGGGGGGTCCTTTGGGTTTTTTTTTTTTGTTTTGTTTTGTTTTTAATCAGCTCTTCTAATGACAGTGAGGAATCATTCTTCCATTGGCTTTTGCCAGCTTCATGCTAGGTTTAAGCTTGTTCAGCCTTACTTCTGTGTCATACTTTGTTGTTTCAGCCCAGCTGCTTCTGCCTACCAGGTGGTACTGCTGTAGGTGTAAAACCATCTTGATATTGTTAGGGAAATGCATCCCTCCTAATTGAAGCCATGTGAAATTTTGACAGTCAGTTTAAACTCTCACCATAGTCACTGCAGAAAGAAAGAACAGAGCATCTATAATTCAGACTGTTTCACAATATGTATCTCTGAGAGAAGACAGGAATCAGCCTTTGGGATAACCTGCTCCACAGACTATCGAGGGAATTTAGATGATTATATTAGATAAAATTCCCAGCTTTTACAAGATTAAAGTAAATGAGTTGGAATTGACTCTTTATTCCAAAGCAATCATAACTTTCTGTATTTCTTGTCCTTACTCTTTCTTGTGCCTCTTCATTATTTATTGTATTCATTCTTAAATCTCTGTCTGCCCTCTAGTTATCTCAGTCTCTCCCCTTCATCAGCTTTCTCCATTCTTACCGTTCCAGCAGGTGATTAACAAATGTGATTTTTCTTTCTAACAAAATGTCTTCCTTCTCTGGCCCTTGAAATGCTGTAACAGCTAGTTTAGTTCTTCCTTGCAATTTCATAATATGAAATAATTTTTATAATCTATATATTCCAATTCTATAATTCTTCCTTCTATCATACATTTAGTTCTTCATTACACAGCTACTGAAACTGAAAAACATTATGTATTTCTGGTCTCAGGAGCTCTTCAATTTGACTTAGTGACCCGAATACCATTTTAATATATTGAAGATAAGCATGCAAAAACTATATGTTTGTTGAATGGCATTTTCCCTGCAACATTTTTAGAATAAATGGTGGCATAAATGCGTTGACAGCAGCTAATCTCAGAGGATGAAGTATGCATCCCTAATAAGCTCTTTACTCATGTTAAAGGAGAGTGAATGACAGGCAGTGCAAGATCCTATCTAAAAGGCAAAATACATTGCAGTGCATAATAATGCACATAACTGGTCTTCTCACTTATGAGCTGTGGATAAATGCAAGAAATCACTACAATAATATGCCTGAAGACAGAACACTTATTCTCATTATGTGGGTGAGTGTGCTGTAGAGATCAATTAGATCACGTAACTCCTGCAGACAGTAAGAATAGCAGTAATAAAACCTTAAGCAAAGAACATATTGCACAGTGTGCTGACAAGGTCAAATTGATAGTAATGATGTGTGGTGGCAGCACTGCAATAAGGTTGTCTTATACTGTATGCATCTGATATTGGCTTTCATTACCAATATCCTGGAGTACAGTCAGAAGCTTACTAAAATGATAGCGATTACCCAAAGGGCAAAAGCAAATAAGACACGCATTTCAGTTCTTGTGCACCCTGCAAACTGCATGAAGGCAGAAAAAATTGTACCTCATGCTAGATCTACAATGCTTGCTACCACTGGGATCAAATAGATTTTATACTGCGTTTTGTTCATGTTTAAGCTGATGTGGTGCTTAAAAGTGTGTGTATGCTTAGTGAGTTTATTAAGATAGACCGTCAGAGACCATGATAGCGCTCGTCAATACAAGTCTGCAAGTATGTACTCTAAATCAGCCTGTAAGACTTATCATGCACAAAATGTATTGTTGTTCTGGAAGCTTCAAGTTAATGCTGGGTGGACACTTAAAAACTTGGGGTTGGGCCTGGTTTGAATAAACCCTAAATGTTTGGATGAGTGTCTAGTACTTTTGCAATACTTCATCTTTGTAGCTTTTTGAAAACTAAAGCAAACCAAAGCTAATCCTATGCTTTGTAAGCAATAAAATTCCTTCTACCAATCCCTGAAATTCTTCTGTATCTTTACTTCTTTCTTACAAAAGAATTAATTTAAACACAAGTAGCATTAGTCTCTACTGAATAAGACATTCTCATAGACAAAGGTTAATGAAAAACAGAATGTCCTTTGAAACAATATATCAAACATTTCAAGGAAATGCATCTGGGAAGTTACTTCTGGTCTTATCTGATATCCTCACAGCTCATGAAAAACTTGAGTAGCTGAATAAAATTAAGCAGAAAATTTGCCCATGAGGTATTTTTCTGGGTTGTTTAAGCATTTAGGAGAATAGTAGATTTTGTAATGTTGTCATGTACAATGTTCCTGTCCACACACACACACCTACCCCAAAAAAGAAAAAAGTAGTTTCAACCCTGAAAATATTAAGGTGATATTCAAAGCAGAGGTGAACATTCAGAATTTTTGAAACTGACTGCTCTTGACTTTCCTCCTGATTACAATGTTAAAATGAACAGCTGCTCTTTCCCTAACTGCATGACATTTTCTGGGTGTTATGATTTTTCTCTTTTGTGGTGTTAACTATTCAAGCAATCAAGGCTGGCATAACAAGATTTCAATGAACTATGTCAGTCAGGTCTGCCCACATCCTCTGTATCCTTCTGTTTGTGCACATGAGACCGCTTTGATTTTTTTTTCTGACTTCTCTGACACAGCTGAGAGGATTTTTGTGGCTGTGACTTTTTGTACAACTGTGTCATGTGGGGGCAAAGACACCTGTAAGGAAAATGCAGATGTTGGCTATGATTCAGACGTGGTGGAGGTGGGTAGGAAGAAGGGAACAGTGCCCCTGACATTTGGATTACCCAGATGAGTCACCTCAGGTATTCAGTTATTGCACAAGGAAAATCATAGAATCACAGAATGGCTTGGGTTGGAAGGCACCACCTTAAAGATAATCTAGTTCCAGCTCCCCTGCCACAGGCAGTGATGCCTTCCACTTGAACAGGTTGCTGAAAGACCCATCCAGCCTGGCCTTGAGACCTTCCAGGGATGGGGTATCCACAACATCTTTAGACAACCTGTTCCAGTGTCTCACCTTCATCGCAGTAAAGAATTGTTTCTTCATATTTAATCTGGATCTTACCCTCTTTCAGTTTAAAGCCCTCAGCTGTTTTTCTGCCACCATGTGCCCTTGCAAAAAGCTTCTCTCTGGCTTTCTGGCAGTCTGGCTTCTGTGTGTTTCAAACCCTACTTTAATATTTTCAGTAAAGGCTTCTCTATATCAGATGCATGATTCATATAGACTGAATGCTTCTGGAGAGTTGGTCTTTGAACCATGGCAAGTATATGTCACTCCTCTGTACTCAGTGATGGCTCCATTTACACCCTCAACAACCTCTTACTCTGCAGCGCTCCCATGGCTGTAGCTATAATGTCATCTCCTACTATCATACTCCTAGTTCCTTGTTTCTGTTAATATCCTGTTCCTTGCCTCCTTCAAAAACTTGTTTTTTAAAAATGTGTGGGCTCTTTCATCTGTCATCACTCAACTGGAGAATTATATTCTGTTTGCAGAATCATTACAGGGTATAGACATTCAGGAAAACAATCTCATTGTCATTATGTTGCATGTTCTGCCTTAAACATGCTTGATATGCTTTCTGAATACTGACTAGGTTTTTAATTTACATTTTACACTTTTTTCTTCCAAAGGCTGGATTTCTCACGGGACTTCTTGGGAAACAAAACCATAATCTCAGAAAATACCACAGTAACTTGTCCTTGTAAATGACTGCCTAAGAAGTCACTTTCACACTTGCAAATGTTCAGAAATGTTGACGTAAGTTAATAAGCCTTCTGAAAAAGTGTCCAAGCTCATAAGCACCTAAACACATCTTTTAAAAAACTCTTAGCATCAATTTTTAAATTTCTTTTTAACCTATGCTTGATTTTTGCTAAAAAATTACACATACTGCACTTCAGTCACTAAGCACAATATTATCTTTCACCCCAGGTTTTCTTTTTAAAAGAAAAAAGCCACTTTCTTAACATGTGCATTTTATTATTTTCTTCCTCTTCAGATTAACTGTAAAGAGCCAAAGTCAATACTTACGCAGATATAACCTTTTAGAAATTTGCTAATATCAGTTTGTTATTGACAGAGCACTATCCTTCCACCTCCTCTTACATACATTATGCATCTTTGATCAAACAAAAAGCCTAAAGATTTGTGGGTGCTTCAGTTACTCCATACACTCTCCTTGTAACAGCAGGTATGATTATGACTAATGCAGCCTGCATCAAGATGACTTCCCTAATATGCTGAGATTAGAAAGGAAAAACAAAAACACATTCATTATGCTGCAGCTCTGAGTTTTTGTGCTGAATAGGAAAACATACACGTGTAAGCAGTATTACAATGGTTGTAATTACTTCTGCAGTAAGAAATGTATTACAATTTACTGCTCTTTATCAGCTGGAAAACCCTTCCTTCTGAAACACTGCATGTGCTTTTGTGAAGAACAGAACAAGAGAGACTCCTGCTGGTTCAAACCCCACAGAAATTAACACTTTTTTTACTAATTTTCTTTTTTCTATTCTTTATGTACTTACACTACTCATTTCTTCCATAATAATACTGAAAGGTTCTGAAACTGAATTTGCTAAAGACACTCCTGCAGCTCAGAAAAATAGCTGATTATTAGATTTTTTTTTAATTTTTGAGAAGAACAAGTAGAAGGAAGAAGGGCAGAATTTAAGGATACATCCATACAATCACATAAACTACCATGTAGTAGTTTATGTGGTTCTAATATGTTTATAGCAAATTATGAAACTATTTATTCAGTATATGCTGCTCTTATTGGAGAAAGTGATTCTTTGGTGCAAATATTTATGTATGTGTATACCTCTTATGCAAAAGCAAACTAAATCAAACCATTGAGAAGTACACAATTCACAAAATTGTTTAGTTCAGCTTAATTCTGTTCTCAGGCAAAATTTTAAATTTTCGTGACAAATTATTAGAGTAGCAATGACATTGTCACACACTTTTGTTTTCCTCACAGGGTGCTGGATGATTGCTTTGTTCTGTGCACAGAAGCATGGCCACTGCTCAGAGAAGGAAGAAACAGTGACTCAGTATTCCCTCATCCTTCTCCTGCAATGTGTCACTTCATGCTGCACAAACCTGTACTGGAAGGAAGTTTCCACTTTAACTCTTTATATAGTGCTCACCTCTCTGAGGGCTAGATCTTTAAAAGGATTTAAGGGCTGGACAGACAAAGGTATTTACCATCCAAGTCCCAGTTAATGTAGTGAGAACTACACACCATGCAGAAATACTGGTGTGTCTTTGAGGACTACAGCTCAGGAGTGTGAGTGTCCACTAGCACTATGCTGCAGCACAGGGACAGCACAAAGATACCTATGGAAGCCCCAAAGCCAGGCTGGTATTTTGAAATAAAGGAGGAAACTCCCATGGAAAGATAGTAGATGCACTCTACAAACCACTGAAAATAACAGTCCACCTGATCCACCATCTCCTGGTTCTCAGAAGGATAAGTGACTTCAGCAACTCTTTCATTTGGAGGTAGTAAGTGTTTCTGTCCCTTTCTGGTTTTTGTAGACTACAGGATACTCTAATTCCAAATGTAATATTCTCAAACCTTTTGCCCAGTTGCCATTTGACTCTAGAGGTACTAACCTTCACTGATAATATTTTTGGGGGGAGCCTAAGTAGCTGCATCAAATTATGGTGTTTTGTAAACCATGAACAGACCTTGCCTGATCTCAGAAAACACTGGAATTTAATATTAAGTGTTTTCCCTATTATATCAGCTAGGGTTCAAAATGGGTTTTCTCAGAGATGATTAACCTTAGAGAAAACTTAACTGAAAAAAGCAACATTTTCTTTTATTGAATAAATTAGCAGCTATATACTCTTCTGAGAAATTGAAAACCCTTCTCTTTAAGGGGACTTGAATGCACATATTCAGAGCCCTTCTGCTTCTCACTGATTTCAGATTACAGTTGTCACGACAAGACATTTCTGCAAATAAATTTTATGTACTTCATCTTGAAAAAGGTGCCTGTACTACATTAAAGCAAAGGAAGAAACATCAGTGATTTTCTCAATATCACAGCAGATATTTATAAAAGGCTTTACCATAGAATCCTTTTTGCAGGATTTTTCAAATACTTTCATAAGTTCTGAGTCATCCTCTCTCCCCCTGTCCCTCTCTCTCTCCACTTCATCTTTGATGTCTTTCCTACCGTCTTCTAGGAATATTAATGCACTTCACTAACACATACAAGGTACATGCAAGAAGGCAGAAGTCAAAAAGGGAAGATGATATAACAGCATGCAATTAGAGTTGGCACTGAAGTGCTCAGGAACATCCAACTGTAAATGGCATGGTGCAATAGGTACACCACAAGACATGCAGCTGTCAGGTGAGGAAAGGCTCAGGCAGTCTCTGAGGTCACAGGTCAATATATCCCAGCTGGGAGATCTGACAGCATCCCCAGGCTGCTCTGTTTGGGGCTCACAGCACATGCCTCCTGTGAGGATGTACCTGCCACATCAGGCCCTTCCTGGCCAGGAAGCTCAAGGCAAGGTGGTCCAGCTCCCCAAAGTGAGAGCAGTCCACTGCAATGCAACACACATAGCCCAGTTGAAGCTAATCTGATCTGCTCTGCCATCATGCAGGGTACCAAAGCAGGGCAGAATAAACAGGAAAAGCCCTTCTCAAGGTGAGCATGCTGACATAGTCTGCTCTAGGGGAAGAACTTTAGTCTCTCCTGGAGCTCATTCATCTGAACTGACAGGAGGACAATTTTGTTTCAAGATGCTACTGCTGATTTCATTTCAATCTGTGTCTTGGAACCAGATGCAGAATACAATTTCTCTTTGTTGGTACAACTGCATGAAAACTTGCTACAATATGTGCTTTCTAAATAATTATTGGCTGTTCTATTATTCAATATCAGCATCTTTTTTAGCAATCAGTTAAAGTGCTAACTCACACTGCATCTGTGGGCTAGACTAATTTTCAGCTACTCGATACCAGTAAATTATTTAAAGCACAACGGAGGACTTGTGTTTTCTTACTGCTTGACAACTTGTTATCCAGGAGCCAAGGATACAGTAGGGCTGGGAACTTGCACAGCAAAAGTGGATGATAGCAAGCATTTTCCTCTGAAGTCTGAAACAGCAGGGTATAAAGGTACTTGCAATAGTCAGCTGTCGCCTGCTCAAGTACATTTATGTTGCCTTGCCCTGGTGACGCTGGAGGTGTAAATAGGTTCAGAGAGCTCATGTTTTTATTTAGGTTTTTGCTAGTGTACTATTTAGAGTTTCAGCTTAGCCTTCAAAGCAGAGATGAAGTTAAATGTATTTTACCACCTAAAGAATTTGGTGGGACATTGATGTATTAAGTTGAAAACACAGATTCAGGCTGGAAGAGATATTCATGCTGCTCTAGGAAATCAGGGGCAGGGACACAGTGGCAGGACAAAACTCTCCTTTGTTCCTTTTGCATCATTAAAATAGAACAGGAGGAAGGACTCCAGGTGTAGTTATTTCACTCTTCATTCAGCACTATGAAGGAAAGGTTTTAGTGATATTGGTATTGCCATAAATACTTCAGAATCTGTAGCAGTAAACTGATACCCTATGAGGATGTAGCAAAGAGCATGCATGACTTTTCTGAGCTGGGTATTAATTGAGAGCTAAGCAGAATTTACCTGAAAGTAGAAACTCATTAATCTTAAAGTTTCAAAATCTCAGTTTACCTTTACTCCAACCATTAAATTTTCTGCAGCTGGGCAATGTAAACAGGTTTATTAAATTTAAAAAAATGTATTTCACAAAACTAAGCTGATTTACAAAGTTCATTAATATTGTATTATTTATAAATTTATCACCACAGTTACAAACAGATTGTCTTCTAATGCTTTTAAGTTTGCATGGTTGAGATAACAGCAAAAACTATTATCAGTTGGTTTGGCTGTCTATATGTAAATATAAAGCAGAGCTAGGTCTCTTATATAAAGGGGAACTATTGTTTGCCATCTGGAAACAATTTAAAATTATATGCTAAACTGTAAATATTTTTCTATTGCCACTGCTAGGCCTGATCTTGAAGTTGTTAATCAGAGCAAATAGATCCCTTTCTCTATTCAGACTGGATTCATACAATATGTCATAGGATGCTGCATGTGTTTATTAACCTTTGCCTTCCTCTGCATCATCACTTTGGGCTCATTAAAAGTAGCAATCTGGCTTTTCAGTGGAGCTGTGAAAGTTAGATAATAAATGTTATTGCCAAAGAAAATACAATGATATATTTATTTCTGTGTTTAACCCCAAGGGATTGGCACAAGTTTTCAAATTAATGTTTTTAAAATAAATTATAGCATCCCTTAAGTTACCATAAATTTAGCATTCCCTTGTTCCTGTTGAGAATATGCTAATTGCAGATTTTTTTGCTGATGAGCATCATATTGCATAATAAATATATGAAAACATCAGTGGAGCATCCTTTCTTTTCGGTATATTTACATTCAGAGGACATTCCCTAAACATACTGGTTCAAGTTTACTAAGAAAAAAAAATATTAGTTGGATCTAGATGAAATGATTTTATAATTATTTTGATTTACAATTTTTGAACAAAAAATAATTCCAAACAATTTTTTTAATGAAGCTGGAAAATACATATTTAGTAAAAAAATTAGATTCTGCTTCCTCAGATAATAACTGATTTGTCCAGAATGTCCAGTATGACTGATATTGTGAGGACAACTTGCAGGGAACGGTATTACTAAAGACGACTGAGTGATACAATCTAATCTAAATGTATTTTGCTTCAGTGATGGTGTTCAAATATTTTTATGCTGAAGCAAATATTCCAACTATATAAAGATTAAAAAATTATTTTTAATCATTTCTTCTCATACGGATCACCAAAATGCTGCATAATTCATTCATGCATGGAAATCTTTGTGATATTGATGTGGTTTATATTTAGGAGAGACTTTATTATCCTCTGCATCCGCACATTCACAACTCATCTTCTCAAATAAATCTGTTGTGATGCTTTCTATTATGTTTAAAACACAACATTAGGGATTCTGGAAGCAGTAAGAGAAGACGAAATTGTGATAGAAAGATGTTGATAAACCTCAGACTTCACAAAAGCAGAAATAGTCTTGGTGTTGTTTTTTGAAGAGTCATCACAAACTAAATACTGGGTTTCAGTATGTGAGCACAAGAGCGCAAAATTGAAAAATAATAGTTCTGGTTTCAGAGTGATTGTTTCCCATTTTAAGCTTAAATTTTGTTTGAAAGAAAAAGAAAGAGAAAAAGATTCTGTTTTCATATGAAAAAGAAAACCCACAAACCCAAAACTACATTATATTATTTGCACCATTTGTAGAGTGCAACTTTTAAAACCAGGAGATTAAAAAAAAACAAAATAGAGGAAAGAAGTATATTTTTTGCTGCCTATTACACTGTATTGGTGCACACAGTTTTTAAAAAGGCTGCTTGCATCCTGTTTCAGTCTAAGTGCTGTTTGATAAATGAGTTTAATACACAGATGTTTACCTCAGAGAAAATTCTGCCTACCTTTCAGAGAGGCTTTTGTGCAAAAAATCTGTTAATCACATTCTCTAAGACAGAATGTGGTCACCATTTGTATCATGAAAAGAGCTAAAATGTTTTCTATTAGTCTTTACAGCAAATTATTTATTAATCACAGAAACTAAAATAAATGTAACTAAAGACTTCATGCATTGAGAAATACCATTATACTTTTGTTTATAGGTTGTTTCAGGAAAATAATGTACATATGTATGCAGATGACAGAACCTTCCTGGGCACCAACATAACAATCCAGCTCTCATTTCACAGGAAGTCTGAGTAAGTGGGAGTTTGTTTGTTTTACGAGGGTTTAGTTTGGTTTGTTGTAGTTTAATTTTAGGGTTTTTTTAAATAATATAAGGCCAAATTCCTTAAAAGAAAGAACTTTTTACTACAGAGAAGCTACTGTTTTTCTCTTGTGCATGCTATCATTTCAAGGGATGCCCTGATGACATTGATATCTAAGAGTGATTGAATGAATGAGCAGACTTGGAATTTGCCCAAATCATGTTTTTCCAGAATTACCCATCATATCCAATACTAGTGCCATCCATTACTCTTCACTTCATTGCATCTTCATATCACAGTTTGCAAAAGAAACATATTCCACAGAATTTGCATTTTATGATTTTCCTTTGCTAAAGACATTATTGTTTTATATAGTTCCTGATGATATAAACTTGAAGTCCATCAAGACTTATTCCATGTTTTTCAGTTTTTCTACAGTAATTCAGTCATGGCTATGAAAAAAAAAAAAAAGAAGCTATTTTAACAGTAATTCTTATATAGAGATGAAAAAGCATATTGCTACAAAACCAGAATATTAGCATGCATGCCTTTATGCAATCTAGGATGTGATCAGCATTATTTTTGAAATTAATGGTAAAAGGACTACAGAATCAGAGATTATAAAAAGAACTGGACATTGTATTTCTTGATATATTAAAATTTTATGAAACATTAAAAATACATTTGTTACACATAGATGACCTAGTGTACTTATTTTTAGGAAATCTGTGATTTAATATTTTGATAGCAATTGACTTACATACATTTCAATCAATAGCATAGTAAATATTTTTTCAATAATGAAAGTTCTTCTCTAATTGTCCCTATTTTAAAAATTGGATCAATGTAAGACTGACTGTGAGCTAAATAGTAATGATATTGAACATTGTAAAGTAAAGCTTTATTGGAAGATTGATTGAATCATGGTGTGATTCTTACGGTGCCATGATGTGATCCTTGGGGTGTCCAGTGCAAGGCCTGGAGTTGGACTTGGCAATCCTGATGGGTGCCTTCCAACTCTGCATTTTCTGTGACTCTCTAGAGCTGTAAGAAAGGCTAGGCCCTATGTGCCCACACAGCGACTGACTCCATCATCAAGAGCAAACAGAGGGTCACCAGTGATGCCATGGCTCTGCTGGACTGCCTGGGATGCTGAGTCTGGATTGTCTGGCAGCAGCAGTCAATGACACAAATGGCATGTGAAGGTAAATAGAGTCACACCAGCCCTTGGCTCCACTGATGGCACTGCGATTTGATACAGGCGTGACTTTCATGGACGATGTGGCAGGAATCCTGCCTACACTGCTGGCATCAGCCAGAGGACAGGTATCAGGGGGCAGGGTGCCAAGGTACAAGCTGGGAAGAGAAGAGACTGAGAGGAGAAGGACTTGGAGGTGTTGGTGAATGAAAAACTTGACATGAGTCTTCAGTGTGCACTTGCAGCCCAGAGAGACAGCCATCTCCTGGGCAACATCAAAGGAAGTGTGACCTGCTGGTCAAGGGCAGTGGTTCTCCCCAGCTACTCCCTTCTCTTGAGATACTGCCTGGGGTACTGCCTCCAGCTCTGGGGGGAGGGGGACAACAACATAACAAGGACAAAGACCTGCTGGAGCAAGTCCAGAGGAGGGCCGAGAAGACTATCAGCAGCATGGGGCACCTCTCCTATACTGACAGGCTGAGAGAGCTGGGATTGTTCAGAATAGAGAAGACTCTGGTGAGACCTTCTAGTATCCTGCAGTGCCTAAAGATGCCCTGCAAGAGAGCTGGACAGGAACATTTCACAAGGTTGTGTAGCGATAAGATGAGGGTGGTGAGGCACCAGAAGAGGTTGCCCAGAGAAGCTGTGGATGCCTCATCACTGGAAGTGTTCAAGACCAGGCTGGATGGGGCTTTGAGCATCCTAGTCTACTGGAAGGCGTTCCTTTCAGTGGCAGGGAGGTTGGAACTAGATGATCTTTTAGGTCCTTTCCAACCCAACTACTCTATAATTCTGTGATCAGTTCAATAATTTTGCATATGTGAAAATCTTGATTTTAATTTTGAAGAAATGTTTAACAGACAATAATTGCCAGTTGATTATGTAAGACAAACTTCAAGAAGGAAAAAATAGTCAGCTATCAACACTAAAAAATTAATCTTACTAATGTTCTGATAACTGAAAATTGTTATGCTCAAGTCAGAAACTGTGAATCCACAATACTGTAGGAAATTATTCATATAATTATATTTAAAATTCATCTGTTTAGAATTAGGACTGCAAGCTGTTTGTTCTCCTGTGTTACATTTAAGAGGATGATCCTGAAAATGCTGAATTCAGTAGTTCCACTAAATATAATGAAAATGTAAATATAAGTTACTTGTGGGGGAGGGGGGGGGGAGGGGGGAATTTTTTTTTTTTTATATATAATTTACTTCCCAAACCCCCCCCCCCAAACCCCCACAAGAAATTTAAAAAACCAAACTTTATCTTTTTTGAAAAAAAAATTTCCCCCGGGAAGAACCTGTCGCCCAGTTACTTGCCTGAATTTATGATCATTGACTTGGCTCCTAACACCTCAGTTTTCAGGGTAGAGTGTGTTCATTTAGTTATGTGATATATTCTAATAGGAGACATGCTACTAAATCTCTGTGAATCCCCTTGAAAATTGAGATATAGAAGAAAAGGTATTTAAAGCTTTTATTCATAATACTACCATAGTTATGATGAAAAAACAGCTTAAGCTATTTGACCTTTTTTATGAATAGATGTAAAGCCACTTTGTTCCCTAGCTAGACAAGAAAAATTACTTGGTGTTTTTGAGGGTTTTTTTAAGAATAAGTTATTAAGTTTAACAGGAATATGCCTTCACGTAATACTAATGATTCTGTACTAAAAATCCTTATTTTACGTGTTTGGGATTCATACAGGGCTCAGAATTTGGCATATTGTTTGAATTAGTCCAATATTTTTCATTACAAATCTAGAAATTTTGAAGACAAAGACTAAAGGCTAATGGCAAACCAACAGTGTTCTGAAGATATTAGCAAGCATTCCTATGGACTTCTCCACTTTAAAAAATATTAGCCTGTGACCCCTGAGAAATAAATAATTAGTATTGAGGAATGGGGGGGGGGGGGCTATACATTTTTTTGATAGGTTTGGAGTGGAGCTCTTCCAGGGTTGCCAACCAAATAGCTCAGTTCAACTCTGAAAAGATTTTGTTGGACGTTATCATATTTCATCAAGTTCCTTTTTCTGGTGTCAAATTAATTTATTCTGAAACGTCTCAAAAATATTGATTCTATAGCAGCTGATGTATTTTTCTGGCAAAAATACTACCTAGTTTTAAACACTGTTATTGACTCATATGTTTTGGATATTGAGCCACAAGTCTCAATAGAAATGAGGCTAGTACCTTTTCTTCGTGGAGGTTCTAGTAAACTGCAGATTACTTCAGCAATATTTTCCATCTGTGTCATTTCTTCTACTACAACTTGTCTGATATTATCAATCTCCTTCTACCTACAACAACTCTTTGGAATTTCTTAACAGCACCACCCACACAAAAGAAAATTACAACTATCCTCAAAGGCATAGAATATATAAACGATGTAGTCACATTTTCAGATATATTGACTGCATTTCAAGTTTTACCCCTTATTCTATTTTTATTATTTCCCTTTGGTTAACACAGTCCTATTGCTGTTGCTTCAGAAATCTCCTCTGTAGTTTTCACTGTCTCAAACAGATTGCATTTACTTCTCATTCATTTATGAGTCCTTATTCACTTCTCATGTGAAATATCCTACTTCTTTTTTTTTTTTTTTTAGAATAACGTAGTTAAAATTAAACTTTCTCTAGAACTATTAATTTTCCTCCAACAGCAATACATTGGCCTTGGGTGAGTCACTGAGGTACAGGTTCCCAGCCTGTAATTCTAATATATATTTAGATACAATTTTACTCCTAGGCGTCTTTCCAAATCCAAAACAAAAATTCCACGGCAATAAGTCTTGATGAAGACGCACAGTAAAATAGTGCTTCTTCATACCTTTTTCCCTTGTATTTTTAAGAGTTCAGCTCTGTAACAAAATTACTTTAGCTGAGCTCATCTCTTGACACTACTGTATTAGTCAATAGTTAGACTACAAGAATGTTTCTGGGAATATTAGAAAATACTGCTAAAACATGGATTTTGAACTCAATAACATGAATATTCAATACAGAACTGCAATCCCAAGAGTTTACTTACTACTTTAGTCAGTGAATTACAAGAGTTGCATAACTGAAAAAATTCATTTAACTCCAAGTTATTTATTTTCCCTGGATAAAAAAACTGGAATAGACCTGTCAGCAAAGCAAACAAGTGCGACCCACATGTTCCAGACTGTGTTATACTCATTTATTGAGACAAAATTTGTTCTTATCACAACATAACTATATATTATATACACCCAGATATGTGAGAACATAGAAGGGAAAATTTGATTTATGATTTTCTGGTATATTTTGCTCCTGAACTCCATTAAATTGAATTCCAAGTAAATTGAAAATGGTAGAAACAGAATGTAAATCTCTAACCATTGCAAAACACTCACCACAGGAGGCCAGACCACCACTAGGTTACAGGGAGGTTTTTATATTTACAAAGCCAAATAAACACAAAGTTGCTCTGGTTTTTTGTTTTGGTGTAAGTTTTGATTTTGGGGTTTTTTTAGAAAAGAAGCTACAAAAGAGAATTTATTTTGGACAGGAATTTATTTTGGACAAGGCATTCAAAATCAGGGATACAATGTGCTGCATATTCTTTATATTTTCAGAAGACTGAAGGATCTTCAAAAATCATGTGCTTAGAGTGTCATTGGGGACAATATTAAATGGTTCAGTCTGATTTATTTTAATGTGTTTAAGCAGTTCTATTTTCAGAGCCATCCCTGATTAAAAATGTCATTTATCTCTAAGAGATATTTCTTTTGCTGCTGTTTACTATTAATAAATTAATTATTACTTTATCACATATGTTTACATTACATTCAGATATTGAAATTAAGTAGCCATATGATGGTCCTAGAAAACATAAAATGCTAAAAAAGCTTTAAAAAATGCATATGTGAGGAGATATGAATGGGAAAAAAATATATTTTCCTGTGTAACCTACTCTGTTCAGCTTTGAAACACCGTAGAAAGTTTTCTACCTGGTTGGCAAGCTGTTCATGTTCCAAAAGTAACTGCATTTTTTAAGAGAAAGACACCTTCAGGTAGTTACTGTGCTAAACAAATCTGTCAGTAAGGACCTTAGATCTTATTTCTTTATTAATTAGAATTCTATTATGTCAAAAAGAAATACTGTAATATTCCAGAAAACTTTTTGTGACAGAAAATTGACTTTGGCACAGAAATGTATTTCAGGAGAGATTTATTTTTATATGAGTTGACGAATTAGAAGCTACATATAAGTTGTTTCACCACTGCATATCCCACGAATATATGGTGGGTTGAGGTGATGTCTGCTGATTTTAGGAACAAAGAATGATTTGCCTGTTCGAAAGCCTTAACAGTAAAGAGAGAAAATTAACATGAGAAATGTATAACTTGGCAGCAAACTTAAATACCTTGATCATTATGATTAATGCTGGTGTGAAAAATATTCCAATCACCACAATTCAAAAGCAGAAATATTGTATAAGAATTTTTACAACATGGATTAATTTTTACTGCATCTTTGACAGCACAAAGTGCTTTCAGTATATCCCTGGACACGTTCCATAGGCTCATTTCTGTTGCTTTTGCTTTCCAGTGTGCACTGTCCCATTTTGACCTACCCATGGAAACCAGGACTGTGTCCATTCCTCCCTCGTCCTCTGACTACCCTCACCCATCACAGGTGTCCACATGCCATTTTCATGTAAATCTTTCATCCATGCTTCAGTGCCAATACTGCAGTCTCCCTAAAATAATAATAATAATTTTAAAAAAGGGAGGACTAAGGAAAAAAAGAAAAACATCCTATAATTTATACTTCTGTGATCAAATTTCTACTGTCTGCCCCATTCAGTGGAACAACTTTGATAGTCCAACTGAAATTAAAATTCTTTCTCTGAAAAGACCTGATCTGAATTCTTTTACTAAAATGCAAATCTTTAAATATTTTAAATAACCAACTAAATAATTACTAAATAAACAGGAATATTTCACTTAACCTGAATGTTACTTCATTGCCCCAAAAATACCTAAAATATAGTCTGCATTACTTTAACTTTCCAACAAACTTATTTAATGTTCATTATCTTTAATGTTTTGCTTTAAAAATACTGAGTCACTTGATTCATCATAAAATAAATTTTTTAAGCACAGGGAGAAAACACAGTAGACAAGCACTTTATTTAACACTGGATAATTTTTTTAAGAAAGTTTTATCTCGCTTGTTAAAGTAAGATGAGAAGTTTCCTATTAACTAGGCTGGGAAGCCTTAGGGGCCACTGAAAGCTTTTTAATTGCATATTTAATTAGAAATGTGCTAGAGAGTTGGTGTTCAGCTTTTCTGAAGCTCATGGCTCCTGACAAAATGTCTGCTTTTAAGCCATTTTGTCTCTTGAAATGTTTTCTAAAAAGTGGGTTAAACAGAAGAAGCTTTAATTTTGCCCATTTTCACTTCAAAGGGATTTTACTGTTTTATCAATCCTACTCTAAAACCAAGGTGAAATGACATCTTCAAAAGTAAGCATTTTCAGGTAAAATAAATCTCTTAAAAGAGCAAACTTTAAAGATTCTAACAATTTGTTGCTCTACCTAGCCCACCAGAATGATGGTAAATGAAAGAAGGAAAGAAAAGGATTATGTGTGGCCAGTACAGGTACAGAATTTGCAGAGGCAAACCACCAGCCAGTACATCCAGAAGCCAGTGTCTGCAGGTGAAGTGAAATAAACTAATAAATATTATCTTTATATCCTGGGTAGAATGATGTTGACAGCACTGCCTGCAGTTGTCAGGATGGACAGCATTTGCTCTATACCTGGACAAAATATGACAAGACCAGTATGTCTTCTGCCCAGTGCTTGGTCACAGAGCCTTTACAAAAAAGTTTTCTGGCAGAAGTTTGCTTGGAATTTAGGTTGCCTCAGAAGTCCTAGCTTCCCCTGAGGTAATTTAATGGATAAAGGAGGACAGCCCCAACAAAAGCTGACAGTGCTTCAACCCTTAGCATCCCAGGTATGAATACACATTAGCTATGGCTGGATAAAAATGCTTCTGAAACTCAAGCCAAAGCAGTGAAGGAAGCTGCTCACTTTTTAATGAAACACAGTATTTGAATAATCATAGTCTCTTAGCGGAAGAATGGAAAGCTTTTTTGGTTGTTTTACATAACAAGCCCTGTTTTTGAAATAGTTTGCATTAAATAAAAAGTTAGAAATACATAGAAGTTAGTCAATTAAAAGTGTGATCTTTTACGATGAAAAGTAAATATATGCTGAAAGACAACTCAATAATTAAATAACATGTTATACTAGACAGTACAGCTAAATTAATAGAATGTGCAAATGCTTTTTGGTACACACAAAAGAGAAATTTGCCAAACTTGACATGCTATATAAATGATCATGAAAGTGCTAATGCATTGCTGTCCTTATATCACCTTCACTCAATAGCACAGCCTTGACTTAAGTCTCCCTAGACTATCCTACTCAGATAACTTAATCTACGCCTTTCTTGGCTAGTAAAATACAGCAAGTAACACCCACACGTTATGTTAGCACCAAAAATGGAATTTTTCTATTTTTTGAATGAATCACATCCATACTTCATGATAGTTCTTGTATTTGATGACAGAACATGGCAAACTTATTTGAAGGGTAGGAAATAAAGTTTGTTAGAAATAACAGGATTTGAGGAAATAGGCTTGAATATCACCCAAGACTAACTCTTCTGAGGCATTCTCATTTAATTTCTGTCATCCATGATTAATTTTCAAGCTTATCCAAAATGTGATCTATTTAGAATTATTTCAACTTTACATTTAAATGCTCCAAGACTGATCTTTTTCAGTAATAATATTTCCAATTATCTTCTGCTCTGCAAATTCACAATTTTTTTCATTTCATATTTTGTTTATTAATGTATTTATTAATTCATTTATTTGTTTATAAATGGGGAAGTTCTTTAGTATGTGTTTGCACACTCATTCCAGCAGCATAGGCTAAGCAAATGCTTCAGAGTTGGCTATGGAAAAGAGGAAAACTAATTCTGGTAAGCAAATAGGTTCACACAGTAGTCAGAAGTGACACCACTCTTAATATTAAGTGCAACAGTACTCATAATTTAATATTACCTATGCAAATTAAAGTTACAGATTTGACACAGTTTTATGAAATTAGAGTAGGGTGAGTTCATTCACATCTTTTGTTATGAAATCAGAGTTGAATACATTGATTAATTTGTCCTACGTTCTTAAGATTAACACAAGTAGAATTTGGTCTTGTCACTTGCTACACAAACATGTAAAACAGAGGTGTGAGGTGAGATGAGAGCCATTATCATCAGTACTCCAACAATATTCAGCACTGTGTTTCCACATCAAAACCAGAGCTGATTCTTCAGTAAATCTGTGTTTGGCATAGACAGTCCTGAGAGGAAGCTGGCTGGTTTAGCCTAAATCCTGTTAAATACTGATGCAGCCTGGCAAGAAAGGTTCTCTGAAATAGTGGCTGATAGCCCTGACTGCACCTTCTGTTAAAAGCACCTGCCAAAGCAGTTCCAAGGTTATGGACAGTCCTAAACTCTTACTAGATTATTGTTGATGTTGGATGCACAGACAGGCACAACAGCTGAGAAAAACCTAAACTCAATGTGGCCAAGAGTAACTCAGTTTTTGACATAATCTTTCCTTACTCTCTCAAGTTCCCAGGCAATGTCAAGCTTCTCCAATACACTCTGTGTGGGATGGCCACTCGAATTATGTTTGCATATGTGGGGATCATTATATACTAGATGTCAAAGACAAATTGAAAGAAGGCTCAGGTGATTATGTTTGGCTTAGAATTTTCTGAGAGAAAAAATAAATTTGTCTTAGTGGCCCTTCAATCCAGGGACATCCAGTGCTTCTACTAAAAACACATTTGCAAAAATCCCAAAGGACTGAAAAAGCAAGTGCAATAAAGTTGAAGCTATCATCTGTCCCTATCATACTCCTTAAAAGCTGTAGTGAATTAGTTATCCTGCAAAAAAAGTAAAAGATCCACTGGGTATTTTGTGCACCACAGCAGCAGATTTAAAAATCAAACTCAGTGTTTCTATCTCAAATATTTTTAATGTAGATTGACATTTTAGAGATGAACAATGGAGAATAAGATACAGTTGAAAGCACTATGAATAAATGATAATGATTTACTCATTTCATATTAGTTCCACATTCTTAAGCTTTTTAGTAACTGAATTAGTTAACACGTCTCTGCAGATACATTTAATTCATAAAACTTAAAATAAGAAATATCTTAAATGGAGCAGAGCTGAAAAGCAGACTGGCTGCTTGCCATATTGGTTTGAACTACTGACATATTTTACCCAGGGTTGTAACATTCAGTTTTACCAGTAGCAAATGAACAAAATATTGTCCTTACTGAAAAACAACCTTCTTTCAAATAAGCCCTTGTTTATTTCCAAGATAAAAACACAAAACTGGTGAAAAAAAAAACAACTTAAAGAATCGTAACACATCATTTAAGGCTTCCCAGATGAAGTAATTCTCTTTAGTTTGGAAAGAAATATTGCTTCTACATTGGACGATACACTCAGGCAGAGTTTTCAGAGTGTTTTCCATGGTTTGTACATGAGATTTAAGAGTATCCTATTTACATATGTTTGCATAACCCCTTCAATTTATCAAACAGGCTGAACACCATTGTTTATTGCTTTAAGTTTTCCCAAACTGTTCTGGATAAATGCAGGTTTCTTTCTTTTATTTCTATCTCCTTTTTTTTTCCTTGCTGTCTGTGAAGAGTGATGAAGACCTGTGATTTCTAATTTTTTTCTTGTTTTTTTTTCCTGTGGGCCATAGGAGTGCTCCAAAGTTTCTGCAGCATGCTTCTACTTTTAAGAAGTTTCAGGGAAGAGGTAGTTTCCTTTGAGTGCTTGCTCATTACTCAAGGAATGATTTACTAACAACAGCAAATAAAAGACACTAAGGGCATAGCTGGTTTGTAGCTGGATGGAGCCTACAGAGGATTAGAGGACATCAAAAAAAGTGCAAGGAGAACTAAAATTAGATATGGAAGCCAAGGAAAATCTGAAAGGATTCAGAATAGGAGGGGAAACAGAGTGAAATGTCACTACAATGCATTTTGAAACAAAGATTTTGATTCTCAATGACAATTTCTGTATTTTTCCTTTATATTATTTTCTGAGAACACTGAGCTTCTGCCTCACAATGAGACAGGCAGTCTGCTTCATTGAATCTGAGAGAACTCAGCAAGATTAGGAAGGCTTTCCTTTTCCAAGAACAGATGATTGTCTACATCTAGCAAGGCACCTGGTCCTATCTAATAGTTTCTCTAAATTCCCATTTTGCACAGACTGGCAGCTTGTGCTATGTAAGGTGGCAGTATTCCCACCATCAAGGGATCAGCAGGAGTCCTGCAAGGTAGATACTATCAATCAGTTGATCATGAGTCAGTAAGTGTCAGGGATATCTCTTTGCAGAGAGCCCAGCACAGCCTTCTTGCAAAAAAGCTCCAGGAATCAACAGGAGCTCAGTGGAATACTCCCACTTCCCCATTGCATAATTCATTGGAATTTCTAGCAGAATTACAGAAAGCTGAACACAAATGTCTGTGTGTACATATCCTTGCATGCATGTCTGTGTGTGCAGGTGTCTCTATACATAGATCTGTGCTTCAGGATATGTTGGAATGGTTGTTTTTTATTTTCCAATTAACTTCCTTGGTATCAAAACAGCTGCATTCAATCCAAGTGACCTTTTTCTCTAACCATATCCTCTATGTCTCAAAATCACCTCTAAATTCAGCAGATATTTGCAAGGAGGAACTCAGAGGAGCCAGTGATTTGCTTTTCTTCATCAGAGTGTAGTTTATCAGTATTGGATTCCTACCGTGTTGGATTGAGACAATGAGATGCAAATACTAGAGTTTTAATTAATTTTGCACCTTGCCTATTAAATTAAAAGACAAACTACCTGATGTGCAGCAATAGACAATTTACAAAATGTAAATACTTTATTAAAGTTGGTTTCAACATTTTCAGTTGGAATAAGGTATTTCTGCTTTGCAGTGCCACTTTCATTTCTTCCATCTCTCCCTCTGGAGGTGTTGGATTTTATCATGACATCTCTAAATTTCAAATTTAGTGACGTTTTTCAACTGTACTGTCCCATTTTGATGATCCAGTCTCACGGAGGAGTAGTTATATTTTCCTTTACACTCAGCACTTATGCTTTTTGCCTAGTGAATATTATGTATAAATAGATTGCTTTAAAATATTACATAAATTTGTTGGGAGGAGATAGGACTTTCCAAAGTTTTTTTATTTTCTTGTGTTTTATTTAAAACCAGGAAAATTAATTTTAAAGCTTAGAACTATGCTTGCTAAATAGAGAGAAACTGATACTTGTGGTAGCGTTCTAGTGATTCATTTGTGCACTATAATCTGAAAATGCATGGGAGTTGAAATTATATAAAAATGTGAAAGATAACTACTATATTAATTGATTACTTTAATCCAAATCTGAATCTTTTAAGATGATTTTATTCCTCTTTCACTTGCTTATTCTCTCTCTCCTAGTTTCTCTTATCATGCCATTCCAAAGAATTAAATAAAAATTATGTATGCGTATAAATTTCCTCAAACAGTAAATGCTAATTATTTCTTTGAGTGCAAAGTGTTTCTGCAGGGCTTTTTGGTGAAGAACCAGTTGCTTATTACAAAAAATAAATACTGTTTATTCTTGTAGGAAATTCCAAACTTACATCTCAAACCTTGGGACATCTTTTTCCTGAAGAGCCAAGAACTGCCAAAGAAAACTCATGACCCCTTGATTGGCCTCAGTACATAAGAAAAGACCATATGGAGGAACTGTCACCCACAAACGCATTTGCTGTGTAAGGATTTGAACCTTGAAATGTAGTTGAGAAGGAAACACCTTTCCCCTTTCCTGCTGTGACTGAAATTTCAAGACTAACTGATGCCCGAGCATTTTATCAGGACATCATATTAATAATCTGCATTCTACAGTGTGCACTACACAGGGCACTGAATCACACTATGAAATGTTACACTTCTGGACTTTGATCCTGCCTGAGACTCCATACAGAGAGTATGAGAGTAAGAAAAAAATATAATTTTACTTGAAAAGGAATAAAAGTGATTGCTTATGCAAAACAAGCCTTTAAAATTTCCTACTGTGACAAGCCTAGAAGCTGTGGTATATTTAGTAGCAAATTAATAGTGACATGGTCTTCAGACTTGTCTGAATGCACAGTGGGAAGTAACATCAATCATTTTCTTGCTTCTTTCCCCTCTCTCAGTTGATTCCAAAACATGCATCTAATCCATTTATATCATAATTAATCTTGGCCTTCCCTTAAATGTTACTCTTTTCTACTTGATGTCCTCTGACTCCCACAAATGTATATTAAGATGCATCAGAGAACATTATTTTGATTGCAAAAAACACCACAGATATCTTCTTGTGGTCTACTTATGAACAAGTTTCTGGGAAAGAATAATTGTGATATTACTTTAGATAAATCCTAGAAGTGTAGAATGATAGAATAGGTTGAAAGGGACCTTAAAGATCATCTAGACTAAATCCCCTCTTGTGGGAAGGGACACCTTGCATGAGATCAGACTACTCAAAGCCCCACCCAACCTGGTCTTGAACACTTGCAGGGGTGTGGCATCAACAGCTTCTCTGAGCAATCTGTTCCAGTACTTCACAACTCCCTCAATAAAGAATTTCTTCCTTCCATCGAACCTAAATCTACTTTCATTCTGTTTTAAACCACTGCCTCTTGTCCTGTTAATAGAGGAGTTGGTAGAATGTCTCTCTCCATCTTATAAGCCACCTTTAGATATTGACAGGTTTTTGTGAAGTCCAGGTAGATGACATTTGCACTTCTTCCCGTCTGGTTCGATGGACAAGGGAAAATGAAAGGGAACATAATTTTATTCCTAAAATTATTTCTAAGGCAGGAGACAGATCCATTAATTCTATAAATTAGAATTGGGTAATACCTTACAACCGAGCAAAGAACTTATACCTAATTAATAAAGATGGTGACTTAATTATGCAGGTAGTTTGTGCATTTGGGAATTGTTATTTATTTGTTTAATTAGCACATCAGCAAGCAGGTCAGAGAAGAAGCACAGAATCTTAGAAGTCTAAGCCTGCCCATCAAGATCCTTTGGATACTCTCTAGGCTGTCATCATTTTCCTTAATTGAACAAACAGCTCTTTTACATTCCTGGCGTCACTGCGGTCTCCTTCTAACTAGAGGACTGAAGTCTCATCAGATTTTCTGTGTTGGTGAGAAGAGTACTCAGAGCATTAAAATGTGTAGATTTCAACCCTATCAAGACTGTTGGGAAAAAGCTTAAGCACTATCAACTGCTATATTTCTGAATGGTATTTCTCTGAGGAGAACTTTACTTCAAAGACCTAAAAGGAGCACCTTTGTTCAGTGGATCCCAAACAAACTCAGACAGAAGATATCTGTACAGATATCCACCTAGGTCTCTCAAAGTTTTCAGTAGAAGCCTTCTCAAATGTCCAAGAAGGATGCAAAGGTCATTGTGGGGGCTGTTGACTCATATAAAGTCACATAAAATTTAAATCTAGGTGTTTAAAACTATTTTAGTCTTATCATAAATGCAAAGATGCTTTATAATTACTAAAAGTTACTTGCAACATTATGAGAAATTAGGTAATTGCTTACAAGTTTACACTACCCACTAGTTCTACTGATATGTCATAGCTCTCACCAGAACACAATTATAGACTTGTGGGATGTATTTTTTTTAAATCTCTTAATAAAATTCACCCATTTTGAAATTGTCTTTTAAGATTATTTGGATTAAAACATTTATTTGTTCTCTCTCTATGTATCAATAATCCATATTTGAAATATTTTTCTGTACTCTTTTTTTAATATATATAAAATTAAAATATTTCTATTTACTGTATAATCCACAGAGTATAAATCTTGTGATGTAGATCCTATAAATAAAATGTTATCATTTTTACTGGCTCATTATATTTTGATTTAAAACTCAACACATACAGTGATAATTATTTCGTTATGTCAAGTGCAATGTCAAAGCATTTTCTAAGCTGAAATGTGAATGTTATGCAAAACCCCTACTAGCCTTTATTAAAATTCAGCTATGTTAACAGCAGTATTTGGACACTCTCTTAGAATTTTATTTCTAATCAAGCCTAAATGTATTCAGAAAGACAAGCCTGCAGTGTATGCATTCAGGACATTGCACTATGGATTCAATCATCTTTTGTATGTCTAGAACAGAAGAAACAAAATGTAATACAACATGATACTACTTCACTAATCTAGAATGCATTGTTGTATAAAAACTGAAAGGTAAATAAAATGCAGACAAATTGAGTAAATTCCACAAATATTTTCAATATGAAAAAGGAGGTTTTTTCTTCAAATACAATGTTTTTGGAGAGCATTCAATATTTAAAGATGCTGGCTGTTTGCTGCAAGGGTCTGAGAAACATCACTCCCTCCCCCAAAGTTCATCATGAACTGAAAGATGCTTGGAACCTTGAAGGAGCAAGCCAAAAGCAATTACTTAATACAAAATTTGTCAACCTGACTACCAGGGATGATGGGGAGTGGTAAGATTTATTTTTGTACTGTGGAAAGTGTGCTTTGTGCTTTGCAGACAGAATCAAGAAGAACTGTTTGCCCCGAGGATCTTTCAGGATACTTACAAAAAGCTTTCAATGTTGCACCTTCTGTGTAAGCCCTGAGGAGCAAAGATCTTTGAACATTTGGGAAGAGTCAGAAAATATGTCTTCAAAAAGGTCAAGAACAGGAGTTTATATTGTAAATGTTAGAAACCTCTCCTGTTCCAAGGTGGTAAAGGAAATTGAACATAGGGGGCAAGAAATATAGAATCTGATATCAATCACAAAAGGATAAATAAAAATATCCTATCGATTTCTCTGAGCTTTGTAAAAAGGCTACAGCTACCTGTTTAATCAGTGTGTTGTTCTTTCTGTTAGTTCCTCTGGGGAACTGGAAGCAGTTCCACATCTATCAGGAGACAACTTCAAGTTCTCCTGACTGATCTCTATTTTTCTCAGTGCTCTGGAAATAAAAATGAAAACTTCTGTCATCTTTCTTTACAAAATAAATTTTGGTGCTTTGTGATCATTTCAGAAGAAAAAAGAAGGCATTAAAGAGATAAGAATATATAGACTTTCACACAAATTGTATTAACCTCCATTGCTAATGGCTAAAAAGGAAACCTCAGTGTTCCTTAACATATATAAAAATATGCTCATATTTTGTCTATATTAAAAAAGGTTAACGCCTGTGCAATTAGTTGAGTATTTTACTTTGCTCTAGAAACCTCTATTAAAAAATGTGAGGCTTCTTCAGAATTTTGAAGTCTTAAGTGTTCTTTACTTTTCCACAGTTACACCATAGTACATTTTGTAAAACCCATGCATACTTTACTATATTTTTAAAATACTTTGCTATCTATCAGTTTCTTCATTATTTGGCCTGAGTAAAGGATGTCCAACATTTTACAATGTATATCTCTTTGCAGGTTGCTACTGGCACATTTGTGAAGGAAAAGTGGAGATAACTCACATTATTTCAATCTGGATATAATTGTCATCAAAACAGTCTGAATAGTTAAAGAGAGGATGTCTCATTTTTCCCCTTCTGAATCTGAAATTAGGAAATTTAAATAATTATATTGGTTTTAGCCTAAATAAAACTCCAGCGGCTAAGTTCTATATCCTTGTAAATACCTCACATGTTCAATACTTTTTGGTTCAGTGGGGCAACTGAAAAATAGTGTGAAACTTGAAGCTAAAATCCAAGGAGAAATATTTTACATATAGATTCATATTGTTCTTCCACTAAACAATGTTCTGGACAAAGAGAGGGAGTAGTGTCTGATTTCTACCTTAATGCACATTAATGTCAGGTTACAAAGCTTATGGCATTGTCCTATATCACTTTTTTGTTTCACTTTCAACCTTTCAAAGCTGAAGAAGTGACATTCATTAAATACATGTATTAGATCAGAAGGAAAGTAACAGAAAATGGTTGATTCCAATAGCCTTGAATATTTTATCCTGCTACCATGCAATGCTCAGATGTTAATAATGATGGTAAGGAGTTACCAATCAGTGAAGCAGAAGGAAAGAAACCGTCAAACCATAAGACCTTTCCTACAGGAGAGATTTAACATCATTATTTTTGAAATATGACCTTCTCAGCAGCATTTGTAATTTTATTTCAAATTAGAACTAATATACTGTCAAAATCAGTCTCTCAGTTACTAAGCATAGTAATTCCATTGCATGGATAAAAAGGGAGCATGGAAAATTATGTTGAAAACTTTATACCACAAAGAAATTCAGATATCCTTGAATCCTAAATAATAACAAATATCATCTATGCACTAGCAATGAATATTAAATGCAGATTCATCTTGCTGTCAGACTTGAAAACAAGATGCAAAATGAAATAAAATGGAATTTACGCATATTAGGAACATTTTTGACTCTGCTGCCTACTTCTATAAATTAGTATAATAAATAGTGAAATAAAAACATCCATACAGTTCATAAGCTAGCAGTTATTTGTCTTTTGGCAGATGATTTAACTCAGGTTGTGTTATATTTATGGTATTAGGCTGAATGCTGAATCACAAGTTAATTGAGACCTTACAACAAAGACAGACAACACAATGGGAAGAAAGTGGGATGATATTCTAGAGGTTGTGACTAAACCTCTTAACTCCTGTGGTATTGGATCTTTAGAGCAGAAGAAAAACAGCTCAGACTAATGAAAAAACTCTACTTTGTGACAACACAGAGACGGATTACTCCAGAGTGAGAGGGTAAATATTTCTGAGAGGTGCACACACCACTTTCCATCTTCTTTTCTTCATTTCATCTTATAAGATTTGGTTCTTTTATCTAGAAAGAGAATACCTCTGAAAGTATTCTCAAACATTAAATCAATTCAGATAGAGATTAGAGGTAATCATATCTCCAATCTGTGAGGATGACCTCATGTTCAGCTTGCAAAAATGTACTCATCTGAGTCCATGACACACCTAATGGCACTTATCCAGCTTCTGAGTCATTTATCCCCACACAAAATCACGTGCACTGAACACTGAAATTATATTATGAACAAATTCATATACAGCTTTTGCCCGTGGCTTACAGAGGCATAGCCTTTGACTAAAACAGATACAACTGAAAGCAGGACCCAAAACCTTTCTCATTAACTGAGGCTTAACTGCTAGGCACTATAGGGCAGAGTTTCTGCTTTCCTGCTCTCATTTTAATCCTATTATTCTTATATTTTTGTGATTACTCACCAAAGAAAAAAGGCAGAACACTGTTTTGTGGTGCACAAGCCTAGCCCTTGAACTTGGTTTTCTTGGAGTATGGCAAAAAGTGACTTTGGGGTAGAATCAAGCTGATACTCTTCCCAGGAGAATATTTTTACCAAGAACCACACAACAGTGTATCATCTGTCTTTGTTTTGCATTGACAGCCAGTGCAGCTGCTGGGCACTGAACTCAGTGCTGCCTGCTGTGCAAACGAATATTAGTTCCAGAAATATTATTTTGAAGCAAATCTCCTGATTTCCTCCACTTACTATGCTTTGTACCACTGAAATGTGTTATTCTTTCAAATTAAATAAGAAAGCACACTCCAGAAGAATGCCTAATGTGGTACTGTGCTCAGCACTGGTGAGGCCACTCCTTGAGTTCTGGGTCCAGTTTTGAGCCACTCACTTCAAAAAAGCCATTGAGGTTCTGGAGCAATTCCAGAGAAGGGCTGGTGAATGGTCTAGAGAGTAAGTCTTATGAGCAACAGCCTCTTCTCCCAGAAAACCACCACCAGAACAAGGGGACATGGCCTCAAGCTGTACCAGGGGAGTTTCAGGCTGGATAGCAGGAAGAATTTCTTCACTGAAGGGGTGGTTAAATAAAGGAATGGGCTGTTGAGGGAGGTGGTGGAGTCATGATCCCTGGAAGTAGTCAAGAAATGACTGGATGTGGCACTTGGTGCTAAGTTTAGTTGACTTGTTGGTGTTTGGTCAAAAATCAGGCTCAATGATCTTGGAGGTTGTTTCCATCTTTAATGATTCTGTGATTCTATAGGTCAAACTTTGGTAAGGGGAACAGTCAGTAGCAAATTGCAGCAGCCAAAGTCACTGTAAAAATATTTTGAGCCATCTAAGGACAAATTCATACTACATAATAAATATTCTGAGGCATGCTGAACCAGGCTGAGGTGTGACTCTGGCATCAGATGGCACAATCACATCTTGGCAGGGATTTTTGGAAGCTGAATTAGCTGCATCACCTATGCTTGAATGCCACCCAAGAGCAGGACCTCACCTGGCACTATGCAGTCATATACTGCACTCACAGAGAGAGTCCCTTTACCACCAGCAGAGAATGAAGGCTGTGGTCAAATGGGGCAGGTGCCACCACTCCTGCATAACAGTGGTGGTTGAAAAATGAAAAAAGAGGATACGAGTAAAAGGTTCTTTGTCACAATGCAGGGAAGCCACCTGAAGAGCTTCAAGGTTTTTTTAGTATAGACATATAAATGCACACAGACATAAATAGCTGTGTAAATACATAAAAATTAAAGTAGTATATATATATATGCAAAATATCTGGACAGATGAGTAAAGAATGAAAACTTGACTGCTTATATAGAGTTATTCAAGGGAGTAAGGACACAGCAGATTATGAAGATGTTATGCTATAAGGCAATAAGATAGAAGATAAAGTTTACTGTAGATTATTGTAAAATGTACTGCACACACAGAGAAATTATTCCGCCTTCACACGTTGAATGCTGGGCTTGGTAATGACCATTAGTGTTCAGAATCAAGATGGGGTGTTTCATAAAAATACCAGCTACCTCTTGGGCAGAAGTAAAAAAAATAAACAAACAACAGAAGTGTAAAGAATTATTAGGGAGGAATTAAGGAATATATCCAGAATATTATGTCACTGTGAAGTTCTTGTCTGCTCCGTTCTGAAAAGGATACAGGACAACATGAAATGTTTCAAAGCTAACCTAATTGAAGGCTATATTATAAAAATGTGCAAAATGAGTGGTTTTCAAGAGCATGAACAAGAACAAACAGTTCTCTGACTTTTCCCATGTAAATTCTAGGATGATGGAATGAAATGTGTGAGCACTACATAAAATATTATTTAGCTAGATAAGAAGACTTTATTATATTTTTGATTTCTTAGTGAAGAGACACTTTAATCCTTCCTACATCGACCCTCATTATCTTAGAAAAAAAAAAGGTAATTTTCCCATGAAAATATAAGTTGAGATTTTTTTTTTATCAAACAAATGCCCTAAGGAAAAGACTTTGTATATATTGCAGGCTTCTTTAGCAGTCATCAGAGTTTAGTATTGTGATAAATAAGGCTTCTGAGTATTAGACTATAGAGACATTATACTAATTCAATACATCTGAGTATTAGAGTATATTTTGAGTATAGAGAAAACATATAATTTAAGCCCACAAAATGCTTGGGCCTGCATTTACCATCATGTCCCTTAAATGAAAAAGGGTATCAGTGCACATAATCCTGAAATGGTGCAGAAAGTTTGACAGTCATCGCTAGGTACTATTTACACTTGCCAATTTATTTCCCATTTAATAGTAATAATTTTTGGTGTTCACAATACTATAGAATACTGTTCCCTTAATGGCATCCACAATAGTCTTCACATTCATGTAGTAAGTGTAAAATAATCCTTTTTTTTTTTTAATGTATTGTTTTCCTGGATGAGACCTCATATCTGGCCACGCAGCTATTCAAAAATATTTAACCATACCTAGGCTTAACATTTCAATGCTCAGTTTGAAAAACAATGTCCAGAGAGTAATTTAGGTGAAGTACAGACAATTAAGTCCGTACTGTGACTCTCAAGTCCTCTTAAGAATATGAATCCTTGGGAAGCTCAAATTCTTCAGAAAACCAAAATTCTGCTTATGTCTAAATACACCCTGACATTGTCAGTAATGGTTTACTGCTTTCTAGATCAAGCCTGTCTTCCACAAAAATCCCCAAAGCTTTTTATTTTTTTTTTCTTTTTTCACTTTCAAGGTCAGAGGTTTGGAAGGAGCACAGGCAAGAGTGTGTTCACAGAATACATTTATTGGATGAATAACATTAAAAAAAACCCCAGACTTAACTACTGTTTTCCTGAAGAAGGAGGCCAGAAGAGTTGTCAATGTCCTTTAGATAAGGATTTAGTGCTTAGGACATTCATCCTGTACAAGAGATGTTCTTGGTTTATTTCTCCTCTGTGTGAGGAGACTTAAAACCAGGGTTTCTATTTATGTGCTTTACATTTCAAATACTTAATCAGCCCTTGAAGCTGAATGCAAACTCCAGATGTCCCAGAGGAAAGTCGTAAGCACTAAATTATAGCCCTTGTTCACTGGCTTTTTCTGTATCCCATTTCATTTTCTCCAACACAGTCCAGAACTGCGTTAGACCAAGTGGAAAAATGGCAGATAATGCAGATATAACTCCTCACACACTCATTCCTCATTCCTTAGCCTAACCCACTGTTACCTGGCTCCATAGGTCCATCCCCCTTCTCCAGATATAAAAAACAGCCGGACCAGGATGTACACTCAATGGGCAGCAGTGTTTCAGTACTTGCCTGACTTGTCTTGGGCTTTTACACTATTCCTCTTGCCTAAACTATTTTAGCCTAAACTGTGTCTTGATATTGTAAAAGCCCAGCAGTCATTGCCTAAGAAAAGCCTGGTTGTGTCAGAGGAGAGTGAGTGGTGCTGCTCTGTACATTGCAAATTTTAGCCAGGAGTTAATGAGCAAAAATCAGGTAGTTTTAAGAAAAATGTATAAAATGTCATCCAGACAGATGCAAGATTGCAGCGATATGGCCCCCAAGGACTCTTCCTTTGGACACTTGATCTGCTGTATTAACCTATCTTTTCCTGAGGAATGCAATCTACACGGAGCTTAAAATTGAGGGAGTCTTCAGAAGGATGAGCCTAATGTCAGAGAGAATAAGATACGGTAACTTGCGCTGTGTAGCAGTTTTAAGAGCTTTATGAAGCTCTTATGTATTGATTGAAGCTATGGCTGTAAGTGTAAATGTGCCTGGACTAGTGTAACTGGTTTTATTATCATTAAACTATGAATTACATTTACAATAATTTCTTGCATACTTATACATGGGATGTTTTATTTCATATTTTAAAAGGTTTTGTTTATAACAAAAAGAATGACTACTGTTCAATTTTTTAAAGAAAAAGTTAACGCTTTTGTTGTGGAAGGTTATAAGCTGTAATGACAAGTAGAAGATGCTAAATTTTCAGTGTGCAAAATACATAATCCAAAAAGGACAGGGTTTAAGACATATCCTGGCCTCACTTTGCCTTTGAATTTCCAAACAAAGTTCATGTTCAATTTTTGACTTTTTGCCAGTATATCATTTCTCATACTTCTCATGCTCTTGTGAGAAACCTATTCCAACAGTTGTGCAACTTATATTTAAATATTAAAAATTTCTCAAGCAGCCTTTCTTATGACCTTTTGTTTTTTATGGAATGACCTACTGAAAAGTTGTTTTGGTTTGGGCTTTTTTTATTGACTTTTTAATGTACCAAAAAATAAACATGGTTTCAGAATACTCATCAGGTCCTCTGCTACACAAACAAATGCAATTTAATTACCTCATTTTGTAGTCTAAGATTAAAGGTTGGTGATAATAACTGTCAATATAAAAAGAACATTCAGATACTTAACAAACTCGTAAGTTAATTAACTATTAGTTCCCTTCTTAAGAAATTGCTTCTGAAAATCTGTTACCAGCAGTTAACAGCTGGTATATTAGCTAATGGGGAGAAACATTTCCAAGGACAAAGATAATATTAAAAAAGTAGCTATCTTTAGAAGAGATTTTTTTTTCCAGGAACCTGTTGATATTGTACAAGGTAGCAAATATTCTGTAAAATCAGAGAATTTTGCAACAAGCAATACTGCAATATATGTATGTAGCATCATAAAAAAAATTCAGTTACAAAGATTCCAATAATTGTATTAAATCTCCTGTTCCAAATGTTACTATTTAAATTTATTGCACAATCTTGGGCATTAGTCTGATTCCAATAAGAATATTTAGCTCTTTTACACACACAGAAAAAGAGTGTTTTCTTGAATAACAAATGGTACTAGTATTAATGCAGACAATGTCAAAAAGGTGAACTTATTATCAGTATATGTTTAATCAAATAGAAAGTGAAGTGAATGAGAACTTGGTATACTGAATTCATAGTTTAGTGCATCTTAGTGATTGTAAGAAAATGCATTTTTTAAAAAATATTGCATAGGAATTTATTTTCAGCGTTAATGTGAAAAATAGGATAAATGGAAGTAAATGCTAATGTTCTGTTTGGGATTTTGCTTTTAAATTTCAACATTTTTTTATTTAATAAAACCTGAAAATAGAACTATTTAAAAACCTATGGCATTAAAGCAATACAATGTAGGGTTTGGTTTGTTTGTTCTAGAAATAAATATAAGATGCTCAAAATTAAATTTGACAGCAATGAATTAAGTATTTTACTCTGTTAATATCTTAGCATATGCAAGAACAGCAGAAATTGTGATAAGCTATAAAACATAGAGGAAAGAAGGAGAAAGGATGAAATATTTGGAGTGATGACATTTGTCATCCCAAGTAACTGGTATTCATGATGGAGCTCAGCTTTCTGGGAGAACACTTGCCTGCCCATTGGAATGGTGAATGAATTCCTTGCTTTGCTTGGTGCATGTGGCATTTGTTTTACCTAATAAACTGTCTTTATCTCAACCCACAAATTTTCTTACTTTACCGTTCTGGTTTTCTCCCCATCCCACCAGCAGAGAACGAGTGATCAACCATGTGGGGCTGAACTGCCTACTGGGGTTAAATGATGACATTCCCTCTCTTTGGGAGCGGGAAGTACTTGCAGAGATTATTTTCCTTAGAATTGATTTAGAAAAAACAGAAGAAAGATAAATGCAGTATTAATAGTTATGCAGGATACAAAGACAAATATTTCTTAGGAAGAGATTTGTTACTGTATAAAACATACCAAGTTACCAGTTGTTTTACTATTCAGTGATGAAAAATTCAGAGAAACAATCCCAAGGTTAGTATTCCATAAACAACATCACTGACAATTTAACAGAGTGCAGTGACTCCTCCTAGCTCCATTGACTGTTAGTAAAAAATTCTAATTTCCCTTCAGAGATAATTAAGAAGATAATTTCATGTTCCATTGAAATTAAATTGGAGACCATGTGAAAAGACCTGAGAATAAGTAAGTTTATTTTATTGGGTTTTATCTTTATAATGGATTTTTTTTTATCTTTTCTCACTCAGTAGTAATATAATGAACTTCTATTAACTTTTACCATCTTGGAATCTTGTATTATAGGATCTGTGTATATGAGTTCATCTACATGTGCAAAGAAAAACAAAAGAAAAAGATAAAAGTTATTTTTCCAAGAATGACAAATTAGGAGTTTGCACTCCAAATGGTAATCTTCACTGGGCTAGGTGTTAATTCCTCTACAATATAGTCTTATGGGTAATAATAATAATACAATTTAGTCCTATTTTCTGTAAATTTTCTAATTTTCCCTTGGACATCTCTATCCCTTTCGACAACAAAATTGCAGTGATTAGTTGGGACCAAATAAATATCCGTTGCACAGATGAAATCAGCATTGTTTTATTTGTTTTCAAACTACTAGCAGTGCAGAGCTTTACCTAAGTATTTTGAGTAGGTAATTTGAATTTAGTACTTTGAATCGACCATTTAAGGGATAGAGATGAACAATTTAATGCAAGTTAAAGGCTTTGGGTAGTTTAGCTGCAATATGCAACTCCAATGTGCAGAACAATGCCTGGTTATACTTGAGGTTTTGTGGTGTTTGTTTTTTAAACATCTGCATTTTCCATCTCCATCTTCCCTGTTTTACCTTTAGTAAATGCAATGAATCTGTGGAATAAATCTTTGGCCTTTAAAACACTCCAGTTAGCAAAGCCTACCTCAATCTCAACACTGGTTAAAATTATAGCAATCTCATCCTTCGCCCTTGTTCTGCTTTCTCTTATATCAAAATCAAAAACTCACGGAATCACAGAATGGGTCAGGTTTGAAGGGACTACAGTGTGTCATCTGGTCCAACCTCCCTGCTCAAGCAGGGTCATCCTAGAGCCCATGGTACAGGATTGTGTCCAGGATGGCACAGCGACTTTTAGAAGGAGATGCTGGCTTTGGCTCAATTGAGAACTTGAGACCTAGTGAGCTTTTTTACCACTTTATCATATGCTCACAACCATTTTTTTTTTTTTAATATATATGAGTCATGGCTAATGTGTTTGAAGAAAAAAATTAGAAAGTCCCTGATAAAAGACATACTCAAGCTCATTTTCTTGCATAGTTGAAAATATATTTGAATTAAATTGCAAATATACATATTTCCAGTGTAAATTTTTTTAAATAGCCGTGCTATTTAAAAAATAGCCATGCTATTCTGAAAAACCACATGACTTCAGACAAGATTTTTGCATTATTTAGAATAAATTTATTTCTCTGATATCATATATAAATATGCTCTCTCTAATTTCATTTTCATTTGAAAGAAATAGAAAACAGTTCTTGATACACACAAGCCCCAGTGTATTTGCTGGTATAGCTAAATTCCAGATTAAAAATTTATCTGGAACTTGATTCCCAGGTCATCAATGCCAAATATGAGCAAACTGAAATGTAAATTTCTAGAAATTTATTGATATTTTCTTTTTCTTTTCTTTCCCAGTCAATCCTATGATTTATTCATGTCAAGATGCAACCACTTTTGTCTCTTTTCAAACTGTTTAGTTTTCAGAATGCATCTTGTATTACATTTCAAGAATTTTGGCTATTGTTGTAACAGTAGTAGAATTTTGTAATTTTTTAGAAAATCAAAAAATTCTTTCTAAATAGGAATGAATTATATCCATCCTGTGAGATCAATGACACTTTGGGGTCTGTTTACTTAGCATGGTATAGAACTAAGCAGCTATATCTTAATAGGCGCCAACAGGCTGAGATGAATATCGCTTATTCAAGGATTATGTTGCTCTTACTTAAAATATCTAAAAGAACATCTCTGAAGTTGGAGAATGAGCTGTAAATAGAAGTGATGCTGTTGGAATTTATGGTTACACAAAAAAATTAATTTGTTTTCTACTTCAGAAAGTGAAAATTTGATGCCTTTAAAGAGAAATGGTGATCAGGATCTCTTTCACACTTCTGCCAAAGACAAGGGTAAAGCTATACATAGATGCATAGTGTGGTAATAATTCATATTAAGAGAGGTACCTTGAATATTGTGTTCAGTTTTGGAGCCCTCATTGCAAGAAAACATTGAGGTGCTGGAGTGAGTCCAGAGAAGGGTGACAGAACCGACAAAGGGTCTAGAGAAAAAGTTTTAGGAGGAGCAAGTGAGGGAGCTGGAGTTATTTATCTTGAAGAAAAAATGCTGGAAAGAAGTAAAGACGTCGTTTTTCTTTACAAAGAATTGAATGGAGGTTGTAGCAAGATAGGAGGTTGGTCTGTTTTTCCAGGTGAGATGAGAAGAAATGGCCTCAAGTTGTGCCAGGTTTAGATTGATATATTAAGAAAAAATCTTCACTGAAAGGGTGGCGAAGCATTGGAACAGGCTGTCCAGAGAAGTGGTGAAATAAAGAATCCTGAAAGTGTTCATAAGACTTATAGATGTGATTAGAGGCATGGTTCAGTAGTGGACCAGACAGTGCTAAGTTTATGGTTTGATTTGATGAACTTAAAGGTCTTTTCCAATCTAAATGATTCTGATATTTCCTCTTCTGTGCTACTCTGAACCTGGAAAATTGGGAACATGGAGGTCCAATTGAAAAATATGCATTTTTCAGAATGGAAAAAGACACTAATTCCTGAATCACATACCCTGAATGCTTTTTTAGTTGGTTGGGTTTTTGTTTGGGTTTGGTTTGGTTTGGTTTGGTTTGGTTTGGTTTGGTTTGGTTTGGTTTGGTTTGGTTTGGTTTGGTTTGGTTTGGTTTGGGGGTTTTTGTTGTTTTTTGTTTGGTTGGTTTTGGGGTTTTGTTTGTTTGTTTGTTTTTAAATGAGAATTGTTTTACCATGTCATGTCTGGGCATTCCTCAGACTTACCAGAGATGTGATTTCATCATCTGAGTGCAGAAAAAATTCTGACCCTGATATTTCTTGGTTTATCAGAAAATGTAATACAGCGTTATTTCCAGTATTTCCTCAGGTTTAGCTTTTAGGAAGTTTATATATAATTTGACCATGTTTATGAGTTTGTACCTCAATGACAAATATAAGAATACCTTCTCTTCTAAGTATAAATGGGGACAAGGTCAATACCATCACCACTGGCAGCTCTTTGCAGTTTTGCACTTTACCAGTACTATGTAGGATTTTGCAAATAATATTATTTTTCCAGTTGATAAACTACTCCAGTATTTCAAAGCACAGTGGAATATGTAAATTTTATTACCTCTACATAACTTATGTTTACATTTTATCTTCTCCAGTTCCTAACAGGAGAGAAATTACTATAAAATAAGATGAATAAAAGAAAACATTAACTCATAAATATAATTACTTTTTTATTTTTCTCACTGCTATAAAAAAAGAGAGTTGTAAAGTTATTTCATTACATAAACATAGAAATAGTACAAAATAATAATCAGTATGATGGTTCTGAAGTTAACAAAGTAATTTTAGACTGCCAGAAAAAATGCCTTGTTTGTTCTCCGGCAACAATCAAAGTATTGAATATCAACTGCAGTATGCTGATATGAGACTGAAAATGGTAACACCATTTTAATAGAATATTTTTAAGACTGTGCTTTTTGAAATCACTAAGGACTCTGAGAAATAGAAGTTTATAAGGATGCCTAAATAGTAGGTACTGATACACAATCAGTTAGTACAATAGCATGACATTTCTTTCGGAAAAGGTTAGAACATTGACAAAGTAAAATAAATTTTAATATAGAATTCCAAATGAAAATTATTGAGGAAAATGTTTAGGACTTCATATCTGAGACAGGGGAATAGAATGGTTAAACATGCTTTAAAAACATTTCCTTTATCATTTAAATCCTGCAGTTGTCTCAGAAGTATTGAAATCATTATTCTAACATTTCCAATTCTTTCTGGGTTTTTGCTTCAACTTCAGTATAACTTTTACTTCTTAACTCTTGTTTTGGTCTCTATTTTTCTCATTACATTAATTTACCTTCCTTTTATTTTTGAGAGCAGTCATGCCAGTTTTTACCACTACCAATTCTGTGAATAGAACTAGATAATTGTCCTGAACTAGATAATTTTAAACTATTAAATTCTGCAATTATTTACTTTTAAAGTTAGTAGTGGTGTGGCAATTTATTGATGTCATTCTAAAGCATACATATAATTAATTTAGTACACTCCAATTAGCTGTGTAGGAGTGCAGTGTCACTTGTCCTATTCAATGTTTGCAAGCTTAAGGACATCAAGCCTTTGACTTCTATAGAAGGTTGTAAATACCTTCTACCATAATATTTGAGCCTTTCCCCCTGCCTTAAGTATAAACATTTACTATTGGTGTCAATGGTGACATCTACACCTGCTTTCTGTGGCTAGCACAGGTTTTTCCCGTGGGAACATTTTGTTATATTTCATAAACAAGATAAAGTTTGGATGTTTTGCAAACAGTTTCTCCGGATTGAGTCAGTTCGGGCTTGGCCAATTGGGCCTAGGGGGAGGTCTCGGGCTGACCAATCTGGGGCACTTCTGTAGTCTCTATATATATGGAATTCAAAACAATAAAGTTCCTTTTCTCCTCTCTTTCCTTGTCTGAGAACTTGGGTCAGTCCTCAGCTAGCCGCTCAACAGCGACAGCTTTCTAATCACCAGGCTGAAGAAACAAATCCATTTCATATCTCCCAGGGGGAACAGCTGGCCTCTGAGGCACGTCACAGTCAGATAAAAGTGCTGTGACCTGTCACTCTCTCAGGACTAATGTGTGTTAGAGGACAGCTTGTATTCTTTTTAACTGAAGCAACAAGGGCTTGGCTGGTTGGCTCATTTTCTTCTGCAGCTAAAAATCTATGCAGCTAAAAATAATTCCAAATTTATGGGTTTACCTCAACTTTGATTTTTCTTTACTTTTTCCCTTGACAGTTACAAAACCATAGATTTTTCTATTTCCTGCCTTGTGTTCTTTAATTTCTAAGCTGTGTGGAGCAGGCCACACATTCTCTCTGTGTAAGACAAAAGCCAAAACCTGACAGTACCGACAAGTGTAAAACCTACATGTTTGCACTCTTAGTTGAAAAGTGTGGAGACTGAGGGAGGCTGGTCTGTGTCTTGTTTAATCCCATGGTAACACCCATGGCTAGGTTTTGGATTATAACAATAATTTGGAAGAAGTTTCATTCTGTCAGTGAAATCTTTTCTTATTGTTTTCTCCTCTTTGCATTGTAAATTAGTACTTCTTGATATGCAGTGGGAAAACCTCACTTCATATGTTATATGGATAAAAACCTGTTGTTTGGAAGAGTATTTAGTAAACAATGTTCTACAAGAGACAAGAAACAATGTCTCATAATAGAAAAATAATAAAAAAATAATTAATGTCAACAAAAGGGTGTCTATGGGTGTAGAATTAGTACTTATCTTTCAGCATCTTCTGATATTACATGCAGCATGATGAGGCCAAAGTGTCTTGTTTCACCCATTGATATCACAGTCCATATGAGGGTCTGCAAATCCCTGTCCTAGGCAACATTTTGGCATTGTTCTAAGACATGATCTTGGCCAGTTTGCTGTGTTTCTGTTTCCCTTCACATTCCTTTGAGCTTTTGAAAATTAATTTATTTATTTATTTTTCTTTTTTTAGTGACTGCAAGGACTTCAACGAAAATAATTTTCTTGTGTCTTTCCATAGTTCTTGGCAGTAATTGTTGTGTAATATTAATTAAAATATATACCTTCTCAGATAAGAGAAGATAATTAGAACTTCAGATATCTACATGCTATTTCCATTTGTTTATTAGAGTTTTAAAACAGCATAGAGAAAGCAAAACAACAGTTCAGCAGCCTTAAATCTCTAGCTCCATTGGAGCCAGGAGCATTTATGTCTTCTTTCTCCCTAAAATGCTTTTCTGTTTTTTGGCTCCACAGAATTGATGGATAAAATTCCCCTGGGAAATAATGCAAAGCCTAGTCATTACACTACCTAACAGGTAAGTGGGTAAAGATTTCCATTTTTCTCTGTGAGTTATATAATTGCTGGCCAATTCATACCTGTGCTTTTTTATGTTTTCAGTGCAACTTAACTGACCTTCAGGTGGTCTACTCAAATTTGTTTTATACCAGAGCTAGAGGCAAGAAGATAAAAGCCCTCATCCACCCATCTCCTCAGAACAAATATTTCTAAATACATTGGAAGACAAAGAAATCTGTATTGGTAGAGTTGATAAGAATCCAGTTTATATGAAAAGGAAAAAGAAACTAGTAATGTGAAACGCTGTAGTAAGGCTCAGATAAGACTGAAACTCACATATCATCTTGTTTAGAGATTAACACAAGAAGCCTAATCATGTCATCATAAACTTGCACAGGTTGAGATGTTATATGCAACCTAATCTGGGAAGTCCTAGTTTCATAGAATTGGAGAGCATACAGAAAAGGCTGTACTTAGAATAATTTTACAAGTCTTATTTTGCAGTTAATGTGTTCTATTGTATTTGTTTGCGTTTTGTTTAGTAACATAAAACACGTGCAAAACCCTGTGGATTATTGCATTGTTCACTGTCATTTTTCTGCCTTTCTGCACATTTTCAGTCTTCTTCCAAGCTTCACTCTTGACACTAAGGAGAGCTCTGAAACCTGGATGCATATTATCTTTGGGTACTCTCACATAGGAAATAGTTCATGTGAGGTAACTTTAGAATTAGGTCCTTGGTGTCGGTCAAACGACATTATTCTAGGAATAAATTGCAAGGTAAAACCACTTGACATAAATACTTAATCAAGAATTAGAGCCTTGACAAAGTTTTATTGTGTTCCTAGAAAATTATTCTAGTTTTAGAAGGATCATCCTTCCATGGCCTAAAACATTTGAATTCCCTTAAGAGTGACTACCAGCAATTCCCTGGGTTTTGCTCCCTCCATAGCTTAGCAGAAACTATTAATTTTTACATATCGCTTATTGCAAACTATTTCATAAGATACATGTCAGAGGCTGTTGTAAATGCTCAAAATGCTGGGTTCTAGCCTTCTCCTTATGTGTTTTAGAGGTTTTCTGAAAGGTCAGCTGACTCTGATTCAATTCTAAACCTGCTCCTCCCAGAGGCCTGGCTAGACACCTAGGTTTCAGACTTTCGTTTCTTATGGAACTGGGTTTAAGACGTAGGAAAACACATATGGACTTCCTAATATACTTATATAACTATTTAATTTAACTCTTCAGTTTTAGCTGTCCTAACTATGTACCTATTTTTCTTATATGCTTTTCTATATACCACATATACAATTGTTGCAATGGAAGCTCCATACAAACACCAATAGAAGTGTCCAAGTCAGTATTTTTAACAAAATGCAGTTCCTACTACATAGAGGTACCACTTTAATGGTCCTTATTGCCCAAAAACATCATCCTTTGAATGACAATCAAGAGTGCACAACTTTGATACTAATATATTTTAATACATATACTTAATCTTCTGTTTTCATTAAGCTTCCAAAAGAGCTAATATTCCTTTTGCATCCCTGTTGTCCTAATGAACTATAAAGAAGAGACTTTGGATTCATATCTTCTTTGGAATACATACATTTTTGGGGTTTTTTTTTTAATAATTATATGGAATATTTTCCTTGTCCAATCAGGCCAGAGACAGCATACTCAAGTGAGTAAATCTAGGGTTTATTGCAGCCCCAGTGATCACTGTTAAGCTCTTGTCTGGTGTTAAACAGGTCTAGTAGGGTGTGGCTAGCACAGGTCCTTCCCGTGGGAACATTTTGCTATATTTCATAAACAAAGATAAAGTTTGGATGTTTTGCAAACAACGTCTCCGGATTAGGTCAGTTCGGGCTTGGCCAATTGGGCCTAAGGGGAGGTTTCTGGCTGACCAATCTGGGTGACCTCTGTAAACTCTATATATATGGAAATCAAAATAATAAAGCTCTCTTCTCTCTTTCCTTGTCTGAGAACTTGGGTCATTCCTCAGCTAGCGGCTGAACAGCGACAGTAGGGCACCTCCCCTAGTAGCCTCACTTACCAGTTACATCAGGAAATTATTTTACACACACTCCAGGAACCTCCTAGACTTCATAATTGCAGCTGTGTTGTATTCAGGCATCTGACAAGTTTAGGACTCTCATGAGTACAAGGTCTGGCAATGGTGAGATATCTGCCATTTACCTCCTGTAGAATGCATCATCTGCCTGTTCATTCTGGCGAGGAGATCTGCAACAGACATCCACCAGGATATCCACCCTGCTGTCCTTGCCTCTGATCTTTACCCATAGGCACTCAACTTTGTCGTCATCATCATCGTCATCATCATTGATTTCAATACAATCGATGCCACTTGAAGTTGCAGTTCTTTTGAGCAGTGATATTTTCCCCCATTTTCATGAATATTCAGATTTCATCTCTCAATGTATGCTGGTATATTAAGGCTTTTTTTGGCCAATGAGCTACTAAAGCCAACAAAGGTTTCCAGAGAAGTGAAAAATCAGAACAGTAACTGAAATTCAAAACAAGCACTGGACTAACACTCTGAATTTGATTTGTTTTGAGGCTGAAGGTAATGTAACGAAGGCAAGTTTATACTGTAGCAATGGCCATATGAATCTTGATATGTGCATGCATGTCTTCTAAAAATTATATACTGTGCAAACGCTATACTACAAGAAGACCTACTAGATAACTTTAAAATGCTAAAGTCTACCTTTCTCATCTCTTCAGGCATTATTTCCCATGGAAATTATTACATACATAGAAGATGTATGTTCATAAGATTCTAAATTCATTTATCAAAATTTTAATACGAGTACAATGTAGTAAACTTCACAGAATGCTAAATTACTTTTTAAAGCAATTTTATGTGATTACCTTATAATGATGTTTAAATTTTTAATTGCTAATTAGAGTGTCTTAAGTAGGTATAAAATACAAGGACATAAATTGGTTGGCTGAATAAAATCACCTGCAGATATTTTTCTACATTTGCTCACTAACAAATTAGGAAACACATTTAAATCAAGATTCCAGTAAAATTAGCAAATTCTACTTCTCAATGTAGGAAACTTGTTATTGTCAGCAGTAAAACGTATCATCCAATCTGATATTGGTTTCAAAACCATATTTTATTGATATTGTTTATTGATACATATAGACAAACCACACACATCCTGTTACTCTCTGCAAATAGAGAAAACTGACTAAAAGGAAAGGCATTCAGTAATCCAGTCACAGAAACCAATACCAAGCAGTAATTGGAAATGATGTGTTTGCTTGGTAACTGCTGAGAATACTGCTTTCTTTCAACTGAAGAGAAAAATAAAGTAGGCAGTAAAATAGCAAAACCTTTTTCTTCTTAAGCGCAACTGAGCTCACTTTGAAGAAACAGCAACAGATAACACTAAATACAGTTCTTCAGCTTCAAAAATATCTCCCACAAATATTAGAAGACATCCTAAGATTAGCTAGATAACGTTAGACAATTCAGAAGGAGTTATTAGGTTATGGGTGCATAGATTTAAACTCAGATTAACAGTAATGAAATATGCCTACTAAGAATAATGGCGCTTTCAGAAAAGAGTACATCTAATCAAGTGTGTTATGCACCATTGAGTTTTTGTTCAAGGGGCTTGCTGTTTAATAGCTGTTTGGTGGCATTTGGAACTGGATGCAGATATTAAACAACATAAAAAGCTAATTTGTTTCTTGGCAGGAGGAGTTAGCCCTTTTGCTCTCACTCAAATTCAAATAAAATGACCCTCAAGTAAAATAACTGCAGAGAAGGAAGGGATATGCATGTGATAATGAAGAAACTGACAGCCTATTATTTGCAATCCTGCAATCTTCTGTTGGAAAATTAAATTGAAAAGAAATGTAGATGTATTTCCAAATACTCTGAATCTGAAAATACTCAGAACAAAATATGGAGGAGACAAAATCAAGAATATTTTCTGGAAAAAAAGGTTTTGTTTTGTTTATTTTTCATTTTTCTACTGAGTATATACTACTGTATAACTCATGATAGTACATAATAAAATATTACAGCAGCATAAAAACTACAGGATGGCAAGATGTCCCTGGCCTGGTGCCTTGTTCAAGACACCCACACCCCCGAAATTAGGTTTTAGAATGATGTAAGACAAGTATTCATGAGAAGAATGCAACTGTTTCCTAATTAATCCTTTCAGCAATTATGAGATTTATTTTAATTTTTCTTGGTTTCACAATAGCAGGGTAGATTCCAGCATCTAGATAGAATAAAATCAATAAAACAATTAGCTTTTGCCAGAGATTCAGAAATAATGGAATCATTCCCCATAGCTTCTTGATAAAATAGCAACAAAAATATAATTATTACAAATGTGTATTAAAATCTGATCCCTTATACTCAAAGGTGGTCTACAAAGACAATTTAGAAAGTTAGGGTAGACATTCCATAACTGCCACACCACAGCCAATTATTACATCCATTTTCGGGAAACTTGAAATTCACATGACCAAACAAGTACAGATAAACAAGCAAACATACATCATTTTAGCGTGGATGTGAGCCCACAGTGCCTATTTATCTATATTATTTAGAAAAAAATTAAAATGCTTAGCTCAGATTTTGCTATCCACATTCTGTTAGATGGCTTCCAGCCACAATGACTGAGTACATCTGATCCCGCTGTGGGCCAGGTCAAAGATGGACAGTTTACATTTCCTCTGAAAACTGTCATATTTGATTTTGGGTTTTGAAATACACTAAGATTCATAGAATAGTAAATCCATTTTTCTATTTGTGTATTTAACTAAAGTGGGACCATCTGATCTCCCTGTGTATGCCAGCCAGCTTAAAGCCCATACTGACAGGATCAGTCTGGCTTTATTGTAGAACACCTGAGAGTACAGAACTGAAATTGTGTGGAAGGGTTCTGCACTCTACTATTGTGTAAATGTGGATGGCCATATAATTTTCAGCTCAACCATAGCAGGGTAATCATCCAACCACTGAAGTTTGCCCCTTCTTTCTATGGATATATTTGCAAACTAAACAGGACAGATTGCTTTTAGCACTGGTATGAAATTTTCATACTGTTAAATTATTAGCATTGCTTTTGAGCCAATTTTAGTCTGTCCTAACTTGTAGTTTTGAACAAATGCTCAGGTAAGAAAAAATTTGCATGCAACTGGGATTATTCTCAGTAGATAAATTGGTTACAGCCACCCTGTTTGATCAACATAGACACAAGCTGTGCCCTGCAATTTATTTTTAAGGTCAGAGGAGTGTTTCTAATCTGTTTTGTTTACTAGTATAGGTGCATTCTCTATGAATATCATAGTCCCTGGTTCATTTTGCACCTTCTCAACTACTACTCTTAAAAGGCAGTATGGACAAGACTGCATCAATTTATTCTCCATCCTGCGTAGTCCTCTAACACTATTCCAGGAAGCACTGGACTATAGCTCAGCTTCCCCTCCCTGCAGACACTCCAGACTATTCTCCCACATTTGTGGTGACGTGTGTCCTGGAGGAAACCCATAGCCAAGTACCATGGAGACATTCAGACTTGGCCTCAGAGTTAGAGGATAGTTACAGGCTCTGTTTTACATAACTGTCCATTCAAGCTCACTTATCATTCTTCTATGCTGAGCTATGTTTTTCGAAGATTTGGACTGCCACCTCAGTATGCTTGTTAACTATGTGATTGTGATGAGAATCATAAAGAACTTGAATCAGTGATTCTTTTTTCCCATATTTCAAGATTCATATTTTAATTTTATTTTTACTCTGAAACTTAAATAAGCACCCAAAATATCAGGATTACACAAATTTAAAGGTTTCAGAAAAATTCTATTCAAAAATATCATTAATTTCCATTTGACTCTTTTAGAATTTTAAAAATATAGAATTAGACAGGGAACGTTTCAGTCTTGAAGGAGTTGCATGGAGAAATTTCATGCATCCATTTGCTTTCATGTGTCAAACACTTGAGTCACACTATGTCTAAGGTTACTATAGCATTACGCATGTATTCTCATTTGTATAAATCCTTATGAAACCATATGGGAAGAAAATACAGTATGATAACCTACTACCGTTATTGTCTTAGTTGACAGCATGGCATTTTCTTCCCAAGTGTTTTAATGGATGCCTCCAAATAAAATTCTGTCTGAGACAGATGTGGCGCAAAGGAGATGATTACACAAGGTGGCTTTTAACAATCACCAATTAAGTGCTGATTTTTTGCTGAACAAAAAATGAGAGAACTGCAGACTCACAAAGCTCTGAATTAATTGCCATCAATGTCTCAGATGTTTTTTAATGAAAAATTGACATTGAGGAAACCTGCTGAAGAGCAAGTGCTTCTGGGATTTATAAGCATTGTTTTAGAGGCAGATATCAGAAAGTACAGGCTAGTTTGTAATGACACCTGAAACAATCCATGGACATAAAAAGAAACCAAGCACACCATAGCATCCTTTCTATGGCATAAAATCATTTCATGTATGACCTACCCTTAATTTTCTCAGTCCTTTTCAGTTTTTTATAATGCTTTAAGAAAATCTTTGGAACGGTAAGACTAAAGGGGTAGAATGGCAAATGGTTTAGATCTTTTAATTGTAGTATTCTTGTAGGAAATACAATTTTTGTCACCATAAAGTATTTATCTCAAGGAGTATACACCCAAGATTTCCCATACAACAAAGCATGGCATTTCTAAACATATCACTTCCATTTCAATACCTAAAGGAATTAGCCCAGAAAAAAAGTTTTCTCACATTTTCAGCAAACTTTTGCTGAAATATATTTTATAGTTTTTTCCAGAATTTCAATCTGGGTTTCTCTTCTTTATGAGGTACCAGCAGTGAACAAGCAATTTTAGCTACTTGAAATTCTAAGGAATATGAAATTTGATATCACTTTATATACAAAATCTGTTCTTTTTTAAAACATTAAACACTTTTTAAATAGTTTAGAATTCTTGAATGAAGCAATATCAATAGGCAATCCACTGAAAGGTTCAGAATACTTATAACAATTAATTCCTTTCTTAATTATTTCAAAATATTAGCAGAGCTTTGACAGTGAAATATGCTGTTTGTCATACTGCTATTTATCACAACAAATGAAGTCAAATTTGGAGAAAATAAGATATAATCCTATTATTCTCAGCAACCAGTTGTTTTCTGTAGCATCTGCCTTAATTTTATTTTATCACTGTTCTGTGAATCCACATAATGTGTTAATTAAAACGTTAAGTGGGTTAGGCAATTTTAAGATTCTGACATGTTCAGTAGGAATTCAATGTCAACGAAATGGAAAAGAATTTTTAATAATTTTTAACCGTCAGTTCAAAAATTTTTATATTTAGGGATGTTTTTGCCAAAGTAAAATTTTAAATGCAGGAGAATATATTATCTGATAAAAGTCACATTAATTTAGCAGATTACTTGAAGAAGAAATTTGGCACCAGATATTAATACTGAACTCTGGGTGCACTCAGCAGTCACTCTCTTAGGGATTTGATCCAATGTTTATCCCCACAAATGAAATAAATAAATGAGCTTTCTGAAGAACTTAATTAGAATCCACCTGGGAAGAGAGAATTTTTTTTCCTGTAAAACATAATATTCCAGGCTTTCATGTCAGGTGGCAAATAAAAACACTCCCAGTTTAAAATACTGGTCCTGAATCTGCTTCAGTCTGAGTTGTATTTTCATACCAAGCACAGTCCAGTAGCAATCCTATTATAACTCTATTTTTCTTTTCTAGGTCATGCCCAAAATTAACCACAGACATGGCATCTTAGGATGCCGATGCTGAATCCCATACACATAGTATTTAACTGTCAACTCACTGTCAGGATCATTTTGTACTGTCCTGGAGATCGCTCTTCAAAATAAATCTGCCACAGAAAAGCCCACTCCTCAGCAGTGTGGGTGGAAACCAACTTCTTGTCCTTCGGGCTTGGGCTAAGGACCAATTCCCCTTTTTTTAGCAATACCATCACAACTGTAGGATTCTGCTGTCTCTGAGACATACACAGTGTCATGATATTTCAGTACATATCTCCCACACCCTAGGCGAAGACTCAAAAGTATTTCTTTCACTTGGCTTTAAATCATCAGCAATTTTCGTTTTATAGAGAGAGTCAAAAATAGGATTTTTTTCTGTTGGCAAGTTACAGCCAGAATCCAGATTGAAGAATACAAAGGTGTTGGAGCACAGTACAAAGTTTTGGTGAACTAGGTCAAGAAGCTTAGATATTTTTTGTCATCAGGTCTTCAGTAATTTCCTTCTCTTTTGTGAATAAAATATATTTTTTTTTCAAAATGTAAAGTAATTGATATTTTCTGTTTGTTTTTCAAGATACGACTGACTATCTTACTAATGATTGTATTCCACAAGTATTCTCTTTTCAATTTCTCCTGAACTGAGGTGAAACTGTTCGCAAAGTAAAAGACCATAATTTTTTTTAAGCCTTTGAATATTCAATCTGACAGTTTTGACAGTCCTATTATCAGGGTTCAAGTAATGATTGCTAGAAGCCAAAATACTTGATTTGGAATAATGTAGAATAAGTAATAATAGAAACTAGGAATACATGGAATGTTGTTTTAAATAAATCAGCGGACTTCAAGGGCACCTAAAATGTTGTTCCTACTAGATTAGTCTTTTCATACTGAAAGCTGCTTCACACCTATTCACCAGTCTTGTGATGTCATGTCATATTTTGATACTGGGTTTTTTTCCAAATTAACTTTGCCCTCATATCTGCTTCCCTTTTGTTCAAATGACATCATGTTGGATACTGATTAATAAAAGCCAGGAATTTAAATTCTAAACAAAGGATATATTTGTGGGAGCTTTTGCCAAGACAAAATGTTAAACCATTTTAAATTTTTAAGACTCAAAGGGTAAAGTTAAATATTGTGATCCATTTTAGGTGACTCTGGTCATGTGATAAATGCCCTATCACTGTAATTAAATATTTTCAAATTATATATAGAACCAATCTACCTGAAGGTTTCACTCTCAGTCTGTATTCATGGTGCTGAATATTATTCAAATGCCATAGACTAAGATGTTGGCTGGAAGAAGAATAAATCTTTGCTCAGGAATGTTTTAGAAAAGACAAAATTGCATGATTCTGTGAACAATTAAGTAGAATAGGTATATAGGATTAAAGATTTTAATTTCTACTGCATAAATATAGTTTCTAATGTATCTATCCTACATTTTAAGATGCCTGTGAAACTCATTACTCCTGGAAGAGACTTTTAACACAAAAAAGTAATGACTTGTACAATCAGCATTCACTTTTGTCCATTCCTATCCATCAACTTCCTTTAAAATGGTGAAAATAAGTAAACTGAACATTTTGCAATTTTTTTTGCCATGTAAGGGGTTTTGCAACTTCTAGAAAGCTGTTTCAGGGAGCTGTCAATCTGAGAGTGTACTACTTTTACACAGACTGAGCAGAAAAGCTATATCCACAGAAGGAAAAGATACTAATAATGTATGTAAAAGAATCTGAGAGGGACCGTGGGCAAAATTCTCAGAGATTATCAAGATAATTGTGACTCTGCTATGGAAAAGTGTATTAAATATTTTCAGTTCTTTGTTTTTCTCTGTTGTTCAGTGTTTACCCCTGAGCAAATGCAGTGATACAGACATGTTGTGCAAGAGAACATGTTATTTTACTTATGATATTTTTTCATTTAATAAAACTCCTCTGTAGTATCATATATTCATATTATTCATTTCACCTGAACTGATATTTTTAATGAAAATTTATTTGAGATTTCCTTAATATATTAGCTCTTTGTGTCATTTTTTTTAAAGGAAAATATTTCATGCTCTTCCATTTAAAAAATAAATATTTAAAAACAAAATAGGAAGAACTGGCAATCCAGAACTCTTCTATGCCTACCAAAATAACATAAAAAAATATATACAATACTTTAATCTGTCATGATTTTTCTTTCTAGACCCCTTCTTCCTACATGCAATCAAACATGCTAAGCAAAACCACCTCCATGCAGCATAGGTGTCCTAAAGGAACAAACATAAGGATGAAAGGATTCTTATCTTTATTCATGTACTGCAGTTCAAATTAATTAATTAGGAATTAATTTTGAGTTGTCCAATAACCTAATCACAGTGTTCCCTTCTGATTTGTTGGGTTAGGAGTACACAAACATAGAACGGCGTAACAGATGTCCTGGCTTTGTATGAAAGCACCTATTCACCGTATATTTCTAACAGTGTCAAGAAAATCTACAGGGGAATGTCCAGGCCATATGTTTGATGTTGCATATTAGGCAAAAACTGACCTTCTAGATAGAAATGTTCAAGCCAAGAGCCTTAGCAACGTCCTTTTCATTTGCTTTACTTGCTCCATAATCAGTATACAATAAGCACACTAGAGGATTGAGAGCTGATGTCTTTCACATGTGAGAGGCAGTAATAGCTCTCATTACATCTGCCACTGCAACTAAAAATGCAGATTCAGCTGACAAACCATCTAAATTTGGGTGAAGGATGGAAAGCAACTTGGTGGATCAGAAATTAAAAATATCACAAACCTTTGTTTTGTTACTCCTTCTTTCCACAAGTGCTGACCTGAATTCAGCAAAATGCATTTGCAGAAGATCATAAAACATGAAGTCAGGCCGATATATTTTATTATGAGAAAATAATTGAATATCTTAAAATATACCCATGATCAAAGACGAATGTGTTCACATCTGCTACACCTCTTGTAAAAATTTATCTGCAGTCCTCACATCATGGTTCTGACGAAGTCCTTTTTCAGGTCTCAAAACTTTACTTAAAACTAAATCTTCAGATTTCTCTTCCAGTACTTTTTATCAAGCATCATTATGACTGCAATCCATGAAGCATAATAAACTTTTAATATTCCCAAAAGGGGAAATGCAAAATATGAATCTAAATTGCTAGTATGATGAATATCTATGAATATATAAACATTTAAAACTGCAATGATGTTATAGAGAAAAAGATATTTCCCTAGTGTATATGTTCAAATAAGGAAGACTGGACAAAAGAGTTATCTCACAGAGAAGATAGGAATTGTGAAGGGCTTTTGCATTAAATAGTTTCCCTAATCTGCAGCAACCTAATAAAGCCTCTTGATGAAGTCAATTGCCAAGACAATCTCTTCTGTGCAAAGTCTGTAAGAAGTAAGTTTAGACTGAAAATAAGTGAAAGGATCTTCTTTCCTTCAGGAAGAATCCTTGCCCTTTTCATACTGCTATCCTTCTTTGCACATTTTAGTGGAGAGCTTTTGTCTTATCATTTTCTCCAGACCTCCATGACTTTAGAGGTCAAGTTGAAAGACTTGCTAAATTAATTAGTACCACATAAAGATGTTACAGTCATATTGAGGACTAGCATATCACTTAGAATTTAACCTAGTGTCTGGGGTAAAAAGGAAGGAGCATCCTTTCCTTCTCTAACCCGTCTCTGCTTCCAGCATTTTGCTCTCATCCTTCTGTGCTTAGGACATGTAGCTCTAGCTAGAAGGATTTTGTGCATGTTTACCCTTCCCCACAGATTCATTTCACCCTAATTTCATTGACACAAAATCTGAAGCTACCTGACATACTTGTTTTGTAATATATCTAAGAGCAGTCTGGATTTCTATCGGTGCACCAAGTCCAAGATGATTTCTTATAAAACTGGGAAATACGCTCTCAGAATCCTCTCGTGTTTCTCAAAGACATGCTCCATCCCACTGCAATGAAAGGTGAAAAAAGAAAAAACCCTGTAATTTAAATTGCTTCAATTTGGACAGTAGATAGATTTATTTAAGGTACTGTCAGGATTCATTTTCATCACTGAATTTTACAAATCATTCCTCTGACACTTGTAACTTAAAATAATTTTACCAGTCTGAAAATTTTTGCTGCTTCAACAAATACTTTCTGTTGCTACTTACTGTAATCTTTGGGAAGTTTTAATTGCCTACCCCTTTGCTATTACCTGGCAATATATAAGTGGCACTATATTATGCAGGTACTTCATGTGATGATTAATTTATACATAGTTTCAAAGTAAAATACAATCATCAATTGTAGAATCACAGAATATTCTGATTTGGAAGGGACCCAAAGGGATTATAGAGTACAACTTCCCAAGAATCACACCATGTGCCTGAGAGCATTGTCCAAAAGCTTCTTGAACTCTGTCAGGCTGGTGCTGTGACCACTTCCCTCAGGAGCCTCTTACAGTGCCCAACCACCCTCTGGGTGAAGAACCTTTTAGGATAGCCAATCTAAACCTCCCCTGACATAACTTCAGACCATTCTCTTGGGTCCTGTTGCTGGTCACCAGAGAGAAGAGATCAGTGTCTGTCCTTCCTTTTCCCATCTTGAGGAAGGGGTTGTAGACTGTGATGGGGTCTCCCTTCAATCTCCTCTTCTCCAAGATGAATAATCCAAGTGACCTCAGCTGCTCCCTGTAAGGCTTCCACATGGCTAATTGCAAGAAGAAAAAAGGTGGCTGACATGTCAAAACTGATATAAGTTCTATCCATTAAAAACGCAAGTCAGCAAACATTAAGAGGCAATCTAACACTTTTACATTATTAAACTATTTTGCATAATTATACATGGGCATATTTTGCATGCCAGATGAATGTGGAGTAATATGCATATAGCAGAGGCACAGCTACTGACCCAGAGTGGAAATTACTGAAAAGTGTTGTAAAATTCCCTTTCTACTGTTAGTTCTCCCCTGAGGGATGATGCACACTCATTCCACATGATAGGAAATGCTGTGATGCTGCATGATCCCCAAAAATGCCAGACTGTCTACTTCTGGCCCTGCCTCACCAATTTACTACAAAATTCTTTAAAAAGCTACCAAGAAACACTCTTTTGGATCTGATAAATAAGATTTTTTAATTTTCTTTGTGCAAAGATTAGAAAGTTAAAAGAAACTACCCTAAGTTCTGTACTAGAATTACAGCAAGTTTCAATGAATTTATAAAGAGTAGAATGGAACATAATTTCAAAAAAACCCATAAAGTTATAACGATGCTTATAAAAGATATATCTAGCACATCAGTAAGAATACATAAGTACTGACAATTGTCATTGACATTATATAAAACTGATTTGTTCTTATAATTTTTTCTTCTCAGATGCCTGTTAATGTATCTTTAAAATTCTTAATATTCAATCAAGTAATGTTTTTTCCTAAAAATTATAAAAACCAATACTTTTTAAAGCTTTAAAACAATCATTAAAATTGTCTAAAATTATTTATCTGAATTCTGTGAAGTTAATTAGCTCTGAGATGTCTTTAAATATGAGAAGCATATATTGGAATTATCCAAGATTAACTTGTATTGGATATCAAAGCGAATTTCACATGCAGTCATACATATAATTTTAAACTTTAATTTCCTACTACAGTAGGAACTTCTAGCATAAAGACCTCCTGACATCTTTTTTTATCTCTGTAGCTTAGAGACATGATAGATTTTTAATTGATTGATGCGTAAGTGAATAGACTAGTAATTATTAGTTGCTAGGCATAGTGAGTCACATACAGACCTCATTTCCTTACATCTCTAGCTGCTCATTCAGGGCAGGTGATAGTTTTGTATGTCTGGAGTTAATTCTACAATAATATTTCAGACTTTGCTTAAGGTGGGGTAGGTGAGGTTATTAGTTTCCATACTATGTAGTGGAGCAACACTGATTTTGTTAGGTTTAAAAATTGCTCTATTTAGGACTCTTTTAACCCTGAAGTCTTTTTTGTTCAGTAAGATGTGTTTCACTAAAAGAGTGTGTCTTCCATGCTTTTTGTCAATCCTGTCATTCCCTTATCAGTCAAGCATAAACAGTCCTGCATAAATTACATCTCAAATTACATCCTAAATTACATCCTAAATTATTATGTTTTATTTAGAACAGTTCTATACACACTTCCATGTAATTTAAGGGCAACTGAACCTATTGTACTGCAAATTCTTCAAAAAATTATGAGGATTTTCTTTATTATTCTTCCCAGGCAGTTTCTAATGAACTTCAGTAGAATTTTTGCTGGATGGGTGTGTGCGTTCTTCCCGTGGAACATTTTGCTATATTTCATAAACAAGATAAGTTTGATGTTTTACAAACAGTTTCTCCGGATTGAGTCAGTCCGGGCTTGGCCATTGGGCCTAGGGGGAGGTCTCGGGCTGACCAATCTGGGGCACTTCTGTAGACTCTATATATTGAATTCAAAAACAATAAGTCCCTTTTTCTCCTCTTTTGTTGTCTAAACTTGGGTCAGTCCTCAGCTAGCCGCTCACAGCGACATATGGGGTTTTTTTGTTCTTTCTTTTTTTCCCCCTCTGAATTTTTTTTTTCTCCTGAAAGAACAGGACTCTCTTACTGTAGAAGACATAAAATAAGCACCTGCTTATTACATTAGGTATTGCTTTTACCTGGAAATGACAATTACATTTGCTCAGTAGAGGTGGAGAGGATTGCTGGAATATTATTATGAACAGTCATGTAAGAGTTATCATAGAACAAAATAGCCTGCTATTTTCCTTAATTCAATTTGGTTTTTTAGCACAAGCTATTCCAAAGAACCAACAGACTGGGCCATACGGATATTATTTTCACCTGTGATATTTTTATTTTAAGTGATTTGTAGCAGTCATTTAAACTCACATCTCTTACATCAGATGGCATATAAAAACCAAGCATTTTGTTGGTTTAGATTCCGATAGTTGCAATTTCTATTGACAATAGTTATGCCATTTTTCTCAGAAAATCTACATCCATGTTCACCATATTTCATAGGCAGAGCAGGGTTCTGAATATTGGCTTTCCTTGGTCAAGGTCAATTCAGTACAGTTCTATAGAATTCAATAGAGGTACCTACATGAGACCTCAGCATCTATATTTACACTTTAATTAGTGGAGGTCACTGATGCCATCAGTACAGTCCAGGCTCATGATAGACACATCTCTAAACTCCATGAAGCTGGTTTTCCAGCCTCAGAAGGAGATACATTTTAGATATTGTAGGCAGGACTCAGTTCTCTAAAAATTGATTTCTTATACATTTTGTGTACATTATTTCATCCTGTCTGGTCTCCAGCTGCCACCAAGAAAGCCACAGGTCTTCCTTAAGTTCTGTATTTTATCTTTCAAATGTCTGCAGGTGCCTCAAAACTATTAGGGCATCAATAATGATGCTAGACAGATATGCTTAGACAGGTGAATCCCTCATGAGGCTATCTGGATATGAACTCTATTATTCTGGCTGAAAATCTCATTCTCATTCTCATACTGTTTTCAAAGAGATATTAGAGCATGAGGAGTTCAGCCATATTTTTCCGAGCACAGGCTGACAACACCTGTGTTCTGATGACAGATAGTAGTGAAGGCTTATAGAAAACTACAGGAAAAAGCTATATGATGGAAAGGGTACTGAAGTACTACTGGTAGAGCCAATCTCAGTCTTCTTTACAAGATATTTTTAAGGCACAGATAAGTCAAATGTCTCTGACAGTGACTGTAGTGATCCAGAATTAATGCCTGGGTTTGGGTTAAATAATATCTTGAAGTGCGTTCCTCCCTTCCATTCATATGTTACTCAAATTGTAGACAAGAGAACAGCAGAAATTATGATTATGGATTTGGGTTTGTGTAGGGTATTCTTTTCTTTTTGTTTTTAGGCCAAAATGAAAAAATTTTGATCAGGTATTTGCCACCCCTGAATAACACAAGTAGCCCAATGCTCTGAACTTTTATAAAAATGGGAATAAAAATTATTATTTTTATATAGATATAGATATATAGATAATAAATTTTATAATAATGCATTTATAAAATTAAGGTAAGATCTATAACAAATTCTTACAATTTTTGAGCATCAATGGAGGTTAGTCTTAAAAAAGTCCAAAACTTCAACAGCAGATCTGATCATAGTAGTTATTTACACACATCACTCCTGCAAAAGGAGCAGTGTTTCATGAGACTCTGAGAGGTGTTTTTTTGTTTTCTTATTTCACTTAGAACTTAAGTTAGACAATTAGACCATGAATGAGCACAGCAAGCATCATTTATTTCTTCATGGAAAAGGACTTAAGAAGTCTGCAGATAAACCCTTTTCTTACTTCAGGCTGGAATCAAGACTTCACAAAGTAAAGTAAAACTTTTTTGGCCTCTTAGAGACTATATCAGCTAAATAAATTTCTTTCTTCTCCTTGCCTCAGAGTGCCCAGCCCAGTTTTGAACACAATTACGGTAAACAAACACCAGCTACAACAAAAAATCTTCTATTTTTAAATATGTATAAATTCAGTTTCCTTTTATTTGTTTCTGGTCTGGCTTGTAGGAAAAAAAATTACTCTCTTCTCCTGGAAACCTGTTTATGTTTAAACATGGAAAATGCTTATGAAGGACTACAGATTTTTTAATTTGAACATGTTTTATAGTTCTGAACGTGGTTTCACCATACAAAAAGATAAGGAAAAATTTTCAACATAAGTGCTCACCTAAGCAGGAATCAATTATGTAATGTGCATCATTTTAGCCTAGCTCTGAGCTCTTGATTCAGTACCTGTGTTTGGGTTTCAAATTCCCAACTTTAAAATCTTCCAAGGTCCATTATACA